>CM038144.1:416916139-418154852 GCA_021437245.1 Aegilops speltoides
GGAGTGAATGCCTAACCGTTGCCATCCAGCGGTGGCCCTAGGTCTTCTGAACTCCGAGTGGATTCTTGTCTTCCGAGTGAATAACGCAGGTCGAGTGGAATTGGGATATCTAAGTGCAATCTTCTGTCGAGTGTATTGCACTTCACGAGGATTTCAAACGGTATCTCCTGTTTAATTAACTTTGTAGGCCTTGGAGTCTTGTGTAGTGTCCTTTGGGTAGGGTGTCCAGGTCAGGCCTAAGACCCTACCCTAGGTATATGTCATCGTCAGGGTGCCCTTCCTGGTCCTATCGAACCGGTGACTTCTCTCCTTGGATTGAATATGCTTTGGCTTTCTGTCGAGGCGCCATGTAGCTATTATCCACCCATTTGCTATATCCCCTCATCTTATCCCTTCAGGATGGTCTCGTGACCACAAATATCTCCCCCAATTTTTCTCACTATCTTGTGACTCGTCGTCTGGTGCTAAACCATTTCCCTTTGCGAATGTTCAACAATTTAATTAGGAGCTTGGTGGCTGATGGGATGACTGACGAGGATTGATTGGGGTTGGGGGCTGCTCAGCTACTAGGGCTTGCCTGAGCTAAGTTTTATTTGGGGCTAATTCCTATATGATAACGAAATTCTAGGTGTGCCACGTCACACCCAGCACAATCTCTAGCTACGCCGCTGGCTCACATGGAGGATGCCATGGCAGCGCCCCAGCTACTTCCGGTTTTCTGACCTAATACCAAATTTCTAGTAAATCCTTAGCAGCAGAAAACATCCATTAATCCCTCGAGACCACACGCTCCTGCATCTAGCCCTCGTTGCTTATCAATCTTATGTGCTTGAGTCCCAGACCCCGTCTCCTGAGCCCTTCCCTCGCATCCAACACTCGTACAAGTCTCAGCATAAGTGCCTCACACAATTGCGCCCTTAGTTCTTTTTAGATCAATGAATCACATTCTTTCTTGTGTGAAATCGGTTTGTTTTTTCAATACCAAAGACTGAACCCAATTGACCGAATAGAGTAAAAACGGAAACGCGTACTAAATTCATTTGTCGGATACAGAAGACTCGTTTTTTGGAAGACCTAAATGATCGAACCGAACAACCGTGCGAACTAATGCTCAGACTTATACGTGTAGGTCGAGGGAGTGGTGAGTATATTTACAACAAATATGCATCCTCTAATAAATTTAATATGTATTAATAGTACTACAGAAACACAAGATACATATACACACAACTTTAAGCAAGGAAAAATGTAGAGATACACTCTGCATAAAGTCGGCACCACAAACATCGTGGATTAAAGCTAGTAATAATACGAGCCTTTCCATAGTATCACTTCTCAGGAATACGACCTGCATGCAGCCATGCTGACATACGTTCAAGATCCGGTCACAAATAGCGTAACGACGATTACTAGTATGCATGTAGACTATGCGTAGTACACAGATACACCCCAACCGGGTAAGTCAGAGTCCGTCCAGCAAGCACGACTGGCAGACCACGCCACTCATCCTCTGGTGCTAAACCCTTTCCGTTTGCAATAGTTTCAACAATTTAATTGGAAACATGGTGGTGGAATGACTGATGAGGATCGATTGGGGTTGGGGGTAGCTCGAATACTAGGGCTTCTCTGAGAAAAGTTTTATTTGGGCATAATTCCTATATGATAACCAAACAAATCTCAAAATTCTAGCTGTGCCATGTCACACCCAACACACTCTCTAGCTACACCGCTGGCTCACATGAAGGATGCCAAGGCAGCGGCCCGGGGCTATGGCGGATGTTGTAGGTTGGCTCGTGCACACGTGTATTGGCACCAGCCAAGTTCACGTCGTGGCATGGGCGCCCCCGATGGCTGTGGAAGCCATCTATGGTGAGAACACAGTCCACCCTTTGGTAATCACGACCATGGGCACCACCCCATGAGGGTTACTTCCGATTTCTGACCTGATACCCAATTAATAGTAAATCCTTAGTAGCAGACAGCATCCATTAATCCATCGGGACCACACGGTCTTGCATCCAGCCCTCGATGCTTATCAATCTTGTATACTTGATTCCTTGACCCCGTCTCCTGAGCCCTTCCCTTGCATCCAACACTCCAACAAGTCTCAGTGTAAGTGCCTCACACAATTGCGCCCTTAGTTCTTTTTAAATCAATGAATCACATTCTTTTTTTGTGTGAAATCGATTTGCTTTGTCAGTTCCAAAGACCGAACCGAATTGACCGAATAGAGAAAAAAACGAACACGTACTAAATTTGGTTGTCGGATATGGAAGACTTGTTTTTTGGAAGACCAGAATGATTGGACCGAACAAACCGTACAGACCAACGCCCATACTTATACGTGTAGGTGGAGGGAGCGGTGAGTATATTTACCACAGTCCTTTAATAAATTTAATATGTATTAATAGTACTACAGAAACACAAGATAAAGATACACAAAACTTTATGCAAGGAAAAATATAGAGATACACTCTGCATAAAGCCGGCACCACAAACGTCATGGATTAAAGCTAGTGTTAATACGAGCCTTCCCGTAGTATCGCTTCTCAGGAATACGACATGCATGCAGCCATGCTGACATACGTTCAAGATCTGGTCACAAATAAGGTAACGACTATCACCAGTATGCACATAGGCTGTGCGTAGTACATAGATACACGCCACAACCGGGTAACGCAGAGTCCGTCCAACAAGCAGGACTGGTAGACCACACCACTCGTCGTCTGGTGCTAAACCCATTCTGTTTGCAACAGTTTCAACAATTTAATTAGGATCCTGGTGGCGGATGGAATGACTGACGAGGATTGATTGCGGATGGAGGTTGCTCGGCTACAAGGGCTTGTTTGGGCTATGTTTTGTTTGGGCATAATTCCTATATGATAACGAAACAAATCTCAAACGTCGCTGCTCACATGGAGGATGCCAAGGCAGCGCCCCGGGGCTAAGGCCAATGTTGTAGGTCGGCTCATGCACACGTGGATTGGCAGCGACCAAGTTCACGCCATAGCATGGACGACCCCCGATGGCTGTGGAAGCCGTCTATGGTGGGAAGACGACCCACCCTTTGGTAATCACAGCCATGGGTACCTCCCTATGGGGGCTACTTCCGGTTTTTGACCCGATACCAAATTACTAGTCAATCCTTAGCACCAAACAACATCCATTAATCCCTCAGGCCCACACGCTCCTACATCTAGCCCTCGATGCTTATCAATCTTGTGTACCTAAGTCCCCGACCACGTCTCTTGAGCCTTCTATTGCATCCAACACTCCTACAAGTCTCAGTGTAAGTACCTCACACAATTGCGCCCTTAGTTCTTTTTAGATCAATGAATCACATTGTATTTGTTTATGAAATTGGCCTGTTTTGTCAAGACCAAAGACCAAACCGAATTGATTGGAATCCAAATAGAGAAAAAATGAATCCGCGAAGAAAATTCGGTTGTCGGATATGGAAGACTGACTTTTTGGAAGATCAAAATAACTGAACCAAACAAACCGTATAGACTAGCACCCAGACATACATGTAGATGGAGGGAGTGGTGAGTATATTTACCATAAATATGCATCCTTTAATAAATTTAATATGTATTAACGGTACTAAAGAAACACAAGATACATATACACACAACTTCATGCAAGGAAAAATGTAGAGATACGCTCTACATAAAGTCGGCACCACAAACGTCATGGATTAAATCCGGTATTAATACGAGCCTTCTCGTAGTATCGCTTCTCAGGAATGACATGCATGTAGCCATGCTGACATACATTTAAGATCCGGCCACAAATAGCACAACGGCGATCACCAATATGCACGTAGAGTATGCGTAGTACATAGATGCACCCCCAACTAGGCAAGGAAAAGTCCGTCCAGCCAGCAGGACTGGCGGACCATGCCAATCGTCGCCTGGTGTTAAGCCCTTTTCGTTTGCGACACTTCAGCAATTTAATTAGGAGCCAGGTGGCCGATGGAATGACTGACGAGGATTGATTGGGGTCGAGGGTTGCTCGGCTACAAGGGCTTGTCTGGGCTAAGTTTTTTGGGGCATAATTCCTATATGATAACGATAAAATGTCAAACTTCTAGGTGTTCCACGTCCCAGCCGGTGCGCTCTCTAGCTACGCCGCTGGCTCACATGGAGGATGCAAGGCAGCGGCCCCGAGGCTATGGCGGATGTTGTAGGTCGGCTCGTGCACATGTGGATCGGTAGCGGCCAAGTCATGCCATAGCATGGACGACCCTCGATGGCTTTGGAAGCCATCTATGGTGGGAAGACGACCCACCCTTTGGTAATCACGGCCATGGGCACCACCCTATGAGGGCTACTTCTGGTTTTCTGACATGGTACCAAATTACTAGTCAATCCTTAGCAGCAGACAACATCCATTAATTCCTCAGGCCCACACGCTCCTACATCCAACCCTCGATGCTTATCAATCTTGTGTACCTGAGTCGCCGACCACGTCTCCTGAGCCTTCTCTTGCATCCAACACTCCTACAAGTCTCAGTGTAAGTGCCTCACACAATTGCGCCCTTAGTTCTTTTTAGATCAATGAATCACATTGTATCTTTTTGTGAAACTGGTCTGTTTTATCAAGACCAAAGACCAAACCGAATTTATTGAAGTCCGAATAGAGAAAAATGGAACCACGAAGAAAATTTGGTTGTCGGATATATATGAGACTGACTTTTTGGAAGACCGAAATAACCAGACCGAACAAACCGTATAGACTAACACCCAGACATATACGTGTAGATGGAGGGAATGGTGAGTATATTTACCATAAATATGCATCCTTTAATAAATTTAATATGTATTAACAATACTAAAGAAACACAAGATCCAGATACACACAACTTCATGCAAGGAAAAATGGGGAGATACCCTGTGCATAAAGTCGGCACCACAAACGTCATGGATTAATCTGGTATTAATACGAGCCTTCTCGTAGTATCACTTCTCATGAATATGACATGCATGCAGCCATGCCGATGTACGTTCGAGATCCGGTCACAAATAGCATAACGGTGATCACCAATATGCACATAGACTATGCGTAGTACATAGATGCACCGCAACTAGGTCAAGGAAAAGTCCGTCCAGCCAACGGGACTGGCAGACCACGCTAATTGTCGCCTGGTGTTAAGCCCTTTTGGTTTGCGACTATTTCAAAAAAAAAATTGGAGCCTGGTGGCCGATGAGATGAGGATTGATTGGGGTTGCGGGCTGCTTGGCTGCTAGGGCTTTCCTGGGCTAAGTTTTATTTGGGCCTTATTCCTATATGATAACGAAACAAATCTTAAAATTTTAGGTGTGCCACATCCCACCCGGTACACTATCTAGCTACGCCGCTTGCTCACATGGCGGATGCCAAGGCAGCGGCCCCGGGGCTATGGCGGATGTTGTAGGTCGGGTCATGGACACGTGGATTGGCAGCGGCCAAGTTCACGCCGTGCATGGGTGCCCCGATGGCTATGGGAGACGTCAATGGTGGGAAGACGACCCACCCTTTGGTAATCACCTCCATGGGCACCACCCTATGAGGGCTATTTCCAGTTTTCTGACCCGATACCGAATTACTAGTAAATCCTTAGCAGCAGACAACCGATGATCCACAAGTATAGTGGATCAATCATGCCCCTTTCAATAAGAGTGTCAAAGCCATGAGGAACAGAAGGAAATGACCAGTGATTTTCAGCAAGGTATTTCTCTGCAAGTGCTGAAAGTAGCGGTAATAGATTGTTTTGTAGCAATGCAATTCATAACAAGTAACTAGTAGCAATAGTAAAAAAGGTGCAACAAGGTGGCCCAATCCTTTTTATCACAAAGGACAAGCTGGAAAGTTCTGTTGTATAAAGCAAAGTGCTCTCGAGGACACATGGGAGTTTCTGCCTAGTCACGTTCATCATGTTTAGTTGATTCACGTTCACTACTTTGATAATTTGATATGGGGGTGGACCGGTGCTAGGGTGTTGTTCTTACTTAACAAACAACCCTCTTATTATTAACCCTTCACACAAGCATCCGCAACTACGTGAGAAGAATTAAGATAAATCTAACCATAGCATGAAACATAGGGATCCAAATCAACCCTTACGGAATAACGCATAAACTAAGGTTTAAGCTTTTGTCACTCTCGCAACCCGACCATCTACGTATTACTCCTCAGTGTCTTCCCTTAGGCCTAAGTATGGTGAAGTGTCATGTAGTCGACGTTCACAAGACACCATTAAAGAAAGAACAACATACATATCATCAAAATATCAAAGGAATACCAACTTCACATGATTACTTATGGCAAGATTTCTCCCGTGTCCTAAAAACAAAAGTAACTACTCACAAATCATATTCACGTTCAAGATCAGAGGTGTATTGAATATGCTAAGGATCTAAACATTTAATCGTTCACCAAATAAACCAACTAGCATCAACTATGAGATGTAATCAACACTAGTAGCAACCCGCAGGTACCAATATGAGGTTTTGGGACAAAGATTGAATACAAGAGATGAACTAGGGTTTGAGAGGAGATGGTGCTTGTGAAGATTTTGATGAAGATTGGTCCTCTCACGATGAGAGGATCGTTTGTGATGTCGATGGTTTAGATTTCCCCCTCCTGGAGGGAAGTTTTCCCGGCAAAATCGCTCTGTCGGAGACCAAAAGTGCTCCTGCCCAGGTTCTGCCTCGAGACGGCGGTGCTTCTCCCGAAAGTCTTCTCCCTATTTTTTCTAGGGTAAATAGCCTCATATAGCAGAAGATGGGCACCGAAGGCCTGCCGGTGGGGCCACGAGCTCACAGGGCGCGCCCTGAACTCGTAGCTCCCTGGTGAGGCCCCTCCTGGTATTTCTTCCGCCAATAGTTTATATATATTCCAAAATAATTCTCCATAAATTTTCAGGTCATTTGGAGCTTTGGAGAATATCTATCTCTACTATAGCTTTTCAGGTTTAGAATTCCATCCGCCGGCAAACTTCCTCTTCATGTGAAATTTGCCAAATTAGAGAGAAACGACATTAGAATAGCATCATAAAGTGAAATAATGACCCAAAACATAATAAATAACAATAAGGAAATATGATGCAAAATGGACGTATCAACAACATCCATTAATCCCTTGGGCCCACATGATCCTGCATCCAGCCCTCGGTGCTTATCAATCTCGTGTACCTCAGTCCCTGACCCCGTCTCCTGAGCCCTTCTCTTGCGTCCAACACTCCTACAAGTCTTAGTATAAGTGCCTCAAACAATTGCGCCTTAGTTATTTTTAGATCAATGAATTACATTGTATTTTTTTGTGAAATCGATTTGTTTTGTCAAGATCAAAGATTGAACTGAATTGACCGGAGATCAAATAGAGAAAAAAGGAAACAAGAAGTAAATTTGCTATACAGATACTTTGGAAGGCCGAAATGACCGGACAAACAAACTATACAGACTAACGCCTAGACTTATACGTCTAGATGGAGGGAGTGGTGAGTATATTTACCATAAATACGCATCCTTTAATAAACTTAATATGTATTAACAGTACTAAAGAAACACAAGATACAGATTGATACACACAACTTCATGCAAGGAAAAATGTAGAGATACGCTCTGCATAAAGCCGGCGCCACAAACGTCATGGATTAAAGTTGGTATTAATATGAGCCTTTACGTAGCATCGCATCTGAGGAATACAGCATGCATGCAGCCATGTTGACGTACATTCGTGATTCGGTCACAAATAGCGTAACGGCGATCACCAGCATGCACATAGACTATGTGTAGTACATAGATACACCCTCCAGCTGGTCAAGGCAGAGTCCGTCCAGCCAGCAGGACCAGTGGACCACGTCACTCATCGTCTGGTGCTAAACCCTTTCCGTTTGTGATTGTTTTAAAATTTTAATTAGGCGCCTAGTGCCGGTGGAATGATTGACGAGGATTGATTGGGGTTGGGGGATGCTCTGCTACTATGGCTTGCCTGGGCTAAGTTTTATCTGGGCCTAATTCCTATATGATAACCAACAAATCTCAAAATTCTAGGTGTGCCACATCCCACCCGCCACACTCTCTAGCTATGCCACTGGCTCACATGAGGATGCCAAGGTAGCGGGCCACAGGCTACGACAGATGGTGTAGGTCGGCTCATGCACCGTGGATTGGCAGCGCCAAATTCACGCCATGGCATGGGAGAGCCCTCAATGGCTGTGACAGCTGTCTATGGTTGGAAGACGACCCACCCTTTGTTAATCACGGCCATGGGCACCACCCTATGGGGACTACTTCTTGTTTTCTCACCCGATATCGAATTACTAGTAAATCCTTAGAAGTGGACAACATACATTAATTCTATGGGCCCACATGCTCTTGCATCCAGCCCTCAATGCTTATCAATCCTGTGTATCTGAGTCCCTGCCCCCATCTCCTAAGCCTTTCTCTTGCACCCAACACTCATACAAGTCTCAGTGTAAGTGCCTCACACAATTGCGCCCTAGTTCTTTTTAGATCAATGAATCATTGTATTTTTTGTGAAATTGGTCTATTTTGTGAAGACCAAAGACCAAACCGAATTGACCGAAGACCAAATAGAGAAAAAAATGGAAACGCGAAGTAAATTCAGTTGTCGAATATGGAAGACGAAAGTTTGTGAAGACCGAAATGACCGGACCGAACAAACCATACAGATGAATGCCCAGACTTATACGTTTAGATCGAGGGAGTGGTGAGTATATTTATCATAAATATGCATCCTTCCATAAATTTAATATGTATTGAAAGTACTAAAGAAACACAAGATACACATACACACAACATATGCAAGGTAAAATGTAGATATACACTATGCATATAGCGAGCACCACAACCGTCATGGATTAAAACTGTTATTAATACGGTCCTTCTCGTAGTATCGCTTCTCGGGAATACGACATGTATGCAGCCATGCCGACGTACGCTCGAGATCCGGTCACAAATAACATAAGGACAATCACCAGTATGCACGTAGACGATGCATAATACGTAGAAACACCCCAACGGGGCAAGACAAAGTCTATCCAGCCAGCAGGGCCAATGGACCACGCCACTCGTTGCCTGGTGCTGAACCCTTTCTGCCTGTGACTATTTCAACAATTTAATAAGGAGCCTGGTGGCCGATGAGATGACTGACGAGGATTGATTTAGGTTGGGGGCAGCTCGAGAACTAGGGCTTTCCCGGGCTAAGTTTTATTTGGGCCTAATTCCTATCTGATAATGAAACAAATCTCAAAATTCTAGTTGTGCCACATCCCACCCGACACACTCTCTAGCCACCGCTGGTTACATGGAGGATGCCAAGACAGTGGCCCCGGGACTATGGCGGATGTTGTTGGTCAGCTCGAGCACATGTGTATTGGCAGCGACTAAGTTCATGCCATGGCCTGCCCCCCTCCCCCCGGGATGGCTGTGGAAGCCGTCTATGGTGGGAAGATGACCCACCTTTTGTAATCACGTCCATGGGCACCACCCTATGAGGGCTACTTCCAGCTTTCTGAAGGAAATATGCCCTAGAAGCAATAATAAAGTTGTTATTTATATTTCCTTATATCATGATAAATATCTATTATTCATGCTAGAATTGTATTAACCGGAAACTTGATACATGTGTGGATACATAGATAAAACATAGTGTCCCTAGTAAGCCTCTACTAGATAGCTCGTTAATCAAAGATGGTTAAGTTTCCTAACCATATACATGTGTTGTCATTTGATGAACGGAATCACATCATTAGGAGAATGGTGTGATGGACAAGACCCGTCCGTTAGCTTAGCATAATGATCGTTAAGTTTTATTGCTATTGCTTTCTTCATGACTTATACTTGTTCCTTTGACTATGAGATTATGCAACTCCTGAATACTGGAGGAATACCTTGTGTGCTATCAAACATCACAATGGAGGAATACTGACAATCGAATCTCGGGCAAGTAACATATCGATGACAAAGGGAATAACGTGTGTTGACATAACGGTTTGACCGATAAAGATCTTCGTAGAATATGTGGGAACCAATATGAGCATCCAGGTTCCGCTATTGGTTATTGACCAGAGAGGTGTTTCGGTCATGTCGACATAGTTCTCGAACCCGTAGGGTCCGCACGCTTAATGTTTGATGACGATTTCGATTATGAGTTATGTGTTTTGGTGACCGAAGATTATTTGGAGTCCCGGCTGATATCACGGACATGACGAGGAGTCTCGAAATGGTCGACAGATAAAGATTGATATATGATGACCCACAAGTGTAGGGGATCTATCGCAGTCCTTTCGATAAGTAAGAGTGTCGAACCCAACGAGGAGCAGAAGGAAATGATAAGCGGTTTTCAGTAAGGTTTTCTCTGCAAGCACTGAAATTGTAGGTAATAGATAGTTTCGTGATAAGATAAATAGTAACAAGCAAAAAGTAAATAAAGTAAATAAAGTGCAGCAAGGTGACCCAATCCTTTATGTAGCAAAGGATAAGCCTGGACAAATTCTAATAATGAAGAAGGAGCTCCCGAGGACACATTGGGAATTATTCGTCAAGCTAGTTTTCATCACGTTCATAAGATTCACATTCGGTACTTTGATAATTTGATATGTGGGTGGACCGGTACTTGGGTACTTCCCTAACTTGGACAAGCATCCCACTATGATTAACCCCTATTGCAAGCATCCGCAACTACAAAAAGGAGTATTAAGGTAAACCTAACCACAGCATTAAACATATGGGTCCATATCAACCCCTAATAAAGCAACGCATAAACTAGGGTTTAAGCTTCTGTCACTCTAGCAACCCATCATCTACATATTACTTCCCCATGCCTTCCTCTAGGCCCAAATAATGGTGAAGTGTCATGTAGTCGACGTTCACATAACACCACTAGAGGAAAGACAACATACATCTCATCAAAATATCGAATGAATACCAAATTTACATGACTACTGATAGCAAGACTTCACCCATGTCCTCAGGAACAAATGTAACTACTCACAAAGCATATTCATGTTCATAATCAGAGGAGTAATAATATGCATAAAGTATCTGAACATATGATCTTCCACCAAGTAAACCAATTAGCATCAACTACAAGGAGTAATCAACACTACTAGCAACCCACAGGTACCAATTTCTGGTTTTGATACAAGATTGGATACAAGAGATGAACTAGGGTTTTGAGAGGACATGGTGCTGGTGAAGATGTTGATGGAGATTGACCCCCTCCCGATGAGAGGATCGTTGGTGATGACGTTGGTGATGATTTCCCCCTCCCGGAGGGAAGTGTCCCCGGCAGAACAGCTCTGCCAGAGCCCTAGATTGATTCCGCCAAGGTTCCGCCTCGTGGCGGTGGAGTTTCGTCCCGTAAGCTTGCCTACGATTTTTTCCAGGGTAAAAGTGATGATATAGCAGAAGATGAACATCGGAGGCCCACCAGGGGGCCCAGGAGATAGGGGGTCGCACCCTATAGGGGGGCGCCCCTGTCTCCTGGACAGGGTGTGGGCCCCCTGGCCTATTTCTTTCGCTCATAAATTCTTATTAAATCCAAAAGGTTGTTTCATGGAGTTTCAGGTCTTTTGGAGTTGTGCAGAATAGGTTTCCAACGTTTGCTCCTTTTCCACCGAATTCCATTGCAAGCATCCCCCTCTTCATGGTAAACCTTGTAAAATAAGAGAGAATAGCCATAAGTATTGAGATATAATGTGTAATAACAGCCCATAATGCAATAAATATTGATATAAAAGCATGATGCAAAATGGACGTATCAACTCCCCCAAGCTTAGACCTCGCTTGTCCTCAAGCGGAAACCGAAATCGAAAAATATGTCCACATGTTTAGAGACAGAGGTGTCGATAAAAATAAAATACGGACATGAGGGCATCATGATCATTCTAATAACAGCAACATATATAGATTCTGTCATATGATTTCCTATGCTCAAGTAACAAGCAATTCACAATGTCAAGTATGGTTCAAAAACTTCATTGGGAACTAACAAACTATAATCTCAGTCATTGAAGCAATTGCAATTTATCGTAACATCAGAAAGAGTCAATAATAGAGCTTTTCAGCAAGATCACATACTCAACTATCTCGTAGTCTCCTATAATTGCTAACACTCACGCAATACTTGTGGTTATAGAGTTTCAGCCAGACACTGAGAAAGATAGGGGCTTATTGTGTTACCTCCCAACGTATTCACCGTTAGGTGATGTCAACAATAATAGCCCATGCTAACTTACATCCAATTGGATATATATATATATCATGATCTTTCAAACACGAAGAGCTTGCCAAAGGATAAAATGAAAAAGGGAAAGGTGAGGATCACCTTGACTCAAGCATAAAGTAAAAACATAAAGTAGAAGATAAGCCCTTCGCAGAGGGAAGCAGAGGTTGTCATGCGCGTTTAGGGTTGATGCACGGAATCTTAATGCAAAAGAATGTCACTTTATATTGCCCCTTGTATGTGGACCTTTATTATGCAGTCCGTCGCTTTTATTACTTCCACAACAAGTTCGTACAAAGTTTATTTTCTCTGCACTAATAAGTAATACATATTTAGAGATCAATTTTTATTGCTTGCACCGATGACAACTTACTTGAAGGATCTTACTCAATCCATAGGTAGGTATGGTGGACTCTCATGGCAAAACTGGGTTTAAGGATACTTGGAAGCACAAGTAGTATCTCTACTTGGTGCAAAGAATTTGGATAGCAAGAGGGGGAAAGGCAAGCTCAACATGTTTGGAAGGTCAATGACAATATACTTTAACTGAGATGTCGGAAAACATAAACCATTACGTTGTCTTCCTTGTCCAACATCAACTCTTTTAGCATGTCATACTAAATGACTGCTTCACAATCATAAAAGATGTCCAAGATAATGTATTTATATGTGAACCCCTCTTTCCTTGTCACTTCCTATTAATTGCAACGATGACCAAGGCTACGTTCATCAACTCTCAACAATTTTTATGCCTCATACTTTCTATGTGTGAAGTTATCACTATCCATAAGATCAATATGAACTCTTTTATTCTTTCTACTTTCTCAAGATCATAGCAACATAGCAAAGCCCTTAAATCAACACTAATCTTTATTATAGATAGCACACTGACTCGATTACATAAAGAGATCACAATGCAAAACTCAAAACTACTTGATATCAAAACTTCAAACTGCTAGATCAAGATACTACTAAAAGGATCGAACTGAATAAAGCAGTAAAGATAGGAGTGCGATGGTGATACGATATTGGGGCACCTCCCCCAAGCTTGGCAGTTGCCAAGGGGAGTGCCCATACTCATGAGATTATTTCCTCGGAGGTGGTGAAGTAGGAGTTGTTGATGATGTAGGCTTGTCGTCCGTCTTCCAAGGCATAGGCTCTCCATCATAGAAGGATGATCGAGTCTCCGGGATCCTTAAATCTGCAGCCAAACTCATCCTTTTGAATCTATATTCATACTCACAGTTCTGGTTTTGCAGGTCATAAATCTGGGCTTGGTGGTGCTCGATTTTCTCTTGAAGCTTGAAGATGGTCTCCCCAATGACTTTGGCATCCAGCTTGTGGTTGTTGGTGAACTCCGTGATCATCATCTGGTTGGCGTTGAGTCCACGCTCCACCATCCCTTGACACTTGAAAACTTCTTGCTCCATAGCTTCGAGCTTTGTATCCATGCTCCCGGTACGCCTTGGTCCCTCCACATCGCAGATGTGCAGCACCCCCTCACGCATCTCAATGGTTTGAGGATGATGCAGCACCTCCGCAAGATAGGGGTTGATAACCCTCTCGAAAAACTTGTCCTTGGGAGCGCTTGGAGACGACATGATGCTCTAGATCTGAAACAGAAACAGCTCGAAACGAAAACAGAGGATATTTGCGTGATACGTTGGTCAAAACCTTCGGGAGTATATATAATGAATTTTTACCGACCAAAATATGTAACATACGAGAACAGGGAGTCCGGGAGGCACACGAGGTACCCACGAGACAGGGGGCGCGCCCTATAGTGGGGCACCTTCCACTCTCGTGGGAGCCTCGTGTCCTTTTCGGACTACTTCTTTCTTCCTAAAATTCTTAAATAATCCAAAAAACTGATAAAAATTGCCATTAGAGTTGTTTTGGAGTCGGTTTACTTACCGTACCACGTACCTATGCCTTTTCGGAGTCTGGAACATTCTGGAAAGTGTCCCTTATGTATTCCTCAGGGGTTATGGATTCAATAATATTAGTTTCAACATTGATAGGATTACCTGAAATATAATGTTTAATTCTTTGACCGTTTACCACCCTCGGGTTTGTGCCTTCGAAGTTGTTGATTTTATAGCACCAGAACGATAGACCTCCTCGATAACGTAGGGGCCTTCCCATTTTGAGAGAAGTTTTCCTGCAAAAAATCTTAAACGAGAGTTGAATAATAACACATAATCTCCTACGTTAAACTCATGCTTTTGTATCCTCTTATCATGCCAGCGTTTGACTTTTTCTTTGAAAAGCTTGGCATTCTCATAGGCTTGGGCTCTCCATTCATCAAGTGAGATAATATCAAACAACCTCTTCTCACCGGCAAGTTTGAAGTCATAATTGAGCTCTTTAATAGCCCAATATGCCTTATGTTCAAGTTCAAGAGGTAAATGACATGCTTTTCCATAAACCATCTTATAAGAAGACATACCCATAGGATTTTTTTATGCAGTTCTATAGGCCCATAATGCATCATCAAGTTTTTTGGACCAATTCTTTCTAGATCTATTCACAGTCTTTTGCAAAATTAATTTGAGCTCTCTATTGCTCAACTCTACTTGACCACTGGACTGTGGATGATAAGGAGATGCTATTCTATGATTGACATCATACTTAGCGAGCATCTTACGGAAAGCACCATGAATAAAATGTGAACCACCATCAGTCATAAGATATCTAGGGACTCCAAACCTCGGAAAAATAACTTCTTTAAGCATTTTAATAGAAGTGTTATGATCAGCACAACTAGTTGGAATAGCTTCTACCCACTTAGTAACGTAATCAACAACAACTAAAATATGTGTATAACCATTGGAGGCAGGAAAAGGTCCCATATAATCAAAGCCCCAAACATCAAACGGTTCAATAACAAGAGAATAATTCATAGGCAATTCTTGATGTCTACTAATGTTACCTATTCTTTGACATTCATCACAAGATAAGACAAACTTACAAGCATCTTTGAAGAGAGTAGGCCAATAAACACCAGATTGTAGTACCTTGTGTGCAGTTCTATCTCCAGCATGGTGTCCTCCGTAAGATTCAGAGTGACACTTGCGTAGGATCTGTTCCTGTTCATGCTCAGGCACACAACGTCTAATAACACCACCTACTCCTTCTTTATAAAGGTGTGGATCATCCCAGAAGTAATGTCTTAAATCATAAAAGAACCTTTTCTTTTGCTGGTATGTGAAACTAGGCGGTATATATTTAGCAACAATATAATTAGCATAGTCAGCATACCGAGGAGCAGTACGAGAAGCATTGACGACCGCTAATTGTTCATCAGGAAAGCTATCATTAATAGGCACTGGGTCATCAAGCACATGCTCTAACCTAGACAAGTTGTCTGCAACGGGGTTCTTAGCTCCCTTTCTATCAATAATATGCAAGTCAAATTCTTGGAGCAAGAGAACCCATCTAATGAGTCTAGGTTTAGCATCTTTCTTTTCCATAAGATATTTAATAGCAGCATGATCAGTGTGAATAGTAACTTTGGAATCAACAATATAAGGTCTAAACTTATCACATGCAAACACAACTGCTAAGAACTCTTTTTCAGTAGTAGCATAATTTCTCTGGGCAGTATCAAGAGTGTAACTAGCATACTGGATAACATTCAATTTCTTATCGAGTCTGCCCTAAAACAGCACCTACAACATAATCACTAGCATCACACATAATTTCAAAAGGTAAATTCCAATTAGGTGGCTGAACAATAGGTACAGTGATCAAAGCTTTCTTAATTGTTTCAAATGCTTCTACACAATCATCATCAAAGACAAAAGGAATATATTTTTGCAATAAATTAGTCAGAGGCCTAGAGATTTTAGAAAAGTCCTTAATGAACCTCCTATAAAAGCCGGCGTGACCAAGGAAACTTCTTATACCTTTTATGTCCTTGGGACATGGCATCTTTTCAATAGCATCAACTTTGGCTTTATCAACTTCAATACCTCTCTCGGAGATCTTTTACCCCAAGACAATGCCTTCATTAACCATAAAGTGACACTTTTCCCAATTCAGGACGAGACTAGTGTCTTCGCATCTCTGCAAAACTCGATCAAGGTTGCTCAAACAATCATCAAAAGAGGATCCATAGATGAAGAAGTCATCCATGAATACCTCACAAATCTTTTCACAAAAATCAGAAAAGATAGCCATCATGCATCTTTGAAAGGTAGCAGGTGCATTACATAAACCAAAAGGCATACGTCTATAAGCGAAAGTACCAAAAGGGCAAGTAAAAGTAGTTTTAGATTGATCCTTTGCTGACACAGGTATTTGAGAGAAGCCAGAATAACCATCTAGAAAGCAAAAATGTGTGTGTGTTTGGATAGCCTTTCTAGCATTTGATCAGTAAAAGGTAAAGGATAATGATCTTTCTTAGTAGCTTTATTTAACTTACAGAAATCAATTACCATCCTATAACCTGTAATAATTCTTTGCGGGATCAGTTCATCTTTATTGTTAGGAACAACGATAATACCTCCCTTTTTAGGGACACAATGGACAGGGCTTACCATTCACTATCAGCAACGGGATAAATAATACCTGCCTCAAGGAGCTTTAGAATCTCCTTTCTTACCACTTCCTTCATTTTGGGATTTAATCGTCTTTGAGGATCTCTAACTGGCTTGGCACCTTTCTCTACTGAAATTCTGTGTTGACATAATGTGGGACTAATGCCCTTAAGATCATCCAGAGTATATCCAATAGAAGCTCGATGCTTCTTCAGAGTTTTCAATAATCTTTCTTCTTCTTTCTCTGAAAGGTTAGCACTAATAATAACAGGATATATTTCTTTTTCATCAAGATAAGCATACTTAAGATTATCAGGTAAGGGTTTGAGTTCAAACACAGGATCACCCTTGGGTGGAGGGGGATCCCCAAGAATTTCAACGGGAAGGTTATGTTTCAGCATAGGTTCCTATTTAAGGAACACCTCATCTATTTCTTCCCTTTCCTTCATAAACATATCGTTTTCATGGTCTAGCAAATATTGTTCTAACGGATCAGTTGGAGGAACAGCAATGGAAGCAAGACCAATAATTTCATCCTTACTAGATGGTTCCCTTTCACGAGGTTGTCTACTAAACTTGGCAAAATTAAACTCATGAGACATACCATCTATGCCAACAGTGACAATATTCCTTTCACAATTAATCTTAGCACTAGCTGTATTCAAGAAGGGTCTACCAAAAATAATGGGACAAGAATCATCTTGTGGGGAAGCAAGAACAAGAAAATCGGCAGGGTATTTAACCTTCCCACACAAAACTTCAACATCTCTAACAATCCTAATAGGTTTGATGGTATCCCTATTAGCAAGCTTAATAGTAACATCAATGTCTTCTAATTCAACAGGTGCAATATCGTGCATAATTTCTTTATAAAGATCATAAGGTATCGCACTTGCACTAGCACCCATATCACATAAGCCATGATAACAATGATCTCCTATTTTAACAGAAATAACTGGCATGCCTACAACAGGTCTAGCAATATTAGCAGTCTTACCCAAGAAAGAAATAACATGCCCATCTAAATCCTCATCCAAGAGATCTTTAACCATAGCAATACTAGGTTCAACATTAATTTGCTCAGGAGGTGTATTGGTCCTAGTATTACTTTTATGAAGAACAGTCGAAGCTTTAGCGTGATCTTTTATCCTAACAGGAAAAGAAGGGTTTTCAACATAAGCAGTAGGAACAATAGGATCACTATATGTAATAGTCTTTTCTTCGACTGTAATAGTTGCAACTACTTTCACTTCAACAGGAGGATTATATTTAAACCACTTCTCTTTAGGGAGATCAACGTGAGTAGCAAAAGATTCACAAAAAGTAGCTACTATCTCCGAGTCAAGTCCATACTTAGAGCTAAATCCATGGAAAGCATCAGTATCCATAAAAGATTGAACACAATCGAACTTAGGTGTCATACCTAACTCCTTACCATCGTCGGAACCCCAATCTTCAAAGTTGCATTTAATTCTTTCCAATAAGTCCCATTTGAAATCAATAGTCTTCAGCATATAAGAACTAGCACAAGAAGTATCGAGCATGTTGCGATTATCGAGAGAAAGCCGAGCATAAAAATTCTGAATAATCATTTCCCGAGAGAGCTCATGATTGGGGCATGAATACAACATTTACTTAAGCCTCCCCCAAGCTTGAGCGATGCTTTCTCCTTCGCGAGGCCAGAAATTATATATGTAATTACGGTCACGATGAACAAGATGCATAGGATAAAACTTCTGGTGAAATTCCAACTTCAATCGCTTATAATTCCAAGATCTCGTATCATCACATAGCCTATACCATATCATTGCATCTCCCTTCAAAGATAAAGGGAAGACCTTACTTTTGACAACATCATCGGGAATACCTGCAAGCTTAAATTATCCATAAACTTCATCCACAAAGATAAGGTGCAAATCGGGATGCAATGTTCCGTCTCCTGCAAAAGGATTAGCTAACAATTTTTCTATCATACCCGAAGGAATCTCGAAATGAACATTTTCATAAAGTTCAGTAGGTTGAGGAGCAACTCTCTGCTCTTCTGGTTGGGGTGAAGATACCCCAAACAAGCCCCTCAAAGGATTAGTTTCCATAGTGACAAGTAATAGAAAATTTCAGCACACTATATAAATGTTTCCTTACCAAGTTCCACTCACCAAAAGCGCTACACTCCCCGGCGACGGCGCCAGAAAAGAGTCTTGATGACCCACAAGTTTAGGGGATCTATCATAGTTCTTTCGATAAGTAAGAGTGTCGAACCCAACGAGGAGCAGAAGGAAATGATAAGCGGTTTTCAGTAAGGTTTTCTCTACAAGCACTGAAATTGTAGGTAATATAGATAGTTTCGTGATAAGATAAATAGTAACAAGAAAAAAGTAAATAAAGTAAATAAAGTGCAGCAAGGTGGCCCAATCCTTTATGTAGCAAAGGATAAGCCTGGACAAATTCTAATAATGAAGAAGGAGCTCTCGAGGACACATTGGGAATTATCGTCAAGCTAGTTTTCATCACGTTCATAAGATTCACGTTTGGTACTTTGATAATTTGATATGTGGGTGGACAGGTACTTGGCTACTGCCCTAACTTGGACAAGCATCCCACTTATGATTAACCCCTATTGCAAGCATCTGCAACTACAAAAGGAGTATTAAGGTAAACCTAACCACAACATTAAACATATGGGTCCATATGAACCCCTAACGAAGCAACACATAAACTAGGGTTTAAGCTTCTATCACTCTAGCAACCCATCATATACTTATTACTTCCCCATGCCTTCCTCTAGGCCCAAATAATGGTGAAGTGTCATGTAGTCGACGTTCACATAATACCACTAGAGGAAAGACAACATACATCTCATCAAAATATCGAACGAATACCAAATTTACATGACTACTAATAGCAAGACTTCACACATGTCCTCAGGAACAAACGTAACTACTCACAAAGCATATTCATGTTCATAATCAGAGGAGTAATAATATGCATAAAGGATCTGAACATATGATCTTCCACCAAGTAAACCAATTAGCATCAACTACAAGGAGTAATCAACACTACTAGCAACCCACAGGTACCAATTTGTGGTGTCGACACAAGATTGGATACAAGAGATGAATTAGGGTTTTGAGAGGAGATGGTGCTGGTGAAGATGTTGATGGAGATTGACCCCCTCCCAATGAGAGGATCGTTGGTGATGACGTTGGTGATGATTTCCCCCTCCCGGAGGGAAGTGTCCCCAGCAGAACAGCTCTGCCAGAGCCCTAGATTGATTCCGCCAAGGTTCCACCTCGTGGCGGTGGAGTTTCGTCCCATAAGCTTGCCCATGGTTTTTTCCAGGGCAAAAGTGATGATATAGCAGAAGATGGACGCCGGAGTCCCACCAGGGGGCCCAGGAGATAGGGGGCCGCGCCCTATGGGGGGGCGCCCCTGTCTCCTGGACAGGGTGTGGGCCCCCTGGCCTATTTCTTTCGCTCATAAATTCTTATTAAATCCAAAATGTTGTTTTGTGGAGTTTCAGGACTTTTGGAGTTGTGCAGAATAGGTTTCCAATGTTTGCTCCTTTTCCAGCCAGAATTCCAGCTGCCGACATCCCCCCTCTTCATGGTAAACCTTGTAAAATAAGAGAGAATAGCCATAAGTATTGAGATATAATGTGTAATAACAGCCCATAATGCAATAAATATTGATATAAAAGCATGATGCAAAATAGACGTATCAATAACTGTTCCGGAGTGCATCAGATACATATCGGAGTACGCGGGGGGGGGGGGGGTTATCAGAACCCCCCGGGGGGAAAGATATGGGCCATAAGGGGGAGGCAAGGCAGCCCACAAGGGGGCTCCCCTATTGGGGAACGTAATAATTTCAAAAATTTCCTACGCACAGGCAAGATCATGGTGATGTATAGCAACGAGAGGGGAGAGTGTGTCCATGTACCCTCGTAGACCGAAAGCGGAAGCGTTAGAACAACGCGGTTGATGTAGTCGTACGTCTTCACGGCCCGACCGATCAAGCACCAAAACTATGGCACCTCTGAGTTCTAGCACACGTTTAGCTTGATGACGTCCCTCGAACTCCGATCCAGCCGAGTGTCGAGGGAGAGTTCCGTCAGCACGACGGCGTGGTGACGATCTTGATGTTCTACCATCGCAGGGCTTCGCCTAAGCACCGCTACAATATTATCGAGGAGGACTATGGTGGAGGGGGGCACCGCACACGGCTAAGAGATCAAGAGATCAATTGTTGTGTCTATGGGGTGCTCCCTGCCCCCGTATATAAAGGAGCTAGGGGGAGGCGGCCGGCTAAGGAGGAGGGCGCGCCAAGGGGGGAGTCCTACTCCCACTGGGAGTAGGACTCCTCCTTTCCTAGTAGGAGTAGGAGAGAAGGAAGGGAAAGAGAGAAGGGAAGGAAGGAGGGGGCGCAGCCCCTCCCCCTAGTACAATTCGGACTAGGCCTTGAGGGGGCGCGCGGCCTGCCCTAGGCAGCCCCTCTCTCTTTCCCGTATGGCCCAATAAGGCCCAATACTTCTCCCCGGCGAATTCCCGTAACTCTCCGGTACTCCGATAAATACCCGAATCACTCGGAACCTTTCCGAAGTCCGAATACAGTCGTCCAATATATCGATCTTTACGTCTCGACCATTTCAAGACTCCTCGTCATGCCCTGATCTCATCCGGGACTCCGAACTCCTTCAGTACATCAAAACTCATACACTCATAATAAAACTGTCATCGAAACCGTAAGCGTTCGGACCCTACGGGTTCGAGAACTATGTAGACATGACGGAAATACGTTTTCGGTCAATAGCCAATAGCGAAACCTGGATGCTCATATTGGCTCCTACATATTCTACGAAGATCTTTATCGGTCAAACCGCATAACAACATACGTTGTTCCCTTTGTCATCGGTATGTTACTTGCCCGAGATTCGATCGTCGGTATCTCAATACCTAGTTCAATCTCGTTACCGGCAAGTCTCTTTACTCGTTTATGTAATGCATCATTCCGTAACTAACTCATTAGCTACATTGCTTACAAGGCTTATAGTGATGTGCATTACCGAGAGGGCCCAGAGATACCTCTCCGATAATCGGAGTGACAAAACCTAATCTCGGAATACGCCAGCTCAACATGTACCTTTGGAGACACCTGTAGAGCTCCTTTATAATCACCCAGTTATGTTGTGACGTTTGGTAGCACACAAAGTGTTCCTCCAGTAAACGGGAGTTGCATAATCTCATAGTTGTAGGAACATGTATAGGTCATGAAGAAAGCAATAGCAACATACTAAACGATCAAGTGCTAAGTTAACGGAATGGGTCATGTCAATCACATCATTCTCCTAATGATGTGATCCCGTTAATCAAATGACAACTCATGTCTATGGCTAGGAAACACAACCATCTTTGATCAACAAGCTAGTCAAGTAGAGGCATACTAGTGACACTATGTTTGTCTATGTATTCACACATGTATCATGTTTCCGGTTAATACAATTATAGCATGAATAATAAACATTTATCATGAAATAAGGAAATATATAATATCTTTATTATTGCCTCTAGGGCATATTTCCTTTAGTCTCCCACTTGCACTAGAGTCAATAATCTAGTTCACATCGCCATGTGATTTAAAATCAATATTCACATCTGTATGTGATTAATACCCATAGTTCAGATCGTCATGTGATCAACACCCAAAGGGTTTACTAGAGTCAATAATCTAGTTCACATTGCTATGTGATTAACACCCAAAGAGTACTAAGGTATGATCATGTTTTGCTCGTGAGAGAAGTTTAGTCAACGGGTCTGTAACATTCAGAGCCATATATATTTTGCAAATATTCTATGTCTACAATGCTCTGCACGGAGCTACTCTAGCTTATTGCTCCCACTTTCAATATGTATCCAGATTGAGACTTAGAGTCATCTGGATCGGTGTAAAAGCTTGCACAGATGTAACTCTTTACGACGGGCTCTTTTATCACCTCCATAATCGAGAAATATTTCCTTAGTCCTCACTAAGGATATTTTTGACCACTGTCCAGTGAACTACTCTTAGATCAAAATTGTACTCCCTTGCCAAACTTAGAGCAAGGTATACAATAGGTCTGGTACACAACATAGCATACTTCATAGAACCTATGACTGAGGCATAGGGAAATGACTTTTTGTTCTCTTTCTATTTTCTGCCATAGTCGGGTTTTGAGTCTTACTCAACTTCACACTTTGCAATATAGGCAAGAACTCTTTCTTTGACTGTTCCATTTTGAATTACTTCAAAATCTTATCAAGGTACGTACTCATTGAAAAAAATCTTATCAAGCGTCTTGATCTATCTCTATAGATCTTGATGCTCAATGTGTAAGCAGCTTCACCGAGGTATTTCATTGAAAAACTTTTATTCAAGTATCCTTTTATGCTATCCAGAAATTCTATATCATTTCCAATCAATAATATGTCGTACACATATAATATCAGAAATGCTACAGAGCTCCCACTCACTTTCTTGTAAATACATGCTTCTCCAAAAGTCTATATAAAACCATATGCTTTGATCACACTATCAAAGCGTTTATTCCAACTCCAAGAGGCTTGCACCAGTCCATAAATGGATCACTGGAGCTTGCACACTTTTGTTCACACCTTTCGGATCGACAAAACCTTCTGGTTGCATCATATATAACTCTTCTTCCAGAAATCCATTCAGCAATGCAGTTTTGACATCCATTTGCCAAATTTCATAATCATAAAATGCGGCAATTGCTAACATGATTCGGACAGACTTAAGCATCGCTACAGTTGAGAAAATCTCATTGTAGTTAACACCTTGAACTTGTCGAAAACCTTTTTGCGACAAGTCAAGCTTTGTAGATAGTAAGACTACTATCAACGTCCGTCTTCCTCTTAAAAATCAATTTATTTTCTATGGCTTGCCGATCATCGGGCAAGTCCACCAAAGTCCACACTTTGTTCTCATACATGGATCCCATCTTAGATTTCATGGCCTCAAGCCATTTTGCGGAATCTGGGCTCATCATCGCTTCCTCATAGTTCGTAGGTTCATCATGGTCAAGTAACATGACCTCCAGAATAGGATTACCGTACCACTCTGGAGCGGATCTTACTCTGGTTGACCTACGAGGTTCGGTAGTAACTTGATCTGAAGTTTCATGATCAATATCATTAGCTTCCTCACTGATTGGTGTAGTTGTCACAGGAACCGGTTTCTGTGATGAACTACTTTCCAATAAGGGAGCAGGTACAGTTACCTCATCAAGTCTAACTTTCCTCCCACTCACTTCTTTCGAGAGAAACTTCTTCTCTAGAAAGGATCCATTTTTATCAATGAATATCTTGCCTTCGGATCTGTTATAGAAGGTGTATCCAACAATTTCCTTTGGGTATTCTAGGAAGACGCACTTCTCCGATTTGGGTTTGAGCTTATCAGGATGAAACTTTTTCACATAAGCATCACAACCCCAAACTTTAAGAAACGACAACTTGGGTTTTCTTGCCAAACCACAGTTCATAAGGTGTCATCTCAACGGTTTTAGATGGTACCCTATTTAACGTGAATGCAGCTGTCTCTAATGCATAACCCCAAAACGATATTGGTAAATCGGTAAGAGACATCATTGATCGCACCATATCAAATAAAGTGCGGTTATGACGTTCGGACACACCGTTATGCTGTGGTGTTCCAGGTGGCATGAGTTTGTGAAACTATTCCACATTGTTTTAACTGAAGGCCAAACTCGTAACTCAAATATTCATCTTCACGATCAGATCACAGAAACTTTATTTTCTTGTTACAATGATTTTACACTTCACTCTGAAATTCTTTGAACCTTTCAACTATTTCAGAATTATGTTTCATCAAGTAGATATACCCATATCTGCTCAAATCATCTGTGAAGGTCAGAAAATAACGATACCCGCCGTGAGCCTTAACACTCATCGGACTGCATACATCGATACGTATTATTTCCAACAAGTCAGTAGCTCATTCCATTGTTCCGGAGAACGTAGTTTTAGTCATGTTGCCCAAAAGGCACGGTTCGCAAGCATCAAATGATTCATAACCAAGTGATTCCAAAAATCCATCTTTATGGAGTTTCTTCATGCGTTTTACACCGATATGACCCAAACGGCAGTGCCACAAATAAGTTGCACTATCATTATTAACTTTGCCTCTTTTGGCATTAATATTATACATATGTGTATCATTACGATCGAGATCCAACAAACTATTTTCATTGGGTGTGACCATTGAAGGTTTTATTCATGCAAACAGAACAACAATTATTCTCTGACTTTAAATGAATAACCGTATTGCAATAAACATGATCAAATCATATTCATGCTCAACGCAAACGCCAAATAAATTTTATTTAGGTTTAACACTAATCCCAAAAGTATAGGGAGTGTGCGATGATGATCATATCAATATTGGAACCACTTCCAACACACATCATCACTTCACCCTCAACTAGTCTCTGTTTATTCTGTAACTCCTGTTTCGAGTTACTAATTTTTAGCAACCGAACAAGTATCAAATACCCGGGGATTACTATAAACACTAGTAAGGTGCACATCAATAACCTGTATATCAAATATACCCTTGTTCACTTTGCCATCCTTCTTATCTACCAAATATTCAGGGCATTTCCACTTCCAGTGACCATTTACTTTGCAGTAGAAGCACTCAGTTTGAGGCTTTGGTCCAGCTTTGGGCTTCTTCTTGGGAGTGACAACTTACTTGCCATTCTACTTGAAGTTCCCTTTCTTTCCCTTTGCCCTTTTCTTGAAACTAGTGGTCTTCGCAATCATCAACACTTGATGTTCTTTCTTGATTTCTACCTTCGTTGATTTCAACATCACGAAGGGCTCGAGATTCGTTTTCGTCATCCCTTGCATATTATAGTTCATCACGAAGTTCTAGTAACTTGGTGATGGTGACTAGAGAATTCTGTCAATCACTATCTTATCTGGAAGATTAACTCCCACTTGATTCAAGTGATTGTAGTACCCAGAAAACCTGAGCACATGCTCACTAGTTGAGCGATTCTCCTCCATCTTTTAGCTATAGAACTTTGTTGGAGACTTTATATCTCTCAACTCGGGTATTTGCTTGAAATATTAACTTCAATTCCTGGAACATCTCATATGGTCCATGACGTTCAAAACGTCTTAGAAGTCCCGATTCTAAGCCGTTAAGCATGGTGCACTAAACTATCAAGTAGTCATCATATTGAGCTAGCCAAACGTTCATAACGTCTGTATCTGCTCCTGCAATAGGTCTGTCACCTAGCAGTGCATTAAGGACATAATTCTTCTGTGTAGCAATGAGGATAAACCCCATATCACAGATCTGATCCGCATCATTGCTACTAACATCTTTCAACACAGTTTTCTCCAGGAACATATCAAAATAAACATATGAAAGCAACAACGCGAGCTATTGATCTACAACATAATTTGCAAAATACTACTAGGACTAAGTTCATGATAAATTAAAGTTCAATTAATCATATTACTTAAGAACTCCCACTTAGACAGACATCTCTCTAGTCATCTAAATGATCACGTGATCCAAATCAACTAAACCATGTCCGATCATCACGTGAGATGGAGTAGTTTTCAATGGTGAACATCACTTATGTTGATCATATCTACTATATGATTCACGTTCGACCTTTCGGTCTCCGTGTTCCGAGGCCACATCTGTATATGCTAGGCTCGTCAAATTTAACCTGAGTATTTCGCGTGTGCAACCATTTTGCAACCGTTGTATTTGAACGTAGAGCCTATCACACCCGATCATCTCGTGGTGTCTCAGCACGAAGAACTTTCGCAACGGTGCATACTCAGGGAGAACACTTCTTGATAATTAGTGAGAGATCATCTTAAAATGCTACCGTCAATCAAAGCAAGATAAGATGCATAAAGGATAAACATCACATGCAATCAATATAAGTGATATGATATGGCCATCATCATCTTGTGCTTGTGATCTCCATCTCCGAAGCACCGTCGTGATCACCATCGTCACCGGCGTGACACCTTGATCTCCATCGTAGCATTGTTGTCATTACGCCATCTATTGCTTCTACGACTATCGCTATCGCTTAGTGATAAAGTAAAGCAATTACTGGGCGTTTGCATTTCATACAATAAAGCGACAACCATATGGCTCCTGCCAGTTGCCGATAACTTCAATTACAAAACACGATCATCTCATACAATAAAATATAGCATCATGTCTTGACCATATCACATCACAACAAGCCCTGCAAAAACAAGTTAGACGTCCTTTACTTTGTTGTTGCAAATTTTACGTGGCTGCTACGGGCTGAGGAAGAACCGTTCTTACCTACGCATCAAAACCACAACGATAGTTCATCAAGTTAGTGTTGTTTTAACCTTCACAAGGACTGGGCGTAGCCACACTCGGTTCAACTAAAGTTGGAGAAATAGACACCCGCCAGCCACCTGTGTGCAAAGCACGTCGGTAGAACCAGTCTCGCGTGAGCGTACGCGTAATGTCGGTCCGGGCCGCTTCATCCAACAATACCGTTGAACCAAAGTATGACATGCCGGTAAGCAGTATGACTTGTATCGCCCACAACTCACTTGTGTTCTACTCATGCATATAACATCTACGCATAAAACCTGGCTCGGATGCCACTGTTGGGGAACGTAATAATTTCAAAAATTTCCTACGCACACGCAAGATCATGGTGATGTATAGCAATGAGAGGGGAGATTGTGTCCACGTACCCTCGTAGAACAAAAGCGGAAGCGTTAGAACAACGCGGTTGATGTAGTCGTACGTCTTCACGGCCCGACCGATCAAGCACCGAAACTACGGCACCTCCGAGTCTAGCACACGTTCATCTCGATGATGTCACTCGAACTCCGATCCAGCCGAGTGTCGAGGGAGAGTTCCTTCAGCACAACGGCGTGGTGACGATCTTGATGTTCTACCTTAGCAGGGCTTCGTCTAAGCACCGCTACAATATTATCGAGGAGGATTATGGTGGAGGGGGGCACCGCACACGGATAAGAGATCAAGAGATCAATTGTTGTGTCTATGGGGTGCCCCCTGCCCCCGCATATAAAGGAGCTAGGGGGAGGTGGCCGGCCAAGGAGGAGGGGCCCAAGGGGGGAGTCCTACTCCCACCGGGAGTAGGACTCCTCCTTTCCTAGTAGGAGTAGGAGAGAAGGAAGGGGAAGAGAGAAGGGAAGAAAGGAGGGGGCGCAGCCCCTCCCCCTAGTACAATTCGGACTAGGCCTTGGGGGGCGCACGGCCTGCCCTAGGCAGCCCCTCTCTCTTTTCCGTATGGCCCAATAAGGCCCAATACTTCTCCCCGGCGAATTCCCGTAACTCTCCGGCACTCTGGTAAATACCCGAATCACTCGGAACCTTTCCGAAGTCCGAATACAGTCGTCCAATATATCGATCTTTACGTCTCGACCATTTCGAGACTCCTCGTCATGTCCCCGATCTCATCCGGGACTCCGAACTCCTTCGGTACATCAAAACTCATAAACTCATAATAAAACTGTCATCAAAACCTTAAGCATGCGGACCCTATGGGTTCGAGAACTATGTAGACATGACCGAAACACGTTTCCGATCAATAACCAATAGCGGAACCTGGATGCTCATATTGGCTCCTACATATTCTACGAAGATCTTTATCGGTCAAAGCGCATAACAACATACGTTGTTCCCTATGTCATAGGTATTGTTACTTGCCCGAGATTCGATCGTCGGTATCTCAATACCTAGTTCAATCTCGTTACCGGCAAGTCTCTTTACTCGTTTATGTAATGCATCATTCTGTAACTAACTCATTAGCTATATTGCTTGCAAGGCTTATAGTGATGTGCATTACCGAGAGGGCCCAGAGATACCTCTCCAACAATCAGAGTGACAAAACCTAATCTCGAAATACGCCAACTAAACATGTACCTTTGGAGACACCTGTAGAGCTCCTTTATAATCACCCAGTTACGTTGTGACGTTTGGTTGCACACAAGGTGTTCCTCCGATAATCGGGAGTTGCATAATCTCATAGTTGTAGGAACATGTATGGGTCATGAAGAAAGCAATAGCAACATACTAAACGATCAATTGCTAAGCTAATGGAATGAGTCATGTCAATCACATCATTCTCCTAATGATGTGATCCCATTAATCAAATGACAACTCATGTCTATGGCTAGGAAACACAACCATCTTTGATCAACAAGCTAGTCAAGTAGAGGCATACTAGTGACACTATGTTTGTCTATGTATTCACACATGTATTATGTTTCCGGTTAATAGAATTCTAACATGAATAATAAACATTTATCATGAAATAAGGAAATAAAAACTTTATTATTGCCTCTAGGGCATATTTCCTTCATCCCCCCATGGGGAGTCTGAATTGGACAAGGGGAGGGGGCGCGACCCCCCTTTCCTTCTTCTTCCCCCTTTCCCCTTCCGGTAAAAGGAAAGGGGTGGGGGCGAATTGGACTAGGAGTCCAAGTGGGACTCCCCCCACTTGGCGCACCCCCTAGGCCGGCCTCCTCCCCTCTCCCTCCTTTATATATGGGGGTGGGGGGCACCTCTAAGGCACATCAATTGTTCTTAGCCATGTGCGGTGCCCCCCTCCAACGTTTACTCCTCCAGTCATATTGTTGTAGTGCTTAGGCGAAGCCCTGCGCGGATTACTGATGACCCACAAGTTTAGGGGGTCAATTGTATCTCTTTTTGATAAGTAAGAGTGTCGAACCCAACGAGGAGCAGAAGGAAATTGACAAGTAGTTTTCAGTAAGGTAATGTCTGCAAGTGCTGAAATTGTAGGTAGCCTAGTAGTTTGATAGCAAGATAATTCATAACGAGCAAGTAACGATAGTAGTAACTAAAGTGTAGAAATGTATCCCAATCCTTTTGAGGCAAATTACAGGCCAAAACAGTCTCTTGTGATAAGCAAAGCGTTCTTGAGGGTACACGGGAATTACATCTAGTCACTTTCATCATGTTGGTTTAATTTGTGTTCACTACTTTGATAATTTGATATGTGGGTGGACCGGTGCTTAGGTGTTCTTCTTACTTGAAAAAACCTCCTACTTATGAGTAACCCTCCCGCAAGCACCCGCAACTACGAGAAAAGTATTAAGAATAAATTCTAACCATGGCATTAAACTCTAGGATCCAATCGGTCCCTTACAGAACAGTGCATAAACTGGGTTTAAGTTTCTGTCACTCTCGCAACCCACCATCTAATTGCTACTCCACAATGCATTCCCTTAGGCCCAAAATATGGTGAAGTGTCATGTAGTCGATGTTCACATGACACCACTAAGGGAATCACAACATACATACTATCAAAATATCGAACACATATCAAATTCACATGGTTACTTGCAACATGATTTATCATGTGACCTCAAGAACAAAATTAACTACTCACAAATAATAAACATGCTCATGATCAGAGGAGTATTAAATAGCATCATGGATCTGAACATATAATCTTCAACCAAATAAACCATATAGTAATCGACTACGAGATGTAATCAACACTACTAGTCACCCCCTAGCAACAATCTATTATTATGGTAACAAGATTGAATACAAGAGATGAACTAGGGTTTGAGATGAGATGGTGCTGGTGAAGATGTTGATGGAGATTGCCCTCCCCAAGATACGGCGGGTAAACAAATTAGTGTTGGTCAATTGATAGAACTTCAAATAATCATGACGATATCCAGGCAATGATCATTATATAAGCATCATGTCCAAGATTAGTAGACTGACTCCGGCCTACATCTACTACTATTACTCCACACATCGACCGCTATCTAGCATGCATCTAGTGTATTAAGTTCATGGAAAATGGGAGTAATGCAATAAGAACGATGACATGATGTAGACAAGATCTATTCATGTAGGAATAGACCCCATCTTGTTATACTTAATAGCAACGATACATACGTGTCATTTCCCCTTCTATCACTGGGATTGAGCACCGTAAGATCAATCCATCACAAAGCACCTCTTCCCATGGCAAGAAAAATCGATCTAGTCGGCCTAACTAAACCAAAGATTCAAATAATAAATACGAGGCTATAAGTAATCATGCATATAAGAGATCAAAAGACTCAAATAACTTTCATGGATAAAAACATAGATCTGATCATAAACTTAAAGTTCATCGGATCCCAACAAACACACTGCAAAAAGAGTTACATCAAATAGATCTCCAAGAGACCATTGCATTGAGAATTAAAAGAGAGAGAGGAAGCCATCTAGCTACTAACTACGGACCCGTAGGTCTACAATGAACTACTCATGCATCATCGGAGAGGCACCAATGAAGATGATGAACCCCTCCATGATGGTGTCTAGATTGGATCTGTGGTTTCTGGAACTTGCGGCGGCTGGAATTGGTTTTCGTCGACTCTCCTAGGGTTTCTAGAATATTGGGGTATTTATAGAGCAAAGAGGCAGTGCGAGAGGCTGCCAAGGTGGGCACAACCCACCAGGGCGCGCCTGGGCCCCCAGGCGCTCCCAGGTGGCTTGTGCTGCCCTCAGAGCCCCCCTCTGGTACTTATTCGGCCCAACAGGTGTCTTTTGGTCTGGAAGAAACCACCAAAAAGTTTTGTTGCGTTTGGACTCTGTTTGGTATTGATTTTCCGCGAAGTAAAAAACAAGCAAAAATAGGAACTAGCACTAGGCACTATGCCAATAGGTTAGTCCCAAAAAATGATATAAAGTTGCTATAAAATGATTGTAAAACATCCAACAAGAATGATAATATAACAACATGGAACAATAAAAAATTATACATACGTTGGAGACGTATCAGCATCCCCAAGCTTAATTCCTGCTCGTCCTCGAGTAGTTAAATGGTGAAAACAGAATTTTTGATGTGGAATGCTGCCTAACATGTTCATCACATATTCTTTTCTTTGTAGCATGGACATTTGGACTTTTATATAATTCAAAGCAATAGTCTAGTTTTGACATGAAGATTTCAATACTCAAGCATATCAACAAGCAACCATGCCCTTCAAAAAATCAATACTAAAGTAAGTTATCCCTTGCCTATTATGCTCAATCATTGACCCATTCATGAAACACACTTGCATATTAGCTACACCCAATGCTCAAGTACGATCATAGTTCCACTTAGTTGGTGCTTTATAAGAGAAGATGGAGACTCAAAATAAAAATAAAAATTGCATAAAGTAAATAGAAAGGCCCTTCGCAGAGGGAAGTAGGGATTTGTAGAGGTGCCCGAGCTCAAAGCGAAAGAGACAAAACATTTTGGGTGGCCTGCCTTTCGTGTCAACGAAAACGATCGAGTAGTTTCCAATACTTTCCATGCTAGATATATCATAGGCAGTTCCTAAATAGAAAAATAAAGTTTATTCCTTTTTCCACCATACTTTCACATTCCACGGCTAACCGAATCCACGGGTGCCGTCCATACCAACACTTTCCAAGGAATTTATTATTTGACAACATAAAGTAAATTCATTTTTCATTTTGTGACTGGGCATCCCTAATACCTTTGCCGTACTCTCGTGCAATGACAAGTGAATAAACACTCATCTTGAGAATAACACATCTAGCATGGAAAAATATCAGCCACCCCCTACCGTTTCATGAGTGGTACGAGCACACAAAAAGGAAATTTATTTTGAAATTAGAGATGGCACATACAAATTTTCTTAGAATGGCACGGAAATAGCACATATAGGTAGGTATAGTGGACTCATGTGGCAAAAGTGGGTTTATGGATTTGGATGCACGAGTAGTGATCATACTTAGTGCAAGTGAAGGCTAGCAAAAATATTGAGAAGCATCCAACCAAGAAACGAAAAAATCACATAAGCGAGCATTAAGCATAACTAACACCGAACAATGCACCACAAGTAGGATGTAATTTCATTTCATAACTATTGAATTTTGTGCTTGCATAGGGAATCACAAACCTTAACACCAATATCCTTACTAAAACATGATTACTCATTAACATGACTCACATATCACTATCATCATATCGCAAAACTGTTACAAAGAATCGAGTTTATTTTGTCTAGTGATCTTCATGGTAGTTTTTATTATATCCCCCTTGGATATCTATCACTTTGGGACTAATTTCATATGTTGCTATTGATAGCTCAAACAAATCTAAGTGAAGAACATGAGCATAAAAATTTCTTCTCTCAAAATAATTTAAGTGAAGCATGAGAGAGTTTCTTAAATTTGTTACTAACTCTAAAATAAATCTAAGTGAAGCATGAGAGCATTTCTTCAAAAATAATAAAGCACACCATGCTCAAAAAAGTTATAAGTGATGCACTAGAGCAATTCCATAGCTCAAAAAAAATTAAGTGAAGCATAGAGAGCAATTCTAACAAGTCATAGCATAATTTTGGCTCTCTCAAATAGGTGTGTCCAGCAAGGATAGATGACACAAAAATAAAAATCAAAACAAGCAAAGACTCAAATAATACAAGACGCTCCAAGCAAAACTCATGATATGTGACGAATAAAAATATAGTTCCAAGTAAAATACTGACGGTCGTTAGAAGAAAGAGGGGATGCCACTCGGGGGCATCCCCAAGCTTAGTTGCTTGCTTCTATTTTAGATAATAGCTTGGGATGCCATGGGGCATCCCCAAGCTTAGGCACTTCTTACTCCTTATTCCTTCCTCCATCGTGATCTCACCCAAAACTTGAAAACTTCAATCACACAAAACTCAACAAAACCTTCATGAGATCCGTTAGTATAACAAAGCAAATCACTACTATAAGTATTGTTGTAAACCCATTCATATTTTATTCTTGCATTATATCTACTGTATTCCAACTTTGCTATGGCTCATACCCTCCAATACAAACCATAGATTCATTAAAATAAGCACACAATGCAAAGAAAATAGAATCTGTCAAAAACAGAACAGTCTGTAGTAATCAGGGACTTCGTATACTTCTGTAACTCCAACAATTCTGAAAAATTAGGACAAAGTTGGCAATTTGTATATAAATATTGTGTAAAAAATTCAGATCAAAAGCACGTTTATGTGATTTATGAAATTTATTTTACTGAGTGCAAAAGTTTTGTTTTCCAACAGGATCAAATAAACTATCACCAAACATGATCCCAAAGGCTTTACTTGGCACAAACACTAATTAGAACATAAAAAAACAATCATAACAGTAGCATAATTGTGCAAACACTCAAAAACAGAAATAAAAAGACAAAAGAATTATATTTTATTCATTGGGTTGCCTCCCAACAAGCGCTATTGTTTTATGCCCCTAGCTAGGCATAAGATTTCATTGATGCTCACATGAAAGATAATAATTGAAACACAAAGAGAGCATCATAAAACATGTGACAAACACATTTAAGTCTAAAATACTTCCTATGCATAGGCATTTAATAAGTTAACAAATTATCAAGAAAAGAAGAACCTGTCATATGCAAGGAAGGAGAAAGAAACAATAGCAAGCTCAACATGAAGAGAGGTAATTTAGTAACGTGAAATTTTTTACAACCATATTTTCCTCTCTCATAATAATTACATGTGGGATCATACTCAAATTCAACAATATAGTTATCACATAACATATTCTCTTCATGATCCACATGCATTCAAAGTTGACACTCTTCCAAAATAGTGGGATTATCATCAAATAAAGTCATGACCTCTCCAAGCCCACTTTTATTAAAAGAAAATTCAAATTGAACACTCTCAAAATATGTGAGATTATTTTTACCTAGAGTTGAGACTCTTTCATACCCACTTTCAATACTATTGCAAAAATTATTATCAATAGCATATTCATCATGAGACATAAACAAATTTTCAAGATCATAAGAAGAATCGCCCCAATCATGATCGTTACGATAAGTAGTGGCAATATCAAAATTAGCATCCCCAAGCTTGGGGTTTTGCATATCATTAACACAATTGACATTCATATAATTTATAATAACATCATTGCAATCATGCTTTTCATCTAAGGAGCTATCATGAATCACTTTATAATTGTCTTCTTTTAACACTTCACAATTTCCAGATTCATAAATCTCAAGGACAACTTCATAAAGATAATCAAGTGAACTCAATTTACTAGCAACGGGTTCATCTTAACTGGATATCTTGAAAATATTAACAAGTGGATGAGGATCCATATCAATATATTCTTAGCAAGCGAAGATGCAAGCAAATCGAAGGTGCATGGCAACACAAGCAACCATGAGATCTGACAAGAAAAAGGCAAACAAAAAAGAAAAGGTGAATAAAATGGCAAATTTTGTGAAGTGGGGGAGATGAAAAACAGAGGAAAATGGCAAATAATGTAAATTGCAAGGAGATGAGTTTTGTGATTAGGAACCTAGTAGATGCTGATGATGTCTCCCCGGCAACGGCGCGAGAAATTCCTTTTGATGCGACTTGAACTACGTCGGTATTTCCCCAAAGAGGAAGGGATGATGCAGCATAGCTACGATAGGTATTTCCCTCAGTGATGAAACCAAGGTTATCAAACCAGTAGGAGAACCATACAACACTATGTAAATGGTACCTGCGCACAAAGAACAAATACTTGCAACCCGACGTGTTAAAGGGGTTGTCAATCCCTTTCGGGCAACGGTGCCAGAAGTTGTCAAGTTGATGAGATAAAATTGTAGTTGATTGATAGATGCAAATAGAAGCAAAAGAATCAGCGAGGTATTTTTTGGTTTTTTATAATATAGATCCGAAAATAAAAGTGGCAAATAAACAAAAAGGCGAAGAACAAAATAGATCTGAAAATATATGATGAGAAAAAAGACCCGAGGACCGTAGATTTCACTAGTGGCTTCTCTTGAGAAAAATAGCATACATTGGGTAAAAAAAGTACTGTTGGGAAATTGATAGAACTTCAAATAATCATGACGATATCCAGGCAATGATCATTATATAGGCATCACGTCCAATATTAGTAGACCGACTCCTGTCTGCATCTACTACTACTACACACATCGACCGCTATCCAGCATGCATCTAGTGTATTAAGTTCATGGAAAAATGTTGTAATGCAATAAGAACGATGACATGATGTAGACAAGATCTATTCATGTAGGAATATACCCCATCTTGTTATCCTTAATAGCAACAATACATACGTGTCATTTCCCCTTCTGTCACTGGGATTGAGCACCGTAAGATCGAATCCATCACAAAGCACCTCTTCCCATGGCAAGAAAAATCGATTTAGTCAGCCTAACTAAACCAAAGATTTGAAGAATAAATACGAGGCTGCAAGTAATCATGCATATAAGAGATCAAAAGACTCAAATAACTTTCATGGATAAAAACATAGATCTGATCATAAACTCAAAGTTCATCGTATCGCAACAAACACACCGCAAAAGGAATTACATTAAATAACGATAGTAGTAACTAAAGTGCAGGAAGGTTGCCCAATCCTTTTGCGGCCAAGGACAGGCCAAAACGGTCTCTAATGATAAGCAAAGTTCTTGAGGGTACACGGGAATTTCATCTAGTCACTTTCATCATGTTGGTTTGATTTGTGTTTGCTAATTTGATAATTTGATATGTGGGTGGATTGGTGCTTAGGTGCTGTTCTTACTTGAACAAACCTCCTACTTATGATTAACCCTCCCGCAAGCATCCGCAACTACGAGAAGTATTAAGAATAAATTCTAACCATAGTATTAAACTCTAGGATCCAATCGGTCCCTTACGGAACAACGCATAAACTGGGGTTTACGTTTCTGTCACTCTCGTAACCCACTGTCGGATTACGGGTTCCGGCAAAACCTTGAGGTTCGAACACTGGGGTGCGCACGAAGATCTCTCTCTCCCTCGCTAGCTCACGCACTCAACGATCCACGACCTAGCTCGACGAACTCGAAGAACACGGGACACAAGGGTTTATACTGGTTCGGGCCACCGTTGTGGTGTAGTACCCTAATCTAGTGTGGTGTGGTGGATTGCCTTGCAGGCTGGGGATGAATAATTACAAGGGAAGAACAACCTCAGGAGGATTGGTGTTCTTGGGCTCGGTGAGCTGGTGCTCGTCTGGTCTCTCTCCAGATCAGTTGTTCCTTCTATGGTGGTGGCTAGTCCTATTTATAGAGGCCCTGGTCCTCTTCCCAAATATTAGGCGAGAAGGGTTCCCACAACGGCCAAGTTTGAAGGAAGACATCTAGTACATGCTATCCTGACAAAAGTGGTCTTCGCCTGCCAAAGGCTCTAGTGGTGACGTCGTCCTGGGCTCCACGATGACCTCCGTCCTACCGTCCTGGTGTTCTTGGTCTTGTTGCACCGATATGGAAACCTTTGCTTGATGCATTGGGACTCCTCGCCTGCGCCTGCCTCTTTTGCACCAAAGAGGCGGTACTCTCACGCGGCTGGCACCCTTTGGTGCCCACAGCCTTGTAAATCCTTTGCTCGCGTCACGCACTCCTCACGAGGTGCCCCTTGCATATATATCTCCGCTCCTCGCGAGCCAGCCTAGCGATGCTGCCCCTGAGGAGGTCTTGTGTTGTCCGCCTCGCGAGGCTTGGCCCCTCGCGAGGGTCTTGAGTGTTTTCTAATGAAGATGGGTCATACCAGGCCGCTGGCGAGGCACGCCCTGGGCTGCAGGCTGGCAAGTCTGGGGACCCCCGTTCCCAGAATGCTGACACCCAGCATCTAATTGCTACTCCACAATGCATTCCCTTAGGCCCAAAATATGGTGAAGTGTCATGTAGTCGACGTTCACATGACACCACTAAGGGAATCACAACATACATACTATCAAAATATCGAGCACATATCAAATTCACATGATTACTTGCAACATGATTTATCCCGGGACCTCAAGAACAAAAGTAAATACTCACAAATAATAAACATGCTCATGATCAGAGGAGTATTAAATAGCATCATGGATCTGAACATATAATCTTCCACCAAATAAACCATATAGTAATCGGCTACAAGATGTAATCAACACTACTAGAGATGAACCATATAGTCACCCCCTAGCAACAATCTATAGTTTTGGTAACAAGGTTGAATACAAGAGATGAACTAGGGTTTGATATGAGATGTGCTGGTGAAGATGTTGATGGAGATTGCCATCCCCAAGATGGGAGAGTTGTTGGTGATGATGATGATGATGATTTCCCCCTCTAGGAGGGAAGTTCCCCGACAGAATCGCTCCGCCTGAGGGCAAAAGTGCTCCTGCCCAAGTTCCGCCTCGAGATGGCGGTGCTCCGCCCCGAAATTCTTCTCCTTATTTTTTCTAGGTCAAAATAACTTATAGACCAGAAGATGGGCACCGGAGGTTGGCCGAGGAGGCCACAACCCACCAGGGCGTGCCCGGGGGTCCTGGCGTGCCCAGGTGGGTTGTGCCCACCTGGTGGCCCCCCTCTTGTGTTTATTGGCTCAAATATTCCTTAAACAATCCATAAAAAATCTCCGTGAAGTTTCAGCTCATTTGGAGTTATGCAGAATAGGTGTCCTGACGTAGCTCTTTCAGGTCCAGATTTCCAGCTGCCGGAATTCTCTCTCTTGGTGTGTACCTTGCAAATTATGAGAGAGAAGGCATTAGAATTACTCCAAAAAGCATTATTATAGATAGAAACATTACAAATAACAGTAAGAAAACATGATGCAAAATGGACGTATCAATTACTTCACCATCACCGTCACCATGCCGTCATGCTGACGAAACTCTCCCTCGACACTTTGCTGGATCAAGAGTTCGAGGGATGTCATCGAGTTGAACGTGTGCAGAACTCGAAGGTGTCGTACGTTCGATGCTTGATTCGTTGGATCGAGAAGACGTTCGACTACATCAACCGTGTTAAGCTAACGCTTCCGCTTTTGGTCTACGAGGGTACGTGGACACACTCTCCCCCTCTCGTTGCTATGCATCTCCTAGACAGATCTTGCGTGAGCATAGGATTTTTTTTGAAATTGCATGCTATGTTCCCTAATAGTGGAATCCGAGCCAGGTCTATGCGTAGATGATATGCACGAGTAGAACACGAAGAGTTGTGGGTGATGATAGTCATACTCCTTACCACCAACGTCTTATTTTGATTCAGCGGTAGTGTTGGATGAAGTGGCCCAAACCAACCTTACATGACCACATTCATGAGACCGGTTACACCAACAGACATGCAACTTGTTTTGCATAAAGGTGGCTGGCGGGTGTCTATGTCTCCAACTTTAGTTGAATCGAATTTGACTACAATCGCTCCTTGTTGAAGGTTAAAATAGCAAACTCGACGAAACATCCATGTGTGTCGGTGTACTAAGGTAGGGGGTACCTCACTACCCCAACTTGTGCACGGGCAGTCGCAGCTTCCCGCGGCTGGATCTACCATGTGCTCGCCGGAGACCATCCCTGCTCCGTACCAAGCCATTCAAGAACAAAGCGTACAAGATAGAAGGTCAAGACCCCGACAAGAGGAGCTTGCCGGGAAGGCCGTTCCAGGCTCAAGATTATATCACTCATGCAAGGCCCTGGCGAGAGGAGCTCGCCGGGGAAACTAGAAGATCACATCACAGAAGGCATGCCTCGGCGCTATACGCGTCCCGGCGAGGGCCCGGGGAGCGGCAAGTTATAGAGCCCGACAAGCTCCCGGGCCCGGCAAGATCAAGACCCCGGCAAGGTGCTTGCCGGGAGAACCGTGCTGTGTGCCCGCACTCCAGCTCATCCGCCCACGCGTCGCCTTAAGCCCTCCCCAGAGACGCGTGGCGGATGGCTGTGCTGCATGAGGGTGCGGTGGCACTCCACGGTGGTGGCTCCATCGCCGTGGCAAACGGAGACGCAAGGGCGGGAGCTTTTGGGGCGACGGCGACGGGCATTAAATGCTCTTGTCCCCCTCTGTCAAAAGTAGGTAGAATCCACTGTTCAAGCATTGTAGCTGCACTGTTCTGCCTGCTCCAACTACCACCTCTTTTACATTTTACCCTCTACCCACGTTGACACTGTCGGTGACCCTTGCCCTATAAAAGGAGGCCCATGCACAACGTGGGGAGGTTGAACCCTTGGCAACCCTAGCGCCTGGGATTCGGCTGGTTCCATACACCACACCACCATTGGCTCGCATTCTTGAGCAAGATCAAAGACAACACAAAGCAGCGGTAGGGTTTCTGCGACCATCGCGCCCGGCTGGGTAAAATCTCGCCAGCGCGCATCGCCTCGATCGCTCTCTGCGCACCCTCCGCCTCGCATCAACACGAAGGGCCTCCCGGCCCCATAGGTGTCGCCCTCATCATGCCCCGACATCTTTGGCGCGCCAGGTAGGGGGCGTCGAGGTTGTGCGGACCTGATCCGGCGTTCGCGCGGCTGCGTTCTTCATCAACCTCCCCAAATTTCGTCTGCGACTTCATCGACAACTGCGCCATGGCCCCGAAGACGAGGGCCTCAAGGGTTGCAGACCCGTCTGCGTCTCACCCACCGCCACCGGAGCCAACGGTAGGTGGAGGAGACGCCGTCGAAAGGGTGGACACCGGCGAGGGCACTCGCGGCGTCACCAGATCCAGGGACAGGACGGATGACCGCGCCTCGGCCTCCGTAGATCCACGTCCATCTCAGCGCACGACAACCCAGCAGCGTTGTGCCCCGGAGGTGGTACTCGCATGCTGGGGCAAGAACATGCCGGGGGCTCGCGGGATGCTCCGGACCGCTGTCCGTGCATGAGCAAAGCGAAAGTGCCGCGGGAGGACTCTGCTCCTCCTATCGCTACTAGGAGTCCGAGCATGTTCTGTACCTCGCGCCGCTCGCTCCCGCTCCCCTCTGTTCCGGCAAGCGCATCTCCCTGGAGCGCTACGCTGTCGTCGAGGACGCGCCATCGAGCTCTCAGTCCGGCGAGGACGGCTCTGGTGCTCACTCCGACAAGCGCAGCTCCTCGGGACGCTATAAGCCCGGCGAGGACAGCTCTGGAGCTCGTTCCGGCAAGCGCACCTCCCCGGAGTGCTGCGCTGACGTCGAGGACGCGCCATCGAGCTTCGCCAACAAGTGCGAAAGAAACAAGAAAAAGAAAAGCTAAGTTGCTCGAGCTTTTGTGCAGAGCACCCCTTAATTCCATGCTTTTATATGTTATATCCCTCGACGCTCGTCCTTTGTATCACGAAACACATGCGCGGAGAGGAGCTGCATGTGAATAGACGCACCCTTATCTTGCTTCGAGCACACTCAACGAGTTAAAAGTGAGCCGCGACCAGATTTGCGCCCTTGTTTCGTTTCGAGTCTGTTCAGCAAGTTAAGTGCGTCGCGAACTAGACGCGGCAAGGTTGCTTGCCGGAAGCGACACCAGCCAGCGGGCTGCTGATGTTCCGTACTCAGCAAGCGTGTTAAGCGCCGGCAAGTTCCCTAGAAGCGTAGGGTGAAAACGCACAAAGGGCGTAAAGTAGAGGGTGTAACGTGGCAAGTCCTGCCGTGAGGTGTCCTTCATATGAGAGACTTGAGCGCGAGAGGAGCCAAGTCATGGCCCAGTTGCGTACTTGTTTTGTTTCCGAGTCCGCTCAACAAACACAAGTGTGCTGCTGCACCCTTATCTTGCTTTCGAGCCTGCTTTCGCAAGTTAAGCGTCGAATCGCCCGGCAAGGTTGCTTGCGGAAGCAACACCGCCAATGGCTGTCCATGACAAGCGTGTTCGCCCGGCAAGCTCCCGAGAGCGTGAAGTACAAACATCTGAAGGACAAGGCTCGGCATCGTATTGCATAGTCAGGATTTATATACACATACATATACATGAAGCAGTTGCATATCTACCTCAGCTGTTTTCATAACTGAAATTGCAGCAACAAGGAGGAACCGAAAGATCACACCAGCGCCTGGGGCCCGGCAAGCCAGGGTCGCCGGGGGCTGCGGGTGCCAAGGTTCTTCCTCGGCAAGCCAGCCTCGCTGGGGGCTGTGAGCGCCAAGATTCGTCTCCGGCAAGCCAGAGTTGCTGGGGGCTGCAGTATCAGATAAGTTTTTCATCCCTCGTCATGCATCCTCTTATGGACCGGGAGATGCGGGGCTGCGTCTTTGCACGAACGTGTCTTGTAAAAACCGGTACGTGGAGGAGCCGAGCCGTGGTCCAGTTGCGTACTTGTTTTGTTTCCGAGTCCGCTCAACAAACACAAGTGTGCTGCTGCACCCTTATCTTGCTTTCGAGCATGCTCGACAAGTTAAGCGTCATAATCGCCCGGCAAGGTTGCTTGCGGAAGCAACACCGCCAATGGCTGTCCGCTTCGGCAAGCGTGTTTGCCCCGGCAAGCTCCCCGATAGCGTAAGAACACACAAGGCACGAAGTCAAGTAAAAGACTCGGTCCGGCAAGCTTTCCCCTCTTTTCATTAAAAACATCCAATTTAGTACAAGTCCATAGAGGATGAAAAACATGATAGAGAGGATTACAAGTTTTTAAATGCAGCTAAGGCCCGAGGGCTTACAAATTAAAAAGATAAGGTGCCCGTGATCCCTCTCCTGTTTCTCTGTTCAGGAGTTCAGGAGGTAGGTCAAGGAGCTCCCGGCAAGATAAGCCTGCCGGGGGAGGAGGCCCCGGCAAGAGGAGCTTGTCGAGGAAGGGCGAAAGGAGCGCCTAGGAGAGCGTGGCGGTGACGCCGCCATGCCCCAGAAGCTGCGCAAGGTGACGGGCATGGGGCGATGCCGGAGAGCCACGGGCGCCGAAGACCCCAAGAGAACACCCGGGGGCGGCCGAAGCTTGGCGGAGGCAGGCGTCGGAGGCGAGCTTGAAGGCGGGTGGTGGGACATCGGCACGAGGGCACCTCGCCCTCGTACTCCGATTTAACGGCCTTGCCGCCGTCCCCCTCTTCCTCTTCTGCTGCCTCTCTACGCCAACCGCCAAGGAGGCGGCCCGGGGAGTTCAGGAGACCGCAACCTGAAGAGGGGTTGCGGTGGCGCGTGGCAGCGGTGTCCGACGCCTAGTCGGGCCCGCCATCCCCCTCGTCGTCGCTGTCGCTCTCCTCCTCATCACTCTCGCTCGGGGAGGAGCCTTCGCTATCCGAGGAGCTGTCCACACAGCAGCGCACCCGGGTTCCATAGTCCCCGAAGACCTTGACGGCGAGGAGGTCACCATCCATTAACTTGAAATGGAGGGTGAACCCCGCCGTCAAGCTATGGATCCGGGCGAATGTCTTCCACCCTCGGTCGAAGAACATCACGCCGGGGGCTGGGGACACGACACTCACCCGAGTGCCGCTGATCCCGCAGCCCCTCATGCACAACTCCATCACGTCGGGTGGATCCGGCCCCATTGCGTCCGCAAACGGGGCCGGCAGCCGGAGGCGGCGACGAGGCGCTCGGCGAAGCTTGATGAAGAACTCACAGGGGTCATCTCCGATGTGGACCGCACCGTGATCGGGAGACGCCGGGGGAGACGGAGGAGGCACATCACCACGACCGCCTCTCCCCCGACCGCCTCGGCCACGCCCTCGGCCTCGTCCACGGCCACGCCCCCTCCCTCTCCCTCTCGGGGCCGGCTCCGCTGCCACGGGAGCAGGATGGGGAGTGGTGCGCTGCCTAGAAGCGACCCGCGCCGCCACCGTAGAAGAGCCTGGGTTCCCTCATTCCATCGCGACAAGAAGAACAGAAGATGAAGACGAAGGGAGAAGAGGATGAGTGCGGCCATTGTGCTCCCCTTCCGCCCCTTTTAAAGGGGCGAGGTGAAACTCAACCGCCCTTCGACCAATCGAAGCGAGTTGGCGGAGGCGGGGCCGACTCGCCTTCTCCGCTGCGTGGCGGCTCGGTCTCCCACCTTCGCCGCCCGACCCCGTGCATGAGGGCAGCGTGGCGAAAAAAGTGGAGCCGGGCGGCGGGTGAAGCGACCCGCTCTGCGCCACGATCACGGGTGGATGCCTTAAAGATCGCATCGCCGCCACGTCTCCCTAGCGCCGCAATCGACGCGTGCCGTTCACGGGGGGGCGGCGAATCTGAGCAGCGATTCGACAGCGCCATGGGCTTTGCGTGCCCGTGCACTGTTTTGGGCCTGGCCCAACAGCGCTCGGCACCGTGTATGGCCCAGGCCCGGGGGCTCCTGTCGGTGTACTAAGGTAGGGGGTACCTCACTACCCCAACTTGTGCACGGGCAGTCGCAGCTTCCATGGTGGATCTACCATGTGCTCGCCGGAGACCATCCCTGCTCCGTACCAAGCCATTCAAGAACAAAGCGTACAAGATAGAAGGTCAAGACCCCGGCAAGAGGAGCTTGCCGGGAAGGCCGTTCCAGGCTCAAGATTATATCACTCATGCAAGGCCCTGGCGAGAGGAGCTCGCCGGGGAAACTAGAAGATCACATCACAGAAGGCATGCCTCGGCGCTATCTACGCGTCGGCGAGGGCCCGGGGGCGGCAAGTTATAGAGCCCGACAAGCTCCGGGCCCGGCAAGATCAAGACCCGGCAAGGTGCTTGCGGGAGAACTGCGCTGTGTGCCGCACTCCAGCTCATCCGCCCGCGTCGCCTTAAGCCCTCCCGAGACGCGTGGCGGATGGGCTGTCTTTGCATGGCGGTGCGGTGGCACTCCACGGTGGTGGCTCCATCGCCGTGGCAAACGGAGACGCAAGGGCGGGAGCTTTTGGGGCGGCGGCGACGGCATTAAATGCTCTTGTCCCCTCTGTCAAAAGTAGGTAGAATCCTTTGTTCAAGCATTGTAGCTGCCTTGTTCTGCCTTTGTTCCAACTACCACCTCTTTTACATTTTACCCCTCTACCCTCGTTGACACTGTCGGTGACCCTTGCCCTATAAAAGGAGGCCCATGCACTGCGTGGGGAGGTTGAACCCTTGGCAACCCTAGCGCTGGGATTGGCTGGTTCCATACACCACACCACCATTGGCTCGCATTCTTGAGCAAGATCAAAGACAACACAAAGCAGCAGAGGGTTTCTGCGACCATCGCGGCCAAGCTGGGTAAAATCTCGCCGCCAAGACGCCTTGATCTGCTCTCTGCGCACCCTCCGCCCTCGTACCGAACACACGAAGGGGCCTCCCCAGCCCCATAGGTGTCGTCCCTCATCGTGCCCCGACAATGTGGTTTTGATGCATAGGTAAGAACTGTTCTTACTAGAAGTCCGTAGCAGCCACGTAAAACTTGCAACAACAAAGTAGAGGACGTCTAACTTGTTTTTGCAGGGCATGTTGTGATGTGATATGGTCAAGACATGATGTGATATACGTTGTTGTATGAGATGATCATGTTTTGTAAAAGTTATCGGCAACTGGCAGGAGCCTTATGGTTGTCACTTTATTGTATGAGATGCACACACTATGTAATTGCTTTACTTTATCACTGTGCATTAGCGATAGTTGTAGAAGCAATAGTTGGCAAGACGACCACGGCGCTATGATGGAGATCAAGGTGTCAAGCCGGTGACAATGGAGATCATGACGGTGCTTTGGAGATGGAGATCAAAAGCACAAGATGATGATGGCCATATCATGTCACATATTTTGATTGCATGTGATGTTTATCTTTTATGCATCTTATTTTGCTTATAGTATGGCGGTAGCATTATAAGATGATCCCTCACTAAAATTTCCAGGTATAAGAGTGTTCTCCCTGAGTATGCACTGTTGCGACAGTTCGTCGTGCCGAGACACCACGTGATGATCGGGTGTGATAAGCTCTACGTTCACATACAATGGGTGCACGACTGTTTTGCACGTGCGGAATACTCGGGTTAAACTTGACGAGCCTAGTATGTAAAGACATGGCCTCGAAACACTGAAGACCGAAAGGTCGAACATGAATCATATAGTAGATATGATCAACATAGAAATGTTCACCATTGAAAACTACTCCATCTCACGTGATGATCGGACATGGCTTAGTTGAATTGGATCACGTGATCATTTAGATGACTTGAGGGATGTCTATATAAGTGGGAGTTCTTAAGTAATATGATTAATTGAACTTAATTTATCTTGAACTTAGTCCTCATAGTTTTTGCATATCTATGTTGTAGATCGATGGCCCGTGCTACCGTTCCCTTGAATTTTAGTGTGTTCCTAGAGAAAGCTAAGTTGAAAGATGATGACAGCATCTACACGGACTGGGTCCATAACTTCAGGATTATCCTCATTGTTGCACAGAAGAATTATGTCCTTGATGCACCTCTAGGTGAAAGGCCTGTTGTAGGAGCAGATGCTGATGTTATGAACGTCTGGCAAGCTCGATTTGATGACTACTCGATAGTTCAGTGTGCCATGCTCTACGACTTAGAATCGGGACTTCAAAAACGTTTTGAATGTCATGGAGCATATGAGATGTTCCAAGAGTTGAAGTTAATATTTCAAGCAAATGCCCGAGTTGAGAGATATGAAGTCTCCAACTAGTTCTATAGCTGCAAGATGGAGGAGAACAGTTCTGTCAGTGAACACATACTCAGAATGTCTAGGTATCATAACCACTTGACTCAGCTGGGAGTTAATCTTCCATATGATAGTGTTATTGACAGAGTTCTTCAATCACTACCACCAAGCTATAAAGGCTTCGTGATGAACTATAATATGCAAGGGATGGAGAAGACTATTCCCGAGCTCTTCACAATGCTCAAAGCTGCAGAGGTAGAAATCAAGAAGGAGCATCAAGTGTTGACGGTTAACAAGACTAGTAGTTTCAAGAAAAAGGGCAAAGGAAAGAAGGGGAACTTCAAGAAGAATGGCAAGCAAGTTGCCACTCCCGGGAAGAATCCCAAGTCTAGACCTAAGTCTGAAACTGAGTGCTTCTACTGCAAAGAGATTGGTGACAGGAAGCAGAACTGCCCCAAGTATTTGGCGGATAAGAAGGATGGCAAAAGTGAACAAAGGTATATTTGATATACATGTTATTGATGTGTACCTTACTAATGCTCGTAGTAGTGCCTGGGTATTTGCTACCAGTTCGGTTGCTCATATTTGTAACTCGAAACAGGGACTACAGATTAAACGAAGATTGGCTAAGGACGAGGTGACGATGCGCGTCGGGAATGGTTCCAAGGTCGATGTGATCGCCGTCGGCACACTACCTCTACATCTACCTTCGGGATTAGTTTTAGACCTGAATAATTGTTATTTGGTGCCAGCATTGAGCATGAACATTATATCTGGATCTTGTTTAATGCGAGTTAAGGAAATATGCCCTAGAGGCAATAATGAAGTTATTATTTATTTCCTCATATCATGACAAATGTTTATTATTCATGCTATAATTGTATTAACCGGAAACATGATACATGTGTGAATACATAGACAAACTTAATGCCACTAGTATGCCTCTACTTGACTAGCTCATTAATCAAAGATGATTATGTTTCCTAACCATAGACATGTGTTGTCATTTGATTAACGGGATCACATCATTAGGAGAATGATGTGATTGACTTGACCCATTTTGTTACCTTAGCACTTGATTGTTTAGTATGTTGCTATTGCTTTCTTCATGACTTATACAAGTTCCTATAACTATGAGATTATGCAACTCCCGTTTATCGGAGGAAAAATTTGTGTGCTACCAAACGTCACAACGTAAAGGAGCTCTACAGGTGTCTCCAAAGGTACATGTTGAGTTCTCGTATTTCGAGATTTAGGTTTTGTCACTCCGATTGTCGGAGAGGTATCTCTGGGCCCTCTCGATAATGCACATCAATATAAGCTATGCAAGCAATGTAGCTAATGAGTTAGTTATGGAATGATGCATTACGTAACGAGTAAAGAGACTTGCCGGTAACGAGATTGAACTAGGTATTGAGATACCGACGATCGAATCTCGGGCAAGTAACATAACGATGACAAAGGGAACAACGTATGTTCTTGTGCGGTTTGAACGATAAAAGATCTTTGTAGAATGTGTAGGAGCCAATATGAGCATCCAGGTTCCGCTATTGGTTATTGACCGGAAACAGTTCTAGGTCACGTGTACATTGTTCTCGAACCCGTAGGGTCCCACGCAACAAGGTTTCGATGGCGGTTTTATTATGAGTTTATGAGTTTTGATGTACGAAGGTTGTTGAGTCCGGATGTGATCACGGACATGACGAGGAGTCTCAAAATGGTCAAGACATAAAGATCGATATATTGGACGACTATATTTGGACACCGGAAATGTTCCGGGTGAGATTGGGACAATGCCGGATCTCTGGGAGGTTATCGCAACCCCCCGGGAGGTATATGGGCCTTATTGGGCCTTAGTGGAAAGGAGGGAGAAGGAGCAAAGTAGGGGGCGCGCCCCCAAGCCCAATCCGAAGTGGGAGGGGGCCCGGCCCCCCCTTTCCTTCTTCCCTCCCCCCTCTTCCTTCCCTCTCCTACTCCTAATAGGAAAGGGGGAGTCCTACTCCCGGTTGGGATTGGACTCCCCCTAGGGCGCGCCACCCCCTTGGCCGGCCCCCTCTCCTCCACTCCTTTATATACGGGGGAGGAGGCACCCCATAGACACAACAATTGATCTCTTGATCTCTTAGCCATGTGCGGTGCCCCCCTCCACCATAGTCCTCGATAATATTGTAGTGGTGCTTAGGCGAAGCCCTGCGACGGTAGAACATCAAGATCGTCGCCATGCCATCATGCTGACGGAACTCGTCCCCGACATTCTGCTGGATCAGAGTCCGGGGATCGTCATCGAGCTGAACGTGTGCTAGAACTCGGAGGTGCCGTAGTTTCGGTGCTTGACCGGTCGGGCCGTGAAGACGTACGACTACATCAACCGCGTTGTTCTAGCGCTTTCGCTTTCGGTCTACGAGGGTACGTGGACAACACTCTCCCCTCTCGTTGGTATGTATCACCATGATCTTGCGTGTGCGTTGGGCTTTTTTTGAAATTACTACGTTCCACAACAGTGGCATCTGAGCCAGGTTTTATGCGTAGATGTTATATGCAAGAGTAGAACACAAGTGAGTTGTGGGCGATACAAGTCATACTGCTTACCAGCATGTCATAGTTTGGTTCGGCGGTATTGTTGGAAGAAGCGGCCCGGACCGACATTACACATCGCTTACGTGAGACTGGTTCTACCGACGTGCTTTGCACACAGGTGGCTGGCGGGTGTCTGTTTCTCCAACTTTAGTTGAACCGAGTGTGGCTACGCCCGGTCCTTGCGAAGGTAAAAACAACACTAACTTGACGAACTATCGTTGTGGTTTTGATGCGTAGGTAAGAACGGTTCTTGCTCAGCCCATAGCAGCCACGTAAAATTTGCAACAACAAAGTAGAGGACGTCTAACTTGTTTTTGCAGGGTATGTTCTGATGTGATATGGTCAAGACGTGATGCTATATTTTATTGTATGAGATGATCATGTTTTGTAACCAAAGTTATCGGCAACTGGCAGGAGCCGTATGGTTGTCGCTTTATTATATGAAATGCAAACACCCTGTAATTGCTTTACTTTATCACTAAGCGGTAGCGATAGTCGTAGAAGCAATAGATGGCGTAACGACAACGATGCTACGATGGAGATCAAGGTGTCACGCCGGTGACCATTGTGATCACGACGGTGCTTCGGAGATGGAGATCACAAGCACAAGATGATGATGGCCATATCATATCACTTATATTGATTGCATGTGATGTTTATCCTTTATGCATCTTATCTTGCTTTGATTGACGGTAGCATTTTAAGATGATCTCTCACTAAATTATCAAGAAGTGTTCCCCCTGAGTATTCACCGTTGCGAAATTTCTTCGTGTTGAGACACCACGTGATGATCGGGTGTGATAGGCTCTACGTTCAAATACAACGGGTGTAAAACAGTTGCACACGCGGAATACTCAGGTTAAACTTAACGAGCCTAGCATATACAGATATGGCCTCGGAACACGGAGACCGAAAGGTCAAACGTGAATCATATAGTGGATATGATCAACATAGTGATGTTCACCATTGAAACTACTCCATCTCACGTGATGATCGGACATGGTTTAGTTGATTTGGATCACGTGATCACTTAGATGACTAGAGAGATGTCTGTCTAAGTGGGAGTTCTTAACTAATATGATTAATTGAACTTAAGTTTATCATGAACTTGTACCTGATAGTATTTTGCTTGTCTATGTTTGTTGTAGATAGATGGCTCATGCTGTTGTTCCGTTGAATTTTAATGCATTCCTTGAGAAAGCTAAGTTGAAAGATGATTACACGGACTGGGTCCGTAACTTGAGGATTATCCTCATTGCTGCATAGAAGAATTACGTCCTGGAAGCACCGCTGGGTGCCGAACCTCTTTGTAGATGCAACCGGCGGCGTTAAGAATGTGCAGCGAGCAAAGCTGATGACTACTCGATAGTTCGATGTGCCATGCTTTACGTCTTGGAACCGGGTCTTCAACGGCGTTTTGAGCGTCATGGAGCATATGAGATATTCCAGGAGTTGAAGTTAATATTTCAAGCAAATGTCCAGATTGAGAGATATGAAGTCTCCAATAAGTTCTATAGCTGTAAGATGGAGGAGAATAGTTCTGTCAGTGAACATATACTCAAAATGTCTGGGTATAATAATCACTTGATTCAACTGGGAGTTAATCTTCCTGATGATAGTGTCATTGATAGAATTCTTCAATCGCTGCCACCAAGCTACAAGAGCTTCGTGATGAACTATAATATGCAAGGGATGGACAAGACTATTCCCGAGCTCTTCGCAATGCTAAAAGCTGCGGAGGTAGAAATCAAGAAGAAGATCAAGTGTTGATGGTCAATAAGACCACCAGTTTCAAGAAAAAGGGCAAACGGAAGAAGAAGGAGAACTTCAAAAAGAACAGCAAACAAGTTGCTGCTCAAGAGAAGAAACCCAAGTCTGGACCTAAGCACGAGGCCGAGTGCTTCTCTGCAAGCAAAGCTGGACTTTGGAAGCGAACTGCCCCAAGTATTTGGCGGATAAGAAGGATGGCAAAGTGAACAAAGGTATATGTGATATACATGTTATTGATGTGTACCTTACTAATGCTCGCAGATAGCACTGGGTATTTGATCTTTGGTTACATTGCTAATATTTGCAACTCGAAGCAGGGACTACGGATTAGCGAAGATTGGCTAAGGGCGAGGTGACGATCGCGCGTGGGAAATGGTTCCAAAGTCGATGTGATCGCGGTCGGCACGCTACCTCTACATCTACCATCGGGATTAGTTTTAGACCTGAATAATTGTTATTTGGTGCGGCGTTGAGCATGAACATTATATCTGGATCTGTTTGATGCGAGACGGTTATTCATTTAAATCAGAGAATAATGGTTGTTCTATTTATATGAGTAATATCTTTTATGGTCATGCACCCTTGAAGAGTGGTATATTTTTATTAAATCTCGATAGTAGTGATACACATATTCATAATGTTGAAGCCAAAAGATGCAGAGTTGATAATGATAGTGCAACTTATTTGTGGCACTGCCGTTTAGGTCATATTGGTATAAAGCGCATGAAGAAACTCCATACTGATGGACTTCTGGAATCACTTGATTATGAATCACTTGGTACTTGCGAACCGTGCCTCATGGGCAAGATGACTAAAACGCCGTTCTCCGGAACTATGGAGCGAGCAACTGATTTGTTGGAAATCATACATACTAATGTATGTGGTCCAATGAATATTGAGGCTCACGGCGGGTATCGTTATTTTCTCACCTTCACAAATGATTTGAGGAGATATGGGTATATCTACTTGATGAAACACAAGTCTGAAACATTTCAAAAGTTCAAAGAATTTTAGAGTGAAGTGGAAAATCATTGTAACAAGAAAATAAAATTTCTACGATCTGATCGTGGAGGAGAATATTTGAGTTACGAGTTTGGTTTACATTCTAAGCAATGCGGAATAGTTTCGCAACTCACGCCACCCGGAACACCACAACGAAATGGTGTGTTCGAACGTCGTAATCGTACTTTACTAGATATGGTGCGATCTATGATGTCTCTTAATGATTTACCGCCATCATTTTGGGGTTATGCTTTAGAGACGGACGCATTCACGTTAAATAGGGCACCATCAAAATCCGTTGAGACGATGCCTTATGAACTGTGGTTTGGCAAGAAACCAAAGTTGTCGTTTCTTAAAGTTTGGGGCTGCGATGCTTATGTGAAGAAACTTCAACCAGATAAGCTCGAACCCAAATCAGAGAAACGTGTCTTCATAGGATACCCAAAAGAGACTATTGGGTACACCTTCTATCATAGATCTGAGGACAAGATTTTTGTTGCTAAATTCGGATCCTTTCTAGAGAAGGAGTTTCTCTCGAAAGAAGTGAGTGGGAGGAAAGTAGAACTTGATGAGGTAATTGTACCTGCTCCCTTATTGGAAAGTAGTTCATCACAAGAACCGGTTCCTGTGACAACTACACCAATTAGTGAGGAAGCTAATGATATTGATCATGAAACTTCAGATCAAGTTACTACCGAACGTCGTGGGTCTACGAGTAAGATCCGCGCGAGTGATGCGGTAATCCTATTCTGGAAGTCATGTTACTTGACCATGGCGAACCTACGAACTATGAGGAAGCGATGATGAGCCCAGATTCCGCAAAATGGCTTGAGGCCATGAAATCTGAGATGGGATCCATGTATGAGAACAAAGTATGGACTTTGGTTGACTTGCCCGATGATCGGCCAGCCATCGAGAATAAATGGATCTTCAAGAAGAAGACTGACGCTGATGGTAATGTAACAGTCTACAAAGCTCGACTTGTTGCGAAAGGTTTTCGACAAGTTCAAGGGTTGACTATGATGAGACTTTCTCACCGTGGCGATGCTTAAGTCATCGAATCATGTTAGCAATTGCCGCATTTTATGATTATGAAATTTGGCAAATGGATGTCAAAACTACATTCCTGAATGGATTTCTGGAAGAAGAGTTGTATATGATGCAGCCGGAAGGTTTTGTCGATCCAAAAGATGCTAACAAAGTGTGCAAGCTCCAGAGATCCATTTATGGACTGGTGCAAGCTCTCGGAGTTGGAATAAACACTATGATAGTGTAATCAAAGCATATGGTTTTATACAGACTTTTGGAGAAGCCTGTATTTACAAGAAAGTGAGTGGTAGCTCTGTAGCATTTCTGATATTATATGTAGATGACATATTGTTAATTGGAAATGATATAGAATTTCTGGATAGCATAAAGGGATACTTGAATAAAAGTTTTTCAATGAAAGACCTCGGTGAAGCGGCTTACATATTGGGATCAAGATCTATAGAGATAGATCAAGACGCTTGATTGGACTTTCACATAGCACATACCTGATAAAGTTTTGAAAAAGTTTTAAATGGATCAGGCAAAGAAAGGATTCTTGCATGTATTACAAGGTGTGAAGTTGATCAGACTCAATGCCAGACCACAGCAGAAGAAAGAGAAAAAATGAAAGATGTTCCCTATGCTTCAGCCATAGGCTCTATCATGTATGCAATGTTGTGTACCAGACCTGATGTATGCTTAGCAATAAGTTTGGCATGGAGGTACCAAAGTAATCCAGTAGTGGATCACTGGACAGCGGTCAAGAATATCCTGAAATACATGAAAAGGACTAAGGATATGTTTCTCGTTTATGGAGGTGACAAAGAGCTAGTCGTAAATGGTTACGTCGATGCAAGCTTTGACACTGATCCGGAAAATTCTAAATCGCAAACCGGATACATGTTTATATTGAACGGTGGAGCTGTCAGTTGGTCCAGTTCTAAACAAAGCGTCATGGTGGGATCTACATGCGAAGCGGAGTACAAAGCTGCTTCAGAAGTAGCAAACGAAGGAGTCTGGATGAAAGAGTTCATTTCTGATCTAGGTGTCATACCTAGTGCATCGGGACCAATGAAGATCTTTTGTGACAATACTGGTGCAATTGCCTTGGAAAAGGAATCCAGATTTCACAAGAGGACCAAGCAGATCAAGAGACGCTTCAATTCCATCCGGGACCAAGTCCAGGTGGGAGACATAGAGATTTGCAAGATACATACGGATCTGAATGTTGCAGACCCGTTGACTAAGCCTCTTCCGCGAGCAAAACATGATCAGCACCAAGACTCCATGGGTGTTAGAATCATTACTATGTAATCTAGATTATTGACTCTAGTGCAAGTGGGAGACTGAAGGAAATATGCCCCAGAGGCAATAATGAAGTTATTATTTACTTCCTCATATCATGATAAATGTTTATTATTCATGCTATAATTGTATTAACCGGAAACATGATACATGTGTGAATACATAGACAAACTTAATGTCACTAGTATGCCTCTACTTGACCAGCTCATTAATCAAAGATGGTTATGTTTCCTAACCATAGACATGTGTTGTCATTTGATTAACGGGATCACATCATTAGGAGAATGATGTGATTGACTTGACCCATTCCGTTAGCTTAGCACTTGATCGTTTAGTATGTTGCTATTGCTTTCTTCATGACTTATACAAGTTTCAATAGCTATGAGATTATGCAACTCCCGTTTATCAGAGGAACACTTTGTGTGCCACCAAACGTCACAACATAACTGGGTGATTATAAAGGAGCTCTACAGGTGTCTCCAAAGGTACATGTTGAGTTGGCGTATTTCGAGATTAGGTTTTGTCACTCCGATTGTCGGAGAGGTATCTCTGGGCCCTCTCGGTAATGCACATCAATATAAGCCTTGCAAGCAATGTAGCTAATGAGTTAGTTATGGAATAATGCATTACGTAATGAGTAAAGAGACTTGCTAGTTACGAGATTGAACTAGGAATTGAGATACCGACGTGAAAGTGCGTTATATCAACTAGAGGGGGGGTGAATAGGCGATTTTTATGAATTCTTCACTGAGGAATTTGCCGGTGAGGAAATTCCTTAGCGAAGAACTACTTGCAGTGGAATATGTACTCAGAAGTAAACATAACATGATACACACATAGTCTGCATGATGAAATGAAGACTAAAACAGAGTACGGAAAGCGTAAACACAGGATAACAAGATGAAGACAAAACAAGCGAAGAAATTGAGCGAGGAATTTGTGAAAGTCTTGATCAAAGTCTTCAAGCACGATATGAACAACATTCAACACGATAATGAGAAATGAAAGGGTTGAGGAAATGGAACCGATCGGTTGGTGAAGACAATGGTTTGGTAAACCAGTTCCAGCTGCTTTGTCTCGGTTATACGTCAAGTTGGAGCGGTGAGTATTTAAACTCGAGACACACAGTCCGGACACCCGATCTACGAGCGCAACTCGGGACACCCATCCTCACCGTATTCTCCTTCAACTAAGACCACACAGCCTCGTCCAATCACTCGTGGTAAGTCTTGGTGACTTCCAAACCTTCACAGACTTGGTCACTCGGTGATCCACAATTCCTCTTGGATGCTCTAGACCTTGGCGCCTAACCGTGCGGAAGAAGCCTGATCTTCAAAGGTAACAAGCATCGGATCCACGCAGATCAATTTCTTGATGATGCTCAATCACTTTGGGTTTGTGGGGGTTTGGTTTTGGGATTTTCCTCACTTGATGATTTTCGCTCAAAGTCCTCGGAGGATGGGTTGCTCTCAAATGACAAGCGTCAAGTTCTCTCGAGCAGCCAACCAACTAGTGGTTGTAGGGCGGCTATTTATAGCCTAGGGAGCAGCGACATGATAAGACATAAATGCCCTTCAATGATATGACCGTTAGGTGGATAAGATATTTTGGGACAGGTGGCGCAAGAAGATAAACAACGGTCGGAAATTTGACTCTCAAATTCCTCGGGGCTATCATGTTCCTCCTTTGTGTAGGTAATTCAGACTTTGGCGAATTCCTAACTCCTCGATCGAACAAAGTCATCGGTGACGGAAGAACTGCGTCTCATCCTTTGAAGAACTTGACTGAAGCTGTATGAGATTTCAATGGCTTCACTCGAAGGGATTGGTAGGTGTAGGATTTTGAGTTGAGCATCACATGGAAATTTTTCCTTAGTATTTCCTTGACCCCCTTGAACAGTACGGTGTTTCCTATGACTCAAGAAAGAGAAATTGAAACTACGAAAACAAAAGTCTTCACACTTCATATTCCTCGAATGAATATCAAGTCTTCAAGGTCACACCAATTTCTTCACTTTCAAAGTCTTCAGAAAGTCTTCAGAATATCAAAGTCTTCAGTCGAAGAACTTCATTTTTAGGGGTCGACTTTCTCTGTAAATATCAAACTCCTCATAGACTTATAGACCTGTGCACACTCACAAACACATCAGTTACTTAACCTATAAGTCTTCAATACACCAAAATCACTAAGGGGCACTAGATGCACTTACAATCTCCCCCTTTTTGGTGATTGATGACAACATTGGTTAAGTTTTCAACGGGGATAAACATATGGAGTGTAAATACTGATATTGAGGAATTTGATTGCAAGATATAGAAGAACTCCCCTTGAATATGTGCATAGTGAGGAATTTGCTTTTGAGGCAATGCACATTTGAAGAATTGAATCATGGAGATCTCCCCCTATATCTTGTAATTCATGCATGCATTTGATAGATAATATGAAGAATTTGAAATGCATGATGAAATATGGTGCCTGATGAGATTCAGCATGCGTGCAATAATATTGACTAGGAATAAGCATGCAGAATATCACATCAAAAGTATCAGAGCTCAAATATCACATCAAACGTTTCAAAGCTCAATGCATGAACAGCATCAGAGTATCAAACGTATCAAAGCACGACCAAAAGTATCAAGGCACCATCGGATTTAAGATTACAACTCGATCAAATTAAAAGTTTCGGAAGAACGAGAGTTGTAACTTAATAAAAATGCCCATAATATAAACCCGCTTGAAGACTAACTCAAATTTCTCCCCCTTTGTCATCAAATGACCAAAAGGATCGAAACTGAGGACTAACGCCCCTGAAGATTTTCAAGTTGATGGAGGCGCCCGGCGTTATCGGGGTTGGTTGTTGAAGTAGGGCTGCCGCGATGTCGTCCAAATCTTCATGTTCATCAGTTTCCGCGATGAAGAATAAGAGCTAGCCACGGATCGGGAACTTTAACTCTCTTGAATTTCTTGGAGGTGGTGCAGACCGTCAAATGCTTCCTAGAGACCCATAGTCTTGATTCTTCCATGGAATATACATGATTAAGAACAGCCCAAGTGCGGTTGAGGGTTTCATGAAGGTATCTTGATTTTCTTCTTTGCATTATGTGTTGCGGTCATGTTGTGAAGAATTGCAGCAAATTGGCGCTTCACCCATTTTGATTGTGTTCAACCTTCGATGAAGGCGAGGAGTAACTCACGATCGATCATCACCACAGGTCTTGTTGCTTGAGGCTTTTGCTTAGCTGAGGTATTCTTGGCGATGTCATGCATTGCGAGAATCGTCATTGGTGGAGTAAGATGCAGCCTTGCGAAATTGACCATCCAATGGGCGAGTGCCTTCATCAATCACAGCTCTTGCCTTGCCCTTGTCATCGATGATGGGCGGTCGCTTGAGGACTTCAATGGGCTGCAAGTAGCTGCCATGGTTGAGTGTCGACCTTGTAGTTGATGAAGATCTTGCCCTTATGAATCTCATAATCCAAGGCGCATATGGCTTCAGCTCAAAAGGTGACATTGCAACATTGGCGAGTCCTCATGAAGAAATCATGGAAATTGGCAGAGCGCCATGAATGATATTGAAAAGCATGTTCTTCATGATGCCAGCGACATCTTCTTCATTTGAGTCGTGGCCTTTGATGGGACTCATTGTCTTCGTCAAGATTCTATAGACAGTCCGAGGCACATCTGATAATTCCTTGACGAGGAATTTGGTTCGAGGGCCTGTCACGGCTTCAGCGGCTTCATGAGCACTTGCATAAAGTGATCGAGACGATTCATGGTCATTGTAGATGCAACGTGCAGTTTCATGGGGAGGATCAAGAGGAAGGACACGAAGCAATTCAGTTCTTTGGTGCCTTGTAGTGAGTATTCTCTGTCATCAATCCAGCACCCATGAATTGATATCTTGACATCTCCGGTGATGTGCGGTGGCATAGAAGGCGAAGAATGAGTTCTTCATTCGATCCACGAGATATCGGTGCAGAAATTCAAGAGTAGCCTGCATCGTGAAGAACACGGATCTTGGCTCAAGCACACAGAGATTCCATATCCACATGAGGAATATGCTCATGGTGAAGATCTTGTCCTTGTCAAATAGCGAGGAATAGAAGTTGGCTTGTGTAGGAGTCCAAAAGCGTCTTTTCCTCATGCGGCGAGTCATATGGATTATAAGCGATGAAGAACACATGCTCGGAAAGAAGTCTTCAGCCTTGAATTTTTGTTTGCTAGAGAGCGGATTCTTGGTTTGGGCGGAGGAATATCGTGATTTGCGGCACAACCTCGAGGAATCGCGATCTCGGGTTCTTGGTGAGAATTTCTGGTTCCTCTTCTTGTGCAGCTTGGGGATCGCGATGGGTTCTTGACACTAGCGGCTGGAATTTCTTCATTGATGAGACGATGTGGGATGAGTTTCTTGAGCCCAATTGAGCAGTTGTGGCGGGACCGAGGAACTTGTAGAATCGGAGTGAAGAGAGGAGTATTGGGATCTTGACTTTCCCAAAAGTCATTGTTCATCACGGTGTAGTGCACCCAATATCACGTCTTCATCTTCTTTTTCGATTTCCTCAACACCAGCCTCTTGGTTTGTGAACCGAGGCACGGGTGAGAAACAATGGCGGTGAAGGAATGCTTCCACTTCAATTTCTTCATCAAGCTGTTCTGAGGTAGCAACAGATTGATTTTCTTCATCAGATCCGCTTGGGATCGTGTAATCTTCTCCATAAGGAACAATTTCCTTTGATGACATGGAGGAAATGGGAATGGCATCAATAGGATTTTCAAGCGAGCTGGTCATTGGCTTCATTTTCTTGCAGCGAAGAATTTGGCGTAGTGATGCCTTCCTCTTCTTCTTTGCAGCTCGTTCTGCAGCCTTTGTCTTCTTCACTTCATAGCGAAGGAAGAAGCTGGAGTTGGTGTTGGCGCGGGGAGGGCTGAGGGCGTGGTGCAGTTTCTTGAGCGCACCACTAGTGGATGCCACAGGAATTTCTTGTTGGTGGAATGGAGTCATCAGCCACGGAACTTGTGTTCTCATCGGCCGCTGAAAGTCATCAGCGATCTTGGCATGTTCTTCAGCAGGCTGAGCGAGTCTTCACTGAGGATTTTCTTGTTGTGATGGGGCTGCAGCAGGTTGTCATTTTCTTCGTCAAATTGTGAATCTCACCTTGGCTCCTTGCCAATCAGCATTATAAGCATCGAAATCCTTCTTTGAGGGCTTGGATTTCAGATTGAGCCTTGAGAAGTTCTTGAGAGTCAAGTTGACAATGTTCTTCCTCGAAGCTTCTCCTTTTCGGCTTGTGCTCTCTTAATCTCACGAGCCTTTTCAAATTTCCATTTCTCTTCAGCGATGAAATGGTTGACATATGACTTTCACCAGAGTCGATGGCGGACCGGTATGGGAGTGTTTGGATCCGATGCCATAGGTCGATGAAGTCAAGGATCTTCTTCGGATCCAAAAGCAGAGGCACATTTGTTCTTTTGGCTCTAGCGGCCTTGGTCAGTCTGTCTCTGATGATTTCTGCGAGTTCTTCATCAGAAGCTTCGTCATCAGAGGGCACGTTAAATGCAACCTGTTTCTTCTTTGGACTTGGCGAGGACCGCGTCCATTTGTTGCTTTTGTCTTGAGAGGGGCTGATGAGGACATTAGTGCGGTGAGGAACTTCTTGAGACACGAAGCAATTGAGAAACCACGAGTCCTTTGACATGTAGCGGATGCAGGAGTTGAGGACTTGGAGGAGCTTGAGGATTTGGAGTGAGCAGCAGCGATCGAGAATTTGCCGTGAAGGCGCTGGTGAGGAATTGGGCCGTGAGGCGCTGATGGTGAAGCACTTGGCTGCTGAGCAGGCTTCTTTGGCATTGATTTCCTCGACTTGACCGAGGGCTCGTGGCAGCAGCAGCAGCAGAATCCTCATTGAATTTCCTCCTTGCCTCCTTGACTGTCTTGCCAATTTGGCTTGGCGCTGGACCATTCTTCAGAAAGTCTTCACCACGCTTGATCTTTGGTGGGATCACGACTTGGCGGTGCCAATGGAGCTCTTGGGCATGGAGGGTTTAAGGCGAATTTCCTCATGTACTTGGGAGTAACATAGCGATATTCCTCCATTCTCGTGCCCATCTTCTTTCTATCCTCTGTATCGCACTTTGCGCTAATTTTTAGTCTCCTTGCCGAACTTGGCTTCATCGGTGTGATAATCTTTGTATATTTCATCGGGAATCTCAAAAGCGGTCATGACCTCGGTTTCTTTCCTCCCTTCTGCGGTCTCTTGCCTTACGCCATTTTCTTGAGATGAGAATTTGAACAATAGAGCACTCTGAAGAAGTATGCAGTTTTTCTTGAGCGCTGCAAATGAGTTAAGTTGATGAGAACCTAGGATTGGCGGACATGAGTACTGTGAGCGAGTGTAGGTGCGAGGAATTTGGAGAGGTCATATCGTTCTCACGATTTTTCAAAAGGAACAAGTTTTGAGAATTTGACCAGTTGAGCCTTGAGGAATTTCACTAAGCGTTTTGTCTTAGGTTCGAGTTGTGCAGATTGAAAATCCGCACAATTGAGGAATCTTGAAGAAATGAATGCTTAGAGATAAATCAAGAGCATACTGATGTGTGAGGTGTTCATATGTGAAGATTTGAAGAACAAAAACACCTTTGAAGATTTTCGAAAGATTTGAGAATCAAGCGAGTAATAAAAGTGACTTTTAATTACGAACCGAAGAACACGACGAACAGAGATGAACTATAGTGAAGTTCGTCACGTTAGATCTCCACGCCCTAACTTGGCAGAGGGAGACAGCTACGGCGGCGGAGTGAAGATTTCCGCGGCCGGTAGCGAGTCTGACGGGCGACGAGGTCGAGGCGGTGAAGCTCTTCCTCACCGCGGCGATGGAGTAGCGGCGGCGCTAGGGTTTGAGGAGAGCTCGGCGAGACAGCGATCGGCGAGTAAATGAAGTAAGGAAGGGAGAGGGTATTTATAGCCCTTTGTGAAAACTGTTAGCGAAGATTTTGGGACGAACATGCCCTGCCCTTTCTTCTTCACGCGACATGTGTCACCCACGTCTTGTGCGAGATGAGATCGTGTAAGATCGTGGGTGATTAAACTAATACATCGTGGGATGCGGAGCGGTTTGAGCGGTAAAACCGAAAATCTGGATAAGATTTGTTTAAAAATTTAGATTCGCAATTTCTTCATTTATCAAGGACACAGTGAAGACTTTGAGCAGTGTCAATCGAAGCGCACATGAAGAATTTGTGAATAGATTGGGTTGAGTATAGCATAGAGGGGGAGGTCGATCACATTCACTTAGCGTAAATCGCAACATGAAGAAATAGCAATAAGTGAATCTTGTAGAGGACATAAACTCATATATATATATATATATATATATATATATATATATATATATATATATATATATATATATATATATATATATATATATAGCCAATGAAGAAAAAAGCAGCGGAAACATTGAGGATTTTGCAAAGTTGAAGAATTTGAAAAGCGAGAAATTTCAAAATGAGGAAAAACTCAAATTGAAGATTTTCAACTTTTGTGGTGGCGCAATACCGTATAAGAATGATGATTTCAGACACAGCGTACAATTGTCGAGGGTTACGAGAATCAAATTCTTCATTAATTTCTTCACACTTAGAATGTTATTCTTCATTGATTGAAGAAAAGCGTTTCTTCATGTGTTGCACATCTAAGTCATCAATTATGCATAAGGGTTAGGATGTGTGTCCTTTTCAAAGAACATTCGAAGATTCTAAGATATTTAGCTCACACGCAACTTGCTAAATCTCTTCTCATCCAAGGGCTTAGTGAAGATATCAGCTAGCTGTTCTTGATCTTCACATGCTCGATGGAGATATCGCCCTTCAACACATGATCACGAAGAAAATGATGGCGAATCTGGATGTGCTTAGTCTTGAGTCTTTGGCTGGGTTGTGAGCAATCTTGATGGCACTCTCATTGTCGCATGAGGAGAGGCACATTCTTCACGTTAGCGCCATAGTCCTTGAGGTTTGCTTCATCCAAAGCGAGTTGAGCCTGACATGAGCCAGCAGCAATGTATTCAGCCAGTGATGAAGCGGTGATCGCGATTCTGTTTCTTCGAGGACCAACGGACCAAAGATCGTCAGAAATGACAAGTGCGGATGTTGACTTGCGGTCCACACGATCACCCAGCATAGTCGAGTCGAATATCAATGAGATCAAACGCAGATCCCTTGGGGTACCATAATCCTAGTGTTGGTGTGTGAGCTAGATATCGAAGAATATGCTTCTGACCTTATGGTGTGATTCCTTGGTGCAGCTTGAAATCGGGCACACATGCAAACACTAAGCATTATATCGGCCTAGATGCACATAAGTACAATAAAGAACCAATCATGGGCGGTATACCTTGTGATCGAAGTCAATACCATTTTCATCGATTGCATAGATGGCCATTTGTGGGCATAGGAATTTTAGCGCCTTTGCAATCTTGCATGCGAATTTCCTCGGTACATCTTTGAGGTATTTCTCTGAGATATGAATATGCCATTCTTTCTTGATGAATTTGAAGACCTAAGAAGAATTTCAACTCTCCCATCATAGACATTTGATATTCTTCACGATCATATAGGCAAATTCATCACTATATCGTTGGTTAGTACAGCCAAAGATAATATCATCAACATATATTTGGCACACAAACAGTTCACCATCATATGATTTAGTAAAAAGAGTAGGGTCGAGTGAACGGGTGTGAAGCCATTCTTCACGAAGAATTCCTTCAATGTGTCATACCACGCCGAGGGGCTTGCTTGAGGCCATAGAGGGCCTTATTGAGTCTGAAGACTTTGTCGATTCTTGGGATCTTCAAAACACAGGGGTTGAGCAACATATACTTCTTCCTCAAGCTTACCATTGAGGAATGCACTTTTCACATCCATTTGATATAAGATGATATCATGATGGTTAGCATAGGCAAGTAAAATCACGAATAGCCTCAAGTCTAGCAACAGTGCAAAAGTTTCATCGAAATCAATTCCTTCAACTGTGTGTAGCCTTGAGCTACTAGTCGTGCCTTATTCCTCACCACAAGGCCATTTTCATCTTGCTTGTTGCGGTAGATCCACTTTGTGCCAATGATATTATGCTTGCGAGGATCGGCGATTGACCAATTCCACACATTGTTCAACTCGAATGATGTAATTCTTCTTGCATAGACTGAATCCACTCGGCTCGAAATGCTTCATCTACCTTAGTGGGCTCTGAGATAGAGACAAAAGCATAGTGCCCACAAAAGTTAGATAAGTGTGAGGCTTTTGAGCGAGTGAGAGGACTGGTGCGCTAATGTCATCGATGATCTTCTCCACTTGCACTTCTTTTGCAGCGTGGATGAGTTGGTTGTCGTTGAGGATTTTGATCAGCATTTTCTTGACACCATTTTCCTCATCATGTTCTTCAGGTGCATCAGCTCGACGTTCTTCATGAACAGGAATGAATTCTTTAGCAGATTCTTCAATAGGAATGACATCCTTAGTTGCCTTGAGCTTGATAGCATCCTCAGGTGCTAGTTCATCTAACACAGAAGGTAGGTGCTCTCTTTGCGAGCCATTAGTTTCATCGAACCGCACATCTGATGTCGACAATCTTGTGAAGAACAATGTTGAAGACTCTGTAGGTGTCTGAGTCCTTCTGTAACCAAGCATAAAACCTTCATGTGCTTTGGTGCAAATTTAGAGTTGTGGTGAGGATCTCTAATCCAACATTTAGCAATCAAGACTTTGAAATAACTCACATTGGGTTTCTTGTCGTTGAGGAGTTCATAGGCGTCTTCTTGAAGAATTTGTGAAGATATACTCTGTTGATGATGTGGCGAGCGGTATCAATTGCATCAATCCAAAAGCGCCGAGGCGTCTTGTATTCATCAAGCATAGTGCGAGCCATCTCAACAAGAGTTACTGTTCTTGCGCTCCACGATGCCATTCTTTGAGGAGTATAAGGGCAGATAATTCATGAGTAATACCAAGTTCATCAAGATAGGCATCAAGACCAGAATTCTTGAACTCGGTTCCATTGTCATTCGATATGCTTGATCTTCACACCAAAGTTGGTTGAAGCCCTCGAGGAAAATCGTTTGAAGACTTCCGCACTTCATGTTTGTAAGTAACAATGTGTACCCATGTATATCGAGAATAATCATCAACAATGACAAAACCATATAAAGATGCATCATTAGTGATTGCTGAATAATGATTAGGTCGAAGAGGTCCATGTGAAGTAATTGAATGGGCGGGTAGTGGTCATGATAGTCTTATTTGGATGCTTGGCCTTGGTCATTTTCGGCTTCACATGCTCGCATAAATGATCCTTGAGAATTTGACATTCTCAATGCCAATGACATGCTTCTTCTTCATAGCGTGTTCAAATTCCTCATGCTGCATGACCAAGTCGTCGATGCCATAGCCAGCCTTTTGAAGCTTTTGCAAGTAGACACACGGTTGGTTGTGGTCTGTAGAAATCAACAATATCTGAGATCTCCTCTCCTAAAGCCTTGAAGACTTTGGAATTGTCGACTTCCATAATCACCACACAGCGATATTTGCCAAAGACAACAACCATATCAAGATCACAAAGCATTGAGACTGACATGAGATTGTATCCTAAGGACTCAACAAGCATGACTTTGTCCATGTGCTTATCCTTAGAGATAGCAACCTTACCAAGACTCAATACCTGACTTTTGCCTTTGTCAGCCAAGATGATATGCTTTAGAGGTGAAGGTGATAAGGGAGCATCCATCAATAGATTCTTGCCACCAGTCATGTGATTTGTACATCCACTATCGAGGACCCATTCAGTGGTTTTGGGTTGATCATCCTGCAGATGAATTAGTGTAGCTTACAATCTCATATGCTTCATCAGTGAAGAATATGACATCAAGTTCATCAGATGAATTTCATCAAGCGATAAACAGTTATAGGAGTATGAGGGCGTGTGAAATGAAGGTTCATTTCATCATGATTCGCTGCGTCCTTTCGGGCATTTTGTCGGGTCCCGACAAATTCTTGAGCGTTAGAACACGTCGGAGACTGACCTCTGAGAAGAGATTAGTTCTTTTCTTCACCACCCACATCCGGAGGGTGGCAAAGAGTTCATCATCCTGCGAGCACTATGTGAGAAAGGTGGCAAAGATGCCAAACCATTTTGCTTAGCATAGGAGGGGTTAGGGTAAGCATATGAATAAGCAGAGTAATTCTTCGAGGACTTATGAACATAATGGTTTGAAGAATAATGCACATATTCATAGCCTTTAGCTCTACCCTGCAAGACAGATTTGTCAGCATGATGATAATCATATGAGGACTTTGATCCAGTTGAGGAATTTGATCCTCGTGAAGAATTTGGTCCATATGAGGACTTGGATCCATATGAAGAGTTTGGTCCATATGAAGAATTTGATCCGGGGTTCCTGTTCTTCACAAGTGGTGTCATGAGGACATTCACCTGAAGACTTTCAATACAGCTTTTGGGAACCCAGATTTTCTTCATAGGGGAACCGTTCCTGCAGTTAGTGCCAACATATCTAGCAAATACTTCACCATTCTGATTTTTGAACAGTTTATAGTTGAGTCAAATGACTCATCGGAAGAATGAGGAGATTCACATGTAAAGCCGGATAAGTTAGATGGATCAGCTGGAGGTCCCTTGCGGCAACCCATGAGGTTTTGGGGTCTTTTCGGGCTTCAATATGTTCCATCGGCATTGAGTTTCCTCTCAAAGGCAATACCCTCTTTCCTAGGGTTTACATTGAGGATCTGCTTTTGAGCACATCACAAAGTGTCGGATGCCCTTTGAGGCTTTTGTACATGCTGTCATGTACAATTCCTTCAAACCTGCATTGTCGGTGATACTAGCAATGTCCTCGGATGAGGAATTAGTGATAGCAGAGGCAGATGAAGAATTTGTAACATTTGAAGCATTTGAACATTCAGGTGAAGAATTAGCAGATTCTCGCTCAATGCACTTTAAGCATGGAGGAACAAAATATTCCTGAGAAGTGCTGATTTGTTGAGCTTGTAATGAATCGCGCTCCTTCTGAAGATCTTCATAACCCACTCTTAGCTTTTCAAGATCTTCCTTTCTTTGAAGAGCTTCAAGAGAAAGCTTCTCATGATCTTGCTTTTCTTGAAGAAATTCATATGAAAGTTTCTCATGATCAGACAAGAGAGATTTATGATGACCTTGAAGATTATCATACCTAGATTGAAGTCTCTGAAGATTTTCAGTCAAGGCTTTAGTGCGATCCATTTCTTCACCCAGCATATCATCACTTTTATCTAGCATGTTTTGAACCTTTTCAAGAGCCTGTTGTTGTTTCACAGCAATTTTAGCAAGTTTAGAGTAGCTAGGCTTAAGATCCTCATCGATTCATTTTCACTAGAATCGGAGGAGTTGTATTTGAGTACCTTAGCTCCTTTTGCCATGAAGCAATAGGTGGGAGCGTAGCTTGACATTATCTTCATCGGGCTTGTCGGTGGAGTCGGTTTCTTGATGTTGAAGATGGACTTCTTGAAAGCGAGAGCAAGCGGCAGACTTCGCCACACGGACTCAGATTCTTGAGACTCCTCCTCTTCATCATTTTCCTCGATTCAGCTTGAGTCCATTTCCTTGCCAATGAATGCAGAGCTTTCTTGGAGCTGCCCTTCTTGTGAGATGAAGACTTTGAGGGTTTTGATGGCGAAGATTTTGACAATTTCTTCTTCTTCTTCATATCATCGAGGCTGTAATCCTTGTATTTCTTCTTCTTCATTTCCTTTTCCCGAGGACAATCTTGAATATAGTGACCAGGCTTCTTGCATTTGTGGCAAAGTCTTCTCTTGTAGTCCTTTGGATGAAGAATCATTTCCTCTTGAGGGTTTTCCAGGCGACAACGTCTTGTGAACTTCGGAATTTCTTCACAAGCGAGCTAGATCTGGCTCGATTCTTGAGGATCACCAAGGCTACTACGAGAATCCTCACATTGAGTCGGACACAACCTTAGCCTTGAGGCACGTGGTTTGCCATAGTTTGAGCCATAGAGATCTCTCTTTTCAGCAAAGTGGAACTCGTGAGTTTAAGCCTTTCGAGGATATCGGCAGGATCAAGCGACTTGTAGTCAACACGTTCTTGTATCATCGGTCCCGAGTATCAAATGAGGAATCAAGCGATCTTAGCGGTTTCTTCACAACTTCATGATCGGTGATGTCGGTGGCACCAAGGGCTTGAAGCTCATTTGAGATGTCGATGAGGCGATCAAAGGTTTGTTGGACATTTTCGTTGTCGAGTCTTTTGAAGCGGTTGAAGAGATTCGAAGAACATCGACTCGAGAGTCACGCTGAGTTGAGACTCCTTCATTTACTTTGGACAGCCTATCCCGGATAAGCTTAGCGGTTTCCAAAGCACTCACTCTTCCATCTTGTCCTTTGCTCGAGATGACCACAGATGATATTCTTAAGCTTGAGAATTGAGTTGTTTGAATCTCTTCACATCGGTGGCGGTCGGTGTTTGATGGATGAGGGACACCATTTTCCACAACATACCGAGATCATTATCAATTGCCTCAAGATGCATTAGCATCTTGTTCTTCGATAAGGGTAGTCCGTTCCATCAAAGGTAGGACACCCGGTGAGACCTTGATCATACTGCGGTCGACATAACTAAAAACTCGGCGGTTAAACCAAAATCACACGAGAACAAGGAGTACCTTGCTCGATACCAATTGAAAGTCGTTATATCGACTAGAGGGGGGTGAATAGGTGATTTTATGAATTCTTCAGCGAGGAATTTGCGGTGAGAAATTCCTTAGCGAAGAACTACTTGCTGCGGAATATGTACTCGAAGTAAACATAACAGGATACACACATAGTCGGCATGATGAAATGAAGACTAAAACAAAATGCGGAAAGCGTAAACACAGGATAACAAGATGAAGACAAAGCAGTGAAGAAATTGGCGAGGAATTTGTGAAAGTCTTGATCAAAGTCTTCAAGCACAGATATGAACAACATTCAACACGATAATGAGGAAATGAAAGAGTTGAGAAAATGGAACCCGATCGGTTGGTGAAGACAATGATTTGGTAAACCAGTTCAACCATTTGTCTCGGTTATGCGTCGGTTGGAGCGGTGAGTATTTAAACTTCGAGGACACACAGTCCGGACACCCGATCTCGAGCGCAACTCGGGACACCAGATCCTCACAGTATTCTCCTTGAACTAAGACCACGCAGGCCTCGTCCAATCACTCGTGGTAATTCTTGGTGACTTCAAACCTTCACAGACTTGGTCACTCGGCGATCCACAATTCCTCTTGGATGCTCTAGACCTTGACGCCTAACCGTCTGGAAGAAGCACAGTCTTCAAAGGTAACAAGCGTCGGATCCACGCAGGATCAATTTCTTTGGTGATGCTCAACCACTTTGGGTTTGTGGGGGTTTGGTTTTGGGATTTTCCTCACTTGATGATTTTCGCTCAAAGTCCTCAGAGGATGGGTTGCTCTCAAATGACAAGTGTCAAGTTCTCTCGAAGCAACCAACCAACTAGTGGTTGTAGGGGGCGGCTATTTATAGCCTAGGGAGCAGCCCGACATGATAAGACATAAATGCCCTTCAATGATATGACCGTTAGGTGGATAAGATATTTTGGGACAGCCGTAGCAAGAAGACAAGAATGATCGGAAATTTGACTCTCAAATTCCTCGGGGCTATCATGTTCCTCCTTTGTGTAGGCAATTCGCCTTTGGCGAATTCCTAACTCCTCGATCGAGCAAAGTCATCGGTGACGGAAGAACTGCGTCTCATCCTTTGAAGAACTTGGTGAAGCGTATGAGATTTCAATGGCTTCACTTGAAGGGATTGGTAGGAGTAGGATTTTGAGTTGAGCATCACATGGAAAATTTTCCTTAGTATTTCCTCGACCCCTTTAACGATGACGGTGTTTCCTATGACTCAAGAAAGAGAAATTGAAACTACGAAAACAAAAGTCTTCACGCTTCATATTCCTCGAATGAATATCAAGTCTTCAAGGTCACACCAATTTCTTCACTTTCAAAGTCTTGAGAAAGTCTTGAATATCAAAGTCTTGATCGAAGAACTTCATTTTAGAAATTCGACTTTCTCTGTAAATATAAAACTCCTCATAGACTTATAGACCTGTGCACACTCACAAACGCATTAGTTACTTAACCTATAAGTCTTCAATACACCAAAATCACTAAGGGGCACTAGATGCACTTACACGACGATCGAATCTCGGGCTAGTAACATACCGATGACAAAGGGAACAACGTATGTTGTTGTGCGGTTTGACCAATAAAAGATCTTCGTAGAATGTGTAGGAGCCAATATGAGCATCCAGGTTCCGCTATTGGTTATTGACCGGAAACAGTTCTAGGTCATGTCTACATAGTTCTCGAACCTGTAGGGTCCGCACGCTTAAGGTTTCGTTGACAGTTTAGTTATGAGTTTATGAGTTTTGATGTATCGAAGGTTGTTCGGAGTCCCGGATGTGATCACAGACATGATGAGGAGTCTCGAAATGGTCGAGACATATAGATCGATATATTGGACGACTATATTTGGACACCAGAAATTTTCCGCGTGAGATTGGGACAATATCGGATCTCCGGGAGGTTATTGGAACCCCCCGGGAGGTATATGGGCCTTATTGGGCCTTAGTGGAAAGGAGGGAGAAGGAGCAAGGAGGCGCCCCCAAGCCCATCTGGTGGGAGGGGTTGGTCCCCCCCCTTTCCTTCTTCCCTCCCCCCTCTTCCTTCCTTCTCCTACTCCTAATAGGAAAGGGGGGAGTCCTACTCTCGGTTGGGATTGGACTCCCCCTAGGGCGCGCCACCCCCTTGGCCGGCCCCCTCTCCTCCACTCCTTTATATACGGGGGAGGGGGGCACCCCATAGACACAACAATTGATCTCTTGATCTCTTAGCCGTGTGCGGTGCCCCCCTCCACCATAGTCCTCGATAATATTGTAGCAGTCCTTAGGCGAAGCCCTGCGATGGTAGAACATCAAGATCGTCACCACTCCATCGTGCTGATGGAACTCTTCCCCGACATTCTGCTGGATCGGAGTCCAGGGATTGTCATCGAGCTGAACGTGTGCTAGAACTCGGAGGTGCCATAGTTTTGGTGCTTGATCGGTCGGGCCGTGAAGACGTATGACTACATCAACCGCGTTGTTCTAACGCTTCCGCTTTCGGTCTATGAGGGTACGTGGACAAAACTCTCCCCTCTCGTTGCTATGCATCACCATGATCTTGCGTGTGCGTAGGAATTTTTTTGAAATTAATACATTCCCCAACAGCGAGAGGGTTATTCATTTAAATCAGAGAATAATGGTTGTTCTATTTATATGAGTAATATCTTTTATGGTCATGCACCCTTAAAGAGTGGACTATTTTTGTTGAATCTCGATTGTGGTGATACACATATTCATAATATTGATGCTAAAAGATGCAAAGTTGACAATGATAGTGCAACATATTTGTGGCACTGCCGTTTAGGTCATATGGTATAAAGCGCATGAAGAAACTCCATGCAAATGGACTTTTGGAATCACTTGATTATGAATCATTTGATGCTTATGAACCATGCCTAATGGGCAAGATGACTGAAACTCCGTTCTCTAGAACAATGGAGCGAGCTACTGACTTACTGGAAATAATACATACCGATGTATGCGGTCCAATGAGTGTTGAGGCTCGCGATGGGTATCGTTATTTTCTGACCTTCACAGATGATTTAAGCAGATATGGGTATATCTACTTAATGAAACACAAGTCTGAAACACTTGAAAAGTTCAAAGAATTTCAGAGTGAAGTGGAGAATCATCGTAACAAGAAAATAAAGTTTCTACGATCTGATCACGGAGGCGAATATTTGAGTTACGAGTTTGGCCTTCATTTAAAACAATGTGGAATAGTTTCACAACTCACGCCACCTGGAACACCACAGCGTAATGGTGTGTCCGAACGTCGTAACCGTACTTTATTAGATATGGTGCGATCTAGGATGTCTCTTTCCGATTTACCACTATAGTTTTGGGGTTATGCATTAGCGGCAGCTGCATTCACTTTAAATAGGGCACCGTCTAAATCCGTTGAGACAACACCGTATGAACTATGGTTTGGCAAGAAACCTAAACTGTCGTTTCTTAAAGTTTGGGGTTGCGATGCTTATGTGAAAAAGCTTCAGCCTGATAAGCTCGAACCCAAATCGGAGAAGTGTGTCTTCATAGGATAACCAAAAGAGACTGTTGGGTACACCTTCTATCACAGATCTGAAGGCAAGATCTTTGTTGCTAAGAATGGATCCTTTCTAGAGAAGGAGTTCCTCTCGAAAGAAGTGAGTGGAAGGAAAGTAGAACTTGATGAGGTAATTGTACCTTCTCTTGAATTGGAAAGCAGTTCATCATAGAAATTAGTTCCAGTGATGCCTACACCAATTAGTGAGGAAGCTAATGATGATGATCATGAAACTTTGGATCAAGTTACTACCAAACCTCGTGGAGGTCGACGAGCACGTTACGCATCGAGTGGTGCGGTAATCCATTGCGGAAGTCAGGTTACTAGACCATGACGAACCTACGAACTATGAGGAAGTGATGATGAGCCCAGATTCCGCAAAATGGCTTGAGGCCATGAAATCTGAGATGGGATCCATATATGAGAACAAAGTATGGACTTTGGTGGACTTGCCCAATGATCGGCAAGCCATAGAGAATAAATGGATCTTTAAGAAGAAGACTGACGTTGATGGTAATGTTACTATCTACAAAGCTCGACTTGTCGCGAAAGGTTTTCGACAAGTTGAAGGCGTTGACTATGATGAGACCTTCTCACCCGTAGCGATGCTTAAGTCTGTCCAAATCATGTTAGCAATTGTCGCATTTTATGATTATGAAATCTGTCAAATGATTGTCAAAACTGGATTCCTTAATGGATTTTTATAGAAGAGTTGTATATGATGCAACCAGAAGGTTTTGTCGATCCTAAAGGTGCTGACAAAGTGTGCAAGCTCCAAAGATCCATTTATGGACTGGTGCAAGCCTCTCGGTGTTGGAATATATGCTTTGATGTGGTGATCAAAGCATATGGTTTTATACAGACTTTCGGAGAAGCCTGTATTTACAAGAAAGTGAGTGAGAGCTCTGTAGCATTTCTAATATTATATGTGGATGACATATTTTTGATTGGAAATGATATAGAATTTCTCGATAGCATAAAAGGATACTTGAATGAGAGTTTGTAAGTGCATCTAGTGCCCCTTAGTGATTTTGGTGTATTGAAGACTTATAGGTTAAGGGACTAATGCGTTTGTGAGTGTACACAGGTCTATAAGTCTATGAGGAATTTGATATTTACAGGAAAGTCGACCCTAAAAATGAAGTTCTTGATGAAGACTTTGATATTCGAAGACTTTCGAAGACTTTGAAAGTGAAGAAATTGGTGTGACCTTGAAGACTTGGTATTCATTTGAGGAACATGAAGCATGAAGACTTTTGTTTTCGTAGTTTCATTTTCTCTTTCTTGAGTCATAGGAAACGTCGCATTGCTAAAGGGTCGAGGAAATACTAAGGAAAAAATTTCCATGTGATGCTCAACTCAAAATCCTACACCTACCAATCCCTTGAGTGAAGCCTTTGGAAATCTCATACAGATTCAGTCACTTTCCTTAGTGATAGAGGCGAAGTTCTTACAGTCATTGATGAATTTGTTACGACCGAGGAGTTAGGAATTCGCCGGTCTTGAATTGCCTACGATGAGGAACATGATATACGAGGAATTTGAGAGTCAAATTTCCGACCGTTCTTTGTGCTACTTGACTGTCCCAAAATATCTTATCCACCTAACGCTCATATCATTGAAGGGCATTTATGTCTTATCATGTTGGGCTGCTCCTAGGCTATAAATAGCCGCCCCCTACAACCACTAGCTGGTTGGCTGCTCCAAGAAGAACTTGACACTTGTCATTTGAGAGCAACCCATCCTCCCGGGACTTTGGCGAAAATCATCAAGTGAGAAAACCCAAAACCAAACCCTACAAACCCAAAGTGATTGAGCATCATGAAGAAATTGATCTGCGTGGATCCGGCGCTTATTACCTTTGAAGACTGTGCTTCTTCCAGACGGTTAGGCGTCATGGTCTAGAGCATCAAGAGGAATTGTGGATCGCCAAGTGACCAAGTCTGTGAAGGTTTGGAAGTCGCTGAAGACTTACCACGAGTGATTGGGCGAGTCTGTGTGACCTTAGTTCAAGGAGAATCGGTGAGGACTGGGTGTCTGAGCTGCGTGCTCGATGTTGGGTGTCCGAGGCTGTGTGTCCTCGAGTTTAAATACTCAGCCGCTCAACCAGACGTACAAGCGAGACAGCAGTTGGAACTGGTCTACCAAATCATTGTCTTCACCAACCTAACGGTTCTATTTCCTCAACCCTTTCATTTCCTCATTCTTGTGTTGAGTGTTTGTTCATATCTGTGTTTGAAGACTTGTTGAAGACTTTCTCAATTTCCTCGAGATCAATTTCTTGATCTGTTTGTCTTCACCTTGTGTTATCCTGTGATTACGCTCTCTGTACTCGGTGCTTGTCTTCATTTCATCTTGATGACCATGCTTGTATTACTGTTATGCTTACTTGAGTACTTATTCGCTGCTAGTAGTTCTTAGCTAAGGAATTTCCTCACGGCAAATTCCTCGATGAAGAATTCATAAAATCGCCTATTCACCCCCCTCTAGTCGATATACGCACTTTCAATTGGTATCATAGAAAGGTACTCCTTGTTACGTGTGATTTTGGTTTAACCACCTGGAGCTTTAGTTATGTCGACCGCAGGTATGAAGAAAGTGACATGCCCTATCTTTGAAGGTCATGATTATCCCAAGTGGAAGGCCATGATGAGGAAGCGCCTCATGGCAATGGACAGCGAGCTGTGGACCGTCACTGAGATTGGGCTTACCGATCTATGCAAGAAGGCAGGCGCTGATGAAATACGCAAGTTCACTCGACTCGACATCATGGCGAAGGACATCATCTTTTTCTGCCTATCCAGAGATGAATTCAAGCACATTATGCATCTTTCCAATGCGAAGCTTATGTGGGACCGAATCTCTGATGTCTATGAAGGTCATCGAACCCGTCATGATCCCTGGTTTGAGGACTTCAAGGAATCTCTCAAAACGATGACTTTCGAGGAAGAATCATCATCTTATACATCATGTCTCATGGCAAAGGGTGACGAGGTAACCGAATGCTCCTCATCTGAGTTTTGTGACGATGAATCTGATGATGATGGATCTGATGATGATATTGAATCTAGTTATACCAAACTTGTTTGCATTGCCACTAAACAACAAACGGCTTTGGAACAAGTTCAAAACATGCTAGACAAAAGTGATGATATGTTGGGTGAAGAAATGGATCGCACTAAAGCCACGTTGAAAATCTTCAGAGACTTCAGTCTAGGTTTGATAACCTTCAAAGTCATCATAACACTCTCTTATCTGATCATGAGAAACTTTCTTATGAATTTCTTCAAAGAAAGCAAGATCTTGAGAATCTAAGAGTGAGTTATGAAGATCTTCAGAAGGAGCGCGATTCATTACTAGCTCAACAAATCAGCGCTTCTCAGGAAGAATGTGTTCCTCCATGCTTAAAGTGCATTGAACGTGAATCTACTAATTCTTCACCTGAATGTTCAAATGCTTCAACTGTTACAAATTCTTCACCTGCCTCTGCTGTCACTAATTCCTCATCTGAGGACATTGCTAGTATCACTGACGATGTAGGGCTGAAGGAATTGTACATGACAGGCATGTACAAAAGCCTCAAAGGGCATCAGACTCTTTGTGATGTGCTTAAAAAGCAGATCCTCAACAGAAACCCTAGGAAAGAGGGTATCGCCTTTGAGAGGAAACTTAATGCTGATGGAACATATTGGAAGCTTTGAGCGGTACCCCAAAACCTCATGGGTTCTGCAAAGGGACCTCCAGTTGATCCATCTAACTTATCTGGCTTTACATGTGAATCTCCTCATTCTTCGATGAGTCATTTGACTCAACTATAAACTGTTCAAAAATCGAGAATGGTGAAGTATTTGCTAGATATGTTGGAACTAAGCTGCGAGAGCGGTTCTCCTATGAAGAAAATCTGGGTTCCCAAGAAGTGCCTTGAAAGTCTTGGTGAATGTCCTCATGACACCACCTGTGAAGAACAGAACCCCAGATCAAATCCTTCACGTGGATCAAATTCCTCAAATGGATCAAAGTCCTCACATGATTATCATCGTGCTAACAACTCTGTTTAGCGAGGTAGAGCTAAGGGCTATGAATATGTGCATTATTCTTCAAACCATTATGTTCATAAGTCCTCGAAGAATTTCTCTGCTTATTCATATGCTTACCTAACCCCTCTTATGTGAAGCGAAATGGTTTGGCCTCTATGCCACCATTCTCGTATGGTGCTCGCATGAGTGATAAACTCTTTGCCACCCCTTGAGATGTGGGTGGTGAAGAAAAATAACTAATCTCTTCTCGAGGTCAGGTCTCGGGCGTGCTTTAACGTCTGAAGAATTTCTTGAGGACTGACAAAATTATCGAAAGGGCCTTGGCGAATCATGATGAAATGAACCTTCATTTCACACGTCCTCATCTTGCTTATCATTTCTTGATTGATGAAATTCATCGATGAACTTGATATCATATTCTTCACTAATGAAGCATATGAGATTGTAAGCTACACTAATTCATCTGCGGGATGATCAACCCAAAACTCTTGAGTGGGTCCTCGATAGTGGATGTACGAATCACATATTGGTGACAAGAATCTATTGATGGATGCTCCTTATCACCGTCACATCTGAAGCATATCATCTTCTTGACAAAGGCAAAAGTCAGGTATTGGGTCTTGGTAAGGTTGCAATCTCTAAGGATAAACACATGGACAAAGTCATGCTTGTTGAGTCCTTAGGATACAACCTCATGTCGATCTCAATGCTTTGTGATCTTGATATGGTTGTTGTCTTTGGCAAGTATCGATGTGTTGTGATTATGGAAGCTAACAATTCCAAAGTCTTGAAGGCTTTAGGAGAGGAGATTTGTATATTGTTGATTTCTCTCTGAGGACCACAACCAGCTGTGTGTCTACTTGCAAAAGCTTGAGAAGGCTGGCTATGGCATCGGCGACTTGGTCACGCAGGCATGAGGAATTTGCACACGCTTGCGAAGAAGAAGCATGACATTGGCATTGAGAATGTCTAATTCCTCAAGGATCACTTATGCGGAGCCTGTGAAGCTGGAAAAATGACCAAGGCCATGCATCCAGCGAAGACTATCATGACCACTACTCGTCCATTCGAATTGCTTCACATGGACCTCTTCGGACCTAATCATTACTCAGCAGTCACTAATGATGCATTTCTATATGGTTTTGTCATTGTTGATGATTACTCTCGATATACATGGGTACACATTGTTACTTACAAACATGAAGTGCAGGAAGTCTTCAAACGTTTTTCCTCGAGGGCTTCAACCAACTTTGGTGTGAAGATCAAGCACATCAGAAGTGTCAATGGAACTGAGTTCAAGAATTCCGGTCTTGATGACTATCTTGATGAACCTCGTATTACACATGAGTTATCTGCTCCCTATACTCCTCAGCAAAATGGCGTCGTGGAGCGCAAGAACAGAACTCTTGTTGAGATGGCTTGCACTATGCTTGATGAATACAAAAGCGCCTCATCGTTTTGGATTGATGCAATTGATCTTGTGTGCCACATCATCAACAGTGTATATCTTCACAAATTCTTCAAGAAGGCGGCCTATGAACTCCTCAACGACAAGAAACCCAATGTGAGTTATTTCAAAGTCTTGATTGCTAAATTTTGGATTAGAGATCCTCACCACAATTCTAAATTTGCACGAAAGCACATGAAGGTTTATGCTTGGTTACGGAAAGGACTCGCACACCTCTGAGTCTTCAACATTGTTCTTCACAAGATTGTTGACCTTTGTAGATGTGCGGTTCGATGAAACTAATGGCTTGCAAAGAGAGCACCTACCTTACGTGTTAGATGAACCAGCACCGAGGATTCTATCAAGTTCAAGGCAACCGAGGATGTCATTCCTCTTGAAGAATCTGCTGAAGAATTCATTCCAGTTCATGAAGAGCGTCGGTGATGCACTGAAGAAAATCTTTGAGGAAAATGGTCTTTGAAGAAAATCTTGATCAAACTCCTCGGCGACAACCAGCTCATCCTCGCGTTGCAAAAGAAGTGCAAATGGAGAAGATCATCGATGACATTAGAGCACCAGTCGTCTCCTGCGCTCAAAAGCTTCACATTTATCTAACTTTTGTGGGCACTATGCTTTTGTCTCCATCACAGAGCCCACTAAGGTAGATGATGCATTTTGGAGCGGAGTGGATTCAGGCTATGCAAGAAGAATTACATCGATTCGAGCTCAACAATGTCAGGAACTGGTCAAACGTCCAGATCCTCGCAAGCATAATATCATTGGCACAAAGTGGATCTACCGCAACAAGCAAGATGGAAATGGCCTTGTGGTGAGGAATAAGGCACGTTGGTAGCTCAAGGCTACACAGGTTGAAGGAATTGATTTCGATGAAACTTTTGCACTGTTGCTAGACTTGAGGCTATTCGCATATTACTTGCTTATGCTAACCATCATGATATCATCTTATATCAAATGGATGTGAAAAGTGCATTCCTCAATGGTAAGCTTGAGGAAGAAGTATATGTTGCTCAACCCCCAGGTTTTGAAGATCCAAAGAATCCTGACAAAGTCTTCAGACTTAATAAGGCCCTCTATGGCCTCAATCAAGCCCCTCGGGCATGGTATGATACATTGAAGGAATTCTTCGTGAAGAATGGCTTCACACCGGGTTCACTCGACCCTACTCTCTTTACTAAATCTTATGATGGTGAATTGTTTGTGTGCCAAATATACGTTGATGATATTATCTTTGGCTGTACTGACCAACGCTATAGTGATGAATTTGCCTATATGATGAGTGAAGAATATCAAATGTCTATGATGGGAGAGTTGAAATTCTTCTTAGGTCTTCAAATTAAATCAACAAGCAATGGCATATTCATATCTCGGAGAAATACCTCAAAGATGTACTGAGGAAATTCGGCATGCAAGATTGCAAAGGTGTCAAAATTCCTATGCCCACAAATGGCCATCTATGCATTGATGAAAATGGTATTGACTTCGATCACAAGGTATACCACTCCATGATTGGTTCTTTATTGTACTTTTGTGCATCTAGGCCAGATATAATGTTTAGTGTTTGCATGTGTGCCCGATTTCAAGCTGCGCCGAAGGAATCACACCATAAGGTTGTGAAGCATATTCTTTGATATCTAGCTCACACACCAACACTAGGATTATGGTACCCCAAGGGCTCTGAGTTTGCTCTCATTGGATATTCTGACTCTGACTATGCTGGTGATCATGTGGACCGCATGTCAACTTCTGGCACTTGTCATTTCCTCGGACGATCTTTGGTCTGTTGGTCCTCGAAAGAAAGAAGCTGCGTATCACCATCTCTGCGGAAGCTGAATACATTCTTCTTGGCTCTTGCTGTGCTCAAGCTGCTTTGGATGAAGAAAACACTCAAGGACTATGGCGTCAACATGAAGAATGTGCCTCTCCTCTGCGACAATGAGAGTGCCATCAAGATTGCTCACAACCCAGTTCAGCACTTTCGAAGACAAAGCACATTCAGATTCGTCATCATTTTCTTCGTGATCATGTGTTGAAGGCGACATTTCCATCGAAAGCACGTGAAGGCGAAGAACAGCTAGCTGATATCTTCACTAAGCCCTTGGATGAGAAGAGATTTAGCAAGTTGCGGTGTGAGCTAAATATCTTAGAATCTTGAATGTTCTTTGAAAAGGACACACACCACGACACTTATGCAAAATTGATGACTTAGATGTGCAACACATGAAGAAAGCGTCTTTCTTCAATCAATGAAGAATAACACTCTAAGTGTGAAGAAATTAATGAAGAATTTGATTCTCGAACCCTCGACAATTATGCGCGATGTCTGAAATCATCATTCTTATACGGTGGGTCACGCCACCACAAAAGTTGAAAATCTTTAATTTGAGTTTTTCCTCAGTTTTGAAATTCTTGATTTTCAAATTCTTCAACTTTGCAAAATCTTGATGTTTCGTCGTTTTTCTTCATTGGCTATATATATATATATATATATATATATATATGAGTTTATGTCCTCTACAACATTCACTTATAGCTATTTCTTCAAGTTGTTTTTTCTGCTAAGTGAATGTGATCAGACCCATCCCCCTCTATGCTATACTCAACCCAATATATTCACAAATTCTTCATGTGCGTTCTATTTGAAACTCGTTCAAAATCTTCACTATGTCCTTGTCAGCTGAAGAAATTGCGAACGAAACTTTAAAACAAATCTTATCCAAATTTTTGGTTTTGCCGCTCAAACCGCTCCGCATCCCACAATGTATTATTCTATTCACCCACGATCGTACACGATCTCAACTACACAGTACGTGGGTGACACATTTCGCCAGAAGGAGAAAGGGCAGGGGCACGTTCGTCCCAAATCTTTGGGCGAACAGTTTTTACCGTGTCTATAAATACCCCTCTCCCCTTCCTCACTTCATTTACTCCGCTCGATTGCTTCTCTCTCGCTCGAGCTCCTCAAACCCTAGTGCTGCCGCTACTCCATCGTCGCCGGTGAGGAAGAGGTTCACTGCCTCGACCTCGTCGCCGTCGTACTCACGCCGACCGCGGAAATCTTCACTCCGCCGCCGCCGTAGCTGTCTTCCTCTGCCAAGTTAGGGCGTGGGAGATCTAACCTGACGAACTTCACATCTGTTCTTCTCAGTTCGCCGTGTTCTTCACTTCGGGTAATTAAAAGTTACTTTTATTACTCACTTTGATTCTCAAACTTTCCTAAAAATCTTCAAAGGTGTTTATTCTTCAAATCTTCACACATATGAACACCTCACACATCATATGATCTTGAATTGTTTCTCTAAGCAATCATTTTCTTCAAGATTCCCTAATTGTGTGGATCTTCGATCTGTACAACTCTGGAACCTAAGACAAGAACGCTTAGTGAAATTCCTCAAGGTTCATCTAGTCAAATTCCTCAAAACTTGTTCTTTTCGAAAAACCTTCTGAGAACGCATATGACCTCTCCAAATTCCTCGCACCTATACTCTGTTCAGAGGTACTCATGGCTGCTGCTGTGTAACACCCCGGATCCGATGTGCCAGGTGTCCGCCAGTTATTCGTCGTTGTTGCCATGTCATTTGCTTGCGTGTTGCACTTTGCCATGTCATCATTTGCATTTTATCATGTCATCATGTGCATTTCATTTTGCATACATGTTCGTTTCATGCATCCGAGCATTTTCCCCGTTGTCCGTTTTGCAATCCGGCACTCCTATGTTCCCCGGCGTCCCCTTTTGTCTTCTGTTGTGTGCGGGTATTAAACTTTCTCGGAATGACCCGAGGTTTGCCAAGCGGCCTTGGTATAACACCGGTGAACCGCTTGTCAAGTTTCGTGCCATTTGGAGGTCGTTTGATACTCAACAGTTAGCAGGTAACCGCAAAGCCCTCTTTGTTTCCAGCCCAACACCCTTCAAAGTGGCCCAAAACCCACCAAACTCCCTCCATGCTCTCGGTCGTTCGATCACGATCGTGTGGTAACCGCACCTCATTTGGACTCTCTAGCTCCCTCTACCTATATAAACACCCTCCCTCCATTTTGGATCTAATTCCCCGAAACCCTAAAATGCCTCTCATGACCGGACATGTCCACCCCCCGCCCGGACATGTCCGCGCCCACGCTTAACCGCGTCGCGCCACGTGGCAGCGGCGCCTCCGCCTTGCCCAGCCCGCGGAACCCATCCAAGGCCCAGCCATGGCAGCCAGCCATGCCGCCGCCGATCCGCCGCTGCCGCCGTCTTGGACCGCCCGCGTCCTCGCCCGGCAGCCCGCCGCAGCTCTCCGCTGGCGACCTCGCGCCCGCCGCGGTGGCGCCCGCCGCCGCGCCTCGCTCCCGCCGCTACGCCGCCTCGCCGCTCGTACGCGTCGTCGCCATGCCAAAACTTCTCCGCGTCGGCCGTGCCCCGCCCGCCGCCCGTCGCCCGACAACCGCCGCCGCCTCGCGGCGAGGACGCCCGCCTCGGCGCCAATCCCGACCGAAACGCGCTGGACCGCCCGACCGCGGCCTCGCTTCCCTTGACCCCGCCCTCGGTCGCCGCCTTGCCGCGTCTCCGGCGACTCCTGCGGCGCCCTCGGCCGGCCGCTGCCGCCCGCCCGCCGCTCCGGCCACCCGGCGGCCCGACCTCTCTCGGCCGCGCGCGCGCCCGTCTCCGCGAGATCCACGCTGCCTCAAAACCGTGCAAGGTTGTTTTCCCCTTCCCCGAAACGCCTAAGTCCCCAGAATCAATTAATTTCATGCCATTTTCATCATGTCACATCTCCGCATCCGTAGCTCCGTTTTGCGCGTATAATATGTCGAATTGTTCGCCTCGAAGAGTACATCATTCCATTCCATTGCATCATTTGCATTTGAGCTCATCTTGATGCCCGAAATGCTGTTGGAAGATGGCTTCAGATCATTAGTTTCAGAATCTTATCAGCTCGAGCTCTTTTGTCATTTTTGCCATGATTTATGTGTGCATCCTATGAGTATGAGCTCTACATGAATGTTGGACTAGGCCATGCCATCTTTCCAGAGGTGTTGACCTTGTATTTTTGTGATGCTTGTAGTGAGTGCATTGAGCTTGTAAAGTAGGGTAGTTGCTGTTGTTGTTTTGCTAGACAGATTCTGTTATAATTTGATGCCATGTTAACATGCTTCCACTAATCAATCCATGCATAATCTGGAGATGCTCTATAAACATGATTTGATATACATGTCTTGCTCTATCCATTCATGCCCTTGGTTGCATTTATAGCCTGCTGGAACATGTTCATTTCTTGCTCCAAAGTTGCTTGGAAATGTTTCCTGACAGATTGTTTGCATGAGATTCAATTTTCACGAGGCCGTTGTAGTTGATCCGTGTATGCTATGACCTTGCTCTTGCCATGCTTAGCTTCATAATCATGCCTTCTTACTGTTGGTTGCCTTGCCATGCCATGTATTGCTCTGTAGTGAGTGCATCGAGCTCACAAACATGCCTACCGTTAACTGTTTTTGCCATGTCTGATATTTTCACTAAGTCTGAAATCTGTAATAAAACTTGCTATGTTTACATGGGTGCCATCATTTCTTAAGGTCCTTTTTTGGCTTATGGTCAGATGCGGGTCTATTGAAATATGCTTTGAGTAGAATCATGTCATGCCTTGCTTTGCTATTATAAGTTCTGTAGCATGTTGTTTGCTTGCTCTAAACATGCCTTCTGATGTTAATTCCTGCCATGTTAGTATTTTCACTAAGTCTGTGAACCTGATATTTTGAGCACTTTCTCCATGCTTGTTTGAACATGTTATGATGTGATTTAGCCGTAGCTCAGTGTTCCTCTTTTGTTAAGCATCTCATGTAGTTCATTGCCATATGCTTTGTTTTTATGTTGGGGTGCTGTAGCATAGTTTTGTGTTGCGTGCTAAGTAGCATCGGGCTGTTTAAGCAGATTTGCATCATTCTTGTTTTGCTTGTCATTTGCAAACCGTGCATCCAATTCGGTGATCTTTATATCGATTTCAACGAAATCATCTCATCTTTCAGCGGCATACTTGGTTTGCCAAGTTGATGCCAGTTCATCATTTTCCTTCCGAGCACACATATGCATTGCATATCTCATCTCGCATCGCATGTCATGTTTTGCATCATATTGCTTGTGCATTGTTCCTTGTTTGATTGTGGTTCCGTTGCTTGTATTCTTGCTTTGGGTAAAGCGGAGGCGAGTGCGTGAGCGAGAACCTGTTGAGTCGCCACGAGGATCAAGCCTTCGACAACTCGAGAACCTTCGAGCAAGATGATCATACCCTCGAAATCACTACTATCTTTGCTATGCTAGATTGCTCGCTCTTTTGCTATGCCAATGCTACGATGCCTACCATTTGCTTGTCAGCCTCCCAAATTGCCATGTCAAACCTCTAACCTTTGACACCATTCCTAGCAAACCGTTGATTGGCTATGTTACCGCTTTGCTCAGCCCCTCTTATAGCGTTGTTAGTTGCAGGTGAAGATTGAAGTTTGTTCCTTGTGGGAACATGGAGATGTTGTTCCTGGCTGGAACATGTTTACTTGTTGGGATATCACAATATATCTTATTTAATTAATGCATCTATATACTTGGTAATGGGTGGAAGGCTCGGCCTTACGCCTGGTGTTTTGTTCCACTCTTGCCGCCCTAGTTTCCGTCATATCGGTGTTATGTTCCCGGATTTTGCGTTCCTTACACGGTTGGGCTATTATGGGAACCCCTTGACGATTCGCCTTAAGTAAAGCTTCTCTCGGCAATGCCCAACATTGGTTTTACCATTTGCCTCACCTAGCCCTTTTCTTTCCCTTGGGTTCTGCTGAGACTCAAGGGTCATCTTTATTTTAACCCCGGGCGGTGCTCCTCGAGTGTTGGTCGAACCGAGCTACTGCTGGGGCCACCTCGGGAAACTTGAGGTTGGTTTTACTCGTAGCTAGTCTCATCCGAGTGTGCCACGAGAAAGAGATATGTGCAGCTCCTATCGGGATTTGTCGGCACATTAGGCGGTGTTCTGGTTTAGTTTTACCTGTCGAAATGTCTTGTTGTGCGGGATACCGAGTCGATCGGAGTGTCTTGGGTGGAGGTCTATTCCTCCGTTGACCGTGAGAGCTTGTCATGGGCTAAGTTAGGACACCCTGCGAGGATTTGAACTTTCAAAGCCGTGCCCAGCGGTTATGTGGCAGATGGGAATTTGTTAACGTCCGGTTGTAGAAGACACTGAAGTTGACCTTAATTAAAATACATCAACCGTGTGTGTTACCGTGATGGTCTCTTTCCGTGAGTCCGGGAGGTGAATTTCGGTGTTGGAGTTATGCTTGGCGAGGTTGTTGTAGGATCACTTCTTGATCATACTTTTATCGACCGTGCTTTGCCTTCTCTTCTCGCTCTCATTTGCGTATGTTAGCCACCATTTATGCTAATCGCTTGCTGCAGCTCCACCTCATGCCTTTACCTTACCCATAAGCTTAAATAGTCTTGATCTCGCGGTGCGAGATTCTTTGAATCCTCGTGACTCACGGATACTTCAAAACCAGTTTGCGGTGCCTATGTTCTGCGGCGGGGGCGCAACCAAGCTCAAGGAGGAGCTCGATGAAGATTTTGCCCTTTGTGTTGTTTCGTTCTAGTGGATCGATAGTGGAGCCGGTTGGGGTCGATCAAGGACCTTTGTCGCATTTGGGGTTCTTCTTTTATTTTGGTTCCGTAGTCGGACCTTGATTGTATTTGGATGATGTAATGCTTTATTCATTTTAATTGTGTGAAGTGGCGATTGTAAGCCAGCTATGTATCTTTTCCCTTATGTATTACATGGATTGTGCGAAGATTACCTCACTTGCGACATTGCTTTCAATGCGGTTATGCCTCTAAGTCGTGCTTCGACACGTGGGAGATATAGCCGCATCGAGGCGATACAAGTTGGTATCGAGCCTTCCCGACCTTAGGAGCCCCTTTGCTTGATCGTTTTTAGTGGCGAGTTGTGTCTAGAAAAATGTTTTGAGTCATTTAGGACTATATATATCGGAGAGTTTAGGAATTCTTTTACTCCCGGTCCTTGACCTTACGGTGAGGTATCTGACGTAGAGTTTTGACTCTTCTCTTCTCAAATTTCACTAAAATTTTTTTAGGATCACGCGGGTATCTTGGAATCGTTAGATGGTTTATGATGACAACATTGTCTTGGTGCCTCCTGTCATTAGGGGTTGTGGCGGTGTCCGGGAGTTGAGCTCCGAGGTGTTGTTGTCATAATTTTATCGTTGCATTCTGGAATACGAGTTTAATGCGCCGACATCGAAAATCTCTTTTATGCAGTTGTTGGTGAGATAACCCGCTAACCCTTGATCTTGAGGTGAGTACGGGAGTATTGCCATGACTCGTATAACGGATGCTTTTGAAGGTTGAGGTAGATGATTTCGAAGGTTTCTTGGTTATGTGTTGACGGATGGATACAATTTGGATGTAGGGATTGTTAGTTTGTGTGAGATATTATTGCTCCCTGTATCCCCAACACAGTTGCATAACGAGAAAGTTTCGGGAGTTTCATAGGTGGGAATTCAAGTAGCTCTTAGGATATCTTTCCGACGGATGTATGATATGAAATTGGGGTTCGACGTCTAGTGGTCCGCCTATTCACGGTTGGTTTCTGATGGTCTCGTTGTGTCTTAAAGAGTCCTTGGCTATGCCGACTCGGGGACGCTTCGTATGTCATGTGCACTGCCTTGTACATGATGGTGCTGTACGATTGAGCCCGTGTAGGCCCCACCACGAAAACTTCGGATGAAATCTCTATCATATGTTTGTTCCGGCTTATTCTGCAAGCCAATCCTTTGTTTTTTGTTTTGAGTTGTGGTATTCGAGTTGCTTCAATGTCAAGTGTTGATTCCATACCTTTCCTAAATGGTGTTCTCATACTCCGCTGTGAATACCAATCCTTCTCGACAACCGAGATTGTCATGTCAATCCTTTTGAACCAGCGTGTTTCTCTTCAAGTGGATCCGATCACTTCAACATCAGCAAGACCAATTATCATTTCTTCTCGACGGTGTTTGTTTCATCCGTCCCAAGTTGCCTTTGTTTTCCCGCCCTCCCACCCTTTTTCTTCAAGGACACAGATTTCTTTACCAAGTATCCTTTTATTTTTGTGAAGTTTTCTCCATTCTTTTCCGTCAATGTTCTTACCCGGTGGTTCTCAAGAAGATGTTCTACTAGTTCATCATCCTCCGTTCTCTTTTCTTCCCCGATGGATTCAAGTCAAGTTTTGTTGATCATACCTTTTTCCTCATTTCAATGTCTTCTCATACCGGTGCACCTCATTATCATTCTACTTCTCGCTATTTGTTATTCCGGAGTGCTCAAGATATCTCGAAGATTCGTGTTTCCACTCTGCATTCGTTCAAGCTCTTTCGAGATTGGTATCTCAGTCAAGTCATTTAATTCAACCGGTGCAACATCTCTTTTAAATCTTATCAATGGTGTTCTCTCGAGTGGGCCCTAACCCACAGGTCTTTTCCCAGGATCTTACCTGACTCTTCTATTTTCCCGGAGCTATCCTAAATTCTTCTCCAAGTTTGACGTAAGAATGAGTTATCATCAGTCAAATGCTTTTCTCCAAGATCTTTCAAATTCTTTTCATAGTTGGCTCAACATCTTCGCTTTTGATTCTTTCGGTGTGCCTCAATAAGTCTTGGTGGTGTTTCTCGTTGTCATTCTCATCATTTGAAGACCGAAGAAGAGTTTCTCTTTAATCTTGCTCTATTCTCTTCAAAATTCATGCTGCTAGCTTGTTGCCATCCTCTCATAATTGTTTTCGATTGTGAGAATCTTTTTCACCCATCCGGAGCATTTTAGGAGTCTTTTCAGTTTCATTCTTTGAAGCCCATCTTCTCAGTATTAATCATTCAAGCCTTCACCTCTCGTTCTCCAAATCATACCGGTGCATCATTCAAGTATTCTCTTATCAGCTAGTGATCTATTCGTTCTCATGTATCTAAATCCCCTCAAGTATCTTCTTTCATTTTGCAATTCTTCCCGGTGATTTGTGCATTTGCTACGTTCAATTTCAATTCTTACGGTGGTTTGTTCAAGATTTCACCTCTTTCGTTATCATATCAATTCTTTCGTTCTTTTCAATCCCACCGGTGGTTCCATCAAGACCTTCTCAAGTTTTGATATATCTCTTTTAATCCTTCTCAACGAGAATAAGTAGTATGCCAAATCCGTTGGTTGTCATCAATTTAAATTGGTGAAGGATAAGCATAATAGAATTCTTGTTCTTGTTTCATCCAAGTGATTAATTCCTTCTTTCGGAGTTTCTTCATGATGAATAAATTCTTGGTTTCAATTAATCATCCTTCTTTTCCGGAGTTCCAAGTTTTCCGCATTATCTCGTCGCGAAGCTCCATCTAAATCATCGCAAGGCTTCACCTTGTGTTTTCAACTTCTCTTTCTTTTCATGATCCTTCTATTACCGGAGTTCTTCATGGAGGCTCTACATGATGCTTCGTCAAGGATTCTTTCATTATTCAATTGTTCTTCAAGATTTCTCTTGAAGTTAAGATCAGCCAAGCTATACTCAAAAATAAACATGGGGTTCAACACATGTTTTGCTTTGAGGAGCTCAAATATTCTTCTTCTTGCATTTCGAAGTGCAATTCTTTCTACCTTATCTTTTGAGATGGTGTTATGTCACTCTTGACAATTTCCATTCATGTTTCATGATTCATATGTTGTCAAGAATGAGGTATTTTAAATCCATCAACTTCTTCGTTGGAGTTATCTTGTGTCAGATTTCACCTAAAGCCTTCCCTAAGGAACGTTGCTATTTTGGTGCTTATTAATGACCCAAGTTATCTCTTCTCCATCTTGATGGAACAAGCTTTCATCTCTTCGTTAATCTCAAGCAAGCAATTGTTTTGTTAGTGGCAGGTTGTCACCTCATAATTTTGAGATGTTTTCATAAGCCCGCCACAAGCTTATTCTTTTCGTCGTTGGTTTTCCAACAACTCCGTTATAACCTTCTTGGAAGGGTGCTTTCCGAGCTCATTTGTGGCAGAAGTTTGCATTTTCTCCTACTTCCTTTTATTCCAATGATCTAGTTTCTATTCTTTCGTTCCGGAGGCATTGTGACGTTGCTCTCTTCACTATTCTTCTCGAATTGAGGATCGTGTTCTTTTCTTGCTTATCAATTTAACCGGAGTGTTGTGTCATCTCTTCAAGTGCTTTTCATCTTATCAAGTTTTCCTTCTTTCAGTCGGAGTGCTGCCCAAATTATTTCATTCTTATTCCTTCTCTATCTTGTTTTATCCGGAGTGGTTTCAATGTCTATCTTATCACTAAACCTCTTAGTTCTCGTAATACTCCTTGTTCATCTTTTCTAACGGATTGTTTGCAATCTCGTTCTTCTCTGTTGTACTCTTTCTTTTAAATTGCTCAACCTCTCAAGGTTCGTGGTTTCACTCGTTCGTCAAAGAAGCAACTTAGTTTTACCTCTTCTCTTCCTCTTCCGTTTTCCCTCCGGTGCCATCCTAGATCTCGGGACGAGATCCTCTCATAGTGGTGGAGTGTTGTAACACCCCGGATCCGATGTGCCAGGTGTCCGCCAGTTATTCGTCGTTGTTGCCATGTCATTTGCTTGCGTGTTGCACTTTGCCATGTCATCATTTGCATTTTATCATGTCATCATGTGCATTTCATTTTGCATACATGTTCGTTTCATGCATCCGAGCATTTTCCCCGTTGTCCGTTTTGCAATCCGGCACTCCTATGTTCCCCGGCGTCCCCTTTTGTCTTCTGTTGTGTGCGGGTATTAAACTTTCTCGGAATGACCCGAGGTTTGCCAAGCGGCCTTGGTATAACACCGGTAGACCGCTTGTCAAGTTTCGTGCCATTTGGAGGTCGTTTGATACTCAGCAGTTAACAAGGTAACCATAAAGCCCTCTTTGTTTCCAGCCCAACACCCTTCCAAAGTGGCCCAAAACCCACCAAACTCCCCTCCATGCTCTCGGTCGTTCGATCACGATCGTGTGGGCGAAAACCGCACCTCATTTGGACTCTCCTAGCTCCCTCTACCTATATAAACACCCTCCCTCCATTTTGGATCTAATTCCCCGAAACCCTAAAATGCCCTCTCACAAGACCGGACATGTCCACCCCGCCGCCCGGACATGTCCGCGCCGCCCCTTAACCGCGTCGCGCCACGTGGCAGCCGGCGCCTCCCCCGCCATGGCCGCGAACCCATCGAGGCCCTTGAACACATGGCGCACCGCCGCCGCCCGATCCGCCGCCGCCGTCTTGCCGGACCGCCCGCGTCCTCGCCGGCCGCCAGCGCCTCCGCCCGGCGACCTCGCGCCGCCGCGGTGGCGCCCGCCGCCACGCCTCGCTCCCGCGCCTGCATCGCCTCGCGCTCGCGCGTCGTCGTCCATGCAAAGCTTCTCCGCGTCGGCGCGTGCCAGCCGCCGCCGGTCGCCCGACCACCGCCGCCGCCTCGCGGCGAGCGCCCGCCTCGGCGCAGATCCCGACCGAGCGCGCCGGACCCGCCCGACCTCGCGGCCTCGCTTCCCATGGCCCGCGCCCTCGGTCGCCCGCCGCCGTGGCCGTCTCTCGGCGGCGGCCTGCGGCCCCTCCGGCCCGGCATTGCCGCCCGCCGCGCCGCTCCGGCCACCCGGCGGCCCGACCTCTCTCCGGCCGCCACCCGCCCGTCTCCGGCGAGATCCACGCTGCCTCAAAAACCGTGCAAGTTTGTTTTTCCCCTTCCCCGAAACGCCTAAGTCCCCAGAATCAATTAATTTCATGCCATTTTCATCATGTCACATCTCCGCATCCGTAGCTCCGTTTTGCACGTATAATATGTCGAATTGTTCGACTCGAAGAGTACATCATTTCATTCCATTGCATCATTTGCATTTGAGCTCATCTTGATGCCCGAAATGCTGTTGGAAGATGGCTTCAGATCGTTAGTTTCAGAATCTTATCAGCTCGAGCTCTTTTGTCATTTTTGCCATGATTTATGTGTGCATCCTATGAGTATGAGCTCTACATGAATGTTGGACTAGGCCATGCCATCTTTCCAGAGGTGTTGACCTTGTATTTTTGTGATGCTTGTAGTGAGTGCATTGAGCTTGTAAAGTAGGGTAGTTGCTGTTGTTGTTTTGCTAGACAGATTCTGTTATAATATGATGCCATGTTAACATGCTTCCACTAATCAATCCATGCATAATCTGGAGATGCTCTATAAACATGATTTGATATACATGTCTTGCTCTATCCATTCATGCCCTTGGTTGCATTTATAGCCTGCCGGAACATGTTCATTTCTTGCTCCAAAGTTGCTTGGAAATGTTTCCTGACAGATTGTTTGCACGAGATTCAATTTTCACGAGGCCGTTGTAGTTGATCCGTGTATGCTATGACCTTGCTCTTGCCATGCTTAGCTTCATAATCATGCCTTCTTACTGTTGGTTGCCTTGCCATGCCATGTATTGCTCTGTAGTGAGTGCATCGAGCTCACGAACATGCCTACCCGTTAACTGTTTTTGCCATGTCCTGATATTTTCACTAAGTCTGAAATCTGTAATAAAACTTGCTATGTTTACATGGGTGCCATCATTTCTTAAGGTCCTTTTTTTGGCTTATGGTCAGTAAGGGTCTATTGAAATATGCTTTGAGTAGAATCATGTCATGCCTTGCTTTGCTATTATAAGTTCCTGTAGCATGTTGTTTGCTTGCTCTAAACATGCCTTCCTGATGTTAATTCCTGCCATGTTAGTATTTTCACTAAGTCTGTGAACCTGATATTTTGAGCACTTTCTCCATGCTTGTTTGAACATGTTATGATGTGATTTAGCCGTAGCTCAGTGTTCCTCTTTTGTTAAGCATCTCCTGTAGTTCATTGCCATATGCTTTGTTTTTATGTTGGGGTGCTGTAGCATAGTTTTGTGTTGCGTGCTAAGTAGCATCGGGCTGTTAAACGCAGATTTGCATCATTCTTGTTTTGCTTGTCATTTGCAAACCGTGCATCCAATTCCGGTGATCTTTATATCGATTTCAACCGAAATCATCTCATCTTTCCAGCGGCATACTTGGTTTGCCAAGTTGATGCCCGGTTCATCATTTTCCTTCCGGAGCACACATATGCATTGCATATCTCATCTCGCATCGCATGTCATGTTTTGCATCATATTGCTTGTGCATTGTTCCTTGTTTGATTGTGGTTCCGTTGCTTGTGTTCTTGCTTTGGGTAAAGCCGGAGGCGAGTGCGTGAGCGAGAACCTGTTGAGTACGCCCACGAGGATCAAGCCTTCGACAACTCTGAGAACCTTTCAGGCAAGATGATCATACCCTCGAAATCACTACTATCTTTGCTATGCTAGATTGCTCGCTCTTTTGCTATGCCAATGCTACGATGCCTACCATTTGCTTGTCAGCCTCCCAAATTGCCATGTCAAACCTCTAACCTTTGACACCATTCCTAGCAAACCGTTGATTGGCTATGTTACCGCTTTGCTCAGCCCCTCTTATAGCGTTGTTAGTTGCGGTGAAGATTGAAGTTTGTTCCTTGTGGGAACATGGAGATGTTGTTCTGGTGGAACATGTTTACTTGTTGGGATATCACAATATATCTTATTTAATTAATGCATCTATATACTTGGTAATGGGTGGAAGGCTCGGCCTTACGCGCTGGTGTTTTGTTCCACTCTTGCCGCCTAGTTTCCGTCATATCGGTGTTATGTTCCCGGATTTTGCGTTCCTTACGGTTGGGCTATTATAGGAACCCCTTGACGATTCGCCTTAAGTAAAGCTTCTCCAGCAATGCCCAACATTGGTTTTACCATTTGCCTCACCTAGCCCTTTTCTTTCCCTTGGGTTCTGCAGACTCAAGGGTCATCTTTATTTTAACCCCGGGCGGTGCTCCTCGAGTGTTGGTCCGAACCGAGCTACTGCTGGGCCACCTCGGGAAACTTGAGGTTGGTTTTACTCGTAGCTAGTCTCATCTGAGTGTGCCACGAGAAAGAGATATGTGCAGCTCCTATCGGATTTGTCGGCACATTCGAGGCGGTGTTCTGGTTTAGTTTTACCCTGTCGAAATGTCTTGTTGTACCGGGATACCGAGTCTGATCGGAGTGTCTTGGGTGGAGGTCTATTCCTCCGTTGACCGTGAGAGCTTGTCATGGGCTAAGTTGGGACACCCCTGCAGGGATTTGAACTTTCGAAAGCCGTGCCCGCGGTTATGTGGCAGATGGGAATTTGTTAACGTCCGGTTGTAGAAGACCTGAAGTTGACCTTAATTAAAATACATCAACCGTGTGTGTTACCGTGATGGTCTCTTTCCGTGAGTCCGGAGGTGAACACTGGTGTTGGAGTTATGCTTGGCGTGAGGTTTTGTAGGATCACTTCTTGATCATACTTTTATCGACCGTGCTTTGCCTTCTCTTCTCGCTCTCATTTGCGTATGTTAGCCACCATTTATGCTAATAAACTTGCTGCAGCTCCACCTCATGCCTTTACCTTACCCATAAGCTTAAATAGTCTTGATCTCGCGGGTGCGAGATTGCTGAGTCCTCGTGACTCACGGATACTTCAAAACCAGTTTGCGGTGCCTATGTTACCGGAAAGGGGCGCAACCAAGCTCAAGGAGGAGCTCGATGAAGATTTTGCCCTTTGTGTTGTTTCGTTCTAGTGGATCAGTAGTGGAGCCCAGTTGGGGTCGATCAAGGACCTTTGTCGCATTTGGGGTTCTTCTTTTATTTTGGTTCCGTAGTCGGACCTTGATTGTATCTGGATGATGTAATGATTTATTCATTTTAATTGTGTGAAGTGGCGATTGTAAGCCAGCTATGTATCTTTTCCCTTATGTATTACATGGATTGTGCGAAGATTACCTCACTTGCGACATTGCTTTCAATGCGGTTATGCCTCTAAGTCGTGCTTCGACACGTGGGAGATATAGCCGCATCGAGGGCGTTACATGCTGAATCACTAGGTTCTCATCAACTTAACTCATTTGCAGCGTTCCTCGAAGAAAAACTGCATACTTCTTCAGAGAATTCGATTGTTCAAATTCCTCAACTGAAGAATATGGCAGACGGTAAGAAGCCACGAAAGGAGGAAAGAAACACGAGGTTATGATCTGCGTTTGAAATCCCTGAGGAAATTTATGCTGACTATTGCACACCTGATGAAGCAAAATTTGGCAAAGAAAACAAAAATCAGCGCAAGGTGCATATACAGAGGATTGAATGGAGATGGGCAAGGGAATGGAGGGAATACAGATATGTGACTCCAAAGTACATGAGGAAATTCGCCCTCAACCCTCCATGCCCAAGAAATTCAATGAGGATTCTGCCACTGCTACTGCTACTGAGGCCTCGATCAAGCCGAGGAAATCCATGCCAAAGAAGCCTGCTCGTAAGCCAAGTGCTTCACCATCAGCACCGTCACGGCCAAGTTCCTCAGCAATGCCCTCACAGCAAATTCCTCACACTACTACTGCTCCACCAAAGTCCTTAGCAGCTCCTTCAAAGTCCTCAGCTCCTGTGCATCTGGCTACATGTCAAAGGATTGCTGGTTTCTCGATTGCCTCTGGTGTTTCAGCAAGTTCCTCAGCTGCACCAATTTCCTCATCAGCCCCACTTTGTTGAAGACTAAAGCAACAAGTGGACGAGGTCCTCGGCCAAGTCCAAAGAAGAAACAGGTCGCATTCCATGTGCCTTCTGATGATGAAGCTTCTGATGATGAACTTGCAGAAATCATCAGAGACAGACAGGTGAAGGCCGCTAGAGCAAAAGGCACATCTGTGCCACTGCTTTTGGATCCGAGGAAGATCCTCGACTACATTGACCTCTCGCACAAGGATCCTAACACCCCTATGCCTGATTTTCATCTGACCTCTGGTCAAAGTCACATGCTGACCCATTTCATCATTGAAGAGAAATGGAAGTTTTAAAAGGCAAGAGAGATCAAGAAAGCGCAATATAGAAAGGAGAAGCTCTTGAAGAAAAATGTTGTCAGAAAGACACCTGAGGAACTTCTCCAGGCTCAGTCTAAAATTCAAGCCCTCATCAAAGACTTTGATGCCTACTATGCTGATTGGCAAGGAGCTAAAGTGAGATTCGTCAACCTGACAAAGAAATTCACAAATATTGCAGCCCCAACGCAACAAGAAAACCCTCAGGATGCAGACTCTGCTCAGCCTGCTGAAGAACATGCCAGCACCGCTGATGATTTTCAGCCTGCTGAAGAAAATGCTAGTTCCAGGGCTGATGACTCCATTCCAGCCGCTGAAGAAATTGCGGGGCATCCACTAGTGGTGCGCTCAAGAAAGCTGAAGAGATCGAACAAGCTGCATCGATTCTTGGTGAAGAAAATGAACCAGATTCCTCAGCTCCTCCCGCGCCTACACCAACTCCAATTCTTCCATCTGCATCTGATGTGAACAAAACCACGGCTGCATCAAATTCTTCGGCTGCGAAGAAGATGAAGCCAATGACCAGCTCACTCGATAATCCAATTGATGCTGTTCTGATTTCCTCCATGCCATCAAACGACCTTGTTCCTTTTGGAGAAGACTATGAGATCCCAAGCGAATCTGATGAAGAAAATCATTGAGCTGCTTCGTCAGAGCAGATTGATGAAGAAATTGAAGTGGATGCAATCCCTTCAACGCCAGTCATTTCCTCACCTATGCCTCAGTTCACAGCTGAAGAGGCTGGTGTTGAGAAAGTTGAAGATGAAGATGTGGATATATGATGCACCACACCTGTGATGAATGATGACTTTTGGGAAAGTCAGCATCCCAATACTCCTCTCTTCACACCTATCCAATACATTCCTCTGTCCCCTACAACACCAGTTCAAATGGGCTCTGAAGAAACTCAACCCACTCCCTCTGTGCATGAAGACATTCCAGCCGCTAGTGCTGAAGAACCTGCTGCTGATAATCCTCAGGTTGTACACGAAGAGGAACCAGAAATTCCTCAGCCTGAAGAACCTGAGCTCGCGATTCCTGAGGTGGTGATGCAACTCACTGACACCCCTCTGCCAAAGCCAAAGAATCCGTTCTCAAGCAAACAGAAGTTCAAGGCTGAAGACTTCTTTGCCGAGCATGTATTCTTCACTAACTACAACCCCTATGACTCTGCTCGCATAAGGAAGAGGCGTTTCTGGACTGCTAGTCAGGCCAACTTCTATTCCTCTGTGCTGTTTGACAAAGACAAAATCTTCGATCATGCACATATTCCTCACGTGGACATGGAATCTCTGCCATGCTTCGAGCCAGTCCTCAGTGTTCTTCACGATGCAGGATTACTAAATTTCTGCACGGACATTTGCGATTGGAATGAAGAACTCATTCATCAATTCTACGCAACACTGCATATCACTGGAGAAGCTGAAGATGTCAACTCATGGGTGTTGGACTGGATGACTAAAAACACTCACTACAAGGCACCGGCAACTGAATTACTTCATGTCCTTCCTCTCAATCCTCCCCATGACAGTGCACGTTGCACCTATAGTGACCCTGAACTGACAAATCACAATATGCAAGTGCTCATGAAGCCTTTGAAGCCTGGGCAGGCCCCACGAACCAACTTCCTCGTCAAGGAATTACTCTATGTGCCTCGGACTGTCTATCGCATTCTGACGAAGACAATGAGTCCTATCAAAGGCCACGACTCAAATGATGAAGAAGTCGTTGGCATCATGAAGAATATGTTTTTCAACATCATTCATGGCGTTCCTGTCAACTTCCATGATTTCTTCATGAGGACTCTGGGCAATATTGCTATGTCACCATTATTTGAAGCCCTATCGCCTTGGATTATGAGATTCATGAGGCAAGATCTTCTTTGAATTACAAAGTGACACTCTGAACCATGGTAGCTACTTGCCTCCCATTGAAGTCCTCAAGCCGACAGTTTCATCGGTGATGATAAAGGCAAGGCATTGCCGTGATCGATGAAGGCATTCGTCCATTGGATGGTCAATTTCGCAAGGCTGCATCTTACTCTACCAATAGCGACTCGCACACATGACTCGCCCCAAACACCTCGGCCAAGCAAAATCCTCAAGCCACAAAGCACCGTGGTGATGGTGACCGTGAGTTACTCCTCGGTCTTCATCGGAAGGTTGATCGCAATCACAAATGGGTAAAGCGTCGGTTTGGTGCACTTCTTCACAATATGACCTCAACACTGTCGGTGAAGAAGAACCAATACTACCTTCATGAAACCTTCAACCGCTTTGGCTGTCCTCACTCATGTCTATAGCGTTGAAGAACGAAGACTATGGGTCTCAAGGAAGAATTTGACTGGTCTGCACCTCCTCCGAAGAAACTCAAGAGGGTCAAAGTTCCTCCACTAGTGGCCAGCTCTTATTCTTCATCGCGTGACACTGATGAGTATGAAGATTTGGATGACACTACGGCAGGCCCTGCTACAACAAACAACCCAAACAACACTGGCGCTCCTCCATCAACTTGAAATTCTTCAGGGGCGTTAGTCCTCAGTTTCAATCCTTTTGGTCATTTGATGACAAAGGGGGAGAAATCTGAGTTAGTCTTCAAGCGGGTCTATATTAAGGGCATTTTTTTAAGTTACAACTCTCGTTCTTCTGAAACTTTTATCTGGATCGAGTTGTAATCTTAAACCCGATGGTGCGCTGATACTTTTGTTGCATTATGCTTTTGATGCTTTCGGCATGCTTATTCCCCGTTAATGACATTGCACGCATGCTGAATCTCATCAGGCACCATATTTCATCATGCATTTCAAATTCTTCATATTATATATCAAATGCGTGTATGAATTACAAGATATAGGGGGAGATCTCCATGATTCAACTCTTCAAATGTGCATTGCCTCAAACTCAAATTCCTCACTATGCACATCTTCAAGGGGAGTTCTTCTATATCTTGCTATCAAATTCCTCAATATCAGTATTTACACTTCATACATTTATCCCCGCTGAAAACTTAACCTATATTGTCATCAATCACCAAAAAGGGGGAGATTGTAAGTGCATCTAGTGCCCCTTAGTGATTTTGGTGTATTGAAGACTTATAGGTTAAGGGACTAATGCGTTTGTGAGTGTACACAGGTCTATAAGTCTATGAGGAATTTTATATTTACAGGGAAAGTCGACCCCTAAAAATGAAGTTCTTCGACTGAAGACTTTGATATTCTGAAGACTTTGAAAGTGAAGAAATTGGTGTGACCTTGAAGACTTGGTATTCATTTGAGGAACATGAAGCGTGAAGACTTTTGTTTTCGTAGTTTCATTTTCTCTTTCTTGAGTCATAGGAAACACCGTCTTTGTTAAAGGGGTCGAGGAAATACTAAGGAAAAATTTCCATGTGATGCTCAACTCAAAATCCTACACCTACCAATCCCTTGAGTGAAGCCTTTGGAAATCTCATACAGTTCAATCACCTTCTTGATGTGAGACGAAGTTCTTCTAGTCACCGATGAATTTGTTCGATCGAGGAGTTAGGAATTCGCCAGTCTGAATTGCCTACACGATGAGGAACATGATAATACGAGGAATTTGAGAGTCAAATTTCGACCGTTCTTTGTCTTTGCACGCCACCTGTCCCAAAATATCTTATCCACCTAACGGTCATATCATTGAAGGGCATTTATGTCTTATCATGTCGGGCTGCTCCTAGGCTATAATAGCCTCCCCTACAACCACTAGCTGGTTGGCTGCTCGAGAGAACTTGACACTTGTCATTTGAGAGCAACCCATCCTCCGAGGACTTTGGCGAAAATCATCGAGTGAGGAAAACCCAAAACCAAACCCTACAAACCCAAAGTGATTGAGCATCATCAAGAAATTGATCCTGCGTGGATCCGACGCTTATTACCTTTGAAGACTGTGCTTCTTCCAGACGGTTAGGCGTCATGGTCTAGAGCATCAAGAGGAATTGTGGATCGCCGAGTGACCAAGTCTGTGAAGGTTTGGAAGTCGCTGAAGACTTACCACAGTGATTGGGCGAGGTCTGTGTGACCTTAGTTCAAGGAGAATACGGTGAGGATTGGGTATCTGAGCTGCGTGCTCGGCGACTAGGTGTCGGGACTGTGTGTCCTCGAGTTTAAATACTCGGCCGCTCCAACCAGACGTATAACCGAGACAGCGAGTTGGAACTGGTCTACCAAATCATTGTCTTCACCAACCTAATCTGGTTCTATTTCCTCAACCCTTTCATTTCCTCATTCTTGTGTTGAGTGTTTGTTCATATCTGTGTTTGAAGACTTGATGAAGACTTTCTCAATTTCCTCGAGATCAATTTCTTGATCTTTGTCTTCACCTTGTGTTATCCTGTGATTACGCTCTCTGTACTCAGTGCTTGTCTTCATTTCATCTTGATGACCATGCTTGTATTCTGTTATGCTTACTTCTGAGTACTTATTCCGCTGCTAGTAGTTCTTCGCTAAGGAATTTCCTCACCGGCAAATTCCTCAGTGAAGAATTCATAAAAATCGCCTATTCACCCCCCTCTAGTCGATATAACGCACTTTCAGAGTTTTTCAATGAAAGACCTCGGTGAAACTGCTAATATATTGGGCATCAAGATCTATAGAGATAGATCAAGACGCTTAATTGGACTTTCACAAAGCACATACCTTGATAAAGTTTTGAAGAAGTTCAAAATGGATCAGTCAAAGAAATGGTTCTTGCCTGTATTACAAGGTGTGAAGTTGAGTCAGACTCAATGCTCGACCACTGCAGAAGATAGAGAGAAAATGAAAGTCATTCCCAATGCTTCAACCATAGGTTCTATCATGTATGCTATGTTGTGTACCAGACCTGATGTGTGCCTTGCTATAAGTATAGTATGGAGGAACCAAAGTAATCCATGAGTGGATCACTGGACAGCGGTCAAGAGCATCCTGAAGTACCTGAAAAGGACTAAGGATATGTTTCTCGTTTATGGAGGTGACAAAGAGCTCGTCATAAATGGTTACATCGATGCTAGCTTTGACACTGATCCAGAAGACTCTAAGTCGCAAACCGGATATGTATTTATATTGAATGGTGGAGCTGTCAGTTGGTGCTGTTCCAAGCAAAGAATCGTGGCGGGATCTACGTATGAAGCGGAGTACATAGCTGCTTCGGAAGCAGCGAATGAATGATCCTGGATGAAGGAGTTCATAACCAATCTAGGTGTAATACCTAGTGCATCGGGTCCAATGAAAATCTTTTGTGACAATACTGGAGCAATAGCCTTGGCGAAGGAATCTAGATTTGACAAAAGAACCAAACACATCAAGAGACGCTTAAACTCCATCTGTGATCAAGTCAAGGAGGGAGACATAGAGACTTGCAAAATACATACAGATCTGAATGTGGTAGACTCGTTGACTAAGCCTCTTCCACGAGCAAAACATGATCAGCACCAAGACTCCATGGGTGTTAGAATCATTACATTGTAATCTAGATTATTGACTCTAGTGCAAGTGGGAGACTAAAGGAAATATGCCCTAGAGGAAATAATAAAGTTGTTTTTTATATTTCCTTATATCGTGATAAATATCTATTATTCATGCTAGAATTGTATTAACCGGAAACTTGATACCTGTGTGGATACATAGACAAAACACAGTATCCCTAGTAAGCCTCTACTAGACTAGCTCGCTAATCAAAGATGGTTAAGTTTCCTAACCATAGACATGTGTTGTCATTTGATGAACGGGATCACATCATTAGGAGAATGATGTGATGGACAAGACCCATCTGTTAGCTTAGCATAATGATTGTTAAGTTGTATTGCTATTGCTTTCTTCATGACTTATACATGTTCCTTTGACTATGAGATTATGCAACTCTCGAATACCGGAGGAATACCTTGTGTGCTGTCAAACGTCACAACGTAAATGGGTGATTATGAAGATGCTCTACAGGTATCTCCAAAGGTGTTTTGTTGGATTCGCATAGATCGAGATTAGGATTTGTCACTCCAAGTGTTGGAGAGGTATCTCTGAGCCCTCTCGGTAATGCACATCATAATAAGCCTTGCAAGCAATGTGACTAATGAGTTAGTTACGAGATGATGCATTACGGAATGAGTAAAGAGACTTGCCGGTAACGAGATTGAACTAGGTATGAGGATACCGACGATCGAATCTTGGGCAAGTAACATACCGATGGCAATGGGAATAACGTATGTTGTTATAACGGTTCGACCAATAAAGATCTTCGTAGAATATGTGGGAACCAATATGAGCATCCAGGTTCCGCTATTGGTTATTGACCGGAGAGGTGTCTCGGTCATGTTTACATAGTTCTCGAACCCGTAGGGTCCACACGCTTAAAGTTCGATGACGATTTGTATTATGAGTTATGTTTTTGGTGACCGAAGATTGTTCGGAGTCCCGGATGATATCACGGACATGACGAGGAGTCTCGAAATGGTCGAGAGGTAAAGGTTGATTTATTGGATGATAATATTCAGACACCGGAAGTGTTCCGGAGTGCATCAAATACATATCGGAGTACCCGGGGGGGTTACCGGAACCCTCTGGGGGAAAGAATTGGGCCATAAGGGGGAGGCAAGGCAGCCCACAAGGGGTGCCCCCCATTGGGAGTCCGAGTTTGACAAGGGGAGGGGGCGCGGCCCCCCTTTCCTTCTCCTTCTCCCTCTCCTTCCCCCTTTCCCCTTCCGGTAAAAGGAAAGGGGGTGGGCTGAATTGGACTAGGAGTCCAAGTGGGACTCCCCCCACTTGGCGCACCCCCTAGACCGGCCTTCTCCCCTCTCCCTCCTTTATATACGGGGGCAGGGGGCACCTCTAAGGCACATCAATTGTTCTTAGCCGTGTTCGGTGCCCCCCTCCACTGTTTACTCCTCCGGTCATATTGTCGTAGTGCTTAGGCGAAGCCCTGCGCGGATTATTTCATCATCACCGTCACCACACCGTCGTGCTGATGAACCTCTCCCTCGACACTTTGCTGGATCAAGAGTTCGAGTGACGTCATAGAGCTGAACGTGTGCAGAACTTGGAGGTACCGTACGTTCGTTGCATGATCTATTGGATCGAGAAGACATTCGACTACATCAACCTTGTTAAGCTAACGCTTCCGCTTTTGGTCTACGAGGGTATATGGACACACTCCCCCCCTCTCGTTGCCATGCATCTCCTAGATAGATCTTGCATGAGCTTAGGAATTTTTTTGAAATTGCATGCTACGTTCCCTAACACTTTCTGACCTGATATCGAACTACTTGTAAATCCTTACCTGTAGACAACATCCATTAATCTCTCACGCCCACACGGTCCAATATCCAGCCCTCGATATTTATTGATGCGGCTTGAACTACGTCGGTATTTCCCCAAAGAGGAAGGGATGATGCAGCACAGCTACGGAAGGTATTTCCCTCAATGATGAGACCAAGGTTATTGAACCAGTAGGAGAACCACGCAATACTACGTAAACAACACCTGCACACAAAGAACAAATACTTGCAACCCAACGTGTTAAAGGGGTTGTCAATCCCTTTCGAGTAACGGTGCCAGAAGTTGACAAGTTGACGGGATAAAATTGTAGTAGATTGGTAGATGCAAATAAAAGCAAATAAAATCTAGCGAGATATTTTTTGGTTTTTGATAATATAGATCTGAAAATAAAAGTGGCAAATAAGCAAAAAGGCAAAGAAAAAAATATGAAAATATATGATGAGAAAATATACCCGGGGCTGTAGATTTCACTAGTGGCTTCTTTCGAGAAAAATAGAATACGGTGGATAAACAAATTACTGTTGGTCAATTGATAGAACTTCAAATAATCATGACGATATCCAGGAAATGATCATTATATAGGCATCATGTCCAAGATTAGTAGACTGACTCCTGCCTACATCTACTACTATTACTCCACACATCGACCGCTATCTAGCATGAATCTAGTGTATTAAGTTCATGGAAAATGGGAGTAATGCAATAAGAACGATGACATGATGTAGACAAGATCTATTCATGTAGGAATAGACCCCATCTTGTTATCCTTAATAGCAACAATACATACGTGTCATTTCCCCTTCTGTCACTGGGATTGAGCACCATAAGATCAACCCATCACAAAGCACCTCTTCCCATGGCAAGAAAAATCGATCTAGTCGGCCTACCAAAGATTCGAAGAATAAATACGAGGCTATAAGTAATCATGCATATAAGAGATCAAAAGACTCAAAATAATTTTCATGGATAAAAACATAGATCTGTTCATAAACTCAAAGTTCATCGGATCCCAACAAACACACTGCAAAAAGAGTTACATCAAAAAGATCTCCAAGAGACCATTGTATTGAGAATAAAAGAGAGAGAGGAAGACATCTAGCTACTAACTACGGACACGTAGGTCTACAATAAACTACTCATGCATCATCGGAGAGGCACCAATGAAGATGATGAACCCCTCTGTGATGGTGTCTAGATTGGATCTATGATTTGTGGAACTTGCGGCGGCTGGAATTGTTTTTCGTCGACTCTCCTAGGGTTTCTAGAATATTGGGGTATTTATAGAGCAAAGAGGCGGTGTGGGAGGCTGCTGAGGTGGGCACAACCCACCAGGGTGCGCCTGGGCCCCCAGGCGCTCCCAGGTGGCTTGTGCTCCCCTCAGAGCCCCCCTCTGGTACTTCTTCGGCCCAACAGGTGTCTTTTGGTCCAAAAAAAACCACCAAAAAGTTTTGTTGCGTTTGGACTCTGTTTGGTATTAATTTTCTGCGAAGTAAAAAAACAAGAAAAAACAGCAACTGGCACTGGGCACTATGCCAATAGGTTAGTCCCAAAAAATGATATAAAGTTGCTATAAAATGATTGTAAAACGTCCACCAAGAATGATAATATAACAACATGGAACAATCAAAAATTATAGATACATTGGAGACGTATCAGCATCCTCAAGCTTAATTCCTGCTCGTTCTTGAGTAGTTAAATGGTAAAAACAGAATTTTTGATGTGGAATGCTGCCTAACATGTTCATCACATATTCTTTTCTTTGTAGCATGGACATTTGGACTTTTATATAATTCAAAGCAATAGTCTAGTTTTGACATTAAGATTTCAATACTCAAGCATATCAACAAGCAACCATGCCCTTCAAAAAATCAATACTAAAGTAAGTTATCCCTTGCCTATTACGCTCAATCATTGAACCATTCATGAAACACACTTGCATATTAGCTACACCCAATGCTCAAGTACGATCATAGTGCCCCTTAGTTGGTGCTTTATAACAGAAGATGGAGACTCAAAATAAAAATAAAAATTGCATAAAGTAAATAGAAAGGCCCTTCACAGAGGGAAGTAGGGATTTGTAGAGGTGCCCGAGCTCAAAGCAAAAGAGATAAAACATTTTGGGTGGCCTGCCTTTCGTGTTAATGAAAACGATCGAGTAGTTCCCAATACTTTCCATGCTAGATATATCATAGGCGGTTCCTAAACAGAAAAAAATTATTACTTTTTCCACCATACTCTCACATTCCACGGCTAACCGAATCCATGGGTGCCATCCATACCAACACTTTCCAAGGAATTTATTATTTGACAACATAAAGTAAATTCATTTTTCATTTTGTGACTGGGCATCCCTAATACCTTTGCCGTACTCTTGTGCAATGACAAGTGAATAAACACTCATCTTGAGAATAACACATCTAGCATGGAAAAATATCATCCACCCCCTACAGTTTCATGAGCGGTACGAGCACACAAAAAGGAAATTTATTTTGAAATTAGAGAACGGCTTGAACTACGTCGGTATTTCCCCAAAGAGGGAGGGATGATGCAGCACAACTACGGTAGGTATTTCCCTCACTGATGAAACCAAGGTTATCAAACTAGTAGGAGAACCACGCAACACTATGTAAACGGTACCTGCACACAAAGAACAAATACTTGCAACCCGACGTGTTAAAGGGGTTGTCAATCCCTTTCGGGTAACGGTGCCAGAAGTTGTCAAGTTGACGGGATAAAATTGTAGTAGATTGACAGATGCAAATAAAAGCAAAAAAATTCAGCGAGGTATTTTTGGGTTTTTGATAATATAGATCCGAAAATAAAAGTGGCAAATAAACGAAAAGGTAAAGAACAAAATAGATCTAAAAATATATGATGAGAAAATAGACCCGAGGACCGTAGATTTCAGTAGTGGCTTCTCTCGAGAAAAATAGCATATGGTGGGTAAAAAATTTACTGATGGGCAATCGATAGAACTTCAAATAATCATGACAATATCCAGGCAATGATCATTATATAGGCATCACGTCCAAGATTAGTAGACCGACTCCTGTCTGCATCTACTACTAGTACTCCACACATCGACGGCTATCTAGCATGCATCTAGTGTATTAAGTTCATGGAAAAACGGTGTAATGCAATAAGAACGATGACATGATGTAGACAAGATCTATTCATGTAGGAATAGACCCCATCTTGTTATCCTTAATAGCAACGATACATACGTGTCATTTCCCCTTCTATCACTGGGATTGAGCATCGTAAGATCGAATCCATCACAAAGCACCTCTTCCCATGGCAAGAAAAATCGATTTAGTCGGCCTAATTAAACCAAAGATTCGAAGAATAAATACGAGGCTATAAGTAATCATGCATATAAGAGATCAAAAGACTCAAATAATTTTCATGGATAAAAACCGAGATCTGATCATAAACTCAAAGTTCATCGAATCCCAACAAACACACCGCAAAAGGATTTACATCAAATAGATCTCCAAGAGACCATTGTGTTGAGAATCAAAAGAGAGAGAGAGAGAGAGAGAGAGAGAGAGAGAGAGAGAAAGTCATGTAGCTACTAACTACGGCCTCGTAACACTACAAAAAAATACGTGATGATACATGTTTGTCACAGTAGGTCACGTTTTTTGTCATGCATGTACATCCATGATGATTTTATGACAGAATCAAGATAGTCATACTGTCTTTGTCAGAGAAGTGTTCCATGACATTACCAAAATTATCATCACGGAAGTGTCCACTTCCAGGACGATAAATCATGCGTCACAGAAGTGCTTTCGTCAAGGGTGACCGACACGTGGCATCCACTGTAAGGGAACGCCGTTAAGCTATCGGGTCCGGTTTTGGATCCGATAACCCGTTAACAGCCCCGACCAATGGGGATTTTCCATGTGTAAAATCATCATTGGCTGGAGCAAACACGTGTCGGCTCACCGTTGGGACAGATGTCATCCACTCATTGGACCGAAGGCGCCTATGATACGGCGACACATGGCACGGCCCAGCAGAGGCCCATTCCTATGAAAAGGCCGGTCCATTTGACTTGGTCAAAAGGTGGCGGGTCGGCCCACGGAAAGCTTGTTAACGGTCTGTTCGCATATAGCCCATTTATAGCCTGCTAACCCAGGGCCCCTTACGACCACTCCGAATTAGGCCTAGTAGCCTCATCTGGGCTGTCCAATATGATTCCAGCCCGTTTTAACTTCCGGCCCATGTGAGGCCCATGACTTCTTTCGGCCCATATGAGGCCCTTTGTAACTCTTGGCCCATTAACGGCCCGTGGTGAAACTGGCCCGTAATGAACAGTGTATCACTTTATACCCATTAACGACTCATTATTCCATTGGGCCGTTTCCAGCCCAAGTTATCTTTCGGCCTTCTCAGGGCCCATTGATTCTTGAGCTCATTTGCAGCATTCGGTTACATACAGCCTGTTACTGTCATTTTTTGCTTGTGGGCCGAATTCAGCCCGTCGTTACAGTCGGCCCGTTTGTGGACCGTTAATACGTTGGGCCGTTTTCATGTCAAAAAAACCCGTTGGGCTGTTTTCATAGAGTTATCAAATACAGCCTATTAACGCCCCATTATGGTCCACGAATAGTATGGCCCATGATTGGCGAAATGATAATACGCCCCGTAGAAGGCCCATGGATCCTACGGCCCATATGAGGCCCATGGATTGTATGGCTCGTAGAAGGCCCATGGATCGTACGGGCCATAGAAGGCCCATGGACCCTACGGCCCGTAGAAGGCCCATGAATCCTAACGCCCGTATAGAAGGCCAATGGATCCTACGGCCCGTATAGAAGGCCAATGGATCCTATGGCCGAAAGAAGGCCCATGGATCATACGGCCTGCAGGAGGCCCATGGTTACAATAGCCCGTCTGTTGCCATTATTATTTTGGCCTAGTTACCAAAAATAGGCTATTGTGGCCACTAGAAAAACACAGAAAAAGAACTGCAGTGACTACAAGCAAACAACTAAAGAAGACAATAAGGAAATAAATAATCAAGCAATTAACGCTAGCCTATTACCGCTATTAGACATATTACATCCACTAGGCATCAAAGTTCGCCACCAGTGCAAATATAGGGAACAAAGCAGCATATTACATACACTGGCCATCAAAATTGGCCACCAGTGCAAATAAACGCGACAAAATAAGAGCATAATCGAATCAACGGAAGAGCTCAAGAAACATTATCCCGGTATCCACCATGCTGGCAATAAGCTTAGCAAGCTTATTAGCTTTGTCCTGTTTGGCGCTAAAATCCTCCAACGCTTGTTGTTGCACCAAAAAGTATGCATCTGAATGCTCCGGGGACTTCCGCAATCCTTCTGCTTCTTGTCGCGGCATAGTTGATCGATGTCTTTCAGCTTGTAGTTGAGACTCAAGAAACCAAACTAATTCAGACAGTGAGTTTGAATAGCTTGTGCAAGCGATAGTGGCCAGTAACTCGAACACTAATCCAAGACAGGACTTTGGGGTTGTCTCGCTGTCTTCAAGATATTCTTCCTTAGCTATTTTATCAGCTTTGTTGGAGACCAACAAGGATGTGTCACTATCCTGAACCTTACCTGCATTACTTCCTTTACCATTGCTTAATAAGGCACTCTTCCCCAATATTCTGTCAGCATTCTAAAAGAAGAAACAAGCGGACACATAACAAGTTTAGCATGTACTAGTATATGAAACTCATTTCGGTGAACTAGTTCATTAGTAAGGTGGACAGGATTAAACTACCAAATCTTCTATTGCCAAGTACTAGTACATAATAAAAGCATCAAACAAACATATATCTATGTCCTATGGTCACTGCTTTGTCTTGCCAAATCAAAATAGAGACACGGTTCAAAGCATATCAGTTCAAGACAAAGCAGCAGTGAAAGAATACAAAGCATGGGAAACTACACGGCACAACAAGATTTCAGGGTACCACGGGTCTACATGTACAACAACACTATTGGCTCTGTTGTGATGCTAGTAATGTGCATGATATGAAAGTCAACTGTATACACAATTGAAATTGAAATCAACAGAGCTATTGATAAGAGCAAACCCGTTAAAGAAACATGTGTGAACATACCTGCTGTGCCATTGGAGTTTCGATTGGATCCTTCAATTTAAAAATAAGTTTGTATGAGTAAATACAAGTGATACAGAGCAAAGCAATCATAGTTAAAAAGGCGGCGCCTAAGCGAGTGCTTAAGCGCGCCTAGTCTCTAGGCGAGGCAAAACGCATTGCGCATAACTACGCTTAATCAGGTATAATCGCGCATAAGCATGCGCTTTGGTTAGTAAAGTGCAAGGCGGTGGCAAACGCACAATTAACGCCTAGCGCTTTTTGAACTATGATAGCAATGGAATCTTAAATTAGAACAGTTGTTCTTGTGTTTAGGCACTTGTTCTACATGAACAGAGTACAGTAAGACGCAAGAATATAATAATTAAAAATAGAAAATGAGCTCATAGACCTTACCACATTCTTGGTTCGGGACCAGTACAGAACAAGGCGTTCCTAGTCATCGTCCAGTAAATGTGTCTCAGGAGAACGTAAGGGAATTTGATGAGTTTCTTTGCCGGTGAAGTACGTTTTCTTCAGATAAGTCCGATATTGCCACCAAGCATTCTTGAAGATAGCAGAGGTATTAGCACATGTTACCTCATCCTGAGTTTCCAAATCGGTCCTTCTCTCTAGAGAAAAATGGGAAAATTTGATGTATTATAACCATCATGGAGGTAGGATGTATGGGATGAAGCAAAGTAATTGCCATGAATAACATTACTTACACATAACTCCTGGACAAACACGTGCAAGTGGCATTTTCCTTCATCTTCAGTATAATATTTCCAAGATGGGAAGATACACACATACGATTTAACAACATCAAATGCGATAGATGCTAAACTACGACTAGCTGGTTGTGCTTCCTTCACGGGAATAGGCGTACTAACTGGTGGATTTGGGGTTCGCCGTGATAGTACTGGCCCTTTGGGCACTGGAGCTGCCTTACTAACTGCTCTTGTTTGGGAGCTCTATGGTGGAGATGGTGTTGCATCAACAGGAACTGGGTTACTATCGGCTGGGGTTAGATTGGGTGAAGTTGGTTCTCTGTCCATCGTAGTAGGGGTACAATCTGCGAGAGTTTGGGTTATGTGTGGTAGGGCTGGTTCTTGTGCATGTACAACCGGGGTGCTATCTCCACTGAGAGGTAGCACTGTTTTATTTGAAGACCGTGTTTTTATATATTGGCATCACCCGCTCCAATTCAAATGGCTGATAAACAGGAAACATAGTTGAATGTACAAACATTGTATGAGAGACTGATGCAATAGATAGTGTGGAAAAAAGAGGGCATGAAATAGTTGACATGTATATTGTTTAACTAAAACGGATAGCATGACATAATTTCACATATATGATGTCTATCTAAACTGGATAGCATAGCACAACATAATTCAAAGATATGATGAATAACTAAACAAGATCGCATGACATAATTCACCTACATGTTATCTAAGTAATCAGGATCGCATCATTTAATTCACATATGTGATTTATATGCTAAACAGAGGGCATTTGATATGATGTCTGAACTAAGAACATGGTGTTGAATATTGTGTATATGATGTCTAAACTATGCAATGCACGACACCATATGCGTGATATGAGCAGTATAACCGTGCCAAGTTAGAGCATACTCCTCAGTGGGGGAATAGGATTGGTCATCTGTCTCAGAATCCATCTCTGAGAAGCTATCGGGACCCAACAAGAGATCTGCTTTGACAGTAGCACATGCTCTCGCTCAAGGCCTTGTTTTCACTCCAGATTTTTCCATCTCCCACCCAAATGGCTGATTCACGGGAAGAGTAGTTTAATGTACAAACATTGTCGACAAATGGAAATGTAATGAAGAAAATGATGGGCAAGATATCATTCAAATATATGATGCCTGGTTAAACAGGATGGCATTGCACATTTCACATATATTATGGCTGGCTAAAAGACATGAAACTGCATAATTCCCATATATGGTATAGAAACTAAAGAGGTGGCATTACAGAACATGTCTAAACTAAGCAGATGACATATATGATGTCAAAAGTAGGCACTACAAGGCAACATATGCATGATATGACTAACATCATCATGCCAAGGTAGAGCAAACACCTTGGAGGGTAAATAGGAGTGGCCAGCGCCGTCTGAATCTGCCTCAGAACAGATATCTTCCTCTGGATCACAATCTGGAGAGTGGTGGCGAGGGTTTGCCAATGAACCCACCATGGAGCGATGTATGCATGACATTGTATTGTCGAGCAAATTCTTCTCTTTTTCTCTACATGTTCAGCATGACTGTGCACAATATCTGACATGCATACGAAAAAATATGGTGAGATTATGTAAGGAGAGCATGCAGAAATTTAGAGTGATGGTAACAACCAGTGGATGGATCCAAAAATAATGATAGCAGGCTGATGATTGCTTTAATTTAATAAAAAGACAGATGATGATTGCTTTACTATTTGTTTCCCACCCAAGATGAACAACATAGGCATACCCAAGGTGAACCAGATATTATACAGACATACTATTCACTGCTGCCTTGATATGTGCCCCACAACTAATTTAGAACTCAAGTTTGAACATTAATTTGGACCTGACTTGGGGGTCCAAGAGCTGAATAGGACGATAAAGTAGCAGGTAAGTTTAAGCAATGCATAACATAAGCAGAAACAAAAGAGTGCGACCTCTCTTGTGGACCCGTGTACTCCTCAGGTTCATCTGCTGAGTCGATGATGGTGATGCCGTTGCGGTGGGTGCCGGCGGCAGGGAAGGAGATCTGAGGTAGCGAAAGACGGTCAGGAGTCGTGATGTCTGGTTTGGTGGATGCTTCTGTCGATGGAGCAGCTCAGGTGAGGTGGACGACGTCGCGGCATTAGCAGGACAAACCACACAAAGTTCCCTTCGACACCTACCTGTAACTGAAATAATTCTGTAAGGGCTCATTTGGCTTGCATGATTCTAAAAACGTAGGGATAGGAAAAACACCAGAATAGGAGAGGAATGCACATGGTAAATAGAGCATTTGTAAACATGGGATTTCTGTCAACTTGGGTGTTTGGTTTACATGAATTGGAAGAGCAGAGGAATGCAAAGAAACATGGCCAAAATAAAGTGAAACCATATGAAAGCATGTACAGTTAGAATGTTATTCTGCCACTAATGCACTTGGTCTTGTTTTCATGCATAGGATTTTGAAAAGTTGGTCCAGGTGGATGTTTTGCTTCATTCCTTTTAACAAAATGCATGAATAATTGAATAGTAGAGTGCCATTGGAAAATTCCCTATTGCTATGTTTTTTCGTTGAACCAAAATAGCCCTAATGGATCGACGTGAATGTATAGTAATAAGCGATGCAACAAGTGTACAACCTCTTTGCGTAGCCTTGTCGACCTCAGCATCATTGGGTTGGTCACTGAAGCAGTTGAGGCAGAGGTGGCTGTCGGAGGTGTGGAGGAAGATCTGAGGAATCTGTGGACGGCGTCCAGGGCACTGCTCTGTTGTGATGGATCGTTCTGTCGTTGGAGCAGCTCCGGTGAGCCATAAGACGTCAAGGCTGAAGCAGCACAAGACAAACATCGTCAATCTCAAGTGGGATTCTAATAGCATCTCCAATATATGATGTAAAATAGATGTAAAATTTACATCACCAAAAACCACCTGACTACAACAGATGAGGTAAAAACTGTTGACTCTGAACTTAACTGTCGAAACTTAAATTTACTATGGAATCAGAATGCTACTGTCGAAACTGAACGCAATGGTAGCAGAGAGGCACTTGACATGTAGTTTAGGGAGGGCCTGCAGTTCATCTTCAACCTGCACCCTCATGAGCCGCCAGCTACCACCGGCCGAACCGCCGGCCCCAGCGCCGCCTTGCCGCCGCGAAACAACTCCCCACCGCCGCCCCGGCCAGCCCTCTAGGCCCCCTACCCTGAACCCTAAGATAGATAGTGGGGTACCTCTCTGGCGAGCCCCCGCCTCCGCTGCGGGTGGTTCTTCCTTAACTCCGACGAGCCTCCCCAACCCCTAAAAATCGACTGACCCAAAAGTCAATTCAGTCGACTGAAGTGTGGCTTAATCGGAGCAGAGCAGTAGCACCAGCGAGGGGGGGAGCAGTAGCAGCAGCTGGGCGAGCGAGCGATCGAGCGAGAGCTAAAGCAGCAGCGGCAGCGCGAGCGAGTGAGCGAGAGCCGGAGCAGTAGCAGCAGATCCGGCTGGTATGGATGCCGCCACCGAAGGGGCCTTGCACTGGGGGAGAGCCGCCATGGAGATGTCGCCCGCAGCGCCGGCTTCAAGGTAGCCGCTCCATGGGGGTGCAGGATGGAGCACCGTCAGCGCCGGGAGGTCGAGTTAAGGAGAAGGTGTGATGCGATGAGTGTACAACCTCTTTGGTGGCGTTGAGTAGGCCTCGGCTTCGTCTGAGGAGTCGGTGAGGATGTTGCGGTTCCGATGGAGCAGGTTAAGGCGGTGCTGTGGGGATGGAGCAGCTGTGATAGACGAGGCGATCGTCGGAGCGGCTCCGTGGAGGTGGAGGACGGGGCGGCTGAACCGGCGGGACGGCGAGATGGACGACGGATCCTCATCCAGGTAGGTGGAGGAGGGACGTCGAGCTGTTGCGGTGGACGTCGTCGTCGGGTAAGAGGCTCCGGCTGGGCAGCAGTGAGATGGCGGACGGAGGAGGGTGGGGTTTCGCGGCTGGAGCGGAGAGGTTATGGTGGCCTGGGATTTCGAATGGTGAAAAGCGGGCGATGGGAGCGGGTGAAGCATGACTTAGGGACGCGCTTGCCCAAAATGTAGGGTGTGTTACAAAAGTACCCCCCACCGATTTTCACATTGTGCATGTCATGTACTATTAATCTTGTCAATAGTCAAAGGCGGTCTTAAAAATCTCACTACGCCCTATATAGATGGAAGGAGGGAGTATGAATCCATGTTACGTCCGATTAAATTTTTTCGTTTGCTGTATAATGCATGTAACTGTTGGGAAACGTAGTAATTTCAAAAAAATTCCTACGCACACGCAAGATCATGGTGATGCATAGCAACGAGAGGGGAGAGTGTTGTACACGTACCCTCGTAGACCGAAAGCGGAAGCGTTAGCACAACGCGGTTGATGTAGTCGTACGTCTTCACGGCCCGACCGATCAAGCACCGAAAACACGGCACCTCCGAGTTCTTGCACACGTTCAGCTCGATGACGTCCCTCGAACTCCGATCCAGCCGAGTGTCGAGGGAGAGTTCCGTCAGCACGACGGCGTGGTGATGATGATGATGTTCTACCGTCGCAGGGCTTTGCCTAAGCAACGCTACGATATTATCGAGGAGGACTATGGTGGAGGGGGTCACCGCACATGGCTAAGAGATCAATGATCAATTGTTGTTTTTATGGGGTGCCCCCCTCCTCCGTATATAAAGGGGGAGGAGGAGAGGGCCGTCCAAGGGGAGAGGCATGCCTTAGGGGGGCAATCCTACTCCAAGTAGGTTTGCCCCCCCCTTTCATATTCCAAGTAGGAGAAGGTGGAAGGAGGAGGTGGAGAGAAGGAAGGAGACGGGGGGCCACCGCCCCCTTCCCTTTCCCAATTCGGATTGGGGCAAGGGGGGCCGCGCGCCACCTCCTGGCCTCCCTCTCTCCTTTCCACTAAGGCCCATAAGGCCCAATAGCTTCCCGGGGGGGTCCGGTAACCCCCCGTACTCCGATATATATCCAATAACCCCCGGAACTATTCCGGTGTCCGAATATAGTCGTCCAATATATCAATCTTTATGTCTCGACCATTTCGATACTCCTCGTCATGTGCATGATCACATCCGGGACTCTGAACAACCTTCGGTACATCAAAACACATAAACTCATATGTAACTGTCATCCTACTTTAAGCGTGCGGACCCTACGGGTTCGAGAACTATGTAGATATGACCAAGACACATCTCCGGTCAATAACCAATAGCAGAACCTGGATGCTCATATTGGCTCCTACATATTCTACCAAAATCTTTATCGGTCAAACCGCATAACAACATACATTGTTCCCTTTGTCATCGGTATGTTACTTGCCCGAGATTCGATCGTCGGTATCTCAATACCTAGTTCAATCTCGTTACTGGCAAGTCTCTTTACTCGTTACATAATGCATCATCCCGTAAGTAACTCATTAGCTACATTGCTTGCAAGGCTTATAGTGATGTGCATTACCGAGAGGGCCCAGAGATACCTCTCCGACAATCGGAGTGACAAATCCTAATCTCGAAATACGTCAACTCAACAAGTACCTTTGGAGACACCTATAGAGCACCTTTATAATTATCCAGTTACGTTGTGACGTTTGGTAGCACACAAAGTGTTCCTCCGGTAAGAGGGAGTTACATAATCTCATAGTCATAGGAACATGTATAAGTCATGAAGAAAGCAATAGCAACATACTAAACGATCAAGTGCTAAGCTAACAGAATGGGTCAAGTTCTCCTAATGATGTGATCACGTTAATCAAATGACAACTCATGTCTATGGTTAGGAAACTTAACCATCTTTGATTCACGAGCTAGTCAAGTAGAGGCATACTAGTGACACTTTGTTTGTCTATGTATTCACACATGTATTATGTTTCCGGGTAATACAATTCTAGCATGAATAATAAACATTTATCATAATATGAGGAAATAAATAATAACTTTATTATTGCCTCTAGGGCATATTTCCTTCAGTCTCCCACTTGCACTAGAGTCAATAATCTAGATTACACAGTAATGATTCTAACACCCATGGAGCCTTGGTGCTGATCATGTTTTGCTCATGGAAGAGGCTTAGTCAACGGGTCTGCAACATTTAGATCCGTATGTATCTTGCAAATCTCTATGTCTCCTACCTGGACTTGGTCCTGGATGGAGTTGAAGCGTCTCTTGATGTGCTTGGTTCTCTTGTGAAATCTGGATTCCTTTGCCAAGGCAATTGCACCAGTATTGTCACAAAAGATTTTTCATTGGACCCGATGCACTAGGTATGACACCTAGATCGGATATGAACTCCTTCATACAGACTCTTTCATTTGCTGCTTCCGAAGCAGCTATGTACTCCGCTTCACATGTAGATCATGCTACGACGCTTTGTTTAGAACTGCACCAACTGACAGCTCCACCATTCAATATAAACACGTATCCAGTTTGCGATTTAGAATCATCCGGATCAGTGTCAAAGCTTGCATTGACGTAACCATTTACGACTAGCTCTTTGTCACCTCCATAAACGAGAAACATATCCTTAGTCCTTTTCAGGTATTTCAGGATGTTCTTGACCACTGTCCAGTGATCCACTCCTGGATTACTTTGGTACCTCCCTGCTAAACTAATAGCAAGGCACACATCAGGTCTAGTACACAACATTGCATAGATGATAGAGCCTATGGCTGAAGCATAGGGAAGTTCTTTCATTTTCTCTCTATCTTCTACAGTGGTCGGGCATTGAGTCTGACTCAATTTCACACATTGTATTACAGGCAAGAATCCTTTCTTTGCTTGATCCATTTTGAACTTTTTCAAAACTTTATCAAGGTATGTACTTTACGAAAGTCCAATTAAGCGTCTTGATCTATCTCTATAGATCTTGATGCCCAATATGTATGCAGCTTCACTGAGGTCTTTCATCGAAAAACATTTATTCAAGTATCCCTTTGTGCTATCCAAGAAATTCTATATCATTTCCAATCAATAATATGTCATCGACATATAATATCAGAAATGCTACAGAGCTCCCACTCACTTTCTTGTAAATACGGGCTTCTCCAAAAGTCTGTATAAAACCAAATGCTTTAATCACACTATCAAAGCGTTTATTCCAACTCCGAGAGGCTTGCACCAGTCCATAAATGGATCGCTGGAGCTTGCACACTTTGTTAGCTCCCTTTGGATCGATAAAACCTTCTGGTTGTATCATATACAACTCTTCTTCCAGAAATCCATTCAGGAATGCAGTTTTTACATCCATTTGCCAAATTTCATAATCATAAAATGCGGCAATTGCTAACATGATTCGGACAGACTTAAGCATCGCTACGGGTGAGAAAGTCTCATCGTAGTCAATCCCTTGAACTTGTTGAAAACCTTTTGCAACAAGTCGAGCTTTATAGACAGTAACATTACCATCAGCGTCAGTCTTCTTCTTGAAGATCCATTTATTCTCAATGGCTTACCAATCATCGGGCAAGTCAACCAAAGTCCCCACTTCGTTCTCATACATGGATCCCATCTTAGATTTCATGGCCTCAAGCCATTTTGCGGAATCTGGGCTCACCATAGCTTCTTCATAGTTCGTACATTCATCATGGTCTAGTAACATGACTTCCAGAACAAGATTACCGTACCACTCTGGTGCGGATCTTACTCTGGTTGATCTACGAGGTTCAGTAACAACTTGATCTGAAGTTTCATGATCATCATCATTAATTTCTTCACTAATTGGTATAGACGTCATAGGAACCGGTTTCTGTGATGAACTATTTTCCAATAAGGGACCAGGTACGTTTACCTCATCAAGTTCTACTTTCCTCCCACTCACTTCTTTCGAGAGAAACTCCTACTGTAGAAAGATTCCGAATTTAGCAACAAAAGTCTTGCCTTCGGATCTGTGATATAAGGAGTACCCAACAGTCTCTTTTGGGTATCCTATGAAGACATATTTTTCTGATTTGGGTTCGAGCTTATCAGGTTGAAGATTTTTCACATAAGCATCGCATCCCCAAACTTTAAGAAACGACAACTTTTGTTTCTTGCCAAACCACAGTTCATAAGGCGTCATCTCAACGGATTTCGATGGTGTCCTATTTAATATGAATGCAGTCGTCTCTAAAGCATATCCCCAAAACGATAGCGGTAAATCAGTAAGAGACATCATAGATCGCACCATATCAAGTAACGTACGATTACGACGTTCGGACACACCATTACGCTGTGGTGTTCCGGGTGGTGTGAGTTGCGAAACTATTCCATGTTTTTTCAAATGAAGACCAAACTCGTAACTCAAATATTCTCGTCCACGATCAGATCATAGAAACTTTATTTTCTTGTTACGATGATTTTCAACTTCACTCTGAAATTCTTTGAACTTTTCAAATGTTTCAGACTTATGTTTCATTAAGTAGATATACACATATCTGCTCAAATCATCTGTGAAGGTAAGAAAATAACGATACCTTCCGCGAGTTCATTGGACCACATACATCCGTATGTATGATTTCCAACAAATCAGTTGCTCGCTCCATAGTTCCGGAAAACGGCGTTTTAGTCATCTTGCCCAGGAGGCATGGTTCGCAAGTACCAAGTGATTCATAATCAAGTGGTTCCAAAAGTCCATCAGTATGGAGTTTCTTCATGTGTTTTACACTGATGTGACCTAAACGGCAGTGCCACAAATAAGTTGCACTATTGTTATCAACTCCGCATCTTTTGGTTTCAATATTATGAATATGTGTATCACTACTATCGAGATTCAACAAAAATAGACCACTCTTCAAGGGTGCATGACCATAAAAGATATTACTCATATAGATAGAACAACCATTATTCTCTGATTTAAATGAATAACCGTCTCGCATTAAACAAGATCCAGATATAATGTTCATGCTCAACGCTGGCACCAAATAACAATTATTCAGGTCTAAAACTAATCCCGAAGGTAGATGTAGATGTAGCGTGCCGACTGCGATCACATCTACTTTGGAACCATTTCCCATGCGCATCGTCACCTCGTCCTTAGCCAATCTTCGCTTAATCCGTAGTCCCTGTTTCGAGTTGCAAATATTAGCAACAGAACCACTATCAAATACCCAGGTGCTACTATGAGCATTAGTAAGGTACACATCAATAACATGTATATCACATATACCTTTGTTCACCTTGCCATCCTTCTTATCCTCCAAATACTTGGGGCAGTTCCGCTTCGAGTGACCAGTCTGCTTGCAGTAGAAACACTCAGTCTCAGGCTTAGGTTCAGACTTGGGTTTCTTCTCTTGAGCAGCAACTTGCTTGTTGTTCTTCTTGAAGTTCCCCCTCTTATTCCCTTTGCCCTTTTTCTTGAAACAGGTGGTCTTATTGACCATCAACACTTGATGCTCCTTTTTGATTTCTACCTCCGCAGCCTTTAGCATTGCGAAGAGCTCGGGAATAGTCTTATCCATCCCTTGCATATTATAGTTCATCATGAAGCCCTTGTTGCTTGGTGGCAGTGATTGAAGAATTCTATCAATTATGCTATCATCCAGAAGATTAACTCCCAGTTGAATCAAGTGATTGTTATACCCAGACATTCTGAGTATATGCTCACTGACAGAACTATTCTCTTCCATCTTGCAGCTGTAGAACTTATTGGAGACTTCATATCTCTCAATCCGGGCATTTGCTTGAAATATTAACTTCAACTCTTGGAACATCTCATATGCTCCATGACGTTCAAAATGTCGTTGAAGTCCCGGTTCTAAGCCGTAAAGCATGGCACACTGAACTATCGAGTAGTCATCAGCTTTGCTCTGCCAGATGTTCATAACATCTGGTGTTTCTCCTGCAGTAGGTTTGGCACCTAGCGCTGCTTCCAGGATGTAATTCTTCTGTACAGCAATGAGGATAATCCTCAAGTTACGAACCCAGTCCGTGTAATTGCTACCATCATCTTTCAACTTTGCTTTCTCAAGGAAAGCATTAAAATTCAACGGAACAACAGCACGGGCCATCTATCTACAATCAACGTAGACAAGTAAAATACTATCAGGTACTACATTCATGATAAATTTAAGTTCAATTAATCATATTACTTAAGAACTCCCACTTAGATAGACATCCCTCTAATCCTCTAAGTGATCACGTGATCCAAATCAACTAAACCATGTCTGATCATCATGTGAGATGGAGTAGTTTCAATGGTGAACATCAATATGTTGATCATATCTACTATATGATTCACGTTCGACCTTTAGGTCTCCATGTTCCGAGGCCATATCTGTTATATGCTAGGCTCGTCAAGTTTAACCTGAGTATTCCGCGTGTGCAACTGTTTTGCACCCGTTGTATTTGAACGTAGAGCCTATCACACCCAATCAACACGTGGTGTCTCAGCACGAAGAACTTTCACAATGGTGCATACTCAGGGAGAACACTAATACTTTGATAATTTAGTGAGAGATCATCTTATAATGCTACCGTCAATAAAAGCAAGATAAGACGCATAAAAGATAAACATCACATGCAATCAATATAAGTGATATGATATGGCCATCATCATCTTGTGCTTGTGATCTCTATCTCCGAAGCACCGTCATGATCACTGAGGGAGTCCTGGACTAGGGGGTGTCCGGACAGCCGGACTATCAATATCCGCCGGACTCCAAGACTACGAAGATACAAGATTGAAGACTCCGGCTCGTGTCCGGAAGGTACTTTCCTTGGCGTGGAAGGCAAGCTTGGCAATACGGATATGTGGATCTTCTACCATTGTAACCGACTCTGTGTAACCCTAGCCTCTCCGGTGTCTATATAAACCGGAGGGCTTTAGTCCGTAGGACAACATACATTACAACAATCATACCATAGGCTAGCTTCTAGGGTTTAGCCTCCTTGATCTCGTGGTAGATCTACTCTTGTACTACCCATATCATCAATATTAATCAAGCAGGACGTAGGGTTTTACCTCCATCGAGAGGGCCCGAACCTGGGTAAAAACATTGTGTCCCTCGTCTCTTGTTACCATCCGCCTAGACGCATAGTTCAGGACCCCCTACCCGAGATCCGCCGGTTTTGTCGGGGGTTGGATGCGACATATGCCAACAGGTGGCTTATCATGGTGGGGGCGAGTAGAACGTCGCCGGTGCCTGGAAACGGGATGAGGCGAAGACATGCAAGCCGGCGAATCTTACCCAGCCGGGGCTCTCCGAGGAGATAACACCCCTATCGCCGCTCATGGGTCTCCGCATGATCACTATGGGGTGATAGTACAACGGTGCTCCTCGAGCTGTTTGGGGGCAGGGAGGAGCAAGGCTAGCTCTTTCTCCTTGTGCTATGCGTCTAAAACCTATCAGGGCCGAACCCTTTGCATGGGTGCCCCGGGGGGTTTATATAGGCCTACCCCCCGGGGGTACAATGGTAATCCGGCTGGGCGTGGCCCCCACCGTCGGCCTTCTTGCACCATCCTCCTGCCTGCTGGGCCCGCCGACCGGGGGCCTCAAGGACAGCAGTAACACCTGCAGCGCTCTTGATGACGCAGTCCCGGTGGGGGTGGGAACAGGCCGCTGCCGTCTGTCAGCGATCACCGCCGCCATTCCTCGCCCAATCTGGTTTATGGCTTGTGGGATTCTGGCCGGAGGCGGCCGACTGGGAGGCCGACTCAGAGGGCCGCTCTTCGACTCTCCGCCGTCTTCTTCTATCTCACCGACGGGGCCCGCGATCTTCGGGCCGACGCACCGCCATCGTGGGCACAAGGTCTCGTGCATCGTGGCTGAGGTTAAGGGAGGCATGGCAACAAGGCCACGCCCACGGAGATCTCCCCGTGACACGGCCCATCAGCCATGCCTTCTTCCCTGGGTCCGAGGGGACAGCCACGATGGGGCTGTACCCGCATTGGTCGTGGAAGGTCGCGGGCCGACTCTCACAGTCGGCCCTTTGAGAGGTCGCAAGCCGAGTCGGCTTGTCAGAGTCGCCGCTCGAGGACTCCGCTTTTCAAGGTCGCCACCGACTCGCCTTCTCGGTCGCCACTGACTCGCCTTCTCAAGGTCGCCACCGACTCGCCTTCGAAGGTTGCCGATTAGGACTCGCCGAGGAGGCGCGCCTGCCCCGATGTCTTGAAAGATCCTGGTCCTGGGTCACCTACCCATGGCCCATTACTCCGGCTAAAGAGTCCCCGGCCGGGCGAGTCCCGGCGGGCGCCGCCGTGGGGCCTCGGCAGTTTATTTCAGCGGCGCCGACTCAAATTCGCCGCCGCTGTTATTGGGCCGCCTCGTGAAGTCGGGGGAAACCGACGGCGATCAGCCACGCTCCCGCCATCTATGAGATGGTCCTATCACGGACGCCACGCGGAGGCGATAGCTTGCCTACCCACGCTAAGGATGGGACGGGCCGCCGGTGGGCTCGCCATTACCGCGCCGCTCCCGAGCGGATCCGCCGCGCCGAGGGCGTTGGCATCCCCACGTGGTTATGCGCGTCAAGAACTTCGTGGGGGTTAATCGGGCGCCGTGGGGTCGTGGGCGACTTAATCCCCATGTCGCCTCGGCTTCTCGGCCCGCCGGGCTATAATAGGGCAGAGGGGAGCGGCATAGCACGCGCACTCCTCCCCGCCTTCTTGCCTTTCTTCTTCCTTCGCCCGCCCGCCGCTTTCTTCCTCGCCGATGATGAGTTTTCCTCCGCCGCTTCGCCTCGGCGGCGTAATGGGATGGCTCGACGTGGATGCGGAGGACATCGAGTTCCTTCGCAACCCGCCGCCTCCCGAAGCGGATTTGGTGCAGGCCCGCCAAGGCCGGGGAGAGATCGCCCAGCCGCGGCGGCGAAGGGTTATCTTCCGCCAGATCTTATGCGCTGGATGGGGCTCCCGGCGAGCGGGTTCCTCCGCTGCTCGAGTTGTATAGCTTGTAGCCGCATTCACTCACCCCCAATGCGGTGGTGCTTTCCGCTTCTTCGCCACCACATGCGTAGGGCTACATCCGCTTCTCCCACCCTCGAGCTGTGGGGGAGTTCTTTCTTCAAAGCTCTAAGATTTGCCGCACGCACGCGCCAGATCGCGGTACCTACATCGCGACGCGGCACGACGCCGACAACCCCTTTCCGCCCATCCGCTGGTGAAGTCGGTGAAGATGTGGCGAAGATGTACTTTACGCGGAAGAACGCTCCACCGACGGCGATCGGGTCAACTTGCCGCCCTTCAACTCCGAGCCGCCGACCGCCGCCGCTTAGCTGGTCCCATCGTCGAAGTCGCCGCCCTCGAGTCGGCGCGTGGCACGCCCGAAGTCATGACGCAGCCGGAGGGGCTTCATCGCCCGATCTCTCGCCGCCGTGCGCGCTGGGCATTTCGCGCCTTTGCCGCCCCACCTCATCTGTCAGATGAGCGGCCGACACGATCCAAGCCGGCTGTGCACCAAGGACATGCCGCGTGGAGAAGTGGCAAACATGGTGAACCTCATCGCCCACTGCAAGTTCACCGATGAGTGGCAGCCGCAAGGAGCCGACTCGCGTGACAACCTCCGCCAGTGGTAAGTTGTTTTCGTCAGATTTCCGATCTCGCTTGTATCTCGCCAACTCGATCTTGTTGGCATCTTTGAGCAGAATCCTCTCACGGCGCCACGCGCGCCTTTGAGAGAGCGTGAGTACGCCCCGATCATGAGGTCGGCCGACATCGATTACCCCGACTTGGGCCGCGGGCGCTGAGGCCGACGCCAAGGCGCGGAGAGAAGAAGATGGCGGCCTCAGACTGCCGGGCGACTTTCGCCAACTGGCCCGAGGGTGACATCGACGCGAAGTCATCCCGCCAACCAAGAGCCGCCCTCCAACCAGTGCCGGGCGCAGGGCAGGCCACGCCGGGCCGAAAGGCGCCCGTGGCAGGTCCAAGAAACCAGGGAACTGGCTGCCGCGACTGCGGGAGGAGGCGGCCAAGGCCAACCGCCTGCATGAAGTGAAAAGGCCGCCACTTGTTTCTTCGTAAGTCTCTTACTCTTTGTTTTTTCTGACTTTGCTTGAATCTTTCTGACTTTCTCCTTCTTCTTCTCCAAATACTCTTTCCTTGAGAGAGCCGCCGTGCTTCTCCGTCATGGGGTCGGGGCGACGTCCGCCAATATGCGGCGGGTTGATCCCGCCGCCGACCTCCGAGAGGCGACAGCACGGAACGCACGGGAGAAGCGCGAGGAGGAGGAGGCCGACCGCCTGGAGAAGGCGCAGGCCGAGAAGGCGGCCGCCAACGCCCAGCCGCATCCTGGAGGAGGTGGCTGCGCCGCGCGAACGGGACGCCGAGGAGGCTGCTTGCCGCCGAAGCGGCGATGCTCGTTCCTCCGCTGCCGCCGCCGCCGCTTCGAAGTTCACGGGCAGACCGGGAGGTCGGCACCGCAAAACCTTCGCGAGGATGGTGGCGACGCCGGCTCGGACACCCACGCGCCTCCGCCACCTCCGCCGCCCGCCCTTTCGAGGCCGCACGGCAGCAGCTGGACTACAGGATCCGCCGATCGCGGTCGATGCCGACGCCAGCAGTTGCTTCTCCAGTCGCTGCGCCGACACGCCACGGGGTCGAGGACGAAGTTCGCGCCACGAAGCTCGGAGATCGACGCCGCCACCGGGCGAACTCGATGCCGAGGCCTTCAAAGCGCCGCCCACCGGCTGGTGCGCGAAGGCGGCACCGCCCGCCAACCAGCGCTTCGACGCTCACCAAGTTGCGCAAAGAAGGTGACGCCCAACTCTACACTAAGACGATTCGCCCCGAGGCCTCCGTCCGCATATGCTTTGTTTTTCCTTTTTGGTCTTTGTCTTTTTTCGTAAGGGGCGCCGCACTCCATCGGGTGTAGTCCCCGAGTTCGAGTCGGCTGCCGAGCAGCGGCTCGAACTCCTTCTAGCGAGCTCAAGGCTGACTTTGCTTTGCTGGCCTTGCGGAGTACCACAACCTCGCGCCATCGCCTTCAAACGCAACGCTGAGGAGCCGAGGAAGCGGATCGCCGATCCGGGCGGAAAGTCGAGGTGAGCGGATTCTTCCTTTCGGGGCGCGCCATGCGACTCATGGGCGTAGTCCTCGAGATTCGGCCGATCGCGAAGGCCGGGCCGGATCTCTCCGACCTTCCTTCCTTTTCTTTTCTTCATGGGCGCACGGCTACCTGCGGGTCTGTAGTCCCCGAGATTCGCCGATCGCTGAGCCGGGCCGGATCTCCCCGGCGACCTTTCTTGTTTACGATGCTTGTCTTTCTTCGAGCTTCTGGCGCCAATGCCGCCTTCAGAGCAGCCGGGCGAGGGCAATACCGCCTGTCGCGCTTAAGGAGGAGGAGGCGATAAGTCGTTCGAGCGCGACCGCCGACGACGCACTGGCCGAAAGGTATGACCTGCTTCGAAAGCGCAGGAGGACGCTAAGTCGCGGAAGAGGCCTCCTAGCTGAGTTCGCGATGGAGCGGGCCGCCGACCGACTGCGGAGGCGATGCCGACCTCCGCCATCACGAGCTCGAGGACATCGCCGATGGCAACTCCCGCTTCTTCTTTGGTCTTTCGACTCGCGGTCGATCGCCTTCCGGTTTTTCTAATCGCTCTTTTCTTGTCTTTGCAAACTTTTTCGCCACTGCAGGCCGCCCTTCCGCCATCGAGGCGGATCGAGGAGCGGAGGCGCAGGCGGTGATCGCCGCTAACGCCTCGAACCATTGACGAGCAGTTTGAGCATCGGGGCTCGCTCGCCCCGCCACCGCTTGATGCGCTGTTTCAACGCGCCGGGCGCCTAAGTCGCGCTACCAGGCCGGAGGTACTGCTCTTCAGACCGCCACTGGGACGGCCGACCGGGCCGAGGTCACCGCTGGTCGCTTGCTTGAGGGCTCTTCGCCGGCCGGAGCACGCCGGCCCTGAGTTCGCTAAGGGTGGTACTGGCTGGACTCGACTGCCGGCCGCTGCCCGCCAGAGGCCCAGCCGAGTTGGGGCAGTGGAAGGCGCCTTTGTCGATGCTAGGCGCGCCATCGCCGAGTACACGGACACCAAGTCTTTGTGCCCGAAAGGACGGCCGACGGTGAGGAGGTTCCGCCGAGTGGTTCGATGCACCTGTGGTACGAGGAGGACTCATGGAGGTAATCGGCTCTAGCACCGAGGGGAGGGCGAGTCTGAGGATCGGAGGCGAGGAGGAGGCGCTGCTGCACGGGCAGCGGCCAGCTCACCGATCGTGCCTCCAAAGAACGAGCCTCAGAGGGACAAAGCGACCATCGCCAAGGCGCATTGCCGAGACCGCCCACCTGACCGCCTCGACGTCTGACACTGCCACCTCCAGCCCCCTCCCGAGGTCAGCCCCTAGAGTGCATCACTTTTACTGCCTCTTTTGTTCTTTTAAAAACTTGTCATTATAACAATTCCACCATGGGTGTATTCGCCAAGGGCCTTATGTACATATTTATCGATTTCCGCCTTTCCTTGCTTTTGGCTCTTTAGACTTTTTTTTTTTCTTTGCCGCTTCTTCTTGCTGCCGCTTGTTAATCAAGCAAGCTTCATGATCGCCGCCGGGTCAAGCGCCAGCCTACTTTAGGAGGCAAGTACTTAGTCGTTTTAGAACGCCGTAGCAAGTTTGGTCGAGATCGGCTGTGCCGACTCTTGAAAGTCGGTCGCCCTGATAAAGGTTGAACTATGAGCCGATCGCCATGAGTCGGCTCAAGAGGGGAAATCGAGCCGCTTGAGCTATGCGAGTTTTTAAGTCCTTAGATTTTTCATGTGTGCGCATTTTTCTATCCCCCATTTACCGACAATACTCATGAGCTGCGGCTGTCAGAGGAGACGGCTTGAGCGCAACACATTACTTGTCCGACCAGGAGCATTTCATAGCACAAGGCGGTGAAGTCCCGACGATTAGTCGACCCGTGCCGACAAAGATGATAAAAAAGGAGGAAGCATTTCGAAGCGAGATCCATATCATACGATAATCAAAGGCAGTCCTCGAGCTCGCTCCGGGGCCTAAGGTCTTAGTGCTTAATACAAAAAGGGGGGTAGCGGATACATATCAAGATCAATCGTAAAAATCTTCGGCGAAGATTTATGCTCCACGGCGCCTGCTTCCTGCCGTAGTCGCCTCTTCTATGCGTGCTCGAGGCTTCGAAAGGCCGATCAAGTAGTAGGCGCTGCTCCCTAGCACCTTGTCGATGATGAAGGGACCTTCCTAAGGCGCCGATAACTGTGGGCCGGCTTATTCTCTCGAATCAGCCGGAGCACAAGGTCGCCTCTTGAATGATCTTGGCTTGACCTTGCGTTGTAGTATCGCCAGACTGATGGTAGATGCCGGACCGACCGAGTGCCAACAGCCGCCCTCTTCCAAAGAAGTCGACGCCGCCTTGGCGGCTTCTTCAGCCTCCTTCGTGTACATAGAGACTCGCGGAGAGTCGAATTGTATATCCGTCGATGACGGCTTCGCAATCAGAGACGAGGAAGAACGGGCGGAAGCCGTTGATCTGCTCGTGTTGTGCGCAGACTCCAGAGGACGGCAGCAGCTTCTTTTCCACCCAACAACCGCCGAAGCGCCGAGTGGTTCACCAATCGAGGCTTGATGTCGACAGATGAGGCCGCTGGCCTGCTCCACCGGCCGCTTGATCGCGGATGGCAACGGATGCTAGGTCCAGCTGGATGCCTCAAGGTCAGCAGAACGAGCTAAGGCGCTTTTGGCGTAAATTGGTGCCGCTGTTCGTGATGATGTTATGCGGTATGCCGCATCGCATCGTGATGTCGGCAATGAAGGTCACTGCTAGGGCCTGCTTAATTTCTTGATGGGCTTTGCTTCTACCCACTTAGTGAACTTGTCCACCGCGACGAGCAAATGAGTCAGCCGCCGGGCCGCTCTTGAAAGGTCCCACCATGTCCAGCCCCAAACCGCTAAGGGCCAGCGATGGGGATTGTCTTCAAGTGGTTTAGCTTAAAGGGGCTTGAGAGGAACACCGCACCCCTTGCACTTCGACTAGTTCTTAGCTTCTTCCAGTGCAGTCGGCCAAAAGAAACTGCGGCCGAAGGCCTGGCCACGAAGCGCCTCGAGGCCGCATGGTGACCACACTCGCCTCGATGGATGTCTTTGAGGATCGCTTGGCCTTGCTTCGATTCTACGCAGCACTGTGGACACCAGTGACGCCAAGCCCCGACTAACTCTCCGCTGACTATGGTGTAGGTTGCCGCCGGCGCAGAACTTGCCGAGCCAGAGTCTCATCTCGCAGCAACTCTTGTTGACTAGAACTTGAGGATGGGCTGCGCCCATGAAGGTGCCGCTATCTTCGACCGCCACCACAACGACTTCTGACAAGGGTGGCGGGCCGAGGCGGCGGGTTGGATTCTCGCCGCTGGTCAATTGAGGGAATCTCTGGCCGACCGCAGCCTCGGTCAAGCTTCAAGTCCTCGCCGACCGACGAGTCCCTCGGCTGACTCGGCCCAGCCCCCGGCCGACCGGGCACAAATTACGGCCGATCGGCGCAGCCTCGGCCAACTTGGCGCAGTCCCCGCCAATCGTGGCTTTTGAGGTCGCTGTTAGGGTCTTTGGAGTCGGATCCACTATCTCTCGGGAGCCGCACGAAAATGGAGTCGGATTCGTGAAGGATTGATAGACGGCTTGAGGAGGCATCAAGGGCGACGCCGTAAGGTATCGCTCGGCGCAGTGGAGCCGATTCGCCAATGCATCCGCTGATCGTTGTCGCTTGGTACGTGGAGGAATTCAGATCCTTCAAATATCCGCTGAGTTGTTGCACCAAGAAGCGGTAGCTTGTTATGTTTGCGCCCTGGCGCCCCTGGGCCGGATGATCGCCGAACCACCAAGTCGGAGTCGCCATAGCACAGATCCGCGAATGCCGAAGTTCTTGGCAAGCCGGAGCCCGTGGATGAGCGCTTTCATATTCGGGCGACGTTGTTGGAGGCGCGCGGCGGATTTGCAGACGATTCCGAGCTTGTCGCCTTTGGGGAGGTGAGGACGACGCTGCCCGAGGCCGAGCGCATCTTGGAGCCGCTGGCGCAACGCCAATGAGTAGAGTCAAGCGAAGTGCAAGTATGGAGTCTCGCCCGCCGACGAGGAAGTCGCTAGCGCTTATGACTTGATGGCGGTGCGAGGTTCAGTAGATGGTGTAGGGAGATGATCGATAGCTCCACTTGGCCACTCGGCCGAAGCATCTCGACTCGATGATCTCGGCGAGTGGGCGGTGCACCACGGTGATAGGATGCTCTTGAAAGTAGGGCTTTCAGCTTTCTTGCAAAATGCACGCCAGAAAGCACATCTTTCCGATAGTGAGGGTAGTTCTGCTTGGAGGTCGACAAGACTCGCCAAGTAATATATCGGGTCTTCGACCGAGCGCTTTGCCTTCCTCCTTGCGCCGACTACAATAATCAGGCTGACTACCCGGCCGGTGGCGGCGATGTATAAGAGCATGGGCTCCTTGGGAGTCGGAGCCGCCAACACAGGGGAGTCACAAGATCTTCTTCAGCTTGAGAAATGCCTCATTTGCCTTGTGGTTCCACTCAAAAAGTGGTCTTCTTCATCAATTGATACAACGGCAGAAGCCGCCAATGATCGATGAATCGGCTTATTGAAGCTAAGCACCGTGAATCAAGACATCCAACAATCGGCTGGGTACCTCCATCCTCTCAATGGCCTTGATCTTCACAGTTTGCACTCTATGCCGCTGCTCGAGACCAAAACCAAGGAGCTGGCCGGCTGGGACTCAACACGCATTTCTCCGGATTGAGCTTGATCTCGAATCGGCGCAGATTCTCAAAGGTCTTTGAGATCTTCTAGCAGCGCCCCACGCTCGTTTTTACCACCACATCATCTACATAAACATGGGCGCTCGCCGAAGTTGGTTGAGGAGGCATTTCGCATGCAACGCTGAAAGGTGGTGCCGCATTCCGCAAGTTTAACGCCATCGCTGTAGCGTAAGGCTCCAAACGGCGTGATGAATGCGGTCTTCACCGTCCTCGCTGGATTCAGCTTGATCCGTGATATCCCGAGTATGCATCCAAGAAGCTCAACAACCGTGATCCGCCAGGAGTCTATCACCGATCGATCCTGGCAGAGCAAACGGATCCTTTGGGCAGGCTTTGTTGAGACGTGTAGTCGATGCACATCCGCCATCGCTTGTTCTTCTTTAGTACCAAGACGGGTTGGCCAACCATTCCGAAAAACACCTCCATGATGAAGCCGCTGCCGTGAGCCGGGCCATTCTTTCTCCTACTACTTCTTTTTTTTCTTCCGACAGCGGCGCAAAGGCTGCCTCGACGGGCTTCACATCCGCCCGACATGTAGCTTGTGCTCGGCGAATTTGCTTGCAGACACCGGCATGTCCTTGGGGGACCACGCGAAGATGTCCCGATTCTCACGGAGGAAATCGACGAGCTCGCTTCCTATTTGCCGCCGAGGCCAAGGCCCATGACAACAGCACTGGGTGCTCCGGTCCAAGGGTATCTTCTTGGTTTCTTTTAGCCGCTTGAAGGATCCTTCGCCTCCGACTCCTTGGGGTCGGGCGACATCTCCGGCTGCTTCCCAGCCATCGCCACGGCGCGATCAAGGAGCCGCTTCGGCTGCGATCACTAAAGACTCGCCACCGATCGCTTCTCGTCAGACAGGCGGATTTACTTCTTGTAGTCGCCAAGAACGGTCGATCCCTTGAAGTCGGATCTTCATCTTGAGGTAGGCGAGTGGGGAACCGCCATGAATTTGGCCAGAGCAGGCCGACCTAGCAGCGCTGCGGGTACGGCTCTCCAATCCACCACCTCAACCAGATTGGCTCGGCGGAAGTGATCTTTGTCACCAAGAGGACGCTTCATCGATCTTGCCAATCGGGCGAACAGAGAGGCCGGCACGATTCCATGGAACACGTGCGGCTGCTCTGCAAATGCCTCCGCCGATTCCGAAGCCCATGGTATCCTTGTACAGATGTTTATGTTGCTGCCTCCGCTTATCAGACCCGCGAGAAACGGGCGCCCGCCTTATCCGTGGCCAAGGTTGCTCCAAGAACCAAGGCGTAAGAGCCCGGCTCGCATCACCTGGTGATCTCGCTCGACCCACCGATAGGGCTTTGACCAATGCATGAACTCAGAGCTTCGCCGCCACTACGCTGACTTCTTGCTGTTGGCGCCGCTGGCGATCATCATCCGCCAGATCGTGAACACTACGATGTTCGTGTTTTCGGGAACTCGCTTTGACCACGCCGATCGCCGAGCCGCTGCCGCGGAGGCGGCAGAGACGGCGGCGGCTCCTACAGCGGCGTGAGGGGCGAGGCCGCCTCCTTGGCGATCCCGACGAGCCAAAGGGCACTTTCTCGGTGGTGTGGTTTGACGGCCGGGCACCGTGTGAAACTTGCAAGGACCATCCAGAGTCCGCCATAAGAGAAAGCCGCAACCAATTGGACTTGCCGCCTCTTCCGCCGCTTGGCCGAGGCTGCCCCTCCGTTGCCGATCTTCTACCGCTTGCGACCGCCGATCGCTGAAGTCGGTCGGGGCTTTGGCGCTTGTTGTCGCTTCTATTGCTGCCGCCGGTCGGGCGCCTCCAGCCGGGCGCTCGGGAGCCTCGGGAGTCACTTTGCCACCGCTGACTTGGATCTTCGCTTTCATAGAGGAGTCGGCCGTATGCATTTGTTCTGCTATGATTAGCGCTTGTCGAGGGTTTCGGGCTGCCGCAGAGGAGCTTGTGCTTGAGGAGGGTGCCCTCTCGCACCCGGCCAGAAGTACTAATGGCCTGCACCTCGCACGCCGCAGAGTTTCGGAGTCGCCTCAGCAAGGAGAGATAGTCGCGCCGATTCTTTCGTGGCCTTGCACGCACAAGGAGAGTCAAGAGCTTGGGAGGTCGCTTGTACGGCTGGTGAAGTTGGGAATGAAGGCTTCAGTGAAGTCGACCCAGCTGTTGATGCCAAGGGGCTTCAGTTGTTCAGCCATGTCCGGCCGTGCCTCGGAGCATGAGGGGAACATATTTTACGGCGACTCGCTTGTTGTCAAGTATGGCGCGATGGTGGTGGAGTAGTATATCATTCAATCCTCCGGCTTCACGCGAGCCGTGTACTTGGGCGATTCGAGGGAGCGTGAACCCTTGGGGAAGGGCTCGCTCGATGCGGGGCCCAAACAAGGCGGACTCCAGCTCATCTTCTTTCTTCTAACGCCAGGATCTGTTGAGTCGGTCGATCCGGTGGCGGCATCGCTTTCTCCGACTTTCTCGCGGCTGTTAAGGCGACTCCAGAGTCGGATGCTCAACAGCGGCGGAGAGACTCGCCGTTTCTTCGGGCGGGAGGCAGATAATCGCCTCGCCGCTTCCATCGCCTGGGCGCTATCTTGGTCGCGCCGATGGAGATGCGAAGTCCGCCAGGGCTCGCAGCCGCCTTTCTTCTTCTCCCGCGATTTCCGCCAGCGGCGCCCGGAGGTCGCGCTTTTGATCTCGGGCGAGGGGTAAGTCGCCATTCGCTGTTGCTGCGCTGGCGCCGCCGCCGCTGCTTTTGGCGCAGCAACGCGCCGAGGAGTTGCTGGACTCGCCCGCCATTACATGGCGCCTTCGCCGAGGTTCCTTAGTTTCTGCCGCCGCTGGGCGGCGCGGATGTTCTCCGCAGGGTGGCGTATACACGGGCGCTTCGCTCAATAGATCGGCGATGGTCGCGCCGCCTCGGACCACACCGAGACGGGTCGCCTGGGCCGGAGCCGGGCGAGCCGCCCACAGCACGGTCCATCTCGCTGATATGCTTCGGACAAGCGCCTCATGCTTGCTAACTACTTGGCGCCTTCAATGATCTGGAAGGCGGCGCTTTCAAAGATCTTCGCGTCTGCGTCCTTCGGGAGGGCGCGACAGGTTCCGCAGGGCCGCAGTGCTGGTCTCGGGCGCCACCGGAGTGCTCGCCGGGCCGATGACGAAAGCACCTCCGTGACGCAAGCATTTCCGCCGCTTCTCCTCGCACGGAAGCGCTCGTCAGAAACCACCACGCTGGGGGGAAGGTATCGCCGATACGGCCGCCGAGTCGACCAAAGATCGGCCCGAGGAGCCCACGGACTCCAAGTCTACGGCGGCTCACCGGCGACTTGAAGTTATCGAGGAGGCCCGCGAGAAGGTTCTCGGGCCACCCGCTACCGCGCCGGCACGGGTTCGCGGAGAGGCGACTCGCCGATGAGTTCGTGAGGCCGCCACGCAAGCGGCTTTTTGGCGCCATAGCAGGCGCCGATGCATACCCATCTGGCGAAGCCGCTGGCTGCGCCGCCAGGAGGAAGAAGGTTCCCGCCCGCACAGATCTCCGGATGACGGTGCACTCGCCCTACGGTGGGCGCCAAATGCTCTGGGGTTGATGCTACATATGCCAACGGGTGGCTTATCATGGTGGGGGCGAGTAGAACGTCCGGTGCCTCGAAACGGATGAGGCGAAGACATGCACGCCGGCCGAATCTACCCAGCTTCGGGCTCTCCGAGGAGATAACACTTTATCGCTGCTCAAGGGTCTCCGTGATGATCACTATGGGGTGATAGTACAACGGTGCTCCTCGAGCTGTTTAAAGGTGGAGGAGCAAGGCTAGCTCTTTCTCCTTGTGCTATGCGTCTAAAACCTATCGTGGCCGAACCTTTGCATGGGTGCCTGGGTCGAGATAGGCCTACTTCTGGGGTACAATGGTAATCCGCCGGGTGTGGCCCCACAGCCGGGCCTCTGCAGCCATCCTCCTCGCCGCCTCCGGCCCGGCCGATCGGTGGGCCCCACGGACAGTGCGTAACTGCGGCAGCGCTCTTGATGACGCAGTCCCGGTCGTGGGGTCGGGGAACAGTGCCGCTGGCTCGTCAGCGATCACTGCCGCCACCCCCGCCCAATCGGGTTTATGGCTTTGGGCCCCGCCGAGGCGGCCGACTGGGAGGCCGACTCAGAGGGTCGCCTTCTGACTCTCCGCCGCCTTCTTCTATCTCACCGACGGGGCCCGGCGATCTTCGCCGAGACAAGGCGCCATCGTGGGCACAAGGTCTCGCATCGTGGCTGAGAAAGAGGAGGCATGGCAGCCGCGCCTACACGGAGATCTCCCGTGACGCTGCTCATCAGAGCCATGCCTTCTTCCTCAGGTCCGAGGGGACAGCCACGATGGGGCTGTACCTCGCATTGGTCTGTGAAGGTCGCGGCCGACTCTCACCGCCCTTTGAGAGGTCGCAGCCCGAGTCGGCTTGTTGTAGAGTCGCCGCCTGAGGACTCCGCCAAGGTCGCCACCGACTCGGCCTTCGAAGGTCGCCACTGACTCGCCTTCAAGGTCGCCACTGACTCGCCTTTCAAGGTCGCCACCGACTCGCCTTTCGAGGTCGCCGTTAGGACTTCGGCCGAGGGCGCGGTCGCCCCGATGTCTTGAAAGATCCTGGGTCCTGGGTCAGCCTACCCATGGCCCATTACTCCGACAGGTTTTGACACCGACATTGGTGCTTTCATTGAGAGTTCCTCTGTGTCGTCGCCGATAGGCTTGATGGCATCTTCAACCAACAACGCTGTCCTGGGTGAGACTTTTCTCCCCGGACAGATCTTCGTATTTGGCGGCTTTGCACTGCGGGCCAACTCCCTTGGCCATCTGGAGCAGATCGAAAGCCACGCCCCTGGCCGTCAGGTCAGATTTGGAAGCCTAAACTTCACCGCCGATGTCCGCGGAGACTTGATCTTCAACGGACTCGAGCCACAGCCAGCGCCAGCCGATCAGAACGATGGGCATGATCTAGATCGCCAACGGTCAAAGGCCTTTGTTGTCCGACACGGATCAGCTTCGCCATTAGCCCGGAGCCGATCACCCAGATCGAGGGCGGTGGATAGACGCCGCCTGGGGCTTTAACATCCACGGCGATGGAGCCAACACCAATCTTGTCCCACGCAAAACTCGTGATTCCAAGGCGGACGACTCGGGCTCCGAACCTCCCGCCTCTACCAATCAATTCGATTGGGCGCCGTTATGGAATTCACCGCGCAACATCTTTCAAAGACTCGCCTTTTGGCGATATCCTGAATTCATCAAGCATCTCTCGCTATCAGAAAATCTGGCCGGACTATGGCCAGATGGTTCGGGTTCGAAGCGACGAAGAAATTCAGATCCCACCCACCACCCACTTTGTAGCCATCGCCGACGATCTAACCGGCATGCTAAAGTACGGTTCAAGACATCGACGGAGCGATTTATTTATGCCGAGACTTAACAAAAACAGAGCTTACACAGCATGACAGTACCACCTTGTCACATGACATATATATGGTGGATACCCCAAAGGGGAGCGATAACGAGGACCAACGGGCCACGGCAGAAGATAACCCCGCCGATAAACAACCAAAGCGACGGCGTAAACGCCGCGCTTAGTCCTGCCTCGATGACAACAACGCTCCCAACGAGCCCGCGATACGGCAGGGCTCACAATCGGACGACGAACATGCACATAAGCAACCGTCCGAACACGACGAGTCAGATAACCAATCCAAGCCCGGCGAAGACAACGGTCCGGACGACCATATGCCGGATACGTCGCCGGAGAATAAGAACCTTCGGAACAGACTCGTCAGCACTGCAAGAAGCCTGAAGAAGGAAAAACGGAAGCTCAAAACAGCAGAAGACACACTCAGAATGAGATGGAGCAAAGTGCTCAACACCGCAGATAAGTACGGCAATGGCCACCAATCAAAGAGCTACCCGAAGCGCAAGCTGCTATCGAATTGACGAGGAGGCCATAGAGCTCCACCGCCCAAAAATAAAAGGGCTGCTCTGGTTGATAGACGCCGCATTTACGCCAAATTATGAAAGCGGTGCCACACACAAATCCACCAACGAACTCGGAAGGATAGATGGCCCAGCCAGGTCCATTTATGGGCCAAAGGAGAAGGCCCCAAGAAGCAAGGCAACACGTCAAGTGTCCGATGATAACGGCACACACAATACAGGGGGCCAAGACACCCGCTTATGTTTCACCGATGAGGGCTGGACCATGAATTCTCAGCAGGATTTAAACCCATCAACATAGAGGCCTACGATGGAACAATGCACCTAGAGTCTGGATAGAAGATTATATACTACATATACATATGGCCAGAGGAGACGACCTCCACGCCATAAAATATTTACCACTCAAGATCAAAGGGCCAGCCCATCATTGGCTTAAAAGCCTCCCAGAAAATACTGTTGGAAGTTGGGAAGAGCTCGAGGACGCTTAGAGCAAATTTTCAAGGGACTTATGTCCGCCTCCGGATGCGATGATCTAAGTCATATAACTCAACAGCCCGGAGAGTCGCATGAAATTCGAACAGGTTCCTTACCAAAAGAACCAAATAGTCGACTGTCCGAACGCCCAAGCCGTAGCAGCTTTCAAGCACAATGTCCGAGACGAATGGCTCGCCAGGCACCTCGGTCAAGAAAAGCCGAGGACAATGTCCGCGCTAACAAGCCTCATGACCCGCTTCTGTGCGGGCGAGGACAGCTGGTTAGCAAGATGCAGCACCAGCGACCCTAGTACATCATAGATAAGAGATGGAACGGAAAATCACTACGCAGAAAAGAGCAGCGCCGAATAAAGAGAAAAGCCCAAAGAGCACGGCATCAACGCCGGATTTAAAAGCTCATGCCCAATAATAAAACACAGCCTCTAAAGGATGACAAAGGATTTAATTGTCCAACTTAAAGAAGATTTTGGGTCGGATATGTCAAATCCACAAGACTTCTGAAGGCTCGCAAATCACACCCACAGGATTGTTGGTTTTAAACAGTCCGCCGACTAAATACCGAACACAAGGGGCTCGACACGCTGTTTAAGAGGATAAAACCCACCAGCAGTAGAGCACCGGAAAACAAAAGACTTTCCCACAAGGGGTTAAAGCAAGAACTCACTTCATGTGATAAAACGAAAAATAGTGCGGCACTTTCTAAAAGAGCTTCGCACGGTCCGACCCAACCAGCACAATAGAGATTGGACATCAAAACCAATCACTTTCACCACCGGACTATTCCAAGTTGCTCAAATGCGGACGGACTTCGATATTGAATCCCATGATAGACGGATTACAATTTACTAGTGTCCTAATGGACGGAGGCAGTGACTTAAACCCTCAGATTCCAAAACCGCTCAGAGGATGGGGTACACCCCGCCAAAATCCGACACAACCGCACTTCCTTCAAAGGAGTGGCGCCAGCCCTTACGCCAAGTGCATGTGCTCCATATTACTAGAAGTCGTGTTCGGATCGCGAACAATTCTCGACGAGAAAAATTAATTTTTCACATCGCCCCATTTGAAAGTGAATATCAAGCACTCTTGGGACGTAAAGGCGTTTGTCCGCTTCAACGCTTATACCGTGACACGCTGCCTCTTACACTCAAGATGCCCGTCCACGTGGCATCATTTCAAAGGCGAGGTCACTTAAGACCCGGACTCGGATAGACGAATCCGCGCCAAGAGGGCTAGGCTCCCTAGCCGCATACCCCTTCACTGTGGGCTATACAAGACATAACCGCTGGTTTATACAAACCCCGCTTTAATTATTTATATTTTCTATTTTACATATTTCCCGCACAAATTGTTTTTAAACTAAACGCCTCTCTTTTTACAGATGAACAATGTGCATACCCGTCTGTGATAACGGCGAACGGAGATACAGCGCAGATATGCAAGAGGGACCCATTGTGAGGATTCTTTTCAGATTAAGACCCTGCAGAAACCTTTTTTACGTCTCTTGTTGTTATTCTCCTTGGTTTCTTCCTATAGCCAATGCGGAGCTCGACGCTTGGCATCGGCGCTGTAAGACCATGCCCGCATTCGACACTAGGGCTTAGGGCATCGCTCGCCCATTATTATAAAGACCGAACACCTTAGGGAGTGTTCGCGCCTCGAAGTTAGGCATTATATGCATCAGTCTCAATCATGTCTTTGGTCAAATGTTGGGTTTGCCCGCCTCACGTGTTTTGCTGCCTTACGCTCAGATCATCGGCTAACGCGCACCGTGGAGAACTATCTGCGACAGTGCCCCAGCCGCTGGGCGAGCACCTCAAGAGAGAAAGCCGAAATCGATCATTATGATACAAGCGAGACTAGTCAACCACTCGATCGACTATCGGAATGTTTAGAATTCCCCGCTTTGACGAAGGACCGTTTCCCGGTCAGGAACTTACGCACCCCAAATTTGGAGACGTGCGGGGCCACCAGGGGCTATATCATAGCCCCACCCTCGAGCTCCACTGGCTAAGTGAAAGTGATAAAGCATTATAGTCCAGATTGCCTCGTTCACTATGCTACCACCTCCTTATAATAGGACTGAGACGTCGGATTAAGTGTGAAAACGCGCTGTTTTGCGAACACCCCAGCACTTTGTGCGAGGGGGCTGAAGCCGAAGACTGCATCTTTCAGGTTATATGCAAGTATACGTAAACGACCGCACAGGAGAAGTTTTACTACTTGGACGCACAAGTATAAAAAGCAGTTATACCATAATCATTGATTTACAGCTAATGCGCTCAATTGAACGTTACATTCTTCGAGCATCGCGACTCTATTACACGAGCGCCACGCATAACTTCCCCAAATAGTGCTCGGCAGGAGCCGGTTTTCGTCTCAACCCTGGCAAAGAACAGCGGTGGCATCCATCTCCGGACAATGCGCCTTCACACGAGCCAAAGCCATCCACGCGCCCTCTATGCAGGCCGACCGCTTCATCTCCTTTATATGCGGCACCGCCCCAAGGAATTGCTGTAGTAAGCCAAAATAGCTCGTCGCTTTGACCCTCTCGCCGACATGGGCCACGATGTCACCATAGCTAGTCCGGACAATCTATTTAGTTCGCCCATTCGCCAACCGTCCGTCACGAAGTGGGCGATCCGGACCGTGGAATTGAGACCAATATAACTCTTCCGTCTCGTGATCCCCTGCTCCGGAAGTGCTTAACGGCATCAGCCGACTCGCAGCCAAGTCCATATACGGATCCGCCGAACTCCACAAACCGCCAAATTGAGCATACTTGGAATCCATAAACCGCGACAGATCGAAGGGCTTGCCACCGCGATTTCTCCCCTGGCGCAGCTCCTCCTTCATAGCCCGCATTGCAGAGCGGGCATCCTTGGCTTCGCGGTGGCCTTCTTCAGTCTTCCCGCCCGATAAGCGCCCTCTCAAGAGCCTCATTGCGGTCGGTAGCATCCTTTAATTTCTGGCCAATTGCCACCTCCGCCCTGCTTAGGCAGTGCGTAGCCTTTTCGGCTTTAACTCGGCGCCCTCGAGGCAACAGATCACTCCTTCGGGCTTGCTCCTTAGCTAGAGCAAGTTCGCCCAAGGCTCTCCACAGCAGCAGCACCGCTCAGATAAACAGCATATAATTTATCGAGGCAGGCTTTGACCCCCTTAAAAAAAAGCAATCATGAGAATTTATTTACCTTGCGACTCGTCAAGTCGCCGGTTGACAAGTGCGATGTCAAGATTCGCCACATCAAGTTGCCGCTTAATTCGCAAACTCATTAGTCCGGCTGGCCTCGACTATCCGCCACCGCATAAGGATGGCGGTATTCATTACTTGAGATTTTGAGATTTCGATCCTCGACGCTGTCGCTTCCGAGAACCTACCGAGTCTCGTGGGCTACTATCTATACAGGCGATTTTTATATGCAAAACTGTTAAACGACAAAGGTGCGCCATTTTCAGATACCTCAAATCCCGCCAAAGAAACTCATGGCGGATTATTAATCCGCTCTCGGCGGATTTAAATCCTTCCAATCACCATGCGCATTAACGCACGATGATCTTCTGAAATGGGCGCCTCTCAAGCAGATTCTTGATTCCCGCCCGACACTAGCAGTGCCGAACTCTCCGCCCTCCGGACTCGGGACGCCCCGGATTTACACTTCGGGCTCGCCTGCCTCATCTGGCGGCGCTGCAGACGGAGGCGTATCGCTCTCCATCATCTCCGGAAGAAGGTCCCCCGAAGATGAACTCATCTGAGAAGGCTGCAGATCCGAACTGCAATATAAATATTTCGATTACCCACGGAAGCACAAATGAAGGTACTTCCTTACTAATTAATTTCCTCTTTCATACTCACGGCTCGTTGGAGGGCTGGTTCTTCGGCGATGATTGTGCGTCCGGATTCTCTCCGGACGTCGGACCCCCCGGTGAGGATTTCTTCCCACGCTTAGGGGCTTTGGCCTCCGGATCTTTGAGGCGGTCCTCTTCTCCTCCAAGGGAGGGGTTCTTGGTTTCCTCCTCTTCGCCGCCTTTGGGCGGAATATTAGCTCCTCTATTTTCCCCGCTGCCCCTTCGGGCGCAACCTCCAACATTCTCGACCAAAGACGGGCTCCAAGGCGGTCTCGGAGGGGGCCGACACCTTATCAGCCTTGATCGCGCCACCCATTCCTCTGTAAAGAACAAAGGGTCAGAAACGAACTTTTGAAAGGCATATAAATAGAATGTCCGGACTCTGAGCTATCTACCTGAGTATCCGGGCGATCGCGGCTTAGGCCTGCATCCTCGGCCGAATCCGGACACGCCACCTGCGGTCCAAGAACAGCTTGTACATCTCGCGGGTGTCGCACCCATAAAGTGCTGGAGAATACGAGGTCCTCCGGATTGAACTCCCATAGATGGAGAGGACGGCGTTATAGGCGGAAGATGCCTGATTAGCATAACCTGCAAAGACATTGATCGGTCGATCTCCTCGCTTGAGGTCTCGAACCGTCCTCGCAGTGAGGGCACGCCCTGACGGCCCCATTGAGCCCTTGGTTGACCCACGACATCAGTTGGCATGGAGGTCCCGGTGGAATACGGGCGGTGGCTTTTGCTCGCACGCCCCTTGAACGGTGATGTAAAACCACCTGCGCCACATACCCAAGTTCCTCTCGGAAGGAACCTCGGCCACCGGCATCGACCTTTTTGCTTATGGTCACCCTCGCCGACTCCGCTGACGCCCCCAATCATCTTCGGCTCCACCTTGAAGGTCTTCAGCCATAGGCCGAAGTGGGGAATGACGCGGAGGAAGGCCTCGCAGACGATAATGAATGCGGAGATGTGGAGGATGGACTCCGGAGCCAAGTCGTGAAAGTCCAGCCCGTAGTAGAATAGGAGCCCTCTCACGAAGGGATCCGTCGGGAAGCCTAAACCCCGGCGGAGGAGGGATACGAAACGACGTATTCACCGGGCTCTGGCGGGCACGGCCTGCCTGGGCAGGCAACCTGTCTGCGAACCTCATAGGCCAAGTACTTGGCCTCACGCACTTCATTATGTCCTCCTCCGTGACGGAGGAGGGCATCCACCGCCCCGGAGGTCGGAGCCGACATGGTTGAGGATCCAAGGGCTCAATCAAGCTCGGGTGTTGGAACTAGGAGCGGAGGAAAGATTCGATGCGAGATTAAAGAACAAGGACAGGCCTTGGTCCTCTTATAAAGGGAAGAAATACCAAGGGCCGCCTCGTGGACTGCTTGGGATTCCTTCGATAGAGGAGGTGTGGCGACGGAACGGTTGGGTTACCCACGCACGTATTGATGAGCATCCCGAATAGAGGGACACGATCTCGCTCGACAAGACGTGTCAAGGAAACCGCTTCGCTAAACGTGCTGAGGTGGAATAGTAAAAAACGAGGGCTTGGTAGCGGTGTGATGTCACGCCGCATAATACGTCAGCAGATTGAGTCAGTGTATATGTTTTATTCTCTCTACGGTGGAATGTGGAAATTATTTTTGCAGAGCCGGACACTATCCTGGTGTTCATTATCTTCTCTGGATTATTCAAGGGAGGAACCCGCCTTGCAATGCCGAACATTATGCACGCCGGACTTATCGTCATTGAAGACTGGTTCAGGGGCTACTGAGGGAGTCCTGGACTAGGGGGTGTCCGGACAGCCAGACTATCAATATCCGCCGGACTCCAAGACTACGAAGATACAAGATTGAAGACTCCGGCTCGTGTCCGGAAGGTACTTTCCTTGGCGTGCAAGGCAAGGTTGGCAATACGGATATGTGGATCTTCTACCATTGTAACCGACTCTGTGTAACCCTAGCCTCTCTGGTGTCTATATAAACCGGAGGGCTTTAGTCCGTAGGACAACATACATTACAACAATCATACCATAGGCTAGCTTCTAGGGTTTAGCCTCCTTGATCTCGTGGTAGATCTACTCTTGTACTACCCATATCATCAATATTAATCAAGCAGGACGTAGGGTTTTACCTCCATCGAGAGGGCCCGAACCTGGGTAAAAACATTGTGTCCCTCGTCTCTTGTTACCATCCGCCTAGACGCACAGTTCGGGACCCCCTACCCGAGATCCGCCGGTTTTGACACCGACAATCACCATCGTCACTGGTGCGACACCTTGATCTCCATCGTAGCATCATTGTCGTCTTGCCAATCTTATGCTTCTATGACTATCGCTACCGCTTAGTGATAAAGTAAAGTATTACAGGGGGATTGCATTGCATACAATAAAGCGACAACCATATGGCTCCTACCAGTTGCCGATAACTCGGTTACAAAACATGATCATCTCATACAATAAAATTTAGCATCATGTCTTGACCTTATCACATCACAACATGCCCTGCAAAAACAAGTTAGACGTCCTCTACTTTGTTGTTCTAAATTTTACGTGGCTACTACGGGCTTAGCAAGAACCGTTCTTACCTACACATCAAAAAACACAACGATAGTTTGTCCAGTTGGTGCTGTTTTAACCTTCGCAAGGACCGGGCGTAGACACACTCGGTTCAACTAAAGTTGGAGAAACTGACACCCACCAGCCACTTGTGTGCAAAGCACATCGGTAGAACCAGTCTCGCAGAAGCGACGCTGTAATGTCGGTCCGGCCGCTTCATCCAACAATACCACGAACCAAAGTATGACATGCCGGTAAGCAAGATGACTTATATCGCCCACAACTCACTTGTGTTCTACTCGCATATGACATCTACGCATAAAACCTGGCTCGGATGCCACTCTTGGGGAACGAGTAATTTCAAAAAATCCTACGCACACGCAAGATCATGGTGATGCATAGCAACGAGGGGAGAGTATTGTCCACGCACTTCATAGACCGAAAGCGAAGCGCTAGCACAACGCGGTTGATGTAGTCCCACGCCTTCACGGCCCGACCGATCAAGCAATCAAAACACGGCACCTCCGAAGTTCTTGCACATGTTCAGCTCGATGACGTCCCTCGAAATCTGATCCACCCGAGTGTCGAGGGAGAGTTCCGTCACCATGATGGCGTGGTGACGATGATGATGGTCTACCGTCGCAGGGCTTCGCCTAAGCACCATACGATATTATCGAGGAGGACTATGGTGGAGGGGGGGACCGCACACGGCTAAGAGATCAATGATCAATTGTTGTTTTTATGGGGTGCCCCCCTCCTCCGTATATAAAGGGGGGAGGAAGAGAGGGCCGGCCAAGGGGAGAGGCACGCCCTAGGGGGGCATCCTACTCCAAGTAGGTTTGCCCCCCCCCCCTTTCTATTCCAAGTAGGAGAAGGGGGAAGGAGGAGGTGAAGAGAAGGAAGGAGAAGGGGGGCCGCCGCCCCCTTCCCTTTCCCAATGCAGATTGGGGCAAGGGGTGCCGCGCGCCACCTCCTGGCCTCCCTCTATCCTTTCCACTAAGGCCAATAAGGCCCAACAGCTTCTTGGGGGGGTTCTGGTAACCCCCGGTACTCCGATATATATCCGATAACCCCCGGAACTATTCCGGTGTCCGAATATAGTCATCCAATATATCAATCTTTATGTCTCGACCATTTCGAGACTCCTCGTCATGTCCGTGATCACATACGGGACTCCAAACAACCATCAGTACATCAAGACACATAAACTCATAATATAACTGTCATCTTACTTTGAGCGTGCGGACCCTATGGGTTCGAGAACTATGTTGACATGACCGAGACACGTCTCCGGTCAATAACCAATAGTGGAACCTGGATGCTCATATTGGCTCCTACATATTCTACGAAGATCTTTATCGGTCAAACCGCACAACAACATACGTTGTTCCCTTTGTCATCGGTATGTTACTTGCCCGAGATTCGATCGCTTCAGTATCTCAATACCTAGTTCAATCTCGTTACCGGCAAGTCTCTTTACTCGTTACGTAATGCATCATCTCGTAACTAACTCATTAGCTACATTGCTTGCAAGGCTTATAGTGATGTGCATTACCGAGAGGGCCCAGAGATACCTCTCCAACAATCGGAGTGACAAATCCTAATCTCGAAATACGTCAACTCAACAAGTACCTTTGGAGACACCTATAGAGCACCTTTATAATCACCCAGTTAGGTTGTGATGTTTGGTAGCACACAAAGTGTTCCTCCGGTAAGTGGGAGTTACATAATCTCATAGTCATAGGAACATGTATAAGTGATGAAGAAAGCAATAGCAACATACTAAACTTTCAAGTGCTAAGCTAATGGAATGTGTGAAGACAATCACATCATTCTCCTAATGATGTGATCCCGTTAATCAAATGACAACTCATTTCTATGGTTAGGAAACTGAACCATCTTTGATTCACGAGCTAGTCAAGTAGAGGCATACTAGTGACACTATGTTTGTCTATGTATTCACACATGTATTATGTTTCCGGGTAATACAATTCTAGCATGAATAATAAACATTTATCATGATATGAGGAATTAAATAATAACTTTATTATTGCCTCTAGGGCATATTTCCTTCAGGAACCTACTCATACCAACATTTTAGTGCATTCCAAATGTCTATACTACTGCTGCAATTCGAACTAAATTTGAATTCGTTTCTCTATTTCAATAAGAATCTACAATCATAATTGTTGCCAACTTCAACCATCATTCGTGTATTACCTTAATAACACACCACATGATTACTATAGATATAGATATGAACTATGTGTATTACATGAACTCGAATTCTATTTTTTGAATACGCTTGATGTCGATTCCAAATAATAGTACATTTGATGTACTAACTATATATTCATAATCTAAACCATGTTCGATACGTACACCGTGTTTATCACACAAAGTATAGTGCCCCGCCCCCTACATTATGACAAGTATTTAGACCTGAGTTGCAAAAGCCACACATTAGCCCAAATTAAAATCAATGTTCTACATTATGATATCTTCTTCAAGTATCCGTATACACTTTTTTTATAATGAATTGTGATCTTTGTTCATCTTTTACACCTTCACGATCCTCTTATATTTGTAGCTAGCTATCGCTAACTTTCTATCATGCATGCACACGCCCGCCCCCTCTCACCCACCCTTAGCGTCCCCTCCATCACAAGACGCTCATTATTTCTCTTAGGTCGCCCACCCGTGTGTGTAGGCCCCGGCTCCTTCTTTCCGGCACACACCGGTCGATATACCTCTCTAGCCAAGTGTGCCTACAATAAACACGTATATACTTCCCCTCTTCTCTTCTCACCGTCCATGCCCCCCTATGTCCAATACGATTCCACGCAGGTGCACACTCCCGCCCCTCTTTTCATTAATCACATACTCACACACTCCTCCCCCCTCGACATGGTAGGCCTCTCGCACCACCTCCTAGCCACACCCTCTCCCCCTATCTGTCTCTCTGGACCTTATTTGCTTCTAACACATGTAGGCATGTATATGAACTGATCTCCCTACATATAGCCAGGACGACTATAACTCGTTTTCACGAAGCACCGATACACTTACCTCGCTAGTTATGTCTCTCCCTTTCTCGGACACACGACGGTTGATCTTCCTATGTAGTTATGTATTCTTACCACAACCATATCTTCTCCCCTCATCATCCTTGAATACCTCCCTACCCGTCTCTCACACGCACGTGCATAGACAGACAGACATCCCCCACCCTCTCTTATTGATATTGCACCCATACCCTCCGTTTGTCTAGCAGGCCTCTCCCACCATTTGTGAGACGCCACTCCACCACCAACCCTCCGACGCTCTACCTTTGTCTTTTTCCCAACCTTATTCCTCTGCAACACATATCCATGGATGTCGATCGATCTCCCTCAATACATAGCTAGGTCTCTCTCCTTCCCCACACATATACTAGTCGATCAGCCTCGCCCCCCCCACACACACACCGATAGTCGAACATTGTAGGTAGGTGTCCATGCCATAGAGAAAAACTGCACCTTTGCCTCTCTCAAATTCCAAGAGGCCAGCCGCCTCAGATCTTTGACGGGCAAACACAAATTGATGGCACTCTTTATCGATCGCAGCAGCCACACACTTCATCCCTTTTTTCAATTCTATCGATATCTCACGCCCATGACTCCGCTTTCACACACATTGCATATGTTACGTTTTTCTGTTTGAGATATCATCAACACATTGCCTCTGTTTTACACAAACCATCTCTCTCACACCCACCCACATACGTACCTGCACCTAAAGAAGAAGTGCATGCATGACGCACGTACTCACGTCTCGTTCCCAGCCACACCCGCGTGGGTACACGGTGGAGTTCGTTTCTGTACGAAAAGGCGGCCCACGTGATAATTTGACACGTGTAGAGGTTGTTTACTTGAAGGAGGGTTGGGTACCACGCCTAGATGGAACAAAGTTTGACTTTACGCGTTAGCATTAAATAAAGTTATATTCCTCAATTGCACGTACAGAATATAAAACGATTGCCGTGGGGAAAATGGAAAAATGGGTTTGTCTCTCGTCACACCATCTCACACAAGGTGGTCGTGGCCTCTCTCTCTCTCTCTCTCTCAGCGCTGGTCAGTGATCCGGCTGCATCCCGTCCGCCGGCGGAAAGGGAGGATGTGCATCGTCTCTCTGTTCGACGGCGTTGACGCAGCATGTCCCGATCTGTGGTACCCATCGTTCTCTCTGACCAAGCTCCGGCACGGTAGGGCCTTAGCCACTTGTTCGCTGCCGCAGTATGGGCAAATCCTGGCCACTGGCGCCCTCCTAGTAACATCCCGACAACCCTCAGGTACACCTTCCTCTGGCCTTGCTCCACTGCCCATCTTCCCACGTTGCTGCATGTGGATCTTCTTTAGTTGTTTGCTTAAATCGTATCTCGGCCGGCGTACTTTCCATCTTGCAATCTCATCCTCAAACCATTTTTGATAAACCACCATGTGCTATCTTTCCCTTATTACATGGAACATGCTTCTTTTTTGTCGGTGTATGTGTCTTCAACTCGTGTTATTGGGCAGTAATTGCTTCCTTTCGACCTCCTTTTGCAAACAGGGCTATCCATTTTCACCTTGTTGCTATTCGACCTTTTGGTGAACTGCACAAATCACTTTTTTTCTAAAGAGTGTTTTGTGCAGTTCCGCCAAAATGTCACACGGGCAACATTTTTACATTTCTGTGGGACTGCGGAAAGGGAGATTGGTTTTGCTATCCTCCTCATCCAACTCTGTGCCTAATCTTCTCCAACAAGAAGTTAGTCCTAAAGAGAGATCGTAGAGGTGATCGGCTTCTATTTATGTGTTTTATGTTTCATCATCTAGTTCCACTATTATTGTAATCACACTGACTGGATATCTTTGCAAACAGGGATGGTCCGCACGATTTTAGTGGAGATGCACAAAATGAACGGATTGTGGTGTCCTTCATACACCTCTTTTTTGGCTACAGAGCTGGGTGAAACTAGCTGCCAAACAATGAACACTGTGCCAAGGAAATGGAGCCATGCCTACGAACATCATCTATCAATTATATTTTTTTTCTTTATTTGTACACCTTCTCACAACTTTGTCTTCAGTTGTGATGTGAATATTGGCGCTGATCTGCGAACCATTAAGATGCATTAGCCATGGTAGTTTCATTTGTATTTGATGGAATCTTGTAACGAGATAATCCCGAGGCAAGACACATGAATCCTAAGTTGAAACCTTTTTTTCCTGCGGGAACCAAAGTTGAAACCTTCATAGCATCGCAGTACAATTTCACTAAAATTATGCGTACATATAAACAAATCCTGAAGGATTGATAGCAATGCCAGAAACAATCCAACTTCGTTTCGCCGACATGTTGGAAATCCTTCATCCGGCTCCACCTGCCATGCAGCAATGTTGAGTGCACAACACAACTTTAGGGAAAGATTCACCCCGATCGTTGTGCCGCAGTAGTAATGACTAGTGAGAAGTCAAATCACAGAGCCCCACCTTTGCCACAGTAAGTAGCTCGGACGAAGCAACCATAATTTCTCTGTTCCTTGAATCCGCTGGTACTCCCATATTCCCATAGTAATAAGTTGCTCGGGCGAATCAACCATCACTATATCCGCTCACATGTGATGACCATAGGAGCTATCCATTCAGATTGCATGTTAAAAAAATAAAGGTCGATAACTAATGCGGCAAACTTTCAAAAAAAATGCGGCACCTTGGGCCAACGCGGCCAGATCGCATTTTGCACGAGAAATTAGACACCATGTTTCGTTGACTTGTGGTCCCGTTCACATATCAGTGAGATGACGGTGAGTCCTTTTCTACTAGTATTTCCGAAAGGACGTGTAGGCCGGGGCGCCTCTTCGTGTATCGTGGCAAACTGGCAACCGTCCACCGACTCTTCGCCTTTCCCTCTTGATTTGGAACTGCTATCGCACGCTCTTCCTCTCGTTCCTCCATTTTCCTTCAGCCCTTCACCCTTCCTTCTGCCATTGTTCGGTCGTCTTCTCCATGGAGGGAACAGGCCGGAAACGACCCCGTTATTCTTGCCCCGGTCTGAAAGTTGACGTGGTGGAGGAACTCATTTATCGGTGCAACGTCATCACCTCGACTAGCATGGCAGGTTCGTTCAAGACCATTCTCGACTCAACTAATAACATCATTACAAGGAACCCAAGAGTCAAGGAGTGGTTTGATCTCCCTTATCTTCTTTGTCGTGACCCTGATGACTACTGGCGCGGGGACGGCGGAGGCCTCGCCTTGTGCAAGTTGATGCCGCTTGATAATGATACGTATGATGTTAAGATGCCATCCCTTGAGGACAAGGATTGGACAGGCGCAAATGGAGATTGGGTTGTTTATATTGGGTACAACTGCGAGTGGGAACTTGTGAATGTGTACACTCGTCACCGGGTTCCACTTCGAAAAATTTCACCAGACTGCCCAGAGGTTGGGCACACTGGTATTCTACGCATGTTCAAATAGGATCATGGTGACTATCTTCTATGGAAGATAGCAATTTTTCGAGTTCCCAACTGCTCTTGGAATTACAAGAACTATGAAGTTGTTGCTATCTTCGACAAGCTTGTTGTCGTCCTTTGTGGTTCGACTCGATGGATATTGCTCAAAAATCAGTTTCTATACACGAATGTGTACTATGATGAAATTCAATATGAGGGTCTTGTGTTTGCTTCCACCGCTCATGGCACTGTTTTTGCATGGGATCCTCGTAGTTTCGGTATGTTTGTCTTCCACCGTAATTATAATTGTTTCATCCACATTCATGCGGGTTAGCAAGTTTCCCTATACTAATTAACCTTCTTCTTGTGTTTCCAAGGTCCTATGAACATTCCACCACCTATACTTGAAAAAATTTATAACCAAGGGGGAGATGACGATGGTGATGATCACGAGCATGAGGATGAGGAGAACGTATATACTCAGTGGCGCCTGGCAACTAATTCCGATGGATCACCTCTTCTTGTCTCAGATACATCGTGACCGAAGTTTGTTACTACCGAGGGAGCAAGTGTTGTCTCCCATGGTCGCACTCTCCGGACCTATTCCAACACCCGTTGCATGGTATTCGGGATGGATACTAGTGTGCTAGCGCCAACACCTTCTCCCTGGTACAGAATTGATAGTCTTGGAGAAAACTCGCTCTTCCTTGGACAAAACTACCCGATGATGGTGAAAGGCGATCCAACTGCTGTTGACACAACGTTACTAGTACCATTTATGAGAAGCAACTGTTTCTATACCTCGGACATTTGGGTGGTTCCCTACCCTGGTACTGATATAGTAGGCCGCTTCAGCCTGGATGATCAGTCCTGCGTTGGTTTCGAGATCGACAATAGATGGACCGTCCCAGAGAATCACTTGTGGTTCAAAGAAAGCGTTTCCAATGCCGAGGATTGGTTGAGTTGAAGTTCATTTCATTGCTTGTTATTTGTTGTGTGATGAAAACTTTAGTATTTATAATGTATCCTCGTTGTCGATGTGGGTTGATGACCTGTTGTATGTAATAAAATGATATGTCTGTGATAAACTTACTAAATTTATGAATGGCTTTCGAGTCGCTTCTCTGAGTGAGTGGTGCAACGAGGCAAAAAATATATTTTCCGAATACATAATTGTACGTGCATTGCAACAGGTTATTGGATGAGGCCAATCAACAATAGTAGTACACTATTTGTACTAGCTTCACATGCTTCGCACATCGGGCGGGTGTTTTTACTGTTGCCATATGTTAATGTGTTCGCTGTGGACACAGCTTCGGTGCCTTAAAGGCACCTACCTTCGGGGCATTGACGTGTGGGCCAGACACTTGTTGGGCCCACATGTCATAGACACAAAGGTAGGTGCCTTAAGGCACCGAAGCATCATCCGTTCGCTGTACCTAACCAGCACCTTGAATCCTCGATACTAGTACTATATAAGTAGTAGGAGTAGTAGGGTGGCATGGGCCAGAACAAGCATTCACATCCAGGAGTACGGCACACGCCACCACCACGACATCCATCTGATACCATATTATTTCTTGGAGTCCGTGCTAGAGCAATCTCTTCAACCTCGTCATTCCTCTAACTTCAGCCATCGCGCGGCGGGCGAGGTGGGGGTTTGCCGATAGTCGGTTTCCTCAACTGATGTCCCACTTGTAAGGCCAACTCCAACGCACGACCCCAAATGGACCTTCGTTTTGCACGAACTCCAACAATAATTTTGACTAGAAAAGCTAGACCAAAGAAAACAAGAACCACAAGAATATATTTTACTACTCTAGAAGATATCCAACTTCCATAACTGCTCTTGTAAGTTGGATTAGTGCCTTCTCGATGCATTCATTGTTGATCTGCGGAGGCTCGATCTTGCGTGCTTCTTTCTTCTTCGAGTGTAAAGAAGTAGGCGTTGCTTCCTCGCATCTAGTCTCATGTCTAGCCTCTATTCTAGTAGGAGTATCAACAAGTGCACTAGTCTCATCTCTAGCCTCTATGCTAGCTAAAAATGCTAGAACATCTACTAAATTGCACTCTATTAATATATCGATGTACTCTTCTTCCCAATACCAAAACTTGCATCCATTCTACTCCCTCCGTTCCATAATACATGCCTTCTATTTGTCAAAATATAGATGTATCTAGACATGTTTTAGTATATAGGTACATCCATTTTTGGACAAATGGAAGTCAAGTATTTTGGAATGGAGGGAGTACACAATAAAACTTTTAAGTTAGCACAACTAGTCTAATCCGAGAGCACAACCAAAGATTTGGTCGGGTTCTTCCTCCTTTTGCCGACACGTGGGACATCCAGCATCCAGGTCGTGCCATGCAAGAAAATAGAGTGGTAGTTGAAGCCACGTGATGTGCATCTTGGGTTAAACTGTAAATAGAATCTTACTAGTCTTGAGTAACTCCAAAAGCGGCCACCGAAGATCTTTATTGGATTTGTTTTTCATCACCGACACATTGAAGTGAAAGATGTGCAGGTTCAGTGGGTCCTCTTGCGTTTTCACTGACATGTGGGACCGCATGTGAGCAAACAGATGATGGGCTCCGCGTGTCCGCCGGGTCGACCGAGAAGAGAGATAGAGGAGGGCTGAGCACGGACTCCGTGAAATTTGTTCTACGTAACCAAAGACCTTGATATTCGCGGTGGTTGTTTCTAGAATAAAAAGGAGGTACCCCTACTTATGTTACTCCCACTACGCCTAGCCTAAGGTTAGTAGGTGACCTTGCGCTTGGCTCTTCGCTTCTTCCGAAGTCGATGGTTCTACAATGGTGCTTCCGCAATCGACACCAAATGAACTGCTGCACGCCCACCGCTAAGCAAAAGTTTATCCTCGTCTGCGAGCCACCGCAAGACGCATTGGTGAGGGAGAAGGCGAATCAAGCTTCTCGCTGCTCTGCGAGTTGACGGGACACATCAAAGTTATTTAGTACGTACTCTCTCCCAAAAAGGGTTGACCATGTCATTGCTACCATCCCGTGCTCCGTCGTTGAGTACGTGCACTTTTCACGTGCCATCGAGGAGAAAAAATATTGCGTAGGTGCCATCGAAGTGCATGACTCACTTCCGCACTGCTTATCTAATTATCTCCATTTTCTTGCATGACACGTGCACCTTGATGCTAGATGTCTTGCATGTTGGGAAAAGGATGAACAAAGCTCACGTAAAAGAAAAGAGTTGAAGAGGATAGATTCCCGACGACCGAGAAGGAGCAAGGAACCTCGTGGTGGAGTGTCTGCAAGGAACCTTGCGCGTTTTCCCCTGTTTTTTACTGCCTGCCCACCTATAAACAAATAAAAGAACATGAACTTTTCACTAAGCACTAGAAACGATACATCAGGATGCTAAGTTGAAGATGTTTTATACTCCCTCCGTTCCCAAATATAAGTCTTTTTAGAGATTTCAATAAGGGACTACATACGAAACAAAATGAGTGAATCTACACTCAAACATATGTCTACATACATCCGTATGTTGTAGTCTATTTGAAATGGCTAGAAAGACTTATATTTAGGAACGGAGGGAGTAATTTATATTGAATTATTGATAACCACGCAACAAGCTACGCATGTACAGGACGCATGCAGCCACGCATGTACACAAGCCAATGCACTAACTCCAACCAATCCAACTCATGCACATACGCGCACAGCATGGAGCACACAACGCACATACACAGCATGTGCATGCACACACGCTCGGCCGCAGAATGCATGTGAATAACACATGCATGCGCACACACTCGGCTGCATGGAGGCGTGCGCCATCCGCGGCGACGTCTAGTTCGTCGTGCTACGGCGAAGCTCGCACGCAACAGCGCATACGCATCTCTTGCAGCACCTCTTTGCCATCGTTGCTCAACTACTAGCTGGAGACGAAGAAGACCGCAACCTCGGCCTTAGAGCTAGCACCGATGGAAAAACACGCACGCTGCATGCACACGAGCATGAGCACGTACGGAGTGCCCACGACGTGGTGGTGGTGCATCCCCAGTCGCCTCTACTCCTTCTACGCACATTGTCTATCAAGGCGGCTGCATGCTAATGATGATGTGGGTGAGATCTTCTAGGACTCAGATGATGACGAGGAAAATTATGAGACACAAGGTGACATACACCGTCAAGGTCCACGGCCAAGGGGGTGCTAGTAAGTGCTTAGATGTGCTTAGAGCAATTACAATAGAGTTGAGTCAACGGGCTATAAGGAATAAACTAGTATATTTCTACTTAGTTGGAGGAAAGAGAAGAGGAGAGAGAAGGTAAGCGGGCTCTTCGTGAAGAGCCAGCTCTAGCACGTGCTCCTAGGCACTTTGTGAGAATGAAAGGTGGGCCACATAATAAAAAAGTAGTACACTCTTTTGATCTACTATTGTACATGTTGACTATAAGATGGGCTGTAGATGACATGGCACTTGCTTATAGCCAGCAGGTAGCTATACTATTGATCATGCTCTTAGATGAGGTGCTAAGTGCATTAAATGGCTTAGTAACTCAAGTCTTCAATGCATAGGTGCTTAGTTTATTGGTGCCACATCATATTTTATGCCTACGTGGTAGGCTTTGCAGCTATACATGGTGGAGCACTAGGAGAGGTCAAGGCTGGTCATAGTGGGGAGTAACTTATACTATAACATATTACTATGTTACTCTAAACATATCTATAAACTGGAAAGGAGGGAGTAGTAACATAGACTAGTGTCATATGCAGAGTATGGGAGCACATGATGGCCCTGTTTGGATCCGAGAGTCAGAGTTAGTTTGGGTTAGTTTGGACTCAACTAACCCAAAAATATCCAAATAGGGAGGGTTAGTTTGGGTTAGATGCATCTACCCCACTCAAAAAACTTCGGACCGATCCCAAGTTGGCTTCTCACCTTCTTGGCCCAACAAAAACCCCTCCCCCCTTCGGCGCGCGCTTCCCGCCCAGCGCCAGCTGAGCCCGCCGCTCCACATTGATGGAAAGTCAGGGCGACGTGACCTCTCACTGCTTCCACCGTTGAAGCGGCGCGCCGACTGAGGGCACCGCCCGCTGCACGCCCGGCATTTTAGAATACACAGTGGAGAGTAACTTTAGAGCAAGTACTACAATTAGATGACATAAGCAGGCTATAAGGATTCAAATATAGTATTTGTGCTTAATTGAAGGAGAGAGAAGAGGAGAGAGAGAGAAGAGAAGCGGATTGTAAACGTGTAGCCGGTTGTACTCCAACATACTTTGTGAGACAAAAGGTGGGGCCATTATTAATGATATAGTATTTATACTAAAGGGACTAACGGACGCCTTAATTACTCCATTTTTTTTTGAGACAAACTTTGGTGGGGCTATTATTGACTTGGACGTGGGGTTTGGGGGCCAAAGGCCTACTATTATACTCGCACGACCGACCTGACATGCTCTACCCTAGCCGCCGATGTATCATATGGTTTCGCACCATTCCAGATCTTAGTGCCGCCACGCAATTCTTCTCCAGCCCTCCTTCCAGCGTGCAACGCGAGAAGGACAACAGTCCTCCGAACCCCGCCTTTCGTGATCCTGTACGGGAGAGGGGCGATCAGGTTTTTGGGGAGCACACTCCTGTGACTGATGCCAGCGACGACTTTCTCAACGGCAACCTTCTTCCCCAACCTCGGTAACCTCTTCATCAACGACATGAGTGACAACATCAACCACATCGGTTTCGCTCCTGCTGTATAGTATGTCATTCTGTCCTCCTGGTTTTGTCCGCATCATTACTTTGATGTTTGCAATTGTCGTCATGATCTATTTACTGCTGATTCAGATTAAATCTGATACTAAATTGCTCATATATTCAACAATCCAATCCAAAAACCTGATTACAGGCAATTTACTCTGAGTGGCTTTGCTGCGCTTTTGAAGCCGCCTACTTTTAAGGGGGTGCAATACAAAAGGTGGCGCACAAGAGCAGTATATTGGTTTCAGATCATGTACTGCTATGACGCCACTAAGGGTAAGACTGAGGGCGATCTTAATCCTACACAGCAGGAAGCTTTTCAGAACATGGATACCCTCTTCAAAGCCGCCTTGCTGAGTGTTCTTGACGATTCCATTGTGGATTCATATATGTCGTTTGACAGCGTCAAAGACATGTGGGCTGCGCCGAGGCCACGTTTGGGCCCTCGGTACCTGCAACGAAGTTGTACGTCATGGAGAAATTTGTGACTACAAGATGACCGATGAGCGCCTGTTGTTGGCAGACTCATGAGATCTGATCACTCTCTAAGGAACTTGAGTACTTTAAGTGTGTGTTGCCAGACAAATTTATTGCCGGGACCATCATTGCCAAGCATCCACCGTCGTGGAACGATTTTGCTACTTCTCTGAAAAACAAGAGACATGAGTTTGCTGTTTTGGATCTCATTAGCACTCTTGATTTTGAGGAGAAGGCGAGAGCAAAAGACACATGTGCTCGGGTCACTGAGGGAGCTTCTAGTGCCCACATGGTACACGAGAAGAACTTCCAGCCCAACCAGCCCCAAAACAACAAGAACAAATCTCAGGGGAAAGGCAAGTTTGATATAAAGAACAAGCCGTCACATTCTACCAACTTCAAGAAGAATTCTCATAACGGGAAGGGATACAAACCTCAATTTTGGTAGCACCGCACAAAATTTATATGGTTGCATCTACCGCCGCCTAACCTCATGGTGCTCCAGGTATTCCTACATTCGTAGCTAGGTACAATGACCACCGCAAGATGAAATTAGCTTATTCGTACGTTGACTTGCTGAATGCAGTGCGGAACGATCCTGTCATGTGTGAAGGTGGAAATCAACCAAGGACTTATGAAATTATATATAATCTTCCTCAGGCGGGTTAGTATTCCCTTCGTCCAGATGATCATGTTTTGTCATGCCGAGCTATTGATATGTGCTACTGATTTGCAACACCATTTAAGTATAGCTACTGTTTTCCTATCTTTTCAGATTCAGGACAATGAACATGATTTCAGGGAAACTGCACAATATAGACTCATGTTGAGTCATCTCTATTGCCTCATGTGTTTGTTGCAAATGTGTCAGCATCAATTTCAAGATGAGGCAGCTAGCTAGCTGTGGAGTTGCCAACATGCTCAAAGTGCTCGCGACATTGAGAAGAAACAAGCATACCCAGGAAATTAATGCGTGTGCGGGGAGGCCCTTTGCTCAGAGAAGCATCAACCGATTTTCTTTATTTCCACACCTTCTCACAGCTTTGTATTGGTTATAGTATGGTGAATCATTGAGATGCATAGACATACTAAACTTTTGTTCTTCTGAATATTAGTTTAATGTGAGTGTCTGCATCCAGTACCGCATCCTCTAATTTGGTGGATGCACACAAAGAAAATAAATCTCCTTAATTTACTCCATAACCACCCTATTAAATAGGCCTAGTAACAAACCAGGCGCATGCAGTGGCCGGCAGGCACATGCATCCTGCATGCATGGCCAGTCAGCCAAGTCCATGCGCCAGCTCCAATGCAAGAATGCAAAAGAAGAGAGCAGTCTTGGGAAAAAGCGAGTAGTTAGTGCAAGAGCCTTATAAACACGAACAACTCACTCTCCCGCCTGCCTCCCCCTCCCCAATCCCCCGCTCCCCAATCTTCCTCACTCGTCCAAAAACCCCGCCACCTTCTTCCTCACTGCATGTAAAATGCCCGCCTCTTCTTCCACTCCCTGTAAATCCCCACCGTCCTTCTTCCCCACTCGCACTGCCACTAGGCTCGTCTCTGGCTACTCTGCTCAAACCCGTGAGCTCGGCGCAACGCCCACAAGGAAAATGGAGTCGGCTGGCCCCAGCGCCAAAGAAGATGAGGCTCCCGCCAGTGGTGACGTCGGTTGTAGATCCCGCACCCGGTAGCGCGGGGAGAAGCAGGGAGCCCCCCGCCGCCACCCGGATCTGAGGAACCGGTAGAATCTCCGGTGGACCGCATCAGCGATCTCCCGGACGTCATCCTTGAGGAGATCATCTCGCTTCTCCCCACCAAGGATTGCTGCTGCACACAAGTCCTCTCAACTCGGTGGCGCCCTCTATGGCCCACCGCGCCCCTCAATCTCGACTGTTGTCAGATATCTGTCCTTCCTGAATTTGATCTCCTCAGAGCCATCGTCTCTTCTCACCAGCAGGGCCCTGTTCAATGCCTTTGCATCCCGACTCGCTACCTGCTGTCCATACCCGGCAAGGTTGACGCATGGCTGACATCCCCTGAATTCGGAAAACTCCAGCAGTTTGAGTTGTACCATTACCACAAAAGTTTCATACCACGAACACACCAAGAATTCATGCCCACACCACCGTTGTCCATCTCGCGGTTTTCCTCCTCTCTCCACACCGCCACCTTCGCCCGGTGCCATCTACCAGACGATCTGGTACAAATGCTTCGACTCCCACTGCTAAAAAGACTTTCGCTTGTGGTGGTTTATCTGTCAGAGGCCTCACTGCACAACATCATCCACTCCAGTTGCCCTGCCCTGGAGCACCTGTTGATTGTTTTGGGAATCGAAATCGGTATTAGTTTCTCCAAATAAAGTCGCCTCACCTTAAAAGCATTGGAATTTGTTTTAAAGGACAGCACCTCATCATCGAAGATGCCCCTTCACTTGAAAGGTTGCTCCTTCATAATTGTTATACACTTTCAGAAATAACTGCCGTCTCTGCGCCCAAACTGGAGACCTTGGGTGTAATTCTGTTATATGCTCAATGAAGAGTTCGTCCATTGATAGCCTATCAATGCTGCTAGATTCTGTCAAGATCATATATATCAGAATGTATAGTTTTGATCTGGACATAATTATTGGCTTGCTGCGATGCTTTCAATCTCTGGAGAACTTATACATAGAGGTGATGATTTCATGCACATTGAAAGCCCGTATATATTGTACTAGAATTAACTGTTCGCCTATCGTTCTTTTGACAAACTCTTTTTTCAGACCTTAACTGTTTTCAATCTTCATGTCTACTTAGGCAGAAGCACATGGAGAAAAACATATAACCAATCGGTGGCGTAATAAGCACAAGGATTTTCTCAGTTCTCAAGACATTCATTTGAGGACAATAACGATGGGACAATATGCATCCAACCAGGCAAACAGAAGCTTTGTCACATTCTTCATGTTGAATGCAAGGTTACTATTGTCCATGAGGCTTAATTTTTACAGCAAGAGATTTCTCACGGACGAACATGTTGAACAGTGATAACCCACAAGTGCAGGAGATCGCAATAGTTTTCAATAAGTAAGAGTGTCGAACCCAACGAGGAGCTAAAGGTAGAATAAATATTCCCACAAGTTATATCGACCACCGATACAACTCTACGCACGCTTGACGTTCGCTTTACCTAGAACAAGTATGAAACTAGAAGTACTTTGTAGGTGTGATAGGATAGGTTTGCAAGATAATAAAGAGCACGTAAATAAAAGCTAGGGGCTGTTTAGATAAAGATGCAATAAAGTAAGTATTAGTAGAGAGCTTTTTGCTACGAGAAAGTTATTTGTCCAAGGCAATCGATAACTAGACCGGTAATCACTATTGCAATTCTATTTGAGGGAGAGGCATAAGCTAACATACTTTCTCTACTTGGATCATATGCACTTATGATTGGAACTCTAGCAAGCATCCGCAACTACTAAAGATTCATTAAGGTAAAACCCAACCATAGCATTAAAGTATCAAGTCCCCTTTATCCCATACGCAAACAACCTACTTACTCGGGTCTGTGCTTCTGTCACTCACGCCACCCACCATAAGCAAATCATAAACATATTGCAAACCCTACAGCGGGAATCCCTCACGCTTGCGCGACACGGAGGGCACCATAGGACAGCACCAATAATAAAACATGCAACTCAAACCAATCACGATCATCAATTAACCCATAGGACAAAACGGATCTACTCAAACATCATAAGATAGCCATACATCATTGGGAAATAATATATAGCATTGAGCACCATGTTTAAGTAGAGATTACAGCGGGTAAGAGAGAGGTTACACCGCTGCATAGAGGGGGGAAGGTGATGGAGATGTTGGTGAAGATGATGGAGGTGTTGGTGAAGATTGCGGTGATGATGATGGCCCCCGGCTGCGCTCCGGCACCACCGGAAGCAAGGGGGAGAGAGCCCCCCTTCTTATTCTTCTTCCTTAACCTCCTCCCTGGATGGGAGAAGGGTTTCCCCTCTGGTCCTTGGCTCCCATGGCTTGGGAGGGGCAAGAGCCCCTCCGAGATTGGATCTATCTCTCTGTTTCTGCGTTCTCAGATTCTACCCCTTCACCGTTTCTTAAATATCCGGAGATCCGTAACTCTGATTGGGGTGAATCTTTCGCCCAGATCTTTCTCATAAAATTAGCTTTCTTGCACCAAAAGAAGACCGTCAACCGCCTTACGGGTGGTCCACGAGAGCTCAGGCCGCACCCAGGGGGGAGGGCGCGCCCCCCTGTCTCGTGGCCACCCCGGACACCGTTTCACGTTGATTTTACTTCCCAAAAATCATAAATATTCCAAAAACAATCTCCGTCCGTTTTTATCCCGTTTGGACTCCGTTTGATATTGGGTTTCTCGAAACAAAAACATGCAATGATGTGAACTGCACCGGGCATCGGATCAATATGTTAGTCCCAAAATAATATAAAAATTTGCCAAAAGTATATAAAAGTTGAAGCATATTGGCATGGAACAATCAAAAATTATAGATACGACGGAGACGTATCAGCTCCCCAAGCTTAATTCCTGCTCGTCCTCGAGTAGGTAAATGATAAAAAAGATAATTTTTGATGTGGAATGCTACCTAGCATAATCTTGATCATATGTCTAATCATGGCATGAATATTAAGACACGAGTGATTCAAAGCAATGTCTATCATTTGACATAAAAACAATAATACTTCGAGCGTACCAATAAAGCAATCATGTCTTTTCAAAACAACATGGCCAAAGAAAGTTATCCCTACAAAATCATATAGTCTGGCTGTTGCTCTATCTTCATCACACAAAGTATTTAATCATGCACAACCCCGATGACAAGCTAAGCAATTGTTTCATACTTTAATAGTCTCAAACTTTTTCAACTTTCACGCAATACATGAGCGTGAGCCATGGACATAGCACTATAGGTGGAATAGAATATGATGGTGGAGGTTATGTGGAGTAGACAAAAAAGGGAGAAAGTCTCACATCAACTAGGCATATCAACGGGCTATGGAGATGCCCATCAATAGATATCAATGTGAGTGAGTAGGGATTGCCATGCAACGGATGCACTAGAGCTATAAGTGTATGAATGCTCAAATTGGAAACTAAGTGGGTGTGCATCCAACTTGCTTGCTCATGAAGACCTCGGGCATTTCAGGAAGCCCATCATCGGAATATACAAGCCAAGTTCTATAATGAAAATTCCCACTAGTATATGAAAGTGAAAGCATAGGAGACTCTCTCTATGAAGAACATGGTGCTACTCTGAAGCACAAGTGTGGTAAGAGGATAGTAACATTGCCCCTTCTCTATTTTTCTCTCATTTTTTATTTTATTTTTCAATTTTTTTCAATTCTTTATTTCTTTCTTTTTGGTGGGCTTCTTTGGCCTCTTTTTTTATTTCGGCTTCTTTGGCCTCTTTTATTTTTCATAAAGTCCGGAGTCTCATCCCGACTTGTGGGGGAATCATAGTCTCCATCATCCTTTCCTCACTGGGGCAATGCTCTAATAATGATGATCATCACACTTTTATTTACTTACAACTCAATATCTAGAACAAAGATATGACTCTATATGAATACCTTCGGCGGTGTACCGGGATGTGCAATGATCTTGCATAGCAATGACATCAAAAAACGGACAAGCCATGAAAACATAATGCTAGCTATCTTACGATCATGCAAGGCAATATGACAATGAATGCTCAAGTCATGTATATGATATGATGGAAGTTGCATGGCAATATATCTCGGAATGGCTATGGAAATGCCATGATAGGTAGGTATGGTGGCTGTTTTGCGGAAGATATAAGGAGGGTGTATGGTACCGGCGAAAATTGCGCGGCACAAGAGAGGCTAGCAATGGTGGAAGGGTGAGAGTGCGTATAATCCATGGACTCAACATTACTCATACAGAACTCATATACTTATTGCAAAAATCTACAAGCCATTGAAAACAAAGTACTAGGTGCATGCTCCTAGGGGGATAGATTGGTAGGAAAAGACCATCGCTCGTCCCCGACCGCCACTCATAAGGAAGACAATCAATAAATAAAATTGTGCTCCAACTTCATCACAAAGTGGTTCACCATACGTGCATGCTAAGGGAATCACAAACCTCAACACAAGTGTTTCTACTAATCCACAGTCACCCACTAGCATAACTCTAATATCACCACCTTTATATCGCAAAACTATTGCAAGGAATCAAACATATCATATTCAGCGATCTACAAGTTTATGTAGGATTTTATGACTAACCATGTGAATGACCAATTCTTGTCATCTCTCTAAATAGATATAAGTGAAGCAAGAGAGTTTAATTATTTCTACAAAAGATATTCACATGCTCTAACAAGTATAAGTGAAGCAAAAGAGCATTCTACAAATGGCGGTTTTCTATGTGAAGAGAAACAGGCAATCCAAACTTCAAATGATATAAGTGAAGCACATGAAGCATTCTATAAAGCCATACTCAAAAGATTTAAGTGAAATGCAATGAGAATTCTATAAATCAACCAAGGACTATCTCATACCAGCATGGTGCATAAAATAAAAGTGAAAACTAAATGCAAAAGACGCTCCAAGACTTGCACATAATGCATGAACGAGACGAATTCAAAAATATACCGATACTTGTTGAAGAAAGAGGGGATGCCTTCCGGGGCATCCCCAAGCTTAGACGCTTGAGTCTCCTTGAATATTTACTTGGGGTGCCTCGGGAATCCCCAAGCTTGAGCTCTTGCCTCTCTCCCTTTTCCTCATATCGAGACATCCTCGATTAGACACTACATCCACACAAAACTTCAACAGAAAACTCGGTAAGATCCGTTAGTATAATAAAGCAAATCACCACTCTAAGTACTGTTGCAAATCAATTCATATTTTGTTTTTGCATTGTGTATACTTTAATATAACTTTTTGATGCCTTAATCCACTGATATAAATTGATAGTTTCATCAAAACAAGCAAACTATGCATCAAAAATAGAATCTGTCAAAAACAGAACAGTCTGTAGCAATATGAATATTCACCATACTTATGATAGCCCAAAAATTCTACCAAAATTAGGAAAAATAAACAAGTTGTATATAAACACAGTGCAAAAGGAATAAGAACCAATTGACGTTCTAGTTAAAAATGTAAAATCATGCACTACAGCCAAAGTTTCTGTCTAGCACCGTACAAACCAACAAGCATTGTAAACATCCTAAAGGAAAACCTTGGCACATTATTTTTATAATACAATGGAAATGTACAAGGGGATAATTATTTTTGTTGAAAAGTTTCTGTAATCAAGATTCAAAAAGTTTCTGTGAGCATGAACAAAGTTCAAGGCTAGCTCCCACTTCAATAATGCTTGTCTTTCTCACTTTCACTTTCCTTTTTGAAAGGTTTTTAGGTTCCCCTCTTTATTTTTGTGTTTTCAAACTATATAAAAGCACTCGACAGAAATAAATGACTCTCTAAAACTTCTGGGTTGTCTCCCTGGCAGCGCTTTCTTTAAAGCCAGTAAGCTGGGCATTTAGTGCTCAAGTAATGGATCCACCCGGATCCCAAGGTATATAAAAGCCAATTTTAATTAACAATGATTTGTAATTTAGTAGTGAGAAAAAAGTAACATATATCATGCAACAAAGAAGTCTAACGCTCTTCCTATGCATCGGCATGTCATAAAAGAACAATTCATGCACACCAAGTAAAGGCCAATGCATAGTATAAGCAGTTTCTTGCAATTTCATCGTGTTGGAAACATAAAGAGGCGGAGATGTAGTTCCTCTCTCATAATAATTGCAAGTAGGAGCAGCAAGCACATGCATATTATATCTATTAAAATCATCATGTAAAGTAGTAAAACGCAACCCGTCGATATAATCCTTAGTAAGCACAAACTTCTCCGATATATTGTAGTTTGGAGAATTCAAAAAGATAACAGGACTATCATGCGTGGATGCAATAGCAACAATTTCATGTTTAACATAAGGAACTATAGCAAGTTCATCTCCACAAGCATAATTCATATTGGCATCTTGGCCACAAGCATAGCAAGCATCATCAAAAAGGGATATTTCAAACAAATTTAAGGGATCATAGCAATCATCATAGCAATCATCCTTTGGTAAGCACGAAGGGGAATTAAATAATGTATAAGTTGGAGGGTTACTCTCATTAGAAGGTGGGCACGGGTAGCTAATCTGCTCTTCCTCCTTTTGTTCTTCGCTCTCCTCATCATCTTTTTCATCCAATGAGCTCATTGTTTCATCAATTTCTTCTTCTATAGCTTCCTGCAAAATATTAGTCTCTTCTTGGACAGCGTTGACTTTCTTCATAAAAGCATTAATATAGTAATTGTATTCATAATTTTCATAGCAATATCCAAGTATAGCAAGATTTTCTGGCCTATAACCATCATCATCAAAAGCTTCATATTTTTCAAACAAAGCTTCAATATCATAGGCAGCCTTAAAAGCAACAAATTCTTATATTTGTTCCACATCATAGTAATCATATATACCATTAGCATAAGAAGCTAAGGTTTCATTATCGTTAAATTTGCATGAAAAGGGGAGGTGTGGAGCCTCCATCCTAGAGCAACAAGTAATATCATATCTCAAGCATAGATTCCAGGCATACCAACGCAACATAATAAATTGATCCCATAATAGTTTTCCTTTTTGTGTCGAGCGATAATCCCTAAAGTATTCATGTTGATCCAACGTGTCTCCCATTATAAAGTTGAATGGGGTTTTCTCAGGATTATCAAAGTAGTATATAATATCTCTCACATAATGAGAATCGAGGGTTTTAGGAGTTACCCCATCTACATGAGTAGCAAGTACATCTAATTTTTTTGGTTTTTTGTGTTCCATATCCATAACTAAAGATAGAAAACAACTTAGAACAGCAGATAAAAATTATTTAGTGATAAAGCAAACAAGCACACACGAGAATATTCACCCCACGCTATGACTCCCCAGCAATGGCGCCAGAAAAAGGTCTTGACAACCCACAAGTGTAGGGGATCGCAACAGTTTTTGATAAGTAAGAGTGTCGAACCCAACGAGGAGCTAAAGGTAGAATAAATATTCCCTCAAGTTCTATCGACCACTGATACAACTCTACACACGCTTGAAGTTCGCTTTACCTAGAACAAGTATGAAACTAGAAGTACTTTGTAGGTGTGATAGGATAGGTTTGCAAGATAATAAAGAGCACGTAAATAAAAGCTAGGGGCTGTTTAGATAAATATGCAATAAAGTAAGTATTAGTAGAGAGCTTTTTGTTACGAGAAAGTTATTTGTCCAAGGCAATCGATAACTAGACCGGTAATCACTATTGCAATTCTATTTGAGGGAGAGGCATAAGCTAACATACTTTCTCTACTTTGATCATATGCACTTATGATTGGAACTCTAGCAAGCATCCGCAACTACTAAAGATTCATTAAGGTAAAACCCAACCATATCATTAAAGTATCAAGTCCCCTTTTATCCCATACGCAAACAACCTACTTACTCGGGTTTGTCTTCTGTTCACTCACGCCACCCACCATAAGCAAATCATAAACATATTGCAACACCCTACAGCGGGAATCCCTCACGCTTGCGCGACACGGAGGGCACCATAGGACAGCACCAATAATAAAACATGCAACTCAAATCAATCACAATCATCAATTAACCCATAGGACAAAACGGATCTACTCAAACATCATAAGATAGCCATACATCATTGGGAAATAATATATAGCATTGAGCACCATGTTTAAGTAGAGATTACAGCGGGTAAGAGAGAGGTTACACCGCTGCATAGAGGGGGGAAGGTGATGGAGATGTTGGTGAAGATGATGGAGGTGTTGGTGAAGATTGCGGTGATGATGATGGCCCCCGGCAGCGCTCCGGCACCACCGGAAGCAAGGGGGAGAGCCCCCTTCTTATTCTTCTTCCTTAACCTCCTCCCCTGGATGGGAGAAGGGTTTCCTCCTGGTCCTTGGCTCCCATGGCTTGGGAGGGCAAGAGCCCTCCGAGATTGGATCTATCTCTCTGTTTCGCGTTCTCGATTCTACCCTTCACCGTTTCTTAAATATCCAGAGATCCGTAACTCTGATTGGGGTGAATCTTTCACCAGATCTTTCTCATAAAATTAGCTTTCTTGCACCAAAAGAAGACCGTCAACCGCCTTACGGGTGGTCCACGAGCTCAGGCCGCACCAGGGGAGGGCGCGCCCCTGTCTCGTGGCCACCCGGACACCGCTTCACGTTGATTTTACTTCCCAAAAATCATAAATATTCCAAAAAAATCTCCGTCCGCTTTTATCCCGTTTGGACTCCGTTTGATATTGGGTTTCATAAACAAAAACATGCAATGCATGTGAACTGCACGGCAATCGGATCAATATGTTAGTCCCAAAAATAATACTCCCTCCATTCCCTTATACAAGGCCACAAACTCATATTACAGGTACCAAGAAAAAATTAAATGACTCCTTTGCAAGTCAACTTTTCTTTTAGTTAACCGGGATCATTAATACACCACAAGCATGCAACGAATGAATGGGAAGGAAGTGGTGGAGTGTCATTATGACTACATGCATGTAAGTATTAAAAAGTTGCTAGTAGGAGGAAACATCATTAAATTTTGCCTCGATTACTGTTGATGGCCTTGTATTGATGCAAAATGTATTTTTGATAGTGGCCTTGTATAAGGGAATGGAGGGAGTATAAAAACTTGCCAAAAGTATATAAAAGTTGAAGCATATTGGCATGGAACAATCAGAAATTATAGATACGACGGAGACATATCAAACAGCAAAAAAGAAGTTTGAGGTAGACAAATGGGCTTCTAAATATGCTCGGCTTCTATTTACAACAAGTTTTAGACATCCTGAAATAATTTTTTTGCATAGGATGTTGATTTTATGGATCAGAACGATCCATTTGTTTGTGACTGCAAACAAGAGTGGTTGGGTTAGATGTTACTGTCATGTTCAATCTGGGTTTTGTCTAAAAATTTGATGAACAATTATTCCTTGGGCTTTTTGTACCATTTGTATGCTTGACTTGCATGTTGTTGCCCTCGTACTCCCCTCCACCTGCCACTACACTACCGCATCTTCCATGGCTGCTGTTCGTTCCCGTCCGAGGCCTTGTCGTCCTTCTCCGCCTTGGTTCGCTTGCTGTGCCCGCCACCTGCCACTATACAACCAATAGGAATCAGGAGATGAGTGTACGTGGAGAGACTGACAGTAGGGACCCACCAGGGTCATTGCATTTTGCAAGCAGGTGCCTCGTTATTACAAGCCAAAAAATACATCCTCCTAATTATTTGACAACTAGGTCCCACGCCATTCTCAATGTAGTCAATAAACGAGAAAATTACACAACGAGTGGATAACACCAGGGACCTAGTGTCAGGACCCCGACTCAATGCCACATCGATCTAGCATGTAACACCTCATATCACTTTGCGGCCTCACGCACGGTATTCCCACGGGTGTCGCCTTACCTTTGCCGGGGACTGTTTGTGCCTTTTGGCACACGTATATGATAGTGTCGCTAGCATCCATATGATAAGGATCCCGGGCTGACATGGCTAGTCGTAAACCCAAAGTGGCACAAACTTACAGGGACATGCATCCATGACCCAGCATCGGACATGTCGGTCATCAGCGAGTGAATCCATGCTGTAGCAATGGGCTAGCAGGACTCCGGTGAACCGGGCTATAGCAGGCTAACAAGACTCCGGTAGACACCGCGTGACATTTCCCCGAAGGGACAGACACATGAACGAAGAAGGACACATGTCGGCCAGCCTAAGTGTTCCAGAGCAGTAGCAAGCTTCCAAGGCTCAGTGGAAGCACTAGGAGACATTTCCCGGTAAGAGAGGCTACCAAGGATAAACAACTAGATAGTCAGATCCCACACATAACAAGCATTTCAATAACATACACACAATATGCTCGTTATGTGCAAATACAACATGGCATCACAACATGACTCTACAACTCAAGTATTTTATTCAATAGGCTCCATGGAGCGAGATATTACAGACATGGGTCTCTCGACCCAGCATTCAGAGCATACAAGTCAAAGCACAAGCGGAAGCTTAACATGTCCGAGTACGCATAACTATAAATGAAAAAGGCCGAGAAGCTCGACTATCTACTAGATCTGCCGAGGGCACAAGATCGTAGCTGAGGTAACAAGCTAAACGTCAAGTCCAAGCGAACTACTAGCGAGACCAAGTCTCTCGCAAAAACATAAAATAGGCAAACGTGAGTACAAATGTACCCATCAAGACTTACATCGAACTATCTACATATGCATCATTATCAACAAAGGGATGGTGGGGTTTAATCTGCAGACAAGCCAGCTTTGACTCACTGGCTATCCTGAACTACGATCGCAAGTAACTCTTTTGAGGTGGCACACGAGTCCACATATTCACCATATCAATACACCACTATGGATCCACTCCGCCTCCCTACAAGAACGCCACCCATAGCACTCACCCTTATCTTGCGATTTTAGAGTATCCACTTTCACTTGTCTATGAACTATACAGCGCACCCGAAGTCCTTTTCATGACACGGCTATTCAATAGATCATATTAACCCTGCAGGGTGTACTTCTTCACACGCCTCGCCACTTACCACCATGTACACCTCGTGTATCTCGGCAACCTTCAAGCGGAAGCTTTGGCGAGGAGTCGGCCACGACCGACTAACCACACAAGTCTCTCGTCCGTGTTTATCGCCTATTCGGTTCCATCCGCAAGGAGATCCGCCGGGTGTCGCCACAGCCCCAAACGATGTGTGCAGGGTTCCCAAGTCCACCAACCGGTGCCACTTGGTACAGGCCATCAGGCCTAGTCTGTCCCAAGCCCACCTGTACCGGGTGCCACTTGGTAGACTACTAACACTACCTACAAACACCAGAAACTAGTTGCAACTCCTGGACAGAGATCAGGTTGATTAATAAGTCGAGAGGGGAACTTAAGCATTCCAATGCGTGGTAGTAGCTGTTCATGGATCACAAACACAGATTTCAGTTCCTGAGGACGGCTTCAATGAGACAACCCACCATGTACTCCTACATGGCCTCTCACCGCTACCTTTACCAAATCGTGTTCACACACTTAGCTCACACACAGTAGGACATGTTCACCACTTTCCAATTCATTCCCGATGAATCGACTGACTCAACTCTAAGCGGTAGCGAGCATGACAAACAAGCATGAATGAGTAGGCACATCAGGCTCAAACAACTCCTACTCATGCTAGTGGGTTTCATCTATTTATCGTGGCAATGACAGTCATGCAGAGGAAAGGGGTTCAACTACCGCAGCATGTAACAGTTGAATCGTTGTTGTCCTAATGCAGTAAAAGAGAGCAGGAGCGAGAGAATGGGATTGTATCAGAATGAACAAGGGGGTTTTGCTTGCCTGGCATTTCTGAAGATAGTATAGTTCTTCATCGGTGTCATCGAACTCGTCGTCGGAACCAAGTCTATCGAGAGGGGACAAATATCGGCAACACAGAGAAAACACAATCAATGCAATGCAACAATATGATGCATGAATATGACATGGCAAAATGAGTGTGTTTTGGCTAATGCAACTCAGAACAGATTAAATGAAGTTGGTTTGAACCAAGGGTTCAAATTCAAACTCCATATGTGAAATTCAAATGCCATTTATATGATTTGCCCTAAACAGCAGCCATAAGTTGTTATAACATGCATGAAAATGGTGCAGATGGATAGATTGGATTTTTCTGATCATTTTTCATATATAATTTATTTCATTTGGAGTTACGGTTGAATTTCGATAATTTTTAGAAGTTTATACTATTTTCTGGAATTTCCTGAATAAGAATAAATCCAGTTAATTATTTATCGCGTCAACATTGCGTCAGGGTGACATCTTCAAGTCAACAACGGCTGGTCCAGGTCAAACCTGACCAGTGGGGTCCACTAGTCAGTGACCCAGTGATGCGTAGAGTCACAGACAGGTGGTGTCGGGTCAACGACCACGTCAGCAAGTTAGCCCTGACGCGTGGGTTCGCTGGTTTTGTTAACTAATCTAACTTAAATCTAACTTGCGGATTAATTAGGCAGCAGGTCCCACTATTAGTGTCTAGAAAGTGGGGTTAATTAGTGGTGTTAGCTGCTAATGGTGGCGCCACGTCATCATCACCGGATCTACGCCGGCGACGACCAAACCGACGAAGAGAGCTCGCCGGACTTGCGTTAGGGACGGCGGTTCGTCGCGCTGCTGGCACCAGAGAGGGTCTCTTGCTCGTCCGCATCCAAAGGACTAGACAGGAGGCGGCGGGGTGGCCGGGAGCATCGCCGGTGGCGAGCGTTGGCGGCGGCAGTGGCTCGGTTCGAGCGGCTGCGGTGTTCTGCCGCGGGCTGGAGCAAACGGTGTTGCGCAAGAGCATCTACAGGGTAGCAGAAGCACGTTGGTGCCATGGGGGCGAGCTGAGGGGCTCGGGAGCATGGGATCCATCGGCCATGGCGGTGGGGAGCTTCGGCGTCCGTGCAACTACGGCCTAGAGGAAGCGGACAAGCATGGGAGATGGGGGAAAAGGTTCGGGGCCTCACAGTGAACACGCAGGGAGGGTCAGAGGGCTCGGGGGCGTTCCGAAGACGACGAACTGGAGGCGGCGGCCGTGGGTGGCCGAGCTTGAGGACGAAGACGATGGCGGCGGCTCAGGGCCTCTGTGCTTCCTTCCTTCGGCTGAGAGGTGAAGCGCGAGGTGGCTGAGGCGTTGGATAGCTCGGGGAGGCAAGGCGACGGCGGTGGGTGCGGCAGCTCACGGCGGCGCTCTCGGGCTCATGGAAAGAGAGGAAGCGGGAGCCAGAGAAAGGGGAGAACGAGGGGAGGCTCTGGGCGTCTCCATGGCGTCGCGAGGATGTCGGGGAGGCTGCCACCGCAAAGCAGGAGGTGGAGGCGTCGCGTGCGACGCGGCGACCGCCTCGCCCTCTTGGCAGAGGTTGAAGACAACCGCTCTGCCACGGTGGGCTTGACTGGTGCAGCTGGGCCGGCTACAGGTAAGTGGCCCAGGTACAGGTCTTTTCTTTCTCTCTCTCTTTATTTTTCTTTTCTATTTCTGTTATTTGTTTTGATTTGATTTAGAACATCAAATCATTTTTGTAAACTTTCTGTAAATTGTTATGTGAGCTCAGGACTAGCCCAAGTCACATGCAACTTACAAAAATGTTTGAGCTTTATTTTTTATATAATAGAAATAAACCCAACTCAAATATGTCATTGATTTAATTCAAAAGGCCCAGAATAAATATTTCAGTCACTCCAAAAATATTGGTTTGCATTTTACCTCATGCCAATATTTTCATAGAGTAACAGGAACATTTTCTTGGACTCATTTGATGAGATTTAAATGTTGGTTATTTTTAGAGGTCTTCTGAGGCTTTTGAAAATTCCTCAATTCAAATTTCATTAGAATTTAAACATGAAGCTCACATGAAGGGCTAGCCTAGTGCATACCAGAACTAGGGATGTGACAGCTCACCCCTACTAAACAAGAATCTCGTCCCAAGATTCAAGACGTGAGGTAAGTGGAAAAGGGGTCACAAAACTATCACAATCTTCATGATCCATCTGCCCTTCTCGAAGATGTTGGTTCATTGATTCAAATTGATCTTGACGTCTTTGCTTTCGAGATCTTCATCCACCACGATGACGATAGAAAGAAATTCTTCGGAACTGATCTCCTCAAAGATCGAGCAACTGACGATCAACTCACGGAATGAGGCATAGAACATCTCTCGAGCTGAGACGCGAAGCATACATCCAAAGGGGTGGAGTGTAACAGATGACGAGGGTTCACTAGGTAGACAACAATTCCACACCTAAGAGAGTGGTGAAGGGTTGTCAACGTAACGAGGTTTTGAGTTGCCATGGTACCACAGCGAGACATCCCGGAGGAGGGTGATTTGTAGATATCCCCTTAAGTGACAAAAAGAATTACCTTTGATTCAGAGATCATTGATACTCTTTATACCAACCTAAGGCAAGTCACAATCGATCATTTGACGGAGTTCAAAGGAATGGCATATCCGGATTCGAATGGATGATGTGGATTACCTTGTTGAAGAAAACGCAAGGGATGATTTTGCTTATCACCGGAAATGGGTGGAATCCATGGTAGGACCACTTTTGAAGATGATCCTGAATAAGAATTGCTAAGGAGGCAGCCCATGGTGAAATGGCACAAAGACGGTGCAATATAGGAACAAAATGCAAATGTTGGAATGTTCCAACCATCATATCTGCCTGAGATTCAGATCTGGTTAGCAACAAGATACTTCAGACTCAGCATGTCTGCAAAAGAAGGCTTGCAACACAATTCGATGAGATGGTGTTGCAAGGTTCTCGGGAAATGAACTACGATAGTAAGCTCCGAAACATGAGCTGGTTCTGCTACATACAAGTGAACACACTGTCCCAGACAAGCATGGCCACGTAGTAGTCTTATAATAAAACACTACCGAGTTCAGATGGGGAACGATCAACGAGGATATCGAAGTCTTGTGCATGAACTAGTATTCGCACATCAACTCCTTTCCTTGAACAAATCAATCAGTGGCTTGGGGTGCTAGGTAATACATATGGGATGAAGGTTGCAAGTCTCCAAACCACAGAATACTTCTCACATATGCTTGACTGACTTGGGATGATTCCGGAGGAGGCAAAAATAAACTTTCTAGAATTCACGGCGGCAACTTGCATCAAATGCACGTGAATCAAAGGAAGTCACTTCTTTCATCCAACATATGCTTCATGAACGGGACATGAAGATAATGCTTATAGAAGTTTCCAACACTAGCTTGATGTTCAACATGAATCATGGAGGAGACAAAATGCTGCTGATGGGCTCAACAGCAACTCATCGGAATTTCCATATCATTGGATTTCCACCATTATGTGAACAATGTGATAGTATTGGTCAGACCAAAAGATGTAATGGTGTATGCTCGAGGGATCAACCACGAGTAAGACAACATTACTTAACATCGTTGGTTCGACTTGATTTGAGGATAGCCCACACTCAATTCAAAGTTTTAACAAGATAATTGATCCAACAACTGATCACGAGGATCAATCAATGAGGATAACATCTTTCTTCAATACACACACACACACACAAGGATATCCCTTTGGAATGAACTAAGTCGGACAAGCTTTTATCTTCCAACTCTCCAAGTTGTTGTTTAGCTTAACCAACTAGCTCAGGGTATCCAACACGAATTCTTGGAGAAAGGTTGGTTTCGAAAACCAACTTGATCATGAGCTCAACATAGCGGTCAGGTGACAACCTGGTGATACTTCCGAGAAGATAATCGGAAAATCACGAACCACCGATATGTTACTAAACTCGAGAACAACCTTGCTTTTCAGGACAAGATGATACGATCACAAGAGCGAGGGACTCAATCCTAACTCAAAGATCGAAGAGTGCACCAGAAATAAGGACAAAGTAGCACGATCAATCTTAAAATGATGATTCAAGAACCAACAGGCTAAGAGTGAAATTATTGTCCTTTAACTACCAAGCAACAAGGTTGCTAGGAGTATAGATTTCACACATCATAGTTCATCTGTCGGCATTTCGGTTGCAACAACATGGGGACCGAGAAATGAATAATGATGGAGAGAGTATCACTGTATCAAGAGTTCATAGGATAGTGTGCAGTTCCCATGGCATTCTCGATATAAAGATGGTAATACTACAAGGTAGAACATAACAAAAGCTGGGTTGGCATTTTGATCTGCAGGGTACAACTACTTTGACCCAATCCTGGATGTGGATGAGGTACTGGAGTTTGTTTCTCCTAGTCATTCCGGAATAGAATGGCTTGACGGACCACAAGAGTAATAGACATCGATGAACGAATGCACGCATACTCTTGACTATCAATTGATAGACGAGGCCAGGAAACAACTAAAGAGGGACAACTCAAAGGAACATATATCTTTCTGAGTTGTGGATGCATAGATTAATATGTCGAGCAAAGCTCAACATTTCTTCCGGATAACCCATGCAGAAAGGTAGAACTGGCAGAGTCACGATATAGAATGGAGAACTCATCGAGAGCACTCTTGTTGTGATCTCTTGATTCAAGGAACTTCCGCCATAAGCAGTTCATGGTATTTCGAAGAAGGAAATACCACGGACCTCGAGGACTATCGCAAAGGTTACTAATATCCTAAAGGAACTAGCAATCACTATCAACATGAAGTAAGTAGGGGAATCTCGAGTTCAGAAACCCAGGAGTAGAATACCTACCACAAGGTGGCATCACGGGATGCTTTCGAGAATGATGGCCAGAATCATCACACCGGGAACATGAGGCATGGCGAAATTACTAGGTGATATTCTAGACACCTAGGGTCATAATAATAACTCCAACATATATGTCGAGGCAATAGAGTACCTCAACTCAACAACTAGTGTGATTAACTCCGCCTAAAGGAACATCGTAATCGAGGAAAAGGATTTTGCAAATGCATCGATTGTTTAGAAAACTCGATGAATCGGACAAAGATAACGGTGTAAATGCTCAAAATGATTTGTGACATCTTGAAAAATAGTGGCATGACCACTGAACATCACAATATCAAGGTTCTGAGACCAGCTATGAACATACAGAAGTAGTAAAAACTAAACTGAGATTTGAAACTATCAATTCTATAAGTCTATGGATTAGTAACACGTCATCCTGATAGATAGATGAGAAGGCATAGTTCTTAATCCCCGTAGAAGAGAAGAGGATGACTCAGATCAGAAGGCCATGAGGTATAAGGAGTAAAAAGAGCCTTACGTTCCCTTCCACAATCAATTCCCTTACATAACTAAAGCATTTCTAGACACAACTTCGACCAGTTTGGCTTGGTAATCCTACAGGCAGTCAAGCTCTGATACCAAAGCTGTCAGGACCCCGACTCAATGCCACATCGATCTAGCATGTAACACCTCATATCACTTTGTGGCCTCACGCACGGTATTCCACGGTGTCGCCTTACCTTTGCCGGGACCGCTTAGCCTTTTGGCACATGTATATGATAGTGTCGCTAGCATCCATATGATAAGGATCCCGGCTGACATGGCTAGTCGTAAACCCAAAGTGGCACAAACTTACAGGACAGCATCCATGACCCAAAGATCGGACGTGTCGGTCATCAGCGAGTGAATCCAGGCTGTAGCACTGGGCTAGCAGGACTCCGGTGAACCGGGCTGTAGCAGGCTAACAGGACTCCGGTAGACACCGCGTGACATTTCCCCGAAGGGACAGACACATGAATGAAGAAGGACACATGCCGGCCAGCCTAAGTGTTCCAGAGCAGTAGCAAGCTTCCAAGGCTCAGTGGAAGCACTAGGAGACATTTCCGAGTAAGAGAGGCTACCAAGGATAAACAACTAGATAGTCAGATCCCACACATACCAAGCATTTCAATAACATACACACAATATGCTCGTTATGTGCAAATACAACATGGCATCACAACATGACTCTACAACTCAAGTATTTTATTCAATAGGCCCGAGGAGCGAGATATTCTGAGACATGGGTCTCGACCCAAAGATTCAGAGCATACAAGTCAAAGCACAAGCGAAGCTTAACATGTCCGAGTACGCATAACTATAAATGAAAAAGGCCGAGAAGCGACTATCTACTAGATCCGCCGAGGGCACAAGATCGTAGCTGAGGTAACAAGCTAAACGTCAAGTCCAAGCGAACTACTAGCGAGATCAAGTCTCTCTGCAAAAACATAAAATAGGCAAACGTGAGTACAAATGTACCCACAAGACTTACATCGAACTATCTACATATGCATCATTATCAACAAAGGGATGGTGGGGTTTAAGCTGCAGCAAGCCAGCTTTGACTCGTGGCTATCCTGAACTATGACCGCAAGTAACTCTTTTGAGGTGGCGCACACGAGTCCACATATTCACCATATCAATACACCACTATGGATCCGCTCCGCCTCCCCACGAGAACGCCATCCATAGCACTCACCCTTATCTTGCGCATTTTAGAGTATCCACTTTCACTTGTCTATGAACTGCACAGCAACCCGAAGTCCTTTTCATGACACGGCTATTCAATAGATCATATTAACCCAGTAGGGTGTACTTCTTCACACGCTCTCGCCACTTACCACCATGTACACCTCGTGTATCTCGGCAACCTTCAAGCGGAAGCTTTGGCGAGGAGTCGGCCACGACCGACTAACCACACAAGTCTCTCATCCGGGTTTATCGCCTATTCGGGTTCCATCCGCAAGGAGATCCGGCCCGGGTGTCGCTCACGGCCCCAAACGATGTGTGCAGGGTTCCCAAGTCCACCAAACGGGTGCCACTTGGTACACCGGGCCACTGTGCCTAGTCTGTCCCAAGCCCACTTGTACTGGGTGCCACTTGGTAGACTACTAACACTACCTACAAACACCAGAAACTAGTTGCAACTCCTGGACAGAGATCAGGTTGATTAATAAGTCGAGAGGGGCACTTAAGCATTCCAATGCGTGGTAGTAGCTGTTCATGGATCACAAACACAGAACTCAGTTCCTGAGGACAGCTTCAATGAGACAACCCACCATGTACTCCTACATGGCCTCTCACCGCTACCTTTACCAAATCGTGTTCACACACTTAGCTCACACAAGTAGGACATGTTCACCACTTTCCAATTCATTCCCGATGAATCAGACCTGACTCAACTCTAAGCGATAGCAGGCATGACAAACAAGCATGAATGAGTAGGCACATCAGGGCTCAAACAACTCCTACTCATGCTAGTGGGTTTCATCTATTTACTGTGGCAATGACAGGTCATGCAGAGGAAAGGGGTTCAACTACCGCAGCATGTAACAGTTGAATCGTTGTTGTCCTAATGCAGTAAAAGAGAGCAGGAGCGAGAGAATGGGATTGTATCGGAATGAACAAGGGGGTTTTGCTTGCCTGGCACTTCTGAAGATAGTATAGTTCTTCATCGGTGTCATCGAACTCGTCGTCGGAACCAAGTCTATCGAGAGGGGACAAATATCAGCAACACAGAGAAAACACAATCAATGCAATGCAACAATATGATGCATGAATATGACATGGCAAAATGAGTGCGTTTTGGCTAATGCAACTTAGAACAGATTAAATGAAGTTTTTTTGAACCAAGGGTTCAAATTCAAACTCCATATGTGAAATTCAAATGCCATTTATATGATTTGCCCTAAACAGCAGCCATAAGTTGTTATAACATGCACGAAAATGGTACAGATGGATAGATTGGATTTTTCTGATCATTTTTCATATATAATTTATTTCATTTGGAGTTACGGTTGAATTTCTATAATTTTTAGAAGTTTATACTATTTTCTAGAATTTCCTGAATAAGAATAAATCCAGTAAATGATTTATCGCGTCAGCATTGCGTCAGGGTGACATCATCAAGTCAACAACGGCTGGTCCAGGTCAAACCTAACCAGTGGGGTCCACTAGTCAGTGACCCAGTGATGCGTAGAGTCACAGACAGGTGGGTCGGGTCAACGACCACGTCAGCAAGTCAGCCCTGACGCGTGGGTCCGCTGGTTTTGTTAACTAATCTAACTTAACTAGCGGCTTAATTAGGCAGCAGGGCCCACTGTCAGTGTCTAGAAAGTGGGGTTAATTAGTGGTGTTAGCTGCTAATGGTGGCGCCACGTCATCATCACCGGATCTACGCCGGCGACGACCAAACCGACGAAGAGAGCTCACCGGACTTGCGTTAGGGATGGCGGTTCGTCGCGCTGCTGACACCAGAGAGGGTCTCTCGCTCGTCCGCATCCAAAGGACCGGACAGGAGGCGGCGGGGTGGCCAGGAGCATCGCCGGCGGCGAGCGTTGGCGGCGGTAGTGGCTCGGTTCGAGCGGCTGCGGGGTTCTGGTGCGGGCTGGAGCAAACGGTGTTGCGCAAGAGCATCTACAGGGCAGCAGAAGCACGTTGGTGCCACGGGGGCGAGCTGAGGGGCTCGGGAGCATGGGATCCATCGGCCATGGCGGTGGGGAGCTTCGGCGTCCGTGCAACTATGGCCTAGAGGAAGCGGACAAGCATGGGAGATGGGGGAAAAGGTTCGGGGCCTCACAATGAACACGCAGGGAGGGTCAGAGGGCTTGGGGGCGTTCCGAAGACGACGAACTGGAGGCGGCGGCCGTGGATGGCCGAGCTTGAGGACGAAGACGATGGCGGCGGCTCAGGGCCTCCGTGCTTCCTTCCTTCGGCTGAGAGGTGAAGCGCGAGGTGGCTGAGGCGTTGGATAGCTCGGGGAGGCAAGGTGACGGCGGTGGGTGCGGCAGCTCACGGCGGCGCTCTCGGGCTCATGGAAAGAGAGGAAGCGGGAGCCAGAGAAAGGGGAGAACGAGGGGAGGCTCTGGGCGTCTCCATGGCGTCGCGAGGATGTCGGGGAGGCTGCCACCGCGAAGCAGGAGGTGGAGGCGTCCGCGTGCGCACGTGCGACTTCGCCTCTGCCTACTGGCAGAGGTTGAAGACAGCCGCTCTGCCACGGTGGGCTGGACTGGTGCAGCTGGGCCGGCTACAGGTAAGTGGCCCAGGTACATGTCTTTTCTTTCTCTCTCTCTTTATTTTTCTTTTCTATTTCTGTTATTTGTTTTGATTTGATTTAGAACATCAAATCATTTTTGTAAACTTTCTGTAAATTGTTATGTGAGCTCAGGACTAGCCCAAGTCACATGCAACTTACAAAAATGTTTGAGCTTTATTTTTTATATAATAGAAATAAACCCAACTCAAATATGTCATTGATTTAATTCAAAAGGCCCAGAATAAATATTTTAGTCACTCCAAAAATATTGGTTTGCATTTTACCTCATGCCAATATTTTCATAGAGTAACAGGAACATTTTTTTGGACTCATTTGATGAGATTTAAATGTTGGTTATTTTTAGAGGTCTTCTGAGGCTTTTGAAAATTCCTCAATTCAAATTTCATTAGAATTTAAACATGAAGCTCACATGAAGGGCTAGCCTAGTGCATACCGAACTAGGGATGTGACAGCTCACCCTACTAAACAAGAATCTCGTCCCAAGATTCAAGACGTGAGGTAAGTGGAAAAGGGTCACAAAACTATCACAATCTTCATGATCCATCGCCCTTCTCAAGATGTTGGTTCATTGATTCAAATTGATCTTGACGTCTTTGCTTTGAGATCTTCATCCACCACGATGACGATAGAAAGAAATTCTTCGAACTCGATCTCCTCAAAGATCGAGCAACTGACGATCAACTCACGGAATGAGGCATAGAACATCTCTCGAGCTGAGACGCGAAGCATACATCCAAAGGGGTGGAGTGTAACAGATGACGAGGGTTCACTAGGTAGACAACAATTCCACACCTAAGAGAGTGGTGAAGGGTTGTCAACGTAACGAGGTTTTGAGTTGCCATGGTACCACAAATGAGACATCCGGAGGAGGGTGATTTGTAGATATCCCTTAAGTGACAAAAGAAGTACCTTTGATTCGAGATCATTGATACTCTTTATACCAACCTAAGGCAAGTCACAATCGATCATTTGACGGAGTTCAAAGGAATGGCATATCCGAATTGAATGGATGATGTGGATTACCTTGTTGAAGAAAACGCAGGGATGATTTTGCTTATCACCGAAATGGGTGGAATCCATGGTAGGACCACTTTTGAAGATGATCCTTAATAAGAATTGCTAAGGAGGCAGCCCATGGTGAAATGGCACAAAGACGGTGCAATATAGGAACAAAATGCAAATGTTGGAATGTTCCAACCATCATATCTGCGCCGAGATTCAGATCTGGTTAGCAACAAGATACTTGGACTCAAAGATGTCGCAAAGAAGGTTTGCAACACAATTCGACGAGATGGTGTTGCGAGGTTCTCGGGAAATGAACTACGATAGTAAGCTCCGAAACATGAGCTGGTTCTGCTACATACAAGTGAACACACTGTCCCAGACAAGCATGGCCACGTAGTAGTCTTATAATAAAACACTACCGAGTTCAGATGGGGAACGATCAACGAGGATATCAAAGTCTTGTGCATGAACTAGTATTCGCACATCAACTCCTTTCCTTGAACAAATCAATCAGTGGCTTGGGGTGCTAGGTAATACATATGGGATGAAGGTTGCAAGTCTCCAAACCACAGAATACTTCTCACATATGCTTGACTGACTTGGGATGATTCCGGAGGAGGCAAAATAAACTTTCTAGAATTCACGGTGCAACTTGCATCAAATGCACGTGAATCAAAGGAAGTCACTTCTTTCATCCAACATATGCTTCATGAACGGGACATGAAGATAATGCTTATAGAAGTTTCCAACACTAGCTTGATGTTCAACATGAATCATGGAGGAGACAAAATGCTGCTGATGGGCTCAACAACAACTCATCGGAATTTCCATATCATTGGATTTCCACCGTTATGTGAACAATGTGATAGTATTGGTCAGACCAAAAGATGTAATGGTGTATGCTCGAGGGATCAACCACGAGTAAGACAACATTACGAACATCGTTGGTTCTGACTTGATTTGAGGATAGCCCACACTCAATTCAAAGTTTTAACAAGATAATTGATCCAACAACTGATCACGAGGATCAATCAATGAGGATAACATCTTTCTTCAATACACACACACACACACAAGGATATCCCTTTGGAATGAACTAAGTCGGACAAGCTTTTATCTTCCAACTCTCCAAGTTGTTGTTTAGTTTAACCAACTAGCTCAGGGTATCCAACACGAATTCTTGGAGAAAGGTTGGTTTCGAAAACCAACTTGATCACGAGCTCAACATAGCGGTTAGGTGACAACCTAGTGATACTTCCGAGAAGATAATCGGAAAATCACGAACCACCGATATGTTACTAAACTCGAGAACAACCTTGCTTTTCAGGACAAGACGATACGATCACAAGAGCGAGGGACTCAATCCTAACTCAAAGATCGAAGAGTGCACCAGAAATAAGGACAAGGTAGCACGATCAATCTTAAAATGATGATTCAAGAACCAACAGGCTAAGAGTGAAATTATTGTCCTTTAACTACCAAGCAACAAGGTTGCTAGGAGTATAGATTTCACACATCATAGTTCATCTGTCGGCATTCCGGTTGCAACAACATGGGGACCGAGAAATGAATAATGATGGAGAGAGTATCACTGTATCAAGAGTTCATAGGATAGTGTGCAATTCCCATGGCATTCTCGATATAAAGATGGTAATACTACAAGGTAGAACAGAACAAAAGCTGGGTTGGCATTTTGATCTGCAGGGTACAACTACTTTGACCCAATCCTAGATGTGGATGAGGTACTGGAGTTTGTTTCTCCTAGTCATTCCGGAATAGAATGGCTTGACGGACCACAAGAGTAATAGACATCGATGAACGAATGCACGCATACTCTTGACTATCAATTGATAGACGAGGCCAGGAAACAACTAAAGAGGGACAACTCAAAGGAACATATATCTTTCTGAGTTGTGGATGCATAGATTAATATGTCGAGCAAAGCTCAACATTTCTTCCGGATAACCCATGCAAAAAGGTAGAACTAGCAGAGTCACGATATAGAATGGAGAACTCATCGAGAGCACTCTTGTTGTGATCTCTTGGTTCAAGGAACTTCCGCCATAAGCAGTTCATGGTATTTCGAAGAAGGAAATACCACGGACCTCGAGGACTATCGCAAAGGTTACTAATATCCTAAAGGAACTAGCAATCACTATCAACATGAAGTAAGTAGGGGCATCTCGGGTTCAGAAACCCAGGAGTAGAATACCTACCACAAGGTGGCATCACGGGATGCTTTCGAGAATGATGGCCAGAATCATCACACCGGGAACATGAGGCATGGCGAGATTACTAGGTGATACTCTAGACACCTAGGGTCATAATAATAACTCCAACATATATGTCGAGGCAATAGAGTACCTCAACTCAACAACTAGTGTGATTAACCTAGCCTAAAGGAACATCGTAATCAGAGGAAAAGGATTTTGCAAATGCATCAGATTGTTTAGAAACCTGGGATGACTCGGACAGCATAACGGCTGTAAATGCTCAAAATGATTTGTGACATCTTGAAAAATAGTGGCATGACCACTGAACATCACAATATCAAGGTTCTGAGACCAGCTATGAACATACAGAAGTAGTAAAAACTAAACTGAGATTTGAATCTATCAATTCTATAAGTCTATGGATTAGTAACACGTCATCCTGATAGATAGATGAGAAGGCCTAGTTCTTAATGCTAATAAAAATAATATGGGCTTCAAATATCCTTAAGAATTAGCAAATGGGCTGTAAATTATTGAAAATAATGGCTAATGGGTTGTAATCTGTTTTCCACAGATTTGGAGGCTAACTTCTGGGCCTACTAGGTTGACGATGACGCTATCCTAATTTTTTTGACGCGTACGCAAGGCTTTGTCAACTTAGTCGACACACAGCAGTGACTGTTAGATGTCCATCCAACGGCCGCCGGGCTTCTTCAATCTCTGATCTTCCTGCTCCAGTCGCCCAAACCAGCGCCGGCAGGACTGCCTGCTCCCTCCTCCTGTGGCTGGCTGTGCTACCGCCAGGCCATCCCTCTAACCACCAACACATCCTGTTATTTTCTGGCGACGTCAGGCTCACCCCGCAGCCGACCAGTCAGCGCTCGTACTCCCCTTAGCGTGGGCATCCGCAGTGGTGGCTTCGCCGGCTCTAGGTGGTTCTCTTCCTGGGCCTCGCCCTCGTCCGCCGCGTTTGTGCTCTCGGCCCAGCGAGGTCAACATGGTCAACAAACAACAGCCATCGGAAGAGGCTGACAGTAGGAGCCCACACAGGGAAATGCCTCCTTATTACATGCAAAATAATGATTCCTCCACCTGATAGCTGGGACCCACCGAAAAGGCCTCTGTATTTCGCAAAAAAAAAATTTCCCCCGCTGTCAGCTCGGACCCACCGGAAATTGTTGGGGAACGTAGTAATTTCAAAATAATTCCTACGCACACGCAAGATCATGGTGATGTATAGCAACGAGAGGGGAGAGTGTTGTCTATGTACCCTCGTAGACCGAAGCGGAAGCGTTGACGCAACGTAGAGGAAGTAGTCGTACGTCCTCCCGGTCCAACCGATCCAAGCACCGTTACTCCGGCACCTCCGAGTTCTTGACACGCGTACAGCTCGATGACGCACCCCAATCTCCGATCCAGCAGAGGTGCGGGGAGGAGTTCCGTCAGCACGACGGCGTGGTGACGATCTTGATGTTCTCTGTCGCAGGCTTCGCTAAGCACCGCTACAATATGACCGAGGTGTAATATCGTGGAGGGGGCACCGCACACGGCTAAGGAACGATCTCAATGATCAACTTGTGTGTCTAGGGTGCCCCCGCCCGTGATATAAAGGAGGGAGGGAGGAGGAGGCCGCCCAAGGGGAGGCGCCATAGGGTGGCAAACCTACTCCAAGTAGGTTTGGCCCCCCCTTCCTATTCGGAGTAGGAGAAGGAAGGAAGAGGGGAGGAGAGAAGGAAGGGGCGGCCCCCTCCCAGTCGGATTGGGCTTGGGGCGCGCCTCCCTTGCTCCTTCTTCCTCCCTTCCACTCAGCCCAATAAGTCCCATATACTTACCGGGGTTTGGTAACCTCCTGAGCTTGATATATTCCCAATCTCACCGGAACCTTTCCGGTATCCAAATATATCCGTCCAATATATCAATCTTTATGTCTCGACCATTTCGAGACTCCTCGTCATGTCCGTGATCACATCCGGAACTCCGAACAACCTTTGGTACATCAAAATACATAAACTCATAATGAAACTGTCGTCAAAACCTTAAGCGTGCGGACCCTACGGTTCGAGAACAATGTAGACATGACCGAGACATGTCTCCGGTCAATAACCAATAGCGGGACCTGGATGCCCATGTTGGTTCCTACATATTCTACGAAGATCTTTATCGGTCAAACCGCACAACAACATACGTTGTTCCCTTTGTCATCGGTATGTTACTTGCCCGAGATTCGATCGTCGGTATCCAATACCTAGTTCAATCTCGTTACCGGCAAGTCTCTTTACTCGTTCCGTAATACATCATCCGCAACTAACTCATTAGTTGAAATGCTTGCAAGGCTTAAGTGATGTGTATTACCGAGAGGGCCCAGAGATACCTCTCCGACATTCGGAGTGACAAATCCTAATCTCGAAATACGCCAACTCAACAAGTACCTTTGGAGACACCTGTAGAGCACCTTTATAATCACCCGATTCGTTGTGACGTTTGGTAGCACACAAAGTGTTCCTCCGGTAAATGGGAGTTGCATAATCTCATAGTCATAGGAACATGTATAAGTCATGAAGAAAGCAATAGCAACATACTAAACGATCGGGTGCTAAGCTAACGGAATGGGTTATGTCAATCAGATCATTCAAGTAATGATGTGATCCCGTTAATCAAATAACAACTCTTTGTCCATGGTTAGGAAACATAACCATCTTTGATTAACAAGCTAGTCAAGTAGAGGCATACTAGTGACACTCTGTTTGTCTATATATTCACACATGTATTATGTTTCCGGTTAATACAATTCTAGCATGAATAATAAACATTTATCATGATATAAGGAAATAAGTAATAACTTTATTATTGCCTCTAGGGCATATTTCCTTCAGTCTCCCACTTGCACTAGAGTCCATAATCTAGATCACATCACCATGTGATTCACATCGATAGTTCACATCATCATGTGATTAACACCCATAGTTCACATCGCCATGTGACCAACATCCAAAGGGTTTACTAGATTCGGTAATCTAGTTCACATCGTTATGTGATTAACACCCAAAGAGTACTTAGGTGTGATCCTGTTTTGCTTGTGAGAGAATCTTAGTCAACGGGTCTTTCACATTCAGATCCGTTATGTATTTTGCAATTTTTTATGTCTACAATGCTCTGCACGAAGCTACTCTAGCTAATTGCTCCCACTTTCAATATGTATCTAGATCGAGACTTAGAATCATCTAGATCGGTGTCAAAACTTGCATCGACGTAACCCTTTATGACTAACCTTTGTCACTTCCATAATCGAGAAACATATCCTTATTCCACTAAGGATAATTTTGATCATTGTCGATGATCTACTCCTAGATCACTATTGTACTCCTTGCCAAACTCAAAGGAGGGTATACTAGATCTGGTACACAACATGGCATACTTTATAGAACCTATGGCCAAGGCATAGGGAATGACTTTCATTCTCTTTCTTTCTTCTGCCGTGGTCGGTTTTTGAGTCTTACTCAATTCCACACCTTGTAACACAGGCAGAACTCTTTCTTTGACTGTTCCATTTTGAACTACTTCAAAATCTTGTCAAGGTATGTACTCATTGAAAAAACTTATCAAGCGTCTTGATCTATCTCTATAGATCTTGATGCTCAATATGTAAGCAGCTTCACCGAGGTCTTTCTTTGAAAAACTCCTTTCAATCACTCCTTTATGCTTTGCAGAATAATTCTACATTATTTCCGATCTACAATATGTCATTCACATATACTTATCGAAATGTTGTAGTGCTCCCACTCACTTTCTAGTAAATACAGCTTCACCGCAAGTCTCAGATAAACTATATGCTTTGATCAACTTATCAAAGCGTATATTCCAACTCCGAGATGCTTGCATCAGTCCATAGATGGATCGCTGGAGCTTGTGTATTTTGTTAGCACCTTTAGGATTGACAAAACCTTCTGGTTGCATCATATACAACTCTTCTTTAAATCCATTAAGGAATGTAGTTTTGTTTATCCATTTGCCAGATTTCATAAAAATGCGGCAATTGCTAACATGATTCGGACAGACTTTTAAGCATCGATACGAGTGAGAAAATCTCATTGTATTCAACATCTTGAACTTTGTGAAAAACCTTTTTCGACAAGTCCATCTTTGTAGATAGTAACACTACTATCAGCGTCCGTCTTCCTCTTGAAGATCCATTTATTTTCTATGGTTTGCCTATCATCGGGCAAATCCATCAAAGTCCACACTTTGTTCTCATACATGGATCTCATCTCAGATTTCATGGCTTCCAGCCATTTCGCGGAATCTGGGCTCATCATCGCTTCCTCATAGTTCGTAGGTTCATCATGGTCTAGTTACATGACTTCCAGAACAGGATTACCGTACCACTCTGGTGCAGATCTCACTCTGGTTTACCTACGAGATTCGGTAGTAACTTGATCTGAAGTTACATGATCATCATCATTAGCTTCCTCACTAATTGGTGTAGTAGTCACAGGAACAGATTTCTGTGATGAACTACTTTCCAATAAGGGAGAAGGTACAGTTACCTATTCAAGTTCTACTTTCCTCCCACTCACTTCTTTCGAGAGAAACTCCTTCTCTAGAAAGGATCCATTTATTAGCAACGAATGTTTTGCCTTCGGATCTGTGATAGAAGGTGTACCCAAAAATTTCCTTTGGGTATTCTATGAAGACGCACTTCTCCGATTTGGGTTTGAGCTTACCAGGATGAAACTTTTTCACATAAGCATCGCAGCCCCAAACATTAAGAAATGACAACTTTGGTTTCTTGCTAAACCACAGTTCATATAATGTCGTCGCAACGGATTTAGATGGTGCCCTATTTAACGTGAATGCAGCTGTCTCTAATGCATGATCCCAAAATGATATTGGTAAATCGGTAAGAAACATCATAGATTGTACTATATCCAATAAAGTATGGTTATGACGCTCGGACACACCATTATGATGTGGTGTTCGGTGGCATGAATTTGTGAAACTATTCCACATTGTTTTAATTGAAGACCAAACTCAGAACTCAAATATTTGTCTCGCGATCGATCGTAGAAACCTTATTTTCTTGTCACGATGATTTTTCTACTTCACTCTGAAATTCTTTGAACCTTTCAACTATTTCGGACTTATGTTTCATCAAGTAGATATACCCATATCTGCTCAAATCATTTGTGAAGGTCGAAAATAACGATACCGCCACGAGCCTTAACACTCATTGGATCGCATACATTAGTATGTATTATTTCCAATAAGTCGGTTGCTCGCTCCATTGTTCGGAGAACGGAGTCTTAGTCATCTTGCCCATGAGGCATGGTTCTTAAGCATCAAGTGATTCATAATCAAGTGATTCCAAAATCCCATCAAGATGGAGTTTCTTCATGCGCTTTACACCAATATGACCTAAACGGCAGTGGCACAAATAAGTTGCACTATCATTATTAACTTTGCATCTTTTGGTTTCAATATTATGAATATGTATATCACTACGATCGAGATCCAATGAACCATTTTCATTGGGTGTGTAACCATATAAGGTTTTATTCATGTAAACAGAACAACAGTTTATTCTCTTACTTAAATGAATAACCGTATTGCAATAAACACGATCAAATCATATTTATGCTCAACGCAAACACCAAATAACATTTATTTAGGTTCAACACTAATCCCGAAAGTATAGGGAGTGTGCAATGATGATCATATCAATCTTGAAACTACTTTCAACACACATCATCACTTCACCCTTAACTAGTTTCTGTTTATTCTGCAACTCCCGTTTCGAGTTACTACTCTTAGCAACTGAACCAGTACCAATTACCGAGGGGTTGCTATAAACACTAGTAAAGTACACATCAATAACATGTATATCAAATATACTTTTGTTTACTTTGACATCCTTCTTATCCGCCAAATACTTGGGGTAGTTCTGCTTCCAGTAACCAGTCCCTTTGCAGCAGAAGCACTTAGTCTCAGGCTTAGGTCCAGACTTGGGCTTATTCACTTGAGCAGCAACTTGCTTGCCGTTCTTCTTGAAGTTCCCTTCTATCCCTTTGCCCTTTTCTTGAAACTAGTGGTCTTGTTAACCATCAACACTTGATGTTCTTTCTTGATTTCTACCTTCATCGATTTCATCATCATGAAAAACTCGGGAATCATTTTCATCATCCCTTGCAAACTATAGTTCATCACGAAGTTCTACTAACTTGGTGATGGTGACTAGAGAATTCTATCAATCACTATCTTATCTGGAAGATTAACTCCCACTTGATTCAAGCGATTGTAGTACCCAGACAATCTGAGCACATGCTCACTAGTTGAGCGATTCTCCTCCATCTTTTAGCTATAGAACTTGTTGGAGACTTCATATCTCTCAACTCGGGTATTTGCTTGAAATATTAACTTCAACTCCTGGAACATCTCATATGGTCCATGACGTTCAAAATGTCTTTGAAGTCCCGATTCTAAGCCATTAAGCATGGTGCACTTAAACTATCAAGTAGTCATCATATTGAGCTAGCCAAACGCTCATAACGTCGCATCCGCTCTGCAATAGGTCTGTCACCTAGCAAATTGCATCAAGGACATAATTCTTCTATGCAAAGAATGAGGATAAACCTCAGATCACGGATCCAATCCGCATCATTGCTACTAACATCTTTCAATACATTTTTTCTCTAGGAACATATCAAAATAAACATATGAAAGCAATAACGCAAGCTATTGATCTTACAACATAATTTGCAAAATACTACCAGGACTAAGTTCATGATAAATTTAAGTTCAATTAATCATATTACTTAAGAACTCCCACTTAGACAGACATCTCTAGTCATCTAAGTGATCACGTGATCCAAATCAACTAAACCATAACCGATCATCACGTGAGATGGAGTAGTTTTCAATGGTGAACATCTTATGTTGATCATATCTACTATATGATTCACGCCGACCTTTCGGTCTCCGTGTTCCGAGGCCATATCTGCATATGCTAGGCTCGTCAAGTTTAACTTGAGTATTCTCGTGTGCAAAACTGGCTTGCACCCGTTGTAGATGGACGAGACCATATCACACCCGATCATCACGTGGTGTGCGGGCACGATTTAACTTTGGCAACGGTGCATACTCAAGGAGAACACTTCTTGATAATTTTTAGTGAGAGATCATCTTAAAATGCTACCGTCAATCAAAGCAAGATAAGATGCATAAAGGATAAACATCACATGCAATCAATATAAGCGATATGATATGGCCATCATCATCTTGTGCTTGTGATCTCCATCTCCGAAGCACCATCATGATCACCATCGTCACCGGCGCGACACCTTGATCTCCATCGTAGCATCGTTATCGTTTACGCCATCTATTGCTTCTACTACTATCGCTACCGCTTAGTGATAAAGTAAAGCAATTATGTATGCGTTGCATTTCATACATAAAGCGACAACCATATGGCTCTCGCCGATTGCCGATAACCGGTTATAAAACATGATCATCTCATACAATAAAATATAGCATCATGTCTTGGCCATATCACATCACAACATGCCCTGCAAAAACAAGTTAGACGTCCTCTACTTTGTTGTTGCAAGTTTTACGTAGCTGCTACGGGCTTAAGCAAGAACCAATCTCACCTACGCATCAAAACCACAACGATAGTTTGTCAAGTTGATGCTGTTTAAACCTTCGCAAGGACCGGCGTAGCCACACTCGGTTCAACTAAAGTTGGAGAAACCGACACCGCTAGTCACTGTGTGCAAAGCACGGCGGTAAAACCAGTCTCGCGTAAAGCGTCTGGCGTAATGTCGGTGCGGGCCGCTTCATCCAACAATACCGCCAACCAAAGTATGACATCTTTGGTAAGCGGTATGACTTATATCGCCCACAACTCACTTGTGTTCTACTCGTGCATATAACATCAAACCATAAAACCTAGGCTCGGATGCCATTTGTTGGGGAACGAGTAATTTCAAAAATTTCCTACGCACACGCAAGATCATGGTGATGTATAGCAACGAGAGGGGAGAGTGTTGTCTACGTACCCTCATAGACCGAAGCGGAAGCGTTGACGCAACGTAGAGGAAGTAGTCGTACGTCCTTCCGGTCCAACAGATCCAAGCACCGTTACTCCGGCACCTCTGAGTTCTTGACATGCGTACAGCTCGATGACGCACCCCGATCTCCGATCCAGCAGAGGTGCGGGGAGGAGTTCCGTCAGCACGACGGCGTGGTGACGATCTTGATGTTCTCCTATCGCAGGGCTTCGCCTAAGCACTGCTACAATATGACCGAGGTGTAATATCGTGGAGGGGGGCACCGCACACGGCTAAGGAACGATCTCAATGATCAACTTGTGTGTCTAGGGTGCCCCCTGCCTCAGATATAAAGGAGGGAGGGAGGAGGAGGCCGCCCAAGGGGAGGGCGCCATAGGGGGCAAACCTACTCCAAGTAGGTTTGCCCCCCCTTCCTATTCGGAGTAGGAGAAGGAAGGAAGAGGGGAGGAGAGAAGGAAAGGGGGCGGCCCCCTCCCAGTCGGATTGGGCTTGGGGCGCGCCTCCCTTGCTCCTTCTCCTCCCTTCCACTAAGGCCCAATAAGGCCCATATACTTACCGGGGTTCGGTAACCTCCGAACTCCAGATATTCCCAATCTCACCCGGAACCTTTCCGGTGTCCAAATATATCCGTCCAATATATCAATCTTTATGTCTCGACCATTTCGAGACTCCTCGTCATGTCCGTGATCACATCCGGAACTCCGAACAACCTTCGATACATCAAAATACATAAACTCATAATGAAACTGTCATCGAAACCTTAAGCGTGCGGACCCTATGGTTCGAGAACAATGTAGACATGACCGAGACATGTCTCCGGTCAATAACCAATAGCGGGACCTGGATGCCCATATTGGTTCCTACATATTCTACGAAGATTTTTATCGGTCAAACCGCACAACAATATCGTTGTTCCTTTGTCATCGGTATGTTACTTGCCCGAGATTCGATCGTCGGTATCCAATACCTAGTTCAATCTCGTTACCGGCAAGTCTCTTTACTCGTTCCGTAATACATCATCTAGCAACTAACTCATTAGTTGAAATGCTTGCAAGGCTTAAGTGATGTGTATTACCAAGAGGGCCCAGAGATACCTCTCCGACATTCGGAGTGACAAATCCTAATCTCGAAATACGCCAACTCAACAAGTACCTTTGGAGACACTTGAAGAGCACCTTTATAATCACCCAGTTACGTTGTGACATTTGGTAGCACACAAAGTGTTCCTCCGGTAAATGGGAGTTGCATACTCTCATAGTCATAGGAACATGTATAAGTCATGAAGAAAGCAATAGCAACATACTAAACGATCGGGTGCTAAGCTAACGGAATGGGTCATGTCAATCAGATCATTCAACTAATGATGTGACCCCGTTAATCAAATAACAACTCTTTGTCCATGGTTAGGAAACATAACCATCTTTGATTAACAAGCTAGTCAAGTAGAGGCATACTAGTGACACTCTGTTTGTCTATATATTCACACATGTATTATGTTTCCGGTTAATACAATTCTAGCATGAATAATAAACATTTATCATGATATAAGGAAATAAATAATAACTTTATTATTGCCTCTAGGGCATATTTCCTTCAGAAATGCCTCCCCCTGCTAGCTGGGACTCACCTTGGTGGGAGGCTGACTTGTGGGCCTACTAAGTTGACGGGGACAGAGGGCTTTGTCAACTTAGTCAATATGAACAATTCTAGCTCCAGTGACCGTACGATGTCCATCCAACGGCCGGAGTGCTTCTTTAACCTCTGGTCTTCGTGCTCCAGCTGCCCAAAGCAGCGCCGGTCGTGTCGCATGCTCCTGCCTCCCGTGGCCGGCTGTGATGCCGCGGAGGCCTCACCGCCCCCTACTACTCCCACCGCTGGCCAGGCCATCCCTCTACTCACCCACACCCCCTGTTATTCTGCGGCGACGGCAGCCTCACACCGCAGCCGAACCAGTGAACCCTCGTACTCCTCTTCGCGTGGGCATCCACTGCTGCGTCTTCCCCAACTCTGCGTCGTCCCCTTCCTAGGCCTCGCCGTCGTCCACCGTTGTGGTGCTCTTGGCACGGCGTGGTCAATGTGTTCAACGATCGACTTCCATCGGAAGAGTACTGTACGTGGAGAGGCTAACAGCTGGGTCCATGGCAGCCGCAAGGAAGTGCCTCCTTATTACACGCAAAATAATTATTGCTCCACCTGACAGCGGGGACCCACCGAACGGGCCACCGTATTTCGTGATAAAATGATTTGCCCCCTGACTGCTGGGACCTACCAACTACATCTTCGCACGCAAGGAAGTGCGTCCGAAAAAAACGATCCGCCCCCCTGACTGCTGGGACCCACCATCTACATCTTTGCACACAAGGAAGTGCCTGACAGTCGGGACCCACCTGGTCGAAGCGTACGTAGCGCTATCATTCTGGTCGCGAATGTGTACGTACATATATACTGGTCGATGTAGAGGCGCGCACGTGTCGTAGTAGATGCGCGCACGTGTCATAGTAGAGGCGCGCACGTAGCATGTACACGTACGTACAGCGGCCAGTGTGTAAGAAAGAAAATACGGCCACGTATGTGTACATATGGGCGGGGTCTCGAACGCCTACTCGCGCATACTTACGCCTAGGGCTCGTGTACATGGCTGGGTCGGAACGGAGAAATAGCGTCGTCGTCGTGTTCATGGGGAGCCAACCGGCTGGGTCAGAACGGAATGCGTCGTCGTGCTCATCGGGAGGGCTTGGACGGAACAGGCGATGGAAATGAGGCCTAGCATACCGCAGAAACGGAGGAAATGGCCTTGTGTTCGACCGACGACATTTGAAACAGGATCCTGTTCATCGGGAGGGGTCTGGCGTATCGCAAAACGGAGGAAATGGACCTCCTACGGTCGAAACGGGGGTCCTGTTGATTGGGAGGGGTGTGGCGTATCGCAAAACGGACGAAACGGACTTGTGTTGGAGCGCTACGGTCAAAACGGGGGTCCTGTTCATTGGGAGGGGTGTGGCGTACCGCAAAACGGGACTCCACGGGATATTGTTCATCTCCACCGTCGACCTCTTCCAGCCTCCACGGGCTCCTGTTCATCTAGCCTCCACCGCGCGCTACTCCACCGGCTACTGTTCAACCACCCCTCCACGGGCACCCCTCCACCGTCTACTATTCATCCAGCCCTCCACGGGGTCGTCTTGTTCATCCAAAGGCAACGCCACGGGTCTGCTGATCCACCCCACCGCCTTTGCTCATCCACCAACACCACCCCCACCCCGCAATGCTCACTGCTCAACCAATCGATCGACTTGATTAGCAGTAGCGGCGAATCGCCGATCGGGTTCGATTAACAACCATCGATCGATCGCTCGAGTTCGAGAACGCTCGGGTTTAGTTAGAGCCCAACGCCTCGCTCGGGTTCGATTAGAGCCAACGCCGCACACACGCGCAGCAGCGACGCGTGTACGAGAGAAACGCGCATCGCTCGGCCCGCGACCACCCACCGTAACCGGGAACTCCCCGAAATTTTCCTCGCCCTCGCTTCTACCATGGTTTTTTCCGTCATGGACGGCCCAAAGAATGTCATACAGCTGCGTCTCCGGCTCGCCGAGGACGAAAAGCCCATTTTCTGTCATGATTTTTTGTCATAGAAGTAGGATCCCATCACATCTATGATGATATCGGGTTTTGTCACAATTATCGTCATAGAAGTGTCATAAGTATGATAGAAAAAAATCATTCGGCCCAAAATGTCACGGATGTGCCTTTTTTTGTAGTGTAGGTCTACAATGAACTACTCACGCATCATTGGAGAGGCACCAACGAGGATGATGAACCCCTCCGTGATGGTGTCTAGATTGGATCTGTGGTTTCTGGAACTTGTGGCGGCTGGAATTGTTTTTCGTCTACTCCCCTAGGGTTTCTGGAATATTGGGGTATTTATAGAGCAAAGAGGCGGTGCGGGAGGCGACCGAGGTGGGCACAACCCACCAGGGCGTGCCTGGGCCCCCAGGCGCGCCCAGGTGGGTTGTGCTTGAAGGAAATATGCCCTAGAGGCAATAATAAAGTTATTATTTATTTCCTTATTTCATGATAAATGTTTATTATTCAATCTAGAATTGTATTAACCAGAAACATAATACATGTGTGAATACATAGACAATATAATGTCACTAGTATGCCTCTACTAGACTAGCTCGTTAATCAAAGATGGTTAAGGTTTCCTAACCATAGACATGAGTTGTCATTTGATAAACGGGATCACATCATTAGGAGAATGATGTGATTAACTTGACCCATTTTGTTAGCTTAGCACTTGATCGTTTTGGTTTACTGCTATTGCTTCTTCATGACTTATACATGTTCCTATGACTACGAAATTATGCAACTCCCGATTACCAAAGGAACACTTTGTGTGCTACCAAATGTCACAATGTAACTGGGTGATTATAAAGATGCTCTACATGTGTTTCCGATGGTACTTGTTGAGTTGGCATAGATCGAGATTAGGATTTGTCACTCCGATTGTCGGAGAGGTATCTCTCGGCCCTCTCGGTAATGCACATCATTATAAGCCTTGCAAGAAATGTGACTAATGAGTTAGTTGCGGGATGATGCATTACGAAACGAGTAAAGAGACTTGCCGGTAACGAGATTGAGCTAGGGATTGAGATACCGACAATCGAATCTCGGGCAAGTAACATACTGATGACAAAGAGAAAAACGTATGTTGTTATGCGGTTTGACCGATAAAGATCTTCGTAGAATATGTAGGAGCCAATATGAGCATCCAGGTTCCGCTATTAGTTATTGACCAGAGACGTGTCTCAGTCATGTCTACATAGTTCTCGAACCTGTAGGGTCCGCACGCTTAACATTCGGTGATGATCGGTAATATGAGTTTATGTGTTTTTTATGTACCGAAGGTAGTTTGGAGTCCCGGATGAGATCGGGGACATGACGAGGTGTCTCGAAATGGTCGAGACGTAAAGATCGATATATTGGACAACTATATTCGGACATCGGAAAGGTTCCGATTTCACATAAAAAACAGTTTGCCACTTATTCTATGTTTCTTCTGATCCGACTCCACTCAATGAATCTTGTCCTCTACAAGCATCACATTTTTATCATTGCTTTGTGCTGTGTCTCAAGGACCAAACCCATTCGACAGATTCTAGAAAGCCCTTCTTGGAAATTGATGTCAAAGGGGGAGAGAGAGATCACATCAAAGCTTATCATTTAGAGAGAGATCACATCAGAGAGATAGTTCATCACCTCCTCAAGGGGGAGAGAGATCCTCGGGGGGGGAGAGATTTCCAGGGGAGAGAATACTTAAGTAGAAGTATTTCTCAAGGATCCCAGATGCTTGGTGTTCAAGAGGAGAGATGCCACATGTCTTCCTGAGGGCAGAGACATGTTCATATGATCTGTTGTGCTTATTTGCATTAGCTTGCATTAGCTCTGATCATCATTCATATCTTTTAGCTCTGATATTCTATTATTGCATATCTTTACTCTTGGGGACATGTCTAATCCAATGTGGTACTTAGTACTCACTCTCTACATGTCATCCCAGTCTTGGTATTCTCGTGGTCTCTTCTGTTTGCTCTGGCTAGTAGATGTATCTATGTTATCTAACCTTGTTTACGCATGTTCATTCTATCCTAAGCCTACTCAACACTACAAGGTAAGTATATGCATCACAATCATATGTATGAGGAATTCTTGCTGATGTATATATTGTTTGCAAGAAGGACTCATGGGCATGAAGGTATTTTCTTTATGATTCTTTGATCTGATGCATATGACCAAGATACATGTAACACATGGCTTGCTCTATCATGGTTATGCTCTCACATGCTTCTATATTCAATATTCACATGATTGCATACATGTAGGGGGAGCCTATGCCTGTTACATGTCTTTCCAAAGCTTTACTTGCTACTCTTTATATCTTTATCTAAAGCTTTTGATGTATGTTGTCATCAATTACCAAAAAGGGGGAGATTGAAAGCACAAGTGCTCCCTAGGTGGTTTTGGTAATTAATGTCAACATATCTCTTGTTGGACTATAACTTTTATCTAGTATGTTTCAGATAAGTTCAACAATGGAGTGGCATGGACTAAAGGATGTGGGAACTCCTTCAAGATGCTAAGGACAAAGGACTGGCTCAAGCTTCAAGCTCAAGACTCTTCATTTTACATTTTAGTGATCCAAGATCACATTGAGTCTATAGGAAAAGCCAATACTATCAAGGAGGGATGAGGTGTTGCTTAATGAGCCTCTTGCTTCATGTGCTTAGTGATATGCTCCAAAACCCTCAGCTACTTTCTCACATCCACAAATGACCTAAACCTAAAGCCAAAATTGGTCACACCGAGTCTTTCAATCCGGCGCCACCGATTTCGTATGTCATAGCCACTGCCACAAACCCTAGGCAAATCGATCTTACCGACAGGGATCTTGGTCTCACAGAGATGGGATTGTAATCTCTCTGTGTATGTCCATTACCAAAATCGGTCTCACCGAGTTTGAGCAATCGGTACTACCGAGATTACAATGCAAACTTCTTGGTTGACTCATTACCAAAATCGGTCCCACCGGGTTTGTGTAATCGGTCAAACCGAGTTTGCCCGACCAACTCTCTAGAAAGCTCATTACCAAAATCGGTCTCACCGAGTTTGTGTAATCGGTCTTACCAAGATTACGTTATGCCCTAACCCTAACCGAATCGGTCTCACCGAGTTGCATTTCGGTCCCACCAAAAAACCTAACGGTCGCATTATTTGCTAAATCGGTTTGACCGAGTTTAACTATTCGGTCCCACCAAGTTTGGTAGATTGTGTGTAACGGTTGGATTTTGTGTGGAGGCTATATATACCCCTCCACCTCCTCTTCATTCGTGGAGAGAGCCATCAGACTGAACCTACACTTCCAGCATACTTTTTCTGAGAGATAACTACCTATTCATGTGTTGAGACCAAGATATTCCATTCCTACCATATGAATCTTGATCTCTAGACTTCTCCAAGTTGCTTTCCACTCAAATCTTCTTTCCACCAGATCCAAATCCTATGAGAGAGAGTTGAGTGTTGGGGAGACTATCATTTGAAGCACAAGAGCAAGGAGTTCATCATCAACGCACCATTTGTTACTTCTTGGAGAGTGGTGTCTCCTAGATTGGCTAGGTGTCACTTGGGAGCCTCCGACAAGATTGTGGAGTTGAACCAAGGAGTTTGTAAGGGCAAGATATCACCTACTTCGTGAAGATCTACCGCTAGTGAGGCAAGTCCTTCGTGGGCGACGGCCATGGTGGGATAGACAAGGTTGCTTCTTCGTGGACCCTTCGTGGGTGGAGCCCTCCGTGGACTCGCGCAATCGTTACCCTTCGTGGGTTGAAGTCTCCATCAACGTGGATGTACGATAGCACCACCTATGGAACCACGCCAAAAACATCCGTGTCTCCAATTGCGTTTGAATCCTCCAAAACCCTTCCCTTTACATTCTTGCAAGTTGCATGCTTTACTTTCCGCTGCCCATATACTCTTGCATGCTTTCTTGATATGTATTGTGAATGTTAAACTCGTGCCTAAACTCCACTTAAACTTAAGGAAACTTAAAAACTGCAACTTTGGTACTTAGTGTCTAATCACCCCGCCCCCCCCCTCTAGACACCTCTTCTCAAGGTCCTACAAGTGGTACCAGAGCTTTGGTCTCCATTGCCTTGGTTTAATCACCATTGGAGGAAGATGGATGAGTCTACTTTGGGGAGTCTTAGACATAGAGTGCCTATTCTTGATGGAGAGTATTTTCATGAGTAATTTTCAAAAATGAGATGCTTGTAATTTTCAATCAATATCATTTGAACAAGTACATTGCTAGCCCTTGTGCACCTTATGTTGATCCTATGCATCCTACCCATGATGAGTCAATTGACATGATTAGGAATCTTAGAACTGCCGAACTTATCATTAGAGGATTGCCTAGAAACTTGATTGGACCTTTGCCTACTCTTAAGTGTGCCAATGGAAATTTCTTGAGGAACGCTTTCCAAATTATTCCTTGAAAAATCTTGATGAAATTCTTCATAAGTCTATTGCTTTGAGTAAGATGAATACTAGTGATCCTATGTTTGGTGATCGTCTATTTGAGCTTACAAACCTTATGCGTGCCAAAGGAGATGTTGGAATTATTAGTGATATTATTTTCGAAGCTATAAAAATTCATAAGCAAGATCATTGTCAAACTCATTCTAACGAATCACCCTCTCTAGGAATTTATCCACCACATGATGATGTTGAACATGGATACTATGATGAGGAGGATGATAGTCACTTCGATCTTGATGATGTAATGAGACACTTTGGTCTTATGGCAAATCTTTGGGGATATATGTCAGGAGGAAAGGAATGGGTTCTTGATAGTGGATGTACCGATCACATGACCGGAGATAAAGACATGTTTCGTGAGCTTGCTGATAATGATAGTCCTCGAAAGTATGTCACTTTCGGTGACAACTCAAAGGGTAAGGTGGTTGGCCTCGGTAAGGTGGCCATATCACATGATAGCTCCATACAAAATGTCATGCTCATTGAATCTCTTGGATACAACTTACTTTCAGTATCTAGACTTGTTGATTTCTGTTTCAATGTCTTATTTACTGAAGTAGATTGCCAAGTGTTTTGTGTGCAGGTCGCGGAGGTGTCGTACGTTCGGTACTTGGATCGGTCGATCGTGAAGACGTACGACTACATCAACCGCGTTGTCATAACGCTTCCGCTTATGGTCTATGAGGGTACGTGGACGACACTCTCCCCTCTCGTTGCTATGCATCACCATGATCTTGCGTGTGCGTAGGAATTTTTTTGAAATTACTATGTTCCCCAACAGTGCTCCCCTCAAAGCCCCCCTCTGGTACTTCTTTGTCCCAACAGGTGTCTTCTGGTCCAGAAAAAATCACCAAAAAGTTTTACTGCGTTTGGACTTCATTTGGTATTGATTTTCTACGAAGTAAAAAACAAGCAAAAAACCTCAACTGACATTGGGCACTATGTCAATAGGTTAGTCCCAGAAAATGATATAAATTTGCTATAAAATGATTGTCAAACATCCAAGAATGATAATATAACAATATGGAACAATCAAAAATTATAGATACATTGGAGACGTATCAATTATCAATCTTGTATACCTGATTCCCTGACCCCGTCTCCTGGGCCCATTCTCTTGCATCCAACAGTTCTACAACTCTCAGGGTGAGTGTCTCACACAATTCCGCCCTTAGTTCCTTTTAGACCAATGAATCACGTTGTAATATAGGTCTGTTTTGTTAATACCAAAGAACGAACCGAGTTGACCGAAGATGGAATAGAGAAAAAAAACCCGGAAATGCGGAGTAAATTCGGTTATCGGATATGGAAGACTGATTTTTTTGGAAGACCGAAATGACCGGACCGAACAAACCGTACAGACTAATGCTCAGACTTATACGTGTAGTTGGAGGGAGCGGTGATTATATTTACCATAAATATGCATCATTTAATAAATTTAATACGTATTAACAGTACTAAAGAAACACAAGATTCAGATACACACAACTTTATGCAAGGAAAAATGTAGAGATACGCTCTGCATAAAACTGGCATCACAAACGTCATGGATTAAAACTTGTATTAATACGAGCCTTCTCGCAGTATCGCTTCTTAGAAATACGGCATGCATGTAGCCATGCCGACGTACGTTCGAGATCCGGTCACAAATAGCGTAATGGCGACCATCAATATGAGCATAGACTATGTGTAGTATGTAGATACACCCCCAACTGGGCAAGGCAGAGTCCATCCGGCCAACAGTATCCTGCGGACCACACCACTCGTCGCCTGGTGCTAAACCCTTTCCGTCTGCTACTGTTTCAACAATTTAATTAGGAGCCTGGTGGCTGATGGGATGTCTGATGAGGATTGATTGGGGTTGGGGGTTGCTCGACTACTAGGGCTTGCGTGGGCTAAGTTTTCTTTGGGCCTAATCCCTATATGATAACGAAACAAATCTCAAAATTCTAGGTGTGCCACATCCCACCCGACACACTCTCTAGCTACACCACTGGCTCACATGGAGGATGCCCCAGAGTTACGACGAATGTTGTAAGTCGGTTCGTGCACACATGGATTAGCAGCGGTCAAGTTCATGCCGTGGCCTGGGTGCCCGCCAATGGCCATGGAAGCCGTCTATGGTGGGAAGATGACCCACCCTTTCAATATTCACGGCCATGTGCACCACTTTACGAGGGCTACTTTCGGTTTTCTGACCTCATAACGAATTAGTAGTAAATCTTTAGCAGTAGACAACATCCTTTAATCCTCCGGGCTCACACGCTCCTGCATCCAGCCCTCGATGCTTATCAATCATGTGTACCTAATTAAGTCCCTCACCGTGTCTCCTGAGCCCTTCTCTTGCATCCAACACTCCTACAAGCCTCAGTGTAAGTGACTCACACAATTGTGTCCTTAGTTCTTTTAGATCATTGAATCACATTGTATTTTTCTATGAAATCGGTCTGTTTTGTCAATACCAAAGACTGAACCGAACTGACCGAAGACCGAATAGAGAAAAAAAAAGAAAATATGAAGTAAGTTTGGTTGTCGGATATGGAATGACCAGACCGAACAAATCGTACAAACTAACGCCTAGACTTATACGTGTAGATGGAGGGTGGTGAGTATATTTACCATAAATATGCATCCTTTAATAGATTTAATATGCATTAACAGTATTAAAGAAACACAGGATACATATGCACACAACTCCATGGAAGGAAAAATGTGGAGATGTGCTCTTATCTTTGTTAATACGAGTCTTCTTGTAGTATCGCTTCTCAGAAATACGACATGCATGCATCCATGCTGAAGTACGTTCGAGATCCGCTAACAAATAGCGTAATGGCGATCATCAATATGCATGTAGATTATGCGTAGTACGTAGATACACCCCCAACCGGGCAAGGCAGAGTCCATCCGGCTAGCAGTACCCGCAGACCACACCACTCGTCGCCTGGTGCTAAACCCTTTTCGTCTGCGACTATTTCAGCAATTTAATTAGGAGCCTGATGGCCGATGGGACGACTGACGAGGATTGATTGGGGTTGGGAGTTGCTCGACTACTAGGGCTTGTCGGGCTAAGTTTTTTTGGGCCTAATTCCTATATGATAACAAAAAAAAATCTCAAGTTCTGGGTGTGCCACGTCCTACCCGACACACTCTCTAACTACGCCGCTGGCTCACATGAAGGATGCCAAGACAGTGGCCCCGGGGTTACGGCTGATGTTGTAGATCGGCTCGTGCACACGTGGATTGGCAGCGGCCAAGTTCGCACCATGGCATGGGTGCCCCCCGATGGCTGTGGAAGCCGTCTATGGTGGGAAAACGACCCACCCTTTGATAATAACAGCCATGGGCACCACCCTATGAGGGCTACTTCCGGTTTTTTGACCTGATACCGAATTACTAGTAAATCCTTAGCAGTAGACAACATCCATTAGTCCCGCGGGCTCACACGCTCCTGCATCCAGCCCTCAATGCTTATCAATCTTGTGTACCTGAGTCCCCGACCCCGTCTCGTGAGCCCTTCTCTTGCATCCTAAAAGTCTCAGTGTAAGTGCCTCACACAATTGTGCCCTTAGTTCTTTTTAGATCAACGAATCATATTGTATTTTTTTTATGAAATCGGCCTGTTTTGTCAATACCAAAGACCGAACCGAATTGACCGAGGACCGAATAGAGAAAAAAAAGGGAAACACGAAGTAAATTCGGTTGTTGGATATGGAAGCCTGATTTTCTAGAAGACCGAAATGACTAGACCGTACATACTAACGCCCAGACTTATACGTGAAGATGGAGGGAGTGGTGAGTATATTTACCATAAATATGCATCACTTAATAAATTCAATACGTATTAAACTTACTAAAGAAACACAAGATACAGATACACACAACTTCATGCAGGAAAAATGCAGAGATACGCTCTCCATAAAACCGGCACCATGGGTTAAAGCTGGTATTAATACGAGCCTTCTCGCAGTATCGCTGTTCAGGAATACGGCAATGCTTGCAGCCGTGCTCGGATACGTTCAAGATCCGGTCACAAAAAAACGCAAACGGCGATCAGTACGCACGTAGACGATGTGCAGTACGTAGGTACACCCCCAACGGGGCAAAGCAGAGTCCGTCCGGCCAGCAGGCCCGGCGGACCACGCCGCTCGTCGTCGCCTGGTGCTAAACCCTTTCCGCCACCACTGGCGCGAAACCCCGCACGCATCCGTCCAGTCGAGTCTTCCCTCCCACAGCCCACGCGCCACGCCACCTACGCCTCAACTTCCCATCCATTTCTCCCTCCCCCTCTCCGTCTCTCTCTCTCTCCAATCCGTCTCCCTAACTGCAGATTTGTCTCCCCTTTCGCCGCGCGCGGGCGGGGGAGGGAGGAATCCTTTTCTCGTTTCTGTTCCGCCTCCTCCCAACTCATCCGCCGCGCCGCGCGCCTCCTTCCCTCCTGCCCTGCCGAGTGCCGCCGCTGGATCCTTTTCCTCGCCTTTTCCTCCCTTTTTCCCCGCGCATGCACGGGGACGGCCTCTTGTGATTGATTCACGCGCCAATGGGGGACGCGTCCACCTCCGCCGCCGCTCCCGCCACGCCCACCTCCACGCTCATCTGCCTCGAGGACGGCAACGACCTCTTCCTCGACGACGACGATAGCCCCGCCGGCGGCTTGGCGGACTCGCGCCTCGCCGCCGACGACGGTCTCCTGCTCCTCGACCGCGACGACGAGTACGTCGCGCTCATGCTCTCCAAGGAGGGCGCCGGCGGCGGCGGCGGCACATTGGGTGAGGAGCTGGACGAGTGGACCAAGGCCGCGCGCGCCGTGTGCGTCGACTGGATTGTCAAGGTGCTTCGCGCCGTCTTCTCACGCCCGCCCTTTTCCCAGGCGAAAATTTGTTGTCAAATCCGGATCTTTGTTCAATGGTTTCCATATGCGTGCTTGTTGGCAGACGAACGCGAGGTTCCTCTTCAGCGGGAAGACGGCGTACGTCGCGGTGACGTACCTCGATCGGTTCCTGGCGCAGCGGCGAGTCGATGTACGTAATAATTAATCACCCTGCGCCGCCATTGCCTTCCTCCTCTGCTCTGCTCTGTTCTGTAATGCCGTGCCGTCGAGTGTTCGATGTAATGCCTGACTTCCGCATTGCCGTTTTTGGGGATCCAGAGGGGGAAGGAGTGGGCCCTGCAGCTCCTCTCGGTGGCGTGCCTGTCGCTGGCGGCCAAGGTGGAGGAGCACCGGGTGCCGCGGCTGCCGGAGTTCCGGCCGGACGAGTACGACTTCGACAGCGCCTCCATCCTGCGCATGGAGCTGCTCGTCCTCGGCACGCTCAAGTGGCAGATGATCGCCGGCACCCCGTTCCCGTACCTGAGCTGCTTCGCCGCCAGGTTCCGGCACGACGAGCGCAAGGCCATCGTCCTGCGCGCCGTCAAGTGCATCTTCGCCTCCATCAAAGGTCAGAGACCATTCTCCCGTTCCACCCCATCATCCCATCGGATCAGACCGGATCATAAAATGAGCTCTCTCGTGTCCGCAGCGATGAGCTCGGTGGAGTACCAGCCGTCGACCATGGCGCTGGCGTCCATCCTCGTCGCGCGCGGCGGCAGGGAGGGGACGACGGCCCCGAACCTAGAGGAGGAGCTCAAGGCGATCCTGGGCTCATCATGGCAGCAATTACACACCGTAAGCCCCCATCATAATAACCCCTCCCTTTTTGGAAATCTGTTGGTGAAAAGGGGCAATGATGAGTAAATGCTCTTCTCCGTGGCACAGGGGCATGTGTATTCCTGCTACAGCGTGATGATTCAGGAGGAGGACAGGTCCACGCAGTCGAGCAGGGAGGTGGCGGCTTCCTCCGGCGTCTCCGCCGCCGCCCCCGCCGGGAGCCCGGGCACCTCCGTCGCCATGGCCGTGGCCGCCGACGACAATAATGCCATTGCCGCCACCTCGGCGGACAATAAGAGGAGAAGGGTGCATCCGCCTCAGGGCCAGTAGGCAGCCAGTAGGACGAATGCTGGCTGGAGTTCAGCTCGCGCTCTGGTCTAGCTGCTGCTGATTTCTGTCGCCCCCCTAGCCTTAGCCTTTTTTTTTTCATTAGCCTGAGCAGTGATTTTGGTGGTGGTGGTGGCTAAATAGGGGGCAGGACTTGATTCTTGTGATTGTGCAATTATTGCAGCTGATTGGTAAGTTAGGATGGGAAAGATTTTGGTTTTCAGGAGATCTTTCCCATCCCAGGCTTAAAAAGGCTGTGTAAAGAGGAGAGAGAAAGGCCAAGCAGCAGTAGCACCCAGCTGCAAAGAGCTCTCAGCTCAGCTCAAAGTGAGGTGAAAAGAAAAGAGAGTGCAACCAACAAAGCCTAGGCATGATATGAGTGGGGAGCCATTTTTTCCCTTCCCTTCCTTTGTGTATGTGTGTGTGGATAGTGTGCGAGCTAGCTGGACCTATCCTCTCGTCCTCTTCTGGTCACTCCATCAGTGACAAATAACACAGTAGTAATAGTTAAGCAGATATTCGTTCATTCATATGATGATGGCCTGCTCGGTCGCCTTGCCTCGGTTGGGTCATGCCATTTTGGCTCATTGCGATGCCATGCTCTTGAGATGCCGAAACAGACTGTACTCTTCTCCCCTCATCTGCGAGTCCCGTGCGCACTTGCTGCTTCAGCAGTGGGGGTGGTTGGTTGGGTGCTGTTATTTGTGGGTGAAAACAACTGTGCGAAGCTTGCTGCCATTCTCATGCGGCCATTGCGCGCCCTGCCACCAACCAGGTCGCCCCCGCGCTGCTATTTGCAACAATGGCTCGCTGTTCTTGGCGGTGTCCGGCACTGCCTTCCCCTCTCTGAACCCACTGTATTTCGGTAGTGGTATTGGCATCAGGCAATGCAAAATTACTACAGTAGGAGTACGTACTTGGACAAGCCAGCCAGCCAGCCAGGGCAGGTGAAATAGGATTCTATCTTGAGGTTCCTCTCGCCAGCTGGTGAGGTGATTCTGATGCCCTCCCAAAGACCCAAACTGTGTAGGGTGCGTTGCTGTGAAAATTTTCAAGTACAAGGCCGTGCCTGTGTCAGGATCTTGACCAAAGAAACCACCCGCCTTGCACGATCAGACGTCTGTGGATGGGTGACCAGACATTGCGCTGCCGCTGCGTCTCCTATCTTTCTTTCTTTCTTTTAGCCTTTGTCGATGCAGTCAAAAGCAGCAGCAGCAGGGCGACATGACATGGTTGAAGTTTTTTGCTCTGCTGTCTTGCGCCTGGCTGGCAGCCGGTAAAAAAGAACAAAAAAAAAAACAGGTCGGCAGCTATTGGCTGACGCTGTTGGAATTTTATCTGTCCCAAGTGGACGCTTGTGCGGCAGTACGAGTTGTTGTAGTAGTACAGCAATGGTAGCACACGATGCTTGCCTTGACTGGTCAAAACCATTTGGTACGGGCACCGGGTGACAGTGGTGATGGAAGCAAGCTGCCTGTGTGTCAATCGCCTGTGGTGTGGAGATAAGCCTGGGCGCCAAAAGAAGCTAACTGCCAAGCCCCTATGCTGCACAAGCACACTGTTATATTGCATCTCTGCTCAATGCTTACGATGGCATTTGGATTGCAACAGATCCCTGGTCAAAGTGGTGTTTTCCTTGGCAACTTCCAAAGAATCACGCTTCTGTGATAAGTCAGAGCTCAGACGCACCGGGTAAGAAGAAGAATAACTGAGATTCTATCAATTTTCTGGCTAAATTTCCAGAATGCACGCTAAAAGACCAAGGAAACATTTCACAAGCCAATCCTCGATCGAGTACTTTAGGTCGGTGCAAATTTATCAAAGTGATGCATATACAATTTCAAGTTCCAACGCGTTCCAAGGAAAATAACATGAAGAAAAAACAACTACAATAGTCTATTCAACACTTTTGAAGAATCAAGCCCACAGTCTTGGCCCATCCTCTAAAGATCAAATGCAAAAGAAAGAAAAAAAGCCATAGATTCAATTCACCTAGATAAATAAAACGGATTAACAGCAGAAAGAAGGGTTTCTTATGCTCACGACAGCGCCCAAACTGCGTTGGCATCACCGTCAGCCTGTAGTCCTACTATCTCACTTCAGTTCCTGACTGCAAATTAGTTGTAGCCTCCTACTGAGAACCCACCGGGAAGAGCTTGACTATCGCGGCGATAGGCATGCCTATGAAGCCGATGACAATGCAGGAGAACCACTCCCTGAGTGACAGAGGGGTCGTGTTCGCGAAGTCGCCAAGGAACTGTACTATGATGATCTGGAATAACACCGTGCTGCCGAGCACCGCGACGAACACGTTGTTGTTTAGAATGCCTTTGAATACATTTATCCTCTCCATCTCTCTGGAGCTCACCTCGTTGAACACCTGCATAATGAAAACTTCAGCTCATTTTCACGCACTATCACCCAGAAAAACTATTATGTTTTTCATTCAAAATTATTATTTGGAAATGTGGTCATCAGACTTGTTGCCTTGTTAAGTGTTCATACTTTGCCATATTATGATAGTGACAGAACAGCATTATAGTCCTATTGATAAGGATGCATTCATTATATTTCTTGTAGTAATGGTTATATTTAGTATTTTTGCTGAAACTAGTGTCTGGTTGATAAATAAATGGCATTATTGGAGCGGGGAACAGTGAAATCCTAAAAGACTCTTCGCAGAAATCAAATGAATGCAAAAGAAACTTTCGAATTACCTGGCAGAACACGAAGCAATTGAAGATGAGCGTGTTCAAGACTAGATCGGAATTATCACCCTTAAGTTCAAACAACGTCTTTCCTTCCGTCTGCAGATACCAAATTACAAAGAACTGGTAGATTGCCTGTCCCATGATGTTCCTCCACATAATGTTGCTAATGAAGTTTCCTTTCCTTCCAACAGGAGTCCTCTTCATCAGTTCATCGTTTGGAGGTTCTGTGGCCAATGCCAATGCTCCTAGTGTGTCCATGATCATATTGACCCAGAGCAACTGAACAGCAGTAAGGGGAGCACTCCCTGAATTGACAAGTAGAAGTATGCAATAGAGTGAAATATATGTCACGAAATAAACTATGGAACTAAAGCTTTGCTACATTAATATACTAGTAATTTCCAGGTGTAACTTATCTTAATACTATTACATCTCCTGAAAGGAATATTTGTATCACAACTTATGAGTTAAAACTTGAAAAAAAGCATGTAACAGTTGGTTCCAATCAGGAGTTGGTTTATGATAATAACTGGAGCATGAAACAGCCCTAAAGGCAACATACGAAATGACTAATTTAGAATTCAACTGTAGATTATTATTTTAAATTTTACAGAATCAAGCTGGTGGCGTAAAACCCGTCCCTTTAATCAAATGAACGATTTAGAGTTCAGTTGTTGAAGGTTATTCAATTTTCATAAAATCGGACTATCCCTTCCTTTTCTTTACAGGTTAGTGCCAGCTTAAATGAACGCATCAAAGTTTCAGGTGTACCTGTCATGCAAGCTGACGAGAAGTTCACAACGAGGGCAACCACGTTGACTGTCAGTTGAAACTGCACAAACTTCTGGATGTTGATGTACACAGATCGACCCCATTTGGCAACCGTGACTATAGTGGAGAAGTTGTCATCAAGAATAATGACATCGGCACTCTCTTTTGCAACCTTCAAAAATATATCAAAATGAGGCATACTGGAACTAAATAAGAAATTGATACGACTATTTTTCCTCATACGAGAGATAATATTAATAATTTTTGCTCTGTGAAATTACCTCAGTTCCAGCAATGCCCATCGCAAGTCCAATATCAGCCTCATGAAGTGCGGGTGCATCATTTGTCCCGTCACCAGTCACGGCAACAACTTCTTCATGTGTAGTCCGGAGATTCTTCACTAAGGTGTGCTTGTCAAGTGGTGAAGACCTAGCCATTACCTGACATGATACATACAACAACAGTATGTTGACAAATGAAATCCAGAAATGATAGGCAAGACAAATGGCAATAGCAGTAAACATACCTGTATCTTTGGTATCAATTTGTACATTTCTTCTGCACTCTTAGTTCTAAAATCTGGGCCTTCAATGGCAAGACCACCTTCAGTCAAAATGCCACATTCCCGGGCAATTGCCTTTGCTGTGTTAATGTTGTCGCCTGTGACCATCCTGACAGTAATACCGGCTGACCTACAGATGGCGACAGATTCCTTCACACCCGGGCGCACCGGGTCTTTAATCCCAACAATGCCAATGCATGTGTACCCCCCTTCAGGAATCGCATCATTAGCTGAGAACCCATCTGCAACTTCAATGTAAGCAAGGCACAGAGTGCGAAGTGCCTCATTTGCAAAGCTCTCAATCGTGGCATTCAAGTGAGCAATAGTTGCACTGTCAAGGGGAACGGCATTGCCTTGATCGTTCAGGTACTTGCTGCAAGATGCCAATATGATCTCTGATGCACCTTTGCAGTGAGCACGGAATGCACCCCCTGGCAGCTGGATGACCACTCCCATTCTCTTCTTCGCGGAGTTAAATGGCTCAACTTTGATGAGGGTGGTTGCTTTTCGCACTGCCTGGAAATCTCCACCGAGTGACAGCCCAAGCTCTAGAATTGCTGCCTCAGTTGGTGTGCCCAGTATTTCGCGTTTGCCATCCTGGTTGATGACAACATCGCCACCAGTGTTGTTAAATATGGACTGCGAGAGCATTGTCATGACAGAATCCGGTAGCTCAGAGAATAAGCTCTTGGTGTCTGAAGATTTTTCCACTTCTTTAATTTTGCCACAGATGCAAGCCTTGACGACAGTCATGTGATTCGTTGTGAGTGTGCCAGTCTTGTCACTGCAAATGGAGGTTGCTGAGCCCATGGTCTCACAAGCTGCAAGGTGCCGGACAAGTGCCTTGTCATTCATCATCTTCTTCATGGCAAATGCAAGGCTCAAGGTCACGGCGAGCGGTAAGCCTTCAGGAACTGCTACGACCACAATAGTAACAGCAATAGCAAAGAACTCAAGCAGCTCCAGTGCATCATCTCCACTCCAACTCAAGTACGAACCATCCATGATCTTGCGGCGGAACAGGCTTTCAGTGAGCACTGCAAATGTGACAACAGCAAAGACGAGGCCTATTTTGCCAATGATGGTTGCAACGCCATTCAGCTTGACCTGCAATGGCGTCTCATCATCCCCGCCTTCACTGAGGGTGGCCATGAGTTTACCCCATTGAGTCCTCATGCCGACTGTCGTCACAAGCATCTTGCAAGAACCATCCTGCACTTTAGTTCCTGACAAAAGGAATGGGTTCTCGGCATTGACAGCAACTGGTTCACTCTCCCCAGTCAGGCTTGATTCATTAATCAGCAATGAGAATCCTGATACGAACAAACCGTCAGCTGGTACTTGATCACCAATGGAGAGGTGCACAATGTCACCAACGAGAAGCTCGTATATCGAGAGCTTCTGCCGGTACCCACTCCGGGTGACCTGCACCGTGATCTTCTTCTTCTCCTTGTCAAGGTCCTTGAACTGCAGGGACTGCCGGTAGTCACTTGTCGCAGTGACAAACACAACCAGAAGAATACTAGCCACGATGCCGAGGCCATCATGCGCGCCCTTGGGCCACCCCTCGGTGGCAATGCCGACGACGAGCGAGAAGAAGGCACATGCAGCAAGGATCATGAGTGTCATGTCGTGGAGCGCCTCCCAGACAAAGACCCAGAAGCTGCGGGCCTCCGTCTCGGCGAATTTGTTGATGCCAAAGATCTCCTGCCGGGATGCAAGCTTGTCCTTGGATGTGCTGACGCCATCCGACTCTGAGGTAGACACCTTTGATATGAGGCCCTCGGTGCCGCCATGTGCTTTCAGCTTCTTGATGTCGTGGCTCTCGACAACAGAGCTCAGTTCCTCAGCACAGATGCCGTAGCCTGCTGCCTTGACGGCGGCAGGGACTGTGTACTCGCTCTGGGGAGCAAGACCTGTGAAATTGTGTTGGTGGTAAGATTGACTGATAGAGAACCAGAAGGAAAGGGATATTTGATGTTGATTAATGCCCTGGTATCATCATACCATGGATGAACTGAAGTGCAGCCTTTGAAACAAGCACAGCAACACGCAGCTTCTCCTGAAATAGGTATTAGTGTGGCGTCAGTCTCAAGAATAACAACTGTTCTCAGATTGCTTGAAGCTGAAAACTGCATACAGATGTGGTAAAAAGCACAGAGAAATGGCAGTTGCCAAGCGATATTCAATCATGTTTTAATAACTTGAATCCACTTGTTTATTGAAGGGCAACTTTGTTGGTTTATATTGACAGGAGTTGCAGCAACTAAAGACTACTCCACCAGATATTTAAAAAGACCATCAGAGAAGATAAAAAATAAAGGAGCGTGTTCTTCCTAGAATAAAATAGTCCATAATGGAGATTCCCTTTTTTAGGGGAAAGATGCATTAGGAGCATCCACGTCACGCAATGCTGCGTTTTTCACAAGGCTCTAGGCCTACTTCATCATTCATCTCATAATTGTTCTAGCAAATGGAAAAAATCAACTATGGCAAGTTTGATATGCTACATAGAAATCGAAAAGTTACAGTGCAGGAAAAGTAACTTTCAGTTATAGTTTACATACGTTATCTTGATTTTCTTAAAAACAAGGCCTATTCTGAAACCTTTTACATACGTGCATTAATGAGAGTGATATAATTTCACTCTAAACAACACAGAAAAATAAATAATTACAGACTCACTCTAAACAAACAGATGCGGCGAACAATTAGAGGTGCATTTCAGATCAATATCTATATAGTATATTTTTAGTCATTGCCCTCTCAGATGCCTACTGTCATGGCCTAACTAATGTTTGCTTTTTGGGACGAACCTCTGCATCACAATTTTTTGATAAGAAGGTATATGCTCTACTACCAACTATGGCATGTGCAACCTGCGCTTTCTATGCGTGCCAACCAAAGGTTGGGGGAAACGCCTGACAATGGCAAGCGCGACCGCGACAGAAAACAATACTACATGAGAGATGCAAAAGGGCGAATTAAATTAATTCTCCGTTCCAGAGTTCTTGCTTCTCCAAGAAAATTAGATGGAAATCGAGGAGGGAGGACGGGGACGCGTATGTATGTATGTGCGTACCTGGTTGGTCCGCTTCATGGCGGCGGCCTCGGATCGCTTGCCGAGGTTGGCGGTGAAGCGGAAGCGGCGCTTGGGGTTCTTGACGACGCCGACGACCTTGCGCCATCGGCCCAGCGCCTCGTCGGAGGAGTGCTTGGGCTTGACGCCCCCGAAGTTCTCGTTGAGGTAGCTCTCCATGGCGGCGGCGTCTCTGCTCTGCTCTCCCTGTTAAAGAGACCCTCCCCTCCTCCTCCTCGTCTATGCTTCCCCCCTCCCCACCAACTCCGCCGTATCTATATAGCAGCACGCGGCTCAGACCGGCATTTTCCCGGAAGGAAACGCGTGGGGGACCGTCGTTGACGCGTCGTGGGTACGTGGGTCCGACTCCGTTGCTACCTCGACCGGCGATACTTTCATGGAAGTGGTGGTATTCTGTCCTTGGGGGTGGCTGATTTCATGGAAGGTGGCGAGTTTTTTAGGTAGGAGCGGTGGATGATTGATGGATCCGAGCAGGGCGGGGGAGGAAGAGGGGAGGGGCAACGGGTGGGAGCGAGGGAAAGGGAATTAAGCGGGTGGCGACTTCCTTGGTTTGCTCTGGTTTGGGGAAAGGAGCGTGGTTTCAGGGGTCAAACGGAACGGGTCTCTCTCTGGGCCTGGGGTTGCTCACGCCGATGAACGCTGCATGTCTGTCTCTCTGCGTCTGCGTCTGGGCCTGAGGGTCTGTTACCATGATTGTTGCGGGAAATTTACGGTGGGTTCGGCGAGTGGGACGGGAAAGGAGGGGTGACGGCGACAGCGCTTTCCATGGAGTGAGTTTGTGGTGGAATGGAACGACACGCATGGTGTTCAAGTTCTGCTCTTCACAAAACAATTTAACAATTTCTTTTCGGAAATGTTAACGCCCACACGTGTGGGCGTTTGCACATCGCCCACACGCCTCCATCACCACTCATTTCGTTAATGCATATGAATAAACGACATCGCAGATTTTTTTGGCTTTCGGCTTAAAAATGTTGTATCTCCTAAATAAAAAAGCAAACTAAAAATCCGTTTTCACCATTAAATACGTCTCGACGAGATCTTCAAAACTAGACCCCATGTTGATATGTTTCACGAATTTTTTTTTTTGCCAGAAGTTGCCACGATGTTTACAGTGCAGTTGCCATAGGGCTTAAACTAAAGTTGCCATGTGGCAATTTTAGTTTGTAGATCATGGAAATTTTAGTATTTTGATGAAGGCAACTCCAGTATTTTGACCTTGAAAATTATTTTTTGTATGAACCATGGCAATTTTACGTGCATGTATCATTGCAATTTTAGTTTATGGTTCATGGCAAGTCTAGTTTCTTAATTCCCAGTTTTATAAATGTCAAAATTTACTTTTAAATGTAGAAGAAAATAACTGAAACATATCATGGCAACTTCAGTGTAAACATCATGGCAATTCATATGCAATAGACATGGCAACTTTTAATCCAATTTTTTTTCATCAAAACATATCAACATGGGATCTAGTTTCGAAGATCTCATCGCGAGGGATTTAATGGTGAAAACGGATTTTCAATCGGATTTTTCGTTTAAGAGATAAAACATTTTAAAAACTGAAAATCCAAAAAGATTCCTGCATGCATGCATGCAATGACGTGGCAATCTGTTTACATTAGAGACGTGTGGTGCGTCTCCCTTCCTGCCACACGTGTGGCAGTTAGCGCGACCCTTTCTTTTTTTGAAACTACCAGCAATTGCTGGTTCTTTTCATTAAGATAGGGAGCATTATTTACATCACCGTTTGCACGGTCACAGAAGGTGAAAAAGTCAGAGAAGAGGAAAAAAGGCAGGCTCCAAGCGTGGTCGCTATTTCACGTTGGATCCCCAAAGGGGTGCTGCATGTGTGTTGCTCCCGCCAGTCGCCATGAATCCAAAGCTGTCCTGACTGCTTGAAGGGTGGCCGAAGGCGGAGCGAGCTTCTTCTGAAAGATTCTGCGGTTGCGCTCTAGCCAAAGTTCCCAGGCAATGAGGATGATGATTGACCTGATGCCCTTCTTGTGTTCGGTCGGAGTGGCCTCCATGATATGCGTCCAGTAGTGTTCTAATCGATCATCGCCAGGCCACCTACTCGGATTAAGGGCAGAGCAACCATGCCATTGAGCTGCTGCACTCCAGACCCGTCGCACCTCCGGGCATTTGCCAAAACAAGTGAACCGATGTTTTCAGGTTGCGAACGCAGAACGGGCAGAGTAGTCGTTCGGCCACCCTCTTCTCTGCAGCTTGTCTGCGCACCATAATCTATCTAGCATTAGCAGCCAGGTGAAGAATTTGCAGCATGGCGGAGCCCAAGCCTTCCAGAACATGTTGACATAGTTGCGGTGATCTCGCCATGAACCGAAGCTCGAAGGCCGCCGCCTACAGTAATAATACCGGAGGTCGATGTCTTCCAGGTGATACTGCCAGGCACATCAGGCTGCAGAGTGATCTCAGCTTCTACGATCAGGTTCCATAGCGCGCGGAATTCATAGATGTTGGCGTCGAAGAGTGGCGGTCGCCGAATGTCCTTGATCCATGTGCCCATGGAGAGCCTCCTTAACTGAGCGTGCCTCTTTAACAATTTCTTGATTGTATTTTTCTTTCCAAAAACCGTCGATCTACTATATTCATCAAACATCATGACCGTACAAAGAACCTGGAAATTAAAAGAAATTAAATCCATGTCTCTAAACCACCTAGCGAGGGCTACAAGCACTGGAGCAAGCCAAAGGCGCGCCACTGTCATCATTCCTCACTTATCGAAGTCAGGCAAACCTTATTGTAGTAGATACTCGGAGAATAGTTGTGCTAAGACCCCAAAGGACCACATCGGAGCAACAATCGTCACTGATGAAGACAAGCATAGACCGAATGAATCCAACCCATAGACACACGAACGCAGACAAACAAAGACCGACGAGGATGAGTATGCGGATGACATGGCGACTATGTAGGCGGTCCTTGCAGACGCGGAGTGTGCAGAAGAGCATGTTCTCCAATTTCAAGGGATCGATCAATGGTCATCGAGTGTTGAATCGGAACAGGGCATAAGGGCATTTGACGTTAATGGACGACTACTTTGCCCGAATGCCCTATTCGCGGACAATTTTCATCGACCCTTTCAGATGCGGGAAAATATGTCTGATTGCCTCTGCAATGGTGTTCGGGCCTACGATGCTAATTCGTCTTGAAGAAGGATGTCATAGGAAGAATTGGATTCTCTGGTGGTTGCACTGCGGACGCTTGCATATGCCACGCCCGCAGATTCGTGGGTCTAGTACCTCCGGAAGTCTAAGAGCACATACGAAGATTGAATGGTCAGATTTGCTACTGGGTGGTCAAAGTGTTCAGACCTCGGTGTCGGTGTCAAAACTGGCGGATCTCGGGTAGGGGGTCCCGATCTGTGCGTCTTAGGCTGATGGTAACAGGAAGAAAGGGACACAATGTTTACCCAGGTTCGGGCCCTCTCGATGGAGGTAAAACCCTACTTCCTGCTTGATTGATATTGATGATATGAGTAGTACAAGAGTAGATCTACCACGAGATCGTAGAGGCTAAACCCTAGAAGCTAGCCTATGATGATTATGATTGTAATTGTGATCGGCCTTCTAAGGACCTATCTCTGCGGTTTATATAGACACCGGAGAGGGCTAGGGTTTACACGGAGTCGGTTACAAGGAAGGAAATACAATATCTGGATCGCCAAGCTTGTCTTCCACGCCAAGGAGAGTCCCATCCGGACACGGGACGGAGTCTTGAGTCTTGTATCTTCACGCTCCAATAGTCCGGACGATGTATATAGTCCGGCCGTCCGGATACCCCCTAATCCAGGACTCCCTCAGTAGCCCCTGAACCAGGCTTCAATGACGATGAGTCCGGCGCGCAGTCTTGTCTTCGGCATTGCAAGGCTGGTTCCATCTCCGAATACTCCAAAGTAATTATCAAACACTTAGACCGTGTCCGGATCTGCGAGATGATCCTCACATACTATCGTAGGGAACATAGCATAGATCTGACCTACTGGCAATCTTCATACGTCGTGCCCTTGTATCGTGGCCCGGCCCAACACGAACCGGCATTTCTTGGCCTACCTCGACTCGCGTCGCGAGGCAGTTTTATTGGCACGCCCTGCCAAAGCAGAGATCGTGTTCCTCTTATTACGGGCGTGCGTAACCCCACGACGACCGTTGGTATGACTCCGTGTGTTTTTAGATAAGCCTCAAGCGGTCACACTGAGGACTCTTGATATTCACCCCCTTTATAAAGGGGCCGAGGCCTATGCCTCTTTTCCACCACCCTTGCGCCTTTTCGCACCTCGAGTTCTAACACCCGAGACCCAAGCCCAAACACCCCAGATCCTCCAATATGTCCGGATCCAACCCTCAAGGCCGGTGGGTGGCCTCCTCAATCCAAGAGGAGGACATTGTGAGGCTTAGGGAGGTCGGATACCTGGCTGCCGACATCCAAAGACAAAGCTTCCCACCTCGTATGTGTCATCCCTACACCCGAGCCCAATGAGAGCGTCATATTTGTTCCTCACTTCCTCCGCGGCTTGGGACTCACCCTTGATCCCTTTGTGAGGGGGCTCATGTTCTATTACAGGTTTTTTCATGATCTAGCTCCGGACGCTATCCTCCATATCTCGTCGTTCATCATTGTGTGCGAGGCTTTTCTCCACGTCACTCCACACTTCGGCTTATGGCTCAAGACCTTCAATGTGAAGCCGAAGATGATCGAGGGGCGACATGCGAAGTGCGGAGGTGCCATAATAAGCAGGAACGCCGATGCCCCATGGCTAGAGGGTTCTTTCCCAGAAGTATCTGATGTATGGCAGCGGAGGTGGTTTTATGTCACGGCTCCCAGAGGCACAAAGTGGGTGGCCGCCCCCGAGTTCAGCTCGGGCCCTCCATCACAATTGGCGTCATGGACCGACGTAGGACGGAATTGGGGGCCCGCTAGTGATGTACCAATACTGCAGAGCCGTATCCAGGAGCTTCTTGAGAAGGACATCAACCTTGTCAGCATAATTCAAGTAATGCTAATCCGACGGATGTTGCCGTGCAAACGCCGGCTTCTCCGGATGTGGGAGTTCAATCCAGAGGGTCCGCGGACTATTAAGCACTTCTTCGGCCTGAAGCTCGAAGGGATGTGTAAATTATTCTTCGGACCACAAGTAAAGTGTCCGGACACCACCGAGGATGCGGGCCTAAGCTGCAATCGCCTAGATGCCCAAGTAAGTAACCTTAAATTCTGACACTTTGTTTTTATTTGTCATAGTCATTGTTCTGAAAACCCTCCGTGGCCAGGAATGGCTCAGCAAGGCAGAGAGAATCAGGTGTCCGGCGCCACTTCCCGAAGGCTCGCCTAGTCCCACCATAGCCAAGATGCTTGGCCAGGTGCTTAGAAAAATGCCCTTAGGGAAAGACGAAGGAAAGGACAGTGAAACCGAACTTCACACACTGCGCATCCGAACCGGGGGAATTGCTTCCTCCCCAAAGGAGGATAGTCGGGGAGGGGAATCCAAGGCCTCCTCCCCGCGCAGGAAGAAAAGGGCCGCCTCCGAAGACTTGGGGATGAAGATGCCCAAACAGGGGAAGAAAGCGTCGCCGGGGGGCTCTGCCCCGACGGGCGTCCTCACCACGTCATGCCCGCCAATGGGCCAGCCCTCAACCGAGCTGTGAGTTGATCATCAATTCGAAAGTGCTGCATTTCTCCGAGATCAATAACCAGGATTCATTTTTTGCAGTCCGGCTAGCAGCTCTTCTCAACAGGGTTCGTCTTCGGGGGATCTTCCTCCGGAGATGATGGAGAGCGAGACCCCACCCACCTCTCCGCCTCATGAGGTGGGCGACACCGAGGTGTCATCACGGAGGAGTCCAGATCTGCCGAAGCCGGAAGCTAATACGTCAGCCGCCCTGAGCCCGGAGCGTTCGGCTCCCACGGGGGGCGATGAGAAGGGTTCGGCACAGTTCGGTGTCCGGCCGGACATACTAACGGGACTTCTGGAGCGAGTTGCGCTCTCGGAGGAGCACCGCTCATTAATGAGCACGGTGCTCAAGAAGATTTCATCCACCACAAGCGGCTTGAATGAAGCATTTACGAGCCTGCTCAGAGGCTTTGAGGTATGTAGTGAAAAATACACTATTTTTTGGCTGTGAGGCACGCGCTAGGTGTGCTCCATATGGATAGTAGCCCATGAGACTCTGGTTGCCCGCCCAAGGTGGCAAATGGGGGATCATATTGTGTAAGGAATGATTGCGCTGTACATATGCGCAGGTATCTAAGGGTCCGGCAACTGACCAGTCTGTTGAAGTTGCCGAACTAAGGAGGTAGATTGGGGCTATTGATGCCGATATCACGCTGGTGAATGAGCGGCTGAATGAGTCACAAGGTATGTGCTCTGCATTTCTAATTATATTTTATAGGAAAAATTGAGAGGGGCATGATATTGATGCAATATATTTGGACTATAGACGGTGCTGCTGCCATGGAAGCCATGAGGGCGGAACTTGCCCAGGCCAAGGAACAAGCTCGGGTTAGCAATGCGGCTGCCCTAAAGGCGGCCGAAGAGTTGAGAGCCGAACAGGCTGCTCATCGTCAAAGTTTTTATGTCTCCTGTGCGACCGTTTTTATGTATATGTGTAATCCGAAATGGCTGGGTTACGCATATTATTGTGTCTCCTGTGCGGCTGTTCACGCATATTATTGCTAAAATGGCTGGGTTAAGCAATGCGGCTTCCCTAAAACTGCCCTAAAGCTCGGGTTACGCATATTATTGTGTCTCCTGTGCGGCCGTTTTTATGTATATGTGTAATCTGAAAGTTAGCAGTCGTTGGCTTTAGCCCCCACGCATACAATGTGGGGGTGTTCACGAAAAATATGCGTAATCACACTTGATCCAATGTCTTGGTCCATTAAGGAGGTGATCGCACGTCAAACTAGGCAACCGGACTATATAGCTGCAACACTTTCGCTTAGCCATTGGAATTTAATGGTAGGGCTACTATGTAGCCCCTGGTACCTTCGTGTGCATCCGAATACGGGTGCGTGTGTACATGACCGGGAAACGGTCCTTCGTTGATGCAGAGGAATCCTAAAGATTCTGACAAGTCTTCGAGTGGTTGAACAGTCTCTCAGTATCATGTCGATCGCTTTTTGGCTTTCATCGAGGTGCTCATCCGAATAACCAGGCACAATCGCAGAGTTCTCCTTTGGCCGCTTTAGCCGATAAGAACGGAACGTAAGGCGGCAAACCCAGGAGCCGGGCAAACCCAACATCTGACCAAAAGACATGATTCAGAGCTGATGCATATAAGGCCAAACTCGTGATGCCGAACACTCCCGAAGGTATTCGGACTTTGAAACAGAAAATGGGCTGAAGAGCGCCCTTTCATTATAAACCCTGTATTTCCAGGTACGTGCATTGGTCTGTCATGGAAAAATGCCAATAACGGTAGTATCCTCTGTGGGTATAGTACCCATGGGATGTGTAAACAACAAGATGCAATATAAAAGGTTTACACAGGGGCTTAATCTAAAGAGAAACCTTTGAGCGGGGCCCTGCTGCACGTCTACGTCTTTGTCTCTGTTGTGCCGTTTCCCGGAAGGGTATCGCATGCATTGTGTCTGTAAAAAAGAAAAACTCGTGTAAAAGAGTACGGCGTAAGCGTGCGATGGATGGTAAAAGTGTAAGGCATTGGCCTGTAAATAAGGTCAGGCCAACCGTGGGGTTTTATTAAATATTTATAGCCCCTGGTGTCCTCTATGGGATTACATATATGGCACCCTGGCTCATTTTTATCCGGGCTGCCGGACTCGTCCAACCGTGTCCGTGGTCCTAACGACCAGTCATGTTTTTTGGTATCGGAGGCCGCTTAGAGTCCAGCCGCTAGAGCCGTCGCGTATTCCTCCGCGCGTGAAGAGCTCTTTGTGTTTCCGTTAACGGTGATGACACCACGTGGACCAGGCATCTTGAGTGTAAGGTAGGCATAGTGTGGTACTGCGTTGAAGCGGGCGAAGGCCGCTCTTCCAAGCAATGTGTGATAGCCACTTTGGAAGGGTGCGATGGTGAAGAGTAGTTCTTCGCTTCTGGAGTTGCCTGGGGAGCCGAATGTTACCTCCAGTATGACGGAGCCCCTGCTGTAGGCTTCAACGCCTGGTATCACCCCTTCAAAGGTGGTGTTGCTTTGGCTAATTCTGGATGGGTCTATCCCCACCCTGCGGACAATGTCCTGGTATATTAAATTGAGACTGCTACCGCCGTCCATGAGGACGTGGGTGAGATGGTATCTGTCGATTATTGGGTCAAGCACCAAGGCCTCTGATCCTCCGCGCCGAATACTAGTCAGGCAGTCCGTGTGATCGGACAAGCCATCCAGTAGTTAGGTGTGGGTACGATGGGCTCTATATCATACGCGTCTCTGAGCGCGCGTTCGTGCCTTCTCATGGATGTGTGACTCGCGTGGATCATGTTTACTGTTTTAACCTCTGGTGGGAATTTTTTCTGCCCCCCCAGTGTTCGGCTGGCGAGGTTCATCCTCGTCTTCACTTGGTGTTTCCCTTCCCTTGTGTTCGACATTTAATTTGCCGGCCTGCTTGAAGACCCAGCACTCTCTGTGCGTGTGGTTCGCAGGTTTGTCAGGGATGCCATGAATTTGGCACAGTCTGTCCAGGACTCTGTTCAGACCGGACGGTCCCTCTTTACTGCCTTAAAATGGCTTCCTTTGCTGATCGGGTCGGGAGCCCCTGAATCCGGCGTTGACCGTTGTGTTGTCCGGGCTCTCTTCCTTGTTTTGACGTTTGTTTTTATTACGCCGTGGCTTCCCGTTGCCATCCCTTATTTCGGATGTGCTTGGGTCGCTGGTGCCTTTACGGGCCAACCAGCTATCTTCACCCGCGCAAAAGCGGGTCATAAGGCTTGTTAGGGCTGCCATTGTCCTTCGCTTTTCTTGGCCGAGGTGCCTGGCAAGCCACTCGTCGCGGATGCTATGTTTGAATGCCGCTAAGGCTTCGGCATCCGGACAATCGACAATTTGATTCTTCTTAGTGAGGAATCTGTTCCAAAGCTTGCGGGCGGACTCTCCGGGCTGTTGGATTATGTGACTTAAATCGTCCTCATCTGGAGGCCGGACATATGTCCCTTGAAAATTGGCCCTGAAAACGTCCTCGAGTTCCTCCCAACTCCCAATTGAATTTTCGGGGAGGCTTTTCAACCAGTGTCGAGCTGGTCCCTTCAACTTGAGGGGAAGGTATTTGATGGCGTGGAGGTCATCTCCATGAGCCATGTGAATATGCAGGATAAAATCCTCGATCCAGACCCCTGGGTCTGTCGTTCCGTCGTATGCCTCTATGTTCACAAGTTTGAAACCCTGTGGAAATTCATGGTCCAGTACTTCTTCAGTGAAGCACAGGGGGTGAGCAGCCCCTCTGTATCTGGACGTACTATGGCATGCCGTCGGCTGTTGTTGTGTCCGATGTTTATTCCGAACTGGTATTCGATTGGTATGATTGTTTTGGTGACCATAGTCCCTCTCCGGGGTGTGTCCTTTAGATCCGTAGATGGACCTGGCTGTTGGGGAACGTAGTAATTTCAAAAAATTTCCTACGCACATGCAAGATCATGGTGATGCATAGCAACGAGAGGGGAGAGTATTGTCTACGCCCTCGAGACCCAAGCGAAGCGATCACAACGTAGAGGAAGTAATCGACGCTCTCCTTGCGATCCGACCGATCCCGCGCGTTACTCGGCGCCCGAAGTTCTTGACACACGTACAGCTCGATGACGCCCTCGACTCGATCCAGCCGAGTGTCGAGGGAGAGTTCCACAAGACGACGGCGTGCAGGACGATCTTGATGTTCTATCGGCGCAGAGCCGCTTAAGCTTGCGACGATATGACCGAGGTGGAATATGGTGGAGGGGCACCGCACACGGCTAAGGAACGATCCGTAGATCAAACTTGTGTGTTCTAGGGTGCCCCCTGCCCCGTGATATAAAGGAGGGAGGGGGAGGTGCGGACGGCCCAAGGGAGGCGGCCGAGGAGTCCTACTCCCACCGAGTAGGACTCCCCCTTCCTAGTTGGAGTAGGATCGGGGGGGGAAAGAGGAAAGGGGGCGCCGCCTCCTTGTCCTATTCGGACTAGGGGGGGGGGCGCGCCTGCCCCTGGCCGGCCCCTCTTCCTTTCCTCATGGCCCACTAAGGCCCATTAACCCCGGAGGGTTCCAGTAACCCCGGCACTCTCAGTAAATCCCGATTTCACCGGAACCATTCGAACTCCAAATATAGGCTTCCAATATATCAATCTTTATGTCTCGACCATTTCGAGACTCCTCGTCATGTCCGTGATCACATCCGGGACTCCAAACTTCTTGGTACATCAAAATACATAAACTCATAATAACCGCCATCGAAACCTTAAGCGTGCGGACCCTAAGGTTCGAGAACAATGTAGACATGACCGAGACACGCTTCCGGTCAATAACCAACAGCGGACCTGGATGCCCATATTGGCTCCTACATATTCTACGAAGATCTTTATCGGTCGACCGCATAACAACATACGTTGTTCCTTTGTCATCGGTATGTTACTTGCCCGAGATTCGATCGTCGGTATCCAATACCTAGTTCAATCTCGTTACCGGCAAGTCTCTTTACTCGCTCAGAATACATCATCTCACAACTAACTCATTAGTTGTAATGCTTGCAAGGCTTAAGTGATGTGTATTACCGAGAGGGCCCAGAGATACCTCTCCGACAATCGGAGTGACAAAACCTAATCTCAAATACGCCAACCCAACATCCGCCTTTGGAGACACTGTAGTACTCCTTTATAATCACCCGATTACGTTGTGACGTTTGGTAGCACCAAAGTGTTCCTCCGTAAACGGAGTTGCATAATCTCATAGTTACAGGAACATGTATATGTCATGGATAAAAGCAGTAGCAACATACTAAACGATCGTGTGCTAAGCTAAGGAATGGGTCATGTCAATCGATCATTCTACTAATGATGTGACCTTGTTAATCAAATAACAACTCCTTGTTCATGGTTAGGAAACATAACCATCTTTGATTAACAAGCTAGTCTAGTAGAGGCATACTAGTGACATCTTGTTTGTCTATGCATTCACACATGTATCATGTTTCCGGTTAATACAATTCTAGCATGAATGATAAACATTTATCATGAAATAAGGAAATAAATAATAACTTTATTATTGCCTCTAGGGCATATTTCCTTGATCTCCCACTTGCACTAGAGTCAATAATCTAGATTACATAGTAATGATTCTAACACCCATGGAGTCTTGGTGCTGATCATGTTTTGCTCGTGGAAGAGGCTTAGTCAACGGGTCGCAACATTCAGATCCGTATGTATCTTGCAAATCTCTATGTCTCCCACGGACTAAGTCCCGGATGGAATTGAAGCGTCTTTTGATGTGCTTGGTCCTCTTGTGAAATCTGGATTCCTTCGCTAAGGCAATTGCTCCAAAGATTGTCACGAAGATTTTCATTGGACCCGATGCACTAGGTATGACACCTAGATCGGATATGAACTCCTTCATCCGACTCCTTCATTAGCTGCTTCGAAGCTGCTATGTACTCCGCTTCACATGTAGATCCCGCCACGACGCTTTGTTTAGAACGCACCAACCGACAGCTCCTCCGCTTAGTGTAAATACGTATCCGTCTGCGATTTAGAATCGTCTGGGATCGGTGTCAAAGCTTGCATCAACGTAACTGCCATACGATGAGCTCTTTGTCACCTCCATATACGAGAAACATATCCTTAGTCCTTTTCGTATTTCAGATGTTCTTGACCCTTTGCCCGATGATCCACTCTGGATTACTTTGGTACCTCCTCGCTAAACTTATAGCAAGGCACACATCAGTCCGTACACAAGATTGCATACATGATAGAGCCTATGGTGAAGCATAGGAACATCTTTCATTTCTCTCTATCTTCTGCAGTGGTCGGGCATTGAGTCTTACTCAATTTCACACCTTGTAACACGTGCAAGAACCCTTTCTTTGCTTGATCCATTTTGAACTTCTTCAAAATTTTGTCAAGGTATGTGCTTTGTGAAAGTCCAATTAAGCGCCTTGATCTATCTCTATAGATCTTAATGCCCAATATGTAAGCAGCTTCACCGAGGTCTTTCATTGAAAAACTCTTATTCAAGTATCCCTTTATGCTATCCAGAATTCTATATCATTTCGATCAGCAATATGTCATCTACATATAATATCGAAATGCTACAGAGCTCCCACTCACTTTCTTGTAAATACAAAGCTTCTCCAAAAGTCTCAGATGAACCCAAATGCTTTGATCACACTATCAAAGCGCTTATTCCAACTCGAGATGCTTGCACCAGTCCATAAATGGATCGCTGGAGCTTGCACACTTTGTTAGCTCCCTTTGGATCGATAAAACCTTCGGTTGCATCATATACAACTCTTCTTCCAAAAATCCATTCAGAATGCAGTCTTTACATCCATTTGCCAAATTTCATAATCATAAAATGCGCAATCGCTAACATGATTCGGACAGACTTAAGCATCGCTACTGGTGAGAAGGTCTCATCGTAGTCAATCCCTTGAACTTGTCGAAACCCTTTGCACAAGTCGAGCTTTGTAGACGATAACATTACCGTCGGCGTCGGTCTTCTTCTTGAAGATCCACTTGTTTTCTATTGCTTGCCTACCCTCGGGCAAGTCAACCAAAGTCCATACTTTGTTTTCATACATGGATCCCATCTCGATTTCATGGCCTCAAGCCATTTTATGGAATCTGGGCTCACCATCGCTTCTTCATAATTCGTAGGTTCATCATGATCTAGTAGCATGATTTCCGAACAGGATTACCGTACCACTCAGTGCGGATCTTACTCGTTGATCTACGAGGTTACAGAGTAACTTGATCTGAAGTTTCATGATCAACATCATCAACTTCCTCACTACTTGGTGTAGGTGTCTCGTAAACGGTTTTGCGACAAACTACTTTCAAGTAAGGGAGAAGGTACAATTACCTCATCAAGTTCTACTTTCCTCCCACTCACTTCTTTCGAGAGAAACTCCTTCTCTAGAAAGGATCCATTTTAGCAACAAATGTCTTGCCTTCGGATCTGTGATAGAAGGTGTACCCAACTGTCTCCTTTGGGTATCCTATGAAGACACATTTCTCGATTTGGGTTCGAGCTTATCGGGTTGAAGCTTTTTCACATAAGCATCGCATCCCCAAACTTTAAGAAACGACAACTTTGGTTTCTTGCTAAACCATAGTTCATAAGGTGTCGTCTCAACGGATTTCGACGGTGTTCTATTCAAGGTGAATGCGGCCGTCTCTAGAGCATAACCCCAAAACGATAGCGGTAAATCAGAAGAGACATCATAGATCGCACCATATCTAGTAAAGCACGATTCTGACGTTCGGACACACCATTACGCTGTGGTGTTCCGGTGGCGTAAGTTGAAAACTATTCCACATTGTTTCAAATGTAGACCAAACTCGTAACTCAAATATTCACCTCCACGATCGATCGTAGAAATTTAATTTTCTTGTTACGATGATTTTCAACTTCACTCTGAAATTCTTTGAACTTTTCAAATGTTTCAGACTTATGTTTCATTAAGTAGATATACCCATATCTGCTTAAGTCATCTGTGAAGGTGAGAAAATAACGATATCCGCCACGAGCCTCAACATTCATCGGACCACATACATCTGTATGTATGATTTCCAACAAATCTGTTGCTCTCTCCATAGTACCGAGAACGGGTTTTAGTCATCTTGCCCATAAGGCACGGTTCTTAAGTGCCAAGTGATTCATAATCAAGTGACTCCAAAAGTCCATCAAGATGGAGTTTCTTCATGCGCTTTACACCGATATGACCTAAACGGTAGTGCCACAAATAAGTTGCACTATCATTATCAACTCTGCATCTTTTGGTTTCAACATTATGAATATGTGTATCACTACTATCGAGATTCATCAAAATAGACCACTCTTCAAGGGTGCATGACCATAAAAGATATTACTCATATAAATAGAACAACCATTATTCTCGATTTAAATGAATAACCGTCTCGCATCAAACAAGATCCAGATATAATGTTCATGCTCAACGCAGCACCAAATAACAATTATTTAGGTCTAAAACTAATCCCAAGGTAGATGTAGAGGTAGCGTGCCGACCGCGATCACATCGACTTTGGAACCATTTCCCACGCCGATCGTCACCTCGCCCTTTGCCGGTGTTAAGCAATCCGTAGTCCTGCTTTGAGTTGCAAATATTAGCAATGAACCAATATCAAATACCAGTGCTATCTGCGAGCTCTAGTAAGGTACACATCAATAACATGTATATCACATATACCTTTGTTCACCTTGCCATCCTTCTTATCCGCCAAATACTTGGGGCAGTTCCGCTTCAAAGGACCACCGCTTGCAAGAGAAGCACTCGGCCTGTGCTTAGGTCCAGACTTGGGTTTCTTCTCCGAGCAAACAACTTGCTTGCTGTTCTTCTTGAAGTTCCTTCTTCTTCCCTTTGCCTTTCTTCTTGAAACTAGTGGTCTTATTGACCATCAACACTTGATGCTCCTTTTTGATTTCTACCTCCGCAGCCTTTAGCATTGCGAAGAGCTCGGTATAGTCTTTACTAACCCTTGCATATTATAGTTCATCACGAAGCCTTTGTAGCTTGGTGGCGGTGATTGAAGAATTACATCAATGACACAATCATCCGGAAGATTAACTCCCAATTGTGTCAAGTGATTGTAGTACCCGGACATTACGAGTATGTGCTCACTAATGTAACTATTCTCCTCCATCTTGCAGCTATAGAACTTATTGGAGACTTCATATCTCTCAATCCGGGCATTCTGTTGGAATATTAACTTCAACTCTGGAACATCTCATATGCTCCATGACGCTCAAAACGTCGTTGAAGTCCCGGTTCTAAGCCGTAAAGCATGGCACATCGAACTATAGAGTAGTCATCGGCTTTGCTCTACCAGACGCTCATAACATCCGGTGTTGCTCAGCGAGAGGCTCGGCACCCAGCGGTGCATCCAGACGTAACTCTTCGTGCAGCAATGAGGATAATCCTCGAGTTACGGACCCGATCCGTGTAATTGCTACCATCATCTTTCAACTTTGCTTTCTCAAGGAACGCATTAAAATTCAACGGAACAACAAAGACGAGCCATCTATCTACAATCAAACATAAACAAGCAAGATACTATCAGTACTAAGTTCATGATAAATTTAAGTTCAATTAATCATATTACTTAAGAACTCCCACTTAGACAGACATCTCTCTAGTCATCTAAGTGATCACGTGATCCAAATCAACTAAACCATAACCGATCATCACGTGAAATGGAGTAGTTTTCAATGGTGAACATATTATGTTGATCATATCTACTATATGATTCACGCCGACCTTTCGGTCTCCGTGTTCGAGGCCATATCTCGCATATGCTAGGCTCGTCAAGTATAACCCGAGTATTCTGCGTGTGCAAAACTGGCTTGCACCTGTTGTAGATGGACGAGAGCTTATCACACCCGATCATCACGTGGTGTCCGGGCACGACGAACTTTGGCAGCGGTGCATACTCGGGAGAACACTTCTTGATAATTTAGTGAGAGATCATCTTATAATGCTACCGTCAATCAAAGCAAGATAAGATGCATAAAAGATAAACATCACATGCAAATCAATATAAGTGATATGATATGGTCATCATCATCTTGTGCTTCGTGATCTCCATCTCGCAGCACCACCATGATCACCATCGCCACCGCGCGACACCTTGATCTCCATCGTAGCATCGTTGTCGTCTCGCCAAACTTATGCTTCTACGACTATCGCTACCGCTTAGTGATAAAGTAAAGCATTATGAGGCGATTGCATTGCATACAATAAAGCGACAACCATATGGCTCCTCGCCATTGCCGATAACCGGTTACAAAACATGATCATCTCATACAATAAAATATAGCATCACGTCTTGACCATATCACATCACAACATGCCCTACAAAAACAAGTTAGACGTCCTCTACTTTGTTGTTGCAAATTTTACGTGGCTGCTACGGGCTTAAGCAAGAACCAGTCTCACCCACGCATCAAAACCACAACGATATTTCGTCAAATAGACTCCGTTTTAACCTTCTCAAGGACCGGGCGTAGCCACACTCGGTTCAACTAAAGTGAGAGAGACAGACACCCACCAGTCACCTTTAAGCAATGAGTGCTCGTGGCGGTGAAACCAGTCTCGCGTAAGCGTACGCGTAATGTCGGTCTGGCCGCTTCATCTCACAATACCGCTGAACCAAAGTATGACATGCTGGTAGGTAGTATGACTTGTATCGCCCACAACTCACTTGTGTTCTACTCGTGCAAAACATCAAACCATAGAAAAAACCTAGGCTCGGATGCCACTGTTGGGGAACATAGTAATTTCAAAAACTTTCCTACGCACACGCAAGATCATGGTGATGCATAGCAACGAGAGGAGAGTATTGTCGTACCCTCGAGACCCAAGCGAAGCGATCACAACGTAGAGGAAGTAGTCGACGTTCTCCTTGCGATCCGACCGATCCGGCGCCGTTACTCGGCGCCCCGAGTTCTTGACACACGACAGCTCGATGACGTCCCTCGTATCTCGATCCAGCCGAGTGTCGAGGGAGAGTTCCACAAGACGACGGCGTGGTGACGATCTTGATGTTCTACCGGCGCAGAGCTTCGCCTAAGCTTCGCGACGATATGACCGAGGTGGAATATGGTGGAGGGGGGCACCGCACACGGCTAAGGAACGATCCGTAGATCAAACTTGTGTGTTCTAGGGTGCCCCCCTGCCCCCGTATATAAAGGAGGGAGGGGGGAGGTGCGGCCGGCCCAAGGGAGGCGCGCCGGAGGAGTCCTACTCCCACCGGGAGTAGGACTCCCCCCCTTTCCTAGTTGGAGTAGGATTGGGGGGGAGGGAAAGAGGAAAGGGGCCCCCCCTCCTTGTCCTATTCGGACTAGGGGGGGAGGGGGCGCGCGGCCTGCCCTGGCCGGCCCCTCTTCCTTTCCCTCATGGCCCACTAAGGCCCATTAACCCCCGGGAGGGTTCCGTAACCCCGGTACTCAGTAAATCCCGATTTCACCGGAACCATTCGAACTCCAAATATAGGCTTCCAATATATCAATCTTTATGTCTCGACCATTTCGAGACTCCTCGTCATGTCCGTGATCACATCCGGACTCGAACTTCTTGGTACATCAAAATACATAAACTCATAATAACTGTCATCGAAACCTTAAGCGTGCGGACCCTACGGTTCGAGAAAAATGTAGACATGACCGAGACACGTTTCCGGTCAATAACCAACAGCGGGACCTGGATGCCCATATTGGCTCCTACATATTCTACGAAGATCTTTATCGGTCAGACCGCATAACAACATACGTTGTTCCCTTTGTCATCGGTATGTTACTTGCCCGAGATTCGATCGTCGGTATCCAATACCTAGTTCAATCTCGTTACCAGCAAGTCTCTTTACTCGTTCTGTAATACATCATCTCACAGCTAACTCATTAGTTGTAATGCTTGCAAGGCTTAAGTGATGTGTATTACCGAGAGGGCCAGAGATACCTCTCCGACAATCGGAGTGACAAAACCTAATCTCGAATACGCCAACCCAACATCTGCCTTTGGAGACACTGTAGTACTCCTTTATAATCACCCGATTACGTTGTGACGTTTGGTAGCACCAAAGTGTTCCTCCGTAAACGGAGTTGCATAATCCCATAGTTACAGGAACATGTATATGTCATGGATAAAAGCAGTAGCAACATACTAAACGATCGTGTGCTAAGCTAAGGGAATGGGTCATGTCAATCGATCATTCTACTAATGATGTGACCTTGTTAATCAAATAACAACTCCTTGTTCATGGTTAGGAAACATAACCATCTTTGATTAACAAGCTAGTCTAGTAGAGGCATACTAGTGACATCTTGTTTGTCTATGCATTCACACATGTATCATGTTTCCGGTTAATACAATTCTAGCATGAATGATAAACATTTATCATGAAATAAGGAAATAAATAATAACTTTATTATTGCCTCTAGGGCATATTTCCTTCACTGGCCGCGCCGGCTTTCTTATTCAGGTGCTCACATAAATCGTGCACGACGTCGGTAGCTGCTCTGTTGCGGTTATGAAGTGGTACGTCTGGCCTCCTGGTCGTGTTATTCTTTGGTGGAACGGCCTCGTCGTCGAATTCTAGCAGTAGCTTGCGTTTTGGATAGCTCTTTGTATGGCGATCGTTGCCGTATCTTTCTTCAGTGTCTAGCACTTTATTCCATCTGCGATTGAGCGTTTCCTGTGCGGATTTTAGCCGTTTGCTTCTGCTTCTTTAGACTTCTCGCTGTGGCCATAAGCCTTCTGTGGAGGTTATCCCATTCCACCCGTGTTTCCGGGATGACAAATGCATTGCCATCCGGACTTTGTTCTTGTCCTGGGGCAGTTTGATGAACTCGTCCCTCGGGATAATTGTGATCGGGCGTCCGCTCCGAACTGTGTTCGGCGTGACCTGGCTCGTCCTGCTCCATCGCTGGGTCCGTATGGTCGTTGTTGCCTTCGGAGTTGACTGGGGTGTCGATCTTTCTGGCGCTCTTGTCGCTATTTTTACCGTTACTGGACATGGAGCGGCGTCTGCGCCGTCGCTTTGGTTTTTGCCCGGGGGTTTTATCTTCCGGATTGTCACCGTCGTCCTCCTTAGGCGTGTCCACCATGTATATATCGTATGACGGGGTGGCTGTCCACCGTCCTGTGAGTGATGGTTCATGTTCTTCTTCTGCATCATCGTCCATACCGTCGATGTCTTCGGAGTCGAAGTCAAGCACATCGGTTAATTCATCGATCGTGGAAATGAAATGGGTGGTGGGAGGGTAACGAATTCCTTCGTTGCCCGCTTCCCACTTGAGCCGGACATAGTTCGGCCAAGAGTCTCCCATCAAAGAGAGAGATTTTAACGAGTTTAGCATGTCGCCAAAGGGCGAGTGCTGGAGGATATCCACAGCGGTAAACTCCATTACCGGAGCCCAACCAGGCTCGGCGGGCTCGGGAGCGCGCGGACTGGGACCTACAACCGGATACGAGTCCGAGGGTCCGGAGTCACAGGCTTCCTTAGAGGTGAGGCCCGTGTTCGGCTCTAACGCTGATGAGTGTGCGGCCGGCGGGGCAGGGTCCATCCACCCATCCTTGGGCCATGCAGTCTGATCCGGATTTAGGTCCGGGGCTGCTGCAGGGGTGATATCCCGAGCATTGTCCAACAGTAGGTCTAAGCCGTGCTCATCGTGACTGTCCGGCGCTCCTGGCACAGGCCCGGTTCCGTCGAGGATCAAGTCTCCGCGGATATCGGCCGTGTAGTTCAGGTTTCCGAACCTGATCTGGTGGCTAGGGCGAGTGTCGATCTGCTCCGGATGGCTGCTTAATTGGCCTATGATGCAAAACCGCCGAACACGAAGATCTGTCCGGGGAGTAAAGTCTCGCCCTGGACCGTGTCGTTGACGATTGAGGGAGCCATCAAGCCTTGCAGCGACGACACAGAGGAACTCTCAATGAAAGCACCAATGTCGGTGTCAAAAACGGCGGATCTCGGGTAGGGGGTCCCAATCTGTGCGTCTTAGGCTGATGGTAACAGGAAGCAAGGGACACAATGTTTACCCAGGTTCGGGCCCTCTCGATGGAGGTAAAACCCTACTTCCTACTTGATTGATATTGATGATATGAGTAGTACAAGAGTAGATCTACCACGAGATCATAGAGGCTAAACCCTAGAAGCTAACCTATGATGATTATGATTGTAATTGTGATTGGCCTTCTAAGGACCTACCTCTCCGGTTTATATAGACATCGGAGAGGGCTAGGGTTTACACGAAGTCGGTTACAAGGAAGGAAATACAATATCCGGATCGCCAAGCTTGTCTTCCACGCCAAGGAGAGTCCCATCCGGACACGGGACGGAGTCTTGAGTATTGTATCTTCACACTCCAATAGTCCGGACGATGTATATAGTCCGGCCGTCCGGATACCCCCTAATCCAGGACTCCCTCACTCGGTACTTGAGAGAACCAATTGTTGCAGACAACAAAAGGCTCATGACACTTCCAGAAGCAAGAGGATGGTCGTCGGATCTCTTGATTGCATTCACTTTTTAGAGAAAAGACTGAAGCCAAGCCCGAGATGGGGCTCGAGCCTAGCCCGACTTTGAATTAACAAAGCCATCAATTGGCCAGGAATATATCAGAACTGAACCATACAACCAAAGAAAGAAAAGAACCGGGGATGCAACCCCACGACGACCGATACAAGGAATTGAAGGTAAGCTAAGATGCTACAGACATAAATGAAAAAGACTACAGCTTAAAGACCAAGAGGACACAAGCTACCGCCCAAACAATGAACTCACCGAAGAGACTAGCTATAGAACATGAGCATCCCAAAGAAGACAAATCAATGAGAGTGCAAAGGAGCCACCAGGATGAGCAAGAACTCGCCAATGCCACCAGCTCACACCCGTGCGTCCAAGTCGTAGAAGAGAGGACCACTATACCCTCTTGCCCAGGCTCGTGGGCGTTGATCCGCCAGACAAAGAGGACCGCAAGGAGGAGAGCACGACGACCACAGGAGAGAACTGGACTTCCGCGGTGAAGTGTCGCCACTTGAAGAAGAGACCACCGCCACCAGGAGCGCCCCCAGCAAGCAGCCACCTACACACTTCCCCGCCCAAAACGACGCCTTCAATATAGTAACCGTGTCGCCATGGTCTCACTGCCGCCCAAACCGAGGTTGTGGGTTTTCACCCGGGTGTAGGGGAAGTAGGAGGAGGGGGAGATGGACCTCAAAGTCGCCTTCAAGAAGGGGAACGACGCCCGGAGCGCCGCCGACAAAGAGGTCGCCACCACCGGCCAAGGGGTTAACCCGATCCAGAGATCCCCACTGTTGGGGAATGTTGTAATTACAAAAAAAATCCTACGCACACGCAAGATCATGGTGATGCATAGCAACGAGAGGGGAGAGTGTTGTCTACGTACCCTTGTAGACCGAAAGCGGAAACATTAGCACAACGTGGTTGATGTAGTCGTACGTCTTCATGATACGACCGATCCAAGTACCGAACATACGGCACCTCCGAGTTCAGCACACGTTCAGCTCGATGACGTCCCACGAACTTCGATCCAGCAGAGCTTTGCAGGAGATTTTCGTTAGCACGACGGCATGATGACGATGACGATGATGCTACCGACGGAGGGCTCGCCTAAGCACCGCTATGATATTACCGAGGTGGAATTAATATGGTGGAGGGGGGCACCGCACACGGCTGGGAGAGATCAACAGATCAACTTGTGTTTCATGGGGTGCCCCTAGCCTCAGTATATAAAGGAGGAGAGGAGGGGAGGGGCCGGCCCTCTCTATGGCGCGCCCTGGGGAGTCCTACTCCCATCGGGAGTAGGATTCCCCCGCTTCCATGTAGTAGGAGTAGGAGTCAAGGAAAGGGAAAAGAGAAGAGAAGGAGGAGGAGGCGCAGCCTCCCCTAGTCCAAGTCGGACTAGGCCTTGAAGTCTTGCAGCCTCCTCTCTCTTTCCCTAAAGCCCAATAAGTCCCATATACTCCCGGCAATTCCCGTAACTCTCCGGTACTCCGATAAATAGCCGAATCACTCGGAACCTTTCCGATGTTCAAATATAGTTGTCCAATATATCAATCTTTACGTCTCGACCATTTTGATACTCCAAGTCATGTCCCCTATGTCGGTGTACTAAAGTAGGGGTACCTTAGTACCCCGAACTTGTGCACGGGCGATCATGAACACCAGCGGCAAGGCTTGCCGGCGCCCGCCAAGACCCTCCATCATACCTACTACTGCCATTCAAGAACAAAGTATCAAGCGAGAAAACAAAAGGCCCGGCAAGAGGAGCTTGCCGGAAGGTCAACCAAGGCGTTTCGAGAAGACTTGCGCGACGCCTGTAGGCGTCCGGCAAGGCCGGCGGCCGCAAGCTTGCCAACACAGCAGAAGAAGGGCGCGGCAAGGCTGCCACTCAAAGTCCAGCGCGACCCAATGACGTGTCCCAGGGGCCGCCCCAGGGGGCGCGTGGCGGCGCGCAGCCATGCAGGCAAGGTGGCAAGTGAAGCTGACAGAGACGCCATCGTGGCAACCGGTGGCTCACCTAACGGTCGTTTCTTTGCACTGTTGGGGCGACCGGACGGGCATTAAATGCCCTTGTCCCCTGCCGTCAGAGTTAGGTAGGGAACACTGTTGGTCACTGTTGTACCAACCTATGATTTTACCTTTCTACCCCCTTTTCTTACGCTGCCACCTGTGGATGCCCCCTTCAGACTATAAAAGGGTGGCCCATGCGCACATAGAAGGGGTTCGGTCCATTCGACACCCACAACACCACCATACGCTCGCGCTCTCGAGCAAGATCAAATACAAGCACAAAAGCAGCAGTAGGGGTTTTATCTCCCCGGAGAGCCCCGAAGCTGGGTAAAAATCGCCCGTCTCCCCAGCGCTTGGCCTCGATCGCTCTGCGACGCCCCGCTCCTTGCGGACTAGAAGGGCCCCGTGCCCCATAGGTGCTCGTGGCGCCTGAGAGCCGCCCCGACATCTTTGGCGCGCCAGGTAGGGGACAGCGTCGAGGTCGTGAGCATCTGATCCGGCCTCCGCGCGCGCTACATCAACGTCTTCATCAACATGCCACCGAAGAAGAAGCCTTCAGAGGTGGCGGCTCCGTCTACATCGATTCCGCCACCACCGCCGGAGCCAACGGGCGGTGGAGTGGACGCCGGCGGAGGAGCGGGCGCCGACGGTGGGACTCACGTCGTCACCAGGTCCAAAAACAAGGCCCCGCAAGCGTCGGCGACCGTGCAGACACCGCACCCTTCCTGGGAGGTGCAAAGGTCGATAACGCCCGGTGCTCCTAGCACCGTGCTCGCTGGAACAAGGCCAAGCTGGTGGGTCGCGGGGCGCCGAGGTCAGCATGCACGCCCGCATCTTCGGGCGCGAAGCGAGGTATCTGATCGCCCGGACGGTGTTGCACCTCCCAATCCGGTGGGAGTCCGAGCACATCCGTTCCTCGCGCCGCTTCGCCGCCACCGCCACCCAAGACATCGAGGAAGCGCGGCGAGCCGGCTGCTACGACTACCCTCGGCGCCGCACAAGATCGGCGATTGGAGGATGACCATATCTGATCTCATCGGCCGCTTAACGGTGACAAGCCCCGCAACCGAAGCATCACGGCCCGGCAAAGCGCCAGCGCAAGCCAACGCCGACAAGACCACTGGGGGTGACACCTCCGTACACTCCCAGCCCCGAAGGCCAAGATCGCCGGCTCGTCGGACCAACCCCGACGACGACTCCACCGCGTCATTGGACCCGCGAACTCGCCGAGATCAACGCCACGTTCTCCAAGAACGACGGCACGAAGACTTCCTTTTCGTGACGAAGCGCGAAGGGAGGCGCGGCGTCAATCCGACCAGCGCTGGGCCCTTGTCGATATGCATGCACCGGGGAACCAAGCAATTTGCCATCGCGGCAGGTTGCCCTGCGTTCACCGCGAGCTGCGGCAAGTCCGATGGCCAAAAACAAGAACTTCAAGCCGACGTGTTCGAGAAGTATGATGGCATGATACATCCGTCGGAGTTCCTCGGCATCTACACCATCGCAGTGCAGGCTGCCGGAGGGCGCGACGAGAAGATCTCGCCAACTACTTCCGGCGGTACTCAAGCCAACGTCGAGATCTTGGCTCATGCACTTGCCGGACGGCTCCATCTCTTCATGGGCGGACCTATGTCACCAGTTTGTCGGCGCCTTTACGGCGACCACAAACCCATGGCGAGAGAGCAATCTGCATTTGCTCGTCGGAAGGAGGAGAGCCCCTGCGCAAGTACATCTGAGATTCAGCCAGTGCAGCGCAATATCCGAGACGTCCACCTCGCGCGGTTATCGGTAGCGTTCCACGAAACGTCGCGCAACCGCAGGATGAGGGAGGAGATGGCGATGTGCAAGATCGAGAGATGTCGCGAGCTCTATGCTCTGGCCGACAAGTGTGCACGGGCTGAGGAGGAGGAAATTCGGAGATTGCAGGAGCGATGGGTGCGGCGGTGAGGATGCCGCCCCGGCAAGGAAGAACCAGCGGCGGAACAACAGGAAGAGAAAGGCCAAGGATGTGCTAGCTGTCGAGCATTCTGGCAACGGAGGCGGCTCCGACAAGGCCAAAGCCGATGACTCTGGCGAGGCTGTGGTAGCCGCCGACAAGGTGATGGCTCCGCAAGCGATATTGCAAGATTCACCGCACCAAGGGCCATGATCTCCAAACCTGCAAGAAAGTCGAGCAGATGGCGGAGCTCTGTAAAGCTGAGTATGGCGCGCGATAAGGAGAGAGCCCAGGGAGGTGGCAGAGGATCCGGCAAGAAGCTTCCCGCCCGGGGAGGGCACCGCGGCAAGGTCAAGCCGCGGCAAGGAGACAGGCCTCCCTGTGGCCACGACAAGAGCGAAGATGAAGATGAGGATGATGAGATGGAGGAAGATGAGGTGATGACCAAGAGTTTCAGAAGGCAACAGAGGTGTTGTGCATCGACGGCGGCGCCTCTCAGCATACCTCGCACCGCCAACTCAAGCGGTGGGTGCGAGAGGTAAATCTGTGAGCCGTCCGTCGAGGCGCCGCATAAGCCTCAAGTGGTCCGCACGCCCATCGTCTTCGACGTTGAGGACCACCCTGATCGCATCACCGCGGTCGGGTGCTTGCCGATGTTGGTCTCACCAACAATCCGCAACCTCAAGGTCACGAAGATGTTGGTTTGGCGGGGGCGGCCTGAACCTAATTTCCTCCGCGATGCTCAAGAAGCTCCGGATCCCCGACAATGAGCTCAAGAAACTGGTACCTTTCAAGGAAAAATCCGGGAAGGAGCAAGCCCAAGGGAAGATCACGCTGCGGTAACGTTTGGCAGCGAGCTGAACTTCGTGACGAAAGGGTCACATTCGATGTTGTTGATATCCCATTACCCTACAATGGGATACTCGGCCGACCAGCGCTTGCCAAGTTCATGGCAGCCTCTCACTATGCATACAATGTGCTCAAGATGCTGGTCCGTTAAGTGTCATCTCTGTCCAAGGCGACAAGAAGGATGCACTTATCTGCACCGACAAGATCTACTGAAGAAGCGGCGGCATGCAGAGAGCAAGCCACTCGCCGTTGAAGCTCCCCGGGAAGAAGAAAGCCAAGTCCGGCAAGAGTAGCTCGATGCCCACTCCGCAAGCGCACCTCCAGAGTTCTTGCGCCCGTCGAGGACGCACCATCGAGCTCCACCGGCAAGTACAAGAAGGCAAAGGCAGATCTACCAAAGACTAAGCCCGGCAAGAACAGCTCTGGTGCCTGCTCCGGCAAGCACGCCTTTCCGGAGTGCCACGCTGCCGTCGAGGACGTGCCATCGAGCTCCACCGGCCAGTAGGGCAAAGAAAGCAGCCAGTTTCAAACTTTTGAGTTGTATTCCCTGAAAATCCGTACCTTGTATGAAGAACCTGTGCGCAGAGGGGTCGAATCATGGCTAAGTTGCGCCCTTGATCCGTTTCGAGTCCGCTCAACGATGAAAGCGCGCTGCAACTAGCCCGACGAGTTCTCCTTGCCGGGGGCAACACCGCCAGCGGGCTGCTGATGTTCCGCACTCAGCAAGTGTGTTTGCGCCGGGTTTCCCAGCGTGAGGGTGAAGACGTACAAGGGAGGAAATCAAGGGAGAAGTGCGGCCTCGCCGGATCGCAGAAGACGGAAAAGCTAAGTCGCCCAAGCTTGAATAAAGAGCACTTTTCAGTTTTAAGCTTTTATGTTATATTCCTCGAACGTTAGTCCCTTATGCGAAAAAAAACTGCGGCGGAGGAACCAACTCGTGGTTAAGTTGCGTCCTTGCTTTGTTTCGAGTCCGCTCAACAATGCAAGTCGCCGAATCGCCCGAGAAGGTTTCTTGTCGAAACAACACCGCCAAGCGGGCTGCGATGTTCAAACACTCGGCAAGTGTGTTAAGCGCCGGCAAGTCCCTAGCAGCGAGAGTAAAAGCGTACAAGGGATGTAATGGAGTAGAGGGCGTAACATAGCAAGCCTTGCCGTGAGGCGATCTTCCGTATGAGCAACTTGTGCGCAGAGGAGCTGACTCGCGGCTGAGTTGCACCCTTGATTTGTTTCCGAGTCCGCTCAACAATGAAGGCGCGTTGCAACTAGCCCGACGAGGTTTCTTGCCGGAGGCAACACCGCCAGCGGGCTGCTGATGTTCCGCACTCAGCAAGTGTGTATGCACCGGCAAGTCCCCTAGAAGGCGTAGAGTATAGACATACGAAGGGCGAAGCATGGCATTGCGTTGCCCAACCTGAAAGTTACGCCACAAAAGAGTGAATTATTGCGACGCTATCTAAGTTATTTTCGTGACTATAATAACAGCGACAAGGGAAAAGCAGAAGGGCACGCAGGCACATGGGCCCCGGCAAACCGGTTTCGCTGGAGGCCGCGAGTACCGAAATCCCTTCGCGACAAGCCAGGATCCCCGGGGGCCGCAGCGTCAGCGACAAGGGCAAGGAAAGGACCAGAGTTTTTACCCTATGCACCGCCAGGATCCCCGGCACCTAGGTCTCGGCGGAGCCAGAATTGCCGGGGGCTGCAAACGCCAAGATTCATCCCCGGCGGACCAGAGTCGCAGGGGGCTGCGGTATCAGATAAGTTTTCCATCCCTCGTCATGCATCCTTTATGGACGGGGGAATGCGAAGCTGCGTCCTCGAACGAACGTACCTTGTACGAAAAACTGTCTGGAGGAGGAGCGAGTCGTAGCCAAGTTCGCCCTTGATTTGTTTCCGAGTCCGCTCAACAATACAAGCGCTGCAATTGGCTCGACAAGGTTTCTTGCCGGAAACAACACCGCTTGACGAAAGCTCTTTGATGTTCGTGACTCAGCAAGTGTGTTAGCACCGCAAGTTCCTAGAAGCGAGGGTAAAAAGCGTACAAGGCACAAAATCAAGTAAAGGACATAATCCGGCAAGCATTCCCTCCATTCATTAAAAACATCGATTTAGTACAAGTCCATAGAGGATGAAAAACATGATAGAGAGGATTACAGATTTTAAATGCAACTAAGGCCGAAGGCTTACAGATTAAAAGATAAAGATGCCGTAATCCTCTCCCGTTTCTCTCTTCAGGAGGTAGGTCAGGAGGCCCGGCAAGAGAAGCTTGGGGAGGGAAAAAGGCGCCTAGGTGAGCTCTGAGTGCGGAAGAAACCAAGAGAACTTCGAGGGGCCGGCCGGGAGCTTGGCGGAGGCAGGCGCCAAGGCGAGCTCGAGGCGGGCGGGCGTCGCCCACGCTATCGAGGCGCCTCGCCCTCGTACTCGACTTGACGGCCTTGCCGCCACCTCTTTCTCTTCTGCAGCCTCCCTACGCCCGGCCGCCCAAGGAGGCGGCCCGGGGAGTTGAAGGCGGCGACCGGATGATGGGGTCGCCCGGTGGCGCGAGGCGACGGCCGACGACTAGTCGGACTCACCGCCGCCGTCGTCGTCGCTGTCGCTCCCCTCCTCGTCACTCTCGCTCGAGGGGGAGTCTTCGCTATCGGAGGAGCCGTCCACGCAGCACCTCGCCCGGGTGCCGGAGTCCCCGAAGACCTTGACGGCAAGAAGGTCGCCCTCCATTAACTTAAAATGGAGGGTAAACCCCGCCGTCAAGCTGTGGATGCGGGCGAATGTCTTCCACCCTCGATCGAAGAACATCACGCTGGGGGCTAGGGATATGACACTAACCCGAGTGCCGCTAATCCCGCAGCCCCTCATGCGCAACTCCAGCATCTCGGGCGGGTCCGGCTCCATCGCTTCGCCAGCGGGCGGAAGCGGAGGCGGCGGCGAGGGCCAGCGCAGCTTGATGAAGAACTCCGGGGTCATCCCGGTGTGGACTGCCTCGAGGAGAGAGCTGCCGGCGGAGGCGGAGGTGGCGCACCACCCGACCGCCTCTCCCGAGTGCCGACCACGTCCTCGACCTCGCCCATGGCCTCGCCCCTCCCTCTTCCCCTCGTGGCTGGCTCGCCGCCCACGAGCCGAGATAGGGGAGGCGCGCTACTGGTGGCCACCCTTGCCGCCACCGACGAAGGACGAGGGTTCCCTTCCTCCATGGCGAGATGGGAGGAAGAATAGCGAAGATGAAGAAAGAAGAAGGGAAGTGGGATTTTGCACTCCCCTTCCGCCTTTTTTTAAAGGAGTGAGGTGGGGCTCGGCCGCCCGCTCAACCAATCGAGGCCTTGAGGAGGCGGAGGCGGGGCCCCCGTCTCCGCCCGTGGCGGCTCGGTTTCCCACCTTCGCCGCCACGACCCCCAGCGCATGGGAGCAGCGTGGCGGGAAGCAGCCGAGGCGGCAGATGAAGTGACCTTACCTGCCGAATATCTCCCGCGCCTCCCACGGCGCCGAATCGGCAGCGTGCTTGAATTCGGGAAGGCTTGGTGAGCACGGGTCCGATTTTGAGTGGGCCCAGGCGCGACGCCCGATGCCTTGTTTTGGGCCTGGCCCAACAACGCTTCGGCACCGTGTATGGCCCAGGCCGGGGCTCTGTCGGTGTACTAAAGTAGGGGTACCTTAGTACCACGAACTTGTCTGCAGGCGATCGCAGCACCAGCGGCAAGGCTTCGAGCGCCGCCAAGACCCTCCATCATACCTACTACTGCCATTCAAGAACAAAGTATCAGCCTGAGAAAACAAAGGCCCGGCAAGAGGAGCTTGCCGGGAAGGTCAACTCAAGGCGTTTCGAAGACTTTCGCGCGCCCGTAGCGTCGGTAAGGCCGGCTGGCGGCAAGCTTGCTTGCACAGCAAAGAAGAAGGGCATGACAAAGGCCTCGCCGCGGCAAGGCTGCCACTCAAAGTCTAAGCGCACCAATGACGTGTCACCCCAGGGCCGCCCCGGGGCGCGTGGCGGCGTTCGCGCAGCCATGCGCAGAGCAAGGTGGCAAGTGAAGACGAGAGGCGCCATCGTGGCAATCGGTGGCTCACCTAGCGGTCGTTTCTTTGCCTTTGTTGAAAGCGACCGGACGGGCATTAAATGCCCTTGTCCCTGCCGTTAGAGTTAGGTAGGGAACACTGTTGGTCCTTTGTTGTACCAACCTGCGATTTTACCTTTCTACCCCTCTTCTTATCTTGCCACTGTGGATGCCCCTTGAGACTATAAAAGGGAGGCCCATGCGCACATAGAAGGGGTTGGTCCATCGACACCCACAACACCACCATCGCTCGCGCTCTCGAGCAAGATCAAATACAAGCACAAAAGCAGCGATGGGTTTTATCTCCCGGAGAGCCCAGCTGGGTAAAAATCGCCCGTCTCCCCCGCGCGCTCGGCCTCGATTTGCTCTGCGCACGCCCCCCGCTCCCTTGCCGGACTAGAAGGGGCCCCCGTGCCCCATAGGTGCTCGTGGCCGCACAGAGAGCCGCCCCGACACCCTATCTCATCCGAGACTTCGAACTACCTTCGGTACATCAAAACACATAACTCATAATATAAATCATCACCGAACGTTAAGAGTGCGGACCCTACGGGTTCGAGAACTATGTAGATATGACCGAGACACGTCTCCGACAAATAACCAATAGCGGAACCTGGATGCTCATATTGGCTCCTATATATTCTACGAAGATCTTTATCGGTCAAACCGCATAACAACATACGTTGTTACCTTTGTCATCGGTATGTTACCTGCCCGAGATTCGATCGTCGGTATCTCAATACCTAGTTCAATCTCGTTACCGGCAAGTCTCTTTACTCGTTCCGTAATGCATCATCCTGCAACTAACTAATTAGTCACATTGCTTGCAAGGCTTATAGTCATGTGCATTACCGAGAGGCCCCAGAGATACCTCTCCGACAATCGGAGTGACAAATCCTAATCTCGAAATATGCCAACTCAACAAGTACCTTCAGAGACACCTGTAGAGCACCTTTATAATCACCCAGTTACGTTGTGACGTTTGGTAGCACACAAAGTGTTCCTCCGGTAAACAGGATTTGCATAATCTCATAGTCATAGGAACATGTATAAGTCATGAAGAAAGCAATAGCAACATACTAAATGATCAAGTGCTAAGCTAACGGAATGAGTCAAGTCAATCACATCATTCTCTAATGATGTGATCATGTTAATCAAATGACAACTCATGTCTATGGCTAGGAAACTTAACCATCTTTGATTCAACAAGCTAGTCAAGTAGAGGCATACTAGTGACATTATGTTTGTCTATGTATTCACACATGTACTAAGTTTCTGGTTAATACAATTCTAGCATGAATAATGAACATTTATCATGAAATAAGGAAATAAATAACAACTTTACTATTGCCTCTAGGGCATATTTCCTTCAGTCTCCCACTTGCACTAGAGTCAATAATCTAGTTCACATCACCATGTGATTTAACACCAATATTCACATCTGTATGTGATTAACACGCATAGTTCACATCGTCATGTGACCAACACCCGAAGGGTTTACTAGAGTCAATAATCTAGTTCACGTCGCTATGTGATTAACACCCAAAGAGTACTAAGGTATGATCATGTTTTGTTCATGAGAGAAGTTTAGTCAACGGGTCTGTCACATTCAGAGCCGTATGTATTTTGCAAATATTCTATGTCTACAATGCTCTACACGGAGCTACTCTAGCTAATTGCTCCCACTTTCAATATGTATCCAGATTGAGACTTAGAGTCATCTGGATCGGTGTAAAAGCTTGCACCGACGTAACTCTTTACGACGAACTCTTTATCACCTCTATAACCGAGAAATATTTCCTTAGTCCTTACTAAGGATATTCTTGACCGCTGTCATGTGATCTACTTCTAGATCAAAAATCGTACTCCCTTGCCAATCTCAGAGCAAGGTATACAATAGGTCTGGTACATAGCATAGCATACTTTATAGAACCTATGACTGAGGCATAGGGAATGACTTTTCATTCTCTTTCTATTTTCTGCCATGGTCGGGTTTTGAGTCTTACTCAACTTCACACCTTGCAACACAGGCAATAACTCCTTCTTTGACTGTTCCATTTTGAACTACTTCAAAATCTTACCAAGGTATGTACTCATTGAAAAATCTTATCAAGGGTTTTGATCTATCTCTATAGATCTTGATGCTCAATGTGTAAGCAGCTTCACCGAGGTCTTTCTTTGAAAATCTCTTATTCAAGTATCCTTTTATGCTATCCAGAATTTCTATATCATTTCCAATCAACAATATGTCATCTACATATAGTAAATGCTACAGAGCTCCCACTCACTTTCTTGTAAATACAGGTTTCTCCAAAAATCTGTATAAAACCATATGCTTTGATCACACTATCAAAACGTTTATTCCAACTTCGAGAGGCTTGCACCAGTCCATAAATATATTACTGGAGCTTGCACACTTTTGTTAGCACCCTTTGGATCGACAAAACCTTCTAGTTGCATCATATACAACTCTTCTTTAAGAAATATCCATTTAAGGAATGCAATTTTTATATCCATTTGTGAGATTTCATAAAATGTGGCAATTGCTAACATGATTCGGATGGACTTAAGCATCGATACGAATGAGAAAATTTCATCGTATCCAACACCTTGAACTTGTCGAAAAACCTTTTTGCGTAAAGTCGAGCTTTGTAGATAGTAACACTACTATCAGCGTTTGTCTTCCTTTTGAAGATCCATTTATTTTCTATGGCTTGCCGATCATCGGGCAAGTCCATCAAAGTCCACACTTTGTTCTCATACATGGATCCCATCTCAGATTTCATGGCCTTCAAGCCATTTCGCGGAATCTGGGCTCATCTCGCTTCCTCATAGTTTGTAGGTTCATCATGGTCTAGTAACATGACTTCCAGAATAGGATTACCGTACCACTCTGGTGTGGACTGTATTTTGGAAGACCTACGAGGTTCTGTAGTAACTTAATTTGAAGTTTCATGATCATCATCATTAGCTTCCTCACTAATTGGTGTAGGAATCACTGGAACTGATTTCTATGATGAACTACTTTCCAATTCGGGAGAAGGTACAATTACCTTATCAAGCTCTGCTTTCCTCCCACTCACTTCTTTCGAGAGAAACTCCTTCTCTAGAAAGTATCCATCTTAGCAATGAATATCTTGCCTTCGGATCTGTGATAGAAGGTGTACCCAACAGTTTCTTTGGGTATTCTATGAAGATGCACTTCTCTGATTTGGGTTCGAGCTTATCAGGTTTAAAATTTTTCACATAAGCATCGCAGTCCCAAACTTTAAGAAACGACAACTTTGGTTTCTTGCCAAACCACAGTTCATAAAGCGTCGTCTCAACGGATTTTGATGGTGCCCTATTTAAAGTGAATGGAGCTGTCTCTAATGCATAACCCCAAAACGATAGTGGTAAATCAGTAAGATACATCATAGATCGCACCATATCCAATAAAGTGCGTTACAATGCTCGGACACACACGAGGAGTCTGGACTAGGGGTGTCGGACGATCGGACTATCATCGTCCGCGGACTCCAAGACTATGAAGATACAAGATTGAAGACTTCGTCCGTGTCCGGATGGGACTTTCCTTGGCGTGGAAGGCAAGCTTGGCGTCTGGATATGTAGATCTCCTGCTATTGTAACCGACTCTGTGTAACCCTAGCCCTCTCCGGTGTCTATATAAACCGGAGGGCTTTAATCCGTAGGACAGAACAACCATTACAACAATCATACCATAGGCTAGCTTCTAGGGTTTAGCCTCCTTGATCTCATGGTAGATCCACTCTTGTAATACACATCATCAATATTAATCAAGTAGGGCGAGGGTTTTACCTCCATCAAGAGGGCGAACACAGGTAAAACATCGTGTCCCTCCTCTCTGTTACCATCCGCCTAGCGCCTGATTCAGGACCCCCTACCGAGATCCGCGGTTTGACACCGACATTGGTGCTTTCATTGAGAGTTCCTGCGTGTCGTCACCGATAGGCTTGATGGCTCCTCAATCAACAACACCGTCTGTGGTGAGACTTTTCTCCCGGACGGATCTTCGTATTGGCGGCCGGCGCTGCGGCTAATTCACTTGGCCATCTGGAGCAGATCAGCTTCGCCCCAGCCATCGAGTCAGGTTGGAAGCCTAAACTTCACGGCCGACATCCGCGGAGACTTGATCTTGACGGACTCGAGCCTGACCAAAGCGTGCTTGGCTGTCACGATGGGCATGATTTAGCTCTGCCGCGGGACGGTGCCTTGGTAGCGCGACACGAATCCGCTCCTGCCCTTAGTCCGGAGCGATCGCGCGGTCGAGACGGTGGCTGGACCTTGCCTCGGGGCTGCAACTTCCGCGGCGATGGGCGAACACTAACCTTGTCCTTGCAAAGCTCGTGACTCCAAGGTGCGGACTCCTGCCGGACTCCGAACCTCCAGCGCCCCCTAATCGAATCGATTGGGCGCCCGATCCGGAGTTCACCGCCGCGGACATCTTCCAACACTCACCCTTTGGCGACATCCTAAATTAGCTAAAGCATCTCTCGCTATCCGGAGAGCCTGGCGGACTATGGCGGAGATGGTTGGGATCACGGACAACGAAGAAATTCAAAACCCACCCACCACCCACTTTGTAGCAACTGTCGACGATCTAACCGACATGCTAGACTATGACTCCGAAGACATCGACGGTATGGACAACGATGCCGGAGACGATCAGGAACCAGCGCCTACAGGGCACTGGAAGTCCACCTCGTCATATGACATATACATGGTGGACACCCCAAAAGATGGGGACGGCGAAGAAGCGGAGGCAGATTCCTTTAAGAACAGCCCAAGCGCCGACATCGTGGCGCCGCTCTAAATCCGCCATAGCAGAATGGAGATTCCGCACGAGAGATAATAACACCCAGAAAGTGCGAAGATAATCCCTCCGGCAAGATTTAGCGCAGGAGGATCGAAGCAAGCCCTCATGAGAGAGCGGGGCGAAGAGGTTGAGGATGATAATTACATACCTCCCTCCGGAGGCGAGGCAAGCCTCAATGACGAGCCAATTCGTCGTTGGGAGGATCCCGTCGAACAAGAGCGTTTTAACGCGGGCTTATCGCCACGGCAAATAGCCTAAAAAAAAGCAGCGGCAGCTTCAAGCTGATCAAGACCTCTTGGCGGCAGATGGACCGAGGTCCTCGCGGCAAGAGTATGAACTCGAGCGCCCCTCCAAGAGCTACCCAAAGCGCAAGTTGCTCCCCGATTAGAGGAGGAAGTATACATACCTTCATCACCAGCGCTGTCTGGCCGACCGACCACCCGTGGTCGCGACAGAGAGCATCGGGCCCTCCACCAATACCGTACCCGGCATCGCTCCAAAAGTCTGAAGCCAAGAGGAACGCGCGGACTTGCGAGATGTATTGGAGGACAAAGCAAGGCAATCCAGATCTATATATGGATCACGTGGGCACCCCGACCCACGGCGAATACCGTCGAGCGGATACAACAACCCGGCGGGCGAACACAACGAATAGCGCTCCTTGAGCTACGTCGTGATATTGCTCATCTGAGGCGCCGCACATCCGCTATGCTTCAGCGGCGAAGTAATGGATCATCAAATCCCGAAGGTTTAAACCCGTAAACATTGAATCCTACGATGGTGCAGCAGACCCGCGGTTTGGATCGAAGATTATCTCCTTCAGATCCATATGGCCCCCGGCGACGATCTCCACGCCATCAAGTATCTCCCTCAAGCTTAAAGGACCAGCTCGGCATTGGCTTAACAGCTTGCCCGCGAGTCAATTGGGTGTTGGGAAGACACGGAAGCCGCATTCTCGACAACTTCGGGGCACATATGTGCGACCACGGACGCCGATGACCTCAGCCACATAATTCAGCGGCCAGATGAATCGGCCGACGATTACAGACACGGTTCTTAACAAAGAAAAATCAAATCGTCGGCGGTTGGACGCAGAGGCCCTCGCAGCCTTCAAACATAACATCCATAGCGAATGGCTAGCCCGGCACCTAGGGCAGGAAAAGCCGAAATCCATGGCAGCCCTCACATCACTAATGACCGGCTTACGTGCGGGAGAGGATAGCTGGCTAGCTCACGGCAACAACCTCGGTAAAAATGCTGGTAGTCCGGATACTAAGGACCACGGCGGGTCGCGTCGAAGCAAAAACAAGCGCCCGCGTTAACGGCGACAACAATGAGGATCTGACGGTCAGCGCCGGATTCCGAGGCTCTAAACCGGTCGTGGAAGAATCCATTCAAAAGAACCACTCCGGTCCGTCAATCTGGACCGAATACTAGACCGCTCATGCGGATACATGGCACTTCAAAAGCCAGCCAATCACACCAACAGAGATTGTTGGGTATTCAAGCGAGCGAGCAAGTTAATTGCGAAAACAATGACAGGGGCTGCATAGCGGCGGCGAGGAAGAGACCCGCGCACGAGCGATAGAGGACGAAGGGTTTCCCCCACAAGTGCGCAGACGGTAAACATGATATCGCAACCCATATACCCAAGAGGGGGCGAGCGTGCACTAAGGGGCGTATATGCGATGGAGCGATCGCCCAAGTTCAATCCATGGTCCTCTGTCCGATCACTTTCGATCGAAGAGACCATCCGACCAGCATCCGCCATGGCGGATTCGCGCGTGGTTTTAGACCCAATCGTCGATGGATTTCACCTCACGAGAGTCGATGGACGGCGGCGTGCTGAACACGCTTTATTAGGATACGGTCGCCAAGATGGGCATAGACCCTCAAGGATTAAACCTACAAAGACGACCTTCAAAGCGTCATACCAGTGTTGAAGCTAATTATGCGAGCTCGAACACGCTGGAAGTGGTCTTCGGATCCCGGATAATTTCGGGCGAGGAGTTAATCTTCGACATCGTCCCGTTCGCGGCGGCTATCACGCTCTGCTTTCGGGCGAAAGCAGCGTTTACAAAGTTCAGCGCGGTGCGCATTATGCATACCTCAAGCTCAAGATGCGAGACCCTCGTGGAGTCATTACGGTCAATGGAAATACGGGCGCTCCCTCGAGCGGAGGAACATACAGCAGCTCTCGCGGCGAAATCTGAGCAACCTTCTAAGGCAATTTTCGATCCGGCCGTTAAGCGACGGACACGCCAAACGCGCCCGGAGCAACATCAATCAAGACCACCTGGCACGTTCCGAGCATAGCAATGCGGCCCCAACCCCAGCCCTCGCATGATTGCAAGACCAACCCTCCGCGTACATCATTACGCTCTGGAGATACCATGGGCATAGGTGGAGGGGCACGACCACAACAGACCCAGAGTGCGGATCGACCTCACCAGGGGCTCCCAAGTGTGTCACTCTTTTTATTTTCCTTCTTCTTATATACAGGACTCCGTTCACCAGAGGCCCTGTCCGGCGGGGAGCCCGCCGAACTTACGATGCAACAGCCAGGGAGGGACAAAGGCCGTGACGAACACTCAGGTGGTCTCCATTAAGAGCATTAAATTTGATTATACAGACCAGTCCGCAGCCCACCCCTGGAGGGGGACATGTTTAATTAGTCCATTCCCTTGCTTACCGCACTATTTGTATCATTCCGCACTCATAGCAGAATTCCTTAAATAAATAATGCAACATTTTTTGCCTATAATTGCATCACTTTACATATATGTTCATTAATGAAATCTTGCACCCGTATATTTTGGTACGGCCGAATACACCAGGGGCTTATGTTCCCCGCATTATGGTGTGATAAGTCCAAACACTTTCACAAGTGCGGCACCCGAACTTATAGCATTATATGAATCGGCTCGAATCATGTCTTGGGTCAATAGTTGGGTTTGCCGGCTCCCATGTTTTGGTACCTTCGTTCCGTTCCGTCGGCTAAGGTAGCACTGGGAGACCCATCGCGATTGCGCCCGGTTGAGCTGGGCGGCGCCTCGAAGGGAAAGCTAAAACCGCTGCACGATAAGGCGAGAGACTGGTCGCTGTTCGAGAGGTCTTTTGGGTCCCTAAAGACTTATGCGCTTGAGCGAAGAACCGGATAATGTCAAGCGAAGGCGTGGATAAGCGCCCAATTGGTCTTCGAATACTAGGGCTTTGCGAAATTTAAAATTATAGAATTCTATGGCTAAGTGAGAGTGTTCAAGCATTATAAGTCCGGTTGCCTTGTTCGTTGTGTTGGCGCCTCCTAGATGGACCCAAAAATGGGAACAAGAGTGCTCAAGTTTATCGAACACCCCGGCACTAGTGGCATGGGAAATTTGAAGCCGACGACTTTCCATCTCTCAGATTTTATAAACGGCCGCACAGAAGGTAATATTTTAAATTAAACAAGCGTTGCTTAGCGCATATGAACAAAGTTTTCAGCGCACAGGATAACACATAGCGAGTTTACTCAATAATTACATCTTTGGGGCACTCATCCGCAATCTTGTGGGAACCCTTCAGGACAGTCTTATAGTACATCTCGGGTGTACGATACTCCTTGCCCACTGGCGGCGCATCAGTGATAAGCCGCTCCGCATCCAGCTTGCCCCAGTGCACCTTTGCGCGGGCAAGGGCCCGACGAGCACCTTCAATACAGGCGGAGCACTTGATGACCTCCACCCAGGGGCACGCATCCACTAGCCGTCGCACGAGGCCGAAGTAGCTCCCAGGCATGGCCTCTCCAGGCCACAGCCGGACTATGAGGCCCTTCATGGCCTCCTCAGCTACCTTGTGGAGCTCGACCAGCTGCTTCAGCTGGTCGCTAGGGGGCACCGGATGGCTGGCCTCAGCGTACCGAGACTAGAAGACCTTCTCCGTTGAGCTCCCCTCCTCGCCACGGTAGAATGCGGCGGCGTCGGACACACTGCGAGGCAGATCTGCAAACGCCCCTGGAGAGCTCCGAATTCGGGTAAGTGTCAGGTAGTTTACATTAACATGCTTGCTTTGCATGAAAAATGCCTTACCCACCGCTATTTTCTTCACATCCTCAACCTCCTGAAGGGCCTTACAGGCCTCGGCCTTGGCGGACTTGGCACTTTCGAGAGCCGAGGCGAGCTCGGACTCTCGAGTCTTTGAGTCGCGCTCCAAACTCTCATTCTTCTCCATGAGAGCCTGGAGCTCTTGCCGCACCTCCGCCACCCGCGCCTCCTGCTTCTCTCGCTCTGCCCGTTCCGTGGCCGCATTGCGTTCGGCCGCAGACACAGCCTCCTTCAGGGTTGCCCCCTCGCTCGTGGCCCATGCAGTACCCATGTTATCCTTGTTATTCTTTTATTGCAACCTGAATCCTTTTCTGTAAGGTAACTATTCAAAGTGGTGTTACTCACCTTCTTTGTCCTCGAGCTGCTTCTTGGCACGGCCGAGCTCTTGCTCGGACCGCTCGAGATCCTACTTCAATGCATTGACCTCTGCAGTCAGTGCGGCAAAGGTCAGCAGCGCAGCCTGCAAACCCACATTGACATACTTTTTAGCAACCCTACGTATATCTTTTTAGATCCTCAGTCCGGCTTTTCTTTCCGAACACCGAACTGAGCATCAGGGGCTACTGTCTATGTGGTATTACATTACATAATTTTAACTTCTTACCTCAAAGCCTGTTAGAAAGCTACTGCAGGCTTCGGTCAGCCCACTCTTGGCGAGCCGAACCTTCTGAATCACCGCACTCATGATAGTGCGGTGTTCTTCCTCGATGGAAGCACCTTTGGCGCCTCCAACAAGTTGTCGGCGCCTCCGGTTGGGCCGGGGCCGCGGTGTCACGGTCTTGCCCTTCTTGCAAAGGGCACGCTGCGGACTCTGGAACCACTGCGAGTTCCGCGCAGAGTCGGCGCAAAGTCCGGAGGCTGCCTTGCGGTGCCTCCGGAGCCTCCTCTGATGGGTCCTTCCGGGATCCCACCTCGGCGTCCTCGGCGCGGGGTGGAGGCAGTCGGGATGGAATCTACATCCGACAGAGCCAACGACCCGCTCGACGAAGCGGAGAGATCATCATCGGCCGGACTGCAGGCAGTATGCGGCATTAGAATGACGCTATGTGACAGAAAAAGAAATTATAAATCATTCAAGAATCCGGATACTTACGATCTCGCCGGAGGCCTGGCCCTTGAGGGCCATTCTTCGCCGCCAACGTTGGTGTTGGCGGAGCTGTCCGGGGGAATAGCCCTTCCCCTCTTGGACCCTTCGGCCTCCCCTGTTGGGGAAGCCTTCCTCTTCCTCTCTCCCTCCTCTGGGAGAGAATCTTCTTCCTCCTCCTCATCTTCTGGGGAGGAGTCCGGCTCGGAGTCGTCGGACACCTGAAAACGGGAACTCTTTCGAGTACCCGTGGCCACCTTCTTGGCTTTTTTCTCCGGCACCACATGCGGTGCCGGAACCAGCAAACCCGCTAGGCAGGCGTCTCTGGGTTTTTCGGCATGGGAGCCGGGCGGGCGATCTGCTCGGCCTTCTTCATCGATCTGTCAAAGGAAAGGGAGATTGAAACCCGCTTAGAGTTAAACTATTAACAACAAGTGTCCCGTAAAGGGTAGAATCACTTACCTCGTCGGTGGACGCTGCGAGTGAAATCCGCGATCTTGATCGCGGATCACGGAGCTTGGCGCCCTTGAACAGCACCCTCCAGGCGCCTTCGTATGTCGTGTCGAAGAGCCCGCTCAACGCCTGGTGCTGTGCCGGATCGAACTCCCACAGGTTGAATGCCCGTTGTTGGCAGGGGAGAATCCAGCGGACGAGTATGACTTGGACCACGTTAACAAGCCTGAGCTTCTTGTTCACCGGCTTCTGGATACAGGCTTGGAGTCCCGTCAGCTCCTCCGAACTACCCCATAGCAAGCCCTTCTCTTTCCAGGAGATGAGCTGCACGGGGATACCAGATCTGAACTCGGGGGCCGCCGCCCACGTAGGGTCGCGCGGCTCGGTGATGTAGAACCACCCCGATTGCCACCCCTTGACGGACTCCACAAAGGCCCCTTCGAACCAAAGGACGTTGGGCATCTTGCCCAACATGGCACCTCCGCACTCCGCTTGAGTGCCCTTCACTACCTTCGGCTTGACATTGAAGGTCTTGAGCCATAAGCCGAAGTGGGGCTGGATGCAGAGGAAGGCCTCGCACACGACGATAAATGCCGAGATGTTGAGGATGAAGTTCGGCGCCAGATCGTGGAAATCCAGGCTGCAGTAGAACATGAGCCCCCGGAGAAAGGGGTGAAGTGGAAAGCCCAGTCCGCAGAGGAAGTGGGGAAGGAAAACAACCCTCTCATGGGGCTTGGGGGTGGGGATGAGCTGCCCCTTGTCGGGCAGACGGTGCGCGATGTCGCCGGAAAGGTATCCGGCGCTGCGCAGCTTTTTGATGTGCTCCTCCTTAACGGTGGAGGCCAACCACTTGCCTCTCGCTCCGGACATGGTCGGAGAAGGTCGAGACGAGATGCGCGAACTTGGGCGCTGGAGCTCGGGTGCGCGGAGATGGATAAGCAAAGGAGGAAGAAGGCGTAGGTGAAAAGGTGGATCCTTATCCCCTTATATATAGGCGGACGAAGACTATGCGTCCCCACCGGCCTAGTAAAACTCGCTTATCTCCCAAGAGCCACCTTCAATGGCGCGGTTGGGTTACCCACGTCCGTATTGATGAGAATCCCAGAATAAGGGGAACACGATCTCTGCTTCGACAAGACGTGCCAAGGAAACCGCTTCGCTAAACGCGCTGAGGTGGTATGATAAAAAACAATTCGAGTAAAGGCTCGGTAGTGGCATGATGTCATGCCACGAAATACGTCAGCAGATTGAACTTGTGTATATATTATTCTCTCTACGGTGGAATGTGGAATTTATTTTGCAGAGCCGGACACTATCCTGGTGTTCACAATCTTCTATGGATTATTCGGAGGAGGAACCCGCCTTACAATGCCGAACATTATGCGCGCCGGACTCATCGTCATTGAAGCCAGGTTCAGGGGCTACTGAGGGAGTCCTGGACTAGGGGGTGTCCAGACAGCCGGACTATCATCGTCCGCCGGACTCCAAGACTATGAAGATACAAGATTGAAGACTTCGTCCCGTGTCCGGATGGGACTTTCCTTGGCGTGGAAGGCAAGCTTGGCGACACGGATATGTAGATCTCCTGCTATTGTAACCGACTCTGTGTAACCCTAGCCCTCTCCGGTGTCTATATAAACCGGAGGGCTTTGGTCCGTAGGACAGAACAACCATTACAACAATCATACCATAGGCTAGCTTCTAGGGTTTAGCCTCCTTGATCTCGTGGTAGATCCACTCTTGTAATACACATCATCAATATTAATCAAGTAGGACGTAGGGTTTTACCTCCATCAAGAGGGCCTGAACCTGGGTAAAACATCGTGTCCCTCGTCTCCTGTTACTATCCGCCTAGACGCACAGTTCGGGACCCCCTACCCGAGATTCGCCGGTTTTGACACCGACAACACCATTACGCTGTGGTGTTCCATGTGGCGTGAGCTGTGAAACTATTCCACATTGTTTTATATGAAGGCCAAACTCATAACTCAAATATTCTCCTCCATGATCAGATCATAGAAACTTTATTTTCTTGTTATGATGATTCTCCACTTCACTCTGAAATTCTTTGAACTTTTCAAAATGTTTCAGACTTGTATTTCATTAAGTAGATATACCCATATCTGCTCAAATCATCTGTGAAGGTCAGAAAATAACGATACTCGCCACGAGCATCAACACTCATTGGATCGCATACATCGGTATGTATTATTTTCAACAAGTTAGTAGCTCGTTCCATTGTTCCGGAGAATGGAGTTTTAGTCATCTTGCCCAAAAGGCACGGTTCGCAAGCATCAAATGATTCATAACGAATTGATTCCAAAAGTCCATCTTTATGGAGTTTCTTCATGCGCTTTACACCGGTATGACCCAAACAGCAGTGCCACAAATAAGTTGCACTATCATTATCAACTTTGCATCTTTTGGCATCAATATTATGAATTTGTGTATCACTACGATCGAGATCCAACAAACTATTTTCATTGGGTGTATGACCATCGAAGGTTTTATTCATGTAAACAGAACAACAACTATTCTCTGACTTTAAATGAATAACCGTATTGCAATAAACATGATCAAATCATATTAATGCTCAACGCAAACGCCAAATAACATTTATTTAGGTTTAACACTAATCTCGAAAATATAGGGAGTGTGCGATGATGATCATATCAATCTTGGAACCACTTCCAACACACATCATCACTTCACCCTCAACTAGTCTCTGTTTATTCTCTAATTCCTGTTTTGAGTTACTAATCTTAGCAACCGAACAAATATCAAATACCCAGGGGTTATTATAAACACTAGTAAGGTACACATCAGTAACATGTATATCAAATATACCCCTGTTCACTTTGCCATCCTTCTTATCCACCAAATATTCAGGGCATTTCCGCTTCCAGTGACCATTTCCTTTGCAGTAGAAGCACTCAGTTTCAGGCTTTGGTCCAGCTTTGGGCTTCTTCATGGGAGTGACAACTTGCTTGTCATTCTACTTGAAGTTCCCTTTCTTTCACTTTGCCCTTTTCTTGAAACTAGTGGTCTTGTCGATCATCAACACTTTGATGCTCTTTCTTGATTTCTACCTTCGTCGATTTCAACATCATGAAGATCTCGGGAATCGTTTTTGTCATCCCTTGCATACTATAGTTCATCATGAAGTTCCAGTAACTTGGTGATGGTGACTAGAGAACTCTGTCAATCACTATCTTATCTGGAAGATTAACTCCCACTTGATTTAAGCGATTGTAGTACCCAGACAATGCTCACTAGTTGAGAAATTCTCCTCCATCTTTTAGCTATAGGACTTGTTGGAGACTTCATATCTCTCAACTCGGGTATTTGGTTGAAATATTAACTTACCTCCTGGAACATCTCATATGGTCCATGACGTTCAAAACGTCTTTGAAGTCCCGATTCTAAGTCGTTAAGCATGGTGCACTAAACTATCAAGTAGTCATCATACTGAGCTAGCCAAACGTTCATAACGTCTGCATCTGCTCCTGCAATAGGTCTGTCACCTAGCGGTGCATCAAGGACATAATTTTTCTGTGCAGCAATGAGGATAAACCTCAGATCACGGACCCAGTCCGTATCATTGCTACTATCATCTTTCAACTTAGTTTTCTCTAGGAACACATATAAAACATAGGGAGGCAACAACGCGAGCAATTGATCTACAACATTATTTGCAAAATACTATCAGGACTAAGTTCATGATAATTAAAGTTCAATTAATCATATTACTTAAGAACTCCCACTTAGATAGACATCTCTCTAATCATCTAAGTGATCACGTGATCCAAATCAACTAAACCATAACCGATCATCACGTGAAATGGATTACTTTTCAATGGTGAACATCACTTTGTTGATCATATCTACTATATGATTCACGCTCGACCTTTCGGTCTCAGTGTTCCGAGGTCATATCTGCATATGCTAGGCTCGTCAAGTTTAACCCGAATATTCTCCGTGTGCAAAACTGGCGTACACACGTTGTAGATGAACATAGAGCTTATCACACCCGATCATCACGTGGTGTCTCGGCACGATGAACTTTGGCAATGGTGCATACTTAGGGAGATCATTTTTACCTTGAAATTTAGTGAGAGATCATCTTATAATGCTACCGTCAATCAAAGCAAAATAAGATGCATAAAGGATAAACATCACATGCAATCAATATAAGTGATATGATATGGCCATCATCATCTTGTGCTTGTGATCTCCATCTCCAAAGCACCGTCATGATCACCATCGTCACCGGCGCGACACCTTGATCTCCATCGTAGCATCGTTGTCGTCTCACCAACTATTGCTTCTACGACTATCGCTACCGCTTAGTGATAAAGTAAAGCAATTACAGGGCGATTGCATTGCATATAATAAAGCGACAACCATATGGCTCCTGCCAGTTGCCGATAACTCTGTTACAAAACATGATCATCTTACACAATAAAATTTAGCATCATGTCTTGACCATATCACATCACAGCATGCCCTGCAAAACAAGTTACACGTCCTCTACTATGTTGTTGCAAGTTTTGTGTGGCTGCTACGGGCTGAGCAAGAACCGTTCTTACCTACGCATCAAAACCACAACGATAGTTCGTCAAGTTAGTGTTGTTTTAACCTTCTCAAGGACCGGGCGTAGTCACACTCGGTCCAACTAAAGTTGGAGAAACTGACACCCGCCAGCCACCTGTGTGCAAAGCTAGTCGGTAGAACTAGTCTCGCGTAAGCGTACACGTAATGTCGGTCCGGGCCGCTTCATCCAACAATACTGCCACATCAAAGTATGACATGCTGGTAAGCAGTATGACTTGTATCGCCCACAACTCACTTGTGTTCTACTCGTGCATCTAACATCTACGCATAAACCTAGCTCGGATGCCACCATTGGGGAACGTAGTAATTTCAAAAAAATTCCTACGCACACGCAAGATCATGGTGATGCATAGCAACGAGAGGGGAGAGTGTTGTCTACGTACCCTCGTAGACCGAAAACGGAAGCGTTAGCACAACGTGGTTGATGTAGTCGTACGTCTTCACAATCCGATCGATCCAAGTACCGAACGTACAGCACCTCCGAGTTCAGCACACGTTCAGCTCGATGACGTCCCGCAAACTCCGATCCAGCAGAGCTTTGCGGGAGAGTTTCGTCAGCACGACGGCGTGATGAGGGTGTCGATGATGCTACCGACTCAGGGCTTTGCCTAAGCACTGCTACGATATTACCGATGTGGAATATGGTGGAGGGGGGCACCGCACATGGATGGGAGAGATCAACAGATCAACTTGTGTTTCATGGGGTGCCCCTAGCCTCAGTATATAAAGGAGGAGAGGAGGGGAGGGGCCGGCCCTCTCTATGGCGCGCCCTGGGGAGTCCTACTCCCATCGGGAGTAGGATTCCCCCGCTTCCATGTAGTAGGAGTAGGAGTCAAGGAAAGGGAAAAGAGAAGAGAAGGAAGGAGGGGGCGCAGCCCCTCCCCCTAGTCCAATTCAGACTAGGCCTTAGGGGTGCGCAGCCTCCCCTCTCTCTTTCCCCTAAAGCCCAACAAGGCCCATATACTCCCCGGCGAATTCCCGTAACTCTCTCGTACTCCGATAAATACCCGAATCACTCGGAACCTTTCCGATGTCCGAATATAGTCGTCCAATATATCGATCTTTACGTCTCGGCCATTTCGAGACTCCTCATCATGTTCCTGATATCATCCGGGACTCAGAACTACCTTCGGTACATCAAAACACATAACTCATAATATAAATCGTCACCGAATGTTAAGCGTGCGGACCCTACGGGTTCGAGAACTATGTAGACATGACCGAGACACGTCTCCGACAAATAACCAATAGCGGAACCTGGATGCTCATATTGACTCCTACATATTCTACGAAGATCTTTATCGGTCAAACCGCATAATAACATACTGTGACGCCCCGGATTCGATGCGCCAGGTGTCCGCCAGTTATTCGTCGTTGTTGCCATGTCATTTGCATTTTATCATGTCATCATGTGCATTTCATTTTGCATACATGTTCGTCTCATGCATCCGAGCATTTTCCCCGTTGTCCGTTTTGCATTCCGGCGCTCCTATGTCCTCCGGCGTCCCCTTCTTCTCTCTGTTGTGGCGGGTATTAAACTTTCTCGGAATGGGCGAGGTTTGCCAATGCCTTGGTATATCACCCGGTGAACCGCTGTCAAGTTTCATGCCATTTGGAGGTCGTTTGATACTCCAACAGTTAAAGATGGCAAGTAAAGCCCTCTTTGAGTTGCAGCCCAACACCCTTCCAAAGTGGCCCAAAACCCATCTAACTCCCTCCATGCTCTCGTTCGTTCGATCACGATCGCGTGGCCGAAAACCGCACCTCATTTGGACTCTCCTAGCTCCCTCTATGCCTATATATACACCTCCCCTCCGAATTTTGGTCCCAAACCCTAGCAAACTCCTCACATGTGGCACGGACATGTCCGCCCGGCCGGACAAATCCACCGCCGCCTTCCACGCCGCCGGACCAATCTGGGACGCCACATCAGCGTCACCGCCTGCCCCTCAATCACCGCGCGCCACCTCACCCGCCTCCACCACGGCCCATGAGCCCGTCCCTGGGCAGCAGGCCCAGATCGCCGCGCCGCCGCGCCACTTCGCCGCGCCCTCACGGCCATGGCCGCCGCATGGCTGCCCGCCGGCGCTCCGCCGCCGGGATCCCGCCGCCGCCTCCCGGATCGACCCGCCTCGCCCAGCCTGTCTGCCTGCCTCCTCCGGCCAGAGCCAGTTGGGTTAAGGCCAGTTCCTCACGGCCCGCCCAGCTCCGTCGGCCCAAGCCGGCCTTCTCCTCATGAATCTGGCCAAGGCCCATGGTGAGCTGCCCCCCCGCGCCTTCCTTCCTTTTTTTTTCTTCTTTCCATTCTGTTGGGCTTCCTGTCCAGATTCGGCCCAGAGTCTATTTTTTTTAGGCTCTGCGATTTTTCCTTTTATCCAGTGATTTAACAGTTTTACAAAAAAACCCCTCATCTTCATGCATATAAAAACTCATTACCGGTGCATCGGATTAAAACAAACTTTATATGTAAAATGATTAGAATTTCATCTAGTTTCATAATATGCCATTTTCATCCATGTTTAAAATGTTTAAAATGCTGTTTGCTTAAATTTGCTCTAATGCCATGCTAAAATGATTTAATTCATAACTAAATAACCGTAACTCGGAATTTAATAAACTTTATATGTAAATGGGGTGGAAAAATGCCTAGTTTAACATGGTGCACTTTATTTTCTTGTTTAACAACATTAAAATGGTGTTTAGGGCAGAACAGTACCGAATCTAAAATATGCACATGAGGATTTTTTGAATTGTTGTTTGTTGTTTCCGGCCTCATTTAAAATTGCCTAGCTAGGTAGTTTTCATATGCTTCACCCCTTGCCATGTTTAATAACATTTAACATTGTTGTGTACCTAAACGGGAGTGAACTAAATAACTCGATGTGGTGTTTTGTCAATATGCAACTCGTTGCATACTGAGCTCCACTTAATTTGTAGTGTTGTTTGTTTGCACTTTGCCATGCCATGCCATGCCTCATTAAACCGGACATGCATCATATTTGTCTGCGCATCATGCCATGATTATGCTTGTGTGTTTACTATGTTGTTTGCTTCTTTCCGTGTTAGCTTCGGTTTCGTTAGGAGTTGTGAGGATTCGATTCGCTCACGTGTGGTTCTCGTGGCTTCTTCTTCTTCATGGACTCGTTCTTCTTCCTTGCGGGATTTGAGGCAAGATGACCGCTACTACGGATCTCACTACTATCATTGCTATGCTAGTTTCCTCGTTCTTTCGCTATCTTTGCGCTACCTATTACTGCTTGTCAAGCCATCCCTAATGCCATGAACCCCTAACCTTTGACACCTTTCCTATGCAAACCGTTGTTTGGCTATGTTACCGCTTTTGCTCAGCCCTCTTATAGCGTTGCTAGTTGCGGTGAAGTTGAAGATTTCTCCATGGTGGGCGGGGTTTATGTTGGGATATCACAATATCTCTTATATTATTAATGCATCTATATACTTGGTAAAGGGTGGAAGGCTCGGCCTTATGCAGTGTTTTGTTCCACTCTTGCCGCCCTAGTTTCCGTCATACGGTGTTATGTTCCCGGATTTTGCGTTCCTTACGCGGTCGGGTGATTTATGGGACCCCCGACAGTTCGCTTTGAATAAAACTTGTCCAAGAAGGCCCAACATTGCCTTTTACCATTTGCCTCACCACCACCTACTTTTCCCTTGGGAGTCGCTCTCGAGGGTCATCTTTTATAGCCCCCGGGCGATTGCTTGTCTAAGCGTTGGTCCAAACTAGAGCACCGTATGGGACCATCCCTTGGCAACTTGGGTTACGTTGGTTCAGACGCTTCGCTTATCCGGTGTTGCCTCGAGAACGAGATATGTGCAGCTCCTATCGGGATTGTCGGCGCGATCGGGCGGCTTTGCTGGTCTTGTTTTACCATTGTCGAAATGTCTTGATGTACGGGATTCCGAGATCGATCGGGTCTTCCGGTGAAGGTCTAATCCTTCGATGATCGCGAGAGCTTGTCATGGGCTAAGTTGGGACACCCTGCAGGTATAAACTTTCGAGAGCCGTGCCCGCGGTTATGTGGCAGATGGGAATTTGTTAATGTCCGGTTGTAGACAACTTGACACTTGATCCGAATTAAAACGCATCAACCGTGTGTGTAGCCGTGATGGTCTCTTCTCGGCGGAGTCCGGGAAGTGAACACGGTTTCTGGGTTACGTTTGACGTTAGTAGGAGTTCAGGATCACCTCTTGATGATTGCTAGTTGACGACCGTTCCTTTGTTTCTCTTCTCGCTCTCATTTGCGTATGTTAGCCACCATATCTTGCTTAGTCGCTGCTGCAACCTCACCAATTTACCCTTCCTTTCCCATTAAGCTTTGCTAGTCTTGATACCCATGGTAATGGGATTCTTTGAGTCCTCGTGGCTCACCGGATATTTCAAAACCAGTTTGCGGTGCCTATGTTACCGGCGGTGGCGCAATCAAGCTCAAGGAGGAGCCCGATGAAGATCTTGCCCTTTGTGTTGTTTCGTTCTAGTTGATCAAGAGTGGAGCCGGTTGGGGTCGATCGGGGACCTTTGTCGCATTTGGGGTTCTTCTTTTATTTTGGTTCCGTAGTCGGGCCTTGATTGTATCTGGATGATGTAATGCTTTATTCATGTAATTGTGTGAAGTGGCGATTGTAAGCCAACTATGTATCTCTTTCCTTATGTATTACATGGGTTGTGTGAAGATTACCTCACTTGCGACATTGCTTTCAATGCGGTTATGCCTCTAAGTCGTGCTTCGACCGTGGGAGATATAGCCGCATCGAGGGCGCTAAGTTGGTAATCGAGCCTTCCCGACCTTAGGAGCCCCACCGCTTGATCGCTTTTAGCGGCGAGTTGTGTCTAGAAAAATGTTTTGAGTCATTTAGGAATTATATATCGGAGAGTTAGGAATTCTTTTTACTCCCGGTCCTTGAACTTCCGGTGAGGTATCTGACGAGAGTTTTGACTCTTCTCTTCTCAAATTTCACTAAAATTTTTTTTAGGATCACGCTGGTATCTTGGAATCGTTCGATATTCTTATGACGAGAACATTGTCTTGGTTGCTCTCTGTCATTTAGGGGTTGTGGCGGTGTCCCGGGAGTTGAGCTCCGAGGTGTTGTCGTCATAATTTTATCGTTGCGATTCGAATACCGAGTTTAGTACCGACATCGAAAATCTCTTTTATGCAGTTGTTGGTGAGATAACCCGCTAACCCAAAGATCGAGGTGAGTACGGAGTATTGCCATGACTCGTATAACGGATGCTTTTCAAGGTTGAGGTACACGATTTCGAAGGTTTCTTGGTTATGTGTTGACGGATGGATACAATTGGATGTAGGGATTGTTAGTTTGGGTGAGATATATTGCTCCCTGTATCCCCAACACCAGATTGCATAACCGAAAGTTTCGGAGTTTTATAGGTGGGAATTCAAGTAGCTCTTAGGATATCTTTCCGACGGATGTATGATATGAAATTGGGGTTCGACGTCTAGTGGTCCGCCTATTCACGGTTGGTTTCTGATGGTCTCGTTGTGTCTTAAAGAGTCCTTGGCTATGCCGACTGGGACACTTCGTATGTCATGTGCCATTGCCTTGTACATGATGGTCTTTGCACGATTGAGCCCGTGTAGGCCCCACCACGAAAACTTCGGATTTAAATCTCTATCATATGTTTGTTCCGCTTATTCGCAAGTTATCCTTTGTTTTTGTTTTGAGTTGTGGTATTCGAGTTGCTTCAATGCCAAGTGTTGAATCCATACCTTTCTGAAATGGTATTCTCATACTCCGATGTGAATACCAATCCTTCTCGACAATCGAGATTGTCATGTCAATCCTTTCCAACCGGCGTGTTTCTCTTCAAGTAGATCTGATCCCATCATTCTCCCCATCTGCAAGATCAAATCTAAGTTTTCTCAACGGTGTTTGTTTCATCCGTCCCAAGTTGCCTTTGTTTTTCCCGCCCTCCCACCCTTTTTCTTCAAGGACACAGATTTCTTAATCAAGTATCCATTTATTCATGTGAAGTCTCTTCATTCTTTTCTTTCAATGTTTTATCCGGTGATTTCCCATGAAGATGCTCAACAGTTCAAGTTCATCATCCTTCATAATTTTTTCTTCTTTTCCGGTGGATCCAACTCAAGCTTTCGGTGTTGATCATATCTCTTCCTTTTTGTTTCACATATCTTCCCATGTGAATTTCTTATCCAAGGCTCTCTTATTTATTCACCTCTCCCAGTTCATATCCGGAGTGTTGAAGATATCTCACAAGATTTGTGTTTCCATTCTCAATCCGTTCAAGATATTTCGAGGTTGTTATCTCATTCTAGTCATTTAATTCAACCGGTGCAACATCTCTATTTCAAGCAATCATTGTCAACGGTGTTTTCTTTTGAGTGGGCCCTAACCCACAGGTCTTTTCCCAGGATCTTACCTGACTCTTCAAATTATTCTGGAGTCATTCATAATTCTTTTCAAGTGTGACGTAAGAATGATTTTCATCAGTCACTTGCCTTCTCCAAGATCGCTTTCAAATTCTTTTCATAGTTGGCTCAACCTCTTCGCTTTTGATTCTTCCGGTGTGCCTCAATAATTCTGGGTGGTGTTTCTCGTTGTCATTCTCAACATTTGAAGACCGAAGAAGGATTTCTCTTAAATCTTGCTCCATTCTCTTCAAGATTCATGGTGCTAGCTTGTTGCCATCCTCTCATAATTGTTTTCGATTGTGAGAATCTTTTCTTACCACCCGGAGCATTTCATGAGTTGTTTCCGTTTCTTTCCTCCGAAGGCCATCATTTCTGAATATTACTCATTCTCAGCTTTCAACTCTCGTTCTCGAAATCTTCCGGTGCATCGTTCGAATACCCTCTAATCAGCTCATGATCTCTTTGTTCTCATGTATCTAAATCCCCTCAAATATCTTCATTCCTTTTCCAATTCTTCCCGGTGAATTATGCCTTTGCTACGTTCATTTTCAATTCTTACGGTGGTTCGTTCAAGATTTCACCTCTTTCATTATCATTTAATTCATTCTTTCTTTCCAATCCCACCGGTGGTTCCATCAATACCTTCTCAAGTTTGTGCTATATCTCTCTTCAATCCTTCTCAACGAGAATAAGTAGTATGCCTAATCCGTTGCTTGTCATCAATTTAAATTGGTGAAGGATACGCATAACATAATTCTTGTTCTTGTTTCCTCCAAGTGATTAATTCCTTCTTTCGGAGTTTGTTCATGATGAATAAATTCTCGGTTTCAATTGTTTCATCTTTTCTTTTCCCGGAGTTCCAAGCTCTCATCATCACGAAGATCCATCTAAATCATTGCAAGGCTTCACCTTGTGTTTTCAACTTCTCTTTCTTTTTATCATCCTTTTATTACCGGAGTTCTTCATGGAGGCTCTAAATGGTGGTTCATCAAGGATTCTCTTCATTTTTCAATTGTTCTTCAAGTTTTCTCTTGAAGTTATGATCCGCCAAGCTATACTCTAAAATAAACATGGTGCTCAACACATGTTTTGTTTTGGGGAGCTCAAGTATTCTTCTTCTTGCATTTCGAAGTGCAATTCTTTCTACCTTATCTCTTCAGGTGGTGTTATGTCACTCTTGACAATTTCCTTCATGTTTCATGATTCATATTGTTGTCAAGGATGAGGTATTTTTAAATCCATCAATCTCTTTGTTGGAGTTATCTTGGGTTATATTTCACCTAAAGCCTTCCATTGGGAATATTGCTATTTGTGGTGCTTATCATTGATCCAAGCTTTCTCCATATCCTTCTCGGTGAAAGAGGTTTTTTTCATCTCTTCGTTGATCTCAAACAAGCAACTGTTTTTCTTTAGTGGCAGAATGTCATCTCATAGCTTGCGATGTTTCCATAAGCCCACTACAAGCTTATTCTTTTCGTTGTTGGTTTTCCAACAACCTCGTTGTAACCATCTTGGAAGGGTGCTTTCCAAGCTCATCTGTGGCACAAGTTGTCATTTTCTCTCCGTCCCTTTATCCGAATGATCTATCTTCTATTCTCTCATTACGGAGGCATTGTGATGTTGCTCTTCTCACTCATCATCTCAAGTTGTGAGGATCGTGTTCTTTTCTTGCTTATCCATTTAACCGGAGTGTTGTATCATCTCTTCAAAATCTTTTCATCTCATCAAGTTTTCTTCTCTTTTCTACGGAGTCTTTGCCCAAAGTCTTCCTCTCTCATCTTATTTTAACGGAGTGGTTTGAATTCTATCTTGTCCACTAAACTCTTGATTCATGTCTTTGCAACCTTCAAATTCTCGTAATACTCCGTGTTCCTCTTTTCTAACGGAGTGTTTTCAACTATGTTCATCTTCGTTGTTTTCTTTCCTTCATTTTGCTCAACCTCTCAAGGTTCATGGTTTCACTCGTTCGTCAAAGAAGCAACTTTGTTTTACCTCTCCTCTTCCTTTTCCTCCGGTGCCATCCTAGATCTCAGGACGAGATCCTCTCGTAGTGGTGGAGTGTTGTGACGCCCCGGATTCGATGCGCCAGGTGTCCGCCAGTTATTCGTCGTTGTTGCCATGTCATTTGCATTTTATCATGTCATCATGTGCATTTCATTTTGCATACATGTTCGTCTCATGCATCCGAGCATTTTCCCCGTTGTCCGTTTTGCATTCCGGCGCTCCTATGTCCTCCGGCGTCCCCTTCTTCTCTCCTGTTGTGAGCGGGTATTAAACTTTCTCGGAATGGGCCGAGGTTTGCCAAGCGGCCTTGGTATATCACCGGTAGACCGCCTGTCAAGTTTTGTGCCATTTGGAGGTCGTTTGATACTCCAACGGTTAACCGGGTAACAGTAAAGCCCTCTTTGAGTTGCAGCCCAACACCCCTTCCAAAGTGGCCCAAAACCCATCTAACTCCCCTCCATGCTCTCGGTCGTTCGATCACGATCGCGTGGCCGAAAACCGCACCTCATTTGGACTCTCCTAGCTCCCTCTATGCCTATATATACACCTCCCCCTCCGAATTTTCGGGTCCCGAAACCCTAGCAAACTCCTCCCCGCGCGCCGGACATGTCCGCCGGGGCGGACACGCCCACCGCCGCGCCCACGTCGCCGGACCAATCCGGGACGCCACATCAGCGCCGCCGCCTGCTCCCTCAATCACGCGCGCCACCTCACCCGCCTCCACCGCCCGGCCATGGAGCCGTCCCCAGGCCCAGGCCCCAGATCGCCGCCGCGCCCGCCGCTTCGCCGCGCGCTCGCCATGGCCTGGCCGCCGCCGCCGGCTGGCTCGCCCGCCGGGATCCCGCCGCCTCCCGGATCGACCCGCCTCGCCTTGGCCATCTGCCTGCCTCCTCCGGCCTTGAGTTCACTGGGTTAAGGCCTGGGATTCCTCACGGCCCAGCCAGCCAAGCCCCAAGCCGGCCTCCTCAAGAACTCGGCCAAGGCCCATGGTGAGCCCCCCCCGCCGCCTTCCTTTTTTTTTTCTTCTTTCCATTCTGTTGGGCTTCTGTCAGATTCGCCCGAGTCTATTTTTTTAGGCTCTGCGATTTTTCCTTTTATCCGATGATTTAACAGCTTTCTGAAAAAACCCTCATCTTCATGCATATAAAACTCATTAACGGTGCATCGGATTAAAACAAACTTTATATGTAAAATGATTAGAATTTCATCTAGTTTCATAATATGCCATTTTCATCCATGTTTAAAATGTTTAAAATGCTGTTTGCTTAAATTTGCTCTAATGCCATGCTAAAATGATTTAATTCATAACTAAATAACCGTAACTCGGAATTTAATAAACTTTATATGTAAATGGGGTGGGAAAATGCCTAGTTTAACATGGTGCACTTTATTTTCTTGTTTAACAACATTAAAATGGTGTTTAGGGCAGAACAGTACCGAATCTAAAATATGCACATGAGGATTTTTCGGAATTGTTGTTTGTTGTTTCCGGCCTCATTTAAAATTGCCTAGCTAGGTAGTTTTCATATGCTTCACCCCTTGCCATGTTTAATAACATTTAACATTGTTGTGTACCTAAACGGGAGTGAACTAAATAACTCAATGTGGTGTTTTGTCAATATGCAACTCGTTGCATACTGAGCTCCACTTAATTTGTAGTGTTGTTTGTTTGCACTTTGCCATGCCATGCCATGCCTCATTAAACCGGACATGCATCATATTTGTCTGCGCATCATGCCATGATTATGCTTGTGTGTTTACTATGTTGTTTGCTTCTTTCCGGGTTAGCTTCGGTTTCGTTCCGGAGTTGTGAGGATTCGTTCGTCTACGTGTGGTTCGTCTTCGTGGCTTCTTCTTCTTCATGGACTCGTTCTTCTTCCTTGCGGGATTTCAGGCAAGATGACCGCTACCCTGGATCTCACTACTATCATTGCTATGCTAGTTGCCTCGTTCTTTCGCTATGCTGCGCTACCTATTACCTGTTTGTCAAGCCATCCCCTAATGCCATGAACCCCTAACCTTTGACACCTTTCCTATGCAAACCGTTGTTTGGCTATGTTACCGCTTTTGCTCAGCCCCTCTTATAGCGTTGCTAGTTGCAGGTGAAGTTGAAGATTTCTCCATGGTGGATGGGGTTTATGTTGGGATATCACAATATCTCTTATATTATTAATGCATCTATATACTTGGTAAAGGGTGGAAGGCTCGGCCTTATGCCCAGTGTTTTGTTCCCTCTTGCCGCCCTAGTTTCCGTCATACCGGTGTTATGTTCCCGGATTTTGCGTTCCTAACGCGGTCGGGTGATTTATGGGACCCCCGATAGTTCGCTTTGAATAAAACTTGTCCAAAGAAGGCCCAACATTGCCTTTTACCATTTGCCTCACCACCACCTACTTTTCCCTTGGGAGTCGCTCTCTTGAGGGTCATCTTTTTATAGCCCCCCCGGGCCAGTGCTTGTCTAAGCGTTGGTCCAAACTAGAGCACCGTCTTGGACCATCCCTTGGCAACTTGGGTTACGTCGGTTCTCAGACGCTTTGCTTATCCGGTGTTGCTCGAGAACGAGATATGTGCAGCTCCTATCGGGATTGTCGGCGCATCGGGCGGCTTTCTTTGGTCTTGTTTTACCATTGTCGAAATGTCTTGATGTACCGGGATTCCGAGATCGATCGGGTCTTCTGGGTGAAGGTCTAATCCTTCGATGATCGCGAGAGCTTGTCATGGGCTAAGTTGGGACACCCTGCAGGTATAAACTTTCGAGAGCCGTGCCCGCGGTTATGTGGCGATGGGAATTTGTTAATGTCCGGTTGTAGACAACTTGACACTTGATCCGAATTAAAACGCATCAACCGTGTGTGTAGCCGTGATGGTCTCTTCTCGGCGGAGTCCGGGAAATGAACATGATTTCTGGGTTACGTTTGACGTAAGTAGGAGTTCAGGATCACCTCTTGATCATTGCTAGTTGACGACCGTTCCTTTGTTTCTCTTCTCGCTCTCATTTGCGTATGTTAGCCACCATATCTTGCTTAGTCGCTGCTGCAACCTCACCAATTTACCCTTCCTTTCCCATTAAGCTTTGCTAGTCTTGATACCCATGGTAATGGGATTCTTTGAGTCCTCGTGGCTCACCGGATATTTCAAAACCAGTTTGCGGTGCCTATGTTACCGAAAGGTGGCGCAATCAAGCTCAAGGAGGAGCCCGATGAAGATCTTGCCCTTTGTGTTGTTTCGCTCTAGTTGATCAAGAGTGGAGCCCGGTTGGGGTCGATCGGGGACCTTTGTCACATTTGGGGTTCTTCTTTTATTTTGGTTCCGTAGTCGGGCCTTGATTGTATCTGGATGATGTAATGCTTTATTCATGTAATTGTGTGAAGTGGCGATTGTAAGCCAACTATGTATCTCTTTCCCTTATGTATTACATGGGTTGTGTGAAGATTACCTCACTTGCGACATTGCTTTCAATGCGGTTATGCCTCTAAGTCGTGCTTCGACACGTGGGAGATATAGCCGCATCGAGGGCATTACACATACGTTGTTCCCTTTGTCATTCGTATGTTACTTGCCTGAGATTCGGTCGTCGGTATCTCAATACCTAGTTCAATCTCGTTACCGGCAAGTCTCTTTACTCGTTCCGTACTGCATCATCCCGCAACTAACTCATTAGTCACATTGCTTGCAAGGCTTATAGTCATGTGCATTACCGAGAGGACCCAGAGTTACCTCTCCAACAATCGGAGTGACAAATCGTAATATCTAAATACGCCAACTCAACAAGTACCTTCGGAGACACCTGTAGAGCACCATTATAATCACCTAGTTACGTTGTGACGTTTGGTAGCACACAAAGTGTTCCTCCGGTAAACGGGAGTTGCATAATCTCATAGTCATAGGAACATATATAAGTCATGAAGAAAGCAATAGCAACATACTAAATGATCAAGTGCTAAGCTAACGAAATGGGTCAAGTCAATCACATCATTCTCTAATGATGTGATCCTGTTAATCAAATGACAACTCATGTCTATGGCTATGAAACTTAACCATCTTTGATTCAACGAGCTAGTCAAGTAGAGGCATACTAGTGACATTATGTTTGTCTATGTATTCACACATGTACTAATTTCCGGTTAATACAATTCTAGCATGAATAATAAACATTTATCATGAAATAAGGAAATAAATAATAACTTTATTATGGCCTCTAGGGCATATTTCCTTCACCCACCCCATAGCCACACAGCCGGATTCAGCCGCCAAGACGTGGAGGAGGCGGCTGCACGCGTCGGTTGCGTCGTCTTCGGATCTCGTGCAAGGGGTCGTGGGGACCCGCCAAGTGACGCCCATGTCGACCGCCGCCTCGCTACCCACAGAGCCGAGGGGGAGCGGCCAACAGCTCCGGCGAACACTACCTACCGTCGGGACGGCGCTGCCCACTCCATATGAGCCGCCGCTTAGAACTCTATGTCCAATCCCAAGGGGAAAAGTGACCAGGAACCTCGTCGCCACCCTTAAGGGGGAAAGTGGGAGCCAATATGGGTATCCAGATCCCGTTATTGGTTATTGGTCAGAGAGGTATCTCGGTCATGTCTGCATGGTTCCCGAACCCGTAGGGTCTACACACTTAAGGTTCGGTGATGCTAGAGTTGTAATGGGAATAGTATGTGGTTACCGAAGGTTGTTTGGAGTCCGGGATGAGATCCCAGACATGACGAGGAACTCCGAAATGTTTGGGAGGTGAAGATCCATATATTGGACGAAGGGTATTGGAGTCCGGAAGTGTTCCAGAGGTACCGGGCTATGGCCAGCATGACGGAAAGGTGTTTTCGGGGGCCTCGACAAGTGTTGCAGGGTCTCATGGGCCAAAGGGAGGGGGCAAACCAGCCCACTAAGGGGCTATGCCCCCCACACCCTTTCCCACGTTGCTTGGGGAGGTGGGGCGCCTCCACCTGGCTTGGGAGGCAAGCCTCCACCTGCTTGGTTTGGGGGGCAAGTCTCCCTAGGGTTTCCCTAGGGAGATCCAATCTGCCCTAGCCGCCACCCCCCTAGGGGAAACCCTAGGGGCCTCATCCTCCCCCTTCCCCTATATATAGTGAGGGAGAGAGAGGGCAGACGCACCCTTACACGCCCTGGTGCTTCCCTTCCTCTCCTTCCTACACCTCTTCCTCCTCCGTAGTGCTGGGCGAAGCCCTACCGGAGAACCACGAGCTCCACCACCACCACGTCGTTGTGCTGCCGGAGTTCTCCCTCAACTTCAGCTCTCCCCTTGCTGGATCAAGAAGGAGGAGATGTCCCCGGGCTGTAGTGTGTTGAACGGGGAGGTGCCGTCTGTTCGGTGCTTGGATCGGATCTTTCGCGATTTGAATCGCCGCAAGTACGACTCCATCAACCGCGTTCTTGTAACGCTTCCGCTTAGCGATCTTCAAGGGTATGAAGATGCACTCCCTTCTCTCTCTTGTTGCTAGTATCTCCTAGATTGATCTTGGTGACACGTAGGATTTTTTTTGAATTATTACTATGTTCCCCAACGTAAATCGCCCACAAACATCTGGACCGCGTTGTCCGAATGCAGTTTGATATCCGACACCATCCTGCATCAGTCCATGGAATAATCCGCTTGCCTATTTTCTCACAAACCGGAAGCTAGCTAAGGGCCTTTGTGGGTATCAGGACCGCCATCACGTAGGACTCTGACACCCCAGCCAACGCAAAACCACACTTGGACCCCACATCTCCATATGTTCCCTCTTTCTCAGCATCTTCTTCCTCCCTTGCCAACGCCGCCGCTCTGCCATCCTAGCTGCCCAACAAGCCATTCCAGACCTCCACCGCCTCCGCTCCACCCAATAGCCACACCACTTTGCCTACGCCGGCGGTCCAGACCTCTCGTCTGTCCTCCGCGCATGTACCTTCTGCTCCTAGCTATGGCGAAAAGTGTTTGGTAAAATAGCGGTGATAATTTTTTTGTCCCTTCTTTAAAGTAATGGGTTCGGACATGGAGTACATGCACGCGTAATATGTTGAGTTTTGCCACGTGGAGGATTATGCAGATGAAAAGGTGGTGATGCAGGTGGTCCTTGCAAAACGCGGACATGCGAAAGAGCATGTCCTCAATTTCAAGGGATCGATCAAGGATCATCAAGTGCTGAATCGGAAGGCATTTGGCGATGTGGACGACTACTTTGTCCCTGATGCCCTAATCATGGACAATTTTTGCTGGTGCTTTTGGATGCAAAAAAATGTCTTCGATCACCTCTACGATGGCACCTTGTCCACAATGACCACTTCATTGCATTCTCTGGTTACCATAAGTGCACGACTGCATTGCAGATACTTGCATATGGCACGGTTGCAGATTTGTGGGACAAGTACCTCTAGATATATGAGAGCACATGCGAAGACGCCATGGTCAGATTTTCTACTATGGTTGTTGAGGTGTTTGACCTTAGTACTTGAGGGAACCAACTATCACAAACATCGGAAGTCTCTTGGCAATGTCCGAAGCAAGAGGGTGGCTAGGTTTACCCAAATATCATGATTCCATGCACCGGAGATGAAAGAATTGGCCCAAAGCTCTACAATGGAAATATCAGAGCCATTTTAAGAATTCCACCATCATTATTGAAGCAGTTGTATCACAAGACCTCTGGATTTGGCATGCTTTCTTTGGCATGCTCGGGTCTCACAGTGACATAACTGTGCTATAGTAGGCTCCATTGTTTGCTAGTTTGACTGAAAGGCAAGCTCCTCCTTGCAACTATACTATCAATAGACATCAGTACAAACATGAGCTACTATCTAGTTGACGGTATCTATCCTCCGTGGGCTACCTTCGTAATGACCATCTCTAGGTCAGTTGGTCAGAAATATCTCACATTGCCCAAAGATAAGAAGGAACTAGAAAGGATGTGGAGAGGGCATTTGGAGTGCTCTAAGCATGTTTAATTAATTGTTTGTGGATCCGCAAAACAATGAGATCCAAAGACCTTGTGGGAGGAGATGACATGTCGTGTGATCATGCGCAACATGATCGTGGAGGATGAGGGTGAAGATGTTGTCAAAGTCTAAAATTTAAGAACATGGGTGATCCTATACGACTTCTAGATCAAATCCAGCAATGTTTGATGAGTTTGTTTAAATGCAACAACAAATTCAGCATCGAGCTACTCATGAGTAGTTTGAGGGATATTTGTTTGAGCATCTGTGGGTGGTTAAAGGGGACAATTAGAACATGTGTGCGAGTTGAATTCAAGTTGAACTATTTATTTGGAAACTCAATTGAATTGTAATATTTAAATTAGAACTACTGTTGCATTTGAATATTTTCACTAATCAAAGATTTTTTGCTATTATTTTGAGCTTGCAGACTTAGAAAATGGAGAAAGACGTCTAGGGGACAAAGTTGGATAGCCGTTTTCCGCAACATTGTTTGCAGACCAGTCCAGATCAATCCATGAACAAATACAGGGTGTGTCCGAGATGCCCTAATTCGGAATGATGACACAAACTTGTGAAGAATTTGTTTGATTTGCAACTTCGTGATTATTTTGAAAGCGCCAGACTTCTTCTGAAGTTTCGTCATGTAAATTTTTACCTAATTTGTTGAGCTTCTCTGTCGGCATATTTTGACTTGAAGAAATCATTATTACTCCCCCCGATTCAAATAATTTCCCCCACACTTACTGCAACTTTGTAAAGACTAAATTATTATTATGTAAATTATCTCCATCTTGTGACCCACTGTCTTCTCGTGACCCACTCTCCTCTCGCGTCGCCCCCTCGCGGGCGACACGGAGGCCTCAATCGCCGCCAGCGACCCCCCCCCTCTGTTGCCGCCGGTGGTCGGCGCCGGGCAAAGCCTGTGCGTGCGATGACGGCAGCGGAGGACCTCTCCTCCATCTCTCGGATCCACGGGCGGTGAAGGTGCCCAGATCCGCGGGGTGCGACCCTTCCGACGGTGCTTGGTGTGCCGCTGGTGGGGTTCGGTCGAAGGTTGGGGATGTGGCAGGGCATGGCTGGTGGTGGCAGTGATGTTTGGCTAGATCCTAGGACGGCGGCGACGGGTGAAGCTCAGGCGGCCCTCGGCAGCATGACGTGGTGGTGCCCATGTCAAAGGTGGAGTTGTACCGAAGATCGAGTGGCTTTGGCTCTGGTTGGCTCGGATCAGCGACGACGATGAGCGGGACGAGGATCCTTCTCGGCGGCTCTTGCAATTTGGCCAGGTGGGGTGGCAGCCCGCCCCAGGCTCCAGTGGTAGCGTTCACCGGCAGTGGCCGGAGTGTTAGGGATCCCACAGTGACATTGTTGCAGTGGGTAGTCCCCGGATCTGAGCGGCCAGAGCTGGGGCTTTGAAGGTGGTCTGGTCAATGCACGCGATGTTTGTTGGAATCTCGTGTGGCAGATCTGGGTGAAGACCTTGTCTTCGGTCGGTTGTCAGAGCCGATGATGGCGACGCCCTTGCCGCCGTTTCCTTCATGAAGGAATCATCGAGGTGAAGCTCCCACTTCCTCCCGCTACCTTCGGGGAAACCTTTGATCAGTTGATCAGATGATGGTAGCGCTCATGGGTCGTTCCTCCTGTGGGACATCATTCTTGGAGGTGTTCCTCGGCTTGAGGTACTAGTGGACGATTTCAGCAGTGGAGTGACATTGCTTGTGACGCATCGACGACATGGAGTCTCGGCGGCATGGCGTTGCAGGGTCTCGGCGATGGATGCAGGAAGATCGACAAGCATAGGGAGGTGACGTTGTTTGGCATCGTGGCGGCGCCGACGGCAGGCCTGCCAAGGACAATACGTTGATACCAGTTCTGAAGAGGGATCGGCGGAAGATGGTCGGCGGCCTCTGGAGCGTGCGCATGCAGTGCCTACCGAGAGTACGTTGGGCCGGTTTGTGCTCATGACCTGCCGTTGGACCGCTTGGTTGGGGCCTCCTATTTCGATGTTCGGCGTTGGTGCGAGGTTAGGGCAGGCGGCCCCGATCATGCGCACCTCATTTATCACTTGATAGGTGTAGCGATAGTTGTTACCAAAAAAAGTGGTTTAGACTTATTGATGTATTTCTTTGTGAGGTCGAGGTGAACAACTAATAAAATGGTTATATGCATCACCGTGATGCAGAGGTCGGGAAGAACTTCTCCATCATACCTCAAAACTCTTAAAAATACTCTTTCCTTCTATGGCCATACAATCAAACAACCTTTCGTGCAAACTCGATTATGTATATACTTCAGTTCAATGGGCGTGACATTGATCTTGCATTCTTCTTATTATAGTGTTTTAGGTATCCACCCTTTGAAAACTGACCCACTAGTTTCTAGGTTCTAGCACCAAAACAAGATAGCATTTCATTTTGTGGGTCTCTTGTGAATCATGCACGGTTCTACCCACTCTTCTTCCTATCTAGTACTCCTGATTACTAAAAAAGTAATCCCCGATTACCTACTCCTCAATTCCTCACTACTATTCAATTCTTTTTTTTTTTTAAGAAGGAATACCCCCAACCTATGCATCTCTTGATGCACACAACCAGTATTAACCATGAGAAGGTGAAATTAACTTGACCAAGGACCGCGTCACGAAAGTCCTTTAAAAGAAAAGGAAGAATGAAGCAGCCCGAGAGGGACTTTCAAAGCTACGATCCATAGCTCCATGGGGAAATCTGCTACAAAAATCCAGTCCTATGCAAAAATCCAAAAAATATGTAGTACTCCTCCAGTATATTTCAACGAGCCCTCGTCCTTTTAAATCTGCAAGTCTGGTCGTGCGAAAACGAGACCTGTTGATGCGCAACCGCGAGAGAAAGCAACATCCATCTCTTCGAGCACGGAGAGGCTCCATGACATTCTGCTAGAAACCGCGACGCAGCGTTGAAAACGACGTGCAGGCAGCTTAGCAGCATGTTGTCGTGCAATGATTATACACACACACTGTACAGGGAGAGTGGCTCAAAAGTGGGCTGCATTATCCGAAGGCAGAGAGACACGACCTCCATTCTTTCCTCGACCCGAGAGTAGTCTAATCTGAATCTAATGGCGTGCGACTCACTGTGCCAGGTCAAGATGCGCCGCGTAGTCCTTTTGTCCGGTTGATGGTGCCGAAAGTACACCGCGTCTACTCCGCGGGGAGCCTCGGGCGCTGGGACCTGGGACGTGACGGTGGCCCACACCCGTGCACCACTACCACACGCTCCCCCTGGGCACGGCACGTCGAGTTGTTTCTACACCAGTACCTCCACCAACTCGAGGCCCAACAGAAGCAAGTCCTCCTACGGCGGTGGGTGGACCAGTACAACAAATGTTCACGCGAATACAAGAAAAAACATGAATTCAAAAAACATTCATGAAACTCATAAGAAGTTTGCAAGTTAAAAAAATATTCGTGCGAATACAAAAAATTGCTCGTGTAAATAAATGTTCAAGAATTAAAAAATAATTCATGAAATTCAAAAACTGTCCACGTGAATACAAAATATTTGCAAATTCAAAAAAGTTCATATGAATAAAATAAATGTTCCGGATAATTTTCAAAATCACAAAAAACTTCTGGAAACCGTGATTTTTTTTGAAAAAACGGAACTTTAATTAAAATGTCCCAATATTTTCTCAAGTTATATACACAATTTGAAATTCCAAACATTTTTTTAAAAAACATGTTTTTTTTAAAGAACGCAAACAACCTTCAAACTTTTGAACATTTATTAAAATTTGTGAAAATTTGAAAGATCACGGAAGAAAAAGAAAAAAGAAACACAAAAATAAAAATAAAAAAAAAATCAGTAAAAAAACAACAATGTAAACTAAAAAACAGGCCAAAAACTTCTAGAACGTTCCCAAAACCAGCCAGTGCCCGTTGTGCGATTGAATGGACTGGCCCGCTGCAAGTTGGCGTGGGCGATCGGAGTCTTAGGACACGTTTGGTTGCTCGCACCATTTTTTGTCCTTTGCATGCTTGTCCCAGGTCAGCCTGGTTGAGCATGTGCAAGGTAAAAAAACACCATCTACGCATTGTTTGGCTGCTCGCATACCCTCTAGCCTAGATGCGACGAGACATAAGGCATGTTGTTTGGTTGCGGTCTTGTTTAGGGGAAAACACGGGTAAGGCTGTTTGGTTACATGCAACATGTGTTGTCTGATAACCTCCCATTTGGGCAGTCGGGTTACTAGCACACTAGAGCAGACAAAACAAACCAGAGACACAAATAGATAGCATAAGAACAAGTTTAACATAGTAGAAAACTAAACAAGCAATCTTAAACTAAACCAAACACATAGACGATGGGGAAGTGCTTCGTGGAGTCTAGAGGCACATGGAGGCACTCCAGCTTCGGGGCAAGGATCACCTTGCAGAAGTGGGTTGGTCCTGCCACCTCATGGTAGTGGTCACAGCTCCTCCGCTCGTTGCTGGGGGCTCCTCCATCACCAAGTCCTCGTCTAAGAGCGGCACCACCTCCTTGCCATTGTCTCTGGGCGCAACCACATCATTGCCCTTATCTCCAGGCGCCACCACCTCCTCGCCCTTCGTGTTCTCTGTCTCGATATGCATTATGAAGAACACGAAGTTCAAAGGATGATCAACATTCATTCCTATCATCCAAAGCCCGTATATTTACCACGTAAAGGCCACCTACTTACCCACCATCAACTCAAACCCTCTTTGTCTCTCACTGTCACTCATCTTCCACATCTCTGCTTTACCACCTCTCCATCGCCATGAACCCTATCCCCATCCCTCCCCCTAGGGCATTGGATGGACGGCTTTCTTCTTTGGCTACTCACTCGATGACCGAACCAAGTACAAGAACACCATGGAAGTGTGCTCTAACTTCACCAGCATTGAGGACATGCACAAAGACACAGCCGTTATGGTAAAGAAGGCGATGACAGAGGAGTTGAAGATGTTGATTCTTGGCCCAGCGAAAGGCGTTATGTCAGTCGACATACTATGTTGGGCCATGGATCAGGCCAAGTCTGGCGATGCTGGTTAGAGAGCAAGATGGGCCAAGTACAAGGGTTACGGGGCTCGTCAAGACGAGTAGGCTGCATCATTCTGTACAAAGATGATGGTGGCGCCGAAGAACGACCATGATGCGGTGCATACGGTAGTCAGGGCGCTGGAACCAGGTGACCGTGCAAGACCCATCGTTCTAGACAAAGACAATGAAGCGAAGATTGTGGATGTGAAAGCACAAGTGCTCCCTGGGTGATTTTGGTAATCAATGACAACATATCTCCTGTTGGACTAACACTTTTACAAAGTGCATTTCAGACGAGTTCAACAATGGAGTGGCAAGGTCAAGAGGATGTGGAATCCCTTCAAAATGCTAAGGACAAAGATTGGCAAAGGCTCAAGACTCTTCATTTTCAATTTTAGTGATCCAAGATCACGTTGAGTCCATAGGAAAGCCAATACTATTAAATGAGGATGAGCCGTTGCTTAATGGTCTACTTGCTCAAAGTGCTTACTGATATTGCTCCAAAACCCTCAGCCACTTTCTCATTTCCACATATGTCCAAAACCTAAAGTCAAACTCGGCCCCGCCGGTTTGATCTATCCGGAGCCACCGAATTCATTTGACATAGCCACTGCCAGAAACCCTAATCAATTCGGTCACACCAATACGGATCTCGGTCTCACCGAGATGGCCTTGCAAACTCTCTGTTGACTGTTGTAATTATTTCCATCTCACCGAAATGTGCAATCGGTCCCACCGACTTTGCTTGACCATCTCTCTATTTGATCATTGTTGAAATCGATCTCACCGAGTTCATGCGATCGGTCTCACCGACATGAGCTTTTGCCCTAGCCCTAGCACATCGGTCCCATCGAGTTGATCTTGTCGGTCCCACCATGATTCCTAACATTCACATTCTGAACTAAATTGGTCTCACCGAGTTCTTCTATTCGGTCTGACCGAGTTAGGTAAAAAGTGTGTAACGGTTGGATTTTGTGTGGAGGCTATATATACCCCTCCACCCCTCCTCCATTTGTGAGAGAGCCATCAGAACGTGCCTACACTTCCACTACTCATTTTGTGAGAGAGAACCACCTACTCATGTGTTGAGACCAAGACATTCCAATCCAACCACAAGAATCTTGATGTCTAGCCTTTCCCAAGTTGCTTTCCACTCAAATCATCTTCCCACCATAGCCAAATATGTGAGGGAGAGTTGAGTGTTGGGGAGACTATCATTTGAAGCACAAGAGCAAGGATTTCATCATCAATACACCATCTATTACCTTTTGGAGGGTGGTGTCTCCTAGATTGGTTAGGTGTCACTTGGGAGCCTCCGTCAAGATTGTGGAGTTGAACCAAGGAGTTTGTACGGGCAAGGAGATTGCCTACTTTGTGAAGATCTACCCAAGTGAGGCAAGTCCTTCGTGGGCGATGACCATGGTGGGATGGACAAGGTTGCTTCTTTGTGGACCCTTCGTGGGTGAAGCCCTCCGTGGACTCGCGCAACCGTTACCCTTCGTGGATTGAAGTCTCCACCAACGTGGATGTACGATAGCACCACCTATCGGAACCACGCCAAAAATCTTCATGTCTTCATTGCGTTTGCACATTCCAATTCCATCCATTTACTTTCTTGCAACTAGCATTCTTTACTATTTCCACTGCCTATTCTTTTGCCATGCTTGCTTGAATTGTGTTGGGAATGCTTAAAATTGTGCCTATCTACAACCTCAACTTGAAAAACTTAAAAACTGCTACTTTTGCTTGTTGAGTGTCTAATCATCCCCCCTTAGACACCTCGTCTTGATCCTTTCAATTGGTATCATAGAAATGGTCTCCATTGCTTTGGTTTAATCACCATTGGAGGAAGATGGATGAGTCTACGATTGGGAGTATTAGACATAGAGTGCCTATGCTTGATGAAGAGTTCTTTAATTCTTGGAAAAATGAGATGCTTGAGATTTTCAATGAATATGATTTGAACAAGTACATTACTAGACCTTGTGCGCCTCTTATTGATCCCTTGCATCATATCCCCGATGAGTATCTTGACATGACCTGCAATCTTAGAGCTATCAATCTTATCATAAGAGGATTGACTAGAAATTTGCTTGTATGCTTACCTACGTTTGAATGTGCTTACACTATATGGAGATATCTTGAGAAACGCTTTCCAAACTACTCTTTGAAAAATCTAGATGAGATTCTTCAAAAGTCCATAGCTTTTGATAAGATGAAACCTAGTGATCCTAAATTTGATGATTGCCTATTTGATCTCCGTGATCTCATGCGTGCCAAAGGAGATGTTGGAGTCATTAGTAGCATCATTTCTCAAGTCATTAGAATTCACAAAGATGCACATTGTCATGATCATAAATCTAATGAATCACCTTCTCTAGGTGATGATCAATCCCAAGACGATGTTGAACATGGATATTATGATGAGGATGATGATAATGACTTTGATCTTGATGAGTCTATGAGACACTTTGGTCTTATTGCTAACCTTTGTGGTTACATGGCTGAAGGAAAGGAATGGGTTCTAGATGGATGTACCGATCACATGACCGGTGACAAGGATATGGTCCGAGAGCTTGCTGAAAACAATGGTCCCCGAAAGTATGTCACTTTTGGTGATAACTCAAAGGGTAAGGTGGTTGGCCTTGGTAAGGTGGTCATCTCACATGACAGCTCTATTCAAAATGTTATGCTCGTTGAATCTCTTGGCTACAATTTGCTTTTCGTATCTAGACTAGCCGATTTCACTTTCAATGTCCTATTTACTAAAGTAGATTGCCAAGTGTTTCGAAGAGATAATCATAAAATGGTCTTTACTAGTATACGTAGAGGTGATCTATACATTGTTGAATCTTCTAAATGTTGGTTGTGGCATAGAAGGTCAGGTCACGTGGGCATGTGAAATCTTGATAAGCTTATTAAGGGTGATCATATCCTTGGTGTTAAAGATGTTGTATTTGACAAGGATAGACTTTGCAGTGCTTGTCAAGCAGGAAAACAAGTTGGAGGAAGTCATCCCGTGAAGAACATCATGACCACGGGAAGACCACTCGAGCTGCTTCATATGGATCTTTTTGGTCCCAACGCCTACAAGAGTCTTGATGGTAACTCGTTCGGTTTAGTCATTGTTGATGATTTTTCAGATTTACGTGGGTGTTCTTTCTTGATGATAAATCGCAGGTCCAAAAGATCTTCAAAAACTTTGCTAGGAAGGCCCAAAATAAATTTGAAGTGAAGATCAAGAAGGTTCGAAGTGAAAATGGAACGGAGTTCAAGAATGCCAATGTGGATACCTTTCTTGATGAAGAAGGTATTTCACATGAGTTCTCGGCTACATACACGCCTCAACAAAATCGAGTTGTTGAGAGGAAGAACCGGATGCTCATTGAGATGGCAAGAACGATGCTTGATGAATACAAGACGCCAAGACATTTTTGGGCGGAAGCGGTTGAGACAACTTGTCATGCAACAAATCGACTATATATTCACAAGCTTCCCGGGAAGATGACATACGAGCTTATCACCGGTAACAAATCCCAAGTTGGATACTTCCGAGAATTTGGCTCAAAATGTTACATTCTTGATAAGCATCATTGTCGTGGAAAGGTCACGGTAGATGTCCTAGCAAAAGGACTTAGTCATGGAGCCATCGCAACTAGGAAGCTTAAAGGGGTTAAAACGGGACAAAGGACACGGGAGTTTATATTGGTTTGGCCCCTTGCGGTGAAGGTAATGGCTTAATCCAGTATGAGGTGGGATTGCTTATGTCTCGATTACTAGGGAGCAAATCCGCTTGACCTAGCTTTCGATCTGATCTTACTTGCCCTGAACCGCCGCCGGGTCGTCCCTTTATATACAGAGGTTGGCGCTTGGCGCCTCCACGAGTCTCGACGGCTCATAAGCAAATGTCGGTTCAGTGACTATCTATTCCTGCCTTACAATACAAGTTATACACATATGGCAGTTTATCTCTACGGGCCTTGAGCCGCCTTCGGGCCTTGGGCACTTAACTGAACCGCCATCTTCAAGTATCGTCTTGGGCTTCATATTATGAATCGCTATAGGTATAACCCGGCCCCTCCTGGGCGGGTCATACCTAATAGTTATATCCCCAACATTAAGCCCCAGATTAATTTGAACTGGTTCATGTCAATCTTCAATACTTAGAAAAAATCTTCTCCTCTTCATTGCGTGAGAGTTTATAACCCGCCATGATGTCATCTTCTGGATCTGTGATAACCCGCCATGACGTCATCTGTCATTGATTCACACTTTATCAACATATCTCAATAGATATTTATTCTAATACCCGTCCGAGAATCGAGGCACCTGAACAGTTGGATAACCATGTTTTTGGCCTCCTCGTTTTTCGCGCCCACTTATCAGTCCTTCCTTATGAATAGCCACGACTGGTCTTTCCTCCTTCTCCCCTTTCCAGCGTCTTCTTCCTCTCGCAATCCTTTGCCGATCGAGCTCCGCCGCCACCGCAGAGCATGTCCTCGTCTTCGTCCCTGGCCGCTGCATCACCCTGAACGAACTAGAGAAACGGCGGCACCCCTCCGCAGTCAATCTGCATCTGTAAGTACTTGCTTTCCTGTATCCCAGATCCGCATTAGGGTTTCGACTTGTTCTCTGTGTTCTTCGTAGTGTTCTTCTTAGCCTATCCACCGGAGCACCTTTTGATCTAGAAACGGTACAAAACGTATGCGGTAGTTGTTTTGCTTTCACCTTTCATTCCAGCAGATCCCCTTTCCTGGAAGAAAAGATCCTTTTAGAGCTTATGAACTCATCTGTACTGGTTTTTTAGGTTTAGATTTATTTCCTTTTTCTGAATAGCTGTTGATCCAAAATAATAGTTGCAACCTTTGAAACCTGTTTGTATGGTACTTAGCAAAAAACTGCATCTTGATAGATCCATCTAGCCATGGCGGCTCATACCACCGGCTTTTAACGATTATGCTCAATAGATAACATCAAACTGTTCATGGCGGCTTAAATAATCCGACTGCTCATGGGCTTAAATAACCTGACGTAATTAGCCATATACCATTAGGCCCCTTTGTAAGCCGCCAGTCTGAATATGTGCCGTAATATCTTTTTCCTCCGTCTTAAAATTGAACTAGAAACTTTACTCTTTTTTAGGCTTCCTTCTTCACAATGCCGCCCAAAACAACCACTTCATGTAACTGGGTCAAATCCATCATCACGGAGAGTACACTTGACGATTTTGTGAAAACCGTCTATCTAGAAAAAAAGGATGTGATGTCGTACCGTGCTCCTGATCCAACAGAAGAAAAGTCTTAGCCCAAAGAGGGGGAAGTCATTATTTTCACTGATCACAAGAACCGGGGCTTTTCGCCACCCGGCTCAAAGTTCTTCAGAGATGTTCTGCACTTTTTTGACCTCCGTCCTCAAGACATCGGACCCAACTCCGTGTCTAACATATGCAACTTTCAAGTGTTCTATGAGGTATATCTTGAAGAAGAGCCTAGCTTGCTACTTTGCAGAGAGTTGTTTTATTTGAACCGCGAGAATGAATACTCCAACGGACCTAGTTTGGAACTCGGTGGGGTCTCAATCCAACGATGGAGAGACGCCATCTTCCCTTATGCGCAACCACCGAGTCACCCCAAAGACTGGGACCAGACATGGTTCTACTGCCAAGACACTTCTCCGGCTGATGAGAACCCTCTGCCCGGCCTTCGCGCCCTACGCCTCGATTCCAATCATCCTCTTCCAGACAAGTTGTCAGCTATTGACCGCCAGAAGCTCGCTCCTACCATGGCTAAAGTCAAGGCTCTTTTAGGGAACAACTTAAATGGTATTGACTTGGTCCGGTGCTGGGTCGCATGGCGGATCATCCCATTGAGCCGTCGCTCCGGTTTAATGTGCACCTACACGGGCGAGAAAAAAGATCCACTGCGGCACAGCCCTGACGATTTACCTGATGATGTTGTCAATGATATGACGAAGTCACTTTTGAATGAAAGCCTAGCAGACTGTGGCAGGGTGGGCTTAAGCCCTTTCTGCAAAGCTAACCCGGCTCTAGGGGTAAGCCACCAAACTGAGTTAATTTACCTTCATCCTTGATGTTTTGTCTTTTACTCCAACCTTTGCTGATTTTCACAGGCTGATGACAAATTTTGGAAGAAAAAGTATGATCATGAGGCTACAAGAGAGCCAGGAATGCCAAGAAAGCCGCCAGGAGAGCCGCCACCAAGAAAAGAGGAAAGAAGCCCAGCGCTTCTGAATTGCTTCAACTGGAGGACTCCTCTGAGTTGGAGGTAGCCCTCGACTCTCTTGGCTCCTTTTTCAATCACCTTATTGACACTGATTATCATCAGGCTGACACGGGAACGAGTCAGGAAGTGGAAGAAGAGGTAAATATCATTTCCTTCCACTCCGAGCCTTTACCAAGACAAAAAATCCGAAGAGTAACCTGGAAAGTAAGATTTTCACACCCCTTAGCTCATCTGGATCCTCACTTTATTTTGAAGCTACAGATTCATGAGAGCCGGAGGCAGACCCGGACCAGCAAGGATGCGGAGCTCTCCTCCGGCTTACTGTATACACTGAGGAAGCGCCAAAATGAGGTCACCTCTGACTTAAATTCTTTTTATCCTTTGGCGGGTCTCACTCGTCAACCGCTCAACTCTTTCGATTCAAATTATCAGGAAACATCACGTTCTTCCGGCGACTCAATCCAATCCAATATGCTGACTTTTAAGACCGCTCCAGGGTAATGACGATTTACTTATCCTGTACTCATCATAATCCTTTATATTTGTATTGACCTTTTTTGACTTATGCAGTGGAAAAAGCAAAGCCCAGCAAGAGGGTGAAGAAAAACAAGTTGGTCGAAGAGCCGGCCGTCAATGAGCCGGAGCTCTCCCGCAGCGCTTGAGGCCTCTGTTCCTGAGCCGCCACTTGAGCCGGTTCACGACATGCCAACAATGAATGCTGACCCGCGGGTCGATCAAGCCGCCAACGGCTCTGTAAACCCTGAAGCTTCAAGCCCGGCTAAAACAGCCGACCCACAAGATGTTGATGTGGAAATCACCAAGACCGGCTATACTGAGCCGGGGAGACCTACTGTGCTAGACAAGTGTTCTGCCAAGGAGGAGCACATTGAACGCCGTAAAGTTAGATTTAATGTTGCTGACTATACTCAATTGAGCATTGGTGAAGTTTTCTCTGGTTATCTTAGCCAAGTGCACAACAGCCGCGTTCTTGAAGTTGACATGGTAAAACAAATGCACCAGAAATTTGAGGTATAAATTCTTCCCTTCATCGGATTATCCGTACTATGCCAGTCCCCAAGTTTACTACTTATGATGAAGATGTTGTAGACTTAGAACAAATTTATGAGCATCAGTAATATCTTTGGGTAGAATCCTGAAAAATCCGACTTAATCTGTAGTCCCCAAGGGCCGGTTTAATCAACATGAATGAACCGGTCCTTCATATGCTTGTGTAGAAGACAGTACTTGGGTAGCTTTTAACAGCAAAATGCATTAGCCCCCAAGTACTTTTGCTTGCAAAGTGCTTGGGACTTACTCTCATAAGCCGCCACTTAAACAAAACTTTCGTTAGACATTAGCCCCCAAGTGCCAAGTGTTGTTGCTTGCAAAAGGCTTGGGACTTAATACTGCATGCTAATATTCATGATTTTGATCCGTTATTTGTATAGACCACCACTGCTCAACTTCAATCTGAGATGTCTGAAGCAAAGAACCACTTGGAGCTGCAAGAGACTGAAACCCATAGGGAAAACTCCTAATTTGAATTCAGCATGTCTGAACAAGAAAAATTGAAGCCGACTTTGAAGTTGAGAAAAAGGCATGGGCTGAAGAAAAGATTGCCTTGACCCATCGAGTTGAGAAATCAGAGACGGCTCTTGAAGAGGTGACCACTGAATTGTCTGGCTTAAAACGCCTTGTGACTCAGATGGTCTCGTCTATCTTTTGTAAGCCGCCTTACAAGTTACAAGTGTCAAGTGTTGAATCTTTTTGGTGATCATATGAACTGTCGTTAACTTATCTGCTATTGCTATGCAGTCCCTAGGAGCACCAACCTCAACCAGGACATGCTGGTGAAGCTGAAGGCGGTTTACACGCTCGTAGAACAACTTTACACTGGAGCTCAGCGTGCCTTAGCCACAGTTGCCCTGTCAAATGAAGCCCCCACACTCCTGGTTGATGTGCTAAAGAAGCTTTCTGTGCCACCCCAGCGGTTCAATGAATTAAGGCGATCATCTGCAAGAGCCGGAGCCGTGGCTGCCTTAAGCCAGGCCAAATCATGGCTACCGGAATTAGACTCGACAGACATCTCCATTGGGTTTCCAAGCCTTAAGGAGGATGGCCCTTCATTTGAACAAGAGGACTTCGCTACTTGTGTGAAGGAAATACGCCCTGTGGTCACCCTGATTGCTGATGAGACAGACTGAGGGAGTCCTGGATTAGGGGGTATCCAGACAGCCAGACTATATACTTTGGCCGGACTGTTGGACCGTGAAGATACAAGACTCGAGACTTCGACCCGTGTCCGGATGGGACTCTTCTTTGTGTGGAAGACAAGCTTGGTGATCCGGATATTATCTTTCCTTCTTTGTAACCGACTCTGTGTAAACCCTAGCCCCCTCCGGTGTCTATATAAACCGGAGGGTTTAGTCCATAGAGGGACAATCATAATCATCATAGGCTAGCTTCTAGGGTTTAGCCTCTACGATCTCGTGGTAGATCAACTCTTGTAATACTCATATCATCAAGATCAATCAAGCAGGAAGTAGGGTTTTACCTCCGTCGAGAGGGCCCGAACCTGGGTAAATCATCGTATCCCTTGCCTCCTGTTAGCATTAGCCTTAGACGCACAGATCGGGACCCCCTACCCGAGATCCGCCGGTTTTGACACCGACATTGGTGCTTTCATTGAGAGTTCCTCTGTGCCGTCACTGCAAGGCTCGATGGCCCGTCTCGTTGTCAAGGACAACATCACCTCTGGGGGAGAGCACTGGCGGTAGGCCAAACTCTCTGGCTGGGCGGCTTCATCATGACCTCCTGATCGGCTTTCGCGCTGATGATGACCTCTCGGGTCATCAAAAACGGCCTCCACGTCAATTCGGAACTCGCCGAACAGATGGATCCAGTGGAGCTCTCCTCCCTTAATGAGCTCTTGGACCGCATCGCCGCTTTGGGAGTCGCCTATAGACTATGATCGGATTGGGCTTAAACCCGATGAAAGGGATATTAAATCCCCACCGATCACCCACGAGATAGCGGTAGTGGAAGAGCCATGCATGGATTATCCCTCTATTTTGAGGACGAACTATGTCCGGATTGCCGAGCTCTCTGAGCCGGATACCCGTTCGCGGGAGGACATGACCCAGACCCCGAACTTAGAATCGGGGAACGGGCCGGAAAAATTAGGCAGCACCCCGGAGCCCGAGCTGCCAAGCCCTGAAGCTCCTTTGCCCCTGGGCATTAGATCGGATCAGAATCCAGATTTAATTATACCCGCCCACCCAGACTTAAGCCGTCTCTCCCATATAAGACAAGAGCCCCAAGAGGCAGTACATCGCTACTGGGCCAGATTCCTCCTTATGATAAACAAGGTCAAGGACTGTCGCGAGGAAGACGCAATCTCACTTTTATGCAAAAACTGCACGAGCAAAGGGATCCTTAACGCTATAAGTCACCGTGACGTAGTACACTTTACCGACTTAGCAACCATAGTATAGAAGTACTGTGCGATGGAAAGTGCCTGGAAAACCAAAACAGACTTTTGGGATAATCCGACCCTCACTAAACCCTTCCTCCGAACTAAAAGGGCAAACTCTTGTAAGTTACCCGATCCAATTCCCAAAAAACCAAAGCCCACTCCAGGGCGTGGAGCCGTATTGGAAGAATGGCTCAATGGGCCATGCAAAATTCACGGCACGCCAGACACTATGCCAACGCATAGCCTTAGAGCATGTTGGATACTCCGGCAGGTAGCAAAAGGTGGCGAGGATCTTCTTGTAAACCATAAATCAGAGCAACGTCCTGCCAAAGACAACAATACGGTACTGACAGTCTTCGAGACCTTCGCCTCAAATAATAGGCGCAAGCGAGCTCATCGAAATTTCGCTAAAATCTGCCACATGGCAAAAATAAATCCGTGGAACGACACTGCTATAACTTTCAGTGCCAGTGATGAACCTCAATTCCATACAGTCCGGGCACTAGCTGCTCTGGTCCTTAGCCCAATCGTGGACAACTTTTGGCTCACCAAAGTACTCATGGACGGCGGAAGCGGATTAAACTTGATCTATGACGAAACACTCAACAATATGGAAATTGATAAAAGCCGCATTGAGCAAAGCGACATGACCTTCAGGGGAATCATCCCTAGTCGCGAGGCACGGTGTGCGGGAAAAATCACACTCGATATGGTATTCGGCACCCCAGAAAATTACAGGTCCGAAGAAATCACATTCCAAGTGGCTCCTTTCAGCAGCGGATACCACGCCCTTCTAGGGCGAGACACATTCACGAGCTTTCAAGCTATACCCCATTACGGGTACATGAAGCTTAAAATGCCCGGACCCAATGGAATCATCACTCTAGCTAGTGATCCGGACGTTGCACTCCGCGCCGAAAATAAAACTGCAACACTAGCCCTGGAGGCATTATCTGAAGCCCTAGCGGCCGAAGAACTAACAACGATGCGCGCCACAGTGGACAGGGATGACGTGATACTCGACAAACGACCCAAGTCCACCTCATTTAAACCCGCAGACGAGATAGTCAAATTCCAGGTCCATCCAACGGACCCCGCAAAGACAGCCTCCATCGGGACACAGTTGAGCCCCACAATGGACGCCGCACTACGAGACTTCCTACGTGAGAATTGGGACATTTCCGCCTGGCATCCTTCAGACATGACGGGCATCCCACGCAGGCTGGCCGAACACAGCCTCAATATACTGAAAGGATACAAGCCAGTCAAACAGACCCTTAGGCGCTTCTGAGAGCCTAAACGACAAGCCATGGGAGAAGAGCTAGCCAAGCTACTTGAGGCCGGATTCATCAGAGATATCAAGCATCCGGATTGGCTGGCAAACCTGGTAATGGTACCAAAGAAGGACAAATCATGGCGCCTATGCGTCGATTTAAAAGACCTCAACAAAGCTTGCCAAAAGGACCCCTTCCCCCTCCTTTGCATCGATCAAATCATCGACGCCACCATAGGACACGACTCACTATGTTTCCTCGACGCGTACTCCGGATACCATCAAATAAAGATGGCAGAGTTCGACCAAGCCGCAACGGCCTTCATAACGCCATATGGTCCCTTCTGCTTCAACACTATGCCTTTCGGGAAGCTAAATGCCGGCGCAACCTATCAAAGCATGATTCAAACATGCCTGGAGAAGCAAATCGACAAAACAGTGGAGGCATATGTGGACGACGTAGTCATAAAAACAAGACACGTCGAAACCTTAATAGATGACTCGAGACTTACGTTTGACAACCTCCGAACATACAACATCAAGCTAAACCCGGAAAATGTGTTTTCAGCGTACCCTCCGGGAAGTTGCTCGGCTTAATTGTTTCCAATAGGGGAATCGAAGCAAATTCGGCAAAAATCCGAGCTCTGTCGCAGCTGGCTACCCCAACAGACCTCAAGCATATCCGAAAACTAGCTGGATGCGTGGCTGCCTTAAGCCGCTTTATCTCCCGATTAGGAGAAAAGGCACTACCTCTTTACCGCCCTCTTAGACGCACCAAACACTTCGTGTGGACGGAGGCAGCCGCGGCCAGACTGGATGAAATAAAGACCCTATTGGCCAGTAATCCAGTCCCGACAGCACCAAATATTGGCGAACCCATGCTACTACATATAGCTGCAACACATCAAGTTGTAAGCGCATTGCTCATCGTCGAACGAGAAGCAGACGGATACAAATTCCCGCTCCAAAAGCCGGTATATTACGTGTCCACTGTCCTCACCCCATGCAAATCCAGATGCACACTATCAAAAGATAGCATACGCGGTATTCATGGCATCCTGGAAGCTACGACACTACTTTCAGGAGTGTGCGATTACGGTGGCCTCCGAAGTACCACTGAACAACATAATAAATAACCGCGACATCACGGGACGAATTGATAAATGGGCCATCGAGCTCCTTCCGTTCGACATAACATACAAACCACGGCGGGCTATTAAGTCGCAAGTATTGGCTGACTTTGTCGCCGAATGGACAGAAGCTGAACTCCCTAAAGAGTACGGCGCGTACTCTAATTGGATCATGCACTTCGATGGCTCTAAAATGTTGGCCGGATTGGGAGCAGGTGTAGTCCTAACTTCCCCCACCGGAGACACGGTCCAATACATACTCCAAATATTATACACAAACTCCAACAATGCAGCCGAATATGAGGCTCTGTTGCACGGTCTTCGGATGGCAGTCTCTATGGGCATTCAACGCCTGGAGGTGTGCGGGGATTCAAACCTCGCAATATCACAAATAAATGGAGATTTTGATGCCAAGGACCCAAAAATGGCGGCCTACCGTAATGCCGTCCTCAAAATGTCAGCTTGGTTCTAGGGGCTCGAATTCCACCATGTGGATCGAGAAAACAATCAAGCGGCGGATATCCTCGCCCGCATCGGTGCTAAACGCGACCCCGTCCCACCTAACATATTCCTGGAAAGGCTGTTCAAACCATCCGTGGTATGGGAAGGGGAGTCCGGCAACACTAGCCCGGAGCTGAATACAACCCCAGATTCCAAATATCTGATGTAATCGGAGGCTCCGCCACCGAAATAACACCTTCGGCCCATGAAATCATGGTTGTAATCACCTCGTGGACCGAGCCTTTCTTGGCCTACCTAAATAGGCAGGAGCTCCCCAAGGACCAAAATGAAGCATGTTGTATTGTACGGTGTTCCAAGGCCTACAAAGTCCATGAGGGAGAACTCTATAAGAAAAGTGCAACTAGAGTGCTCCAAAGATGCATCTCCGAAGAGGAAGGGCGGCAGCTCTTGGCTGAAATCCATGCCGGACTTGACGGGCACCACGCTGCGGCTCGGGCACTTGTCAGCAAGGCCTTCCATATAGGTTTTTATTGGCCGACAGCCCGAGCAGACGCACAGGACCTTGTCCAACACTGCATCGGTTGCCAGCTCTTTGCCAATCAGAGCCATATACCCCCTACCGCTCTCCAAACAATCCCCATTACTTGGCCCTTCGCGGTCTGGGGGCTGGATATGGTCGGACCCCTTAAAGGGGAAAGCCATAAGAAAAAATACTTAGTGGTCATGGTGGACAAGTTCACCAAATGGATAGAAGCCAAACCAGTTAAAATGGCCAAATCCGGACCAGTGATAGACTTCATATCAGGGGTTGTACACCGTTACGGTGTCCCCCATAGCATCATCACTGACAATGGCTCAAACTTCACAGTCGATGAAGTGAAAACTTGTTGCGGCAACATGGGCATTAAGCTCGATTACGCCTCCGTCTACCATCCCCAAACAAACGACCAGGTAGAACGTGCAAACGGCCTCATCATGAGCGGCATCAAACCCAGACTAGTGCGGTCCTTGACAGAATCGGACACGCACTGGGTCGAGGAGCCCGACTCCGTACTCTGGGGGCTGCGGACCACGCCGAATCGCACTATCAGATCCGGGGGCTGAAGCGAAAAGGTCCGCCATGAGAAAAGATTTTTAATCCAGCTAGGGACTACATATGTCCATTGAATTACATAGTCACTTAGACTGGCTATATTCTTCCTCTATACCATCCAACAGGCTATCTAGCTTGCAATCCTGTTGGGAATATTTTGCGGCTAGTGCTACCTGGTCATACACCAGACTCACGGGAATCTCTTGCCCATCTGGCCCCGCCGGTCCGACTTCCGCCATATGGTTCGGGTCAAGCTTGGTGTAGCGCGTCTTCACCATGGCCCAGGCTTCCCTAGCACCTTGTCGGCAGGCTGATACCTTCCACAACCGGAAGCGCCGCCGTGCTCCTTGGAGCATATCCACGAGCTCCCCTAGGCCTCTTGGCAGGGAAGTGGATGGACACAAGGCCTGGGCAATACCATCACCTGCCGAACTTGTTCGTGCAGCTGTGAGAGATCTTGTAGTAACTCGCTTGCGGACCCATGCATCTCCTCTTTAGGAAGGCCCATCAGCATACCTACATATACAAGCTCTTTAAAAAAAAACAAATGCTTCCTCGCCGAACTGTACTGCAGTTCGTTTCAGCACTTACCATAAATGCCGCGACAAAGCCTCCTGTTCTCCTTTACGGAGTCCACCAGCTGAGCTCGAATATCTCCTAATTCGACGCCCAGCCGGACATTGGCATCTTGGAGATTGTTCTTCTCCCGCCTAACTTGCGTAAGAACACGCTCGCCAGCTTTTAGCTGCCTTTGGAGATGTGACTCGCTATCTCTTACGATCTCCGGATTCTCCCCGGGATTGTCTGCGGAATTTTCTGTTAGACTTATCACAATCCAATTACTAACTGGTACATTTCCAAAAAATGTCATTATTAAAGACGAATGTTACCAGGTGAGGCCTTTTGGGATTCCTCTAGTTTGGCAACCGCGGCCCTCAACTGGGTCTTGCACTCCTCCAGCTCTTGAGACAATTGGGTATTCCTCTCTACAAGGACATGTGCATTAAATGATCCTTAAATCAGTTGTTCCAACCGTTTCAAGTCTCAGGGGCTACTGCTAGACATGCTTATCAAATTTACTTACCCGTATATCTTTTGCATACTGGTCCGTCGCTCGGGCGAGTCCGCCTTGAGCAGCTCGGATGTATGCGTCTCCCGAATTGGAAGTATAAATGCCTCTTCGGAAAAGATGCTATTGCAGAGTACGGCCCGTCGGCGTCGGTGATTCATGGCACTCTCTACTTCAGAATTTGTGGCAGAGAGCATATCCGCCTCCTCTGTCGGAGGACAATTCGGCATCGGCCCCGCATTGGCCTCCTCTCCCGAAGCCGGTTCTGGAATCTGGCTGGTGGAAGCGTGATCGGAAGGATCTCCGGATATAGTCTGGCGGCTCCTCTTTCTGCTAGAACACGAAGGGCGCTGTTACATTTCGAACACAATAATCACAGAGCAGGTTTTTACCATACCTCTGTAACGACGTTTCGGCCCTAACCGCCTTCCTCTTAAGCCTGCCCGACCCAAACACCCTTTGCCGACGAGCCCCTAGGGGCTCAGCGCCACGTTCCGGTGGTCGTCTCTATAAAAATACAATATTTTATGCATAAGGCATGGTATAGGAAAGGGGCCCTCTTCAGAGGGTAAGGTTTCGGGTTTGCTTACACGTGACACAGGTAGTAGTCCGGGATAGTCGGCAATTATAGCCACCGAGGCGCCATCATAGCTGGCCTGGTAAAATGTCCCGTTGACAAGCTCCACAGATATATCCGAATCTTCTTCAAGTCCTGGATCAAAGGCCCTTCCGGGGTCCTCTGGCTGCGGGGAGGGGCTGTTGAATCCTTCCACAACCCTCCTCAGTTCCTACTCAGAAATATCGAGGTAAATGATTGAAGGATGCCAGAATAGAATGGGGGAAAGAGTGACGACTTACCCAGCTTGGGGGGTTGTACATGGAAAATCCATCCCGCAGTTTAATACGAAGGAATTCTTCTTCTTCTCCTTTATACAAATCGGACAGTATTTTCGCCAGTGCGGTGGCGGAGTCTGGACCTTTGCGACCACAGCGGGTGGCATCATCTTCCCCATTGTAGTGCCACATGGGCTTCCCTCGATATTGAAGTGGCTGCACCCCCCGCATTATGCATATTGCTATGACCTCGACTATTGTCAGCCCTGATTTGGCCAGAGTCTTTATCCTACTCATCAGGAAGTGGACTTCTCTGGTATCTTCTTCTTGGGGGCCCCGAGGGCGCCAACTTCGGCGTGTCTTCGGCGGAGCTTTATTGAACTCAGGGAGGCCCGTCTGGACTGGATCCGGAAGGGGAACGTCATCAACATAAAACCACTCCGAGGGCCAGTTTTTAGATGCCTTCTTGGGAGTACCGGACAGGTATCCGGTCTCGGCGATGCGCCATATTTCGGCTCCGCCCACTTGACATATGGATTCCTCCTTGTTGCGAGGGATGAGGCAGAACAACTTCTTCCATAACCCGAAGTGAGCCTCGCAGGCCAGGAATAATTCAGAAAGCGCGACATATCCTGCGATGTGCAGCACAGAGGCGGGGGTGAAATTGTGCAGCTGGAGGCCGTAGAACTCCAGGTGCCCACGAAGGAATAGGTGGATTGGAAACCCGATGCCTCTTAGCAGATACGGGATGAGGCATACTCGCTCCCCCTGAGATGGGCTGGGAGATCTCTCCGCATGCTCCCCGCCGTCATAGGTGGCTAGTCCGGTTCGGATGGGGACCATGAACGCCGGTGGAAGGAACCCTTGGTTCTACAACTCCACTAAACGGCTATGGGGAACATAAAACTCTTCCCAATCACCTGGCTTAGAGCTAAGGGAGCGAGAAGAGGAGCTGCGGCGACCGGCCATGTTGGAATGGTTTTTTCCGGGAGCGCTCTGTTGGATGCTTGCTCAAGGGAAGAAGGTGAGGTTTGGATCTGAGGATCCCCGTCCCTTCAAATAGACGGTTTGCATGCAGGGCCGGGGTGGCAAATGCGAAAGTGCCCCGGCTCCTCGTATTCGCTCGACACGTGGAGATGGCCATTATTGAAGCACAGAAGACAAGGAGTACAACATTGATGGGAAGCCGGACACTGTTCATTACAACAAGTACTTTGGAGTATTCGGAGATGGAACCCGCCTTACAATGCCGAAGACAATCTACGCGCCGGACTCATCGTCATTGAAGCCTGGGTCAGGGGCTACTGAGGGAGTCCTGGACTAGGGGGTATCCGGACAGCCGGACTATATACTTTGGCCGAACTGTTGGACCGTGAAGATACAAGACTCAAGACTTCGACCCGTGTCCGGATGGGACTCTCCTTTGCGTGGAAGACAAGCTTGGCAATCCAGATATTATCTTTCCTTCTTTGTAACCGACTCTGTGTAAATGCTAGCCCCCTCCGGTGTCTATATAAACCGGAGGGTTTAGTCCATAGAGGGACAATCATAATCATCATAGGCTAGCTTCTAGGGTTTAGCCTCTACGATCTCGTGGTAGATCAACTCTTGTAATACTCATATCATCAAGATCAATCAAGCAGGAAGTAGGGTTTTACCTCCGTCGAGAGGGCCCAAACCTGGGTAAAACAGCATGTCCCTTGCCTCCTGTTACCATTAGCCTTAGACACACAGATCGGGACCCCCTACCCGAGATCCGCCGGTTTTGACACCGACATGGACCTCACCAAGTACCATCCGGCTTATGACGCGGCAAATTAGAGGATGCCGACGCCACGTTATAAAGTGACAGGCCTGATACCCCCAATCTGTAAGCATGCCTTCGCCCCTGAAGTTGACCCGTCCAGGCTAATTGATGATGAAGCTGAATTTGAAGCTTTGAATGGCATTGAATGGTCGTCATCAACCTTCCAGGACGGGGAACAGGACAAAGAAGCGGAGAGGGTTGATCCAGAAGCATCAGGCCAACAAGAGAATTGATCCGCCGAGCAGCTCATATTTGTAGCCTTCTGAAAAAACAGTTTAATCATTTGGACTCGGGGAGTCATGCAATAGGGTAGAAATGACTTTGCTCTGTCGTGCCATCGTGCACATTTTGGTGCTCAACACTATTAAGCCGCCGTCTTATATTTACCCTTATTATACTTATCATCTGTTTTCCATATGCATAAGAAAGTCCTTGAACTATCCTGCACACAGAAATAGATCACAAGAACCCTTGGCGGTTTACCGCAGGGCGGGTCATAATATCTTACATATGACCACTGATGTGTAAAAAAGGAGTCACAGTAAGCCTGTTATAAATCCTAACTTTGAAACATAACTATAATATCATACCTGTGATATTGAATTTGCACTGCCGGTTTATGTGTCATGCATAGTAAGGGTGATAACCCAATCTTTAGAAGCCAAGACTTCCAAACATTTGATGATTGTCACATGCTGGCGACTTATCGTCCAAAGCCAAGCCGGGTTAAATATAAACCGCATATATGCTTCAGATTTGAACAAAAAAGTCTCAAGACAAACCGAAAAGATTGTTTTCAAAAAACTTAAACCAAACAGATAGAAAAAGCGAGGCTTCTGATTCGAATACGATCAGTAAGCCGGACCAAAAGGGGTTAAGCTAGGATTCGAATACGAGCAGGAAGCCCCCTAGTGGTTTTGGCATTGCGTCGATCAAGAGGGTACCGACAGCTATGTTCTCTTTGGTTCGAATACGACCTATGTTTGAGCAGGATGCCCGCAAATGACCTTGAGACTTTTTTAATGACTCTGATTCAAATACAATCAAAGTCGGACCCAAAAGGGGTTAAGCTATGATTCGAATATGATCAATAAGGCCCCTAGTGGGTTTGGCATTGCGCCGATCAAGAGGGTACCGATAGCTATGTTCTCTTTGGTTCGAATACGACCTATGTTTGAACAGGAAGCCCCCAAATGACCTTGAGACTTTTTTAACGACTCTGATTCGAATACAATCAAAGTCGGACCCAAAAGGGGTTAAGCTATGATTCGAATACGATCCAGCCCCCAAATGATCAATTATTTTTTGATCAGCTATGATTCGGATACGATCAGGAAGCTATGCCAAAGGAGTTAAGCTAGATTCGAATATGATCAACTCCCAATTGGTCTTTGGAATTATGATGATGAAGACATATGATCATTGAGGATGAAAAGGACAGAGGTCCTGCTTTATTACTTATCATAATATATACATCGTCAAAAATATGTACATCATAAGAGCCGGTGGCTCAAGTGTAGTAAGGTCGAAGATGAGCGATATTCCACGGACGATGGGTCTCCTCCTCCGACTTACGTGAGTCTTTGTGCTCTCGAACATCGATAAGGTAGTATGACCCGTTGTTCAAGTTCTTGCTGATCACAAAGGGCCCTTCCCAAGGTGGGGATAACTTGTGTGCATCAGTTTGATCCTGGTTGAGCCGGAGCACCAAATCACCTTCTTGAAAGGTTCTGGACTTAACCCGGAGGCTATGATAACGACGCAGGTCCTGTTGGTAAATCACCGAGCGGTCTGCTACCAAGTCACGCTTTTCATCTAACAGGTCAAGTGCATCCTGATGCGCTTGTTCATTATCAGCTTCAACGTAAGCCGCCACGTGGGGTGAGTCATGACGGATGTCACTAGGAAGAACCGCCTCTGCTCCATAAACCATGAAGAAAGGGGTGTAACCCGTAGATCTGTTGGGGGTAGTATTGATACTCCATAGCACTGATGGTAACTCCTCCACCCAACAACCCGACGTCCGTTGCAAGGGAACCAGAAGCCAGGGTTTGATGCCTTTCAAAATTTCCTGATTGGCTCTTTCGGCTTGACCATTGGATTGGGGGTGAGCTACTGATGAAACGTCAAGCCGAATATGCTCACGTTGACAAAACTCCTCCATGGCACCCTTGGACAGATTAGTGCCATTGTCAGTTATAATGCTATGTGGAAAGCCAAAATGAAAGATCACCTTTTTCAGGAATTGAACCGCCATGGCTGCGTCAGACTTACTAACTGGCTCTGCCTCAACCCACTCCGTGAATTTGTCAACCGCCATCGAGAGGTGGGTATTTTAACCTTGGACCTTTTGAAAGGCCCGACCATGTCAAGTCCCCAGACTGCAAACGGCCAAGTAATTGGAATCATCCTCAATTCTTGAGCCGGCATGTGAGCTCACCGTGAATTTTTTTGAAAACCATCACATTTACTGGCCAAATCCTCTACATCAGCGTGAGCCGTCAGCCAATAAAATCCATGACGAAAAGCTTTGGCCACAAGGGACTTTGAGCCGGCATGATGACCACAATCTCCTTCATAATCTCTTGACCCTCCTTAGGAGAGACACAATGCTGAAACGCCCCAGTGACACTGCGATGGTGTAACTTGCCATTGGCAATTATCATTTGTTGGAAATATGCCCTAGAGGCAATAATAAAATGATTTATTATTATATTTCCTTGTTCATGATAATTATCTATTATTCATGCTATAATTGTGTTATCCAGAAATCATAATACATGTGTGAATACATAGACCATAACATGTCCCTAGTGAGCCTCTAGTTGACAAGCTCGTTGATTAACAGATAGTCATGGTTTCCTGACTATGGACATTGGATGTCATTGATAACTGAATCACATCATTAGGAGAATGATGTGATGGACAAGACCCAATCCTAGGCATAGCACAAGATCGTGTAGTTCGTTTGCTAGAGCTTTTCCAATGTCAAGTATCATTTTCTTAGACCATGAGATCGTGTAACTCTCGGATGCCGTAGGAGTGCTTTGGGTGTACCAAACGTCACAACGTAACTGGGTGACTATAAAGGTATACTACAGGTATCCCCGAAAGTATCTCTTGGGTTGACACGGATCGAGAATGGGATTTGTCACTCCGTATGACGGAGAGGTATCTCTAGGCCCACTCGGTAATGCATCATCATAATGAGCTCAATGTAACCAAGTGTTTGGTCACGGGATCATGCATTACGGTATGAGTAAAGTGACTTGCCGGTTACGAGATTGAATGAGGTACTGGGATACCGATGATCGAATCTCGGGCAAGTAACGTACCGATTGACAAAGGGAATTGTATACGGGATTACTTGAATCCTTGACATCGTGGTTCATCCGATGAGATCATCGAGGAGCATGTGGGAGCCAACATGGGTATCACGATCCAGTTGTTGGTTATTGACCGGAGAGTCGTCTCGGTCATGTCTGCGTGTCTCCCAAACCTGTAGGGTCTACACACTTAAGGTTCGGTGATGCTAGGGTTGTAGAGATATTAATATGCGGTAACCCGAAATTTGTTTGGAGTCCCAGATGAGATCCCGAACGTCACGAGGAGTTCTGGAATGGTCCGGAGGTGAAGAATTGTATATAGGAAGTCCAGTTTCGGCCACCGGGAAAGTTTGGGTCACGGTATTATCTGGGACCACCGGAAGGGTCTGGGGTCCACCGGTGGTGCCACCTATCCGGAGGGCCCCATGGGCTGAAGTGGGAGGAACCAGCCTGGTGGGCTCTTTGCTCCCCCTTGGGCCTCCCCCTGCGCCTAGGGTTGGAAACCCTAGGGGTGGGGGGCGCCCCACTTGGCTTGGGGGGCAAGTCCCCCCCACTTGGCCGCCGCCCCCCTTGAGATTCAATCTCTAAGGGGCCGGCGCCCCCAGGGCCCCTATATAAAGAGGGGGGAGGGAGGGCTATGCACCCCTGCTCCTGGCGCCCCCCTCTCCCTCCGTAACACCTCTCCCTCTCGCTGAGCTTGGCGAAGTCCTGCCGAGATCGCCGCTACTTCCACCACCACGCCGTCGTGCTGCTGAATCTCCATCAAACTCTCCCTCCACCTTGCTGGATCAAGAAGGAGGAGACGTCTTCCCCAACCGTACGTGTGTTGAACGCGGAGGTGCCGTCCGTTCGGCGCTAGGATCTTCGGTGATTTGGATCACGACGAGTACGACTCCCTCAACCCCGTTCTCTTGAACGCTTCTGCACGTGATCTACAAGGGTATGTAGATGCACTCCTCTCTCTCATTGCTAGATGACTCCATAGATTGATCTTGGTGAAGCGTAGAATTTTTTTATTTTCTCCAACATTCCCCAACAGTGGCATCATGAGCTAGGTCTATGCGTAGTTTCTATGCGCGAGTAGTACACAATCTTGTTGTGGGCATGGATGTTGTCAATTTTCTTGCCACTACTAGTCTTATCTTGTTTCGGCGGCATCATGGATGAAGCGGCCCGGACCGACCTTACACGTACACTTACGTGAGACAGGTTCCACCGGCTGACATGCACTAGTTGCATAAGGTGGCTAGAGGGTGTCTGTCTCTCCCACTTTAATCGGATCGGATTCGATGAAAAGGGTCCTTATGAAGGGTAAATAGAAATTGGCATATCACGTTGTGGTTTTACGTAGGTAAGAAACGTTCTTGCTAGAAACCTAGAGCAGCCACGTAAAAACATGCAACAACAATTAGAGGACGTCTAACTTGTTTTTGCAGCATATGCCTTGTGATGTGATGAATGAAATATATGTGATGTATGAGATTGATCATGTTCTTGTAATAGGAATCACGACTTGCATGTCGATGAGTATGACAACCGGCAGGAGCCATAGGAGTTGTCTTTATTTTTGTATGACCTATGTGTCATTGAATAACGCCATGTAAATTACTTTACTTTATTGCTAAACCGTTAGCCATAGAAGTAGAAGTAATCGTTGGCGTGACAACTTCATGAAGACACGATGATGGAGATCATGATGATGGAGATCATGGTGTCATGCCGGTGACAACGATGATCATGACGCCCCGAAGATGGAGATTAAAGGAGCAATATGATATTGGGCATATCATGTCACTATTTGATTGCATGTGATGTTTATCATGTTTCTTGCATCTTATTTGCTTAGAACGACAGTAGTAAATAAGATGATCCCTCAGAATAATTTCAAGACAGTGTTCCCCCTAACTATGCACCGTTGCGAAAGTTCGTTGTCTCGAAGCACCACGTGATGATCGGGTGTGATAGATTCTAACGTTCACATACAACGGGTGTAAGCCAGATTTACACATGCAAAACACTTAGGTTGACTTGACGAGCCTAGCATGTACAGACATGGCCTCGGAACACGAGAGACCGAAAGGTCGAACATGAGTCGTATGGAAGATACGATCAACATGGAGATGTTCACCGATGATGACTAGTCCGTCTCACGTGATGATCGGACACAGTCTAGTTGAGTCGGATCATGTATCAATTAGATGACTAGAGGGATGTCTAATCTGAGTGGGAGTTCATTAAATAATTTGATTAGATGAACTTAATTATCATGAACTTAGTCTAAAACCTTGAAAAATGTCTTGTAGATCAAATGGCCAACGCTCATGTCAACCTCAACTTCAACGCGTTCCTGGAGAAAACCAAGCTGAAAGATGATGGCAGCAACTATACGGACTGGTTCCGGAACCTGAGGATCATCCTCATAGCTGCCAAGAAAGCATATGTCCTAGAAGCACCGCTAGGTGAAGCACCCATCCTGAGAACCAAGGCGTTATGAACGCTAAGCGTCAGCGTCTTGATGATTACTCCCTCGTTCAGTGCGGCATGCTTTACAGCTTAGAACCGGGGCTCCAAAAGCATTTTGAGCAACACGGAGCATATGAGATGTTCGAAGAGCTGAAAATGGTTTTCCAAGCTCATGCCCGAGTCGAGAGATAGGAAGTCTCCTACAAGTTCTACAGTTGTAAGATGGAGGAAAATAGTTCTGTCAGCAAGCACATACTCAAAATGTCTGGGTTGCACAACCGCTTGTCCTAGCTGGACATTAACCTCACGGATGAGGCGGTCATTGGCAGAATCCTTAAGTCGCTCCCACCTAGCTACAAGAGCTTTGTGATGAACTATAATATGCAGGGGATGGTGAAAACTATTCCTGAAATATTTTCAATGCTGAAATCAGCGGAGGTGGAAATCAAAAAGGAACATCAAGTGTTGATGGTCAATAAAACCACTAGTTTCAAGAAAGGCAAGGGTAAGAAGAACTTCAAGAAGGACGGCAAGGGAGTTGCCGCGCCCGATAAGCCAGTTGCCGGGAAGAAGCCAAAGAATGGACCCAAACCTGAGATTGAGTGCTTTTATTGCAAGGGAAAGGGATACTGGAAGCGGAACTGCCCCAAATACTTAGCGGACAAGAAGGCCGTCAACACTAAAGGTATATGTGATATGCATGTAATTGATGTGTACCTTACCAGTACTCGTAGTAGTTCCTGGGTATTTGATACCGGTGCGATTGCTCATATTTGTAACTCAAAACAGGAGATGCGGAATAAGCGGAGACTGGCGAAGGATGAGGTGACGATGCGCGTCGGGAATGGTTCCAAGGTCGATGTGATCGCCGTTGGCACGCTACCTCTACATTTACCTACGGGATTAGTTTTAAACCTCAATAATTGTTATTTAGTGCCAGCTTTGAGCATGAACATTTATCTGGATCTCGTTTAATACGAGATGGCTACTCATTTAAATCCGAGAATAATGGTTGTTCTATTTACATGAGAGATATGTTTTATGGTCATGCCCCGCTGGTCAATGGTTTATTCTTAATGAATCTCGAACGTGATGTTACACATATTCATAGTGTGAATACCAAAAGATGTAAGATTGATAATGATAGTCCCACATATACTGTGGCTTTCGCCGCCTTGGTCACATTCGGTGTCAAACGCATGAAGAAGCTCCATACAGATGGACTTTTGGAGTCTCTTGATTTCGAATCATTTGACACGTGCGAACCATGCCTCATGGGTAAAATGACCAAGACTCCGTTCTCCGGAACAATAGAGCGAGCAACCAACTTATTGGAAATAATACATACTAATGTGTGCGGTCCAATGAACGTTGAGGCTCGCGGTGGCTATCGTTATGTTCTCACTCTCACTGATGACTTAAGTAGATTTGGGTATGTCTACTGGATGAAACACAAGTCTGAGACCTTTGAAAAGTTCAAGGAATTTCAGAATGAGGTAGAGAATCAACGTGACCGAAAGATAAAATTCTTACGATCAGATCGTGGGGGAGAATATATAAGTCACGAATTTGGTACGCACTTAAGGAAATGTGGAATCGTTTCACAACTCACGCCGCCTGGAACACCTCAGCGTAACGGTGTGTCCGAATGTCATAATCGCACTCTGTTGGATATGGTGCGATCCATGATGTCACTCACCGATTTACCGCTATCATTTTGGGGATACGCTCTAGAGACAACTACATTCACTTTAAATAGGGCACCGTCTAAATCCGTTGAGACGACACCGTATGAATTATGGTTTGGGAAGAAACCTAAGCTGTCGTTTCTAAAAGTTTGGGGATGCGATGCTTATGTCAAGAAACTTCAACCTGAAAAGCTCGAACCCAAGTCGGAAAAATGTGTCTTCATAGCATACCCTAAGGAAACCATTGGGTATACCTTCTACCTCAGTTCCAAAGGCAAGATCTTTGTTGCCAAGAACGGGTCCTTTCTGGAGAAGAGTTTCTCTCGAAAGAAGTAAGTGGGAGGAAAGTGGAACTTGATGAAGTACTACCTCTTGAACCGGTAAGTAGCACAGCTCAGGAAGATGTTCCTGTGGTGCCTGCACCGACTAGAGAGGAAATTAATGATGATGATCAAGGTAATTCGGATCAAGTTACTACTGAACTTTGTAGGTCCACGAGGGCACGTTCCACACCAGAGTGGTATGGCAACCCTGTCCTGGAAATCATGTTGTTAGACAACGGTGAACTCTCGAACTATGAAGAAGCAATGGCGGTCCTAGATTCCAACAAATGGCTTGAAGCCATGCAATCCGAGATAGGATCCATGTATGAAAACAAAGTGTGGACTTTGACAGACTTGCCCGATGATCGGCGAGCGATAGAAAACAAATGGATCTTTAAGAAGAAGACGGACGCAGATGGTAATGTTACCATCTATAAAGCTTGACTTGTTGCTAAGGGTTATCGACAAGTTCAAGGGGTTGACTACGATGAGACTTTCTCTCCCATAGCGAAGCTGAAGTCCGTTCGAATCATGTTAGCAATTGCCGCATACTATGATTATGAGATATGGCAAATGGACGTCAAAACGGCATTCCTTAACTGCTATCTTAAGGAAGAACTGTATATGATGCAGCCGGAAGGTTTTGTCGATTCTGAGAATGCTAACAAGGTATGCAAGCTCCAGCACTCCATTTATGGGCTGGTGCAAGCATCTCGGAGTTGGAACATTCACTTTAATGAAATGATCAAAGCGTTTGGGTTTATGTAGACTTATGGAAAAGCATGCATTTACAAGAAAGTGAGTGGGAGCTCTGTAGCATTTCTCATATTATATGTGGATGACATACTTTTGATGGGAAATGATATAGAACTTTTGGACAACATTAAGGCCTACTTGAATAAGTGTTTTTCAATGAAGGACCTTGGAGAAGCTGCTTACATATTAGGCATCAAGATCTATAGAGATAGATCGAGACGCCTCATAGGTCTTTCACAAAGCACATACCTTGATAAGATATTGAAGAAGTTCAATATGGATCAGTCCAAGAAGGGGTTCTTGCCTGTGTTGCAAGGTGTGAAATTGAGCTCGGCTCAATGTTCGACCACGGCAGAAGATAGAGAAAAGATGAGTGTCGTCCCCTATGCCTCGGCCATAGGGTCTATCACGTATGACATGCTGTGTACCAGACCTGATGTAAACCTTGCCGTAAGTTTGGTAGGAAGGTACCAAAGTAATCCCGGCATGGAACACTGTACAGCAGTCAAGAATATCCTGAAGTACCTGAAAAGGACTAAGGATATGTTTCTCGTTTATGGAGGTGACGAAGAGCTCGTCGTAAAGGGTTACGTCGACGCTAGCTTCAACACAGATCTGGATGACTCCAAGTCACCAACCGGATACGTGTATATTTTGAATGGAGGGGTAGTAAGCTGGTGCAGTTTCAAGCAAAGCATCATGGCGGGATCTACATGTGAAGCGGAGTACATGGCAGCCTCGGAGGCAGCGCATGAAGCAATCTGGATGAAGGAGTTCATCACCGACCTAGGAGTCATACCCAATGCGTCGGGGCCTATCACTCTCTTCTGTGACAACACTGGAGCTATTGCCCTTGCCAAGGAGCCCAGGTTTCACAAGAAGACTAGGCACATCAAGCGTCGCTTCAACTCCCTTCGTGAAAATGTTCAAGATGGAGACATAGATATTTGCAAAGTGCATACGGATCTGAATGTCGCAGATCCGTTGACTAAACCTCTTCCGCGAGCAAAACATGATCAACACCAAAACTCTATGGGTGTTCGATTCATCACAACGTAACTAGATTATTGACTCTAGTACAAGTGAAAGACTGTTGGAAATATGCCCTAGAGGCAATAATAAAATGATTATTATTATATTTCCTTGTTCATGATAATTGTCTATTATTCATGCTATAATTGTGTTATCCGGAAATCATAATACATGTGTGAATACATAGACCATAACATGTCCCTAGTGAGCCTCTAGTTGAGCTCGTTGATCAACATATAGTCATGGTTTCCTGATTATGGACATTAGATGTCATTGATAACGGGATCACATCATTAGGAGAATGATGTGATGGACAAGACCCAATCCTAAGCATAGTACAAGATCGTGTAGTTCGTTTGCTAGAGCTTTTCCAATGTCAAGTATCATTTTCTTAGACCATGAGATCGTGTAACTCTCGGATGCCGTAGGAGTGCTTTGGGTGTACCAAACGTCACAACGTAACTGGGTGACTATAAAGGTATACTACAGGTATCCCCGAAAGTATCTGTTGGGTTGACACGGATCGAGACTGGGATTTGTCACTCCGTATGACGGAGAGGTATCTCTGGGCCCACTCGGTAATGCATCATCATAATGAGCTGAATGTAACCAAGTGTTTCATCACGGGATCATGCATTACGGTACGAGTAAAGTGACTTGCCGGTAATGAGATTGAACGAGGTATTGGAATACCGACGATCGAATCTCGGGCAACTAACGTACCTATTGACAAAGGGAATTGTATAAGGGATTACTTGAATCCTTGACATCGTGGTTCATCCGATGAGATCATCGAGGAGCATGTGGGAGCCAACATGGCTATCTAGATCCCGCTGTTGGTTATTGACCGGAGAGTTGTCTCGGTCATGTCTGCGTGTCTCCCGAACCCGTAGGGTCTACACACTTAAGGTTTGGTGACACTAGGGTTGTAGAGATATTAATATGCGGTAACCAAAAAGTTGTTTGGAGTCCCGGATGAGATCACGGATGTCATGAGGAGTTCCGGAATGGTCCGGAGGTGAAGAATTGTATATAGGAAGTCCGATTTGACCCAAGGAAAGTTTTGGGGTCACGGTATTGTCTGGGACCACGGAAGGTCCTGGGGTCCTTGGGTGGGGCCACCTATTCGGAGGGCCCCATGGGCTGAAGTGGGAGGGGAACCAGCCCGTGGTGGGCTGGTGCGCCCCCTTGGGCCTCCCCCTGCGCCTAGGGTTGGAAACCGTAGGGGTGGGGGCGCCCCACTTGGCTTGGGTGGCAAGTCCCCCCCCCCTTGGCCGCCGCCCCCCTTGAGATTCAATCTCTAAGGGCGGCGCGCCCCAGACCCCTATATAAAGGGGGAGGGAGGGCTGTGTAGCTCTGGCGCCCCCCTGCGGTGTCAAAGCCGCGGATCTCGGGTAGGGGTCCCAGCTGTGCGTCTAGGCGGATGGTAACATGAGACAAGGGACACGATGTTTTACCTGAGTTCGGGCCCTCTCGATGGAGGTAAAACCCTACACCCGCTTGATTAATATTGATGATATGGGTAGTACAAGAGTAGATCTACCACGAGATCAGAGAGGCTAAACCCTAGAAGCTAGCCTATGGTACGATTGTTGTTCGTCCTACGGACTAAAACCCTCCGGTTTATATAGGCACCGAAGAGGGTTAGGGTTACACAGAGTCGGTTACAATGGTAGGAGATCTACATATCCGTATCACCAAGCTTTCCTTCCACGCCAACGAAAGTCCCATCCAGACATGGGACAAAGTCTTCAATCTTGTATCTTCATAGTCCAGGAGTATGGCCAAAGGCTATAGTTCGGCCATCCGGACACCCCCTAATCAAGGACTCCCTCAGTAGCCCCTGAACCAGGTGTCGGGGCGGTCTCTGTGCGGCCACGAGCACCTATGGGGCATGGGGGCCCCTTCTAGTCCGGCAAGGGAGCGGAGGGCATGCGCAGAGCAGATCGAGGTCGGCTGGGAGGCGGGCGATTTTACCCAACCGGGGCTCTCCGGAGAGATAAAACCCCTCTGCTGCCTTTGTGCTTGTATTTGATCTTGCTCGAGAGCGTGAGCGTATGGTGGTGTTGTAGGTGTCGATTGGACCGAACCTCTACTACGTGCGCATGGGCCTCCCTTTTATAGTCTGAAGGGGGCATCCACGGTGGCGGCGTGGGAAGAGGGGTAAAAAGGTAAAAGCGCAGGTTGGTACTGCGATGACCAGCAGTGTCCCCTACCTAACTCGGCGGCGGGGGACAAGGGCATTTAATGCCGTCCGGTCACCCCTAACAGTCTTGAAAAAGCGATCGTTAGGTGAGCCACGGTTGCCCGCGATGGCGTCTCTGTCAGCTCTGCTTGCCACCTTGCCGCATGGTCATGCGGTGCCTCGCCACGTGCCACAGGATGGCCTTGGGGTGACACGTCGCTGGATCTTGCTGGAGTTTGGGTGGCAGCCTTGCATGGCGAGTGCCTTTCTGCGGTCCTTCTCTTGTTGTGCCGCAAGCTTGCGACAGCGGGCTGCTGCCGGACGCTTGGTCGTCGCGGCAAGTCTTCGGGGCGCCTTAGCTAGCCTTCGGCAAGCTCCTCTTGCAGGGGCCTTTGTCTTCTCAGTTGATACTTTGTTCTTGAATGGCAGTAATAGGTATTGACGGAGGGTCTTGGCGAGCACCCGGCAAGCCTTGCCGCGGGGTGCTGCGCCTGCCCGTGCACAAGTTCGGGTACTAAGGTACCCCTACTTTAGCTCACCGACAGAGCCGGGAACTGGGCCATACGGTGCGGCGTTGTTGGGCGGGCCCGCAGCGTCTGCGGGCATGTGCGGCCTAGGCCCACTCAAAATCGGACTCCGTGTCCACGCGCCCTCCATAGCAGCAGCAGCGTCGATTGCGGCGTCGTGGGAGAACGTGGTCAATACTTAATTCAGAAATCGCGTAGCGTTCGCATCCCGTTTATAAGCAGAGAAAACGGGGCCATTCCCCCACTTCCGCCACTTGCAGTTCCTTCCTCCGAAAGCTCCACCGTTCTCCTTCGTCTCCTGAATTGAGGAGAAAGCAGCGCTCCGCCGCCCGTCGTCGACGTTGCTTTCGCCTCCCCCCGCTGCCTCCGCCATGGCTCCAAGGCGGAAGGCTACGAAGGCGCACGAAGGCTGCGAAGGCATGAAATCGGCCGAGGCGCTGAGCTCGAGGCGTCTGCAAGAAGAAGTGGTCGCCCCCGAGCTCACTCCGTGAGGCTGCGGGCGGAGTTTTACCTCTTCAGTCGACGGAAACGGCGCATCCGCACACGGTGCTCATGGAGGCCTCAAATCGAGGAAGTGCCCCAAAGGGTACTACTTCTTATTTGTGTTCTTCTATTGCGGACTCTGCCCACCTTTTTCGGATTTCTTTTGCGACATCATGAACACCTCTGGGTTTCATCTGCTGATTTCACCCCAACGCTGTTCGGCGATGGCGGTTTTACACCTCTGCGAGAACTTCGTTGGCATCCTCCCCAATGTGGCTCTTTTTTCGTCATTATTTCGCTCCTCGGGCGAGAAAGGAGCCACCGCTGGTGAAATCGCTGGACCTCCCGGATGGGCATGAAGGAGGTGTACTTGTCGGGCGAACTCCGCAGCAAGTGGGGACGAGTGGAGGCGGAGTGGTGCTGGATCTGTGATGCCAATCCGCCGTCGTTCACTAAGCTGCGCCAAGACTTCGGGTGGTGCGTGGTAGCTTGCCAGAGTGCTCTGTCGTCGAGATGGCCTTAAGCCGGCGATCGCTACCACCCAAATCCTCCGGCTCAGGCATGCCGGACTTACAACAGGGGCGGTTGGCGCGGATTTCCTTCGTCGCCGTATCGCCCCTCTGCAGGCGAGGGGGAGGCCCGCCTGGCAATTCAGCGGCCCGACAGATTTCATGAGGCTGTGCCCAGGCCTCAACTTCAACTTCACGGTCATGGAGCTTGGCGCGATGCTGAGGGAGATGTTCAAGCATGACCGCAATCATCCAGAGTGGTTCTAGTTGGCGCAGGGCGTCATCCCCTTGTGCAATAATTCCCAGCGCGATCGTATCCGCTCAATGATGCCAGAGTGTGACTCGCATGGGATAAGTGCAAACTGGATAGAGCTGCCGCCGAGGTCGCAGCAATTCTTGATGACTTGCCGGAGGTGGCGGTCAATTCGACGGCGAAACTCCTCACCCGTTCCACCATCGCCGGCAGTGGCGTATATCGCTAGTGAGGGCGAAGCGGCGGCAGCGCCGCCAGCGGGCGCGGTTTGGCTTCACGTTGGCGGAGGCGGATGCAGCTGCGGCGACAAGCCTTGCCGCCCGGGAAGAACTTGCCGGGGAAGGCGATGGTGAAGGGGAGGCCAAGGCCGGAACGGGCGAGTCCGCCGAGGGCGCGAGCGGCCAGCCGTCTTCGAGTAACTTGCCGCAGGCGGAGCCCACAGCGCAGCCCCAATTCCATCCGAGAAGGCGCCTCCGTCGAGTCGGAGAGCTGGTAGAGGAGCAGGCCGTCCAGCAGCCGCGGCGCCGTGGGACACGCTCCACCGCGGCAGGTACCGTTGCCGCGGGAGGGTCCCAGGCCACGCCGGCAACTGAGGCGGGGTCTTCCCGGGCCGTCACGCCTGATCTCGCCGCAGCCCTCGGCAAGCGGAGAGGGAGCTCCTCCGCCACGTCGCTGAGAGGGTGCGGAGTTTGACCTCTCCGCTGAGCTCCGATGATGATGAAGAGGAGGAGGAGGAGGAGGAGTAAGGCTTTCTTCATCTGTATTTCGTCTTTCTTTCGACCCTTGTTGTTGTTTGTCTTGTATCTAATCTGCTTCTCTCAAACCCCTGTTCCGTCTTAGGACTTTGGCGGAGAGGGCGGCGAAGAGGGCCAAGGTCCCGTGGTTAACATCGAGGACGATCTCTGCTGCTTGCGGCAGAAGATACGTCGAGACCACTTTGACGGACGGTCCCTTCCTGCAAGCGGCTCAGACAGCCCCAGCGTGAGTGCCTTGATTCACTTCTTGTCGTGGGGCGCGCATGGTTGTTTCTTCTTCTGCCAACATCTTGATCGTTGACTTTTTTTGTATACAGGAGCAAAACAGGTCCACCAGGAGCACTCGGAGGCCGACCCGGAGGTGTCGTCGGCTTTGACTACGCCACCGAGGGCCGATTCCCCGATATGGGAACCCTCTCTGACAAGGAAGGGATCTCCGGCAAGGGGTGGAACCAGCGAGCCCCCGGCGGGGGAGCCCACGATCACAGAGCCCAGCACAGGTGACCCTCCTTGCCGGGGACTCTCCCCGGGTTCTGCTGATCCCATTTTTTTTCTCGTGGGTATTTGCTTGACTTTTCCTTCCTCTCCCTGTCTTCAGATCCTCCCCTCGGAGACCCGATGGAAGCTCAGGCCACCGGCGAGGAGGGCGGGCGCGGCAACACTGGGGATGCCGCTGCTGATGAGGAAGAGGCCGGCGCAGAGGGACCCGCCGGCGAAGAGGCCGCCACGGCCGCTGGCACGGGGACTGGCGAGGGTCCGTGACCCCGACCGACGACCGGATGACGCAGAGAGCGAGGCGCCAGACCGATCGCCGACCCCTCCCGGCCTGACGACGCGCTGGACTCAGGCTGACCAGCGCTTACTTGAAAGCCGGTGAGGGTGTATATCAAGCTCCCTTTGGGCATCGAGCCTGTGGCCGGTTGAAGGAGGATTCGACGGGAACACTTACTGCTGCTTTGGGCTGTCGCTGGTCGACGAGCCGAGCAGCTGACATGGGCGAGTCCGAGGAGGAGCAACAGCCGTGAAGCCGGTGTCACTTACACGCCTCAAGCGTAAGCTTGAGTCCCGGAAGCGCTTGTCGCGGCGGGCGGAGCTGATAGGGAAACATCTTGCAAGAGCTCAAGAGCAGAACTAGGAGGCCCCCGTCCATTGCCGAGGAGAGGGCGAACTCGATGAAGGCGGAAGAGGGCGTTTATCCCGGAGAAGGCCGGGCCGAGGAGTGAGAAGGCTTGCCGCCGAGGAGCCGTCCAAGCCGGACGGTGAGCTGATACAGGAAGGCGATGCCAGACAGCTATGACGAGGAGCTTCGCCGTCCGGGAACAATCAATTGGTGGGGTGCTCAAGGAGGCGGAAGGATGCTGCCGCGCAGGGCTTTGAAGCCGCCGGGGAAAGGAGTTAGAGGAAGGTGACGTAGCCGGAGGCGGACGCGACAAGGAAGAATGAAGAACTTGCCGCGCTACACGGCGACCTTTCAAGCTCAGCTTCTCCGAGAAGATCAAGGAGAGCTGAAACGCCGCCAAGGATTCGAAGCGCCGATCTAGAGCTGAAATTGTCCACCTTGATGGAGACGCTGACGCCTTGCCAGAAGCGGGAAGATGTCCCGAGAAAAGACCTCAAGGGCAACGAGGAGTCGGGTGGACGAGGGCCGCCGAGGCCCGTAATGCCCTCAAGACCACAAGTGGAGCTGCAGACGGAGGGCCAAATCAACATCATTGCCGCTCATCGACGAGGAATTGGCGGAGCTGAACTTGACGGCTTCGGGTACTCTACGAGAGGAATCTCGGCCAAAACTAAGCTCACGCTTTTCTTCAAGGATTTGGTGACGGCTTTCCCGCAGTCCCGGAAAGGATCCCAAGTAGTTGGTTGCCGAGTCGCAAGGCGATCCGCTACCGGGTTTTGGAGAAGGTGTTGGTGAAGGTCCTCTTCCGCAACCCGGGCATCAACCTCTCCTGCTGCCACCAAGAAGCAGCCGAGGGCGCCGATCTTGAGGAGCTCAAGGCCATCGCCGCACTCCATCGTGGACAAGGTGAACGAGTTTAGAGGGTTGACTGCAGCTTACGGATTAGGCCGCCTTCTTCTTCTCCTTTTCCTCTGCTGCCATTTTGGTTACGAGAACAATTTCGACCAAGGCTACAACAAGTCATTCTTGTAATATAACTTTATTCTATGCACTGCTATGTTATTCCCTTTATTATGTTGCGCCCCTTGTATGCTTTTTACCCCTGTTTTGAGGGACCTTGCTGCCATGAAAGCACACTTGTCGGAAAGTGGAACATCAAGATGTTCGTGGCGGTCTTCGCTTCCGCAAGAAATCTTGTCGGGCAAGTTGCAGCTCACTTGTATTGTTGAGCAGTGCTTAGAAACAACGCATATGCGCGATTTAGCCATGAGTCGATTCCTCCGCACACAGTTTTTCCATACAAGGCACTAACGCTCAAGGGATATAACTTGAAAAATTTAAGATCGACTAAGCTCAAACTTCGTTACTTAGCTTTTCTCGGTTCTTCGTCCGGCAAGGCTAGATTCTTTTGAACAGCGCCTCGTCCAAACCTTTATCTCCCCTCGTTAACTTGTGGGCGGAGGGATCTTTCTTTTGAGAAGAAAGAAGAGAAAATAACGATATGAGACCTTGAGATTCCTTATAAAACTAATCGGGGCAAGTGCTGCACAAATTGTGAGGTATATATGCAAAAGAGAGAAAATGCACCATGAATGACAAGGCGTGCAAGGCAACATAAACTTTATTCCTGCGGGGCTGCCTGCTTTGTACAAAGTGTTACATGCAACAATGCAAGGCTTTGTATAAAAGGTGGTTGCCGAACGGGTCCGGCAACCGCGCTTTATAGGTAAAACTTGCGAAGATGTTCTATGTTCCAGAATTGCTCACCGGAACGCCATCTTCGGGTCTCAAGGCGAACAACGCCGGGCCTAGTGACTCGCTTTCACCGGAGCAAGGGCCCTCCCACTTCAAGGCCAACTTGTTTGAATTTCTGGCGGATTGAACAGCCGAAGAACAAGGTCGCCTTCCTCGAAGCTTCGGCATTAACCTTGCGGTTATGATAAGCGGGCGCAAAGCTTGTCGGTAGCGGTAGCAGCTCGCGACAAAGGACTATCTATCCTCCTCGAGGAGCAGCGCCATTGCCTGCCGCAGCAGCCGTTTTGCTCAAACTCATCATAGCTTTGAGCACTCGCGTGGCGATCCGTGATACGAAGTTCCGTGGGGAGAACTGCCTTGCTCCATAGACAAGAGCAAAGGTGTCCGCCAGTGGCTCGACGAGGTCGCGTCCGATCGACCAGAAGAACCACCGCAAGCCGCTCGATCCAACTCTTTCCGCAGATTTATGCAGCTTTGCAAAGTTCTCGTCTTGAGCCCGCAAGAACACTTCAAGTTAAGTCCTGGGTTCTTACTCGCTCGCTTTTAGGGTGAGCAACAGATAAGCAGATCTTTGGTGCCAAGATCTTGGACGTCATCGCATGAAGGTGTGGGTCAGAACCGTGTGTGCCATTGTGGGGTGATGATCTGTTAGGGATCCCAAACAGCAGCACAATTGACTGAAGAACTTGATCGCCGATTGTGCCATCACCTTCCTCACTCGTTCCACTTCAGTGCCACTTTGTGAACTTGTCGATTGCAACGAACAAGTACTCAAAGCCCCGATGCCCGGGGAAAGGGCCGAGGATGTCGAGCCCCTGCATCTAAAATGGCCGTGACAAAGGGATCGCTTGGAGAGCTTGAGCTGGTTGATGAATCTGCTTTGGAATGGAACTGCATGCTTCACACTTGGTTACTTGTGCCAGATTGCATCTGAGGGCTGTCGGCAGAAGAAACCTTCTTGGAAAGCTTTGCCGCAAGTTCTTCTGCTTGAATGTGGTGACCACATATGCCTCCATGTATCTCCGCCCAACAGCTGCCATCCATCTTCCCGGAAATGCACTTCAATTTCACTCCGTTGAGTCTTCTTACATGCAGTGTGTCATCGACAAAACTGGTACATACTTGATTCTTAGGGCTACTTTCTGCTTCTTCTTGTTCCTCGGGAAGTTCCCTTGTTTGAAGAAATGGACAATCTGTTGTGCCCATGCGGAGCCACGGGGCTCGGCAAGGACTAAAAGCGCAAATGCTGCGCCAAGGAACATTCGCTTCCTGCGGTGGTGCAGGATCTGCGAACATGATCTCCCGGCAAGCACCGTCGAGAACCTGACTTGTCGGGGCGTCTGCTTCAACAGAAACAGGCCACAGGGCTTGTCGGACAGATCGCCCCTCGGCCTCTCTGTGTTGATCAGGGGACCTTCTTGGCGGTGGCCGGGGAGCTCTGCGGGAAAGTAATCGCCCGATAACCAACTTTCTTTTCTTGCTCGTCTGTCGGTTGGCGTCAGATGGTGAGTCGACTGAGCACAAAAAATCCACCGTTCCAGAGCGACTTGAGTGCGGCACACTTTGGAGCCATCTGCAATGTCATTACGAGCTCTTGGAACATGTTCCATTTGCGGCCGTCAAAATGCTCTTCTAGCTTCCTCGCTTCATCAATGTATGCTTCCATCAATGGACTCGATAATCTTTGTTAACTTGGCGGACGACAAGGTGTGAGTCACCCGACAATAAGCTTCACGATCCCAAGTTACTGCCGCGATCTAAGCGGCAAGCAAGCCCTCATACTCGGCAGATTGTTTGTTGCTTGCTCCTTGGGAAAATACATCGGGATCACGTGCTTGAGGTGCTCTCGGTGGGTGCGACAAGTAATGCGCCAAGACCGGCGCCTTGCAAGGAGAGGCACCATCAAAGTACATGATCCATTCTTTACCTACTTCCTTGGCGGGATGCTCCTCTCGGGAGTTTCTTCATCGGGTGTTGGCGTCCATTCGCTATAAATTCTGCCAATGCTTGGCTCACGAATGGTTGAAGTACTTTCAAACTTGAGGCCAAAGCTTGACAATTCAGTGCCCACTCGACAATCCTCGCTGTTGCTACGGATTTTGCAATATCCTCTGAGGCCATGAGGAGGCGAAAAGCAACTTTTGCACACAGTACCTTTGATCTAGCCCTGTGAAGGAACCGGACATAAAGTAAACGGGTGCTGCACCATCTTCTTCTTTTCTCCTTGTGGCTGCGCGGGCCCATCCTCGCGGAGCCGAACTTGCGGATCAGGGCTTGTCGGGCTGTGAGCTTGTCGGGAAGCCCCTGCTTGTCGTTGGACTCGCTTCTGCATGACGCTGGCTCATCATCTGCCTCCCTCTCTGCCACTAACGCTGCACTAACCACTTGATTGGTTGCATGAATATATAGCAACAACTTCTCTTGTGGCTTAGGTGCGACAAGTGTTGGGTGGAGGACAGATATTTCTTCAAGTCTGCAACGCGCCTCCGCCTCGAGTCCACTTCATTGGACCCGCCTTCTTCAAGATTTTGAAAAAGCAGGCAGCGTTCAGCAAACTTGGAAATGAACCGGTTGAGGCAAGAGCGCATGACCGGCCAGCCTTTCGTCGTCTTTGACTCGCTTGATTGCGATTTGCTCGATGGCCTTGATCTTGTCGGGTTGGCTTCAATCCCCTCAGTGACACTAAAGAATCCGAGAAGCTTGCGGGAAGGGACTCGAACACGCACTTCTCGGGATTCAACTTGAGGTTGATCTTGCGAGCAGTTGTGAAGGTCTCGTCAAATCTTGGATCAAAGTCTCTTTGTCCTTGCTCTTGACCACTATGTCATCCATGTAAGCTTCTACATTTACTGTACAAGCTGTGGCTCAAAAGCATGGCTGACTACTCTTGCAAATGTCGAACCAGCATTCTTCAACCGAAGGCATCCGTGCGGGCGATGCGTGCCACATGGAGTTATGAATGCGGTTTCTCCTCATCCTCTTACGCCATGAAGATCTGATGATATCCGAGTAAGCATCAGGAATGAGAGCAAATCACATCCTGCCGTGGAGTCAACAATCTGGTCGTCTGCGGCGGGGAATGGATCCTTGGGACAGGCTTTATTGACATCGATTGAAGTCGATGTAAAGTCTCCACTTCCCGTTTGCCTTGCGCCACGACTTCTCGGGTTGGCTAGCCACGTCGGATGGAGTACTCCTCGGACCAGCCCACCTTCAACTACGATCTCTCTTGCTATGAATTCTTGGCGCTCTTGCTTGCTTCGACTCTTTGCTTGATGGGCCGTGAGAGCAGAGCGGCAAGGTGGTGCTCGATTACTTCCACAGGAACACGGGGATGTCGGATGGCTGCCATGCAAACACGCCGACATTCGCTGCTGGACAGGAAAACAGCGAGCGCGCTTTCCTATTTAGGATCAAAGCGTGGCGATGGTGAAGGTACCACGGTACCGTCCTCCTTAGCGTGCCACTTTCTTGGTCTCTGGTGAAGCTACCTTTGCCTTCTTGCACTTGCCGGTGGAGCTCGATGGTGCGTCCTCGGCAAGCAACAAGAACTCCGAGGAAGCGCTTGCTACGATGGGCATCAGAGCTGCTCTTGCCGGACTTGGCTTTCTTCTTCCCCCGAGGAGCTTCAGCGGCAAGTGGCTTGCACTCCGCCGCGGCTGCTGCTTCCCGGTAGATCTTGTCGGTGCAGATAAGTGCATCCTTCTTGTCACCTTGGGCGGAAATGGCCTTATCGGACCGGGCATCTTGAGCACATTGTATGCATAGTGAGAGGCTGCCATGAACTTGGCAAGCTGCGGTCGGCCGAGTATCCCATTGTAGGGTAATGGGATATCAGCAACATCGAATGTGACCCTCTCTGTCACGAAGTTTAGTTAAACTGCCAAATGTCCTTTGGCGGTGTGATCTTCCCCCTTGGGCTTGCTCCTTCCCGGTTTATCCTTGGGAGGTACCGGTTTCTTCGAGCTCATTGTCGGGGATCTGGAGCTTCTTGAGCCACTGCGGAGGAAATCAGGTTGAGGCGGCCCGCCGTCAACCAGCATCTTCGTCACCTTGAGGTTGCGGATTGTTGGTGAGACCAACATCGGCAAGCACCCGACCCTTGATGATCACGATCAGGGTGGTCCTCAACATCGAAGAGCGATGGGCGTCTTTGGACCACTTCGGAGGCTGCGGGACTCGGCGGGCCGGCTCTCTGCGTTCACTTCTCGCACCAGCTCGCTTGAGTTAGCCGGTCACGAAGCGTGCGAGAGAAGCGCGCCGCCGTCGATGCACAATACCTCTGTTGCCTTCTGAAACTCTTGGTCATCAGTCTCATCCTCCTCCATCTCATCATCCTCATCCTCATCTTCGTTCTTGTCGCGGCCGCGGGGAGGCCTGTCTCCTTGCCGCGGTGTCCTCCCCGGGCGGGAAGCTTTTTGCCGAATCCTCCGCCACCTCCCTGGGCTCTCTCCTTGTCGCGGCGCTCGTATTCAGTCTTCTGCAGCTCCGCCATCTGCTCTACTTTCTTGCAGGTTTGGAGGTCATGGCCGTTGGTGCGGTGAATCTTACAATATCGCTTGCCGGAGCCATCCTGCTTGTCGGCGGCTGCCACCCTCGCCCAGTCATCGGCTTTGGCTTTGTCGAGACCGCCTTCGTTCCCGGAATGCTCCACAGCTAGCACATCCTTAGCCTTTCTCTTCTGTTGTTCCGCCGCCCGGTTCTTCCTTGCAGGCGGCATCCTCTCTGTCGAGACCCTTACGCTCCTGCAATCTCTCAGGGATTTTCCTCCCCTCCTCGGCCCGTGCACACTTGTCGGCGAGCATAGAGCTCGACATCTACGATCTTGCACATCGCCATCTCCTCCCTCATCCTGCGGTTGCACTGCGTTACGGTGGAGCGGCAGACGATAACATGGCCGGGGTGGGCGTGCAGGATGTTCGCGCTGCACAGCTGAATCTCTGTATGTACTTGCGGAGGCTCTCCTCATACGGGCGGCGGTCTGCAGATCGCTCTCCTGGCCATGGGGTTTGTGACCGCCCGTAAAAGCGGCCGACAAACTGGTGACATAAGTCCGCCCATGAAGAGATGGAGCCGTCTGGCAAGTGCATGAGCCAAAATCGGCGTTGGGCTTGAGCACCAGCGGTGAAGTAGGTGGCGAGATCTTCTCGCCGTGCCCTCGGCGAGCTGCACCAGCGATGGTGTAGAATCTTGAGGAACTCCGGCGGATGTATCCTGCCATCGTACTTCTCGAACGCGTCGGCAGAAATTCGTGGTTTTGGGCCCTTTGGACTTGTTGCGGCTTCGCGGTGAGCGGGGCAACCTGCGCGTAGAACAAGTCGCTGGTTCCCGGATGCGTGCACATCGACAGTGGGCCCAGCGCGTTGGTCAGATTGACGTCGCGCTTCTCTCCGGTGCTCGATGCGAGTGCGAGCATCTTCGTGTTGCCGTTCTTGGAGAGCGTGGCGTTGATCACCTTGAGTTCGCGGGTCCAATGACTGCGGTGGAGTCAGCGTCGGGATTGAGTCGGCGGTAGCAATCTTAGCCTTGAGGCTGGGAGTGCACGGAGGTGCACCCAATGGTCTTGTTAGCGTCGGCTTGCTTTCGCGCCTTGCGGTGCCGATGTGCTCGGCTGCGGGGCTTGTCTCCGTTAAGCGAAGCCGATGAGGCTATATATGGTCATCCTCGGTCGTCGATCTTGTGTGGCGCGGAGGTAATCTAAGCTTAGCTGGGCTCGAATAGCGCTTCTTGCTGTCTTGGGTGGCGGTGGCGGCAAGCGGCGCGAGGGCCGGATGTGCTCGGACTCCCAAGCTGGATTGGGAGGTGCCACACCCCGTCCGGCGACCGTACCTCACTCGCGCGCCGGCATCTTTGGCGTGCATCTGCTGACCTCGAGCGTCCCGCGACCCACCAGCTTGGCCTTGCTCCAATGCGAGCGCGGTGCTAGGAGCACCGGGCGTTATCGACCTGCACCTCTGGGAAGGGTGTGGTGTGCGTATAGTCGCCCGGCGCTTGCGGGGCCTTGTTTTGGACACGGTGACGGCGTGAGTCCACCGTCGGCGCCCGCTCGCCGCCGGCGTCCACTCCACCGCCCGCTTGCTCGGCGGTGGTGGCGAGGCTCGATGTAGAGCGGGCGGCCACCTCCGAAGCTTCTTCTTGGTGGCATGTTGATGAAGGCGTTGATGTGCGCAGCGCGGAGGCGGATCGGATGCTCACGACCTCGGCGCAGCCCCTACAGCGCCAAAGATGTTAGAGGCGGTCTCTGTGCGACCACGAGCACCTATAGGCGGGGCCCCCTTCTAGTCCGGCAAGGGAGGCGGAGGCGTCTGTGAGCGGTCGAGGTCGAGCACAGGGGGAGGCAGGCGATTTTACCCAGCCGGGGCTCTCGAGGAAGATAAAACCCCTCTGCTGCCTTTGTGCTTGTATTTGATCTTGCTCGAGAGCGTGAGCGTATGGTGGTGTTGTGGGTGTCGAATGGACCGAACCTCTACTACGTGCGCATGGGCCTCCCTTTTATAGTCTGAAGGGGGCATCCACAGGTGGTAGCGTAGGAAGAGGGGGTAAAAGGGTAAAAATGCAAGTTGGTACAACAGTGACCAATAGTGTCCCCTACCTAATTCTGACGGCAGGGGACAAGGGCATTTAATGCCCGTCCGGTCGCTAACAGTCTGCGAAAAAGCGGCCGTTAGGTGAGCCACCGGTTGCCACGATGGCGTCTCTGTCGACTCTGCTTGCCACCTTGCTCCGCATGGCTGTGCGGCGCCTGCGCCACGTGCCCCACAGGATGGCCTTGGGGTGACACGTCATTGGATCTTTTGGAGTTTGGGTGGCAGCCTTGCCGCGTGAAAGTGCCTTGAAGCGGTCCTTCTCTTGTTGTGCGGCAAGCTTGCCGCCGCGCGGTGCTGCTAGGGGCCTTGTGGTCCGTCACGGCAAGTCTTCAGGGCGCCTTAGCTAGCCTTCCGGCAAGCTCCTCTTCTTGGGGCCTTTGTCTACTCGATTGATACTTTGTTCTTGAATGGCAGTAATATGTATTGTGGGAGGTCTTGGCGGCGCCCGCAAGCCTTGCAGCGAAGTCTTGCGCTTTGCCCGTGCCACAAGTTCGGTACTAAGGTACCCTACTTTATACACCGACACCGGGCTTCAATGGCAGCGAGTCCGTGCAGCATATTGTCTTGGCATTGCAAAGCGGGTTCCTCCTTCGAATACTTTATAGAAGATTTTGAACACAAGGATAGTGTCGGCTCTGCAAAATAAGTTCCACATACCACCGTATAGAGAATAATATTTACACAAATTCAATCTGCTGACGTATTCAGTGGCGTGACATCACACCACGGCCAAGCCTTTATTTGAATCGTTTTTACTGTCCCACCTTAGTGCGTTTAGCGAGGCAGTTTCCTTGGCACGTCTTGTCAAAGCAGAGATCGTGTCCCCTTATTCCGGGATTCTCATCAATACGGGCGTGGGTAACCGAACCGCGCCATTGATTATGGCGCTCGGGAGATGAGTGAGTTTTACCAGGCTGGTGGGGACGCATAGCTTCGTCCGTTCATATAAGGGGATAAGGATCCACCTTTTTACCTACGCCTTCTTCCTCCTTTGCTCATCCATTTCCGCACACTCGAGCTCAAGCGCCCAAGTCCGCACATCTCACCTCAACCTTCCCCAGCCATGTCCGGAGCGAGAGGCAAGTGGATGGTCTCCTCCGTCACGGAGGGGCACATCAAGAAGCTGCGGAAGGCCGGATACTTGTCCAGCGACATCGCGCATCGGCTCCCCGACAAGGGCAGCTTATCCCACCCAGGCCCCATGAGAGGTGGTGTTCCTCACCACTTGCTCCACGGACTAGGTTTTCCACTTCACCCATTTGTCCAGGGGCTCATGTTCTCTACGGCACAGATTTCCATGATCTGCCCCAAATTTCATCCTCAACATCTCGGCGTTCATCGTTGTGTGCGAGGCCTTCCTCTGCATCCAGCCCCGCCGGATTATGGCTGAAGACCTTCAATGTCAAGCGAAGGTAGTGGTGACCATAAGCCAGTGCGGAGGTGCCATGAGTGGGCAAGATGGCCAGCGTCCTATGGCTCGAGGCTCCTTCGTGGAGACCATAAAGGGGTGGCAATCGGGGTGGTTCTACATCACGAGCCGCATGACCCTAAATGGGCAGCGGCCCCGAATTCGATCTGGCTTCCCTACGGCTCACCTCTTGGAAAGAAGCGGGCGACATGGGAGTATCTGGAAGAGGCGACGGACTCCAAACCCGTGTCAAAACCAGTGAACAAAAGCTCAAGCTTGTCAGCGTAGTCTAGGTCATGCTCATCCGCGGATCCTCCGTGCCAACAGCGGGCCTTCAACTTGTGGGAGTTCGATCCGGCACGTAAGTGCATCTAGTGCCCTTAGTGATTTTGGTGTATTGAAGACTTATAGGTTAAGTGGTGATCGTTTGTGAGTGTACACAGGTCTATAAGTCTATGAGGAGTTTGATATTCTGAGAGAAAGTCGACCCTAAAATGAAGTTCTTGTTGAAGACTTTGATATTCGAAGACTTTACGAAGACTTTGAAAGTGAAGAAATTGGTGTGACCTTGAAGACTTGATATTCATTGAGGAATATGAAGCGTGAAGACTTTTGTTTTCGTAGTTTCATTTTCTCTTTCTTGAGTCATAGGAAACACCGTCTTTGTTAAAGGGGTCGAGAAATACTAAGGAAAAATTTCCATGTGATGCTCAACTCAAAATCCTACACCTACCAATCCCTTGAGTGAAGCCATTGGAAATCTCATACTGATTCAGTCAATTTCTTGATGTGAGAGAGCAGTTCTTACAGTCCTTGAGGACTTTGCTCTGGCGAGGAGTTAGGAATTCGCCGGTCTGAATTGCCTACGATGAGAACATGATAATACGAGGAATTTGAGAGTCAAATTTCCGACCGTTCTTTGTCTTCTTGCTTGGCTGTCCAAAATATCTTATCCACCTAACGGTCATATCATTGAAGGGCATTTATGTCTTATCATGTCGGGCTGCTCCTAGGCTATAAATAGCCGCCCCTACAACCACTAGTTGGTTGGCTGCTCGAAGAACTTGACACTTGTCATTTGAGAGCAACCCATCCTCAGGGACTTTGGCGAAAATCATCAAGTGAGGAAAATCCCAAAACCAAACCCCACAAACCCAAAGTGATTGAGCATCCTTGAAGAAATTGATCTGCGTGGATCCGGCGCTTATTACCTTTGAAGGTGTGCTTCTTCCAGACGGTTAGGCGTCAAGGTCTAGAAACATCAAGAGGAATTGTGGATCGCCGAGTGACCAAGTCTGTGAAGGTTTGGAAGTCACTGAAGACTTACCACGAGTGATTGGGCCGAGGACTGCGTGGTCTTAGTTCAAGGAGAATACGGTGAGGCTGGGTGTCTGAGTTGCGGCTCGAGGCGGGTGTCGGGGCTGCGTGTCCTCGAGTTTAAATACTCGGCCGCTCAACCAGACGTACAAGCTGAGACAGCAGTTGGAACTGGTTTACCAAATCATTGTCTTCACCAACTAAGCTGGTTCTATTTCCTCAACTCTTTCATTTCCTCATTCTTGTGTTGTATGTTGTTCATATCGTGCTTGAAGACTTTGGTGAAGACTTTCACAAATTCCTCAGTTCAATTTCTTGATCATTTGTCTTCATCTTGTTATCTTGTGTTTCGCTTTACGTACTCTGTGCTAGTCTTCATTTCATCATGATGACTATGTTTGTATCTGTTATGTTTACTTTGAGTACTTATTCGCTGCAAGTAGTTCTTAGCTAAGGAATTTCCTCACCGACAAATTCCTCGATGAAGAATTCATAAAATCGCCTATTCACCCCCTCTAGTCGATATACGCACTTTCAATTGGTATCGAGCAAGGTACTCCTTGTTACGTGTGATTTTAGTTTAACGCTTTGGAGTTTTAGTTATGTCGACCGCGGTATGATCAAGGTCTCGGTTGGGTGTCCTACCTTTGATGGAGCGGACTACCCCTCTTTGGAAGAACAAGATCGAATGCATCTTGAGGCAATGATAACGATCTACGGTATGTTGTGGAAAATGGTGTCCCCTCTGTCACTCCCTCCTTTGAGCGCTACCGATGTGAAGAGATTCAAACAACTCGATTCTCAAGCGAAGAATATCATATGTGGTCATCGAGCAAAGGGCGGTATGGAAGAGTGAGTGCTTTGGAAGCCGCTAAGCTTATACGGGATAGGCTGTCCAAAGTAAATGAAGGAGTTTCAACTCAGCGTGACTCTCGAGTCGATGTTCTTGGAATCTCTTCAACGCTTCAAAAGACTCGACAATGAGAATGTCCAACAAACCTTTGATCGCCTCTTGACATCTCAAATGAGCTTCAAGCCCTCGGTGCCCTTGACATCTTGATCATGAAGTTGTGAAAAAGCTGTTGAGATCGCTTGATTCCTCATTTGATACTCTGGGACTGATGATACAAGAGCGTCTTGACTACAAGTCGCTTGATCCTGCTGATATCCTCGAAGGCTAAACACTCACGAGTTCGACTTCTGAAAGAGATCTCTATGGTTCAAACTATGGCAAACCACGTGCCACGAAGGCCAAGGCGTGTGTCGACTCTGAATATGAGGATTACGGTAGTAGCCTTGGTGATCTGAAGAATTGAGCGAGGATCTAGCTTGCTTGTGAAGAAATTCGAAGTTCACAAGGCGTGGTCGCTTTGGAAAATCCTCAAGAAGCAATGATTCCTCATCCGGTGACTATAAGAAGGCTTTGCCACAAATGCAAGAAGCCTGGTCACTATATTCAAGATTGTCCTTAGTGGGAAAAGGAAATGAAGAAGAAGAAATACAAGGATTACAGTTCTGATGATGCGAAGAAGAAGAAGAAATCGTCAAAATCTTCGTCATCAAAATCCTCGAAGTCTTCATCTCACAAGAAGAGCAGCTCCAAGAAGGCTCGGGCATTCATTGGCAAGGAGATGGACTCTGAAGCTGAATCTGAGGAAAATGATGAAGAGGAGGCGTCTGAAGAATCTGAGTCTGGTGTGGCGAGTCGGCGTCGCTCTGCCTTCATCGGCAAGTCCATCTTCAACTTGAAGAAAGCCGACTCCACCGACAAGCTGATGAAGATAATGATGGCTACGCTCCACCTATTGCTTCATGGCGAAAGGTGCTAAGGTACTCAAATACAACTCCTCGAATCTAGTGAAAATGAATCGATGAGGATCTCAAGCCCAGCTACTCTAAACTTGCTAAGATTGCTGTGAAACAACAACGGGCTCTTGAAAAGGTTCAAAACATGCTAGATAAAAGTGATGATATGTTGGGTGAAGAAATGGATCGCACTAAAGCCTTGGTGAAAATCTTGAGACTTGATCTAGGTTTGATAACCTTCAAGGTCATCATAACTCTCTCTTATCGATCATGAGAAACTTTCTTATGAATTTCTTCAAGAAAAGCAAGATCATGAGAAGCTTTCTCTTGAATCTCTTCAAAGAAAGGAAGATCTTGAAAAGCTAAGAGTGTGTTATGAAGATCTTGAAGGGCGCGATTCATTACTAGCTCAACAAATCAGCGCTTCTCGGGAAGAATTTGTTCCTCCATGCTTAAAGTGCATTGAGCGTGAATCGCTAATTCTTCACTGAATGTTCAAATGCTTCAAATATTACAAATTCTTCATCTGCCTCTGCTATCACTAATTCCTCATCGAGGACATTGCTAGTATCCTTGACAATGCGAGGGCTGAAGGAATTGTACATGACGAGGCATGTACAAAAGCCTCAAAGGGCATCGAGACACTTTGTGATGTGCTCAAAAGCAGATCCTCAACGAAACCCTAGGAAAGAGGTATTGCCTTTGAGAGGAAACTCAATCTTGATGGAACATATTGGAAGCTTTGGCGGTACCCCAAAACCTCATGGGTTCTTTGCAAAGGACCTCGATTGATCCATCTAACTTATCGGCTTTACATGTGAATCTCCTCATTCTTGATGAGTCATTTGACTCAACTATAAACTGTTCAAAAATCAGAATGGTGAAGTATTTGCTAGATATGTTGGCACTAAGCTGCGAGAGCGGTTCCCCTATGAAGAAAATCTGGGTTCCCAAAAGTTGTGTTGAAAGTCTTGGTGAATGTCCTCATGACACCACACTGTGAAAACGAGGAACCCCAGATCAAATTCTTCATATGGACCAAATTCTTCATATGGATCCAAGTCCTCATATGGACCAAATTCTTCACATGGATCAAATTCCTCAAGCTGGATCAAAGTCCTCATATGATTATCATCGTGCTAACAACTCTGTCTCATGAGGTAGAGCTAAGGGCTATGAATATGTGCATTATTCTTCAAACCATTATGTTCATAAGTCCTCGAAGAATTACTCTGCTTATTCATATGCTTACCTAACCCCTCTTATGTGAAGCGAAATGGTTTGGCATCTTTGCCACCTTTCTCATATGGTGCTTTCATGAGAATGATGAACTCTTTGCCACCCCTCGGATGTGGGTGGTGAAGAAAAGAACTAATCTCTTCTGCGAGGTCAGGTCTCGGGCGTGCTTTAACGTCTGAAGAATTTCTTTGGGGACGACAAAAATGCTGAAAGGGCCTTGAGGCGAATCATGATGAAATGAACTTTCATTTCACACGTCCTCATCTTGCTATATCATTTCTTGCTTGATGAAATTCATCGATGAACTTGATATCATATTCTTCTTGATGAAGCATATGAGATTGTAAGCTACACTAATTCATCTGCGGGATGATCAACCCAAAACCTTGAATGGGTCCTCGATAGTGGATGTACAAATCACATATTGGTGACAAGAATCTATTGATGGATGCTCCTTATCACCGTCACCTCTGAAGCATATCATCTTTCTTGACAAAGGCAAAAGTCGGTATTGGGTCTTGGTAAGGTTGCTATCTCTAAGGATAAGCACATGGACAAAGTCATGCTTGTTGAGTCCTTAGGATACAATCTCATGTCGATCTCAATGCTTTGTGATCTTGATATGGTTGTTGTCTTTGGCAAATATCGTTGTGTTGTGATTATGGGTGACAATTCCAAAGTCTTGAAGGCTTTAGGAGAGGAGATCTGTATATTGTTGATTTCTCTCTGGGACCACAACCAGCCGTGTGTCTACTTGCAAAAGCTTTAGAAGGCTGGCTATGGCATCGACGACTTGGTCATGAAGGCATGAGGAATTTGAACACGCTTGCGAAGAAGAAGCATGTCATTGGCATTGAGAATGTCAAATTCCTCAAGGATCACTTATGCGAGCATGTGAAGCTGGAAAAATGACCAAGGCCAAGCATCCGGTGAAGACTATCATGACCACTACCGTCCATTGAATTGCTTCACATGGACCTCTTGGACCTAATCATTACTCAGCGGTCACTAATGATGCATCTCTATATGGTTTTGTCATTGTTGATGATTATTCTCGATATACATGGGTACACATTGTTGCTTACAAACATGAAGTGCGGGAAGTCTTCAAGCGATTTTCCTCGAGGGCTTCAACCAACTTTGGTGTGAAGATCAAGCATATCGAAGTGACAATGGGCCGAGTTCAAAATTCGGTCTTGATGCCTATCTTGATGAACTTGGTATTACTCATGAGTTATCTGCTCCCTATACTCCTCGTGAGAATGGCGTCGTGGGCGCAAAACAGAACTCTTGTTGAGATGGCTCGCACTATGCTTGATGAATACAAAAGCGCCTCGGCGTTTTTGGATTGATGCAATTGATCTTGCTTGCCACATCATCAGCAGTATATCTTCACAAATTCTTCAAGAAGGCGCCTATGAACTCCTCAGCGACAAGAAACCCAATGTGAGTTATTTCAAAGTCTTGATTGCTAAATGTTGGATTAGAGATCCTCACCACAACTCTAAATTTGCACGAAAGCACATGAAGGTTTATGCTTGGTTACGGAAAGGACTACGCACACCTCTGAGTCTTCAACATTGTTCTTCACAAGATTGTTGACCTTTGTAGATGTGCGGTTCGATGAAACTAATGGCTGCATAAAAGAGCACCTACCTACGTGTTAGATGAACCAGCACACTGAAGATGCTATCAAGCTCAAGGCAGCGAGGATGTCATTCCTCTTGAAGAATCTCTTGAAGAATTCATTCCTGTTCATGAAGAGCGTCGGTGATGCACGAAGAACATGATGAGGAAAATGGTCTTTGAAGAAAATGCTGATCAAAATCCTCGGCGACAACCAACTCATCCTCGCGTTGCAAAAGAAGTGCAAGTGGAGAAGATCATCGATGACATTAGCGCACGAGGTCCTCTCACACGCTCAAAAGCATCACATTTATCTAACTTTTGTGGGCACTATGCTTTTGTCTCTATCCAGAGCCCACTAAGGTAGATGAAGCATTTACGGGCGGAGTGGATTCAGGCTATGCAAGAAGAATTACATCGATTCGAGCTGAACAATGTGCAGGAATTGGTCGATCGCCCGGATCCTCGCAAGCATAATATCATTGGCACAAAGTGGATCTACGCAACAAGCAAGATGAAAATGGCCTTGTGGTGAGGAATAAAGCACGACTAGTAGCTCAAGGCTACACAGAGTTGAAGGAATTGATTTGATGAAACTTTTGCACTGTTGCTAGACTTGAGGCTATTACATATTACTTGCTTACGCTAACCATCATGATATCATCTTATATCAAATGGATGTGAAAAGTGCATTCCTCAATGGTAAGCTTGAGGAAGAAGTATATGTTGCTCAACCCCCAGGTTTTGAAGATCCCAAGAATCCTGACAAAGTCTTCAGACTCAATAAGGCTCTCTATGGCCTCAAGCAAGCCCCTCGGGCGTGGTATGATACATTGAAGGAATTCTTCGTGAAGAATGGCTTCACACCAGTTCACTCGACCCTACTCTTTTTACTAAATCATATGATGGTGAACTGTTTGTGTGCCAAATATATGTTGATGATATTATCTTTGGCTGTACTAACCAACGTTATAGTGATGAATTTGCCTATATGATGAGTGAAGAATATCAAATGTCTATGATGGGAGAGTTGAAATTCTTCTTAGGTCTTCAAATTAAATCGATGGCGCAATGGCATATTCATATCTCGGAGAAATACCTCAAAGATGTCTTGAGGAAATTCGGCATGCAAGATTGCAAAAGCGTCAAAATTCCTATGCCCACAAATGGCCATCTATGCCTTGATGAAAATGGTATTGACTTGATCACAAGGTATACCGCTCCATGATTGGTTCCTTATTGTACTTATGTGCATCTAGGCGGATATAATGCTTAGTGTTTGCATGTGTGCCCGATTTCAAGCTGCAGAAGGAATCACACCATAAGGCTGTGAAGCATATTCTTGATATCTAGCTCACACACCAACACTAGGATTATGGTACCCCAAGGGCTCTGCTTTTGATCTCATTGGATATTACGACTCGACTATCTTTGGTGATCGTGTGGACGCAAGTCAACATCGGCACTTGTCATTTCCTCGGACGATCTTTGGTGCATTGGTCCTCGAAGAAAGCGAGCTGCGTATCCACATCTCTTCTTTGAAGCTGAATACATTCTGCTTTGGCTCATCTTGTGCTCAAGCTGCTTTGGATGAAGCAAACCCTCAAGGACTATGGCGTCAGCGTGAAGAATGTGCCTCTCCTCTGCGACAATGAGAGTGCCATCAAGATTGCTCACAACCAGTTCAGCACTTTCGAAGACAAAGCACATCAGTTCGTCATCATTTTCTTCGTGATCATGTGTTGAAGGCGACATCTCCATCGAGCATGTGAAGGCGAAGAACAGCTAGCTGATATCTTCACTAAGCCCTTGGATGAGAAGAGATTTAGCAAGTTGCGGTGTGAGCTAAATATCTTAGAATCTTGAATGTTCTTTGAAAAGGACACACATCCTAACCCTTATGCGAGAATTGATGACTTAGATGTGCAACACATGAAGAAAGCGTTTTCTTCAATCAATGAAGAATAACACTCTAAGTGTGAAGAAATTAATGAAGAATTTGATTCTCGAGAACCCTCGACAATTATGCAGCGGTGTGCGAAATCATCATTCTTATCTGATGGGTCACGCCACCACAAAAGTTGAAAATCTTCAATTTGAGTTTTCCTCATTTTGAAATTCTTGAGTTTTCAAATTCTTCAACTTTGCAAAATCTTCCTTTGTTTCCGTCGTTTTTCTTCATTGGCTATATATATATATATATATATATATATGAGTTTATGTCCTCTATATCCTCTACTGACATTCACTTATTGCTATTTCTTCAAGTTGTGATTTACGCTAAGTGAATGTGATCGGACCCTTCCCCTCTATGCTATACTCAACCCAATCTATTCACAAATTCTTCATATGCGTTCTAATTGAAACTCGTTCAAAGTCTTCCTTTGTGTCCTTGTCAATTTGAAGAAATTGCGAGCGAAACTTTAAAACAAATCTTATCCAGATTTTGGTTTTACCGCTCAAACCGTTCCGCATCCCACGATGCATTATTTTATTCACCCACGATCTTACGATCTCATCGCACGATGCGTGGGTGACACATGTCGCGTGAAGAAGAAAGGGCAGGGGCATGTTAGTCCCAAAATCTTGGCGAACAGTTTTTACCGTGGCTATAAATACCCTCTCCTTCCTTACTTCATTTACTCCGCTTTCGATCGCTTTGTCTCTCGCTCGAGCTCTCCTCAAACCCTAAGCGCGCCGCTTCTCCATCGCCGCCGGTGAGGAAGAGCTTCCTTGCCTCGACCTCGTCGCCGTCGTACTCGCGCCGGCTGCGGAAATCTTCACTCCGCCGCCGTAGCTATCTCCCTCTGCCAAGTTAGGCGTGGGAGATCTAACAACGAACTTCACGCTGTTCATCTCTGTTAAATCGTGTTCTTGATTCGGGTAATTAAAAGTCACTTTTATTACTCGCTTTGATTCTCAAACTTTTCTGAAAATCTTCAAAGGTGTTTTATTCTTCAAATCTTCACATATGAACACCTCACACACTGTATGCTCTTGATCCATCTCTCTAAGCACTCATTTCTTCAAGATTCCTCAATTGTGCGGATTTTCGATCTGTACAACTCTGGAACCTAAGACAAGAGCGCTTAGTGAAATTCCTCAAGGCTCAACTGGTCAAATTCCTCAAAACTTGTCTTTTCGAAAAATCTTACGAGAGCATATGACCTCTCCAAATTCCTCGCACCTACACTCTGTTCACGGTACTCATGTCATTCTTTGAATCACTAGGTTCTCATCAACTTAACTCATTTGCAGCGTTCCTCGAAGAAAAACTGCATACTTCTTGAGTGTTCAATTGTTCAAATTCCTCATCTGAAGAAAATGGGTGAAGGAAAGAGACCCGAGAAAGGAGGAAAAAAGCGGAGGTCATGATTGCTTTGAGATCACGATGAAATATACAAGGATTATTGCACACTGATGAAGCCAAGTTTGGCAAAGAAAACAAGAATCAGCGCAAAGTGCGCATTCGGAGATTGAGCGAAGATGGGCACGAGAATGGAGGAATATCGATATGTTACTCCAAAGTACATGAAGAAATTAGCCTTAAATCCTCCATGCCCAAGAGCTCCATTGGCTTTTGGCCAAGTCGCTGATCCCACTAGCATCAAAAGTGGTGAAGACTTTCTGAAGAATGGGCTAGGCGCCAAGCAAAATTGGCAAGACAAGCCAAGGAGGCGGTGAGGAAATTCAATGAGGATTCTGCTGCTGCTGCTGCTGCTGAGACCTCGGTCAAGCCGAGAAATCAATGCCGAAGAAGCTGCTTTCATAAGCCAAGTGCTTCACCATCAGCGCCCTCACGGCCAAGTTCCTCGGCCCGCGCCCTCACGGCAAATTCCTCGGACTCTGCTGCTCCACCAAAGTCCTCGGCAGCTCCTCCAAGTCCTCAACTCCTGTGCATCGGCTACATGTCAAAGGACTCGGGGTTTCTCAATTGCTACGGTGTCTCGGTGAGTTCCTCGGCTGCACCAATGTCCTCATCAGGCCCCCTCTGCTGAAGACAAAAGCAACATTTGGGCGCGGTCCTCGGCCAAGTCCAAAAAAAGCAGGTTGCTTTCAAGTGCCCTCGATGATGAGGCTTACGATGAAGAACTTGCGAAATCATCGAGAGATAGACAAGCAAAGGCCGCTAGAGCCAAAGGAACACTGTGCCCTGCTTACGGATCGAAGAAGATCCTCGACTACATTGACTTATGGCATAAGGATCCAAACACTCCAATGCGATCGCCTCGACTCTGGTCAAAGTCATATCTTGACCCATTTCATCTCTCAAGAGAAATGGAAGTTTGAAAAGGCTCGTGAGATAAAAAGAGCACAAGCTAGAAAGGAGAAGCTTACGAAGAAGAGCGTTGTCGGACTAACTCTGAAGAACTTCTCAAGGCTCAATCTGAGATCAAGCCCTCGGCAAGGACTTGATGCATACAATGCTGATTGGCAAGGAGCCAAAGTGAGATTAAATCAATTTGCGAAGAAAATGACAAGCTATTGCAGCCCCATCGCAACAAGAAAATCCTCGAGCTGCGAGACTCTGCTCAGCTCTTTGAAGAACATGCTGCTGACTTGCTGATGACTTTCGACTGCTGATGAGAATACAAGTTCGGGCTGATGACTCCATTCCAGCCATTGAAGAAATTCCCGGGGCATCCACTAGTGGTGCGCTGAAAAAGCTGAAGAGATCGAGAAATTGCACGATTGCGCTGAAGAAAATGAACCACAGTCCTCGGCTCCTCCTGCGCCAACACCAACTCCAATTCTTCCATACGCTTATGAAGTGAAGAAGACCAAGGCTGCTGAGCGAGCTGCGATGAAGAAAAGGAAGGCATCGGTGCGTCAAATTCTTGACTGCGAAGAAAATGAAGCCAATGACCAGCTCGCTTGAAAATCCTATTGATGCCATTCGATTTCCTCCATGTCATCAAAGAAATTGTTCCTTATGGAAGACTACAAGATCCCAAGCGGATCGATGAAGAAAATCATTATGTTGCTACCTCGAGCAGTTTGATGAAGAAATTGAAGTGGAAACATTCCCTTCAGCGCCGATCGTTTCCTCACCTATGCCTCGGTTCACGGTGAAGAGGCTGGTGTTGAGAAAGTGAAAAAGAAGATGAAGATGTGGATATTGGATGCACTACACGGTGATGAGCGATGACTTTTGGGAAAGTCGGCATCCCAATACTCCTCTCTTCACTCCTATTCAACAAATTCCTCGGTCCCGGCTACAAGCTGTTCAAATGGGCTCTGAAGAAACTCATCCCATAAATACATTCATGAAGAAATTCCAGCCGCTAGTCTTTGAAGAACTTCTTCTTGATCCCCAAACTGCACAAGAAGAGGAACAGAAATTCCTCGGCTGAAGCACTGAGATCGCGATTCACGAGGTTGTCTTTGCAAATCACTGACACTCCTCTGCCCAAACCGAAGAATCCGTTCTCTAGCAAGCAAAAATTCAAGGCTGAAGACTTCTTTTCTGAGCATGTGTTCTTCACTGATTACAATCCATATGACTCTGCTCGCATAAGGAAGAGACGTTTCTGGACTGCTACTCAAGCCAACTTCTATTCCTCAGTGCTCTTTGACAAGGACAAAATCTTCGATCATGAACATATTCCTCATGTGGATATGGAATCTCTGCCGTGCTTCGAGCCAGTCCTCCGAGTTATTCACGATGCAGGACTACTGAATTTCTGCTGCGATATACGTGATTGGAATGAAGAACTCATTCTTGATTCTATGCCACTTTGCATATCACGGAGATCTTTGAAGATGTCAATTCATGGGTGCTGGATTGGATGACGAAAACACTCACTATAAGGCACCAGCAATTGAATTGCCGTGTCCTTCCTCTTGATCCTCCCCATGACAGTGCACGTTGCATCTACAATGACCATGAGCTGACAGATCATTATATGCAAGTGCTCATGAAGCCTTTGAAGCCAGGGCAGGCCCCTCGAACCAAATTCCTCGTCAAGGAATTGCTGTATGTGCCTCGGACTGTCTATCGAATCCTGACGAAGACAATGAGTCCTATCAAAGGCCACGACTCAAATGATGAAGATGTCGTTGGCATCATGAAGAACATGCTTTTCAACATCATTCATGGCGTTCCCGTCAACTTCCATGATTTCTTCATGAGGACTCTGGCTAATGTTGCTATGTCACCTTTTGATTTGAAGCCCTATCGCCTTGGATTATGAGATTCATAAGGGCAAGATCTTCCTTTGAATTACAAAGTGACACTCTGAACCATGGTAGCTACTTGCCGCCCATTGAAGTCCTCAAGCGACCGGTTTCATCATCGATGATAAGGGCAAAGCAGCTCTTGTGATCGATGAAGGCACTCGTCCATTGGATGGTCAATTCCGTCTAGCTACATCTTACTCCACCAATGGCGATTACGCAACACATGACCTTTGCCGCAAATACATCGGCCAAGCAAAAGCCTCAAGCAACGGCACCGGGGTGATGGTGACCGTGAGTTACTCCTCGGTCTTCATCGGAAGGTTGATCGCAATCACAAATGGGTGAAGCGTCAATTTGCTGCAATTCTTCACAACATGACCTCAACCCATAATGCGGTGAAGAAAAATCAGTATCACCTTCATGAAACCCTCAACGCTTTGGGCTGTTCTCACTCATGTATATTCAGCGGAAGAAGCGAAGACTATGGGTCTCGAGGAAGCATTTGGTGATGCGCACCACCTCGAAGAAATTCAAGAGAGTCAAAGTTCACGATCGGTGGCAGCTCTTATTCTTCATCGCGTGCCCGATGAACATGAAGATTTGGGCGACAACTGCGGCGAGGCCCTACTTGACAAACAACCCGACAATCTTTGGCGCTCCTCCATCGACTTGAAATTCTTGAGGCGTTAGTCCTCGGTTTCGATCCTTTTGGTCATTTGATGACAAAGGGAGAAATCTGAGTTAGTCTTCAAGCGGGTTTATATTATGGGCGTTTTGTTAAGTTACAACTCTCGTTCTTCGAAACTTTTATTGGATCGAGTTGTAATCTTAAATCCGATGGTGCCTGATACTTTTGAGCGGTGCATGGTGCTCGACTTTGATGCCTTTGTGCTCGATACTTTTGATGTGTTATTCGCATGCTTATTCCTCGTTAATATTATTGCCGCATCTTTGAATCTCATCGAGCACCATATTTCATCATGCATTTCAAATTCTTCATATTATATATCAAATCGTGTATGAATTACAAGATATAGGGAGATCTCCATGATTCAATTCTTCAAATGTGCATTGCCTCAAAAGCAAATTCCTCACTATGCACATATTAGGGGAGTTCTTCTATATCTTGCAATCAAATTCCTCAATATCAGTATTTACACTTCATATGTTTATCCCGTTGAAAACTTAACCTATGTTGTCATCAATCACCAAAAGGGGAGATTGTAAGTGCATCTAGTGCCCTTAGTGATTTTGGTGTATTGAAGACTTATAGGTTAAGTGGTGATCGTTGTGAGTGTACACAGGTCTATAAGTCTATGAGGAGTTTGATATTCTGAGAGAAAGTCGACCCTAAAATGAAGTTCTTATTGAAGACTTTGATATTACGAAGACTTTACGAAGACTTTGAAAGTGAAGAAATTGGTGTGACCTTGAAGACTTGGTATTCATTTGAGGAATATGAAGCGTGAAGACTTTTGTTTTCGTAGTTTCATTTTCTCTTTCTTGAGTCATAGGAAACACCGTCTTTGTTAAAGGGGTCGAGAAATACTAAGGAAAAATTTCCATGTGATGCTCAACTCAAAATCCTACACCTACCAATCCCTTGAGTGAAGCCATTGGAAATCTCATATAGTTCAGTCAATTTCTTGATGTGAGAGCGCAGTTCTTACAGTCCTTGAGGACTTTCTCTAACGAGGAGTTAGGAATTCGCCGGTCTGAATTGCCTACGATGAGAACATGATATACGAGGAATTTGAGAGTCAAATTTCCGACCGTTCTTGTCTTCTTGCGCGGCTGTCCAAAATATCTTATCCACCTAACGGTCATATCATTGAAGGGCATTTATGTCTTATCATGTCGGGCTGCTCCTAGGCTATAAATAGCCGCCCCTACAACCACTAGTTGGTTGGCTGCTCGAAGAACTTGACACTTGTCATTTGAGAGCAACCCATCCTCAGGGACTTTGGCGAAAATCATCAAGTGAGGAAAATCCCAAAACCAAACCCCACAAACCCAAAGTGATTGAGCATCCTTGAAGAAATTGATCTGCGTGGATCCGATGCTTATTACCTTTGAAGGCTGTGCTTCTTCCAGACGGTTAGGCGTCAAGGTCTAGAACATCAAGAGGAATTGTGGATCGCCGAGTGACCAAGTCTGTGAAGGTTTGGAAGTCACTGAAGACTTACCACAGTGATTGGGCCGAGACCTGCGTGGTCTTAGTTCAAGGAGAATCTGGTGAGGCTGGGTGTCTGAGTTGCGGCTCGTGGGTGTCTGAGGCTCGGGTGTCGGGACTGCGTGTCCTCGAGTTTAAATACTCGGCCGCTCAACAGGACGTACAAGCTGAGACAGCAGTTGGAACTGGTTTACCAAATCATTGTCTTCACCAACTAAGCTGGTTCTATTTCCTCAACTCTTTCATTTCCTCATTCTTGTGTTGTATGTTGTTCATATCGTGCTTGAAGACTTTGGTGAAGACTTTCACAAATTCCTCGGTTCAATTTCTTGATCTGTTTGTCTTCATCTTGTTATCTGTGTTTACGCTTTACGTACTCTGTGCTAGTCTTCATTTCATCATGATGACTATGTTTGTATCTGTTATGTTTACTTACGAGTACTTATTCCTTTGCAAGTAGTTCTTAGCTAAGGAATTTCCTCACCGACAAATTCCTCGATGAAGAATTCATAAAATCGCCTATTCACCCCCTCTAGTCGATATAGCACTTTCTACTTACCGAATCCGGAGCTCTCCGGGAGCATTCGTAGATCTGCCTGCGGTGTATACGATGCTGCCATGTTCTCCGAGGCGAGGAGGGGCTCGGCGTAGAAGGTATTCGGTCTCGATATCTTTGAGGCGGACATCCGGTGCCCTTGAGCGACCAGCTGAAATAGCTGGTCGAGCTCCATAAGGTGGCGAGCAGGCCATGAAGAACCTCATAGTTGGTGTGGCCTAAGGAAGCCATGTCACAGGAGCTACTTGGGCTGGTGAGGCGGTGGTGGGCGTCATCCATGGATTGAAGTCGTCAGCGCTCCGTCTGCATTGAAGGTGCCGTAGGGCCTTGCCCGTGCTAAAGTGCCGGGGCAAGATGGATCTTGAAGCTTGTGATGGACAGACCACAACCCGGATAGGGAGTATCGCAAGCCGAGATGTATTATGAGGCGTCTGAAGGGTGCCCGCCTTATAAGCGGTGAATGCTCCAAAGATGTAATTTTGAGTAAACTCGCATTTGTTATCTGTATCTGAAAACTTGTTCATATCGCTAAGCAACACTTGTGAATTTAAAATATTACCTTACATGCGGCCGTTTATTAAATTTGAGAGATGGCAAGTCGTGATCTTACGCCCCCATGCCACAGTCTTTGGGGTGTTGGGATAAACTTGAGTGCTCTTTTTCCCATTCTTGGGTCCTTGAGGAGGTGCTCAGCATAGCGAACAAAGCAACGGACTATAATGCTTGAACACTCTCCTTAGCCATAGAATTCTATAATTTTAAATTTCAGCGAAGCCCCTAGTATTCGGAAGACCCGAGTTGAGGCGCTATCACGCTGGGCGGACAAAGCCGACTCCTCGCTCTAAGCGGCATAAGCCTTTAGGGACTCGAAAACCTCTCGAACAGCGACCGGCTCTCGCCCTATCATGTGGTCAGTTTTAGCTTTCTCCTTGAGGTGCTTAACCCAGCTCAGCAGGCACAATCGCGGTGGTTCTCCGGCGCTACCTTGGCGATATAGCGGGCGTAAGGTACCAAAACATGTTGGCAGGCAAACCCAACTATTGACCCAAGACATGATTGAACCGATGCATATAATGCTATAAGTTGAGTCTTGCACTTGTGAAAGTGTTGGACTTATCACACCATATTTTGGGGTACTTAAGCCCTGGTGTATTTGGCCGTACCAAAGTGTGCGGGTGCAACATGTCATAAGTGAACATATATAGATAGAAAAGGAATGCAATAATAGGCGAAGCTATGTATTGTTTATTCAAAAGGCTGCGGTAAAAGCGAATGATACAAATAGTCACGATAAGCAATGGGCCGGACTATTTGACTGTCCCCCCTCAAGAAGGCGAGCTGCGGGATGATATGTGAGACAAGTATACTGCTCGTTATAGAGACCACCTGGACACTCGATGTAGCTTTTTGCTTCCCTGGCTGTTGCATCGTGTGTTCGGTGATTCTACTGCCGGGCGGGGCTTCTTTAGAACGAGTCCTAAAAGTAAGGAAAAAAGAATGACCTGTCGTGAGCCCACAGTGCGGTTGAGCGCGTGCAGGCCTGCCGTGGTCGTGCCCTCCCCTATGCCCATGGTATTTCGGGCGTAATTATGTACGCGTAATCTTGGTTCGCAATTTCGCGAGGGCTGGGGTTGGGGCCGCATTACTCTGGCGATGCTTTCGGAGCGTGCGGGCGGTCTTTTTGTAGGTTACTCGGGCACGCAGCGGTGTCCGAGCGTTGAATAGCGGACTTGAAATTGCCTTGAGAGGCTGCTTTTTACTTCGCCGCGAGGACGCCGTATGCTCCTCCGTTCGGAGAGTGTTGGTGTTTCCGTTGACCGTAATGACTCCTCGAGGGCTGGCATCTTGAGCTTGAGGTATCGTAGTGCGGCACGCATTGAACTTTACCGTCACGGTTCGTCCAAGCGATCGCGTGATAGCCGCTTGAAGCAGGACTATGTCGAAGATTAATTCTTAAGCTTTGGAAGTTATCTGGGGATCGAAGACCACTCCAAGTGTGGCGAGCACTGTCAGTTGGCCTCTACACAGTATGGCGCCTTTAAAGGTCGTTTTGTGGGTTTAATCCTTGAGGGGTCTATGCCCATTTTGCACACTATATCCTGATAAAGCAGGTTCAGGCTGCTACCGCCGTCCATCAGGACTCTGGTGAGGTGAAATCCGTCAATGATTGGGTCTAGAACCAATGCGGCGAATCCGGCATGGCGGATGCTAGTGGGGTGGTGCCTTCTATCAAAAGTGATCGGGCAGGAGGACCACGGATTGAACTTTGGGGCGACTGGCTCCATCCCATATACGTCCCTTAGTGCACGCTTCTGCTCCCTTTTGGGTATGTGGGTTGCGTATATCATGTTCACCGTCCGTACTTGTGGGGGAAGCCCTTCTGTCCTCTATTGTTCGGCTGCCGAGGCTCCTCCTCGTAATCGCTATGCAGCCCCTTGTCATTGTTTTCGGCATTTAACTTGCCTACCTGCTTGAACACGCAACAATCCCTGTTGGTGTGGTTGGATGGTTTTTGAAGTGCCGTGTATACAGCACGGCGATCGAGTATTCAGTCCAAATTGGACGGGCCCGGATTATTCCTTTTGAATGGCTTTTTCCTCTGACCGGGTTTAGAGCCTCTGAATCCGGCATTGACTGCCGTATCCTCAGCATTATCGCCGTTAATGCGGTGCTTTTGCTTGTTGTGATGCGACCTGCCGTTGCTGTCCTTGGTATCCGAATTACCAGGGCTCTTGGTCATGTTGTTACTCTGAGCTAGCAGTTGTCCTCTCCAGCATAAGCGGGTCATGAGTGTTGTGAGGGCTGCCATGGATTTGGCTTTTCTGTCCTAGGTGCGGGCAAGCCACTCGTCACGGATGTTATGTTTGAAGGCTGCAAGGGCCTATGCATTGGACGGTCGAGGATTTGATTTTCTTGGTTAGGAACCGTTTCGAGTGTCTGGCGATTCCTCTGGCTGCTGAATTATGTGGCTTAGGTCATGGCGTCGGTGGTCGCACATAGGTGCCACGGAAGTTGTTGAGGAATGCGGCTTCCAGGTCTTCCCAACAACCAATTGACTCCACTGGCAAGCTGTTAAGCCAATGCCGAGCTGGTCCTTTAAGCTTGAGTGGGAGGTATTTGATGGCGTGTAGATCATCACCGCGGGCCATGTGGATATGAAGGAGGTAGTCCTCGATCCATACCGCAGGATCTGTTGTGCCATCGTATGATTCGATGTTTACGGGTTTGAAACCTTTGGGGATTTGATGATCCATTACTTCATCTGTGAAGCATAGTGGGTGTCTTGGCGCCCTGTCTTTGAGCTATATCACGGCGTAGCTCAAATGAGCTTTGTCTGCTTTGTGTTCGGCTCGGCTGAATTTCTTATGTCTGGCATAGCGATTATAAATCACGTGTAGTGGCGCCCGCGATCCGTAGATCGATCTTGTTTGCCTTGCCTTGTCCTTCAATATATCTCGGAGTCGGCACATTTCCCGTGCCTTGGTACTTTTGAAGCGGCCGAGTGCGGCTTGAGTGGAGGGCGAGGCCTCTTTGTGTGACCACGAGGTGACGATCGGCCGCATCATCTTGTTGATGATGTAGGTTTGGGTGCTTCCTTCTCTAATCGGGGTAGCAACTGCGTTTTAGGTAGCTCTTGGAGGCGTTCGAGTTCATACTCTTGACGCAAGGACTTCGGTCCATCTGTCAGTGTCTTGGTCAGCTCTAAGCTGTTGCTGCTTTTTCTTTAGGCTGCTTGCCGTGGCCATAAGCCTGCGTTTGAAATGCTCCTGTTCAACGAGATCCTCAGCCACGACAAATTAAATGCGTCGCCGAGGCTTGCCTCGTCTTCGGAGGAGGCATGTAATTATCATCCTCTACCTCTCATGCGCGCTCTTTCATGAGGCTGGCTTCTCCATCCTCTGCGCTGAATCACGCTGGGGGTTGTCTTGACCTTTGTCCGGGGTGTTATTGTTTCGGTGCGGAATCGCCGTTTCTTTGTGGCGGGATTTAAATGGCCTTGGCGCGCCGGCGCTTAGGCCGTTTCTTGGAGGGGTCATCCTCCGTTTTTCCATCACCATTCCCATCATTTGGGATGTCCACCATGTATATGTCATATGATGAGGTGGCCTTCTAGTGCCCTGTAGGCGCTGGTTCTTGGTCGTCTCTTGCATCGTCGTCCATACCATCGATGTCTTCGGAGTCGAAGTCGAGCATGTCGGTTAAATCATCGACAGTGGCTACGAAGTGGGTGGTGGGAGGACATTGAATTTCTTCGTCGTCCGCATCCCAACCTTCCTGTCCATAATCCGGCTAGGGCTCTCCTGATAAAGAGAGAGACTTTAGTGAATTCAGGATGTCGCCAAAGGGCGAGTGCTAAAAGATGTCCGCGGCAGTGAACTCCATGATCAGCGCCAATCGGATTCGATTGGTAGGAAGCGGAAGGTTGAGAGTCCATAGAGTCCGGCACCTTGGAGTCCTGAGCCATAAAGACAGGGTTGGTGTTCGGCTCAATCGCCATAGAGATAGCAGACCCGGCGGTGTCCAGCCACCTATCCTCGTCGGTGTGATCGGCTCCGAGCTAAGGGTCGGGGCGGACAGTGCTGACCTCTAGGGCCTTTGTCCGTGGCAGATCTAGATCATGCCGTCGTGGTGGTCTGTGGCCTTGGCTGTGGCTCGAACCCGTCGAAGATCAAGTCTCCGTGAAGCGTCGGTAGTATAGTTCAAACTTCCAAATCGACACGATGGCCGGGCGTAGCTTTCAATCTACTCGGATGGCCAGCGAATTAGCCCATGATGCAAAGCCGCCCGAATCTGAAGATCTATCCGGGAGAAAAGTCTCACCTGGACCACATCGTTGTTGATGATCGGAGGAGCCATCGGGCCTAAAGATGGCGACAGAGGAACTCTCAATGAAAGCACCAATGTCGGTGTCAAAACCGGCGAGATCTCGGGTAAGGCGTCCCGAGCTGTGCGTCTAGGCGGATGGTAACGAGGAGACAAGGGACACGATGTTTTACCCAGGTTGGGCCCTCTCGATGGAGGTAAAACCCTACTCTGCTTGATTAATATTGATGATATGGGTAGTACAAGAGTAGATCTACCACGGGATCGGAGAGGCTAAACCCTAGAAGCTAGACTATGGTATGATTGTTGTTAGTCCTCTGAGACTAAAACCCTCCGGTTTATATAGGCACCGAAGAGGGTTAGGGTTACCTGAGTCGGTTACAATGGTAGGAGATCTACATATCCGTATCGCTAAGCTTGCCTTCCACGCCAAGGAAAGTCCCATCCGGACACGGGACAAAGTCTTCAATCTTGTATCTTCATGGTCCAGGAGTCCGGCCAAAGGCTATAGTCCGGCCACCCGAACACCCCCTAATCCAGGACTCCCTCACCCCCTCTCCCTCCGTAACACCTCTCCCTCTCACTAAGCTTGGCGAAGCCCTACCGAGATCACCGCTACTTCAACCACCATGCCGTCGTGCTGCTGGATCTCCATCAACCTCTCCCTCCCCCTTGCTGGATCAAGAAGGAGGAGACGTCTTCCCCAACCGTACGTGTGTTGAATGCAGAGGTGCCGTCCGTTCGGCGCTAGGATCTTCGGTGATTTGGATCACGACGAGTACGACTCCCTCAACCCCGTTCTCTTGAACGCTTCCGCGCGTGATCTACAAGGGTATGTAGATGCACTCCTCTCTATAGGCAACTTGATAGAAGGGTTATGCAGAATATCTAAGAAAGTGTTCGGTGGCACCGGCTTACGCTAAGATCCTAGCCGGCTTAAAGCATCAGCCGCCTCATTCTTTCTGTGATAAATGTGCTCCACTTGATAACCCTTGAAGTGTCCATCAACAACATCAACTTCACAGCGATAAGCCGCCAAGAGGGGATCCTTGGAGTCCCATTTGCCTAAGACTTGTTAAGCCACCAAATTTGAGTCGCCAAAGCACCTTACCCGGCTTAAGCTGATCTCTTTAGCCATCCGAAAACCATGGAGCAAGGCCTCATACTCATCTGCATTGTTAGTACAAGGAAACATCAACCTTAGCACATAACAAAATTTGTCACCTCGAGGGGAAGCTAAAACAACTCCAGCCCCGAGCCCTCAATTACTGGACCCATCAAAGTGAATAGTCCAATATGTGTTGTCCGGCTTCTCTTCAGGCATCTACAGCTCTGTCCAATCGTTGATGAAATCCACCAGTGCTTGAGACTTGATAGCAGTGTGTGGCACATATTTTAAACCATGAGGCCCAAGCTCAATGGCCCACTTGGCGACTCGTCTTGTGGCTTCTCTGTTTTGAATGATATCTCCTAAAGGTGCAGAACTGACCGCAGTGATGGGATGACCCATAAAATATTGTTTAAGCTTCCGGCTAGCCATAAACACCCCATAAACAAGCTTCTGCCAATGTGGATATCTATGCTTTGACTCAAAAAGCACCTCACTGATGTAGTAAACCGGCCGTTGAACCAGATATTCTTTGCCAGCCTCCTTGCGCTCCACCACAATGGCCACACTGACAACACGTGTGTTAGTAGCCACATATAACAATAATGGCTCCTTATCAATGGGAGCAGCAAGAACCAGCGGCTCAGCTAGCTGCCTCTTCAAATCTTCAAATGCATCATTAGCAGCATCACTCCAGACAAAGTCGTTTGTTTTCTTCATCATCTGATACAACGGTATGGCCTTCTCACATAACAGGCTTATGAACTGGCTTAAGGCAGCAATACGACCCGCCAAATGCTGAACATCATTGATACACGCCAGATTAGCCAAGGAGGTGATGGCCTTGATCTTCTCCGGGTTAGCCTCAATGCCTCTGTTAGAAACCTGAAAACCCAAAAGCTTGCCTGCTGGCACACCAAAAATGCACTTGGCCGGGTTAAGCATCATCTTGTAGACCCGGAGATTATCAAAGGCTCCTTCTCTCTAGACTTCACCACAATGTCGTCCACATAAGCATGAACATTGCGCCCAATCTGATTGTGAAGGTAGTTCTGCACACATCACTAATAAGTCGCCTGGGCACTCTTGAGCCCAAAAGGCATAGACACATAGCAGAAGGCTCCAATAGGAGTGATAAAAGCCATCTTCTCCTGGTCCTTAACTGCCATCTTGATCTGATGATAACCAGAATAAGCATCCAAAAGCTCAAAAGCTCACAACCCGCCGTAGCATCAATGATTTGATCAATACAAGGGAGAGCAAAAGGATCAACCACACAAGCCTTGTTTAAGTCTCTATAATCCACACACATATGCCAGGTGCCATTCTTCTTAAGCACTAGCACTGGGTTAGCCAGCCACTCTGGATGAAAAACTTCAACAATGAACCCGGCCGCCAAGAGCCAAGCCACTTCCTCACCAATGGCCTTACGCCTCTCCTCGTTGAACTATCGAAGAAACTGCTTGACTGACTTAAATTTTGGATCAATATTGAGAGTGTGCTCAGCGAGTTCTCACGGTACACCCGACATGTCAGAAGGTTTCCATACAAAGATGTCCCGGTTCTCACGGATGAACTCTATGAGCGTGCTTTCCTATTTGGGATCCAGGTTAGCACTGATACTGAACTGCTTAGATGAGTCGCCAGGAACAAAATAAACCGCTTGGTGTCGTCAGCCAATTTAAACTTCATCACCGGCTCATGCTCTGTGGTTGGCTTTTTCAAAGACATCATGTCCGCCGGGTCAACATTGTCCTTGTAAAACTTCAACTCCTCTATTGCACAGACAGACTCAGCGTAAGCAGCATCGCCTTCCTCACATTCCAGGGCTATCTTCCGACTCCCATGCACTGTGATGGTTCCCTTATGACCCGGCATCTTAAGCTGCAGATAAACATACCACGGCCGTGCCATGAATTTTGCATAAGCCGACCGTCCAAACAGAGCATGATACGGGCTTTTGATTTTGACCACCTCAAAAGTTAACTTCTCAGCCCTGGAATCATGCTCATCTCGAATGGCCACTTCCAGCTCAATCTTCCCCACTGGGTACACCGACTTACCAGGCACCACTCCATGGAAAACAATGTTGGACATCTTAAGATTTTTATCAGTCAACCCCATGCAATGGAAAGTCTCATAATAAAGGATGTTGATGCTACTGCCTCCATCCATGAGCAGTTTAGTGAATTTATATCCTCCAACTTGAGGCCCTACCACCAAGGCCAAGTGACCCGAATTGTCAACCCGGGGAGGGTGATCCTCTCTACTCCACAGAATAGGCAGCTCAGATGATTGCAAGTAATGAGGAACTGTCGGCTCAACAGTGTTCACAGCCCTCTTATGAAGCTTCTGGTCCCGCTTGCACAAACTGGTGGTAAACACATGATACTATCCACTATTCAGCTGATTTGGATTACTCTGATAACCAGATTGATGCTGTTGCTGACCTCCCTGGCCAGATTGCTGATTGTAAACACCCTGAGAACCTTGATTAAAACCGCCCGGATTACCTTGAGGGCCTTGAAAATTGGAATTAGAACCGCCACCTCCATAACCCGGGCCATGAAAACCACCGCCACCTAAGCCGCTGCCCTGTCCATGATTGCTGTCAAACATGTTAGAGTTCTTGAAAGCCTTCATGATTGTACAATCCTTCCATAGGTGAGTGGCCGGTTTCTGCTGAGTGCCATGCCTGGGACAAGGCTCATTTAGGAACTGCTCAAGAGTAGGACCTGACCCGCCAGACCGAGGAGGTGGCCTCCCCTTACGTTGTTGATTGTTGCCCTGCGCATTGGTGTTAGCCACAAACTCCGAGCTACCATCAGCCTTACGTTTATTATTGCCCCCTTGATTTGCTGGGTTATGCTAAGGGACCTTAGCGTTGCCGCTCTTCTTTCCCTTCCCTGTCTTCTCATCATCAGACTCGGGATCCTTGGTACTATCCGAGTCGGCATATTTGACTAGAGCCGCCATCAGCTGGCCCATGTCATTAGAATCGCGCTTGAGCCGCCCTAGCTTCTATTTTAGAGGCTCAAAACGGCAATTTTCTCCAACATTAAGACTGCAGAGTCGGCGTCCATCTTATCGGATGAGTGTATGATTGCTTTGACCCGGTGCACCCAATTGGTCGTGGATTCACCCTCCTCTTGCTTGCAATTAGTCAAGTCCACAATCGACATAGGCAGCTTGCAGGTGTCTTTAAAGTTCTCAATAAACCGGGCTTTTAACTCTGCCCGTGAACCGATGGAATTAGGCGGCAGCCCCTTCAACCAAGTACGGGCTGTTCCATCCAGCATCATGGTGAAGTACTTGGTACACGCAGCGTCACTTACTTCCAGTAGCTCCATGGCCATCTCATAGCTTTCAATCCACGCCTGAGGGGGTAAGTCGTCTGTGTAATTAGGCACCTTTCAAGGTCCCTTGAAATCCTTGGGAAAACGCTCATTATGCAGAGCCGGCACCAAACAAGGTACACCCACAGTCCTAGAGGTCACACCTGCCTCAATTGAAGTCGTTGGACAAACCGGCAAGGGCTGGTAAGCCGCCCGCTGAGCCACCTGCTAAGCCATCCACTGAGCCGCCCGCTCGGCTTCTTGACGTATCCTATCCACCAAATTAGGAACTCCATCACGCGCCGGGTCATGCCCCCGCGGCTGGTCTCAGTGTTGGGCATTGCTTGAGACGGCCGGTGAGTCCATGTGCCTGCTATAGCTCGGGCTTCGGCTTGGGCGAGGGGTCGAATGAATCCTGTCTTGAGTATAAGAATATGCCTCCTGCTGTGCCAGAGCTGCCTGAAGAAGTTCTCTAACCCTTCTTGTTTCAACTGCCGTCGAAGGGTCGCCATCCACCGGGAGAGCCGCCAATCATGCCGCCGCAGCGATCATATTCTCTAAAGGGTTAGAATAATGACCCAGTGGTGTTGGTACATGGTAAGGCGGAGCAGCATTCAGACGAGGGGGTTCCATCAGACGTGGCTGAACCGGAGTCCCATCACCAGGCGCTGCAGCCCGGTTTACCTTCGGCGGGTTACTGGGCCCTGCCCCAGGCGTACGGAAGAGGTTTCTACGCTCATAAACTGTAGGCAAATGGGACTGAGCCTTTTGGTGCCTTCTCCTCATGATCTCATTTGATGCGTTCTGATCCATCGTAAGTTGGAAAGCCTCTGATTGAATCTGCTGGGCCCGAGCATCCAAAGCCGCCCGCTCCGCGGCCCTTTGCCGCCAGGTTTTCCTTGGCTTGTGCTACCTCCTCACGTAATTGTGCCACTTCCGCATTATGTTGAGCTTGATCCGCCGGATTGACCACGACGGTTAACAGAGTTGTCATCTTATCCATTTAGAGCCATCAGAACCTGAGCCAACGGGTGTGTAGGGCTTCCTGCCCCGGCTGCTGTCATCGCTGTTGACCCGGAAGTCATTGCTACCGCAGCTGTAGAGTTCTCCTCGGGTTGTGTGCCAGCCATGAAGATCTCGACTTTGTTTGGCGGCTCAAAGGGGTCCGAAATACTTTTGCCATCGGAACAGCCCCCAAGCCCGCCATCTTGCAGTTGATACAACAAATCCGTCTCACCCGTGGACGATTCACCATCAGAGTAGATGGCCGTCTCACTGCTAGACACAGATCCTTCATCAAATTCGGCTTCGTGGATGCATCCCATGAAGCCACGCCTCAAGGCGGGCTGAGCCCGGGCGGTTCTCGCACGCCGAGCCGTCTCGACAATGTCGGTGCAGATGTCCGGCTTAGGGCCCGGCTCGCTGACCTTGCTAATGAAGATGTGGATTCCGCTGAAGGGGGCCCGATACTCGTACTCAATTGAGCCGACCTCAGGGCTCCGGCCTGCGTCGTTGATGTAGAGCTTACCGCGACGACTCTTGGTCATCCGGCCCACAGCGTATCTGAGGGAGTCCTGGACTAGGGGGTGTCCGGACAGCCGGACTATCAATATCCGCCGGACTCCCAGACTACGAAGATAGAAGATTGAAGACTCCGGCTCGTGTCCGGATGGTACTTTCCTTGGCATGGAAGGCAAGCTTGGCGATACGGATATGTAGATCTCCTACCATTGTAACCGACTCTGTGTAACCCTAGCCCTCTCCGGTGTCTATATAAACCGGAGGGCCTTAGTCCGTAGGACGAAGATACATCTCAACAATCATACCATAGGCTAGCTTCTAGGGTTTAGCCTCCTTGATCTCGTGGTAGATCTACTCTTGTACTACCCATATCATCAATATTAATCAAGCGGGGCGTAGGGTTTTACCTCCATCGAGAGGGCCCGAACACAGGTAAAAACATTGTGTCCCTCGTCTCTTGTTACCATCCGCCTAGGCCTGATTCGGGACCCCCTACCGAGATCCGCGGTTTGACACCGACAATGGTGCTTTCATTGAGAGTTCCTACGTGTGCGTCGCCCGATAGGCGGATGCCTCCACCGTCTTCAAAGGCGGTGTTTTTCGCCGGAGGGCCTTGGCGTGGCCAAACTATCGGCTTGGTTGTTTTCTCATGACCGCTGTCCGGCCGCCACCGGAAATGACTTCTCAAGTCGTGGAAGCAATCTTCGCGTCAGCCCTAAAGCTGCCGAGCAGTTAGATCAATTGAGCTCTCGTCATTGCGAGCTCTTGGATCGCATCGCCCGCTACAGGAGTCGCTACGGACTACAACCAGATTGGGCTTAAAACCGATCGAGAGAGATTAACTCTCCCCAGGCCACCCACCACGCTGCAGTGGTAGAGGAACAATATGGCAACTCTTTGCCAATGTTGAAGAATATTCACGTCCGGTTCCCGAACCCTCCATGCGGATTCCGCGAGGGGGCGGACTTCGATCGAGCATTGAGCTTAAAATCATGCATCGCCATACGACTCATTGGATTGTCACAGCAAACCAAATTTCGAATTCGGAAACTCCTCGGCCTTTGAGCCTCCGGATGGGCGGGGATCCGGTTTTATTCCACCCACCGCCCGGACATATGCGATCTATCTTTAATCGGCAGAGCCTCTTGAAGCAGTACATCACTCTTGGGCGATTCCTCCACGGTTATGGGCGGGATAAAGGACTGCCGAGAAGAAAACACAATATCAATCTTACGCAATAAGCGCACGGACAAGGGAATACTAAACACCATTGATCGCCGCAAAATTAAGCGCTTCACCGATCGGCATCCATTATGCGAAAATCTTGTGCGATGGAGAGTTTCGGAAAACCGAAAATCAATTTTGGGACAGTCCGGCACCAAACCCGATCCACGATAAAGGCGCCCTACACTCGGGCCCCGGATGCAAAAAAAAAAACAAAAACCCAATAAGGAAGCGGAACCGTCTTTGGAGGGATAGCTCAATGGACCTGTAAACTTCATTATCGAGAGGAGCCGTCCCAAGACATAACCGAGCATGTTGGATATTACGGCGGTGGCCAAAAGTGGCGAAGAGCTTCTAGCTCAGGAAACCACTCCAACAATACCGGCGCGGTATCGGCGGTCTTGAGACTTTCGCATCAAATAATATGCAACGAACAATCCGTGAACTTCGCGAAGTCTACCAAGTAGCAACAGCAAATCCATGGGCGACACAGCTATTACCTTCAACATGGCGAGAGCCCACATTTTGAACAACGAGCCCGGCCGCCTTTGGTACTTAGTCCCATAGTGGGCGGCTTTCGGTGACAAAAGTCATCATGGATGGCGGCAGCGGACTAAACCTCATTCTGAGAAACTCTGCGAAAAATGGAAATCGATTGGAGCCATATTGGCGAAGCAGCACAACCTTTAGAGGAATAATCCCTAGCCGGAAGCATCTTTGCCGGAAAAATCACACTCGATGTGGTGTTGGCTCTCCGGACAATTCTGAGATCTGAAGAAGTCACGTTCGGTGGCCCGTTCAGCGATGGCTATCCGCCATATTAGGGCGAGAGGCATTCACAATTTTCAAGTAATACCTCATTACGGGTACATGAAGCTCAAAATGCAGGCCCGGCGGAATAATCACTCTCGCTAGTGATCCGGACATAGCACTCAGCGCAAAAACAAGACGGCCGCACTAGCCCTCGAGGCACTATCGGAAGCCTTAGCGGCGAGAGGAGCTCACCACTGCGCTCTCACGGTGAATAGGGGCGATGTGATACTTGATAAAAGATCCAAGTCCACCTCCTTCAAACCAGCGAGATGAGATAATAAAATTCCAGGTCCACCCGCGGACCCAACAAAAGCGGCCTCCATCGAGAGCGCAGTTGAACTCGAAGTTGGCGCGCCGCTGCGAATTCGCCGGGAAAATTGGGATATCTTCGCTTTGGCATCCCTCGGACATGCCGGAATCCCTCGCGAGTTGCGCGAACACAGCCTAAACATCCTAAAAGATTCAAGCGATCAAAGCAGGCTCTTGACGATTTTCCGAGCCCAAAAGGCGAGGCAATGGGAGAAGAGCTAGCCAAACTATTGGAAGCGGATTCATTAGAGATATTAAACATCCGGACGGGCTAGCAAATTTGGTGATGGTACCAAGAAGGATAAATCCTGGCGCCTCTATGTCGATTTTAAAGACCTCAATAAAGCCTGCCCAAAGGATCCCTTCCCTCTCCCCGCATCAATCAAATTATCGATGCCACGGCGAACACGATTCGTTGTGCTTCACGGGCGCATACTCGGCTATCATCAAATCAAGATGGCGAAGCGAATCAAGCCGCAGCGGCATTTATCACTCCATACGGACCATTACGCTTCAACACGATGCCCCGGACTCAAAAGCGCGGCGCAACATATCGGCGCATGATTCAAACATGTCGGCCACCGGATCGGCAAAACATTGAGGCATACGTGAGCGATGTAGTCGTCAAAACAAAACTCGTCGAAACTTTAGTAGGCGATTTGAGGCTCACATTCGACAACCTCAGAGCATATGACATCAAGCTGAATCCGGAAAAATGCGTTTTGGGCGTACCGGCCGGAAAGCTGCTGGGCTTCATCGTATCCGGTAGAGGAATTGAAGCAAATCCGCCCAAAATCCGAGCTCTATCACGGTTGGATATTCAAAGACCTCAAGCAAATACAAAAATTAACGGGATGCGTGGCAGCCTTAAGCGCTTTATCTCCCGTTTAGGAGAAAAGGCGTTGCCCCTTATCGCCTCCTCGGCGCACGAACACCAGTGGGCGGATCTGCCTTCTTTGGACTCGAAGAAATAAAGGCCATCTTGGCAACAAATCCGGTCTGGCTGCGCCCACTCTGGGCGAACCAATGTTGTTATACATCGCAGCAACGCATCAAGTTATAGCGCGGTCCTCGTCGTCGAGCGAAGCGGCGAAGGGCATAAATTCCCTCTTCAAAAACCGTGTATTATGTATCCTTTGTGTTAACCCCCGCAAATCCGCTACCCGCACTATCAAAAGATAGCATCTGCGGTGTTCATGGCGTCTCGAAAGCTTGACACTACTTTCAAGAGTGCTCGATAACGATGGCCTCTGAAGTACCACTCAATGACATTATAAACAACCATGACATAGCAGGCGGGATAGCAAAATGGGCCATCGAGCTCTTACCATTCGACATCACTTACAAACCTCGACGAGCTATAAAGTCACAAGTTTTGGCTGACTTAAATGGCGAATGGTGAAGCGAACTCCCTAAAATGCTGGCGCATACTCAATGGACTATGCGCCAGACGGTTCCAAAATGTTGGCGGATGAAATTTGGCGTCGTCTAACATCCCCACGGAGAATCTGATCGATATGTACTTCAAATAATGTACGGACTCCAACAATGCAACCGAATCTGAGGCCTATTACATGGTCTCCGGATGGCGGTCTCCATGGGCATCAACGCCTAGAGTGTGCGAGGACTCAAACCTTGCAATATCCCAAATAAGCGGAGACTTGACGCCAAGGATCCGAAAATGGCAGCATATCGTAGCGTTGTCCTAAAAATGTCAGCCGGTTTGAAGGACTCGAATTCCATCACATAGCCGAGATAATAACCAAGCGGCCGGCGTCACAGCGCATAGCGGTGCGAAATGTGATGTTGTCCTCAAATATCTTCTGGAGCGGCTCTTCAAGCCATCCGTACTATGGGAAGAGGAGTCGGTAGCGATAAACCGGAGAAAACCGCACCAACGGTGATTCGGCGGATGACATAACACCCTCCGCCCATGTCATAATGGCGTATTTGCGCGTGGGCAGAACCCTTCCTAGCCTACTTACTTGGCGGGAACTTCCGATGACCAAAATGAGGCCCATTTGCATAGTCCGCGATCGAAGGCCTACAAGGTCCACGAGGAGAACTTTATAAGAAAAGTACCACGGAGTCCTCCAAAGGTGTATCTCCGAAGAAGAAGGCGAAACCTCTGGCTGAAATTCATGCGGACTAGGCGGACACCACGCAGCAGCCGGGCCCTCGTAGGAAAGGCATTCCGTCTGAGATTTTATTGGCCGGCTCGGGAAGACATACAGGACTTGGTCGGCGATCGTTGGTTGTCGACTCTTTGCTAATCGAGCCATATGCCACCCCCGCCCTCAAAACCATACCCATTACGGCGTTCGCGATGCAGGGGCTTGACATGGTTGGACCCCTTAAAGGGAACCCATAAGAAAAAGTACCTATTGGTCATGGTGGATAAGTTCACCAAATGGATAGAGGCGAAACCGGTCAAAGCGGCGAGTCGGACCAGTGATAGACTTTATATCGGAGGTGGTACACCGTTCGGAGTCCCCACAGCATCATCACCGACAGCGGCACGAACTTCACGGCCGATGAGGTTAAGTCATGGTGCAAAAATATGGGCATCAAGCTCGACTATCGTCGATCTATCACCCTCAAACCAGCGGTCAAGTGGAAAGAGCAAATGGTCTAATAATGGTGGCATTAAACCCGGACTAGTGAGGTCACTCACTAAATCCGACACCCAATGGGTCGAGGAGCTCGACTCCGTACTACGGGGATGCGGACAATGCCTAACCGTACTACGGATTCACACCATTTTTATGGTATACGGCGCGAGAGGCAGTTTTGCCTGCGACATTATTCATGACTCACCTCGAGTGCGCATGTATGAGAAAGAGAGGCCGAGCTGGATCGGCGGGACAGCTTGGACACATTGGAGGAAGAGCGTGGCGTCGCGAAGGCTCGTTCCGCATTCTATCGGCAGCAGGCCGAAGATATCAAAGCGAGAAATGCGGGCCAAGACTTACAATGTTGGCGAACTAGTTCTCGCTGCGGACAAGAAAAGGACAAGCTCAAGCCCAAATGGGAGGCCCCTTCATTATCGATCAAGTCTTGACCGGCGGAGCATACCGTCTGCGAAATGCGTCGGATAACCGACTCGAGCCGAACCCATGGAACGCAGCCCGCCTCCGACGATTCTATGCCTAGCGCCGGACTAAGAGTTCGTCCCCTTCCCCCCGTCCAAACTTTTATACTTCGACTGTCTTTTGTTTCTCTTTTTACCCTTTTGACTTAAAAGCCCTCTCGGGCCTATTCTTGCATTCTTTGCATATGCATGATGTGCCATCCGCACTCATTATTCCTGGGGGCTTCTTTTACAGAAGCTTAATTATACGGGTCTCATACCCAACACATGTGTCAAGCTTCCACATGTACCTTTTACTCGCCATTATATGCATCGATATGACTTAAGTTTTGGCCAAGCTGGGTTGCACGGCTCTGTGCTTACCCCTCGTTCCCGATTATTGGCTAGGAGGTAAAGGAGCACCTCTGTGATTATTCTTGCCGGGTCACGGATGTGTACCTCGGTAGGTGAAGCGAAAGCTAAGCGTTCTTAAGGGAATATTGATCGGTGATTTAAAAGATGACTTTTTACCTATTTTATCCATCTGCCCCGGATGTTTCTGCTTTCTTTGCAGTCCGATCATGCACTTTAGGGCATGCCTCCCAGCGAAAGGAACCCTTAGCGGAACTATTCTACGGAAGATGTTTCTTACTAACCATGTAATATAACATAACTAGTTGGGCACTTATGCGATAAAGCACTAATGACACCTACGCTTTGGTCTCCATGCATACCACGGTTGTTTCTTAACCAAAAGGTATTCGGACACACTCCGGACTCTAGGGTCGAGTCGAAGCGAAAAGGTCGGCAAAGACAAGCGATCTACAATCCGGCTAGAAGGCATTTCACATGTCATTTTAAAGGATAACATACATTGTCAAATTTATTGATTGTATTCCTCCTCAATCCCGTCTAACAAGCTGTCTAGTTTACTGATCCGTTAGGAAAACTTAGCAGCCAACTCTACTTGGCTGTACACTAAACTCACGAGGATCTCCTTCCCATCGGGCCCCACGGTCCAACTTGGCCATGTGGTTGGGGTCCGCCTTCTTGTACCGCATCTTCACCATGGCCCAAGCCTCCTGGCACCTTGACGACAAGCCGATATCTTCCACAACGGAAGCTGCCGCACTCCTGCGGCTTCTCCATAAGCTCCCGAGGCCCTCGGGTAGGGTGAGGGCTGGCCATAAATCTGAGCAGCGCCGCTCATTGCTGCCGAACTTCGTTCGAGTAGCTGCAGCAGTTCGGGAAGTTGATCACCCATTGATATGGGCATCTCCTCTGCAGGACGACCCGTGAGTATACCTACAAGACATAACATGTCAAAATACTTCCTCGCCGAACTCTTCTTTTCAAAATAGTTCGCTCAAGCACTTACTATATATGCCGCAACGAAGCCACTGGTTCTCCTTAACGGAGTCGGACAGCTTGGCCTGTGCGCCTTTTAACTCTTCTCCGAGCTTGGCGTTGGCATCTTGGAGCTTGTTCCTTTCCTGCTGAACCCTATTCAGCACACTCTCGCCGACCTTTAGGTGGCGCAGCAATCTTACTGTCCGGATCTTGTCGGCGGTACTGCTAACGTCATTATTAGACTCTTCGTGCGCGCCGCAGCGCTTATATTAATTTATACAAATGTGTTACGGGAGGGTCTTTCCGTCTCCTCTGCGGCGACAAATCTTGACCTCAAGTTGGGCCTTGCAATCTTGCAACTCCCGAGACAGCTAGGCATTCTTCTCGTTAAGTGCACGAAATTTCAAATGATCCTTAAATCAGTTAGCATAACTAATTTAAGTCTCGGGAACTCTTGCTATATACAACCATTAAAATTCCCTTACCCGTATGTCTTTTACATCTTGCTCCGTAGCTCTGGTAAAACCATTTTGAGCAGCACGGAGATCGCGTCCCTAGCGTTGAAGGCATCCAATGCCTCGGGAAAAGCACGCTTCTTGAAATCTTGTTCGTGGCGCCTATGGTTCATGGCGCTCTCCACCTCAGACTTGGTGGCGGACGATCAGCCGGTATCCTCCGTTGGAGAAGGATCCGGCTCGCGTCTTCACTCGCCTCCCCTCAGTCCGGGCGCTGGAGCTGGCGGTGTTGGTCGGATCGGCAATTCCTGCGCTCGCGATCCGTGGCGCTCTTTCTCCTACAAAGAGCATGAGCACTTAGGCGTTTCCTCGGGCGTTGCTCTAAAAACTCAAAGCGAGTTATACCTTTGCGGCGGCGTTTCCGTCCATGCGGCACTCCTTTTCCTCCTGCTAGTTGGACTGACCTCTGTAGGTCGGCGCGCGAGCTCGACTTCTGCCGTAAAGGCGCTTCTGCAAAATACCATCGTTCGCGAAGGTCGAAATAGGCGAGGATGGGATAACGGTGTCGGACTTGATCGTGGTCACTGGGAAGCGAACATAGTCGGGGTAGTCCGCCGTAATGGCGACCAAAGCATTGTCTATGCTGAGCTGGTGATACACCCGTCGATCAGCTCCACCTCGGATGTCGGATCCTCTTGGAGGCGGACCCGAGGATCCTACAGGTCCTCGGGTTGTGGGCAGGACTCACCATGTCCTCCACAGTCCGGCGTAGACCCTCGCCGAAGACATAATGTAAAGCTTAAACTTGAAAGCACGGGTAGGGCCCTTGAGGTGTTAAACACCCATCCCTAGGGTTGATCATGGAAAACCCATCCAAAGGGTTCGGCGAAGAAGTCCTCCTTCTCCCCCTTATGCAGGCGGACGGGATCTTCACGGATCCTCGGTCGAATCCGGCCCTTCTGGCCGTGCGGGTAGCATCGTCTTCCCGTTGAAATCCCACATGGGGTGGCCTCGTATTGCGATGGCTGCACCCTCGCTTGATGCTGCGTCGCCATGACTCGATCATGGTCAAGCGGAATGAGCCATTAATCTTATCCGGCCCATCAAGTAATGGGCGCTCTTGTCTTCCTCCAAGCGGGGGCTCATGAGCGCCGGTGGCGTTTCTTCAAGGGAGCAGCACTAAACCCGGGAGGCCAATCCGATTGGATCGGCGGTGGGCTTCTCAATATAAAACCACTCCGAGGCGGTCTTGAGCGCCTTCTTGGGAGTGCGGATAGGTATCCGGTCCCGCGATCGCCATATTTGGTGCCGCCCACTTGATATATGGACCCTGGTGAGAGCGAGTGCGAGGCAAAACAACCTCTTCCACAATGCAAAATGGGGCTCGATGCGAAATAGCTCACAAAGAGCTCGTAGCCCATGATGTGCGATCAGAGGCGGGCGTGAGGTGGTGGAGCTGGAGTCCGTAGAACTTGAGGCCAGCGGAGGAGCGGATGTATTGAAATCCGAGCCCCTTATCGAGATAGGGGACAAAGCACACTCGCTCCCCCTTGTTGGGGCTTGGAGTGTCCTCCTTGCCTCCCACCTTGATAAGTAACCAGTCCGGCTCGGACTGGAACCATGAAGGCCGGAGGGAGAAACCCCTCCATTTGGAGCTTCACTAGCTCATTATGCGAAATAGAGCACCTCCTCCAATTCCCTGGCGATGGGCTAGGGGCGCGTGAGGAAGAGCCGCGTTGACGATCCATGGTGGAATGGATTTTTAGGTCAGAGGCGCTTCGATGGAGTATACGCGGGAGGAAGACGGTGCGGTTTGGATCTGGATCCTTGCCTCTTTTATAGGCGGACAACCCGCACAATTAGGGGGTGAAATGTAAAAGGCACCCTGGCTTTTCGCATTCGTGCGACGCATGGAAGAGGGCCATAATTTGGCGTAGAAGCCAAGGAGCACAGTATTCAAGATGGAGCCGGACATTATTCGGCAGGTACATAGAATTTGAAGGGAGAACCCGCCTTGCAACGCCGAAGACTACAAACACGCTGGACTTATCGTCATTGAAGCCTGGTTAGGGGCTACTTAGGAGTCTGGACTAGGGGTGTCCGGACAGCCGGACTATCAATATCCACGGACTCCTAGACTACGAAGATAGAAGATTGAAGACTCGGCTCGTGTCCGGATGGTACTTTCCTTGGCGTGGAAGGCAAGCTTGGCGTCTGGATATGTAGATCTCCTACCATTGTAACCGACTCTGTGTAACCCTAGCCCTCTCCGGTGTCTATATAAACCGGAGGGCCTTAGTCCGTAGGACGAAGATACATCTCAACAATCATACCATAGGCTAGCTTCTAGGGTTTAGCCTCCTTGATCTCGTGGTAGATCTACTCTTGTACTACCCATATCATCAATATTAATCAAGCATGACGTAGGGTTTTACCTCCATCGAGAGGGCCCGAACCTGGGTAAAAACATTGTGTCCCTCGTCTCTTGTTACCATCCGCCTAGACGCACAGTTCGGGACCCCCTACCCGAGATCCGCCGGTTTTGACATCAACGGTATCCCTTGAGCCCTTTGAAGCTGCCCTTCAAGAACTCAAATCCACCATGCGCTGGCCCCACGGTGGGCGCCAAATGTCATGGAAAGGTCACAACAGATGTCCTAGAAAAAGGACTTAGTCGTGGAGCCATTGCAACTAGGAAGCTTAAAGGGGTTCAAACAAGACAAAGGACACAGGAGTTTATACTGGTTTGGCCCCTCGCGGTGAAGGTAATGGCTTAATCCAGTTTGAGGTGGGATTGCTTATGTCTCGATTACCAGGGATCAAATCCGCTTGACCTAGCTTTCGATCTGATCTTACTAGCCCTGAACCGCCGTCGGGTCGTCCCTTTATATACAGAGGTCGACGCCCAACGGATCACAGAGTCCTGGCCGGCTCATAAATAGTGTCTGGCTAGGTGACTATCTATTCCTGCCTTACAATACAAGTTATACACATATGGTGGTTTATCTCTACGGGCCTTGAGCTGCCTTTGGGCCTTGGGCCCTTAACTGAACCGCCATCTTCAAGTATCGTCTTGGGCTTCATATTATGAATCGCCATAGGTATAACCCGGCCCCTCCTGGGCGGGTCATACCTAATAGTTATATCCCCAACAATCGTCATTTGAAATTTGCCCCTAAGTCTCATGAAGGATTTCTACTCGGTTTTGGCTCAAACTTTCACACTTACCGTGTCTACAACAATTTCACCCGAAAGGTTGAAGAGACAGTAGATGTGAAGTTTGATGAATCTAACAGCTCGCAAGTAGAGCAATTGCCGATTGATGTAGGAGATAAAGATCCCCCGGAAGCAATTCAAGACTTGTCTATTGGCAAGATTCGCCCAACGGAGGTGAAGGAGAGTACCTCGTCCGTTCAAGTGGAAGCCTCAACTTCACACCAAGGTGAACCACAAGTTAACTTGGAGGCATCCACAAGTGGAACACATCAAGAAGATGGAAACGAGGTGTACAACAAGATGAACCTCATCTACCTCCCTCTTCACCTCCACAAGAGAACAACAATGCCAACGACAACGAAGAAAGACAAGAGGAAGAACAAGACAATGAAGAGGATGTTCCACCCCAACCCAAACAAAAGCTCTCACGAGTTCGAGCAAGAGTCTCAAGAGATCATCCTATCGAACAAATCTTCGATGATATTCAAACCAGGAGAATTACTAGCTCTAAAACTCGTTTGGATAACTTTTCTGAACATTACTCATTCATTTCTAGTGTTGAACCTATGAAGGTTGAAGAGACTCTTGATGATCCGGACTGGGTGAACACTATGCATGAAGAGCTACACAATTTCGAGAGGAACCAAGTATGGACGTTAGTTGAAAAGCCCGATGAGAAGCACAATGTCATTGGAACCAAATGGGTGTTTCAGAATAAGCAAGATGAAGATGGACAAATTGTATGCAACAAGGCTCGTCTCATCGCTCAAGGCTACACTCAAGTAGAAGGTATGGACTATGGTAAGACATATGCCCCATTGCTAGATTTGAGTCCATACGCATCTTACTTGCTTGTGCCAATCATCATGACATCACTTTATATCAAATGGACATAAAAAGTGGTTTTCTAAAAGGTGAAATTGAGGAGGAAGTGTATGTTAAACAACTTCCCGGCTTTGTTAATCCTAATAAATATGATCATGTTTACAAACTTCACAAAGCACTTTATGGTCTTAAACAAGCTCCTAGAGCATGGTATAAATGCTTGAATAAGTTTCTTATTGAAAAAGGCTTTGAAATTGGAAATTTTGATTCTACACTTTTTACTAAAAGGGTTAATGGTGAATTATTTGTGTGCCAAATTTATGTGGATGATATCATATTTGGTTCAACTAACCCTCATTTTAGTGAAAAGTTTGGAAGGCTAATTTCGGATAAATTTGAGATGTCTATGATGTGTTAACTCAAATTATTTCCTGGTTTGCAAATCAGAAAAACTAAGGAAGGTACCTTTGTTTCCCAAACAAAGTATAAAAAGGACTTATTCAAGAAGTTCAACATGCAAGAAAGCAAAGGCATGAAAACACCCATGCCTACTAGTGGACATCTTGACTTGACTAAGGATGGCAAACCGGTTGAACAAAAGGTTTACCGCTCTATGATTGGTTCATTGTTATATCTATGAGCCTCCCGTCCCGATATTATGCTAAGTGTGTAGCGTGCACGATGTCAAGCGGCCCCTAAAGAATGTCATCTTAAGGCTGTGAAAAGGATAGTGAGATACTTAATTCATGCACCAAACTTTGGCATTTGGTATCCTAAGAGGTCTTCTTTTGATCTAGTTGGCTACTCCGACTTGGACTATGCCGGAGACAAGGTTAATAGAAAGTCCACTTCAGGTACTTGTCAATTCTTGGTAGATCTCTTGTATCTTGGTCCTCCAAGAAACAAAACTCGATATCCTTATCCACCGCCGAAGCGGAATACATTGCCGCTGGATCATGTTGTGCTCAATTACTTTGGATGACCCAAACTTTTAAAGATTATGGGATACATGTGAGACATGTTCCATTGTTTTGCGATAATGAAAGTTCTATTAAGATTGCTCATAATCCCGTGCAACATTCTCGGACTAAGCATATTGAAGTTCGTCATCATTTCATTCAAGATCATGTTGCTAAAGGAGACATCGATCTTAAGCATGTTTGTATCGATAAGCAATTGGCGGATATATTCACCAAACCGCTTGACGAGAAAGTGTTTGGTCGTTTGAGAGGTGAACTAAACATCATTGATGCCTCAAACTTGGAGTAGGAACTCCATCTAGATGCATGCAAGGCATGAACCATTCTATGACTAATCCTTAATATTTCCTTAAGATGATGATCATATGTCTTGGATCTATAATTGTACCCTTGCAGGTTATCTAACCCCCGTAGGTACTTCGATGAGCTAAAATCCATGAGATTGCAAGTCACTCACAACTTAAGCAATCTCTACATCACCAAGTTTCTACTATATGGTTATGGAATATAAGGAAGGATGACCTCACTCAACATATCCTTTGACAATTCCCATATATCAGATTTCATTTGGTATCAAGTTACATGTTTGTCATTTTTGGATACACAAGTGCTCTTCCTTGCAAGACTAACCCATGTAGGAAGATGAACTCAAACTTCTAGTGGTGCTCTCAACCTTTGGTGGACTACATCAACCATGAGCATCCAACACAAGTTCAACTACATGAACAAGATCAGCACAACCCAAGGTATGCTATTCCATCTTAGAGAAGCTTTGACCCAATTCATGAGTTAAAGCAACTCAACAAAATGTGAATACATGAAAGTGCTTAAACGAAAAATGGTAACCCCATTTTGAGCTCAAACGATGAGTGTGACCTATGATCAAGTGACTTCACTTGACTCCTAAGTCAATATACTCTAACATAGGTGACTTTGTCGCCGACCCCTTCTAGATGAAGTTATCTAGTGTATCTATGATTTTGACTGTTGTTTCTATCTTTCTGTTTCCTTTTATCAAAAAAACTTCATCTAGATCTCTTCTCTTTTATGTCATTTCTAATTCATTGCAAATCTTTTAGTAAATTCCTTGCAAATCCTTAAGTGATTTTATTTGCCAAGTGAGCTGAGTTGACAAATTTTTTACTCTGTGTTGAACTCGGCCTCTCCGATTCAAACCTATCGCCCTAACTGAAACACAAGGTATCTTTGTGAATAGATCATCGGTTCAACCGACACGGTCTAACTCGGTTGCACTTATCAGGATCTTCTATGACTCCGCCAACTCGGTGTCCCCGATGAAAACGGATCGGCATTACTGATTTCATTGTTGAAGAAAACTTTTTGCCATTGCATCATGCACATCTTTTCCAGCTCCACTCAATGATTCTTATCCTCTACCTGCATCATAATATACATGTTGCTTTGTAATATGTCTCAAGGACCAAACCTAATTGACTCATACTCCAGAAGATCCCTTCTTGGAAATTGATGTCAAAGGGGGAGACAGAGAGCACATCAAAGCTTATCATATGGGAGAGAAAGACATTTTAGCCTTCCCAGATGCTTGTTGTCAATAGAGGGGAGAAGCCACATGTCTTCAAGAGGGGAAATACATGTTAAGACTTGTACGATTGAACCATTTCCTGCTTTAATGGTTCTTGCTCTAATTTTCTTTTCTTTCTTTGCTCTGATTTTCTCTTACCCTACCTTCTCCCATTATCCAATATCAGATTCAGGGGGAGAAAGAGTTCATATCCAAGGGAAGAAAATCTTTGGACTTCATTGCATATCTTTAATCTTTGGGGACATGTCCATATCCAAATGGAGTACTAAGTACTCACTCGTTACATGTCATCCTAGTCTTGGTACTCTTGTGGTTTCCTGAACTTGCTTTATTTAGAGTGTTCTTGTGTTATCTAACCTTGTTTTCTCAAGCCCATCTCTTCCAAAGCCAGCTCAAGACCACAAGGTAAGTATATGCATCATACTCATGTGCATGAGGATCTCTTGCTGCTGCACATATTGTTTGCAAGAAGGATTCATGAACATGTAGGTATAACTATTCTATCTACATCATTTGCTCTGATGCATATAGCCAAGATACATGTAACTCATTGCTCGCTCTGACATGCTTATGCATTCACATGTACCTACATTCCATCATTACATGATTGCATACATGTAGGGGGAGCCTATGCATGTTACATGTCCTTCTAAATCTTTACATGTTGCTATTCATATTTTTATCTAAAGCTTTGATGTATGTTGTCATCAATTACCAAAAAGGGGGAGATTGAAAGCACAAGTGCTCCCTGAGTGATTTTGGCAATCAATGACAACATATCTCTTGTTGGACTAATACTTTTATCAAGTGCATTTCAGATGAGTTCAACAATGGGGTGGCAAAGTCAAGAGGATGTGGAACCCCTTCAAAATGCTAAGGACAAGGATTGGCAAAGGCTCAAGACTATTCATTTTTATTTTTAGTGATCCAAGATCACATTGAGTCCATAGGAAAGCCAATACTATTAAAAGGGGATGAGGTGTTGCTTAATGGTCTACTTGCTCAAAGTGCTTAGTGATATTGCTCCAAAACCCTCAGCCACTTTCTCATTTCCACATATGTCCAAAACCTAAAGTTAAACTCGGCCCCACCGATTTGATCTATCCGGCGCCACCGAGTTCATTTGACATATCCGCTGCCAGAAACCCTAATCAATTCGGTCACACCGATACGGATCTTGGTCTCACCGAGATGGCCTTGCAAACTCTCTGTTACCTATTGTAATTATTTCGATCTCACTGAAATGTGCAATCGGTGCCATTGAGTTTGCTTGACCAACTCTCTGTTTGATCATTGTTGAAATCGGTCTCACCGAGTTCATGTGATAGGTCTCACCAACATGAGCTTTTGCCCTAGCCCTAGCACATCGGTCCCACCGAGTTGATCTTGTCGGTTCCATTGAGATTCCTAACGTTCACATTTTGAACTAAATTGGTCTCACCGAGTTCTTCTATTCGGTTTGACCGAGTTGGGTAAAAAGTGTGTAACAGTTGGATTTTGTGTGGAGGCTATATATACCCCTCCACCCCCTTCTCCACTTGTGAGAGAGCCATCAAAACATGCCTACACTTCCACTACTCATTTTGTGAGAGAGAACCACCTACTCATGTGTTGAGACCAAGACATTCCAATCCAACCACAAGAATCTTGATCTCTAGCCTTCCCCAAGTTGCTTTCCACTTAAATCATCTTTCCAGCATAGCCAAATCTGTGTGAGAGAGTTGAGTGTTGGGGATACTACCATTTGAAGCACAAGAGTAAGGAGTTCATCATCAACACACCATATATTACCTTTTAGAGAGTGGTGTCTCGTAGATTGGTTAGGTGTCACTTGGGAGCCTCCGTCAAGATTGTGGGGTTGAACCAAAGAGTTTGTACGGGCAAGGAGATCGCCTACTTCGTGAAGATCTACCCAAGTGAGGCAAGTCATTCGTGGGCGATGGCCATGGTGGGATAGACAAAGTTGCCTCTTCGTGGACCCTTCGTCGGTGGAGCCCTCCGTGGACTCGCGCAACCGTTACCCTTCGTGGGTTGCAGTCTCCACCAACGTGGATGTACGATAGCACCACCACCTATCGGAACCACGCTACGTGTCTTCATTGCGTTTGCACACTCCAATCCGATCCCTTTACTTTCTTGCAACTAGCATGCTTTACTATTTCCGCTGCCTATTCTCTTGCTATGCTTGCTTGAATTGTGTTGGGAATGCTTAAAATTGTGCCTATCTACAACCTCAACTTGAAGAACTTAAAAACTGCTACTTTTGCTTGTTGAGTGTCTAATCACCCCCCCCCTCTAGACACCTCTTCTCGATCCTTTCAGGATGGTGCGGTGGATGCGGTGGTGGAAGACAACAAGAAGGATGTGCACCCGCTGCTCGAAGTGCCTCCAAGGTCGCCGCGTCTAGGATAGGTGCTTGTAAGGTAGATTTCCCCCGCTCCCCAACTCCCAAGTACTAAAAAAATCATTGTATGAACCCTACAATCCATCGGTTTTGTGATGAATCGAGTGTGCAAATCTGATCCCTTAACCCCCTTTATATTCAATCTTCTCCTAACACTCGAACTGAGTCTGGCAACCCAATCTAAACCGCGGGTCGAATGTAGTAATGCTCGAATCGAGGGCTTACCTCCATTGCGATGTCCTGCCGGTGCGTTGGTGAATCAAGTGATCGACGCCTAGGATCGCCTTATAGTCCTTCTATCCGCCGCTCACCCTCAGCAGTGTGAGAGTGGGAAGAGGGGAGTGAGAGTGGTGAGGGAAGGTGAGGGTAATTATGCTGCCTCTTTGGGAAAGAACACGACTTCTTGAGAATGCTACCTCGCGTGCAGCCTCCAACTCCCACGTACCACGAGTTGCATCGCTCAGGCCTGGGTGTGGAAAAACGGTTGATTCGACTGTTCCCTAAATCCAGGCCCGGAGGTGCTTTAAGGTTCGTGCTGACCAACTTTTCGATGCGACCCACCCAACCAAACTGGACAAATTCTTCCTGCATGCCTGATTGGGGTGGAGGCAAGCAACCAAATCCATCCTTAGCGCTCGTGGGAGCGCCTATTTGGCGCATTGCATGATGGGAGAAAGGGCACGACTATGTCCCGTTCATTGCGAGTTGGAAGAAGCCCGCACACCGCCTCATAGATGGGCCATGTGGGTGACGTTCGGGAGGAATAGCAGGCGTGACTTCGGTAGCATGCATATTAGTTTGTTTTCCTTTTTTTGTTCATGTTTTTAAAACATTTAATTACTTAAAAAAATCACGAATATGAAAAAATGGTTAACCCATATTTAGAAAATGTTCAAAAACATATATTTGACTGAAACATGAATCATGCATTTAAAAAACAATGTCAAACATGTATAGGAAAATGTGTTAGATGTATAAAGTAATCTACCACGTGTATGAAGAAAAGTAGACAGCAAAACGTATGTTTGAAAAAAATGTTAATGTAGTGTAAAAAATGATAACTGAGTTAAAAAAATATTAATATCATTCAAAAAATTCAAAATGTATTAGAAAAATATTTGAACGTATTCTAACAAAAGTTTGAAAACATGTGTTGGAAAAAAAAAATCTTGAATATGTATTTGAAAAATATTTTACATGCATAAAAAAATGTTTAGGTGTACGCAAAAACTCTATAATGTCTATGAAAAATGTAGACATCAAAACATATATTTGAAAAGATGCTTATCATGTATTTCATAAATGTTTAATGTGTATACAGAAATGTTTCAGGCGTATATGAAAAGTGTGCAAAAACCTAGAAAAATTGTTAATTATATAATTAGAAACATTGTTAAATATGTATAAAAAAATTTCACATGAATACAAACAGTGTCAGCATGTATGAAAAAAGGTAGATATCGGAAAAAATATATAAAAAACATTAATCATGTATTCAAAAATATTTAAACTTGCATATTTGTTTTTCATATATATACAAAATGTAAATTATGTGTAAAATGTAGACATGTGTTGGAAAGAAGAAAAACCTACAAAAACTGGAGAAGATAGAAGAAAACCATGAAGCACAATAAAAATCAATGAAAACCAACAAAATCGAGAAACAAACACAGAAAAGTTTAAAAGGAAAAAACAATGAAAACCGAGCAAAAACACCGAAGAAAAAGTTTAGGCATGAAGAAAATGAACGAAAAATTACAAATTGTTACAGCCGATATATATCTCTTGCACTCGGAGAGATAGTTGCACGTAGAACACTCTCGCGAGAGTGCTTGCGCAAGATGGGCCAGCCCATGCGCACAAGAGCCACAAGCCCACAGCCTCGTTTTTATTCTTCACTTTTTTGTTCATGAAATATTATTTACTTTCTTATTTCTCTTTTGTTTATACTTCCAAATATTCTGAGGAAATATATCAACAACACTTATTATGAAATGTTTCAAAAAAAATGTTAACTGTGTATATAGATTTTTCTCTCATGTATACGGAAAATGTATGAGAAAATACAAAATGTGTGTGAAAATAGTAGCTCACGTAATTAAAAAAAATGTTAATCAAGCATTTGAAAAATCTAAAATGTGTATGGAAATTTTTTTTTGATCATGTATTAAAAAAGTTGATCTTGTATTTAAAAACATTAAACATGTATTTAAATTGTATTAGATATGTACCAAAAATATGTATAAAAAAATAGTGAAAACAGAGCGAAAACAAAAATGCCAATTAAAATTGAGAAGAAACAAAAAACGAAGAAGAAAGAAAGAAAAAATGTGAAAACTGAGAAAGAAGCAAAGAAACGAAAGAAAAATAATGGAGAAGAAAGAAAAGAAAAGAAAATGAAAACAGGGAAAGAAACGAAGAAAACTGGTGAAAAAACAAAAAAGCAGAAAAAAAAAACAGTGCAAAAACCGGCTCTTTGTATGTTGCGCCCTGCCGTTTTACCATGAACACCATGATCACTCAGTGGCTAGCATTGCTACAAACCATCTAGGAAACCTCTGGCTTCGATCCCTCGGTGCTAATGGGCTGCCATCTCGCATGAAGCGGGATAAAACTCTACTAATCGTTTGTGTTAAATGTTTTTGTATATATTGTTTTTTTCTTATATTCTTTTTATTTTTTCCTTTCTTAAACAATTCAGGATTTGGAAATATTATTCAAATTCAAAAAAGTTAATTGTGTTAAATTTTTGTGTATACAAAAAACTTCGTGATTTCAGAAATGTCACATATTCAGAAAACTGTTCATGATTTTTAAAACATATGTTCCATATATAAAAAATATTCACGGTCTTGATAAATTTTTCATGAAATTTTGAACTGTTCAAAATTTCAAAAAATGTTCATGAAGTATTAAAAATCCAAAAGAATGCAAAAATCATCCACGAATTACAAAACAATTTTATCTATTAGAAATTATTAAATAACTTTATAAAAATGTTCGTCAAAACAATTGTTTTTCATTACTTTACAATTGTTTCCCTAATTTCCAAAAATTGTTTGAAGATTCAAAGAAAATGTTCATGCGTTCAAAAAATGTTCATAGTTTTTAGAAAATAATAACTAATTTGAAAAAGTATTTGTGAGTTCAAAAACGTTCACAATTTAAAAAACATTCATGAATTTGAAAATTGGTCGTGGTTCTCAAAACAATTCTGCAAATTTAAAGAAATATTTATGAATTTCAAGATTGTTCATGGTTTTCAAAAAATGTTCATGATTTGTTAAAATGTTCACAATTTCAAAAAAAGAAGGAAAATGTAAAAGACAAGAAAATTTGAAAAATAAAAGGAAAAACAAACATGAAAAAAATGAGAGAAGAAAAGCAGAAAGGAAACACCAAAATGAAAAAAGGAAAGAAAATAACAATAATGAAAAGGCAGAAAAACCTCAAAAGAAAAAGCACACAAAGAAATAAAAGCCTGGGTCCTAGAGCCTTCGCAGAAATGGAAAGAGGTAATGGTTTGGACTAAATATACGTTAGGCAGCGTGCCCGGGGGGGGGGGGGGGGTAGGGTACGCACTCGGTCGTGAAGTAGCGACCTACGCAACAAATAGGGTTGGCCAGCGGTCGTAGCGGGGGATACATATCAGCTGTATCAAAATCCCTGGTTAAGATTCCTTGTGCAAAAGTTTGTTTTAAGCTGTGTTGCGGCGATAACTGGTGCATCTCACATCACTTGTCGTTGGCGAAGAGTTTGATGCATCTTATAAAAAAGCAAGGAGTTTCATGGGTTATCCACGGGTTCGGGAGGATAGGATATCACTCTAGGATGCTCTTTTCGTGAGATCCATTTTTTCTAACCAAATATTTTGTGAACCGCGTCTGAATTACGGAGCATTTTCTCTATTGTACTCCTCACGTTGAGAGCTTCAAAAATAGATCTCATGTTGATAGGTTTAATGATTTTATTGACCCAACTTGTACCCCTCCCCTCCATTGTGGTAAACTTATACTCTCCCGTGTGGTATACGGAACACACCTCCACACTCCATTGAACAAACCTTTGATGTGTCACGCAACACAGATCGTACAACACCATGCAACATTCCTTTGACATGACGTGCAATAACTTGTTCAAGATCACACAACACAGCTTGCGGAGCACACCTGTACTGCCCCTAGCATCACGCCTATGTTCTACCATGTAGTACAAATACATATTTAGGCAGCACACACGAACTAGGGAAAAAACAATTGTAGCCCCGCTCCTCATGTTGCATCTCCATCTTGTGAGGCTGCTCGTGCTCCTCGAGTAGTGCTCCCAATGGGTACTTTCTGATTAGTTGCTCCCAAAACACTTGGGAGTCGGACTGGGAAACAATTTCAAGTTTCAACCGTATGTCTGTGCAATGAGTCTTATGCGTCTGTGTTTTCTATTGTATGTGAATCGCGGCAGGAGCGATCAACAATCACCCGGTGGAGGTTACATTCCCCATTTTGGGAGGTTACAGAAGATTCTACTCCGGTTTGCCCCCCCCCCTCTCTTTCAATGTTTCCTCTACCATTCTTTTTTTCTTCCTGTATATTTTTTCTTTTCTCCCTTTTTATTTTTCATTTTTTTGTAAATTTGTGAATATTTTATTGGGTCAGTTGGATCCCACTTATTCCTCGGTGCCGATGCAGATGGTCTTGATGGAGTTGAGAATGGATAGTTGGCACTTGGGTGCACCATTTAATATCAACCAACAATGCATGATAACAAAGCTCCTCTTTTCCACCTTCAAAAATAAGTTGCACGCACGGGAGGGCTAGAAAGGAAACATTGTCAACAACTTGCACACCCGGCCAAATGACCAAGGCATGGAGCATATCCGTCCAACAAGTTGCATGTCCGTCCAGGTGACCAACACATATATCAGCTTACTTGCTCAGTGATTAACGCACCACTTGGCCAAGGATCGATTAATTGTCCACAATATATGCTCACGGACTCTTGGATGGTGTATTGATGTGGAGCATGCTACGGGCACCACCATGTCAAGAGTCCGTTTGGCAAGTGACACGTGCGACCTCTACTTCTCATACATAAAGGTGAATCTTCTCCTTTAAACATGTTCACTTGACCCCTTCGAGGATGGTATACTACTTGACACTCCACTCATGTGCATGCATAGGTATTGCCGGAGCGCTACGGACAACGAGGAGGAGTGCGAGCGCAATTGTACAACTACACCATCCGCGAGGAAAGCGTGGAAGCGAAGACGGAGTTGCGGCGTCTACAACGGCCGGACGTCTGACGTGCCACCAGATGTCCGACACTCTACAGCGTCCGGACGACCGACGTCCACCGAACGTCCGACGCACCCTCGACCAACAGCAGACCAAGCCTACAGCGGCCGGACGACTGACAAGACACCGGACGTCCGACGAGTCCCAGCGCCTGGACGACCGACACAGACCGGACGACCAGCGCCGCCTATCCAGATCCAAAACGTCGGAAGTCTGACGCCCTCCGGACGTCCGGACCCCCGCGAGCGACCGGACGTCTGACCCCGACCGGACGTCCGACAATGCCTGTGCGCAGCCGGGCCTTTGGCCTTGTATCCCTCTCCCACTTACTCCTTCGTGGCTTAGACTACAAATAGACATCCCCCTCATCCTTTCTAGGGTTAGCAAATATGATAGCTCATTCTTAGGTGAGCTTTGCTCCTACCTCTACTCTTGAGAGAGAGAGAGATACTACCACCACTCCCATGGAGTTCAAGACCTCCATCTGAAAAGATCCTGCGGGATATGATCAAGACCCCCTCGCGGGAAGATCCGTCTAGGATACCATCAAGACCTCCTCTTGGAGATGAACTCTACCTTGTATCTTTCCTTTTTTTGTTCATGTACCTTGTGGATCTTGTGTGTTTGATTGTCTAGTGGATGTGTGATTGGACTTGTTCTTGAGTGTTTCCCCTTGTGATTTCTCTCCGTTCTTCCCCGTGTTCATCGTGTTCTTCGAGGGAACCCACTCCAATCATGAAAGATCGTCCTACACCGGGTTAGCCCCGTATCATATGGTATCATGAGCCACGTTGATCACGTATTTGGAGTCCCTCCCATCGTTTTCTAGCCTTCTTTTGCTTGATTTCGTCCTAAATTTCGAAAATCCCCACCAATAATAGCCCTAATTTTTTTGTGATTTGTTGGTTTGATGAAGCTTTGTTGATTTTGATCCATGGATTTGCTTGGTTTCAAGTGGATCTAGCATCTCCCCAAGTTTCCCCTTCTTTCATCCACGAAATCTCATCAATTTTGACCCTGAAATCCCCAATTTCCACCCAAAATCGCGTCTCGAACTCGCATCTCGTGTTGACCCAAACCCACCGGACGACCGACACTTTCTCGGACGTCCGACCACCTGGAACCACCGGACGACCGGAACCACCCATCCCGAGCCAAAACAGCAGATTTCCAGCCATTTCTGGACGTCCGTCCCGCGCTCCACCCATCGCTCCACCATAAGCTTTACTTGATAGGTGTGAGTGAACAAGTCCGGTACCAATTCCACTATTCTTTCATTTCACATTGAGTGAAACGGGATACATCCTCAACTTTGGGAAAAGGTAACTTGGTATTGTTTATCTCATTTCCTACTCACCTCTACTCGAGTCTTGTGATGGATAGGCAAGGCACTTCACCTTTGGTCTACAACAACAACAACGAGTTCAATGTCAGGAAAAACTCCACCGATGCCAAGATGCCAGCTCAAATGGAGGAGATCAAAGCCCTCATCAAGGCCTACAAGCGGCCTTCCTCATCTTCAAGAAGACGCTCAAGAGCACATTCTTCTGAGCTACCATCTCCGGCAAGGTCACATCGGTATCGACACCATCACCAACAAGAACGTGAAGGTCAAGATCTCAACAACAACTACCGCTGAATGACTTCACCATCTCCCTTGGCATCTTCGCCAAGCGACTTCAAGGCATCTTCGCCTACGGACCTACGACATCTTCGCCAACAAGCACCTCGAGACTATGCTCAAGAGAAGCTCCCCAAGCTCAAGTCCACGAATTCCACAAGCTACTACGACCTCGACATCGACCACGCGGTTCCTTTCTATGGGACTCAAGAACCGGAGGAGTATCTCGAGTGGGAGTGCTTCATGGCCGACTACCTCAACCTACATCAAGTCCCTTCCAAAGATCAAGTGAAGTGTGCCACGAGAAACTTCCATGACTACGCCTCGACATGGTGGCTTCACACACCTTCGGAGATCTACGACATGAGTTGGTCCAAGACGAAGAGAGCTATGCGGCGAGAGTTCGTGCCTCCAACCTACATGGAACAACTTCTACGCCAATTGGAGAACACCATCCAAGGATCCAAGTCCACTAACGCGTACTTCAAGGAGATGAAGAATGCCCTGCGACGAGCCGACGTGGACGACCCCATTTCAATGAAGTTCCACTTATTGATGGGATTGAACAATGACATCTACAAGACTATCTTTCTCGAGAACTACAAGTCCCTCGACGACAACTACATTGGTGCTCTCAAGGCAGCACAAGAACTCATGAAGGCCAAAGCTTCTCCACCCAAAGCTCACTTCGCGGCAACCAAGCTCCACGGCAACAAGCATGAGGATAGCACCAGCAAGATGTCCAAGCCCAACGAGCTCCAAGACGATGCTCCCAAGTGCGACTTCACCGCCATCCCTCTTTGTGGCATTGATGATGCCGAGTCTACCACGACTCTTTTTCTAGATGGTGCGGTGACGAGTACGACTACGAAGACCCTCAAGGACCAAGCCTTGGAGGCGAGCGACAAGATGGCGAGCAAGGATGATGCTTCCATCTTAGGAGGCGAGAGTGATGATGTTGTCGGCGTTCTGGGAACGGGGGTCCCCAGACTTGCCTGCCTGCGGCCCACGGCGTGGCTCCACCAGTGGCCCATTATGGCCCGTCTTCATTAACCAAACACTCAAGACCCTCACGAGGGGCCAAACCTCGCGGGGCGGATGACGCAAAGCCTCCTCAGGGGAGGCCTCACCAGGAAGGCTCGCGAGGAGGCGCAGAGATCAAGGAAAGGGGTACCTCGCGAGGTCCCCGTGATACAAGCCATGACGACCAAGGCCAGGCGGGCGCCAGCACGTGCAGTGTCCTCGTTTCCCCTTTGGTGCTAAGGGGGCAAGCGCAGGCGCGGAGTACCGAGGCATCAGACAATGGTTTCAATATTGGTGCAACAAGACCAAGACTAGCAGGACGGAGATCACCATGGAGCCCAAGGCGGCGTCACCACCAGCGCCTTTGACAGGTGAAGACCACCTTTAGTCAGGATAGCTTGTACTAGTTGTCCCCTTTCAAAATGGCCGTTGTTGGATCCCTTCCCATTCAATATTTGGGGAGAGGACCAAGGCCTCTACAAATAGGGCTAGCCACCACAGTAGAAGGGGATTGAATCCTTCCCAAGCAGAACACCTCACCAGCTCAAGAACACCTCTCCTCACGAGGCTGTTCTTCCCTTGTACTGTTCATCATCAGCCCAAGAGGCAATCCACCACCACATACAGGAGTACGGTATTACACCATAACGGTGGCCCGAACTTGTATAAATCTTGTGTCTCTTGTGTTGCGAGTTCATCGAGCTAGCTTAGAAATCACGACGAGGCTGAGGGTGTGTTTCGGTAGGGGAAATCTTCATGCACACCCTAGTGTTAGAACCTTAAGGGTTTTGCCGGAACCCGATATCCGACATTTGGCGCGCCAGGTAGGGGTGCGCCGGAGCTTCTCCTTCCGTCGACCCGCACTCCGCCAACACTGCGCTTCACCCTCATGGCGGACGTCGCGCTTCCGGCTCCGGCGGCCGGCGCTGGCGCTGGGCCAGGGGGCTACGAGCCTTGGCCCCCGCCTTACGGCAGGTGCAGTGGCCGCACAAGCTCAAGCTAGAGATGTCGCCGCGCTACGACGATGCGGCGGGCCTGCTGGTTTTCCTGCTGGCATACGAGGTGGCCTTCCTCAAGGCCGGGGGTGACGACAAGGTCATGGCTAACTGGCTTCCCATGGCCCTCACTGGGGTCCCACGCGCTTGGCTGCTCAACCTGCCGGCGTCCTCTGTGGCCTCCTAGGAGGAACTGCGTGACCTCTTCCTCGCCCACTATGCGGTGCCGGCGCCCTGGTCGTCGCAGCTCTCCTGGGCGGCTCGCAGGCGCCATCCTCAGACCGCCACGCCAAGCCATTCTTTTGCCAGATCAGCGCCGTCCTCGCGCGGCAAGGAGCTCCCCCGGGTTGGGTGGCGCCTAAGGCCAACCTAACCTTCAACTCGGAAGATCACTCCGTCAACACCGCCTGTTCGGGTGCGCTCCCGATGCTCTGCACGCTCACCATCTGCCAGATGGCCGTCACCAAAACCCTCGTCGACGGCGGTGCCGGCCTCAACGTGCTCTCGGTCGAGGCCTTCATCCTCCTCCATGTACCGCTGGAGCGGCTCCGACCCAGCAAACCCTTCTCGGGCGTAGGGGGCGGTTCCTCTAGTTCCCTGGGGCAGATCCGCCTTCCCGTGTCCTTCGGCACCCACGACAACTACCGCACGGAGCTGGTCAACTTCAACATTGCCCACATCGGCCTCCCGTACAACGCCATCCTCGGGTACCTTGCCTTGGCTCAGTTCATGGCAGCAACCCATCCGGCCTACAACCTCATGAAGATGCCTGGGAGCAGCGGCGTCCTCACCGTAGCTGGAGATACCAAGTTGGCTCCACTTGTGCTCAAGCTGAACCTCAAGGCCGCCGCGGTGACACAGCCCGCCGGCGCGGACGTCTCCAAGGCCAAGGAAGTTGTACCAACCAAAAAGAAGCAGTTGTTCACTCAGGATAAGGCGGAGACCAAGCAGGTGCCAGTTGAGGAAGACGAGTCCTCAAGAGCCACCTTCACCATAGGTGCCGGCCTCGACCCCGACGAAGAGAAGGCGCTAGTGAAATTCTTGCGTGCGAACAAGGAGGTGTTCGCGTGGGAACCCAAGCAGCTAGTGGGGGTCACAAGGGAGGTGATTGAGCATCACCTGAATGTGTGCCCCAATGTACGCCCTGTGAAACAGAAGTCAAGGCGGCAATCCATGGAGAAGCATGCCTTCATCATCCAAGAAACCCACAAGCTGGAGGCGGCAGGTGTTATTCGCGAGGTTCGCTACCCCGAATGGTTGGCAAACCCCGTTGTCGTGCCGAAAAAGGGGGGAAAGGAGCACATGTGTGTCGACTTCACCAACCTCAACAAGGCCTGCCCCCAAGATCCGTTCCCGCTTCCCCGCATCGACCAGATCGTCGACTCCACCGCCGAGTGCGACCTGCTGTGTTTCCTGGATGCATTTTCGGGTTATCACCAGATCAAGATGGCTGTGGAAGACGTAGAGAAGACAGCCTTCCTGACCCCATGTGGGGTATACTGCTACACTTGTATGCCCTTCGGGTTGCGCAACGCCGGCGCAACCTTCCAACGGCTGATGCACATTGCCTTGGGCCAGAAGCTCGAGAAGAACACCGAGGCTTACGTTGAAGACATTGTGGTGAAGTCTCGGGAGGCAAGGACCTTGATCTAGGACCTGGAGGAGACCTTCGCGAGCCTTCGCTAGGTAGACCTGTGACTCAACCCTGAGAAATGCTTGTTCAGCGTCCCTTCAGGCAAGCTGCTTGGCTTTCTCGTGTCCCACAGGTGGATCAAAGCCAACTCAGAGAAGGTCAAGGCAATCGAAGACATGAGCCCGCCGCAAACCCTAAGAGAAATGCAGAAGCTCACCAGGCACGTGACTGCGTTATGACGCTTCATCTCCAAGCTGGGGGAACACGCCTTACTGTTCTTCCAGCTGATGAAGAAGAAGGGGCCATTTGAGTGGACAAAGGAGGCCGACAAAGCGTTTCAAGACCTCAAGAAATACCTGACCATCCCTCCTATGATGGTGGCGCCGCGCCCTCTCGAGCCCCTGGTGCTCTACCTTGCTGCCACTCCCTACTCCGCCAGCGCAGCCCTGGTGGCGGTTCGGGAGGAACGCCAAGCTAAGTCCGCGTCCCACCCAGCCACGGCCTCAGCCGGGGTGACACAAGACCAGGAAAGCCTCGCGATGACCACGACAACAGCAGCGGAGGACCAAGCTCAGCAGGAAGACGCCCCCAGGGCTGAAGAGGCTGCACCAAGCAGTTAGGCGCTGGGGGCTCTGTCGTCTCATGGAGTGCCTCAACCTCCGGAAGACACATGCCACGTCGGTGCACCCACCCTCGTCGAGCATCCGGTGTACTTCGTCAGCACGGTGTTGCGGGATGCAAGGTCACGATACCCCATGCCTCAGAAGCTCTTACTTGCGCTCTTGGTGGCCTCACGTAAGCTGCAACACTACTTTCAAGGTCACCCCAGCAAGGTCGTCTCGGCCTACCCGTTGGAAAGGGTACTCAGGAGCCCCAACTCCGCTGGGAGGGTCGCCGAATGCAACATCGAGCTGCAGTCGTTTCAGTTGGAGTTCAGCACAACGAGGGTCATCAAGGGAGCCGCACTTGCTGATTTCGTGGCTGAATGGACTGAGGCACCAGGGCTCAAGGCGGGCGAGGATCGGTCTTTCTCCCCAGGAAGTGAGGCACCAGATGGCTGGGTCATGTACTTCGATGGTGCATTCTCGTGGCAGGGCGCGGGGGCTGGCGCAGTGCTTATATCCCCCACTCTGGACAATCTCTACTATGCCGTACAGCTCTGCTTCCAGCAGGGCGAGAAGGTCTCCAACAACATAGCAGAATATGAGGGCCTCATAGCAGGCCTGAAAGCTGCAACAACGCTGGGAGTGAAGTGTCTCTTCATCAAGAGCGATTCACAACTCCTCGTCTACTTCTCCAACAAGGCGTATGAGCCAAAGGACGAGCACATGGAAGCGTATCTTGCGGAAGTGCGCAAGATGGAGAAGCAGTTTTGGGGGCTAGAGTTGCAGCATGTGCCCCACGACACCAACCAAGAGGCTGATGACATCGCCGGGAGGGCATCCAAATGGCTGCCTCAGGAGCCTGGCGATTTCGAGGAAGGACTCTTCAAGCCGTCGGCGGCACCATCACTTTCAAGAACGGCACAGCCTCAGGAAGAGCTCCCTCAGCCACCTGCCACAAGAGCCCCGACCTGTGGCCCGACCTCGGGAGCGCGCCTACTCTTGGCACTGGAGCCTCAGGAGGGTTGCTGGACCAAGGAATTCAAAGAATACCTGACGCAAGGGACGCTACTGGAGAAAGAGGAGGACGCGGAACGCGTGGCCCGGCAGGCCACGGCCTACTGCATCCAAGACGGTGAGTTATACCGGAGGCGGCCGAATGACGTTTCCCTGCGTTGCATCTCCAGGGAATAGGGGAAGGAGCTGCTGGCCGACATACACGGTGGAGATTGCGGACACCACTCGTTGTCCCGGACCCTCGTCGGCAAGGCGTTCCACAGCGGGTTCTACTGGCCTATGGCACTCAACAACGCGACCGAGCTGGTGAAGTCCTGCGAGGCCTGCCAATTCCACGCCAAGCAGATCCATCAGCCAGCACAGGGCATAAAGACCATCCCGCTCTCATGGCTGTTCGCGGTCTTGGGACTGGATATCTTGGGCCCATTCCCTCGAGCGCCTAGGGGCTACCGCTACCTCTACGTCGCCATCGACAAGTTCACCAAGTGGGCGGAGGTGGAAGCCGTCCGCACCATCCCAGCGGGTCCGCGGTCAAGTTCATCAAGGACCTCGTGAGCCGATTTGGGGTCCCTAACCGCATCATCACTGACAACGGTTCACAGTTCACCAGCAATCTCTTCAAAACGTATTGTGCTAACCTTGGAACGCAGATCTGCTACGCTTCGGTGGCGCACCCCTGGAGCAACAGCCAGGCCGAACGCGCCAACGCGGAGGTCTGATACGTCTCCAACGTATCTATAATTTTTGATTGTTCCATTCTATTATATTACCCCTTTTGGATGTTTATGGGCTCTATTTTACACATTTATATCATTTTTGGGACTAACCTACTAACCAGAGGCCCAACCCGTATTGCTCTTTTTTTTGCCTATTTCAGTATTTCGAAGAAAGGGAATATCAAACGGAGTCCAAACGGAATGAAACCTTCAGGAGCGTGATTTTTGGAACGAACGTGATCTAGAGGACTTGGAGTGCAAGTCAAGAAGCAGCCGAGGTGGCCACGAGAGGGTAGGGCGCGCCCACCCCTACAGGGCGCACCCCCTGTCTCGTGGGCCCCTCGTCCGGCCACTGACGTACTTCTTCCTCCTATATAAGCCTACTTACCCCGAAAACATCCAGGGAGCCAACGAAACACAATTTCCACCACTGTAACCTTTTGTATCCGCGAGATCCCATCTTGGAGCCTTCGTCGGTGCTCCGTCGGAGGGGGAATCGACCACGGAGGGCTTCCACATCAACACCATAGCCCCTCCAATGAGTTGTGAGTAGTTTACCACAGACCTTCGGGTCCTTAGTTATTAGCTAGATGGCTTCTTCTCTCTTTTTTGATCTAAATACAATGTTCTCCCCCCTCTCTTGTGGAGATCTATTCGATGTAAACTCTTTTTGCGGTGTGTTTGTCGAGATCCGATGAATTGTGGGTTTATGATCAAGTTTATCTATGAGAAATATTTGAATCTCCTCTGAATCCTTTTATGTATGATTGAGTTATCTTTGCAAGTCTCTTCGAATTATCAGTTCGGTTTGGTCTACTAGATTGATCTTTCTTGCCATGGGAGAAGTGCTTAGCTTTGGGTTCAATCTTGCGATGTCCTTACCCAGTGACAGAAAGGGTTGCAAGGCACATATTGTATTGTTGCCATCGAGGATAAAAAGATGGGGTTTATATCATATTACATGAATTTATCCCTCTACATCATGTCATCTTGCTTAAGGCGTTACTCTGTTCTTATGAACTTAATACTCTAGATGCAGGCAGGAGTCGGTCGATGTGTGGAGTAATAGTAGTAGATGCAGGCAGGAGTCGGTCTACTTGTTGCGGACGTGATGCCTATATACATGATCATGCCTAGGTAATCTCATAATTATTCGCTTTTCTATCAATTGCTCGACAGTAATTTGTTCACCCACCATAATACTTATGCTATCTTGAGAGAAGCCTCTAGTGAAACCTATGGCCCTCGGGTCTATCTTTTACCATATTTGCTTTCAATCTATTTTTATTTGCATCTTTACTTTTTGCATCTATCTTATAAAATACCAAAAATATATTTATCTTATCTTACTATGTCTATTAGATCTCACTTTCGCAAGTGGCCGTGAAGGGATTGACAACCCCTTTATTGCGTTGGTTGTGAGTTCTTTGTTTGTTTGTGTAGGTGCGTGGGACTTTTAAGGAGCCTCCTACTAGATTGATACCTTGGTTCTCAAAAACTGAGGGAAATACTTACACTACTATTGCTGCATCACCCTTTCCTCTTCAAGGAAAACCAACGCAAGCTCAAGATGTAGCAAGAAGGATTTCTGGCGCCATTGCCGGGGAGGTCTTCACTCAAGTAAAGACATACCAAGTACCCATCACAAACTCATCTCCCTCGCATTTACATTATTTGCCATTTGCCTCTCGTTTTCCTCTCCCCCACTTCACCCTGCCGTTTTATTCGCCCTCTCTTTCCCAATCTCCTCCTCTCTTTTCTGTTTGCCTTCCCGTTGCCATGGCCGAATAAAAAGAACTAAGGGCCCTTTCCTAGGTTCTAGTACCTTGGATATCCCTCTATCCTCTCTAAACTCATGAATAATGATGCTATAGAAAGACCCACCGGGGTCACCAATGAGAGCTTAAATAATTTTGACGAGGATGACTCTGGAATTTTTCGTTATTTACTTGACGAGTCTTTAAAAGATGCTTGGGATAGGTTATTAAGGATTCGGGCTAGCTATGTGCCACAATATCAAATTGAAGTTTACTTAAAAAGTTTCTATGTTGGCTTGCCCGCTTCTTTCAAACAAGTTTTAGATTCTATTTTTGAAGAAGGTCTTCTTGAAGGGGATTGTCGGTGTCAAAACTGGCGGATCTCAGGTAGGGGGTCCCGAACTGTGCGTCTAGGCGGATGGTAACAAGAGACGAGGGACACAATGTTTTTACCCAGGTTCGGGCCCTCTCGATGGAGGTAAAACCCTACGTCCTGCTTGATTAATATTGATGATATGGGTAGTACAAGAGTAGATCTACCACGAGATCAAGGAGGCTAAACCCTAGAAGCTAGCCTATGGTATGATTGTTGAGATGTATATTCGCCCCACGGACTAAGGCCCTCCGGTTTATATAGACACCGGAGAGGGCTAGGGTTACAGAGTCGGTTACAATGGTAGGAGATCTACATATCCAGATCGCTGTGCTTGCCTTCCACGCCAAGGAAAGTACCATCCGGACACGAGCGAGTCTTCAATCTTCTATCTTCGTAGTCCGGGAGTTGGCGGATATTGATAGTCCGGCTGTCCGGACACCCCTAGTCCAGACTCCTCGGAGCCCCGAACCAGGCTTCAATGACGATAAGTCCAGCGAGCTTGTAGTCTTCGGTGTTGCAAGGCGGGTTCTCCCTTCAAATCCCATGTACCTGCCGAATAATGTCCGGCTTCATCTTGAATATTGTGCTCCTTGGCTTCTACGCCAAATTATGGCCCTCTTCCACGCGTCGCACGAATGCGAAAAGCCAGGGTGCCTTTTACATTTCACCCCTTAGTCGTGCGGGTCGTCCGCCTATAAAAGAGGCAAGGATCCAGATCCAAACCGCACCGTCTTCCTCCCGCGTATACTCCATCGAAGCGCCTCTGACCTAAAAATCCATTCCACCATGGATCGTCAACGCGGCTCTTCCTCACGCGCCCCTAGCCCATCGCCAGGGAATTGGAGGAGGTGCTCTATTTCGCATAATGAGCTAGTGAAGCTCCAAATGGAGGGGTTTCTCCCTCCGGCCTTCATGGTTCCAGTCCGAGCCGGACTGGTTACTTATCAAGGTGGGAGGCAGGCGGAGGACACTCCAAGCCCCAACAAGGGGGAGCGAGTGTGCTTCGTCCCCTATCTGATAAGGGGGCTCGGATTTCCAATACATCCGTTCCTCCGCGGGCTCCTGAAGTTCTACGGACTCCAGCTCCACCACCTCACGCCCGCCTCTGTACCGCACATCGCGGGCTACGTAGCTCTTTGTGAGCTATTTCTGGGCATCGAGCCCCATTTTGCATTGTGGAAGAGGTTGTTTTGCCTTGTACCCCGTTCTCATCAGGGGTCCATATATCAAGTGGGCGGCGCCGAAATATGGCGCATCGCCGGGACCGGATACCTACCCGGCACTCCCAAGAAGGCGTCCGAAGACTGTCCCTCGGAGTGGTTTTATATTGGAGACGCCCCGCTGCCGGATCCAGTCCGGATTGGCTTCCCGGAGTTTAGTGCTGCTCCCTTGAAGAAATGCCTTAGCTGGCGCCCGCGGAGCCCCCGTTTGGAAGAAGACAAGAGCGTCCATTACTTGATGGGCCGGATAAGATTAATGGCTCATTCCAGCTCGACCATGATCGGAGTCATGGCGACGTGCATCAAGCGAGGGGTGCAGCCACTGCAATACAGAGGCCACCCCATGTGGGATTTCAACGGGAAGACGATGCTACCGGCACGGCCAAGAAGGGCGGATTCGACCGAGGATCTGGTGAAGATCTGTCCGGCTGTACAAGGGGAGAAGGAGGACTTCCTTCGCCCGAACCCTTTGGATGGGTTTTCCATGATCAACCCTAGAGGATGGGTAACCGAACACCTCAAAGGGTTCTACCCGTGCTTTCGAAGTTTGAGCTTCTTACATTATGTCTTCGGCGCAGGGTCTACGCCGGACTGTGGAGGACATGGTGAGTCTGCCCACAACCCGAGGACCCGAAGGATCCACAGGTCCGGCCTCCGAAGAGGATCCGGACATCGAGGTGGAGCTGATCGACGGGGTGTATCACCAGCTCAGCATAGACAATGCTTTGGTCGCCATTACGGCGGACTACCCCGGACTAAGTTCGGCTTCCCAGGTGACCACGACCGAAGTCCGGACACCGTCATCTTATCCTTGTCTATTTCTGACCTTCGCGAACGATGGTATTTTGCAGGAACCGCCTTTACGGCAGGAGGAAAAGGAGCGCCGTGCGGACGGAAACGTCGCCGCAGAGGTATAGCTCGTGTTTGAATTTTTCGAGCAACGTGCCGAGGAAACGTCTAAGTGCTCATGATCTTTATAGGAGAAAAAGCGCTCGCCGGACTGCGAGCGCAGGAATTGCCGATCCGACCAACACCAGCCAGGCTCCAGCGCCTGGACTGGAGGGGGAGGCAAGCGCAAGACTCGAACCGGATCCTGCTCGAACGGAGGATACCGGCGCATCGTCCGCCACCAAGTGCGAGGTGGAGAGCGCTATGAATCATAAGCGCCACGGACAAGTATTTCAAGAAGCGTGCTTTTCCCCGAGGCATTGGATGCCTTTAACGAGGGACGCATCTCCGTGCTGCTCAAATGGTTTTACCAGAGCCACGGAGCAAAGTATGTTAAAGACATACGGGTAAGGGAATTTTAATGGTTGTATATACCAGTAGCCCCCGAGACTTAAATTAGTTATGCTAACTGATTTAAGGATCATTTGAAATTTCGGGCACTTAATGAGAAGAATGCCCAGCTGTCTCGGGAGCTGCAAGATTGCAAGGCCCAACTTGAGGTCAAGACTTGCTGCCGCAGGAGGAGACGAAAAGACCCCTCCGGTAACACATTTGTATAAATTAATATAAGCGCTGTGCGGCGTGCGCATGAGTCTAAGAATGACGTTGCGAGTACCACGGACAAGATCCGGACAGCAAGCATTGCTGCGCCTTGACTAAAGGCTGGAGAGTGTGCTGAATAGGGTTCAGCAGGAAAGGAACAAGCTCCAAGATGCCAACGCCAAGCTCGGAGAAGAGTTAAAAGGTGCGCAGGCCGAGCTGTCCGGCTCCGTTAAGGAGAACCAGCGACTTCGTCGCGGCATATATAGTAAGTGCTTGAGCGAACTATTTTGAAAAGAAGAGTTCGGCGAGGAAGTATTTTGACATGGTATGTCTTGTAGGTATACTCACGGGTCGTCCTGCAGAGGAGATGCCCATATCAATGGGTGATCAACTTCCCGAACTGTTGCAGCTACTCTAACGAGTTCGGCAGGCAATGAGCGGCGTCGTTCAGGCTTTATGGCCAGCCCTCACCCTACCCGAGGGCCTCGGGGAGCTTGCGGAGAAGCTACAGGGAGTGCGACAGCGCTTACGGTTGTGGAAGATATCGGCTTGCCGTCAAGGTGCCAGGGAGGCTTGGGCCATGGTGAAGACGCGGTACAAGAAGGCGGACCCCAACCACATGGCCGGAGTTAGACCGGTGGGGCACGATGGGAAGGAGATCCTGTGAGTTTAGTGTACAGCCAAGTAGAGTTGGCTGCTAAGTTTTCCCAACGGGACTGTAAACTAGATAGCCTGTTAGACGGGATTGAGGAGGAATACAATCAATAAATTTGACAATGTATGTTATCCTTTAAAATGACATGTGAAATGCCTTCTAGCCCGATTGTAGATCGTTTGTCTTTGCCGACCTTTTCGCTTCGACCTCGGGACCCTAGAGTCCGGAGTGTGTCCGAATACCTTTTTGGTTAAGAAACAACCGTGGTATGCATGGAGACCAGGTGTAGGGGTCATTAGTGCTTTATCAGACAAGTGCCCAACTAGTTATGTTATATTACATGGTTAGTAAGAAACATCTTCCAGGAGAATAGTTCGTTAAGGGTTCCTTTCATTTGGGAGGCATGCCCTAAAGTGCATGTCCGGACTGCAAAGAGAGCGATAAAACATCCGGGGCAGATAGATAAATAAGCAAAAGTCATCTTTTAAATCACCGACCGAATATTCCCTTAAGAACGCTTAGCTTTCGGCTTCACCCATCGAGGTACACATCCGGTGACCGGCAAGAATAATCGCAGAGGTGCTCCTTTACCTCCTAGCCGAACAATCGGGAACGTAGGGGTAAGCACAGGAGCCAGGCAACCCAGCTTGGCCAAAACTTAAGTCATATCGATGCATATAATGGCGAGTAAAAGGTACATGTGGAAGCTTGACACATGTGTTGGGTATGAGACCCGTATAGTTGACCTTCTGTAAAAGAAGCCCCCAGGAATAACGAGTGCGGATGGCACATCATGCGTATGCGAAGAAATGCTAACATAGGCCCCGAAGGGCTTTTAAGTTAAAAGGATAAAAAGAGAAACAAAAGACAGCCGAAGTATAAAAGGTTGGACGGGGGAAGGGGACGAACTCTTAGTCCGGCGCTAGGCATAGAATCGTCGGAGTCGGGCTGCGTTCCATGGGTTCGGCTCGAGTCGGTTGTCCGACGCATTTCATAGACGGTATGCTCGCCGGTCAATACTTGATCAATAATGAAGGGGCCTTCCCATCTGGGCTTGAGCTTGTCCTTTTTCTTGTCCGGCAGGCGTAGAACTAGTTCGCCAACGTTGTAAGTCTTGGCCCGTACTTCTCTGCTTTGATATCTTCGGGCCTGCTGCTGATAGAATGCGGAACGAGCCTTCGCGACGTCGCGTTCTTCCTCCAATGTGTCCAAGCTGTCCTGCCGATCCAGCTCGGCCTCTCTTTCCTCATACATGCGCACTCGAGGTGAGTCATGAATAATGTCGCAGGGCAAGACTGCCTCTGCGCCGTATACCATAAAAAATGGTGTGAATCCGGTAGTACGGTTAGGCGTTGTCCGCAGCCCCCAGAGTACGGAGTCGAGCTCCTCGACCCATTGGGTGTCGGATTTAGTGAGTGACCTCACTAGTCTGGGTTTAATGCCGCTCATTATTAGACCATTTGCTCTTTCCACTTGACCGTTGGTTTGAGGGTGATAGACTGACGCATAGTCGAGCTTGATGCCCATATTTTTGCACCATGACTTAACCTCATCGGCCGTGAAGTTCGTGCTGTTGTCGGTGATGATCTTGTGGGGACTCAGAACGGTGTACCACCTCTGATATAAAGTCTATCACTGGTCCGGACTCTGCCGTTTTGACCGGTTTGGCCTCTATCCATTTGGTGAACTTATCCACCATGACCAATAGGTACTTTTTCTTGTGGGTTCCCCCTTTAAGGGGTCCAACCATGTCAAGCCCCTGCATCGCGAACGGCCGGGTAATGGGTATGGTTTTGAGGGGTGGGTGGCATATGGCTCGATTAGCAAAGAGTCGACAACCAACGATCATTGGACCAAGTCTGTGCATCTGCCCGAGCCGTCGGCCAATAAAATCTGACGGAATGCATTTCCTACCGGGGCCGGGCTGCTGCGTGGTGTCCGCCTAGTCCGCATGAATTTCAGCCAGAGGTTTCGCCCCTCTTCTTGGAGATACACCTTTGAAGGACTCCGGTAGTACTTTTCTTATAAAGTTCTCCCTCATGGACCTTGTAGGCCTTCGATCACCGGACTATGCAGCAGGCCTCATTTTGGTCTTCGGGAAGTTCCTGCCTAAGTAAGTAGGCTAGGAAAGGTTCTGTCCACGCGGCGATAACTGCCATTATGTCGTGGGCGGAGGGTGTTATGTCATCTGCCGAATCACCGATTGGTGCGGTTTTCTCCGGTTTGTCGCTGCCGGGCTCCTCTTCCCATAGTACGGATGGCTTGAAAAGCCGTTCTAGGAAGATATTTGGAGGGACAGCATCACGTTTCGCACCGATGCGTGCCAGGACGTCGGCCGCTTGGTTATTATCTCGGGCTATGTGATGGAATTCGAGTCCTTCAAACCGAGCTGACATTTTTAGGACAGCGTTACGATATGCTGCCATTTTCGGATCCTTGGCGTCGAAGTCTCCGTTTATTTGGGATATTGCAAGGTTTGAGTCCCCGCGCACCTCTAGGCGTTGAATGCCCATGGAGACCGCCATCCGGAGACCATGTAGTAGGGCCTCGTATTCGGCTGCATTGTTGGAGTCCGTGTACATTATTTGAAGTACATCTTCGATCAGTATCTCCGGTGGGGACGTCGAGACGACGCCTTGACCCCATCCGCCAACATTTTGGAACCGTCGAAGTGCATAGTCAATTGGAGTATCGCCGTACTCTTTAGGGAGTTCGGCTTCATCCATTCGCGGCGAAGTCAGCCAAAACTTGTGACTTTATAGCTCGTCGAGGTTTGTAAGTGATGTCGAATGGTAAGAGCTCGATGGCCCATTTTGCTATCCTGCCCGTTGCGTCGCGGTTGTTTATAATGTCATTGAGTGGTACTTCAGAGGCCACTGTTATCGATCACTCTTGAAAGTAGTGCCGAAGCTTTCGAGACGCCATGAACACCGCGTATGCTATCTTTTGATAGTGCGGGTAGCGGGATTTGCAGGGGGTTAACACAGTGGATACATAATGCACTGGTTTTTGAAGAGGGAATTTATGCCCTTCTGTCGCTCGTTCGACGACGAGGACTGCACTTACAACTTGATGTGTTGCTGCGATGTATAACAACATTGGTTCACCCAGAGTGGGCGCAGCCAGGACCGGATTTGTTGCCAGTATGGCCTTTATTTCTTCGAGTCCGGCAGTGGCGGCATCCGTCCACTCGAAGTGTTCGGTGCGCCTTAGGAGGCGATAGAGGGGCAACGCCTTTTCTCCTAAACGGGAGATAAAGCGGCTTAAAGCTGCCACACATCCTGTTAATTTTTGTATTTGCTTGAGGTCTTTTGGAATATCCAAGCGTGTGAGCCGGATTTTGGCCGGATTTGCTTCAATTCCTCTACCGGATACGATGAAGCCCAAAGCAGCTTTCCGGTGATACGCCAAAACACATTTTTCCGGATTCAACTTTATGTCATATGCTCGAGGTTGTCGAATGTGAGCCTCAAATCGTCTACTAAAGTTTCGGCGTGTTTTGTTTTGACGACTACATCGTCACGTTTGCCTCATTGTTTTGCCGATCCGAGTGGCGGACATGTTTGAATCATGCGCCGATATGTTGCGCCGGCATTTTTGAGTCCGAAGGGCATCGTGTTGAAGCAGAATAGTCCATATGGAGTGATAAACGCCGTTGCGGCTTGGTCTGCTTCTGCCATCTTGATTTGATGATAGCCAGAGTATGCATCCAGGAAGCACAACGAATCGTGCCTTGCTGTAGCATCGATAATTTGATCAATGCGGGGGAGAGGGAAGGGATCCTTTGGGCAAGCTTTATTGAGGTCTTTAAAATCGACGCAGAGGCGCCAGGATTTATCCTTCTTTGGTACCTTCACCAAATTTGCTAGCCAGTCCGGATGTTTAATATCTCTAATGAATCTGGCTTCCAATAGTTTGGCTAGCTCTTCTCCCATTGCCTGTCTTTTGGGCTCGGAAAATCGTCGAAGAGCCTGTTTGACTGGCTTGAATCCTTTTAGGATGTTTAGGCTGTGTTCTGCCAACTTGCGATGGATTCCGGGCATGTCCGAACGATGCCAGGCGAAGATATCCCAATTTTCCCGAAGGAATTCACGTAGTGCGGCGTCTACTTCGGGGTTCAACTGTGCCCCGATGGAGGCCATCTTTGTTGGGTCCGTTGGATGGACCTGGAATTTTATTATCTCATCTGCTGGTTTGAAGGAGGTGGACTTGGATCTTTTGTCGAGTATCACATCGTCCCCATTCGTCACCGAGACCGCAGCTGGTGAGTTCCTCTGCCGCTAGGGCTTCGGATAGTGCCTCGAGGGCTAGTGCGGCTGTCTTATTTTCGTCGCGGAGTGCTATGTCCGGATCACTAGTGAGAGTGATTATTCCGCCGGGCCCATGCATTTTGAGCTTCACGTACCCGTAATGAGGTATTGCTTGAAAATTGTGAATGCCTCTCGTCCTAATATGGCGTGATACCCATCGCCGAACGGGCCACTTGGAACGTGACTTCTTCGGATCTGTAATTGTCCGGAGAGCCAACACCACATCGAGTGTGATTTTTCCGTCTGCGCGCTCTCGCTAGGGATTATTCCTCTAAAGGTTGTCTTTGCTTCGCTCAATACGGCTCCAATCGATTTCCATTTTTCGCAGAGTTTCCTCATAAATGAGGTTTAGTCATTGCCGCCATCCATGAGGACCTTTGTCGGTCGAAAGTCGCCCACTATGGGACTAAGTACCAGTCAGGGTGGCGCCCGTTGTTTCGAATGTGGGCTCGTCGCCTGGCATTGAAGGTAATAGCTGTGTCCTCCATGGATTTTTGTTGCTACTTGGTAGACTTCGCGAAGTTCGCGGACTATTCGTTTTGCATATTATTTGATGCGAAAGTCTCAAGACTATTGATACCGCGGTTGGTATTGTTGGAGTGGTTTCGAGCTAGAAGCTCTTCGCCACTTTTGGCCACCGCCGTAATATCCAACATGCTCGAAGGCTATGTGTTGGGACGGCTCCCCTACGTACTATGAAGTTTACAGGTCCATTGAGTCATCCCTCCGAAGACGGTTCCGTTTCCCTTGTTGGGTTTTTGTTTTTCGTTTTTGCATCCGGGGCCCGATTGTAAGGCGCCCTTTTATCATGGATTTGGGTTTGGGGCGGATTATCCCAAAATTGATTTTCGGTCTTCCGGAAACTCTCCATCGCACAGTACTTTCATACAATGGATGCCAGATCGGTGAAGCGCGTAATTTTGCGACGATCAATCGTTTAGTATTCCCTTGTCCGTGCAGTTATTGCAGAAGATTGATATTGCGTTTTCCTCTCGGCAGTCCTTTATCCTGTCCATAACCAGGAGGAATCTGGCCCAGTAGTGATGTACTATTTCAGTAGGCTCTTGCCGAATTAGAGATAGATCGCATATGTCTGGGCGGGTGGGTGGAACAAAATCCGGATCCTTGCCCATCTTGAGGCTCAGAGGCCAAGGAGTTTCCGAATTCAGAAGCTTGGTTTGCTGGGCGCAATCTAGCGAGTCCGGGGCGATGCATGATTTTAAGTTCCATGCTCGATTGAAGTCCGTCCCTCCGCGGGAATCCGGCATGGAGGGTTCGGGAATCCGGACATGAATTGTCTTCAACATTGGCAAAGAGTTGCCGTATTGTTCCTCCACCACAGAGACGTGGTGGGTGGCCTGGGGAGAGTTGATCTCTCTCAGATCGGTTTTAAGCCCAATCTGGTTGTAGTCCGTAGCGACTCCCAGGGCGGCGATGCGATCCAAGAGCTCGTTAACAGATGAGAGCTCGATTGGATCTAACTGTTCGGCAGCTTTAGGGCTGACGCGAAGATTGCTTCCGACGACTTGAGAAGTCATTGCCGAAGCGGCGGCCGGACAGGCAGTCATGAGAAAACCACCAAGCCGGATAGTTTGGCCGGCGGCCAAGGCCCCTCCGGCGAAAACGCCGTCTTTGAAGACGGGTGGAGGCATCCGCTCTATCGGCGACGACACAGAGGAACTCTCAATGAAAGCACCAATGTCGGTGTCAAAACCGGCGGATCTCGGGTAGGGGGTCCCGAACTGTGCGTCTAGGCGGATGGTAACAAGAGACGAGGGACACAATGTTTTTACCTGTGTTGGGCCCTCTCGATGGAGGTAAAACCCCACGCCCCTGCTTGATTAATATTGATGATATGGGTAGTACAAGAGTAGATCTACCACGAGATCAAGGAGGCTAAACCCTAGAAGCTAGCCTATGGTATGATTGTTGAGATGTATATTCGTCCTACGGACTAAGGCCCTCCGGTTTATATAGACACCGGAGAGGGCTAGGGTTACACAGAGTCGGTTACAATGGTAGGAGATCTACATATCCGTATCGCCAAGCTTGCCTTCCACGCCAAGGAATACCATCCGGACACGAGCCGGAGTCTTCAATATTCTATCTTCGTAGTCCGGCGGATATTGATAGTCCGGCTGTCCGGACACCCCCTAGTCCAGGACTCCCTCAGGGATGCTATAGATACTTATGAAAAAAATGAAAACCATATTTGGGCACCCTATGAATGATATGGTTGAATCTACCACCCTCTTATGCATTTATCAAAACGAAATTATCAAATAGATGAAGTCTAGTTTAGATGCAAATTTCCGTAACATGCTTAATCTTACTTCCTCCATTAATGGCAATGTGCTTTCCCAAAATAGAAGGATGAATGCCATATAAAGGAAATTTGCTCTTTTCTTTCCGAGTGCCAAAGATGGCACTACTTAGATCTATCTTCGCTTTTATGCCTAGCTAGGGGCGTTAAACGATAGCGCTAGTTGGGAGGCAACCCAATTTTCTTTGTGTTTTTTGTATTTTTTCCTGTTTAGTAATAAAACTTGAATCTACCTTCTGTTTAGACGTGTTTTTATCTTTTAATTAGTGTTTGTGCCAAGTAGAACCTGTAGGATAACCTATGATGATAGTTGATTTGATTCTGCTGAAAAAAAGAAACTTTGCGCGCACGCATTTAGTTTTGTTAAATCACAGAAACATTCTTTTGAGTTGATTCGTTTTGCTGCTGATCAATAGACAAATTTTACAGGACTTCATATTTTGGTAGGATTTTTAGAGTTCCAGAAGTTTGCGTTAGTTATAGATTGCTACAGACTATTCTGTGTTTGATAGATTCTGTTTTTCGTGTGTTGTTTGCTTATTTTGATGCAACTATGGCTAGTAAAATAGTTTATAAACCATAGAGAAGTTGGAATACAGTAGGTTTAACACCAAAATAAATAAATAATGAGTTCATTACAGTACCTTATGTGGTGGTTTTGTTTTCTTTCACTAACGGAGCTTATAAGATTTCCTGTTGAGTTTTGTGTTGTGAAGTTTTCAAGTTTTGGGTAAAGCTTTTATGGACTATGGAATAAGGAGTGGCAAGATCCTAAGCTTGGGGATGCCCATGGAACCCCAAGATATTCAAGGATATCCAAAATCCTAAGCTTGGGGATGCCCCAGGAAGGCATCCCCTCTTTCGTCTTCGTTCATTGGTAACTTTACTTGGAGCTATATTTTTATTCGCCACATGATATGTGTTTTGCTTGGAGCGTCGTGTATTATATTAGTCTTTGCTTTTTAGTTCACCACAATCATCCTTGCTGTACACACCTTTTGGGAGAAGCCCAGTTGATTAGAATTTGCTAGAATACTCTATGTGCTTCAGTTATATCTTTTGAGCTTGATAGTTTTCGCTCTAGTGCTTCACTTATATCTTTTAGAGCACGGCGGTGGCTTAATTTTGAAGAAATTGCTAGTCTCTCATGCTTCACTTATATTATTTTGGGAGTCTTTTAGAACAGCATGGTATTTGCTATGGTTACTAATTTGGTCCTAGAATGATGAGCATCCAAGTTGGGTATAATAAAAACTATCATAGAAAGTGAATTGGATGCTATGATCAATTTGATACTTGATAATTATTTTGAGATATGGAGGTAGTGATATTAAAGTCATGCTAGTCGAGGTGATTATGAAAAATGCTTGTGTTGAGGTTTGTGATTCCCGTAGCATGCACGTATGGTGAACCGCTTTTTGATGAAGTTGGAGCACAATTTTATTTATTGATTGTCTTCCTTATGAGTGGCGATCGGGGACGAGCGATGGTCTTTTCCTACCAATCTATCCCCCTAGGAGCATGCGCGCAACACATTGTTTTTAATGACTTCTAGATTTTTGCAATAAGTATATGAGTTCTTTTGACTAATGTTGAGTCCATGGATTATACGCACCTTCACCCTTCCACCATTGCTAGCCTCTCTTGTGCCGCGCAACTTTCGCCGGTACCATACACCCACCATATACCTTCCTCAAAACAGCCACCATACCTACCTATTATGACTATTCCATAGCCATTCCGAGATATATTGCCATGCAACTTTCCACCGTTCCGTTCATATGACACGCATTACTTTTGTCATATTGCTTTTTGCATGATCATGTAGTTGACATCGTATTTGTGGCAAGGCCACCTTCATAATTTTCATACATGCCGCTCTTGATTCATTGCATATTCCGGTACACCGCCGGAGGCATTCATATAGATTCATATCTTGTTCTAGCTTTGAGTTGTAATTCTTGAGTTGTAAATCCATAAAAGTGCGATGATCTTCATTATTAGAGCATTGTCTCGGTAAGGAAAGGATGATGAAGGCTATGATTCCCCCACAAGTCGGGATGAGACTTCGGACTTTACAACAAGAAAAAAGGGGGGAAAGAGAAAGGCCAAAAAAAAGAAAAAAGAAAGGACAAAGAAAAAAAGAAAAAAAAATAAAAAAAATAAAAAAAATAAAATGAGAGAAAAAGAGAGAAGGGACAATGCTACTATCTATTTTCCACACTTGTGCTTAAAAGTAGGACCATGATCTGCATGATAGAGAGTCTCCTATGTTGTCACTTTCATATACTAGTGGGAATTTTTCATTATAGAACTTGGCTTGTATATTCCACTGATGGGCTTCCTCAAAATGCCCTAGGTCTTCGTGAGCAAGCAAGTTGGATGCACACCCACTTAGTTTCTTTTGTTGAGCTTTCATATATTTATAGCTCTAGTGCATCCGTTGCATGGCAATCCCTACTCACTCACATTGATATCTATTAATGGGCATCTCCATAGCCCGTTGACACGCCTAGTTGATGTGAGACTATCTTCTTCTTTTTTGTCTTCTCCACAACCACCATTCTATTCCACATATAGTGCTATGTCCATGGCTCACGCTCATGTATTGCGTGAAAGTTGAAAAAGTTTGAGATTACTAAAGTGTGAAACAATTGCTTGGCTTGTTATCGGGGTTGTGCATGATTAAATACTTTGTGTGATGAAGATAGAGCAACAGCCAGACTATATGATTTTGTAGGGATAACTTTCTTTGGCCATGTTATTTTGAGAAGACATGATTACTTTGATTAGTATGCTTGAAGTATCACTATTTCTTATGTCAATATGAACTTTTATTTTGAATCATTTGGATCTGAACATTCATGCCCCAATAAATAAAATTACATTGATAATTATGCTAGGTAGCATTCCACATCACAAATTCTGTTTTTATCATTTACCTACTCGAGGACGAGCAGGAATTAAGCTTGGGGATGCTTGATACGTCTCCAACGTATCTATAATTTTTTATTGTTCCATGCTATCATATTACCACTTTTGGATGTTTATGGGCTTTATTTTACACATTTATATCATTTTTGGGACTAACCTACTAACCGGAGGCCCAGCCCGTATTGCTGTTTTTTTTGCCTATTTCAGTATTTCGAAGAAAAGGAATATCAAATGGAGTCCAAACGGAATGAAACCTTCGGGAGCGTGATTTTTGGAACGAACGTGATCCAGAGGACTTGGAGTGCAAGTCAAGAAGCAGCCCAGGCGACCACGAGAGGGTAGGGCGTGCCCCTGTCTTGTGGGCCCCTCAGGCGGCCACCAACGTACTTCTTCCTCGTATATAAGCCTACGTACCCCGAAAACATCCAGGGAGCCAACGAAACACAATTTCCACCACCGTATCCTTCTGTATCTGCGAGATCCCATCTTGGAGCCTTCGCCGGCGCTCCGCCGTAGGGGGAATCAACCACGGAGGGCTTCCACATCAACACCATAGCCCCTCCGATGAGTTGTGAGTAGTTTACCACAGACCTTTGGGTCCATAGTTATTAGCTATATGGATTCTTCTCTCTTTTTGGATCTCGATACAATGTTCTCCCCCTCTCTTGTGGAGATCTATTCGATGTAAACTCTTTTTGCGGTGTGTTTGTCGAGATCCGATGAATTGTGGGTTTATGATCAAGTTTATCTATGAGAAATATTTGAATCTCCTCTGAATTCTTTTATATAGGATTGAGTTATCTTTGCAAGTCTCTTCGAATTATCAGTTTGGTTTGGCCTACTAGATTGATCTTTCTTGCCGTGGGAGAAGTGCTTAGCTTTGGGTTCAATCAGCGGTGTCCTTACCCAGTGACAGAAAGGGTTGCAAGGCACGTATTGTATTGTTGCCATCGAGGATAAAAAGATGGGGTTTATATCATATTGCATGAATTTATCCCTCTACATCATGTCATCTTGCTCAAGGCGTTTGTCGGTGTCAAAACCGGCGGATCTCGGGTAGGGGTCCCGAACTGTGCGTCTAGGCGGATGGTAACAGGAGACAAGGGACACGATGTTTTTACCCAGGTTCGGGCCCTCTCGATGGAGGTAAAACCCTACTCCTGCTTGATTGATATTGATGATATGGGTAGTACAAGAGTGGATCTACCACGAGATCAAGGAGGCTAAACCTAGAAGCTAGCCTATGGTATGATTGTTTGTAATGGTTATGTGTCCTTACGGACTAAAACCCTCCAGTTTATATAAACACCGGAGAGGGCTAGGGTTACACAGAGTCGGTTACAATGGTAGGAGATCTACATATCCGTATCGCCAAGCTTGCCTTCCATGCCAAGGAAAGTCCCATCCGGACACGGGATGAAGTCTTCAATCTTGTATCTTCATAGTCTTGGAGTCCGGCTGACGATGATAGTCCGGCTGTCCGGACACCCCCTAGTCCAGGACTCCCTCAGTAGCCCCTGAACCAGGCTTCAATGACGATGAGTCCGGCGCGCATATTGTTCGGCATTGCAAGGCGGGTTCCTCCTCCGAATAATTCATAGAAGATTGTGAACACCAGGATAGTGTCCGGCTCTGCAAAATAAATTCCACATACCACCGAAAAGAGAATATTATGTACACAAGTTCAATCTGCTGACGTGTTTTGTGGCACGAGGTTACACCACCACCAAGCCTTTACTGGAATCCTTTTTTTATTATACCACCTCAGTGCGTTTAGCGAAGCGGTTTCCTTGGCACGTCTTGTCGAAGCAGAGATCGTGTTCCCCGTATTCCGGGATTCTCATCAATACGGACGTGGGTAACCCAACCGCGCCATTGATGGTGGCGCTTGGGAGATAAGCGAGTTTTACCAGGCTGGTGGGGACGCATAGTTTTCGTCCGCCCATATATAAGGGGATAAGGATCCACCCTTTTTACCTACGCCTTCTTCCTCCTTTGCTTATCCATCTCTACGCACTCTCGAGCTCCAGCGCCCAAGCCCGTGCATCTCATCTCGACCTTCTCCGACCATGTCCGGAGCGGGAGGCAAATGGTTGGCCTCCTCCGTTACGGAGGAGCACATCGCAAAACTTCACAGCGCCGGATACCTTTCCGGCGATATCGCGCACCGGCTGCCCGACAAGGGGCAGCTCATCCCCACCCCCAGGCCCCATGAGAGGGTCGTATTCCTTCCCCACTTCCTCCGTGGACTGGGCTTCCCGTTGCATCCCTTTGTCCGGGGGCTCGTGTACTATTACAGCCTGGATTTCCACGATCTGGCGCCAAACTTCATTCTCAACATCACGGCGTTTATCGTCGTGTGCGAGGCCTTCCTCTGCATCCAGCCCCACTTCGGCTTGTGGCTCAAGACCTTCCACGTCAAGCCAAAGGTAGTGAAGGGCGTCCAAGCGGAGTGCGGAGGCGCCATGCTGGGCAAGATGCCCAACGTCATCTGGCTCGAAGGGGCCTCCGTGGAGTCCATCAAGGGATGGCAATCGGGGTGGTTCTACATCACCGAGCCGCACGACCCAAAATGGGAGGCGGCCCCCGAGTTTAGATCTGGTATCCCGATGCGGCTCACCTCCTGGAAAGAGAAGGGGTTGCTATGGGGCAGTTCGACGACGCCGACGGGACTCGAGCCCTGTCTCGGCCCTCGTGAACAAGAAGCTCAGGCTTGTCAATGTAATCCAGGTCATGCTCATCCGCCGGATTCTCCCCTGCCAACAACGGGCCTTCAACCCGTGGGAGTTTGATCCGGCGCAGCACCGGACTCTGAGCGGGCTCTTCGACACGACGTACGAAGCCGTCTGGAGGGTGCTGTTGAAGGGCGGAGAGGCCCCTGCGTCCGCGATGGAAGATCGCAGATTCAGCACCAAGCACCCGGCCGGTGAGGTAAGCTTCGTTATACTCTATGGGACAGTTGTTTTCTTTCATAGTTTGACTCTACGTGGGATCTAAAAACTCCTAATGCCTTTGACAGGACTGGTAGAGGACGTCCGGACAGGTAGACTGTCCGGCTCCCCTTCCCGAAGACCCAGCGGACGCCCGCTTAACGGGGCTGCTGGTCCCGGCACTCTATGTGGTGCCGGAGAAGAAGGCCAAGAAGAAGGCCACAGGAACTCGAAAAAGTTCCCGGCGCCAGGTGATATCGGACTCATCGTCCGATGGCTCCGAGGCGGACTCCTCCCCCGAAGACGAGGAGGATAAAGAGGACTCTCTCCCAGAGGAAGGAGAGAGGAAGAGGAAGGCTTCCCCAACTGGGGAGGCCGAAGGGTCCAAGAGGGGAAGGATTATTCCCCCGGACAGCTCCGCCAACGCCAACGTTGGCGACGAAGAGTGGCCTTCAGGCCAGCCTCCGCCGATCGTAAGTATCCCGATTCCTGAGTGATTTATAATTTCTCTTTTGTGTCACATAGTGTCCTTCTAATGCCGCACACTGCCTGTAGTCCGGCCGATGATGATCTCCCCACTTCGTCGAGCGGGTCGTTGGCTCCGTCGGATGTAGATTCCATCCCGACTGCCTCCACCCCTCGCGACGCTGAGGACGTCAAGGTGGGATCCCGGGAAGGGACCCATCAGGAGGAGGCTCCGGAGGCGCCACAAGGCAGCCTCCCGGACTTTGCGCCGGAGTCCACGCCGGAACCCGCAGTGGTTCCGGAGTCCGGCAGGCGGCCCCTTCATAAGAAGGGCAAGACCGTGACACCGGCGGCCTCCGTCCAACTGGAGGCGCCGGACAACCTGTTGGAGGCGCTCAAAGGCGCTTCCATCGAGGAAGAACACCGCACTATCATGAGTGCGGTGATTGAAAGGTTCACTCGCCAAGAGCGGGCTGACGAAGCTCGCATAGCCTTCTAACAGGCTTTGAGGTAAGAAGTTAAAATATGTAATGTAATACCGCATAGACAGTAGCCTCGATGCTTGGTTCGGTGTTGGAAAGAAAAACCGGATTGAGGATCTAAAAAGATATCTGCAGGAATGCCAAAATTGTGTCAATATGGGTTTGCAGGCTGCGCCGCTTGACCTCTGCCAGCCTTGGCTGCGGAGGTTGGTGCGTTGAAGCAGGACCTCGAGTGGTCGGCGAGAGCTCGGCCTTGCCAAGAAGCAGCTTGAGGACAAAGAAGGTGAGTAATACCATCTTTGAATTTGTACCTTATTGAAAAGGATTTTGGTTGCAATTAAAATAACAAGGATAACTTGGGTACTGCAGGGGCCACGAAAGAGGTGGCAACCACGAAGGAGGCCGTATCCATGACGAGCATAATGCAGCCATGAGCAGACGGAGCGAGAGAAACAGGAGGCACGGGTGGCGGAGGTGCGGCAAGAGCTCCGTGCTCTCATGGAAAAACATGAGAGTTTGGGCGTGACTCGAAGACTCGAGAGTCCGAGCTTGTCTCGGCTCTTGAAAGTGCCAAAGCCGCTAAGGCCGAGGCCCATAAGGCCCTCCAGGAGATTGAGGCGGTGAAGAAGATAGCGGCGGGTAAGGCATTTTTCATGCAAAGCAAGCATGTTAATGTAGATTACCTATTACTTACCCCGGTCGGAGCTCTCGAGGCGTTTGCAGATCTGCCTCGCAGTGTATCCGATGCCGCTGCGTTTTACCGAGCTGAGGAGGGGAGCTCAACGGAGAAGGTCTTCTGGTCTCAGTACGCTGAGGCCGGCCATCCGGTGCCCCCTAGCGACCAGCTGAAGCAGCTGGTCGAGCTCCACAAGGTAGCCGAGTAGGCCATGAAGGGCCTCATAGTCCGGTGTGGCTGGAGAGGCCATGCACAGGAGCTACGCCGGCCTCGTCTGGCGGCTGGTGGATCGTGCTCTCGGTGGAGGTCATCAAGCGCTCCGCCTGTATTGAAGGTGCTCGTCGGGCCCTTGCCCGCACAAAGGTGCATTGGGGCAGGCTGGATGCGGAGAAGCTTATCACTGACGCGCCGCCAACGGGCAAGGAGTATCGTACGCCCGAGATGTACTATAAGACTGTCCTGAAGGGTGCCCGCAAGATTGCGGATGAGTGCCCCAGAGATGTAATTTTTGAGTAAACTTGCTATGTGTTATCTTGTGCGCTGAAAACTTAGTTCATATGCGCTAAGCAACGCTTATTAATTTAAAATATTACCTTCTGTGCGGCCGTTTATTAAATCTAAGAGATGGCAAGTCGTCGGCTTCAGCCCCCATGCCACGAGTCTTTGGGGTGTTAGGGATAAACTTGCGCTCTTGTTCCCATTTTGGGTCCATCTAGGAGGCGCTCAACACGACATTTAACAAGGCAACCGGACTTATAATGCTTGAACACTCTCACTTAGCCATAGAATTCTATAATTTTAAATTTCGGCGAAGCCCCTAGTATTCGGAAGACCGAGTTTGGGGCGTTATCCACGCCTTGGCCGGACATTATCCAGTTCTTCGCTCAAAGCGGCGTAAGTCTTTAGGGACTCGAAAAGACCTCTCGAACAGTGTCCAGTCTCTCACCTTATCATGACAGTCAGTTTTAGCTTTCTCCACTGAGGCGCTCGCCCAGCTCAACCGGGGCGCAATCGCGTGGTTCTCCATGCTACCTTAGCCGATGTAAGCTAAGCGTAAGGTACCAAAACATGGGAGCCGGGCAAACCCAACTATTGACCCAAGACATGATTCGGAGCCAATTCATATAATGCTATAAGTTCGGTGTGCCGCACTTGTGAAAGTGTTCAGACTTATCACACCATAATGCGGGGAACATAAGCCCCTAGTGTATTCGGCCGTACCAAAATATACGGGTGGAAGATGCCATTAATGAACATATATGTAAAGTAATGCAATTATGGGCAAAAGGTGCTGCATTATTTATTCAAGTGATTCTGCTATGAGTGCGGAATGATACAAATAGTGCGGTAAGCAAAGGATTGGACTAATTAGACGTGTCTCCTTCTAGGGGTAGGCTGCAGAATGGTGGATTTAACAAATTTAATGCTCATAATGGAGACCACCTGATTGTTCGTCGCAACCTTTGTCCCTCCCTGGCTGTTGCATCATGAGTTCGGCAGCTCGCCTCCGGACAGGGCCTCTGGTGAACGGAGTACTGTGTATAAAAAGAAGGAAAATAAAAAATAAAAAGAGCGACGCACTTGGGAGCCCCTGGTGTGGTTGAGCTGCACTCTAGGTCTGTTGTGGTCGTGCCCCTCCCCCTATGCCCATGGTATCTCTAGAGCGTAATGATGTACGCGGAGAGCTGGTCTTGCAATCATGCGAGGGCTGGGGTTGGGGCCGCATTGCTACGCGTGCTCGGAATGTGCCGGGTGGTCTTGGTTGATGTTGCTCCGGGCGCGTTTGGCCGTGTCCGGTCGTTTAACGGCCGGACTCGAAAATTGACTTAGAAGGCTGCTTTGTACTTCTGCCGCGAGAGCCGCTGTATGTTCCTCCGTTCGGAGGGAGCGTTCCGTATTTCCGTTGACCGTGATGACTCCGCGAGGGCCTGGCATCTTGAGCTTGAGGTATGCATAATGCGGAACCGCGTTGAACTTTGCGAACGCGGTTCGTCCGAGCAGAGCGTGATAGCCGCTGCGGAATGGGACTATGTCGAAGATTAATTCCTCGCTCTGGAAATTATCCGAGGATCCTAAGACCACTTCCAGTGTGACTGAGCCTGTACAATTGGCCTCGACACCTGGTATGACGCCTTTGAAGGTCGTCTTTGTAGGTTTAATCCTTGAGGGGTCTATGCCCATCTTGCGCACTGTATCCTGATAAAGCAGGTTCAGGCTACTGCCGCCGTCCATTAGGACTCTTGTGAGGTGAAATCCATCGACGATTGGGTCTGAAACCAATACGGCGAATCCGCCATGGCGGATACTGGTCGGATGGTCTCTTCGATCGAAAGTGATCGGGCAAGAGGACCATGGATTGAATTTCGGGGCGACTGGCTCCATCGCATATACGTCCCTCTGTGCACGCTTCCGTTCCCTCTTGGGTATATGGGTTGCGTATATCATGTTTACCGTCCGCACTTGTGGGGGGAAGCCCTTCATCCTCTCTTCGCTCGGGCGGGTCTCTTCCTCGTCATCTTTGTGCAGCCCCTTGTCATTGCTTTCGCAATTAACTTGCCTGCCTGCTTGAATACCCAACAATCTCTGTTGGTGTGGTTAGCTGGCTTTTCGGGGGTGCCATGTATCTGGCAAGAGCGGCCGAGTATTCGGTCCAAATTGGACGGACCCGGAGTGGTTCTTTTGAATGGCTTCTTCCGCTGACCGGGTTTAGAGCCTCGGAATCCGGCGTTGACTGCCGTATCCTCATTGTTGTCGCCGTTAACGCGGCGTTTGTTTTTGTTTCGACGCGACCTGCCATTGTGGTCCTTAGTATCCGAACTGCCAACGTTTTTGCTAAGGTTGTTGCTGCGAGCTAGCCAGCTGTCCTCTCCCGCGCAGAAGCGGGTCATGAGTGATGTGAGGGCTGCCATGGATTTCGGCTTTTCATGTCCGAGGTGCCGGGCCAACCACTCGTCGCGGATGTTATGTTTGAAGGCTGCGAGGGCCTCTGCATCCGGATAGTCGACGATTTGATTTTTCTTTGTTAAGAACCGTGTCCAGAATTGTCTGGCCGATTCGTCTGGCTGCTGAGTTATGTGGCTTAGGTCATCGGCGTCTGGTGGTCGCACATATGTGCCCTGGAAGTTGTCAAGGAATGCGGCTTCCAGGTCCTCCCAACACCCAATTGACTCTGCGGGCAGGCTGTTAAGCCAATGCCAAGCTGGTCCTTTAAGCTTGAGCGGGAGATATTTGATGGCGTGGAGATCGTCGCCGCGGGCCATATGGATATGAAGGAGATAATCCTCGATCCAAACCGCGGGGTCTGTTGTGCCATCGTAGGATTCACTGTTGACGGGTTTGAACCCCTCGGGGATTTGATGATCCATTACTTTGTCTGTGAAGCATAGTGGGTGTGCGGCGCCTCTATATTGAGCAATATCACGACGTAGCTCGAGAGAGCGTTGTCTGCTGTGTTCAGCCCGGCCGGAGTTGTTGTATCCAGCGCGACGGTATTCGTCATGGGTCATGGGGCGCCCACGTGATCCGTAGATAGATCTGGATTGTCTTTCCTTGTCCTCCAATATATCCCGCAAGTCCGGCGCATTCCCTCGTGGCTTCGTACTTTTCGAGCGGTGCTGGGGTACGGTCTTGATGGAGGGCCTGGATGCCTCTCTGTCGCGACCACGGGGTGGTCGGTCGGCCGTATTGTGCGCTGGTGATGAAGGTATGTATGCTTCCTCCTCTAGTCGGGGAAGCAACTTGCGTTTTGGGTAGCTCTTGGAGGGCGTTTGAGTTCATACTCTTGACGCGAGGATCTCGGTCCATCTGTCGGCCGGCAGGTCTTGATCAGCTTGAAGCTGCTGCTGCTTTTCTTTAGGCTATTTGTTGTGGCCATTAGCCTGCGTTTGAAACGCTCTTATTCGACGGGATCCTCGAGCACGACGAATTAAATCGTCGTCGAGGCTTGCCTCGTCTCCGGAGGGAGGTATGTAATTATCATCCTCGACCTCTTCGCCCGCCGCTCTCGTGAGGGCTTGCTTACGCATCCTCTGCGCTGAATCTTCTTTGGAGGGTTGTCTTCGGCACTTTCGGTGTGTTATTATCTCCGTGCGGAATCTCCATTATTCTGTGGCAGGATTTAGAGCGGCGCTTGTTGGCGTCGGCGCGCAGGCTGTTTCTTTAGGAATCTGCCTCTGCTGCTTCTTCGCCGTCCCCTTCTTTTGGGGTGTCCACCATGTATATGTCGTATCACGAGGTGGTCTTCCAGTGCCCTGTGGGCGCTAGTTCTTGATCGTCTCCGACATCGTCGTCCATACCGTCGATGTCTTCGGAGTCATAGTCTAGCATGTCGGTTAAGTCGTCGACAGTGGCTATAAAGTGGGTGGTGGGTGGGCTTTGAATTTCTTCGTCGTCCGTATCCCAACCATCCTGGCCGTAGTCCGGCCAGGGCTCTCTGGATAGCGAGAGATGCTTCAGCGAATTTAGGATGTCGCCAAAGGGTGAGTGCTGAAAGACGTTCGCGGCAGTGAACTCCATGATCGGCGCCCAATCGGATTCGATTAGCTGGGGCGCAGGAGGTTCGGAGTCCGGCAGGGAGTCCGGCGCCTCGGAGTCACGAGCTTTATAAGGGACAAGGTCAGTATTCGGCTCCATCGCCGTAGCGGTTGCAGCTCCCGAGGTGGTGTCCAGCCATCCGTCCTCGATCTGCACGATTGGCTCCGGACTATAGGTCGGAGCGGATCCATGCGCGGCCTCCAAAGCGCTGTCCGGCGGCAGAGTTAGATCGTGCCCATCATGACAGCACGGTGCGCTTGGTTGTGGCTCAGATCCATCAAAGATCAAGTCTCCGCGGATGTTTGCCGTGAAGTTTAGGCTTCCAAACCTGACCTGATGGCCAGGGGCGTAGCTTTCGATCTGCTCCAGATGGCCAAGCGAATTGGCACGTAGTGCGAAGCCGCCGAATACGAAGATCTGTCCAGGGAGAAAAGTCTCACCCTAGACTGAGTTGTTGTTGATTGAAGGAGCCATCAAGCCTATCGGCGACGACACAGAGGAACTCTCAATGAAAGCACCAATGTCAGTGTTAAAACCGGCGGATCTCGGGTAGGGGGTCCCGAACTGTGCGTCTAGGCGGATGGTAACAGGAGACAAGGGACACGATGTTTTTACCCAGGTTCGGGCCCTCTCGATGGAGGTAAAACCCTACTCCTGCTTGATTGATATTGATGATATGGGTAGTACAAGAGTGGATCTACCACGAGATCAAGGAGGCTAAACCCTAGAAGCTAGCCTATGGTATGATTGTTGTAATGGTTATGTTGTCCTACGGACTAAAACCCTCCGGTTTATATAGACCTTTGGAGAGGGCTAGGATTACACGAGTCGGTTACAATGGTAGGAGATCTACATATCCGTATCGCCAAGCTTGCCTTCCACGCCAAGGAAAGTCCCATCCGGACACGGGACGAAGTCTTCAATCTTGTATCTTCATAGTCTTGGAGTCCGGCTGTCCGGACATCCCCTAGTCCAGGACTCCCTCAGCGTTACTCTGTTCTTATGAACTTAATACTCTAGATGCAGGCAGGAGTCGTTCGATGTGTGGAGTAATAATAGTAGATGCAGGCAGGAGTCGGTCTACTTGTTGCGGACGTGATGCCTATATACATGATCATGCCTAGATAATCTCATAATTATTCGCTTTTCTATCAATTGCTCGACAGTAATTTGTTCACCCACTGTAATACTTATGCTATCTTGAGAGAAGCCTCTAGTGAAACCTATGGCTCCCGGGTCTATCTTTTATCATATTTGCTTTCAATCTACTTTTATTTGCATCTTTACTTTTTGCATCTATCTTATAAAATACCAAAAATATATTTATCTTATCTTACTATCTCTATTAGATCTCACTTTCGCAAGTGGTCGTGAAGGGATTGACAACCCCATTATTGCATTGGTTGCGAGTTCTTTGTTTGTTTGTGTAGGTGCGTGGGACTTTTGAGGAGCCTCCTACTGGATTGATACCTTGTGAAAGCACAAGTGCTCCCTAGGTGGTTTTGGTAATTAGTGTCAACATATCTCTTGTTGGACTAACACTTTTATCTAGTATGCTTCAGATAAGTTCAACAATGGAGTGGCATGGACTAAAGGATGTGGGAACTCCTTCAAGATGCTAAGGACAAAGGATTGGCTCAAGCTTCAAGCTCAAGACTCTTCATTTTATATTTTAGTGGTCCAAGATCACATTGAGTCTATAGGAAAAGCCAATACTATCAAGGAGGGATGAGGTGTTGCTTAATGAGCCTCTTGCTTCATGTGCTTAGTGATATGCTCCAAAACCCTCAACTACTTTCCCACTTCCACAAATGACCTAAACCCAAAGCCAAAATCGGTCACACCGATTCTTCCTATCCGGCGCCACCGATTCCAAAAGTCATAGCCACTGCCACAAACCCTAAGCAAATCGGTTCTACCGATAGGGATCTCGGTCTCACCGAGATGGGATTATAATCTCTGTGTATGTCCATTATCAAAATCGGTCTCACCGAGTTTGAGCAATCGGTACTACCGAGATTACAATGCAAACTCTCTGGTTAACTTATTACCAAAATCGGTCTCGCCGAGTTTGTGTAATCGGTCAAACCGAGTTTGCCTGACCAACTCTCTGGAAAGCTCATTACCAAAATCGGTCTCACCGAGTTTGTGTAATCGGTCTTACCGAGATTACGTTATGCCCTAACCCTAACCATATCGGTCTCACCGAGTTGCATTTCGGTCCCACCGAAAACCCTAACGGTCATATGATCTGCTAAATCGGTCTGACCGAGGTTAACGATTCGGTCCCACCGAGTTTGGTAGACTGTGTGTAACGGTTAGGTTTTGTGTGGAGGCTATATATACCCCTCCACCTCCTCTTCATTCATGGAGAGAGCCATCAGACTGAACCTACACTTCCAGCATACATTTTTTGAGAGAGAACTACCTACTCATGTGTTGAGGCCAAGATATTCCATTCCTACCATATGAATCTTGATCTCTAGCCTTCCCCAAGTTGCTTTCCACTCAAATCTTCTTTCCACCAGATCCAAAACCTATGAGAGAGAGTTGAGTGTTGGGGAGACTATCATTTGAAGCACAAGAGCAAGGAGTTCATCATCAACGCACCATTTGTTACTTCTTGGAGAGTGGTGTCTCCTAGATTGTCTAGGTGTCACTTGGGAGCCTCCGACAAGATTGTGGAGTTGAACCAAGGAGTTTGTAAGGGCAAGGAGATCGCCTACTTCGTGAAGATCTACCGCTAGTGAGGCAAGTCCTTCATGGGCGACGGCCATGGTGGGACAGACAAGGTTGCTTCTTCGTGGACCCTTCCTGGGTGGAGCCCTCCATGGACTCGCGCAACCGTTACCCTTCGTGGGTTGAAGTCTCCATCAACGTGGATGTACGATAGCACCACCTAGCGGAACCATGCCAAAAACATCTGTGTCTCCAATTGCGTTTGAATCCTCCAAACCCTTCCCTTTACTTTCTTGCAAGTTGCATGCTTTAATTTCCGCTGCCTATATACTCTTTGCATGCTTGCTTGATATGTATCGTGAATGTTAAACTTGTGCCTAAACTCCACTTAAACTTAAGGAATCTTAAAAACTGCAACTTTGGTACTTAGTGTCTAATCACCCCCCCTCTAGACACCTCTTCTCAAGGTCCTACAAGTGGTATCAGAGCTTTGGTCTCCATTGCTTTGGTTTAATCACCATTGGAGGAACATGGATGAGTCTACTATTGGGAGCCTTAGACATAGAGTGCCTATTCTTGATGGAGAGTATTTTCATGAGTGGAAAAATGAGATGCTTGTTAGTTTCAATCAATATCATTTGAACAAGTACATTGCTAGCCCTTGTGCACCTTATGTTGATCCTATGCATCCTACCCATGATGAGTCAATTGACATGATTAGGAATCTTAGAACTGCCGAGCTTATCATTAGAGAATTGCCTAGAAACTTGATTGGATGTTTGCCTACTTTTAAGTGTGCCTACACTATATGGAAATTTCTTGAGGAACGATTTCCAGATTATTCCTTGAAAAATCTTGATGAAATTCTCCATAAGTCTATTGCCTTGAGTAAGATGAATACTAGTGATCCTATGTTTGGTGATCGTCTATTTGAGCTTACAAACCTTATGCGTGCCAAAGGAAATGTTGGTATTATTAGTGATATTATTTCCGAAGCTATAAAAATTCATAAGCAAGATCATTGTCAAACTCACTCTAATGAATCACCCTCTCTAGGACTTGATCAACCACATGACGATGTTGAACATGGATACTATGATGAGGATGATGATAGTGACTTTGATCTTGATGATGCAATGAGACATTTTGCTCTTATGGCAAATCTTCGGGGATATATGTCAGGAGGAAAGGAATGGGTTCTTGATAGTGGATGTACTGATCACATGACCGGAGATAAAGACATGTTTCGTGAGCTTGCTGATAATGATAGTCCTCGAAAGTATGTCACTTTCGGTGACAACTCAAAGGGTCAGGTGGTTGGCCTCGGTAAGGTGGCCATATCACATGATAGCTCCATACAAAATGTCATGCTCGTTGAATCTCTTGGATACAACTTACTTTCAGTATCTAGACTTGCTGATTTCGGTTTCAATGTTCTATTTATTGAAGTAGATTGACAAGTGTTTCATCGAGACAATCATAAAATGGTCTTTACAGGTGTGCATAGAGGTGATCTATACATTGTTGATTTCACTAAAAAGGCTCAACCTAAAACTTGCCTTATTGCTAAATCCTCAAAAGGTTGGTTATGGCATAGATGACTAGGTCATGTTGGTATGCGAAACCTTGACAAGCTTATTAAAGGAAATCATATCCTTGGTGTTAATGATGTCATATTTGATAAGGATAGACTTTGCAGCGCTTGTCAGGCAGGTAAACAGGTTGGAGGAAGGCATCCCGTGTAGAACATCATGACCACAAGGAGGCCACTCGAGCTACTTCACATGGATCTCTTTGGTCCCAACTCTTACAATAGTCTCGATGGAAATTCTTTTGGTCTAGTTATAGTTGATGATTTTTCAAGATTTACGTGGGTGTTCTTTCTCGATGATAAATCGCAGGTCCAAAAGATCTTCAAAAACTTTGCAAGGAAGGCTCAAAATCAATTTGAAGTGAAGATCAAGAAGGTTCGCGGCGACAACGGAACGGAGTTCAAGAACGCAAATGTGGACACCTTTCTTGACGAAGAAGGGATTTCACACGAGTTCTCGGCTACGTACACACCTCAACAAAACGGAGTTGTTGAGAGGAAGAACCAGACGCTCATCGCAATGGCGAGAACGATGCTTGATGAGTACAAGACGCCGAAGCACTTTTGGGAAGAAGCGGTTGAGACAACTTGTCATGCAACAAATCGCTTGCATCTTCACAAGCTACTCGGCAAGACGGCATACGAGCTCCTCACCAGTAACAAACCTCAAGTTGGATACTTTCGAGTATTCGGCTCAAAGTGCTACATTCTTGATAAGCATCGTCGCTCTAAATTTGCTCCTAAGTCTCATGAAGGTTTCCTACTAGGTTATGGCTCAAACTCTCACACTTACCGTGTCTACAACAATTTCACCCGAAAGGTTGAAGAGACGGTAGATGTGAAGTTTGATGAATCTAACGGCTCGCAAGTAGAGCAATTGCCAATTGATGTAGGTGACAAAGATCCTTCAGAAGCAATCCAAGACTTGTCTATTGGCAAGGTTCGTCCAACGGAGGTGAAGGAGAGTACCTCGTCCGTCCACGTGGAAGCTTCAACTTCACGACAAGGTGAACCAAGAGTTGATACGGAAGCATCCACAAGTGGGACACACCAAGATGAGGAAAACGAGGAAGTGCATCAAGATGAACGTCAACAACCTCCTTCTCCACCACGACAAGAGAAATACAATGCCAACAATGAAGAAGGCCAAGAAGAAGAACAAGATGAAGAAGATGTTCAACGAAGACCCAAGCAAAAGCTTTCACGAGTTCGAGCAAGAATTGCTAAAGATCATCCCGTCGAGCAAATCTACAATGACATTCAAACCGGGAGAATCACTCGCTCTAAAACTCGTTTAGCTAACTTTTGTGAAAACTATTCTTTCATCTCTAGCATTGAACCTATGAAGGTTGAAGAAGCATTAGAAGATCCGGATTGGATAAATGCTATGCATGAAGAGCTACACAACTTTGAGAGGAACCAAGTTTGGACATTGGTTGAGAAGCCCGACAACAACCACAACGTCATCGGTACAAAATGGGTGTTTCGCAACAAGCAAGATGAAGATGGACAAGTAGTTCGCAACAGAGCACGTCTTGTCGCCCAAGGCTACACACAAGTCGAAGGTATGGACTATGGTGAGACTTATGCTCCCGTTGCTAGACTTGAGTCCATTCACATCTTACTTGCCTATTCTAATCATCATGATATCACCTTGTACCAAATGGACATTAAAAGTGCTTTTCTAAATGGTGAAATAGAGGAGGAAGTTTAAGTTAAGCAACCTCCCGGCTTTGTCAATCCTAAGAAACCCAATCATGCTTACAAACTTCACAAAGCTCTTTATGGTCTTAAACAAGCTCCTAGAGCATGGTATAAATGCTTGACCAAGTTCCTTATTGAAAAAGGCTTTGAAATTGGGAAAATTGATTCTACTCTTTTTACTAAAAGGGTTAATGGAGAACTATTTGTGTGCCAAATCTATGTTGATGATATTATATTTGGTTCAACTAACCCTCATTTTACTGAAAAGTTTGGGAAGCTAATGTCGGAGAAGTTTGAGATGTCTATGATGAGTGAACTCAAATTATTCCTTGGGTTGCAAATCAAGCAAACTAAGGAAGGTACCTTTGTTTCTCAAACAAAGTACACCAAGGACTTATTCAAGAAGTTCAATATGCAAGAATGCAAAGGTATGTCTACACCCATGCCTACTAGTGGACATAATGACTTGACCAAAGATGGTGAACCAGTTGATCAAAAGGTTTATCGCTCTATGATTGGTTCATTGTTATATCTATGTGCTTCATGTCCCTATATCATGCTAAGTGTGTGCATGTGTGCACGATATCAGGCTGCTCCTAAAGAATGTCACCTTAAGGCCGTGAAAAGGATAGTGAGATGCTTAATCCGTTGACCAAACTTTGGCATTTGGTATCCTAAGAGGGCCTCTTTCGATCTTGTTGGCTATTCCGACTCGGACTATGCCGGAGACAAGGTTGATAGAAAGTCCACTTCGGGTACTAGTCAATTTCTTGGTAGATCTCTTGTGTCTTGGTCCTCCAAGAAACAAAACTCGGTATCCTTATCCACCGCCGAAGTTGAATATATTGCCGTTGGTTCATGTTGTGCTCAATTACTTTGGATGACCCAAACTCTTAAAGATTATGGGATATATGTGAGATATGTTCCATTGCTTTGTGACAATGAAAGTGCTATCAAAATTGGTCATAATCATGTGCAACATTCTCGAACCAAGCATATTGAAGTTCGTCATCATTTCATTCGAGATCATGTTGCTAAGGGTGACATTGATCTTAAGCATGTTTGCACCGAAAAACAATTAGCAGATATATTCACTAAACCTCTTGATGAGAAAGTGTTTTGTAGGTTAAGAGGAGAATTGAACATCATTGATGCTTCAAACTTGGTGTAGAAACTCCATTGGATACATGCAAGACATGAGCTTATGACTAATCCTTGATACTTCTCTTATGATGGAAATCTTATGTCTTGGATATATTTGTATCTTGCATGCTATCTTACCCTTGTAGGTACTTGGTGGAATCAAACTCCATGAGATTGTAATCTACTCACATCTTGAGCAATCTCTACATCACCAAGTCTCTACACTATGGTGGTTGAAAATGGGGAAGCACAGAACCATTCAAACATATCCTTCGACAAATTCTATGTTGAGCTTCATGATTGTCATTTTTGGATACACAAGTGCCCTTCCTTGCAAGAACTAACCAATGTAGGTAGATGAACTCAAATTCCAAGTGGTGCTCCAAATTCTTGATGAGCTACATCAACCTTGAGCAACCCACACAAGTTCAACAACATGGACTACACCACCAACCAAGGTATGTCATTCCATCTTAGAGAAGCTTTACTCCGAGACATGAGCTAAAGCAACTCGACAAGATGTGAATACATCAAGATGCTTAAATGAAAAATGGCAACCCCATTTTGAGGTTAAACGATGAGTATGACCTATGATCAAGTGATCTCACTCGACTCCTAAGTCAATATACTCTAACATAGGTGACTTTGTCGCCGACCATCTCTAGATGAAGTTCTCTTGTGTTGTTTTCTGTGTTTTTGCATTTGTCTCATGCATATTTGTTTCCCCTTTCAAAAAAAAACTTCATCTAGATTTCTTTTTGTTTGCTCTGCATTTTCTGCATCAAATTCATTGCACATCTTTAAGAAAATTCATTGCAAATCTTTGTGAGATCCTTCTAGACTAGTGAGCTGAGGTGAAAAGTGTTTTCTCTGCAATGAACTTGGTTTCACCGATTTGTTGTTTTTGGTCCAACCGAATCCTTTCGGTACAACCGAAGCATACTAGTCGGTGCCACCGACTTCACATCAAGAAAAACAGTTTGCCACATATTCTGTATTTCTTCTGATCCAGCTCCACTCAATGAATCTTGTCCTCTACAAGCATCACATTTTTATCATTGCTTTGTGCTGTGTCTCAAGGACCAAACCCATTAGACAGATTCCAGAAGACCCTTCTTGGAAATTGATGTCAAAGGGGGAGAGAGAGAACATCAAAGCTTATCATTTGGAGAGAGAGAACATCAAAAGCTTATCATTTAGAAAGAGATCCTTAAGGGGGAGAGAGATCTTCTAAGGGGAGAGACCCTCAAAGGGAAGAGAGAGATCTCCAGGGGGAGAGAATACTAAAAGTAGTAAGTATTTCTCAAGGATCCCAGATGCTTGGTGTTCAAGAGGAGAGATGCTCACATGTCTTCTTGAGGGGAGAGACATGTTCTTATGATCTTTTGTGCTTATTTGCTTTAGCATACATTAGCTCTGATCATCATTCATATCCTTCAGCTCTGATTTTCTATTCCCTATCTTCTCCCAGTATCCCATGCTAGATTCAGGGGGAGCAAGACATCTAAGGGAAAGAAATCAATTAAATTCATTGCATATCTTTTACTCTTGGGGACATGTCTAATCCAATGTGGTACTTAGTACTCACTCTCTACATGTCATCCCAGTCTTGGTATTCTTGTGGTTTCTTTTGTTTGCTCTGGCTAGTAGATGCATTTGTGTTATCTAACCTTGTTTACGCATGTTCATTCCATCCTTAGCCAACTCAAGACTACAAGGTAAGTATATGCATCACAATCATGTGTATGAAGAATTCTTGCTGATGTACATATTGTTTGCAAGAAGGACTCATGAGCATGAAGGTATTTTCCTTAATATTCTTTGCTCTGATGCATATGGCTAAGATGCATGTAACACATTGCCAGCTCTATCATGTTTATGCTCTCACATGCTTCTATATTCCATATTCACATGGTTGCATACATATAGGGGAAGCCTATGTTTGTTGCATGTCTTTCCAAAGCTTTACTTGCTACTCTTTATATCTTTATCTAAAGCTTTGATGTATGTTGTCATCAATTACCAAAAAAGGGGAGATTGAAAGCACAAGTGCTCCCTAGGTGGTTTTGGTAATTAATGTCAACATATCTCTTGTTGGACTAACACTTTTATCTACTATGTTTCAGATAAGTTCAACAATGGAGTGGCATGGACTAAAGGATGTGGGAACTCCTTCAAGATGCTAGGACAAAGGATTGGCTCAAGCTTCAATCTCAAGACTCTGCATTTTATATTTTAGTGGTCCAAGATCACATTGAGTCTATAGGAAAAGCCAATACTATCAAGGAGGGATGAGGTGTTGCTTAATGAGCCTCTTGCTTCATGTGCTTAGTGATATGCTCCAAAACCCTCAGCTACTTTCCCACTTCCACAAATGACCTAAACCCAAAGCCAAATCGGTCACACCGATTCTTCCTATCCGGCGCCACCGATTCCAAAAGTCATAGCCACTGCCACAAACCCTAAGCAAATCGGTTCTACCGATAGGGATCTCGGTCTCACCGAGATGGGATTGTAATCTCTCTGTGTATGTCCATTATCAAAATCGGTCTCACCGAGTTTGAGCAATCGGTACTACCGAGATTACAATGCAAACTCTCTGGTTAACTTATTACCAAAATCGGTCTCCCCGAGTTTGTGTAATCGGTCAAACCGAGTTTGCCTGACCAACTCTCTGGAAAGCTCATTACCAAAATCGGTCTCACCGAGTTTGTGTAATTGGTCTTACCGAGATTACGTTATGCCCTAACCCTAACCATACCGGTCTCACCGAGTTGCATTTCGGTCCCACCGAAAACCCTAACGGTCTCATTATCTGCTAAATCGGTCTGACCGAGTTTAACGATTCTGTCCCACCGAGTTTGGTAGATTGTGTGTAACGGTTAGATTTTGTGTGGAGGCTATATATACCCCTCCACCTCCTCTTCATTCGTGGAGAGAGCCATCAGACTGAACCTACACTTCCAGCATACATTTTGTGAGAGAGAACTACCTACTCATGTGTTGAGGCCAAGATATTCCATTCCTACCATATGAATCTTGATCTCTAGCCTTCCCCAAGTTGCTTTCCACTCAAATCTTCTTTCCACCAGATCCAAAACCTATGAGAGAGAGTTGAGTGTTGGGGAGACTATCATTTGAAGCACAAGAGCAAGGAGTTCATCACCAACGCACCATTTGTTACTTCTTGGAGAGTGGTGTCTCCTAGATTGGCTAGGTGTCACTTGGGAGCCTCCGACAAGATTGTGGAGTTGAACCAAGGAGTTTGTAAGGGCAATGAGATAGCCTACTTCGTGAAGATCTACCGCTAGTGAGGCAAGTCCTTCGTGGGCGACCGCCATGGTGGGATAGACAAGGTTGCTTCTTCGTGGACCCTTCCTGGGTGGAGCCCTCCGTGGACTCGCGCAACCGTTACCCTTCGTGGGTTGAAGTCTCCATCAACGTGGATGTACGATAGCATCACCTATCGGAACCATGCCAAAAACATCTGTGTCTCCAATTGCGTTTGAATCCTCCAAACCCTTCCCTTTACTTTCTTGCAAGTTGCATGCTTTAATTTCCGCTGCCTATATACTCTTTGCATGCTTGCTTGATATGTATCGTGAATGTTAAACTTGTGCCTAAACTCCACTTAAACTTAAGGAATCTTAAAAACTGCAACTTTGGTACTTAGTGTCTAATCACCCCCCCCTCTAGACACCTCTTCTCAAGGTCCTACACCTTGGTTCTCAAAAACTGAGGGAAATACTTACGCTACTATTGCTGCATCACCCTTTCCTCTTCAAGGAAAACCAACGCAAGCTCAAGACGTAGCAAGGTCCTGAGGGGCCTCAAGACCAGGACCTTCAAGAAGAAGCTGGAGGCCTGCGGCAAGGGCTGGCACGACGAGCTCCAGTCCATGCTGTGGTGCATCCGCACTACCGCCACCAAGCCAACGGGCGAGACCCCTTTCTTCCTTGTCTACAGAGCAGAAGCGGTTCTCCCTCACAAGCTCAGGCGTCACTCCGCGCGGGTCCTGGCATTTGATGACGCGCAGCAGGACACCATGCGGGGGATGGACCTCGTCTGGGGGAGGAACGCCGCCGTGAAGCCACGCTACGGGCGGCAAGATACCAGTAGGCGCTGCGGCGATACCACTGTCGCATCATCCGCCCCAGAACACTTGAGGTTGGTGACCTCGTACTAAGGCGGGTGCTCTCCAGGGAAGGGCTGCATAAGCTTTCACCCATGTGGGAGGGCCCGTTCAAGGTCGTCCATGTCTCCAGGCCTTGCGCCGCGCGCCTGGAGACTCAGGATGGGGTACCCATCCCGAACGCCTGGAACATCCAGCACCTCCGGAAGTTCTACCCTTGAAGAAAGGCCCGGTGCCTATGAAGCTCGCCGCCCGAAGAAAGGCCCGGTGCTTGTGAAGAAGGCCCAGTGCCTGTGAAGCTCGCCGCCCGTGACACTCTCGAGTAATAATGAGTGGGGTTGTACATGCCCCGGAGTCTCAGGAGTGCCGCCCTTGGGCCTCGGGGGCTCCCTCCCATGCCCAGTGGCAGCCCTTAGCTCCGCGCTGGTGAGAAGACGTCGAAGACTAGACTAGGTGCCGGACGCGGCTTTTCATTTGCTTTCTGCAGTTGGCTCGCTCTTCTTTGTTTGAACCTTGGTTAAAGTTGCTTCTGGTGTTCTTTGCCGGTTCTGTTCCATCGTCTTCTGCCTCTGTTTTCTGTCTTCTGGCTCTTTGTCTGACTTGCTCTCTCTCGCAAGCCTCGCGAGGGGGCTGTACGGGTGCCCTCGCGAGCCCTTTCTCTTCTGATTTTCGCAAGTTGTTCTTGTTCGAGTTCACAGCAGGAGCATCCCTCCCAGTCCGTGCCCCTTGGGTACCGTGACACGAAGCGTCGGTCCACGGCCAGCAGTCCTTGCGACCAGGGTTCGGAAAATGGTAGTCTCTCAACAAGTTTTTGCAGCTCTCAAGGCGCCCGGCGAGGCCTAAAGCAGGCACCTCGCGAGGCGGAAACTACTTCAAATGTACCGAGCTAAGTTGTTCCTACATGCCAACGTACAACAGCAACGCCATGACACAGCACAGGAACAATAAATGCAGCATGATAACTAGGAAACCATAGCTTGTTGCACGCCCCCACGGGGGCCCATACTTGTCTCTCTAAATGCGGGAAGGAAGCAAAACAAAACAAAAGCAGTGCGCGCCTTGCAGTAGTTCGCGAGTAGGGATCTACGGCGACCTCCTAAGCTCAGCCAGACCCCGCCTCGCGCTTCACCGAAGTGTTGCGATGGGACACCCTGCTGTCGGTGTCAAAACCGGCGGATCTTGGGTAGGGGGTCCCGATCTGTGCGTCAAGGCTGATGGTAACAAGAAGTAAGGGACACAGGTGTTTATCCAGGTTCGGGCCCTCTCGATGGAGGTAAAACCCTACTTCCTGCTTGATTAATATTGATGATATGGGTAGTACAGGAGTAGATCTACCACGAGATCATAGAGACTAAACCCTAGGAGCTAGCCTATGATGGTATGAATGTAATTGTGATCGGCCTTCTAAGGACCAACCTCTCCGGTTTATATAGACACCGGAGAGGACTAGGGTTTACATGGAGTCGGTTACAAGGAAGGAAATATAATATCCGGATCACCAAGCTTGCCTTCGACGCCAAGGAAAGTCCCATCCGGACACGGGCCGAAGTTTGAGTCTTGTATCTTCACGCTTCAATAGTCCGGATGTTGTACACAGTCTGGCTGTCCGGATACCCCCTAATCCAGGACTCCCTCAGTAGCCCCTGAACCAGGCTTCAATGACGATGAGTACGGCGCGCAGTATAGTCTTCGGCATTGCAAGGCGGGTTCCTCCTCGGAATTCTCCAAAGTGGTTTATCAAACATGTAGACCGTGTCCGGATTTGTAAGATGATCTTCTTCTGTTATAGATCTGATTTGCTGGCAGTCTTCATGCGTCGTGCCCTTGCATCATTTTTTTTACCAGAAACAGTAGGAAAGGCTCCTACTGTGTAAATAAATTAAAGAAAATGAGGCAACTGTACAATGTGGATATTTACATCAGGGGGGAGGGAGAGGTGGGGGTGCACTTTGTGACCCACCTAGAAGAAAAGATATATAAGGTCCTAGTTTAAAGAGTTTACAAAATCCAGCACCAGAGGCCTATTTACCTCCTTGACCCTATGTTGCAAGAGCTCAAAGTCCTTTTTGAATCTATTCAGCCACGATCGAAAGGATGGGTCGACTGCCCTGAATAGCTTATTGTTCCTTTCTTTCCAAAGGCTCCACGTGGCCACAGTGAATTTTTCAAACAACATAGGCGTGGGGTGATCCCTTTTTTGGTCTTCAATGGCTTGTAACCGACACCCAAAGGGTTTCCAGTTGATATCCAGGGCTCGCCAGCAGCATTTACTAAACATGCAAGTAAATATCATGTGCCCGACCGTTTCTTCAATGTTGCGGCCACAGATCAGACAATTGTGGTCATCTCCAATATTGTAGTGGCGTCTCTTCAGCATGTTCCTGGTCTTTAAACGATCGTGGAGCAGTAGCCAGGCAAAAACTTTTAATTTCATGGTACACTTGGACTTCCAAAGCCAGCCAAAAACCTTGTGCACCTGGATCTCTCTGAAGTAGAATTGGTAGAAGTCCGTTGATTTGTAGGTAGTTTTGCCCCAAATATAGGTCCAGACATCCGATGTCGAGGTCGTTGGTTGGATGGAAGAAGCAGTGGCCTGGAGATGCCTGACCTCATCGAGCGCTTGGGGGGAGAGCGGCAGGTGAAAGGCCATTCCAAGTGACGTGATCCCCAAGAAATCTCGCACCGAGACATCCTCATTGATTGCGTAGGAGAACGTGCGAGGGTGCGAATCTTGTAGTAGCTGATCAGCCCATAATTCTTTCCAAAAAAGGTTCTTGGAGATCCAGCGAAAAGTTGGTGTGAGTTTAAGAATGTCGCGCCACCAAAAAGAGCCAACCAGCTCCACAGCGTGCGGAGTTCGCTGAACATAGTAAGTTTCCCAAGTGAGTTGCACCCATGGAATATCCAGTTTGTTGTAGAATTTATGTAAGAACTTCAATATCAGAGCTTCATTCTGGATTTTGAGGTTTATCACCCCCAGACCTCATTTGTCTTTCGGCTTGCAGACCAAGTCCCAGGCAGCAAGTGAGTTTGATTTCTCACCTTGATCAGTCTTTCTGACCCAGAGGCATCTTCTCCTGATTTTGTCCAGTATCTCAATAAGTTTAGGTGAGAATTTTAACGTACACATGGCATAGATAAGGAGCGACGTAACTGCGGGTTGAGCAGCGTAAGCTTCCCAGCGTACGACATGAGCGAGAGGGTGGAAGAAAGATTTCGTTCCACCTTGCTAACCATAGGCATGAAGTCAATTAGTGAGGGCCTGGTGGTGCCAAGGGGCAGGCCAAGATAGGTGAAGGGCATGGATCCAATAGAGCAGCCAAAGATTGAGGCAATATCGGCAATCGTCTGCTGGTCCAAGTTTATGGGGATCAAAGTAGATTTATGGAAGTTTATTTTCAGGCCAATGGACTGGGCATAATCAGAAAAAATGTTCTTGATAATAACCGCTTGTCTAGGGCAGGCCGGCATGAGCAAAATCGTGTCATCAGCGTATTGAATAATCGGATAATCCATGTTACCATTTGAGGGGAATGGCAGATGAATTTGACCTCTCCTAAAGGCATCATTGATTGCTGATTGCAGAAGATCGGCCGCGAGGACAAAGATGGGAGGGGAGAGGGGGTCGGCCTGCCTAACTCCCCGCTTGCAGTGAAACTGGTGGCCCGGCACATCGTTAAGAAGAATGGACGAGCGTCCGGAGCAGAATATCAAACGGATCCAAGACAGCCATTTATCATTAAAGCCCATGTGTTTCATAATCTTGATCATTTCTTCGTGCTCAATGGTGTCGAATGCTTTAGCGAAGTCTAGCTTGAGGAGCACAATTTGTCTTTTGGAGGCCTCGCATTGATGAATATATTGAAATGTCCAAGCCAAACAATCTTGGATGGACCTCCCTTTGATGAAACCATATTGGTTTCGATGAATGATGCGTAGGATCACTTTTTGCAGTCGGTTGGCCAGTAATTTAGTGATGAGTTTAAGGCAGTAGTTGAGTAGAGTGATCGAGCGGTAATCATTAACTGTGGTAGGATATCCTGTCTTTGGGATAAGACTAATGAGGCCATCATTAATGCTTTGAAGATTAAGCTCCCCATCATGGAATTGAGTGCAAAGCGTGTAGAAATCCTCCTTGATAATGGGCCAGCATGCTTTAAGGAATAACCCACTAAACCCATCGGGGCCGGGAGCACGGTCCGCGGGCATTTCTTTAACAACCCATCGGGGCCAGCATGCTCAAGATTATCACAGGGGTGAATAAGCAACGGAAGATCAAAGCGCATTTGTGTAGGGTTGGACTTGCCAAGTCGCTCAGTGTAAGCGTGAAACAGTAGAGCTTCTTTACCCGTGTGATCTTGCACCAACAAGCCATCATCAGTTTGTAAACTAGCCACATTATTCTTTCTGTAACGCTTCGTGGCAACCGCCTGGAAGAATTTGGTGTTTTCATCACCGAATTTAACCCATCGAATGGTGCAACGTTTTCTCCAATATTGTTTTTGATAATCTAGCAGCCATAGGAGATGAGCCTTGATGATCTTACGAAAGTTGCATTCGGGATTGGTTAGAGGTCTCAAGTTTTCTAGTCCATCCAGCTCGGAGAGAGTATTGTTTGTGTTCTCGATAGCCACAGAAAGCCTGGAGATATTTTTGCTCCAAACTTTGAGTTGTTGACGAAGCAACTTAAATTTGCGACAAAGCACGGTGGCTGCATTAGAGGAGTTGACAGGACGAGCCCAAGCCTTTCTAACCACATCCATAAAGCCAGGGTGCAATAACCAATAAGCTTCAAATTGGAAAAAGCTTGGCCCGTGGGATTTTTGTCTCAATGCTTACCACACACGGAGTGTGATCAGAAACTGGCTTGCAAAGCGGTTTAACAATAGTGTTGGGGTAGGCCAGCGTCCAGTGGATAGAGGAGAAGAACCAGTCAAGTTGTTCCAACAATGGATCCTGCTGCATATTGCTCCACGTATACAGACGACCTTTTAATGGTAATTCAATTAGGTTTTGTTGACGGATTATATCATTGAAAGTGCACATGTCATTGGGGTCGCCACCAGGTTTGTTGCGATTTTCCGGGCCACGAATGAAGTTGAAATCACCATGGAGAAGGCAGTCATCATTTGAATGAATGTCCATGTCATATAGCCATTGAATAAAATCCACTCGGGCCAGACCAGTACATGGTCCTTAAACATTATAAAGTGTCCATGATTGTGCTGAGACTGTGCTGGTGAATTTGACACCCAAAACAAAATCATTGGATATGATCACGTCACCAGAAAAGACCGAGCTATTCCATATAGTGAGGATGCCACCTGAGGCACCTCTGGAAGGAATGTAAGAATACTTATCAAATCTCTTAGGGCAACAAGATTTAATGAACGCCAAATCAACAAGGGGTTTTTTAGTTTCCTGAAGGAAAACTATGGCGCAACCACTAACAGAGATAGCATTAGATAAGGCTAGCAGCTTTTTGTCGGAATTTAAACCGCGAATGTTCCAACAAAGTACATTCCAATTACGCAAAATGGGTATACTTTAAAAAACCAACAAGTTACTCCGAGGATGGTGCAGTGCCAACCTCCATCCCTGCCTGCTCATCAGGGACAACAGTAGCCAGCAGCGCCTCGTCAGTGATTTCAACAGGAGGAACAACACAACGATTAATGCCAATTGCCTGCATGACATGAAGAGGTGTGGGCGGGGGGACTTGGTCAGGAGGAGGCGCCGAGGAGCTTGAGGCAGCAGTAGGTATCAGACGAGGCTTGACCTTGGACACAGTAGCTCGAACATCAGAAATCTAGGGTACCCTGAAACCATCATACCTTGTAGAACGAGTGTTGTGCCTAACTTCAGTCGTGACCAAAGGAGCCTGAATCTTAGTGCGGCGCGTGCGAGCGGGTGATGGGCCAGGAGGCAGCACTTGGGCCAGGCCTAATTCATTAGCCTCAAAGGGAGAGGCTGGAGCAAGAGGCCCCACACTTAAACCATCAGTTGGCGCCGAGGAAATCTCCATCTGCTGAGCAGGGGTGTCAACAAGGACAACAACAGATTCATCAGCAGTAACCAATTGGTCAGGGGATTCAGTCATATCAGAAGGCAAAGCATCTCGCTGCACATCAATAGGCAGAGCAAACTGGTGATCGTCTTCATTTGGGGGTTCAGAATACTCCATCATAGCAAACTGAGGTTCATTAAGTTGACGCAGGGGATCAGCATCTTCAGCAGTGGCATCACTGTCAGGAATAATCTCAGAGATCTGAACAGTAGATGACCTGGGGGGCACGTTCAAAATGCTTGAAGAAAAATGAACTGACAGGAGAGTGTCAGCAGTTTCAACTTGGAAAACAGAGACGGTGGCAGCAGTTTGCAGAGCAAGCGGTGGCAAACCATAACCAGCACTCCACGGGCCATAAGCAGCCACAACCGATAAAATGGAGCTAGACAGTTAGGAAGTAAAAGTGTTGCGTGGGATTGTGCCATTGATCAGAACATTGGCTAGATCATTACGTTGCACAGAGATGCTGACATGGAGGTTATCAGAAGAGACTGTCACGTCCACCGCAATTACATCATGCCTGGGAGGAATCACCATCATAGTGTTGTCAGGACCAACCGGAACTTGGATTGATCCAAAAGAGCTGCCGGAAGAAGTAGAATCCCAAGCAAAATTGAGACTGTCTGAGATATTGTCTTCAGGTAGGATACCATCTTGAACACGCAGTCCCTGAGCGGCAAGCCCGGCCTGGAAATTGACTAAAGATGCAGGTGTAGGACCTTGAAGTATGTCTATAGGGGGGGTGATTAGACTACTTGACCAATTAAAAACTTGACCTTTTCCCAATTTTAGAGTTTGGCAGATTTTAGCAAACTTTGGACAAGTCAAGCAATCATCACACAATTCAAACAAGCATGCAAAGAGTATATGAGCAGCGGAAATTAAAGCATGCAACTTGCAAGAAAGTAAAGGGAAGGGTTTGGAGGATTCAAACGCAATTGGAGACATGGATGTTTTTGGCGTGGTTCTGATAGGTGGTGCTATTGTACATCCACATTGATGGAGACTTCAACCCACGAAGGGTAACGGTTGCACGAGTCCACGGAGGGCTCCACCCACAAAGGGTCCACGAAGAAGCAACCTTGTCTATCCCACCATGGCCGTCGCCCATGAAGGACTTGCCTCACTAGCGGTAGATCTTCACGAAGTAGGCGATCTCATTGCCCTTACAAACTCCTTGGTTCAACTCCACAATCTTGTCGGAGGCTCCCAAGTGACACCAAGCCAATCTAGGAGACACCACTCCCCAAGAAGTAACAAATGGTGCCTTGATGATGAACTCCTTGCTCTTGTGCTTCAAATGATAGTCTCCCCAACACTCAACTCTCTCTCATAGGTTTTGGATCTGGTGGAAAGAAGATTTGAGTGGAAAGCAACTTGGGGAAGGCTAGAGATCAAGATTCATATGGTAGGAATAGAATATCTTGGCCTCAACACATGAGTAGGTAGTTCTCTCTCATTAAATGTATGCTGGAAGTGTAGGTTCAGTCTGATGGCTCTCTCCACGAATGAAGAGGAGGTGGAGGGGTATATATAGCCTCCACACAAAATCTAACTGTTACACACAATCTACCAAACTCGGCGGGACCGAATCGTTAAACTCGGTCAGACCGATTTAGTAGATAATGTGACCGTTAGGGTTTTCGGTGGGACCGAAATGCAACTCGGTGAGACCGACATGGTTAGGGTTAGGGCATAACATAATCTCGGTAAGACCAATTACACAAACTCGTTGAGACCGATTTTGGTAATAAGCTTTCCAGAGAGTTGGTCAGGTAAACTCGGTGGGACCGATTCGCTCATTTCGGTGAGACCGAAATGTTACGAAAGGGAAACAGGGAGTTTACATTGCAATCTCGGTGGGACCGATCGCTCACTTCGCTTAGACCGAAACGTTACGAAGGGAAACAAATAGATTACAATCCCATCTCGGTGAGACCGAGATCCCTATCGGTAAGACCGATTTGCCGAGGGTTTGTGGCAGTGGCTATGACATTTGAACTCGGTGGCGCCGGATATAAAGGATCGGTGTGACCAATTTTGACTTTGGGTTTATGTCATATGAGGATGTGAGAAAGTAGTTGAGGGTATTTGGAGCATATCACTAAGCACTTGAAGCAAGAGGCTCATTAAGCAACACCTCATCCCTCCTTGATAGTATTGGCTTTTCCTATAGAGTCAATGTGATCTTGGATCACTAAAATGTAAAATGAAGAGTCTTGAGCTTTTGAGCTTGAGCCAATCCTTTGTCCTTGATATTTTGAGGGATCCACTTTCATCATCCATGCCATGCCATTCATTGAGCTTTCCTGAAATAATAGTCTTGGAATAGCATTAGCTCAATGAGCTATATGTTGTTATGAATTACCAAAACCACCTAGGGATAGTTGCACTTTTAATATCCCCCTTTTTGGTAATTGATGACAACATATAGATCAAAGCTTCGACAAATGATAATACGATTGAAAAACATCGTTGCTTTGAGAAGTATGTGATAGGCAAGAGCTCTCCCTAAATTTGTGCATAGTTTAAAATTTGCTTTGGACTGCAAATGCACAAGGAATTAGGCTCATGGGTTACTCTTCCATGTCACATACATCTTGGTGTGGCGCTCAAAATAATAAAGATTGAATACATGCACTCATCACCAAGCAAAGTGAATGATCATAAAAGGATAGGTAAGATAATATCATTTAACAAGCATAAGTGTAGCTTATGATCAATCACATGATCATCAATGTCTCACAGGTAATAGCATAGTATCTCAAGCAATCAAAAGAAAACAAAGTTTAACCACCAAATCAAGAGAGAACAAAAGCAACACTCTCTCTCTTGAAGCCTATGATCTATACATTTTTCTCCCCCTTTGGCAAAAAGTTACCAAAAAGTTCATAGAAAATGCATAGTGCTAGATCGACTCTCAGGCTTAATCTTCAGGTGGTGGTGTAGAGATGGCTCCTTGGACGAAGGCTTCAGTTGATGTGGATGGAGCTGGAGGAGTTGGTCTTTGGAGCTGGTTGCCTTTGGAGCTGTAGGAGTTGTAGCTGGTGCAGATGATGTGGCTCTGGTGCTGTCACGAGCCTGCGGTGACCTCTGAGCTCTAGACACTCTGGCAAATGCATCAGTGGTTGTCTTGCCCTTCCTCTCCTGCATGTCATCCTGAAGCTGCTCCACAACTGACTGAATCTCAGTTACTTTGACATCTAGATCATAGAATTTTTGTTCCATGATTCTTTCCAGGCTCTCCTGGTTTTGAGTTAGGGTGGCTGAGGGAGTCCTGGACTAGTGGGTGTCCGGATAGCCGGACTATCAATATCCGCCGGACTCCCAAAACTACGAAGATACAAGATTGAAGACTCCGGCTCGTGTCCGGATGGGACTTTCCTTGGCGTGGAAGGCAAGCTTGGCAATACGGATATGTAGATCTCCAACCATTGTAACCGACTCTGTGTAACCCTAGCCTCCTCCGGTGTCTATATAAACCGGAGGGCTTTAGTCCGTAGGACGACATACATTACAACAATCATACCATAGGCTAGCTTCTAAGGTTTAGCCTCCTTGATCTTGTGGTAGATCCACTCTTGTAATACCCATATCATCAATATTAATCAAGCAGGACGTTGGGTTTTACCTCCATCGAGAGGGCCCGAACCCGGGTAAAAACATCGTGTCCCTCGTATCTTGTTACCATCCGCCTAGACGCACGATTCGGGACCCCTACCGAGATCCGCGGTTTGACACCGACATTGGTGCTTTCATTGAGAGTTCCTCCGTGTCGTCACCGATAGGCTTGATGGCATCTTCAACCAGCAACGCTGTCGAGTGAGACTTTTCTCCCGGACAGATCTTCGTATTCGGCGGTTTCGCCTGCGGGTCAATTCACTTGGCCATCCGGAGCAGATCGAAGCTATGCCCTGGCCGTCAGTCAAATTTGGAAGCTTAAACTTCACGGCCGATGTCTGCGGAGACTTGATCTTGACGGACTCGAGCCACAACCGAAAAGCGCCCTTACTGTGGCGATGAGCATGATCTAGCTCTGCCGCGAACGTGCCTTGGTAGCGCACACAGATCTGCTTCGCCATTAGCCCGAGCCGATCGCCCGGATCGAGGCGGTGGATAGCCGCCGCCACAGGGGCTTCAACATCCACGGCGATGGAGCGAACACCAATCTTGTCCCCATGAAACTTCGTGATTCCGAGGCGCGGACTCCTTGCGGACTCGAACCTCCCACGCCTACCAATCGATCCGGATTGGGCGCCGGTTATGGAATTCACCGCGCGGACATCTTCAATGCTTCGCCTTTCGGCGATATCTTGAATTCACTAAAGCATCTCGTTATCGGAGAGTCTGGCGGATTATGGCGGGATGGTTGAGATCTGACGACGAAGAAATTGAGCCCACCCACCACCCACTTTGTAGCCAGCGTCGACGATCTAACCGACATACTAGACTACGACTCCGAAGACATCGGCGCTATGGATGGCGATGATGGAGACGAACAGAACCAGCGCCTACGAGGCCTTTGGAAGACCACCTCGTCATCGACATATATGGTGGACACCCCAAAGGACGGGATGGCGAAGAAGCGGCGGAGGCGAGACTCTTTAAAGAAGCAGCCCAAGCGCCGGCGTCGGTGGCGCGCTCTAAATCCGCCACGGCAAGAATGGAGATTCGGCACAGAGATAATAACACTCGAGAGCGCCAAGACAATCCCTCCGGCAAGACTCATCGCGGGAGGATGCGAAGCAAGCCCTCATGAGGAGGCGGCGGGCGAAGAGGTTGAGGATCATAACTATATGCCTCCCTCCGAAGGCGAAGCAAGCCTCAACGATAGCGAATTCGTTGTACCCGAGGATCCCGTCGAACAAGAGCGCTTCAAGCGCAGCTTATCGCCACGACAAACAGCCTAAAGAAAAAGCAGCAACACTTCAAGCTGATCGGGACCTGCTGGCCGATCGATGGACCGAGGTCCTCGCGGCAAGAAGTATAAACTCAAACGTCCCTCAAAAGTTACCCAAGGCGCAAGCTGCTCCCCGATTAGAGGAGGAAGCATACGTACCTACATCACCGGTAAGACGATATGGTGACCGACCACCCGTGGTCGTGACAAAGAGGCATCGGGCCCCAGCCAAGACCATACCCGGCATCGCTCCAAAAGTACAAGCCAAGAGGGAGCGCGCGGACTTGCGAGACATATTGGAGGACAAAGCAAGGCAATCCAGATCCATCTATGGATCACGTGGGCGCCCTCGACCCACGGCGAATACCGTCGTGCGGATACAATAACCCGGCGGGCCAAACACAGCGACAGCGCTCTCTCGAGCTGCGCCACGATATCGCTCAATCAGAGCGCCGCACACCGTTATGCTTCATCGACGAAGTAATGGATCATCGGATCCCGAAGGGTTTAAACCCGTAAACATCGAATCTTACGATGGCACAACAGACGCGGTGTGGATCGAAGACTATCTTCTCCACATCCATATGGCCCATGGCGGCAATCTCCACGCCATCAAGTACCTCCCACTCAAGCTTAAAGGACCAGCTCGGCATTGGCTTAACAGCTTGCCGCAGAGTCAATTGGGTGTTGGGAAGACACCGAGGCCGCATTCCTTGATAACTTCCAAGGCACATATGTGCGACCACGAGACGCCGATGACCTAAGCCACATCATTCAGCAGCCAGACGAATCGGCGGACAATTACGGACACGGTTCTTGACGAAGAAAAACCAAATCGTCGATTGTCCGGATCAGAGCCCTGGCAGCCTTAAAAATATCATCCGGGACGAATGGCTAGCCCGACACAGGGCAGGAAAAGCGAAATCCATGGCAGCCCTCACATCGTTAATGACCTGCTTTTGCGCGGAGAGGACAGCTGGCTAGCCGCAGCAACAATCTCCGTAAAAACTCGGCGGTCCGGATACCAAGGACAACAACGGCAGGTCACGACGAAGCAAAAACAAAGCGCCGCGTGCGGCGGCGATAAGGAGGATACGGCCGTCAATGCGGATTCGAGGCTCTAAACCCGTCGTGGAAGAAGCCATTCAAAAGAACCACTCCGGTCCGTCAATCTGGACCGAATACTCGACCGCTCATGCGGATACATGGCACCTCTGAAAAGCCAGCTAACCACACCAATAGAGATTGCTGGGTATTCAAGCGAGCCGACAAGTTAATTGCCAAAAACAATGACAAGGGGCTAAACAATGACGGCGAGGAAGAGACCCGACCGCCCGAACAACGAGAGGGCGAAGGGTTTCCCCGCAAGTGCGGACGGTGAATATGATATCTGCGACCCACATACCCAAGAGGGAGAGGAAGCGCGCACTCTGGGGCGTCTATGCGATGGAGCGATCGCCCCAAAGTTCAACCCATGGTCCTCTTGTCCGATCACTTTTGATCGAAGAGACCATCGACCAGCATCGCCATGGCGGATATGCCGCGTGGTTTTAGACCCAATCGTCGATGGGTTCCACCTCACGAGAGTCCGATGGACGGCGGTAGCAGCACTGAACCTGCTTTATCACGATATAGTGCGCAAAATGGGCATAGACCCATCAAGGATTAAACCTACAAAGACAACCTTTAAAGGTGTCATACCGAGTGGAAGCCAAGCTATGCAGGCTCGGTCCTGCTGGAAGTGGTCTTGGATCCCGGATATTTTCGGGCGAAGAGTTAATCTTCGACATAGTCCCGTTCACAGCGGCTATCATGCCTGCTCGGACGAACCGTGCTTGCAAAATTCAGCGCGTGCCGCATTATGCATACCTAAAGCTCAAGATGCGGGCCCTCGTGGAGTCATCACGGTCAATAGGAATACTGGGCGCTCCCTCGAGCGGAGGAACATACAATGCTCTCGCGGCGAAATCTGAGCAGCCTTCTAAGGCAATTCTCTAGTCCGGCCGTTAAGCGGCGGATATACAGAAAGCGCGCCCGAACAACGCCAACCAAGACCACTGGCGCGATCGAGAGCATCGCGTAGCAATGCGGCCCAACCCTCGCCCGCGCATGATCGCAAGAATAACACTCGCGTACATCATTCGCCTTGGAGATACCATGGGCGCAGGGGAGGGCACGATCGAAGCGGACCCAGAGTGCGGTTCAACCACACCGGGGCTCGCAAGTGTGCCCCCCTTTTTATTCTTCTTCTTTTATGTACGCGGACTCATTAACGAAGCCTGTCCGTGGCGAACTGCCGAACTCATGATGCAACGATCGGGGACTAAAGAAGGCGCGGCGAACATCGGTGGTCTCAATTACGAGCATTAAATTCGATTATATACACCAAGTGTGCAGCTCATCCTGGAGGGGACATGTTTATTTAGTCCAAATCCCTTGCTTACCGCACTATTTGTATCAGTCCGCTCTACTAGCAGACTTTCTTTCATAAATAATGCAGCACCTTTTTATTGCAATGGCATTATCTTTTATATATATGTTCATCACATGACATCTTGCACCCGTATATTTTGGTACGGCTGAATACGAGAGGCTACATTCCCCAAATTATGGTGTGATTAAGTCCGAACACTTTCACAAGTCGGCACCCCAAACTTATAGCATTATATGAATCGGCTCCAAATCATGTCTTGGGTCAATAGTTGGGTTTGCCGGCTCCCATGTTTTGGTGCCTTACGTTCCGTTCCGTCGGCTAAGGTAGCCTTGGGAGAACCACTGCGATTGCGCCCGGTTGAGCAGGCGGCGCCTCGATGGAAAGCTAAACTGGCCCGGCATGATAAGGCGAGAGACTGGTCGCTGTTCGAGAGGTTTTTTTCGGGTCCTTAAAGACTCGCGCCGCTTCGAGCGAAGTTCCGGACAATGTCCGAAGAAGGCATGGATAGCGCCCCGGATTCGGTCTTCCGAATACCAGGGGCTTCGCCGAAATTTAAAATTATAGAATTCTATGGCTAAGTGAGAGTGTTCAAGCATTATAGGTCTGGTTGCCTTGTTCGTTGTGTTGAGCGCCTCCCTCTATGGACCCAACAATGGGAACAAGAGTGCTCATGTTTATCCCGAACACCCCAGCACTCGTGGCTTGGGGGCTGAAGCCAACGACTTGCCATCTCTCAGATTTTATAAACGGCCGCACAGAAGGTAATATTTTAAATTAAACAAGCGTTGCTCATGGCGCACATGAATGAAGTTTTCAGCGCACAGGATAAATACATAGCGAGTTCACTCAAAGATTACATTTCGAGAGCACTCATCTGCAATATCGCAGGCTCCCTTCAAGACAATTTTATAATACTTCTCCGGCGGGCGATACTACTTGCCCGGCGGCGGTGGGTCCGTGAGAAGCTTCTCCGCATCCAACTTGCCCCATTGCACCTTTATAAGGGCAAGAGCCCGGCGAGCGCCTTCAATACAGGCGGAGCGCTTGACGACCTCCACCCAGGGGCTTGCATCCACCAGCCGCCGCACGAGGCCAAAGTAGCTCCCAGGCATAGCCTGTCGAGCCTAACCGGACTATGAGGCCCTTCATGGCCTCCTCGGCTACCTGTGGAGTTCGACCATTGCTTAATTTGGTCGCTTGGGGCACCGGATGGCGGCCTCAGATCTTGAGACGAAGACCTTCTCCGTCGAGCTCCCTCCTCGCCACGATAGAATGCGGAGGCATCGGGCCTTTTCTGGCGGCAGATCTCCAAGCGCCTCGAGAGCTCGAATGCGGGTAAGTGTCGGGTAGTTCACATTAACATGCCTGCTTTGCATGAAAAATGCCTTACCCGCCGCTATCTTCTTTATGTCCTCAACCTCCTGAAGGGCCTTATGGGCTTCGGCCTTGGCGGACTAGGCACTTTTGAGAGCCGAGGCAAGCTCGGACTCTCGAGTCTTGGAGTCACGCTCCAAACTCTCATGCTTTTCCATGAGAGCCTGGAGCTCTTGCCGAACTTCCGCCACCCGTGCCTCTTGCTTTTCTCGCTCGGCCCGTTCCGCGGCCGCATTACGTTCGGCCGCAGACACAGCATCCTTCAGGGCTGCCACCTCGTTAGTGGCCCCTGCAATACACATATTATCCTTGTCAAATTTTATTGCAACCAAAATCCTTTTCCGTAAGGTACCTATTCAAAGCGGTGCTACTCACCTTCTTTTTCCTCGAGCTGCCTCTTGGCATGGCCGAGCTCTTGCTTGGACCGCTCGAGGTCCTTCTTCAGCACATTGACCTCTGCCGTTAAAGCGGCAGAGGCCAGCAGCGCAGCCTGCAAACCCATATTGACATATTTTTTAGCAACCCTGCGCATATCTTGATAGATCCTCAGTCCGACTTTTCTTTCCGAACACCAAACTAAGCATCAGGGGCTACTGTCTATGCGGTATTACATTATATAATTTTAACTTCTTACCTCAAAGCCTGTTAGAAGGCTGCTGCAGGCTTCGGTCAGCCCGCTCTTAGCGAGCTGAATCTTCTCAATCACCGCACTCATGATAGTGCGGTGTTCTTCCTCGACGGAAGCGCCTTTAAGCGCCTCCAACAAGCTATCCGGCGCCTCGGTTGAGCGGAGGCCGCCCGGCGTCACGATCTTGCCCTTCTTTGAAGGGCGCTTGCGGACTCTGGAACCACTGCGGGTTCGATGCGAGTCGGCACAAAGTCGAGGGCGCTGGCGGCGCCTCCGGAGCCTCCTCCTGATCGATCCCTCTCTGGGATCCCACCTCGGCGTCCTCGTCGACGCATGGGGTAGAGGCAGTCGGGATGGAATTCACATCCGACGAGGCCAACGACCCGCTCGATGAGTCGGGAAGATCGTCATCGGCCGGACTACGGACAGAATGCGGCGTTAGAAGGATACTACGTGACATGAAAGGTACGACATATAAATGATTCGGATACTTACGATCTTGACGGACGCCTGGCCCTTGGAGGTCACTCATCCTCGCCAACGCTGATGTTGGCAAAACTGTCCGGGGGAATAGTTCTCCCCCTCTTGGACCCTTCGGCCTCCCCGATCGGGGAAGCCTTCCTCTTCCTCTCTCCCTCCTTCGGGAGAGAATACTCCTCCTCGTCGTCTTCAGGGGAGGAGTCTGCGTCGTCATCAGACGCCTGATTACGGGAACTCTTTCGAGTCCCCGCGGCCACCTTCTTGGCCTTCTTCTCTGGCACCACGTGCGGTGCGGAACCAGCAACCCTGATGGCGGGCGTCCACTGGGTCTTCGGCATGGGAGCGGGATGATAAGCAGCAGCCTTCTCCATCCATTCTGTCAAAGGAAGAGGCAGAATGAAACCTCACTAAGATTCAATTTAATTATCACAAGTGTCCCGTAATGGGGTTGAATCACTTACCTCGTCAGTTGGATACTGCGAGCTGAATCCGCGATCTTCCGTCGCGGACGCGGGGCTTGGCGCCCTCAAACAGCACCCTCCAGGCGCCTTCAGTATGTTGTGTCGAAGAGCCCGCTTAGCGCTGGTGCTGTTCGGATTGAACTCCCACAAATTAAATGCCCGTTCTTGGCATGGGAGGATCCGCGGATGAGCATGACTTGGACCACGTCGGCGAGCACGAGCCTATTGCTCACCATCTTCTTGATACATGCTCGAGTCCCGTCACCTCCACGGATTCCCCCACCGCAAGCCCTTCTCTTTCCGGGAGGTGAGCTGCGTGGGGATGCCAGATCTAAACTCGGGGCCGCCGCCCATGTGGGTTTCTTGCGGCTCGGTGATGTAGAACCACCCGATTGCCACCCCTTGGCGGAGTCCACGAAGGTCCCTTCAAGCCAAGGGGCGTTGGGCAATTTGCCCAACATGGCGCCTCCGCATTCCGCTGCGTGCCCTTCACAACCTTGACAGCGTTGAAGGTCTTGAGCCCTGAGCGAAGTGGGGCTGGATGCGGAGGAAGGCCTCGCACCACGACGATAAACGCCGAGATGTTGAGGATGAAGTTGGCGCGGATCGTGGAAATCTAGGCCGTAGTAAAACATGAGCCCCGGACAAATGGATGGAGCGGAAAGCCCGTCCGCAGAGGAAGTGGGGAGGAAGGCGACCCTCTCATGAGGCCCGGAGGAAGGATGAGCTGCCCTCGTCGAGGCGGCCGATCTGCGATATCGCCGGAAAGGTATCCGGCTGCGCAGCTGGTGATGTCCTCCTCCTTAGCGGTGGAGGCCAACCATTTACCTCCCGCTCGGACATATTCGAAGAAGGTTGAGGCGAGATCTGTGAGCTCGGCGTTGGGCGTGAGTTGCGGGGGATAAGCAAAGGAGGAAGAAGGCGTAGGTGAGAAGGTGAATCCTTATCCCTTATATGTAGGCGGACAAAACTATGTGTCCCCCACTAGCCTGGTAAAACTCGCTTATCTCCCAAGGGCCACCATCAATGGCGCGGTTGGGTTACCCGCGCGTATTGATGAGAATCCGGAATAAGGGAACACGATCTCGCTTCGACAAGGCGTGCCAAGGTAACCGCCCGCTAAGCGTCTTGAGGTGGTATGGTAAAAGCGATTCAAACAAAGGCTTGGTAGCGGTGTGATGTCGCGCCGCATAATCGTCGATGGATTGAACTAAGTGTACATTTTATTCTCTCTACGGTGGAATGTGGAAATTATTTTTGCAGAGCCGGACACTATCCTGGTGTTCATGATCTCCTCTGGATTATTCAAGGGAGGAACCCGCCTTGCAATGCCGAACATTATGCGCGTCGGACTAATCGTCATTGAACCCTGGTTGAGTGGACTCTTGAGGAGTCTGGACTAGGGGTGTCCGGACAGCGGACTATCAATATCCGCGGACTCCCAAAACTACGAAGATACAAGATTGAAGACTCGGCTCGTGTCCGGATGGGACTTTCCTTGGCGTGGAAGGCAAGCTTGCAATCTGGATATGTAGATCTCCTACCATTGTAACCGACTCTGTGTAACCCTAGCCTCCTCCGATGTCTATATAAACCGGAGGGCTTTAGTCCGTAGGACGACATACATTACAACAATCATACCATAGGCTAGCTTCTAGGGTTTAGCCTCCTTGATCTCGTTGTAGATCCACTCTTGTAATACCCATATCATCAATATTAATCAAGCGGGACGTAGGGTTTTACCTCCATCGAGAGGGCCCGAACCTGGGTAAAAACATCGTGTCCCTCGTCTCTTGTTACCATCTGCCTAGACGCACAGTTCGGGACCCCCTACCTGAGATCCGCCGGTTTTGACACCGACAGTGGCCAACCCCTTCTCAATCCTCAGTGTTGATGCTATCAAGTAACCAAGCTGCTCCTGCTTGTTCTTCAAAAAGTACTCAGATGCCTCCTCTTGAGTTGGCATCTTGGCAGCCTTCTCTCTTTGCTTTCTCCTTCTTATCTTGAGCTTGCGCTGATGATGGTTCATTCTCATTCATTACAACTTGATTGTCCTCAAAGTCTGGATAGATAGCAAAATGTTCCTTATCCAGCAAGTATGTTCCTATGCCCATCTTTGAGTTAATCAACTCCTGAATCAGTGGGGCATACCCACAACTTCTCTTCTGGTCTGCTGTTGTCCTCTTAATGGTCTCAATAATGAGGCTCATGACCTTGAATTTTTGTGGCACATCAAACAAGTGTAGCAAGTTGATAGCATGCCCTCTAATCATGTTGTGTTCACCTGACTTGGGCAATAGAGTGTGCCTTGGGATCCAGTTGATTATTGGCAGCCCTAACAGAAGAAAACGAACTGACCCAAACTTATGTGTCTCAACTGCAGCATCAGGAATTTCCTTGTACATGTGAGCCATGGTATTGTGGTCCATCTTCTTCTTGGCATAAACATCCAAGTCATCTTCACTCTCCTTTGGGGTATTGATCAGATTGGCCCATTCCTCAATTGTTGACTGGTACCTAGTACCTTCAGATATCCAAACTATCCTGCCATCTGGATAAAAGTGTGCTGTGGAGTAGAATTGCATAATGAGCTCATCATTCCACTTTGTGAGCTTCTGCCCAACAAAGTCTACAACTCCACAAGCAACAAAACTGTCTTTCACTCCAGGATAGTGTTCTTCATTTTCCTTCATGTAGGTCCAGTCGACCCACCTCATATCACACACTATTGGTTTCTTGTCCAATAGCACTGTCTCATAGAAGTCCTGTTGTTCCTTAGTGTGGAACCTGTAATCAACAATAGTTCTCCTCCTGATAGCATATGGATCTGACAGCCTCCACAATCTGAGTCCTGCATCCTTCCTCAACTTCACGTTCTCAACCACAGGATGAGCATCATTGTGGTCTGGAATCTTGGGCTTTAGCTTTCTCAGGACTTGTCCTTCATCATCTTCCTCATCAGCAACTTATGGCGCTGGGGCCTTGTTCTTCTCAGCAGCTGGAATACTCTTGGTATTCCTCTTTGGTGCAAGCTTGGGCTTGGGCGCAGCTTTGGGTGCTTCCTTGGGCTTTGATGTTGCAGCCCGTGACTTTATAGCATCACCCATTAGCTTTTTGGGTGCTGGTGCAGCAACCTCTTCTTCCTCTTCAGAGTCTCTCCTCATAGAGGGATTTCCAAGAACCTGGGTAGTAGTGGTTCTGGCTCTCTTCTTCTTCTTATCTTGACCAGCAGCTTCATCTTCTGACTCAATGGTAAACTTCACAGTTTCTCCAGTGGGAACTTTCTTGGGTTTGGAAGTTGTGACTCTTCTTGCAGGTGCCTCTTTGGGATCAGACTTTTAAGGAACTTGAGTTGATCCTCTGACCTTCAGCATAGGTGTCCTCTTGGTAGGAACCTTCCTATTGAGTCCAGGCTTTGTGTTCTTTGCTGAGGCATACTCCTTTTTGAGCACTACCTTCTTGAAAGTAGCCTCATCTTCTTCTGCCATATAATCCTCATCCTCAGATTCTGAGGTTCTCTTCTTCCTTGTCCTGGTGGCAGCTTTAGGCAGATTGCTTGGGGTGCTCCTGCTGCCATCATCTGAAGAACTTGAGGGACTAGTGCCCTCACTCATGTGATTGTGCTCTTCTGACTTGTTCTGACTATCACTTTGGTGCGACATCTGCAAATCCTTGGGCTCTGACCACCGTGAATAATTATAGATGAGATAGAATGGATGAGCATCACAAAATGCAGAGATTTTTGCAAAAGAATGATTCAAAAACTCAGTTTTAGTTTTCCACAGAAAGCATTTCGGACCAACCGATTTTAAAACTCGGTGATACCGAAGCAGTTTTGGAACCTAAACTGGTGAACTCGGAAGGACCGAGTCACAGTTTGGTGGCACCGAGACTGCTAGGGTTTCACAAGGTTCTAAAATCGATCACACCCATTAGCAATTCTCGGTCAGACCGAGAGTTACTAGTGCAATGGCGTTAGCCAAATCGGTGGGACCAAGTTTTTCAACTCGGTGGGTCCGAGAAGGTTTCGGCGGAAACCTAACCCTAAATTTTCAAATCGCATCTATTCTAAGGATTGTATTGACTGGATAGGAGTGTTTCAATCTTGGCAAGAATCATAATGAACACAATGTGCTAGGAATCAGACGAGGATAGCACTGTGATCGAGTCCATACCCTAGCTTGGCGATGAACTCTCTACGGCGGCAACGGCGGGGGTGAATTCCGTTGATGGCGGCGGAGACCAGGTGACGAGGCGGTGGCGACGAGAGCGATCCGGAGACCACGGAGGCAGAGAGAGCTATCTTGTGGCGAAGGGGTTTGGAGAAATTTTCCAAATTTTTTCCGTGAGTATATGTAGCCCGACCACAGTCGGTGTGACCGAAAGTGGAACAACTCGGTGGCACCGAGATGCATAATGTATCTGATTCTGACAACTCGGTGTGACCGAAAAGTTCAAATCGGTTGCACCGAGATTGAAAACCTAGATCGACTTAGTGATCTCGGTAGGACGAAATGGAGGAATCGGTCGGACCGAGAAGCACAAAGAAGTTTTGGAAGTTTAAGTCTATGATGAATCGGGACTCAGTGCTCCTCACTGAGTGGTTCGAATCGACTTGATCAAATTTTGTGATGTAGCATGCATAGAGTTTGAGACGAGAAAAACATAGATAGCTAGAGAAGGTTCTTAGGCATTCTTGTCCATCCACTTGGCAAAAAGAAATAGAAGCCAATCAACCAAAACAACAAGTGGATGTTCTCGAATGAGTAAAATATGCAACCAACATGCTCACACAATGAAATGGCAAATCAAATATGTGGCAAAGCATGCACAACCAATTCTAGCATCTATCAAATGGCGATGACTAGGTCATCTATATATGAGTATATTGACTTAGGAGTCAAATGAGAACATTTGATCATAGGTCATACTCATCGTTTAAGCTCAAGTGGGGTTACCACTTTTACATAATGCATTGATGTGTTCACACCATTAGAGTTGCTTTAACTCAATTCTTAGAGTTAAGCTCCCCCTAGATGTGAGATCCCCTTTTAGAGGGATGAACTAACCTTGGGTTTTGTCGATGATGACTTCATGTAGGTGTTGAAGATGTGGATGCTCAATGTTGATGTAGATTATTTGGAGCAATCCTTTGGAGTGAGTTGCACTTTCAACATACCTACATGGGTTAGTCCCACAGGGAACAAACAAGAATATCCATAGACATAGAGTGATGCACACACAAGATGATGTCCATGAAATCATTAGGTTACCTTGTCCCTCGCCTTACCAACATGACGGTTTGTGACTCCTTGAACTAGTGCAAGATGTGGAAGTTGATTGCACTTGTCCTTGCCATAATGATATCAGTGAAGAATGTTGGCGGAGTCACCCTCAAGAACTCTCTAGTTCTTCTTCTTCGGGATCCACATCATCTTGATGGGAATCCTTGGAGTTGTAGTTGTACTTGATGAAGTAGAACTTGCGTAGTCTTGGGAACCCACTTGACCAAGGCCTTAGGTGCTTCTTCAAATGCATCAATCTTCTCTTGAAGCTTGTCCTTGCCTTTGTTCTTGTGGTCTTGTGGTGGAAGATCATCTTGTGCTTGTGTTCCCTTGAAGGAAGTAGGATCGTACTTCTCTTGTTGAGGAACAAACTTTGTCTTGAGGTATTGATCTTATTCCCACTCAACTCCATTGGCGTTGAACTTTCGTTCAAAACCAACACCTTGATTCTTCCGGTGCCTTCCTTGCTTGCGTACAATTTCCTCGAATTGCTTACTCCCGGCAAGGCTCTTGTATATACCTTTCTCTATAATTCCCTTCAATAAGCTATTTTCTTGCTCAAGTGTAACTTGGCTAAGAGAATCATTAGTGGAATCAAGAGAGATACTAGAAGCAACAATATTGGATTTGGCATTATTATTGTTACTACTAGAGGAAGGATTTTTCTTGTACTTGTTGCTAGACTTGACTTGAGGCATGTAAGTAGATAAGAGTAAACGCTTGAAAATGTAAGAAGAACTTTTCTTACGGAGATCATCATTGATTGCTTTTAAGAACTCATGCTCTTGCTCAAGATTGAGCTTTTCAAAGCGTAACTTCTCATGAGCCCTTAAAAGTTCTCGATGATCTTCGAAGATAGTTTCATGAGCTAACTTAAGAGTGTTTAGTTCTTTAGTTAGAAGCTCAATCTTCTCCTTATCATTGTCATTCGTTTTATCTTGATTAGCATGATTAATTGACGTTTCATCATAGTATTCATCACTAGAGTTGTCAACAAGTAAATCATCATCACCTAGCAAGTCATCTTCATCACTATTGAAATCAACATACTCGGGATGTGTTACCTTTGGACCTTTGGCCATGAAGCATCTTCCAATTCCTTCATTTAGTGAGTCAAATATGTCGTAGGAGTTGGTTGACACAAGTGCTAGACTGGCAACACCTTCATCTTGAGTATATTCGGAGTCGGAGTGATAGCTTCTCTCGGAGTGATTGTCGGAGTCGGAGCCGGATACCCATTCACCAACATGAGCTTGATGTCTTCATTTTTTGTAGCTCCTTGATGACTTGTCCTTCCTTTCTGAATCCTTGCTTCTCCGTGAGGGTCTTCATTCATAATGATCATCTCTACTCCTCCTCTCTCTTGGTGGTGATTCTTCTCTTTTGCTTCTTCTTTTTGGAGAATCTTCTCTTCTTTTGTAGGGTGCCGTACACTTATTGGAATAGTGTCTGGGTCTCCCACAATTGTAGCAATTGCGCCCTCGACTAGAAGATCTTTTGTCATAGTAGGACTGTCGGTGTCAAAACCGGCGGATCTCGGGTAGGGGGTCCCAAACTGTGCGTCTAGGCGGATGGTAATAGGAGACAAGGGACACGATGTTTTACCCAGGTTCGGCCCTCTTGATGGAGGTAAAACCCTACATCCTGCTTGATTAATATTGATGATATGGGTAGTACAAGAGTGGATCTACCACGAGATCAAGGAGGCTAAACCCTAGAAGCTAGCCTATGGTATGATTGTTGTAATGTATGTTGTGTCCTACGGACTAAAGCCCTCCGGTTTATATACACACCGGAGAGGGCTAGGGTTACACAGAGTCGGTTACAATGGTAGGAGATCTACATATCCGTATCGCCAAGCTTGCCTTCCACGCCAAGGAAAGCCCATCCGGACACGGGACGGAGTCTTCAATCTTGCATCTTCGTAGTCTTGGAGTCCGGCGGACGATGATAGTCCGGCTGTCCGGACACCCCCTAGTCCAGGACTCCCTCAGTAGCCCCTGAACCAGGCTTCAATGACGATAAGTCCGGCGTGTTCGGCATTGCAAGGCGGGTTCCTCCTTTGAATAATCCAGAGAAGATCATGAACACCAGGATAGTGTCCGGCTCTGCAAAATAAATTCAGCATTCCACCGTAGAGAGAATAAAATGTACACAAGCTCAATCTGCTGACGTATTTTGCGGCATGACATCACACCGCTACCAAGCCTTTACTTGAATCGTTTTTTATTATACCACCTCAGCACGTTTAGCGAAGCGGTTTCCTTGGCACATCTTATCGAAGCAGAGATCGTGTTCCCCTTATTCCAGGATTCTTATCAATACGGACGTGGGTAACCCAACCGCGCTATTGATGGTGGAGCTTGGGAGATAAGCGAGTTTTACCAGGCTGGTGGGGGACGCATAGTCTTCGCCCGCCTATATATAAGGGATAAGGATTCACCTTTCTCACCCACGCCTTCTTCCTCCTTTGCTTATCCACCTCCGCGCACTCAAGCTTCAGCGCCCAAGTTCGCGCATCTCGTCTCAACCTTCTCCGACCATGTCCGGAGGGGGAGGCAAATGGTTTGCTTCCACCGTTAAGGAGGAGCATATCACAAAGCTGCGCAGCGCCGGATATCTTTCCGGCTACATCGCGCACCGGCTGCCCGACGAGGGGCAGCTCATCCCTACCCCCGGGCCCCATGAGTGGGTCGTTTTCCTTCCCCACTTCCTCCGCGGACTGGGCTTTCCACTTCACCCCTTTGTCCGGGGGCTCATGTTCTACTACGGCCTGGATTTCCCTGTCTGGCGCCGAACTTCATCCTCAACATCTTGGCGTTTATCGTGGGTATGCGAGGCCCTCCTCGCATCCGGCCCCACTTGACTTGTGGCTCAAGACCTTCAACGTCAAGCGAAGGTAGTGAAGGGCACGCAGCGGAGTCTTGGCGCCATGTTGGGCAAGATGCCCAACGTCCTCTGGTTGAAGGGGCCTTCGTGTACTCCGTCAAGGGTGGCAATCGGGGTGGTTCTACATCACCGAGCGCGCGACCCTCGTGGCGGCGGCCCCGAGTTTAGATCTGGTACCCTATGCAGCTCACCTCACCGGAAAAAGAAGGGCTTCTGTGGGGTAGTTACGGAGGTGACGGGACTCCAAGCACGTATCCGAAGCTGGTGAACAAAAGCTCGAGCTCGTCAGCGTGGTCAGTCATGCTCGTCCGCGGATTCTCCCATGCCAAAACAGGCATTCAATCTGTGGGAGTTCGATCCGGAACAGCACCAGCGCTGAGTGGGCTCTTGACCACGGCGTAGGAAGGCGCTGGAGGGTGCTGTTTAAGAGCGGCAAGCCCCGCAACCGCGAGGAAGATCATGATTTCACTCGCAGACATCCTCTTGGCGAGGTAAGTGATTCTACCCCTTCTGGGACACTTATTGTAAATAGATTGATTCTAAAAGGGTTTCAATCTCCCTTTTCCTTTGACAGGAATGGATGAAGAAGGCCGAGCAGCTCGTCTGCCCGGCTCCCATGCCAGAAGACCCAGTGGGTGCCCGTCTAGCGAGGCTACTGGTTCCGGCACCGCATGTGGTGCCGGAGAAGAAGGCCACGAAGGTGGCCACGGGCACTCGAAAGAGTTCCCATTACTAGGCGTCCGTGACGGCGGACTCCTCCCGAGCGAGGAGGAGGAGAAGACTCTCTCCGGGAGGAGAGAGAGGAAAGGAAGGCTTCCCCAGCGGGGAGGCGAAGGGTCAGAGGGGAGAACTATTCCCTCGGACAGCTCTGCCAACACCGGCGTTGGCGGCGAGTGGCCTTCAAGGGCCAGGCCTCGGCGAGATCGTAAATATCTGGATCCCGATATGCAATTTCTTATGTGTCACATAGTGTCCTACTAATGCCGCATTTAAGCCCGCATGATCCGGCCGATGATGATCTCCCGCTTCATCGGCGGGTCGTTGGCCCGTCGGATGTGGATTCCTTCCGATTGCCTCCACCCCGGCGATGAGGGACGCGAGGTGGGATCGAAAGGGACTGAGGAGTCTGGACTAGGGGTGTCCGGACAGCGGACTATCATTATCCGCGGACTCCAAGACTACGAAGATACAAGATTGAAGACTACGCCCCATGTCCGGATGGGACTTTCCTTGGCGTGGAAGGCAAGCTTGGCGTCTGGATATGTAGATCTCCTACCATTGTAACCGACTACTGTGTAACCCTAGCCTCCTCCGGTGTATATAAACCGGAGGGCTTTAGTCAAATAGGACAACATACATTACAACAATCATACCATAGGCTAGCTTTAGGGTTTAGCCTCCTTGATCTCGTGGTAGATCCACTCTTGTACTACCCATATCATCAATATTAATCAAGCGGGGCGTGGGTTTTACCTCCATCGAGAGGGCCCAAACACAGGTAAAACATCGTGTCCCTCGTCTCTGTTACCATCCACCTAGCGCACTGATTCGGGACCCCTACTCGAGATCCACGGTTTGACACCGGCAGGACCCATCGAGGAGGCTCGGAGGCGCCGCAAGGCAGCCTCCGGACTTTCTTGCCGGACTCTATGCGGAACTGCGGTGGTTCGAGTCCGGCAGCGGCCCCTTCGAAAGAAGGGCAAGACCGTGACGCCGTCGGCCTCCGTCAACGGGCGCCGGACAACTTCTTTGGGCGCTCAAAGGTGCTTCCATCGAGGAAGAACACCGCCTTATTATGAGTGTGGTGATTCGAAGGTTCAACTTCGCCAAAGCGGCTGACCGAAACTGCGGTAGCCTTCTAACGAGGCTTTGAGGTAAGAAGTTAAAATTATGTAATGTAATACCGCATAGACGGTAGCCCCCGATGCTCGGTTCGGTGTTGGAAAGAAAAGCGGATGAGGATCTAAAAATATATTCGCAGTTGCTAATAAATTATGTCAATATGGGTTTGCAGGCTGTGGTCTTGACCTCTGCCGACTTGTTGTGGAGGTTGGTGCATTAAAGCAAGATCTCGGCGGTCGGCGAGAGCTCGGCCATGCCAAGAGGCACCTCGAGGACAAAGAAGGTGAGCAGCACCACTTTGAATTTTACCTTCTGAAAAGGATTTTGGTTGCAATAAAATTAACAAGGATATCGTGTACTCTGGGGCCACAAACAAGGTGGCAACCACGAAGGAGGCTGTGTCCATGACGAGCAGATCTTGACATGAGCAGAGCGAGAAAAGCAGGAGGCACAGGTGGCGGCGGTCGGCAAGAGCTCCAGGCTCTCATGGAGAAGCATGAGAATTTGGAGCGCGACTCCAAGACTCGAGAGTCTGAGCTCGCCTCAGCTCTCGAAACTGCCAAGTCCGCCAAGGCCGAGGCCCGTAAGGCCCTTCAGGAGGTTGAAGATGTGAAGAAGATAGCGGCGGGTAAGGCATTTTTCATGCAAAGCAAGCATGTTAATGTAAACTACGACACTTACCGCATTAGAGCTCTCGAGGCGTTTGCGGATCTGCTTGTGATGTATCCGATCGCCGCATTCTACCGTGGCGAGAGGAGGGAGCTCAACGGAGAAGGTCTTACGGTCTCGATGCTGCTGAGGCCGGCCATCTAGTGCCCCAAGCGACCGGTGAAGCGGCTGGTCGAACTCCTAAGGTAGTGAGGAGGCCATGAAGGGCCTTATAGTCCGGTGTGGGGCTGGACAGGCCATGCACAGGAGCTACCGGCCTCGTCGGCGCGGCTGGTGGATCCGTGCCCTGGGTGGATGTCATCAAGCGCTCCGCCTGTATTGAAGGTGCTCGTCGGGCCCTTGCCCGCGCAAAGGTGCACTGGGGTAGGCTGGATGCGGAGAAGCTTCTTACTGACCCGCCGCCAGCGGGCAAGGAGTATCGTACGCCCGAAATGTACTATAAGACTGTCCTAAAGGGTGCCCGCAATATTGCGTATGAATGCCCCAGAGATGTAATTATTGAGTAAAAACTCGCTGTGTATTGTCTTGTGCGCTGAAAACTTAGTTCATATGCGCTTTAAGCAACGCTTGTTTAATTTAAAATATTACCTTCTGAGCGGCCGTTTGTAAAATCTGAGAGATGGCAAGTCGTTGGCTTCAGCCCCCAAGCCACGAGTGCTGGGGTGTTCGGGATAAACTTGAGCACTCTTGTTCCCATTTTTGGGTCCATCTAGGGAGGCGCTCAACACAACGAACAAGGCAACCGGACTTATAATGCTTGAACACTCTCACTTAGTCATAGAATTCTATAATTTTAAATTTTGGCGAAGCCCCTAGTATTCGGAAGACCGAATTGGGGGCGCTATCCACGCCTTCGTCGGACATTATCCGTAACCCGCTCGAGCGGCGTGAGTCTTTAAGGACCGAAAAGACCTCTCGAACAGCGACAGTCTCTCGCCTTATCATGCGGTAAGTTTTAGCTTTCTCCACCGAGGCGCTCATTGAGCTCAACCGGGCACAATCGCAGTGGTTCTCCGGTGCCACCTTAGCCGACGAGCGGGCGTAAGGCGCCAAAGCGTGGGGCAGGCAAACCCAACTATTGACCCAGGACATGATTGGAGCCGATTCATATAATGCTATAAGTTGAGGTGCCGCACTTGTTAAAGTGTTCGGACTTATCACACCATAATCACGAGGAACATAAGCCCTGGTGTATTCGGCCGTACCAATAATATCTGGTGCGAGATGTCATTAATGAACATATGTGTAAAGTAATGCAATAACAGGCAAAAGTGCTGCATTATTTATTTAAAGAATTCTCTTTGTGAGTGCGGAAGGATACAAATAGTGCGGTAAGCAAGGGATTGGACTAATCAAACATGCCCCCCCCTCCAGGGATGGGCTCCGGACTGGTGGATATAATCAATTTTAATGCTCGTAATGGAGACCACCTGAGTGTTTATCACAGTCTTCTTTCTTCCCTGGCTGTTGCATCGTGAGTTCGGCGGGTCCACCGCCGGACAGGGTCTCTGGTGAACGGAGTCCTGTGTACATAAAGAAAGAAATAATGATAAAAAGGAGTGACACACTTGTGAGCCCCTGGTGTGGTCGAGCTGCACTCTGGGTCTGTTGTGGTCGTGCCACTTCCCCTAGGCCCATGGTATCTCCAGAGCGTAATGATGTACACGGAGGGTTGGTCTTGCAATTATGCAAGGGCTGGGGTTGGGGCCGCATTGCTACGCAGGCTCGGAACGTGCCAGGTGGTCTTGGTTGATGTTGCTCCGGGCGCGTTTAGCCGTGTCCGGCCGTTTAACGGCCGGACTCGAGTATTGCCTTAAAAGGCTGCTCTGCACTTCTGCCGCGAGAGCCGCTGTGTGTTCCTCCGTTCGGAGAGAGCGTTCCGTATTTCCATTGACTGTAATGACCCCACGAGGGCCTGGCATCTTGAGCTTGAGGTATGCGTAATGTGGTACCGCGTTGAACTTTGCAAACGCGGTTCGTCCGAGCAGGGCATGATAGCCGCTGCGGAATGGGACTATGTCGAAGATTAACTCCTCGCTCCGGAAATTGTCCGGGGATCCGAAGACCACTTCCAGTCTGACTGAGCCCGTACAATTGGCCTCGACACCTGGTATGACGCCTTTGAAGGTTGTCTTTGTAGGTTTAATCCTTGAGGGGTCTATGCCCATCTTGCGCACTGTATCCTAATAAAGCGAGGTTCAGAACTCTGCCGCCGTCCATCGAGGACTCGTGAGGTGAAATCCATCGATGATTGGGTCTAAAACCAATGCGGCCGAACCCGCCATGGCGGATCTTGGTCGGGTGATCTCTTCGATCGAAAGTGATCGGGCAAGAGGACCATGGATTGAACTTAGGCGGCTGGCTCCATCGCATATCGTCCCTTAGTGCGCTTCGCTCCCTCTTGGGTATATGGGTTGCGTATAACATGTTCACCGTCCGCACTTGTGGGGGAAACCCTACATCCTCTATTGTTCGTGGTCGAGTCTCTTCCTCGTCGTCGTCATTTGTGTAGCCCCTTGTCATTGTTTTTGGCAATTAACTTGCCTGCTTGAACACCCAACAATCTCTGTTGGTGTGATTAGCTAGCTTTTCAGAAGTGCCATGTATCCGCATAAGCGGTCGAGTATTCGGTCCAAATTGGGACGGACCGGAGTGGTTCTTTTGAATGGCTTCTTCGTGACGGGTTTAGAGCCTCGAATCCGGCGTTGACTGCCGTATCCTCCTTGTCGTCGCCCGTTAATGTGGCGTTTATTTTTATTTCGACGCGACCTGCCATTGTGGTCCTTGGTATCCGGACTGCCGAATTTTTCTTTGAGGTTGTTGCTGCGAGCTAGCCACTATCCTCTCCCTTGTGAAGCGGGTCATTAGTGATGTGAGGGCTGCCATGGATTTGGCTTTTCTGTCCTAGGTGCGAGGCTAGCCACTCGTCGCGGATGTTATGCTTGAAGGCTGCGAGGGCCTCTGCATCCGGACGATCGACGATTTGATTTTTCTTTGTAAGGAACCGTGTCGTAATTATCCGGCCGATTAAATCGGCTGTTGAATTATGTGGCTTAGGTCATCGGCGTCTGGTGGTCGCACATATGTGCCCTGGAAGTTGTCGAGGAAAGCGGCTTCCAGGTCTTCCCAACACACAATTGACTCTGCGGGCAAGCTGTTAAGCCAATGCCGAGCTGGTCCTTTAAGCTTGAGTGGGAGATACTTGATGGCGTGGAGATCGTCGCCGTGGGCCATATGGATGTGAAGGAGATAGCGTTCGATCCAAACCGCGGAGTCTGTTGTGCCATTGTAGGATTCAATGTTTACGGGTTTAAACCCTTCAGGGATTTGATGATCCATTACTTCGTAAGTGAAGCATAGCGGGTGTGCGGCGCCTCTATATTGAGCAATGTCACGACGTAGCTCGAGAGAGCGTTGTCTGCTGTGTTCGGCCCGGCCAGAGTTATTTTATCTGGCGCGACGGTATTCGTGGTGGGTCGTGGGGCGCCCACGTGATCCATAGATGGATCTGGATTGCCTTGCTTTGTCCTCCAATATATCTCGCAAGTCCGGCGCGTTCCCTCTTGGCCGTACTTTTGGAGCGATGCGGGTGCGGTCTTGGTGGAGGCCTAGATGCTCTCTGTCTCGCCACGAGGTGGTCGGTCGGCCGTGTGTCTTGTTGGCGATGAAGGTATGTATGTTTCCTCCTCTAATCGGGGAGCAACTTGCGTCTTGGGTAGCTTTTGGAGGGCGTTCGAGTTCATACTCTTGACGCGAGGACCTCGGTCCATCGATCGGCGGCAGGTCTGATCAGCTTGAAGGCGATGCTGCTTTTCTTTAGGCTATTTGCCGTGGCGATAAGCCTGCGTTTAAAACGCTCTTGTTGGCGGGATCCTTGGGCACGACAAATTCGTCGTCGTTGAGGCTTGCCTCGTCTTCGGAGGGAGGTATATAATTACCGTCCTCGACTTCTTCGTCTGCCGCCCTCTCGTGAGGGCTTGCTTCTGCATCCTCCTGCGCTGAATCTTGCTGGAGGGGATTATCTTCGGCACTCTCTGGGGTGTTATTATCTCCTGTGCCTGAATCTCCATTCTTCTTGTGGACGGATTTAGAGCGGCGCCGCTGACGTCGGCGCTTGGGCTGTTTCTTTGAGGAATCTGCCTTCGCTGCTTCTTCGCCGTCCCCCTCTTTTGGGGTGTCCACCATGTATATGTCATATGAAGAGGTGGTCTTCCAGTGCCCTGTAGGCGCTGGTTGTTGTTCGTCTTCGGCATCGTCGTCCATACCGTCGATGTCCTCGAAGTCGTAGTCAAGCATGTCTGTTAGATCGTCGACGGTGGCTACGAAGTGGGTGGTGGGTGGGCTTTGAATTTCTTCGTCGTCTGTATCCCAACCGTCCTGGCCATAGTCCGGCCAGGTTTCTCCGGATAGCGAGAGATGCTTTAGTGAATTTAGTATGTCGCCGAAGGGGGAGTGTTGGAAGATGTCCACAGCGGTGAATTCCATAACCGGCGTAATCAATTCGATTGGCGGGGCACGGAGGAGGTCTTGGTCGGGAGTCCGGTACCTCGGAGTCACGAGCTTTACAAAGGACTAGGTTAGTGTTCGGCTCCATCGTCGTGGAAGTTGCAGCCCCCGAGGCGGTGTCCAGCCACCGATCCTCGATCTGGGTGATCGGCTCCGGACTAAGGGCCGGAGCGGATTCGTGTCTTGACCACCAAGGCCTTTGTCCGTGGCGAGCTAGATCATACCCATCGTGACGGTCTGGCGCTTTTCGGCCGTATGCTCGAGCCCATCGAAGATCAAGTCCCCGCGGATGTCGGCCGTGAAGTTTAGGCTTCCGAACCTGACGTGATGGCCAGGGGCGTAACTTTCGATCTGCTCCAGATGGCCAAGTGAATTAGCCCGCAGTGCGAAGCCGCCGAATACAAAGATCTGTCCGTGGAGAAAAGTCACATCCTGGACAGCGTGGTTGTTGGTTGAAGAAGCCATCGAGCCTATCGGTGACGACACAGAGGAACTCTCAATGAAAGCACTAATGTCGGTGTCAAAACCGGCGGATCTCGGGTAGGGGGTCCCGAACTGTGCGTCTAGGCGGATGGTAACAGGAGACAAGGGACACGATGTTTTACCCAGGTTCGGGTCCTCTTGATGGAGGTAAAACCCTATGTCCTGCTTGATTAATATTGATGATATGGGTAGTACAAGAGTGGATCTACCACGAGAACAAGGAGGCTAAACCCTAGAAGCTAGCCTATGGTATGATGGTTGTAATGTATCTTGTGTCCTACGGACTAAAGCCCTCCGGTTTATATAGACACCGGAGAGGGCTAGGGTTACATAGAGTTGGCTACAATGGTAGGAGATCTATATATCCGTATCGCCAAGCTTGCCTTCCACGCCAAGGAAAGTCCCATCCGGACACGGGACGGAGTCTTCAATCTTGCATCTTCGTAGTCTTGGAGTCCGGCGGACGATGATAGTCCGTCTGTCCGGACACCCCCTAGTCCAGGACTCCCTCAAGGACCTTGACTTAGCTTCTTTCTTTGCTTCTACTCTTGTAGTATTTGTTGAAGTTCTTCACCATTAAGCTTAATTCTTCATTGAAGGTTTGTTTCTCACTTGATGATGTGGGGGCTTCACATGAGACTTTGTAAGCACCACTTGACTTGTTGTGAAGTTCCTCCTTATCTTTGAGTGACATCTCATGAGCAACAATTCTTCCAATGACTTCCGTTGGCTTGAGATCTTTGTAGTTTGGCATCATTTGGATCAATGTGCACACGGTGTCATACTTTCCATCCAATGCTCTTAGGATCTTCTTGATGATGAATCTGTCGGTCATTTCTTCACTCCCTAAGCCGGCAATCTCATTTGTGATAAGAGCAAGCCTAGAGTACATTTCAGCGACACCTTCACCATCCTTCATTTTGAACTTGTCAAGCTGACTTTGGAGCACATCCAACTTGGATTCCTTGACGAAGTTGGTACCTTCATGCATATCAATCAAAGTATCCCAAATTTCCTTTGCATTCTCAAGACGGCTGATTTTGTTGAATTCTTCGGGGCACAATCCGTTGAAGAGGATATCACAAGCTTGAGCGTTGTATTGCAACATCTTCAATTTGTCCGCACTAGCTTCACGGTTCGGCTCTCTCCCGTCAAAGAATTCACCTTGCAAGCCAATACACACAATAGCCCAAACGGCGGGTGAGGGAGTCCTGGACTAGGGGGTGTCCGGACAGCCGGACTATCATTATCCGCCGGACTCCAAGACTACGAAGATACAAGATTGAAGACTCCGTCCCGTGTCCGGATGGGACTTTCCTTGGTGTGGAAGGCAAGCTTGGCGATACAGATATGTAGATCTCCTACCATTGTAACCGACTCTGTGTAACCCTAGCCTCCTCTGGTGTCTATATAAACCGGAGGGCTTTAGTCCGTAGGACAACATACATTACAACAATCATACCATAGGCTAGCTCTAGGGTTTAGCCTCCTTGATCTCGTGGTAGATCCACTCTTGTACTACCCATATCATCAATACTAATGAAGCAGGACGTAGGGTTTTACCTCCATCGAGAGGGCCCGAACACAGGTAAAACATCGTGTCCCTCGTCTCCTGTTACCATCCGCCTAGACGCACAGATTCGGGACCCCCTACCGAGATCCGCGGTTTTGACATCGACATTGGTGCTTTCATTGAGAGTTCCTGCGTGTCGTCACCAATAAGCTTGATGGCATCTGCAACCAACGACGCTGTCGTGGTGAGACTTTTCTCCCGGACAGATCTTCAGATTCGCGGCTTTGCACTGCGAGCTAATTAAGCTGGCCATCTGGAGCAGATCGAAGCTACGCCCATGGCGTCAGTCGATTCGAAGCCTAAACTTCACGGCCGATGTCCGCGAAGACTTGATCTTCGACGGACTCGAGCCTGACAGCAGCGCCGCCCAAGATTGCGATGGGCATGACCTAGCTCTGCCGCCGAACAGTGCCTGGGTGGCCGCACACGAATCGGCCCCGGCCATTAGTCCAGAGCCGATTGCCCAGATAGAGGATCGGTGGATGGGCACCGCCTCGGGGGCTTCAACTTCCACGGTGATGGAGCCGAACACTAATCTTGTCCCCCGCAAAACTCGTGATTCCGAGGCGCCGGACTCCGAACCTCCCACGCCCCTACCAATCGATTCGGATTGGGCGCCGGTCATGGAATTCACTGCCGCAGACATCTTCCAACACTCGCCCTTTGGCGACATCCTAAATTCACTAAAGCATCTCGTTATCGGAGAGTCTGGCGGACTATGGCGGGGCGGTCGAGATCTGGACGACGAAGAAATTCAGAGCCCACCCACCACCCACTTTGTAGCCACCGCCGGCGATCTAACCGACATGCTAGACTACGGCTCGAAGACATCGACGGTATAGCGGCGGCACGGAGAGAACAAGAAACAGCGCCTATAGGGCACGCGAGGACCACCTCGTCATACGACATATACATGGTGGATACCCCAAAAGAGAGCGATAACGAGGACCAATGGGCCGCGGCAGAGGATAACCCCGTCGATAAACAACCAAAACGGCGGCGCAGACGCCGCCCTAAGCCCCGCCTCGACAACAACAACGCTCCTAAGGACCCCGCAATATAGTAGGGCAGAAAAGTGGACGACGAACATGCAGATAAGCAACCGTCCGAACAGGACGAGTTAGATAATCAGTCCAGGCCCGGCGAAAACGACGGTTCGGACGATCTCACGCCGGACACGCCGCCGGGAGGTAAAAACCTTCGGAAAAGACTCGTCAACACTGCAAGAAGCTTGAAGAAGGAAAAGCGGAAGCTCAAAACAGCGGAAGACACATTCAGAATGAGGTGGAGCAAAGTACTCAAAACTGCGGATAAATACGGCAATGGCCACCAATCAAAGAGCTACCCAAAGCGCAAGCTGCTACCAGAATTCGACGACGAGGCCATAGAGCCCCCACAGTTAAAAAACAAAGAGGCTGCCTGGTCGGATAGGCGGCGGATGTGAGCCAAATTGAAAGCGGCGCCACACATAAACCAACCTTGAACTTGGAAGGACAGATGGCCCAGCCAGTCCATCTACGGGCCAAAGAAGAAGGCCCCAGGAAGCAAGGCAACACGTCAAGTGTTCAAAGATAGCGCACACCCAAATACAGGGCGCCGACACCCACTATGTTTCACCAATGAGGTCTTTGGACCATGAATTCCCAGCAAGATTTAAACCAATAAACATAGAGGCCTACGATGGAACAACAGACCACAGAGTGCGGATAGAAGATTATATACTACATATACACATGGCCAGAGGAGATGATCTCCATGCCATAAAATACCTACCCCTCAAGCTCAAAGGGCCAGCCCGTCATTGGCTTAAAGGCCTCCCAGAAAACATTGTGGGAAGTTGGGAAGAGCTCGAGGACGCGTTTAGAGCAAATTTTCAAGGGACTTATGTCCGCCCTCCGGATGCAGATGATCTAAGTCACATAACTCAACAGCCCGGAGAGTCAGCGCGCAAATTCTGGAACAGGTTCCTCACTAAAAAGAACCAAATAGTCGACTGTCCGGACGCGAAGCCTTAGCAAGCTTTTAAACACAACGTCCGAGACGAATGGCTTGCCAGACACCTCGGCCAAGAGAAACCGAGGACAATGTCCGCGCTAACAAGCCTCATGACCCGCTTACATGCGGGAGAGGATAGCTGGCTAGCAAGATGCAGCACCAAAGAACCCAAGTACATCGAGATAAGAGATGGAAGCGGAAAATCACGGCCTGAGAAAAAGAGCAGCGCCGAAATCAAGAGAAAAGCCCAAAAGCACGGCGGTCAACGCCGGATTCAAAAGCTCGCGGCCAAACAACAAAACACCGCCTCTTAAGGATGACGGCGATGAGCTGTCCAACAAACAAGATTTTGGGTCGGATATGTCAAATCCACAGTACCCGGAAGGCACGCAAACCATACCCATCGAGACTGTTGGGTTTTCAAACAGTCCGGCCGACTAAACGCCGAACACAAGGGGCTCGATGCGTCAAGCGAAGATGATAAACCCCACCAGCAGAGTGTAACGCCCTGGATTCAATGCGCCAGGTGTCCGCCAGTTATTCGCCATCATTGCCATGTCATTTGCTTGTGTGTTGCACTTTGCCATGTCATCATCTGCATTTCATATCATGTCATCATGTGCATTTCATTTTGCATACGTGTTCGTTTCATGCATCCGAGCATTTTCCCCGTTGTCCGTTTTGCAATCCGGCACTCCTATGTCCTCCGGCGCCCCTTTTTGCCTCTTCTCTTGTGCGGGTATTAAACTTTCTCGGAATGGCCAGAGGTTTGCCAAGCGGCCTTGGTATAGCACCGGTAGACCGCCTGTCAAGTTTCCCGCCATTTGGAGGTCGTTTGATACTCCAACGGTTAACCGGGTAACCGTAAAAGCCTCTTTTGTTGCAGCCCAACACCCCTTCCAAAGTGGCCCAAAGCCCAGCATACTCCCCTCCATGCTCTCGGTCGTTCGATCACGATCGCGTGGCCGAAAACCGCTCCTCATTTGGACTCTCCTAGCTCCCTCTACCTATAAATATGTGCCTCCCCCCGAAATTCACGGATATTTTCCCCCGAAACCCTAGCCTCTTCGTCCTCGCCGCCACCGGACACGTCCGGCCTGGCCGGACACGTCGGGTCGTCCCGCCCGCTTCGCCGTTGGGCTCCCTCCGCCGCCAGCTTCGCCACCGTGTTCCGCCGCCGCCCGCGCCCGCCGCCCGCGCCTCGGCGCCCGCTGCCGCCTCGCAGGCGCGTGCCTCCCTGCGTCGCGGCTCTCCGCGCCCGCCGCCCGCCCGAGCCCGGCCGCCGCTCCACCCGGCCGGCCCCGATCCCGCCGCGGCGCCTGGCGCTGGCCTCCTCCGGCCTCTCGCCTCGCCCGGCCAGATTCGGCGGCGCGCCCGGATCCGCCGCCCCCTCGCCGGCCCCGCCTCTCCGGCGAACCTCGTCGTCCGTGCCCGCGCCAGCCGTCCAGATTCCGACGAGGTTGATTTTTCCCCTTCCACGAAAACACCCGTCCTGTAAATTTTGACATAATCATGCCATGTTTGACCTGTTGTATCTCTGCATCCGTAGCTCCGTTTCGTGCGTATAATATGTCAAATTGTTCGTCTCGACGAGTACTTCATTTCATTCCATTGCATCATTTTCATTTGAGCTCAAATTGATGCCCGAAATTCTGTTGGAAGAGTGCATGTTGATGTTAATCTGCTGAAACTGTTATAACTTGCTCATTTATCATTTTTGCCATGATTGATGTGTGCATCCTATGAGGTTGATGTCTACATATATGTTGATCTATGCCATGCCATATTTCCAGGGGTGACAACCATGTATTTTTGTGAGTTGTGTGCTGAGTGTATCAAGCTTGTTAAGTAGGGTACTTGTTGTTGCTGTTTTCCTGGCAGATTGTGTTATATTTTGTTGCTATGTTAACATGCTTCTACTAATCATTCTATGCATAATCTGGAGATGTCCTATAAACATGTTTTGATCTACATGTCTTGCTCTATCCATACATGCCCTTTGTTGCAATTATAGCCTGCTGTATCATGTTGTAATCTTGCTCCAAAGTTGCTTGAAAATGTTGCTGTCAGCCTGTTAACATTAAGTTCAATGTTTCCATGATTGTTTGCTAGTGATCCATGCACCCTATGACCTTGCTCTTGCCATGCTTAGCTTCATAAACATGCCTTCTTACTATTGGTTGCCTTTCCATGCCATGTATTGCTCTGTAGTGAGTGGTTCAAGCTCACCAACATGCCTACTTATTGTTGTTCCTGCCACGTTTGAATCTGTAATATAAATTGCCATGTTTACATGGGTGACATCATATTTTCTATGCCTTTTTGGCTCATGGTCAGTTAGGGACTTTTGATCTATGTTATTAGTAGGTTCATGCCATGTCCTTGTTTGCCATGATATATTCCTGTAACATGTTGTTTGATAGCTCTAAACATTGCAACCTGATGTTATTTCTGCTAAAGTCTGAAACTGTTATTATTTGCAATCTTACCATGTCTTTTTGAGCATGTTCTAGTTGTTTCTGGAGATAGCTCAGTGTTCATGTTTTGTAGTGCTTTACCTGTACTTCATGCCCATGCCTTTTGTTATTATGTTGGGATGTTGTAGCATATTGTTTTGATGCTTGCAAGATGCCTAGTTGCTGTTATGGACAGATTGTTGTTATGACTTGTATAGAGTGTATGTGTTGCACCGTTGCTCCGTTTTGAGTGTGCTCTATATGAAACTTGCTTGTTTTTGCATGTAGTTCCATATTATCATGTTGCATCCTTGTTTTGAGGTGTTTGCTTGATGTTTGGATGCATTTTGCATCAATGCCATGCTTAACTTGTTTTGCTCATATCTTCTAGGCCGTAGCTCCGAATCTAATGAACTATATATGTAACTTGACTAGAATCTCGTATAGATCATCGTGGTGCATCTTAACTTGCTGTTTAACAACTTGAACATAAGGTTTATTCAGTTCTGGACCAATTTCGAAATTTGCATATGAGGACTTACCGGAATTGTTATATGTTGTTTCCGGCCTCATTTAAACTTGCCTTGATGTGTTGTTCTTGTTTGCATCATCTCTTGCCATGAGTAGCTTCATGTAGCCTTGCCATGCATCATGCTCATTGTGCATCATGTCTTTCCTATGTGTGGTGTGTTTACTTTGTTGTGTGCTTCTTCTCGATAGTTCCCGTTTCGTTGCGATCGTGAGGATTCGTTCGTCTACGTGTGGTTCGTCTTCGTGGCTTCATCTTCTTCATGGACTCGTTCTTCTTCCTTGCGGGATTTCAGGCAAGATGACCGCTACCCTGGATCTCACTACTATCATTGCTATGCTAGTTGCTTCGTTCTATCACTATGCTGCGCTACCTATCACTTGTTCATGAAGCCATCCCATATTGCCATGAACCTATAACCCTTGACACCTTTCCTATGCAAACCACTGTTTGGCTATGTTACCGCTTTTGCTCAGCCCCTCTTATAGCGTTGCTAGTTGTAGGTGAAGTTGAAGATTGCTTCATGGTGGACAGGGTTTTGTTGGGATATCACAATATCTCTTATATTATTAATGCATCTATATATTTGGTAAAGGGTGGAAGGCTCGGCCTTATGCCTGGTGTTTTGTTCCACTCTTGCCACCCTAGTTTCCGTCATACCGGTGTTATGTTCCCGGATTTTGCGTTCCTAACGCGGTCGGGTGATTTATGGGACCCCCCTGACAGTTCGCTTTGAATAAAACTTGTCCAGCAAGGCCCAACATTGGTTTTACCTTTTGCCTCACCACCACCTATATTTCCCTTGGGAGTAAATAACCCAAGGGTCATCTTTATTCAGCCCCCCCGGGCCAATGCTTGTCTAAGTGTTGGTCCAAACTAGAGCCACTTGCAGCGCCACCTTGGGGAAACTTGAGGTCTGGTTCTAGTTGTACGTAGTGCTCATCCGGTCGTGGCTCGAGGCGAGATATGTGGCTACTATCGGGATGTCGGCACGCCGGGAGGTCTTGCTGGTCTTGTTTTAACATTGTCGAAATGTCTTGTAAATCGGGATTCGAGACCGATCGGGTCTTCTGGGAGAAGGTCTATTCTTCGTTGATCGCGAGAGCTTGTCATGGGCTAAGTTGGGACACCCTGCAAGGTTTAAACTTTCGAGAGCCGTGCCGCGGTTATGTGGCAGATGGGAATTTGTTAATGTCCGGTTGTAGATAACTTGACACCGATCCGAATTAAAACGCATCAACCGCGTGTGTAGCCGTGATGGTCTCTTCTTGGCGGAGTCCGGAAGTGAACACGGTTTCGGGTTATGTTTGGCGTAAGTAGGTGTTGGGATCACCTCTTGATCATTGCTAGCTTCACGACCGTTCCTTTGTTTCTCTTCTCGCTCTCTTTTGCGTATGTTAGCCACCATATCATGCTTAGTCTTTGCAACCTCACCACTTTACCCCTTCCTTTCCCTTTAAGCTTTGCTAGTCTTGATACCCATGGTAATGGGATTGCTGAGTCCTCGTGGCTCTGATTCTACAACAACGATTGCGGTACAGGTTTTGCGATGATCATGACGCGAGAGCGATGCTTGCTTGCGTTGAGTTCTTCTTCGCTTCTTCTTCAATCGGGGATAGGTTCGGTGTCGCACACTGGGCTAGCGAGGTGGATATTGTTTGAGTTTCGTTTATGATTCATCCGTAGTCGGATGTTGTTCTTGTATGTTGTATCGTTGTATTCGTGCGACATTGTATGTATTGTATGTATCCCCATCTATTATGTAATGTTGATGTAATGATATCCACCTTGCAAAAGTGTCTCAATATGCGGGTCTATCCTTGGTGGGACCTTCGAGTTCCTTTTGGATAGGGTCGCATATTGGGCGTGACACAGAGCACCGGAAAACAAAAGACTTTCCCACAAGAGGTCAAAGCAGTAAACTCACTTCATGTGATAACACGGAAAAATAGTGCGGCACTTCCTAAAAAGAGCCTCGCACGGTCCAACCCAGCAGACCATAGAGATTGGATATCAAAACCAATCACTTTCGACCACTGGACTATTCGAAGCGTGCCCAAGCGCGGGGACGAACTGCTACGATATTGAATCCCATAATCGACGGATTACAATTTACTAAAGTCCTAATGGATGAAGGCAGCGACTTAAACCTCTTGTATTCAAACACAATCCGCAAGATGGGGATAGACCCTACCAAAATTCGACACAGCCGCACTTCCTTCAAAGGAGTGGACGCCAGCCCTTATGCCAAGTGCATAGGCTCCCTATTACTAGAAGTTGTGTTGGATCACCGAACAACTTTCGTATGAAAAACTAATTTTCATATCGTCCCATTTAAAAGTGGATATCAAGCACTCTTGGGACGAAAGGCTTTTGTCCGTTTCAACGCCATACCACATTACGCGTCTCTTACACTCAAGATGCCGGTCCGCGTGGCATCATCTCGATCTTGAGGGTCACCCAAAGACCCGGACACGGATAAACGAGTCCGCATCGATGAGGCTAGGGGCTCCCTAGCCGCACACCCTTCACAAGGGCTGCGGCGCTAAACAACCGCGGGTTCATCAAACCCCGCTTTGCTTATTCATATTTTTTCTTTCACACATACCTTTTTTTCGCACGAATTGTTTACAAACTAAGCGTTCCTCTCCTTTTACAGATGAACAACGTGCATACCCGTCCAGGATAACGGCACAACGGAGACACAGGCGCACACGTGCAGTAGGGACCCGTTGCGAGGATTCTTTTCAGATTAAGACCCTGCGTAAACCTTTTTACTGTCTCTTGTTGTTATTCTCCCTTGGTTTCTTCCTATAACCAAAGCGGACCCTGACGTTTTGGCATCGGCCGCGTCAGAAGACCATGCCCGTACCTGGACACTAGGGGCTTAGGGCATTATTCTGCCCATTATCATAAAGACCGAACACCTTAGGGAGTGTTCGGCGTCGAAGTTAGGCATTATATGCATCAGCTCGAATCATGTCTTTGGTCAAATGTTGGGTTTGCCCGGCTCCGTGTTTTGTTGCCTTACGTTCCGTATCATCGGCTAACGCGCCACCGGAGAACTCTGCGATTGTGCCCCGGTTAAATTTGGCGAGCACCTCGATGAGAAAGCCAAAAACTGACTGTCATGATATAGCGAGAGACTGGTCAACCACTCAATCGACTACCGGAATGTTTAGAATTCCCCGCTTTGACGAAGGACCGTTTCCCGGTCAGGCATACACGCGCCCCGAAATCGGAGAAGTGCGGTGCCCCCAGGGGCTATATCGTAGCCCCACCCTCGAACTCCACTGGCTAAGTGAAAGTGATAAAGCATTATAGTCCGGATAGCCTCGTTTGCTACACTACCACCTCCTAAACAGGACCGAGACGTCGGATTAAGTGTGAACACGCGCTATTTTTGCGAACACCCCATACCGTGCGTGGGGCTGAAGTCAAGACGCAATCTTCGGTTATACAAATGTATACGTAAACGGCCGCATAGGAGAAGTTTTACTACTTGGGACGCACAAGTATAAAAAGCAGTTATAGCATAATCATCATTTTACAAGCTAAAACGTTCATTCGAACGTGACATTTTTTGAGCACTGCGACTCTATTACACGAGCACCATGCATAATTTCCCCAAAATAGTGCTCGGCGGGGAGCCGGCTTTCATCCGAACCCTGGGCGGCAACAGCGGTGGCATCCATCTCTGTCCAATGCGCCTTCACGCGGGCAAGAGCCATCCGCGCGCCTTCGATGCAGGCCGACCGCTTCATCTCCTTGATATGCGGCACCGCTCCAAGGAATTGCTGCAGTAAGCCGAAGTACCTCGTCGCCTTGGGCCTTTCTGGCCAGACATGAGCCACGATGTCAGTCATCGCAAGTCCGGATAATCTATTTAGCTCGGCCCATTCGGCAAACCGGTCGGTCAACGGAAGTGAGCGATCCGGACTATGGAATTGAGACCAAAATAGCTCTTCCGTCTTGTGGTCCTTCTGGCTCCGGAAGTGCTCAACGGCATCAGCCGCACTTGCCGCTAAGTCCATATACGGATCCTCCGGACTCCACAGCCGATCAAATTGAGCATACTTTTGATCCATAAACCGGCGACGCAGCAGAAAATGCTTGCCAGCCACGATATCTCCGGCCTGGCGCAGCTCCTCCTTCATGGCCCGCATTGCAGAGCGGGCATCCTTGGCCTCGGCGGTAGCCTTCCTCAGGTCTTCCCGCTCTGATAAGCGCTCCTTTTCAAGAGCCTTATTGCGGTCGGCAGCATCTTTTACTTTCACGGCCAATTCGGCCACCTCTTCCCTGCTTAGGCAGTGTGCAGCCCTTTCTGCTTTCAACTCCTCGGCCGCCCTCGAGGCAGCCGCGTCACTCCTTCGGGCTTGCTCCTTAGCTTGAGCAAGTTCGCCCAAACTCTCCACAAAGAAAAGCACACCGTCGTATAACAGCATTTAATTTATCAGAGGAGGGCTTTGACCCCCTTAATAAAGCGACTGTGGAGAACTCATTTACCTTGCGACTCGTCAAGTCGCCGGTTGACAAGTGCGATGTCCGCATCCGCCACGTCAAGTTGCCGCCTTAACTCAACAACCCCACTAGTCCGGCTAGCCCTCGGACTATCCGCCACCTGCATAGGAACGGCGACATTCATTACTTGCGATTTCGATCCTCGGCACGCTGTCGCTTTCGACAACCTACCGAGTCTCAGGGGCTACTACCTATACAGGGCCCACTTTTATGTGCAAAACGGCCAAAAAAACAGGTGCGTCATTTTCGCTTACCTCAAATCCCGCCAGCAAACTCGTAGCGGCATCGCGCAATCCGCTCTCGGCGGACGAAATCCTTCCAATCACCATACGCATCAACACATGGTGATCTTCTGAGATGGATGCCCTCTCCAGCAGATTCTTCAGTTCTCCCGGCCGGACACTAGCGGGCGCCGAACTCCCCGGCCCCTCTGGACTCGGGGACACCCTCCGTGACGATACTTGAGCTCGTCGCCCTATCTGACACGCAAGCGAGCAGGGGTGTTTCGCTCTCCATCATCTCCGGAAGAAGGTCCCCCGAAGACGAACTCATCTGCGAAGGCTACAAATCCGAACTGCAAGATAAAAATTTCGGTCACCCACAGAAGCACAAATGGAGGTATTTTCTTACTAATGAACCCCCCTTTTCATACTTACGGCTCGTTGGAGGGCTGATCCTTTGGTGATGATTGTACGTCCAGATTCTCCCCGGACGCCGGACCCCCCGGTGAAGATCTCTTCCCCCGTTTAGGGGCTTTGGCCTCAGGATCTTCGGAGGCGGTCCTCTTCTCCCCTGGAAGGAGGAGTTTTTGATTCCCCCCTCTTCAGACGCCCCTTTGGGTGAAGTAATAGCTCCTTTATCTTTCCCATCGCCCCCTTTTACGGGCGCGACCTCCAACATTCTGACCAGCACGGGCTCCAGTGCGGTCTCTGGGAGGGGAGCCGGACACCTTATCAGCTTCGATCGCGCTACCTACTCCTGTGAAAAGTTATGGGTCAGGAGGCGAACCCTAGAAAAGCATATAAATAAAACGTCCGGATTCTGAGCTATTTACTTGAGTATCCGGGCGATTGCGGCTTAGTCCTCGGTCAATTCCGGACACGCCACCTGCGGTCCGAAGAACAACCTGTACATCTCCACGGGTGTTGCACCCATGAAGTGTTGGAGAATTCGAGGTCCCTCCGGGTTGAACTCCCATAGACGGAGAGGATGGCGTTTGCAGGGCAGGAGACGCCTGGTTAGCATTACCTGCATCACCACGACCAGATTGATCTCCCTCGCTTGGAGGTCTCGAATCCGGCCCTGCAGTGAGGGCACGTCTTTGGGCGGCCCCCAATTGAGCCCTTGGTTGACCCACGACATCAGTCGGCGTGGACGTCCCGGGAGGAATGAAGGCGGCGGCTTTTGCTTGCCCTTTGAGCGGTGATATAGAACCACCTCCTGTTGCCACGGTCGAAGTTCCTCTTGGAAGGAACCCTCAGGCCACGGGGCATCGGCCCTTATGCTTATGGTCGCCCCGCCGCACTCCGCTTGATGCCCCCCGATCATCTTCGGCTCCACATTGAAGGTTTTCAGCCACAGGCCGAAGTGGGGGTGACGCGGAGGAAGGCCTCGCAGACGATAATGAATGCGGAGATATGGAGGATGGACTCCGGAGCCAAATCATGAAAATCCAGCCCGTAGTAGAACATGAGCCCTCTCACGAAGGGGTCCGTCGGGAAGCATAAACCCCGACGGAGGTGGGGTACGAAGACAACGTACTCACCGGGCTCGGGGGCGGGCACGGCCTGCCCTTGGGCAGGCAACCTGTGCGAAATCTCGTAGGACAGGTACTTGGCCTCCCGCAGCTTTGACACGTCCTCCTCCGTGACGGAGGAGGGCATCCACTGACCATGGAGGTCGGAGCCGGACATGGTTGAGAATTCGAAGCGCTCGAATCTAGGGCTCTGGGTGCTGGAACTAGGAGCGAGAAGGAGATTCGATGCAAGATTGAAGAAAAGGAACGGTCCTTGGTCCTCTTATAAAGGGGAAAAATACCAAGGGTCGTCTCCGTGACCGTTCGGGATTCACCTTCGATGGAGGAGGCGTGGCGACGGGCACGGTTGGGTTACCCACGCACGTATTGATGAGAATCCCGGAATAAGGGGAACACGATCTCTGCTTCGACAAGACGTGCCAAGGAAACCGCTTCGCTAAACGTGCTGAGGTGGTATAGTAAAAAACGATTCAAACAAAAGCTTGGTAGCGGTGTGATGTCACGCCGCATAATACGTCAGCAGATTGGACTGGTGTACATTTTATTCTCTCTACGGTGGAATGTGGAATTTATTTTGCAGAGCCGGACACTATCCTGGTGTTCATGATCTTCTCTGGATTATTCAAGGGAGGAACCCGCCTTGCAATGCCGGACATTATGCGCGCCGGACTAATCGTCATTGAAGCCTGGTTCGAGGCTCTTGAGGAGTCTGGACTAGGGGTGTCCCGACAGCCGGACTATCATTATCCGCCGGACTCCAAGACTATGAAGATACAAGATTGAAGACTCCGTCCCGTGTCCGGATGGGACTTTCCTTGGCGTGGAAGGCAAGCTTGGCGATACGGATATGTAGAGCTCCTACCATTGTAACCGACTCTGTGTAACCCTAGCCTCCTCCGGTGTCTATATAAACCGGAGGGCTTTAGTCCGTAGGACAACGTACATTACAACAATCATACCATAGGCTAGCTCTAGGGTTTAGCCTCCTTGATCTCGTGGTAGATCCACTCTTGTACTACCCATATCATCAATATTAATCAAGCAGGACGCACAGTTCGGGACCCCCTACCCGAGATCCGCCGGTTTTGACACTGACAGCGGGGTTATGTCCAAGAATATGCATTTTCATCTTATGCTTCAAACTAGCAAAATTAGTACCACCAAAGTAAGGACCTCTACGGTGATAATTTCCCTCACTAGACGCCATACTCTCCTAGGTTGTGAAACCAAGGCTATGACCACCAAGACCTATGGAAATCAAAGCAAATGGAGACCAAAGCTCTGATACCACTTGTAGGACATTGAAGTATGTCTAGAGGGGGGTGATTAGACTACTTGACCAATTAAAAACTTGACCTTTTCCCAATTTTAGAGTTTGGCAGATTTTAGCAAACTTTGGACAAGTCAAGCAATCATCACACAATTCAAGCAAGCATGCGAAGTGTATATGAGCAGCAGAAATTAAAGCATCCAACTTGCAAGAAAGTAAAGGGAAGGGTTTGGAGGATTCAAACGCAATTGGAGACACGGATGTTTTTGGCGTGGTTCCGACAGGTGGTGCTATCGTACATCCACGTTGATGGAGACTTTAACCCACGAAGGGTAACGGTTGCGCCAGTCCATGGAGGGCTCCACCCATGAAGGGGTCACGAAGAAGCAACCTTGTCTATCCCACCATGGCCGTCGCCCACGAAGGACTTGCCTCACTAGCGGTAGATCTTCACGAAGTAGGCGATCTCCTTGCCCTTACAAACTCCTTGGTTCAACTCCACAATCTTGTCGGAGGCTCCCAAGTGACACCTAGCCAATCTAGGAGACACCACTCTCCAAGAAGTACCAAATGGTGCGTTGATGATGAACTCCTTGCTCTTGTACTTCAAATGATAGTCTCCCCAACACTCAACTCTCTCTCATGGGATTTGGATCTGGTGGAAAGAAGATTTGAGTGGAAAGCAACTTGGGGAAGGCCAGAGATCAAGATTCATATGGTAGGAATGGAATATCTTGGCCTCAACACATGAGTAGGTGGTTCTCTCTCAGAAATGGTAAGTTGGAAGTGTAGGTTTGTTCTGATGGCTCTCTCCATGAATGAAGAGGAGGTGGAGGGGTATATATAGCCTCCACACAAAATCTAACCGTTACACACAATTTACCAAACTCGGTGGGACCGATTCAACAGACTCGGTCGGACCGATTTAGTAAACCTAGTGACCGTTAGGATTTTCGGTGGGACCGACATGCAACTCGGTAGGACCGATATGGTTAGGGTTAGGGCATAACGTAATCTCGGTAAGACCGATTACACAAACTCGGTGAGACCGATTTTGGTAATAAGCTTTCCAGAGAGTTGGTCAGGTAAACTCGGTGGGACCAATTCGCTCATTTCGGTGAGACCGAAATGTTACGAAAGGGAAACAGGGAGTTTACATTGCAATCTCGGTGGGACCGATCGCTCACTTCGGTTAGAACGAAACGTTACGAAGGGAAACAGAGAGATTACAATCCCATCTCGGTGAGACCGAGATCCCTATCGGTAAGACCGATTTGCCTAGGGTTTGTGGCAGTGGCTAGGACATTTGAACTCGGTGGCGCCGGATAGAAAGGATCGGTGTGACCGATTTTTACTTTGGGTTTAGGTCATATGAGGATGTGAGAAAGTAGTTGAGGGTATTTGGAGCATATCACTAAGCACTTGAAGCAAGAGGCTCATTAAGCAACACCTCATCCCTCCTTGATAGTATTGGCTTTTCCTATAGACTCAGTGTGATCTTGGATCACTAAAATGTAAAATGAAGAGTCTTGAGCTTTTGAGCTTGAGCCAATCCTTTGTCCTTGATATTTTGAGGGATCCACTTTCATCATCCATGCCATGCCATTCATTGAGCTTTCCTGAAATAATAGTCTTGGAATAGCATTAGCTCAATGAGCTATATGTTGTTATGAATTACCAAAACCACCTAGGGATAGTTGCACTTTCAGCAGGCATTTGCGGCATTGGGGGCTCCGGCCAAGCATCCCACTGAGCATTCTGAGGAGCATCCTGATGAGCAGCATTGTGTGGTCCATGTTCATTGGCCACTCCATTTTGGATGAGCCAGTTTTGCAGCTGCTGCTGGTACAGCTGTTCGGCAGTTAGTCCTTCTCCAAACATGGGGTATGGCACGCCACTGGCAGGCGGAGGATCTTCATCAGCGACTGGCACTTCAGGGTCGTGGGCGTTCCAGTCAGCACCATGAAGGATGAAGACAGCAGCAGTCCGACAAGCACGATCCCCACCCAACTGACGGACGACGATGCTCTTAGGGATCAAACACAGATGGATCACCCTGACTTTGATCAGCACAACACGGCGGTCGATGTTGGGATTGTTCCAAGAGACGAGGCGACCATAGTCATCAACAGAGCATTGCTGATAAAAATCAGTTTGATAGTCATCAGGGAATCCGATATACATTAGCCGGACTTCAGGGCCGTAGGTGGTTTGGCGCATGTTCAACACTGCATTATGGCTCACAAAAGAGATAACCAAATCCTCCTCATCAAGCTGGAATGTAGTATTGACAATGGTATCTCTGATGAAGGAATTTGCAAAAGCGAACATACCAATACCAAGCGGATGATCAGAAGCCTCGGTGGTGTGCAGCCCCGATTCATGCAGCAGTCCTTCAATGGTTTCACCGGAGTCCTTCCCTGAGATGCAGAGGCACAAATCTGCTCGCCTCCGTGATGGCCAAGAAACTGTTGTTGAGCGGCGGAATGGGTTTGACGGCCATGTCGGCACGCACCTTGCGGTCCGCCAGACCAGGCTCGACCGACCAGCCGGGCGGCAGAAACATGATTGGATTCACCGGATAGTTGGCCAAGGTGGAGCAGAGGGCGGAGGGCTCGGGGTGGGCGGTGAGGGCGGCGGTGGGTGGCAGACCAACTACAGCAGGGAGCTGGGCTTCATTGGGAAGCGGAGCATGCGAGGAGGTGGAATGCGAGCAGTCTGGGGCGGCCGAGAGGATTTTTGGTTTCCATTGCCAAAGACGGGCCCACCGCCGCCGCCAGCAGGACTTGACCTGATGACCGTAAAAACCACAGAAATTGCATCGGACGGCTGAGACGTCTCGGCTCGGCAGACGTGTGGGGGGGGGGCAGGTTTGAGTGATTGCAGGGGGGTTGTTGATTTGATGTCGATGCTGGTCAAGCCCCGCTTGATTGTGCTGATTAGCATCCATAACTGGAGTAATGGAATGCACGTGCCTCATTTTGGAAGGGCAGTTATGGCATTTATGGCGAGGAGCTGAGCATGAAAGGCAAATAAGACGTGCCTGGCAAAACGGTCGGTTATGTCCCCATTGCAAACATTTACCACATAATTGACCCCAATTCTTGGCAATATCAGGAACTTCCGCAGGAGAATATCCGGCATGCAAAAAATCCACAATGTGAGAATCAGACAAAATCGGTGGCCAGGAGGAACGTGGAGGTGCATATCGGAAGGCAGAAGTAAGGAATCTTTGCGGCAATTGTGGATAATTCTTGATATTTGAAAACCGAAAACCGCCAATCACAATTGATTGCTCAGATATACCTGGAATGTCCGAGGCACATTGATTGCCCTCATTAATGCTGACCGAGAAAATCTCCTTCTGTGTCGGTTCGATCATGCATGATGGCAGTGAGGAAGAACACGAGGCTTCCTTGTTGTTCTTGTCATGAAAATTCATAGATGCCATAGGAACAAGATCAAACTTACTTAGTGCTTGAACCGAAGAAGGATTGATCGACGTGTCTTGAAATATCGGGTGACTATAACGGATGGCCACAGGGCTACGCGCCGCGATGGGTGCAAGATGCTCATCAGCATGCCATTGGTTATCAAAACGAGTATATCCATTGAAGTGACCATTGAAAAGATGAAAGTGACATATAAAATCCGGCCAAACGCGATCTCTGAGCCCATGAATGAAATGGCCCACTTTGTTGCCAGCCACAGAGAAGTGAAAGGATCAATTACTAAGCTTAACCACCTTGAATCCCTTAGGATGCCCACCAATACAACATTGCAAAGCCACAACAACTGAATCTTCCGAAAGAGGAAAAGAGGCTGAGGAGAAGGAGACGACCAAGAAAAATTCCTTGGTGCTTCGAGAAGGAGAAAAGTGTACCGTTTCTCCAAAACGTCGACGTACCTGTTCTGCCACTGCAATTCCAGGGTTGAAATCCCAATGCAAGAGGCCCTCCATGGTGAGGATCAGATATTAGAGCCATGGTAAGGTGGGAGTAGGTGGGAGGAGGGGAGAGAGGAGAGGGAGAGCCATTGCTTAAGCAATCTTGATCGAGTTTTGCCGTTGTCATGCCCTATCTTATTCACCCATCAAGGTGCTTGCTCTTGCATCGTGGCTTGGTCCAACACGAACCGACGTTTCCTTCCACACAACGAATCGTGTTACGAGGCGGTTTTATTGGCACGTCCCTTTTATTACGGGATTTTGCATCAATATGAGCGTGCGTGACCCCACAGCGGCTGTTGGTATTACCCTGTGTGTTTTTAGATAAGCCTCAAACGGTCACACCGGGGACTCTTGATATTCGCCCTCTTTATAAAGGAGTTGAGACCTACGCCTCCTTTTTCACCTTCATCGCGCCCTCTCGCACCTCGAGTTCTAACACCCAAAACCTAAGCTCCACCCCTCCGGAATCCTCCAATATGTCCGGATCTGACCCTCAAGGCCGGTGGGTGGCCTCCTCAATCGAAGAGAAGGACATTGCAAAGCTTAGGGAGGTCGGATACCTGACGGCCGATATCTAGCATAGGCTTCCTGTTCCGGGGCAGGTCATCCCTACGCCGGAGCCCAATGAGTGTGTCGTTTTCGTCCCACACTTCCTCCGTGGTTTGGGTTTCACCCTCCATCCCTTCGTGAGGGGGCTCATGTTCTATTATGGGCTGGATTTTCATGATCTGGCTCCAGATGCTATCCTCCATATCTCGTCGTTCATTATCGTGTGCGAGGCTTTTCTCCATGTCACGCCACACTTCGGTTTATGGCTCAAGACCTTCAATGTGAAGCCGAAGATGATCAAGGGGCGACACATGGAGTGTGGAGGTGCCGTAATAAGCAGAAACGCCGATGCCCCATGGCCGGAGGGTTCTTTCCCAGAAGTATCTGACGTATGGCAGCGGAGGTGGTTTTATGCTACGTCCCCAAGGGGCACAAAGTGGGTAGCCGCACCCGAGTTCCGCTCGGGTCCTCTGTCGCAGTTGGCATCCTGGATAAATGTAGGACGTAATTGGGGGCCCGCAGGCGATGTACCAATACTGCAGAACCGCATCCGGGAGCTTCTCGAGAGGGATATCAACCTTGTTAGCGTAATGCAAGTGATGTTAATCCAGCGGATGTTGCCGTGCCAACGTCGGCCTCTTCGGATGTGGGAGTTCAATCCGTAGGGTCCGCGGACTGTGAAGCACTTCTTCGGCTTGAAGCTCGAAGAGATGTGCAAATTATTCTTCGGACAGAAAGTAGTGTGTCCGGATACCACCGAGGATGCGGGCATAAGCTGTAATCACAAAGATACTCAAGTAAGTAGCCCTGATACCGGACACCCTGTTTTGTATTTCTCATGATTGTTTATTCTGAAAATCATCCGGGTCCAGGAATGGCTCAACAAGGCGGAGAGAATCAGGTGTCCGGCGCCACTTCCTGAAGGCTCGCCCGCCTCTACCGTGGCCAAGATGCTCGACCGGGCACTCAGCAGAACGCCCTCGGGGAAAGACAAGGGGAGGAACGAAGAAACCAAACCCCACATGCTACGCATCCGAACCGGGGGTATTGTTACTTCCCCCAAGGAGGATAGTCAGGGAGGGGAGGCTGAAGCCTCCTCCCCGCGCGGGAAGAAGAGGGCCGCCTCCGAAGATTTGGAGGCGGAGATTCCCAAATTAGGGAAAAAGGCATTCCCAGGGGGCCTTGCCCTGACGGGCACCCTCACCGCACCATGCCCTCCAACGGGCCAGCCCTCCACCGAGCTGTAAGTCAATCTACAATCCGAAGGTACTGTGTTTCTCCTAGATCAATAATCAGGATTCAACTTTTTGCAGTCCGGCCAGCAGCTCCTCTTAATAGGATTCGTCTTCGGGGGACCTTCCTCCGGAGATGATGGAGAGCGAGACCCCACCCGCTTCTCCGACTCATGAAGCGGGCGACACCGAGGTGTCGTCATGGAGGAGTCCGGATCTGCCGAAGCCGGAAGTCAATCCGTCAGCCGCCCTCCACCGGGAGCATTTGGCTACAACGGGGGGCGATGGGAAGAGTCCGGCGCAGTTCGATGTCCGGCCGGACATACTGTTGGGCTTGCTAGAGCGAGCTACGCTTTCGGAGGAGCACCGCTCATTAATGAGCGCGGTGCTCAAGAAGATTTCATCCGCTACAAGCGGTTTGAATGAAGCATTCACAAGCCTTCTCAGAGGCATTGAGGTATGTAATGAGGAATACACCATGTAGATAGTAGCCCCTGAGACTCTGGTTGCCCGCCCTAGGTGGCAAACGGGGGATCATAAACCAAAGATTAATGTGAAAGTGTGTGCAGGTACCTGTGGGTCTGGACGCCGGCCCGTCCGTTGAAGTTGCCGAACTATCGAGGCAAATTGGGTCAATTGATGCCGATATTACTCTGATGAATGAGCGGCTGGATACATCACAAGGTATGTGCCCTGTCTCCCATTGCATAGGAAAATATTAAGGTGGCACATAATAATATAATTTGTTCTGACTGCAGATGGTGCTGCTGCCGTGGAGGCCCTGAGGGCAGAACTTGCTATAGCCAAGGAACAAGCTCGGGTGAGCAATGCGGCTGCCAAGGCGGCCGAGGAATTGAGAGCCGAACAGGCTGCTCATCGCCGAAGTGAGGAAAAGATAGTCGAAATGGCTATCGAGTTAAAAAAATGCCGTTGACCACTATGAGCTCCTGAAGAAGGAGCATGAAGACAAATCGGCTGACCTGAGCAAGGCACTGAATGCCACCAAGGAAATACGGACCGAGCTCAGGGGTGTGCGGGAGGAGCTTCAACAAGCCGGTAAAATCATGGCTGGAGGCTCCTATTTGCTGTGGACGAAGTTCTTCGATCCGAAGTATGCTCCCTTGATGGACGCTGGAGCTCGCCGGACGCATACGCGGACCTGGCGAAGAGTACGGCTGATGTTGTGGAGTTCTTCAAAGGTCAGGGTGAAAAGGAGGTGGAGAAGCTTTTTTGGTCACAGTTCCATGCTCCCACTCGCCCGCTGCCGTTAAGTGATAAGATGGCTGCTGTGGCGGAGCTTCACAGGCTGTCCGGACTTGGGATGCGGTCTGTAATAGATCATCTTTAGCCGAAGGAGCCTAAGCCGGACAGCTAGTTTGGTTTAGTGCAACAGTTCCTTGGGGCCGTGCCCTGGATCGATGACATGAGGAGGTCAGCATGCATAGAGGGTGCGCGGATGGCCCTTGCACGCGTTAAAGCGTATTGGACGGATATGGATGCCACTACGGTAGCGTCTCAGGATCTGGTAGGGGGTCAATATCCGGCCGGGCACTACTTGGCGCAGGTCATGGAGGGTGCCCGCCTGATAGAGGCGCAGTGCCCGAAGAATCTCCTCTTCGAGTGATGATTCAAATCATCGTAAAAACATTTTGCTTAGAAGGTTGTATATATATATGTGTGGGTAATCCGAAAGATAGCAGTTGTTGGCTTCAGCCCCCACACATACAATGCGGGGGTGTTCACGAAAAAATGTGCTTGATCACTCTTTATCCAACGTCTTGGTCCGGCAAGGAGGTGATCGCACGTCGAACTAGGCAACCGGACTATATAGCTGTAACACTTTCGCTTAGCCGCGGGATTCTAATATTGGGGCTACTATGTAGCCCCTGGTACCTTCGCGTACATCCGAATACCGGCGCGTATGTACCTGGCCAGGAAATGGCCCTTCGTTAATGCGGAGGAATCCTAGAGATTCCGGTGAGTCGTCGAGTGGTTGACCAGTCTCTCGATATATCATGACGATCAGTTTTCGGCTTTCTGTACTGAGGTGCTCATCCGGAATAACCAGGGCACAATCGTAGTAGTTCTCCTTTGGCCACCTTAGTCGATTATAACGGAACGTAAGGCGGCAAACCCAGGAGCCGGGAAAACCCAACATTTGACCAAAGACATGATTCGGAGCTGATGCATATAAGGCCAAACTCGTGACGCCGAACACTCCCGAAGGTATTCAGACTTTATCGCAGATGATGGGCTCAATAATGCCCATTCATTATAAACCCTGTCTTTCCAGGTACGTGCATTAATCTGTCATGGCGAAATGCCAAAAATGGTAGTATCCTCTGTGGGTATGGAACCCATGGGATGATGAAACAACAAGAGGCAATAGAAAAGGTTTACACATGGGATTAATCTAAAAAGAAACCTATTGGACGGGGCCCTGCTGCATGTTTGCGCCTTTGTCTCCGTTGTGCCGCATCCTAGAAGGGTATCGCGCGAACGTTGTCTGCGGAAAGGTGGATCTCATAGAAGAGTGCAACGTGAGTGTGCGATGGATAGTAGAAAATATATAATGCTGGCCTGCCAATAAGGTTGAGCCGAGTCTGGAGCTTTATTATTATTAGCCCCTGGTGTCCACTATAGGATTACATATACAGTGCCCTGGTGTAATATGGGCTGCCGGACTCGTCTAACCGTGTCCGTGGTCTTGACGACCCGGTATATTTTTGTTAGAGGCCGCTTATAGTCCGGCCGTTAGGGACGTCGCGTATTCCTCTACGCGCGAAAAATGCTCTGTTATTCCGCTAACGGTGATGACGCCGCGAGGACCGGGCATCTTAAGTGTAAGGCAGCCGTAGTGCGGCAATGCGTTGAAGCGAGCGAAGGCCGTTCTTCCAAGCAATGCTTCATAGCTGCTTTGGAAGGGTGCGATGATGAAGGCTAGTTCTTCGCTTCTGGAGTTGCCTGGAGGACCGAATGTTACCTCCAGTATGATGGAGCCCCTGCTGTGGGCTTCAACGCCTGGTATCACCCCTTCAAAGGTGGTGATGATCTTGCTAATTCTGGATGAGTCTATCCCCATCCTGCGGATAGTGTCCTCATATATTAAGTTGAGACTGCTGCCACCGTCCATGAGGACATGAGTGAGATGGTATCCATCGATTGTTGGGTGAAGCACCAAGGCGTTTGATCCTTCGCGCCGAATACTAGTTCGGTCGCCCAAGCGATCGAAAGTGATCAAACAAGACATCCAGTAGTTAGGTGTGGGTATGATGGGATCTAAATCGCGCGCGTCTTTATGAGCGTGTTCGTGCCTTCCCAAGGATGTTCGAGTCGTGTGGATCATGTTCACTGTATTAACCTCTGGTGGGAATTTTTTCTGTCCCCCAGGTTCGGCTGGCGAGGTTCGTCCTCGTCTTCACTTGGTGTTTCCCTTTCTTTGTGTTTGGCGTTTAGTTTGCCGGCCTGCTTGAAGACCCAGCACTCTCTGTGCATGTGGTTTGCAGGTTTGTCGGAGGTGCCATGAATTTGGCATAGTCTATCCAGAACTCTGTTTAGACCGGACGGTCCTTCTTTACTACCTTTAGATTGCTTATTTTGCTGGTTAGGTCGAGAGACCCTGAATCCGGCAATAACCGTTGTGTTGTCCGGGCTCTCTTCCTGGTTTTGGTGTTTATTTTTATTACGCCATGGCTTCTCGTTGCCATCCCTTATTTCGGATGTGCTGGGGTCGCTGGTGCCTTTACGGGCTAGCCAGCTATCTTCTCCCGCGCAAAAGCGGGTCATAAGGCTTGTTAGGGCTGCCATTGTCCTTGGCTTTTCTTGGCCGAGGTGTCTGGCGAGCCACTCGTAACGGATGCTGTGTTTGAATGCCGCTAAGGCTTCGGCATCCGGACAGTCAATGATTTGATTCTTCTTAGTGAGGAATCTTTTCCAAAGCTTGCGGGCGGACTCTCCAGGTTGTTGGATTATGTGACTTAAATCGTCAGCATCCGGAGGCCGGACATAGGTCCCTTGAAAATTGGCCCTAAAAGCGTCCTCTAGTTCCTCCAAGCTCCCGATTGAATTTTCGGGGAGGCTTTTCAACCAGTGTCAAGCTGGTCCCTTCAGTTTGAGTGGAAGGTATTTGATGGCGTGGAGGTCGTCCCCACGGGCCATGTGTATATGGAGGATAAAGTCCTCGATCCAGACAGCTGGGTCTGTCGTTTCGTCGTATGCCTCTATGTTTACAGGTTTAAAGCCATGTGGGAATTCATGGTCCGGTACTTCATCAGTAAAGCACAGGGGGTGAGCAGCCCCTCTGTATCTGGACGCGCTGTGGCATGCTGCCGGTTGTTGCTGTGTTCGGTGTTTATTCCTAACTTGTGTTTGGTTGTCATAATTGTTTTGACGACCACAGTCCCCCGCCGGGGTGTGTCCTTTGGATCCGTAGACGGACCTAGCTGCGCCAGCTTTCTTCTCCAGGTGCTCATGTAGATCGTGGGCGTCTTCGGTAGTTGATTTATTGCGGTTATGGAGTGGGTACTCCTGGTCTTCTGGTCGTATTATTCTACAGTGGGACGGCCTCGTCGTCGAATTCTGGCAGTAGCTTGCGTTTTGGGTAGCTCTTTGTATGGCGATTGTCGCCATATCTTTCTTCAGTGTCTAGCACTTTGTTCCATCTGCGATTGAGCGTTTCCTGCGCGGCTTTCAGCCGTTTCTTCTGCTTCTTCAGACTTCTTGCTGTGGCCATAAGCTTTCTGTGGAGGTTCTCTCGTTCCACGCATTCTTCCAAAACGATGAATGCATCATCGTTCGGACTGTCTTCTTGTCCTGGGGCGGTTTGATGAACTCGTCCCTCTAGATCGTTTTCTTCGGGCGTATGTTCCGGACTATGTTCGGCATGACCTGGTTCGTCCTGCTCCATCGCTGGTTCTGTTTGGTCATTATTGCCCTCAGGGTTGACTGGAGTATCCATTCTTCTGGCGCTCATGCTGATATTGTTATTGTTGCCGGATTTGGAACGGCGTCTGCGCCGTCGCTTTGGTTTTTGCCCAGGGGTGGTGTCTTCTAGATTGTCACCGTCGCCTTCCTTGGGCATATTCACCATCTATATGTCGTGTGACGAGGAGGGAATCCGGTACCCCATAGATTCAGAGTCTTCTCCTGCATCATCGTCCATACCGTCGATGCCTTTGGAGTCGAAGTCTAGCATGTCGGTTAAATCATCAACCGTGGCTATCAAGTGGGTGGTGGGTGGGTAACGAATGTCTTCGTCACCTGCTTCCTACTCGAGCCGGACATAGTTCGGCCCGAGATTCTCTGTCAAAGAGAGGGTTTTGAATGAGTTTAGTATGTCGCCAAAGGGCGAGTGCTGAAAGATGTCCGCCGCGATGAACTCCATTACCGGAGCCCAAACGGGATCGGCAGGCTCAGGGACGCGCGGACTGGAGCCTACAACCGGACACAAGTCCGGGGGTCCGGAGTCACGGGCTTCCTCAGAAGTGATGCCTATGTTCGGCTCCATCGCCGATGAGGGCACGGCCTGCGGGCGGGGTCCAGCCCTCCGTCCTTAGGCAACGCAAGCTGTCCCAGACTTAGATCCGAGGATTCTGCCGGGATGATACCCCGAGCGACGTCTGACGGCAGGTCCAAGCCATACTCGTCATAATTATCGGGCGATCCTGACACGATCTGCTCCAGATGACCGAGCGGATCGGCCCGTAGCGTGACGTCGCCGAACACGAAGATCTGTCCGGGCAGGAAAGCCTCACCCTGGACAGCGTTGCTGATGATGATTGAAGGGGCCATCAAGCCTAACAGCGACGACAGAGAGGAACTCTCAATGAAAGCACCAATGTCAGTGTCAAAACCGGCGGATCTCGGGTAGGGGGTCCCGATCTGTGTGTCAAGGCTGATGGTAACAAGAAGTAAGGGACACAGGTGTTTACCCAGGTTCGGGCCCTCTCGATGGAGGTAAAACCCTACTTCCTGCTTGATTAATATTGATGATATGGGTAGTACAAGAGTATATCTACCACGAGATCGTAGAGACTAAACCCTAAGAGCTAGCCTATGATGGTATGAATGTAATTGTGATCGGCCTTCTAAGGACCAACATCTCCGGTTTATATAGACACCAGAGAGGGCTAGGGTTTACATGGAGTCGGTTACAAGGAAGGAAATATAATATCCGGATCGCCAAGCTTGCCTTCCACGCCAAGGAGAGTCCCATCCGGACACGGGCCAAAGTTTTGAGTCTTGTATCTTCACGCTTCAATAGTCCGGACGTTGTACACAGTCCGGCTGTCCGGATACCCCCTAATCCAGGACTCCCTCACCCGTTGCCGCCCTCGAGGCAGACACGACGGCACAGCGGTTGATCGTAGCCACCACTGGAGTAGCTATCGCCGGAGGAGGAGCTACCGTAGCTTCACGAGCTGCGGTCGACGCCGGGAGTGGGTTCGCCTTCACGCTTGTCACGACCGTCGCTAAGTCCGAGCATCTCATCGCCGTCGTTGTCATAGGGGCAGCACCCAACACGACGGCCATCCCCTCCGAACACCCTCACATAGAGGGTTGTGTCGCCGTCATACCTGAAGTGGAGGGTGCATGGCCTGCCTAGGCCGCGCACGCGGGCAAACGTCTGCCGGCCTCACGCCAAGGCTACATTGCTGGTGACGGAGACCTCCACCGCGACCCAGGAGGCCTTGCTGCAGCAGCCATCCGCATGCAACCAGAGCCTGCCTGGACCAGCGGCCGGCAGCTCACCGACAAAGAAGCGTGGGAGCTGAAGTCAGTTGTCGGTCGGGTTTTCTGACCACACGACAAACTCCGGCAGCACCTCCGCCGAGTGGAAGCGCGGCCGGGGAGGCCGCACAGCCACAACACGCCTCCCCCCACCAACCGGGCTGCCTCGACATGGGCGACCACCACCACGTGAAGGGCCACTACCGCGACCGCATGGAGCCACGGCAAGCGTCGCGGAGTGCTTGCGAGGGCGGCCGCGTCCGCACTTGGGCGGAGGGGAGCCAGGCCCTTCTTGGCGAGCCTTCCCCTTCTCCATGGCCGAAAACCTCTTCGCGGGTGCCATGAGGGACACTACAAGCAACGGAGCAAGGGAGGGGGAGCGGGCTGAATGGGAAGAGATGGGCGACGGGGGCTTTTGCCCCTCCTCATTTATAGCCCAAGGAAGGCCAACCGTCGACCTCCACGATCGCAGGTAATGATGACCCTTTTTGCATGCAGTAGGGACTCGTCAAATCGGGCAGTTGTCGGGGCAGCGTGGGGAAGTGGAGACACGCACGTCCAATCAGTTGCCACGTGTCGATCAAGGCCGCAGGCTGTTGGGGCCCGCGGCGCTCCGCACTTGCCCTTTGGTGTCGCCGCTAAGCCAAGTCCGAGCGCGCCTTGGGTCCGGGGGCTACTATCGGCGTTCTAGGAACGGGGGTCCCCAGACTTGCCTGCCTGCGGCCCACGGCGTGGCTCCACCAGTGGCCCAGTACGGCCCGTCTTCATTAACCAAACACTCAAGACCCTCGCGAGGGGCCAAACCTCGCGGGGCGGACGATGCAAAGCCTCCTCAGGGGCGGCCTCACTAGGAAGGCTCGCGAGGAGGCAGAGAGATCAAGGCAAGGGGTACCTCGTGAAGTCCCCGTGACGCAAGCCATGACGACCAAGGCCAGGCGGGCGCTAGGCGGGCGCTAGGTGGGCGAAGTGTCCTCGTTTCCCCTTTGTTGCTAAGGGGGCAAGCCCAGGCGCGGAGTACCGAGGCATCAGGCAAAGGTTTCCATATCGGTGCAACAAGACCAAGACTAGCAGGACAGCAGGACGGAGGTCACCATGGAGCCCAAGGCGGCGTCACCACCAGCACCTTTGACAAGCAAAGACCACATTTAGTCAGGATAGCTTATACTAGTTGTCCCCTTTCAAAATGGCCGTTGTTGGATCCCTTCCCGCTCAATGTTTGGGGAGAGGACCAGGGCGTCTATAAATAGGGCTAGACACCATAGTAGAAGGGGATCGAATCCTTCCCAAGCAGAACAACTCACCAGCTCAAGAACACCTCTCCTCACGAGGTTGTTCTTCCCTTGTACTGTTCATCATCAGCCCAAGAGGCAAACCACCACCAGACACAGGAGTAGGGTATTACACCACAACGGTGGCCCGAACCTGTATAAATCTTGTGTCTCTTGTGTTGCGAGTTCATCGAGCTAGCTTAGAGATCGCGGCGAGGCTGAGGGCGTGTTTCGGTAGGGGGAAATCTTCATGCGCACCCCAGTGTTGAAACCTTAAAGGTTTTGCCGGAACCCGATATCCGATAGATGTGCCATCTTCGGCCTTCATCCACGTTGACGATGACGAGATGGTTGAGCATGAGATTTTCCCTTCGACCACGGTGACGTATGATGACTTGAGTGACTTTTTCCACCATATTGAGAGTGAGAGTGACTTCACCACTAGCCCCATATATGACGAGTTGCCCCACTTTCCATGCGAGGAGAGCCACAACCCCCACCACTTGAGTGAGATGAGTGACTCCACCATATGTGAGATTGAGTGCATCTATTTTGAGGGAGTGAGTGAGCCACCACATAGAGAGAGTGAGGTAGTTGATAGGGCATGTGAGGCCACTTCGATTTCTAACGACTTAACCTCTACCTCTATTGTGTCTTCTCATTTGGTGCTAGGTCCCAATTATGATGATGTGCCGATCCTCGACGACTTCATCCTCCCTTTGGACAAGACAATGGCCATGGTGAAACATGATGCACCCCCACATGGTTCCATCAAGATGAAGATGACCACCATTTGGTCTTTCCCACCTCACCTACACCACTTGAGTAGAACGAAAATAGTAACATAGGTGAAGGTGATGCTCTAGTCCCACTAGTAGACATTCTTGACATTGACTGCTTGCATGATGTTGATCCACCTATTACCATGGTTCATGTTAGTGTGATTTCCCCATGTGATGATTTACCCATTTATGATGAGTATGATGATTCTCATGTGGATTCTATTAGTTGTGATGCCATGTTACATAGGATTTCTTGTGATAATTCTTTAGGTCACATCATGTTTGACAATCCGTTTGACTTGTCATATGCTATGCATGAGATAAACCATATGTCACATTTAAAATCTCTTCATAGTGACTATACATATACCATTAAAATAAACCCAATTTGCACATATGGCATAGATGACAAGCCCATAGTTATTGGCATTTGTTTTTCTTGTGATGATATTGATATGCTCCCTTCGCATCATTTATCTCATATGTCATGCCATGATCACCTAGCTTCGGATATGCATTGTTTTGGATGTTGTCCGGTTTCTCCATATGATATTTCCGCTATTGCTTATGAGGAGACACCCATAGTTTCCTCATAGATATTAGGAGATTTTGATGCATTCCATACTTTGCATGATTCCCATACTTGTGTGCACCATATACTCCCCATGAACAAACATGCTATTGATGTGCCATATACTTGCATTCTCAATTTGTGCCCCCATCATGTCATACACAATAACTATTCTTTCATGATGGATGGCATGTTCTCATACCATGCATCAAATTTCTTTGAGCGATGTTTATCTTGTGCTAACCCTAATGTGTACATACACATCATGATGGATGATGTGTACATTTACCACGCACATAATTTCTTTGGGTTGTGTCTCTTTTGTGTCGGTACCCATGAATACTTGTCAACCTCACAATCCCATGAGTTGACAAAATGATCTCTTGAGAACAAGACTTGGGATCCCATGGATTGTCTTTCCCACCGCTCTCTTCATGCAAAGACTTCACGCATACATTCTACATGACCCTCCCATGGTTATGGGTTATTTTCCATTACATATTATATGCCCCTCTCGCCACGTTCACTTTGCATGATATGCTCATTCCTATGCCTTTGACATGCATTTGTAACACATGCTTTGCATTACACATGATGATTGATTCTAGTACTTGTATGTGTATTTGCAAACTTGGTGAAGATATTGCTTGTTCTTGTCATGTTCCTTTTGTGCACCATTCCTATGATGATACTTTCATCTTGCTTCGTGCTCGTGCTTGCGATATGTCATGTGCATTGTCTACGCCTAGTATTTGCTCACATGACATGATTGCCCTGATTTACTCTAGTGTGTTGCATCTTCACTCCACTGGTTTGCACGACTTGATTACTATGCTTTCTTATGTTGCATCACCAATGACTCATACTTGCTCATTTCATGCGGTTGATGACAACCATCCATATGCTTTGCACATGATTCATATTGCTTCTTGTCATATATCTCTATGTGTTGCCTCTCTCATGCTAGATGATTTGCCATGTATTGAGTTCAACAATGATTCTCGTCTTACTCATGAGATTGCTCCCATAGCATTCTCGCATATATTTGGAGATTTTAACATAATTCTTGTGAAGCATGCTTGCCTTCTCTTCTTTGCACCAGGTACCTAGTGCCATGAATATTGCCATTGTTGCATCATATCATTCATGCACTTGTGCTTCTAATGGTTATGTGCAAGAGAATAGAACCATCATGGATGATGTGTTTATCTACCATGCGCATATGTTCTTTGAACTGTTGTGTGCATGTGTAGGATACTTGGACTTCGTGTCGACTTCCACTTCACGTGAGTTGACCATTCGAGCTCTTGAGAGCGAGCCTCTTACATCCTACCACGACTCGCTTCTACACCACATTTCCTACCACTTCAGCATTGTGAAGAATGCACAAGGACACACTTTCAAGGTGACATCCTTCTTGAACTTGGATATTGTGGATCATGCTTCATGTGTTGCTTGCATCATTTGCATGCATGTTTGAGATATTGCTTTCACCCATGATTGCCACATTTCCATGCTTCATGACATATATACCTTGTGTGTTGCATCCAATTCTTGGACTACTGGCTACTATCATATGGTTGGTTGCACCAATATCATCTCTTCATATATGCCATGTCCCATTGCTTGTCACCTGCTTGACTTGATTGCACTGCAAAAAAAATACACTTCCGTGATGATACGTGTTTGTCACAGTAGGTCGCATTTTTTGTCATGCATGTACATCCATGACGATTTTATGACAGAATCAGGATAGTCATACCATTGCTGTCGTAGAAGTGTTCCCTGACATTACCAAAATTATCATCACGGAAGAGTCCACTTCCATGACGATAAATCGCGCATCACAGAAGTGCTTTCGTCAAGGGTGACCGACACGTGGCATCCACCGTAACGGAACGCCGTTAAGCTATCAGGTCGGGTTTTGATCCGATAACCCGTTAATAGCCCCGACCAATGGGGATTTTCCACGTGTAAAATCATCATTGGCTGGAGGAAACACGTGTCGGCTCATCGTTGGGACAGATGTCATCCACTCATTGGACGAAGGCGCCTATGATACGTCGACCGTGGCACGGCCCATCAAGTTTAAATGGGCGGCCCAACTAAAACCCACAAGATTTTTTGGCCATAATGGGCCGGCCCAGCTAAAGGCCCATGAGATTTTGCGGACCATAATGGGCTGGCCCAGCCAAAGGCCCACAAGATTTCGCGGGCCATAATGGGCCAGCCCAGGTAAAGGCCCACAAGATTTTTGTGTGCCATAATGGGCCGGCCCAGGTAAAGGCCCACAAAATTCTTGCGGATCATAATGGGCCGGCCCAACTAAAGGCCCACGAGATTTCGCCGACATTAATGGGCCGGCCCAGCTGTAGGCCCACAAGATTTTGAGGACCCTAGTAGGCCGGCCCATTAACTGGCTGCCATGTTTTGGGGCAAATGCCGGTCCATATTTGATCTGGTCCATTAATGGCCTACCACGTTCCGGGCCTAATAATGGCCCATATGAGATCCGGCCCGTTAAAAGCCTCCCACTTTCTGGGCCAAATCATGGCCCAGATCAGGTCCGGCCCTTTAAGAGGCTTTGGGCTCAATTATGACCCATATCAGATTCGGCCCATTAACTGGATGCTATGCTTTTGGGCCCACTTGCTAAAGGCCCATTTAGTAATTCGTCCTGATATTAGTTTCGGCCTGTTAAGGGCTCGTTTAACATTTCAGCCCTATATTAATTTTGGCCTGTTAAAAGCCCATCATATAGTTGGGCCTAACTACGGCCCGGTTTGCATCCGGCCTGCTCGCAACCGATATCTGATTGGGCCAAACAAAGACCGAGACAACTTTGGCCTGTTAAAAGCCCATGATTTGAATCGCACAATCATGGGTCGGGGTCCATTTCGGGCTGCTGCCGGCCCGTGAGCTATTCGGCACGTTTAAGGCCAACCTACTTCTCAGCCTCCTAAAAGCCCATTGAGTTTTCTTGCGAAAAGAGGGTCGGGGGTTACTCGGCCTATTAAAGGCCCGAATCAACTAGTGGGCCAGTTTGATGGGGCCCATGATGCAGATCATACATCGTGATTGCATGACGGCCCGATTATGTACCGTAATTTTACGGTTTGGCCGGTTTACTGCAAAGACAGGATATATATACAGTAAAATAACTCAGCATCGTGAATAAGAAAAAACCTAGACTATAAAATAAAGAAATTACGGTATATTACATCCACTGGGCATCAAAGTTCGCCACTATGATAACAAAGCACAAGTAGACAGCAGATTACATACACTGGGCATCAAAGATCGCCACCAGTGCAAATAAACACGCCGACAAAATAATATACAAAACCGACAGCACTTCAATAGAGTTCAAGAAAGGTTAGCCCTGCTAGGGAGCTGCAACGCAAGCAGCTGAGTAAGATGATGAGACTGCGCTTGTTCAACACTTATATCTTCCTCACTCTGAAAGATAAACAAGTAGACAGATGACAGGTTTTGCACATAAAAGTATGAGTGCTGACAATTCATCACATTTCTTACTGATGAATAAAGTGACATAGTTTAAAATTGTATTAACACAATATGGTATTGTTCAGGTCAAGACATGGCAGGAAATGACATTGTCAAGGAGTTGGCAGCTTCACGACACCACTGGATTACAGATCAAGAACTCATAAGTATCAATGGTTAGTGTGCTGTAAATTTATCCCATTTCAGATTGGCAAATAAAGAAACGGTTTAAATAATAGTAGAATGATATGACATTGTTCATAGTTAAGACATTGCATAATATGACATTGTGCTGTAGTGGGTAGGTTCACCACACCACTGGATTACAGATGAAGAACAGAAGCATACATTCAATGCAAAAGAAGATCACTTGCTCTGTATAGTTTAATTTACATGGTATGAAGAAGGAACTTGGTTGTACAACTGAAAAATTAAATTAAGAAGGACAAACTTTTGTTTATGAACTACATAATAAAATTTAAACATGCAATTTGATGCAAACACCAAAAATAAACAGCTGTTGCAGTCATGCCTAACCAAATATACACAACAAAGTTTGAAGGCTTGAGAAGGACAAACTTACATTACTGGTGAAGACAAGCTCTATAAAGCCCTTGTCCATGCTGATGGGGGGGGGCAATTCAAGAAATTTAGCACAGAATCTTCTTCATAAGCATTGCCTTTATTCTACATTTTGTTAAGAGTAAATATAGATGTGATGATATACGAAAAAATGGAGAATATTTAAGATAGGACAAAGACTGATGCTACATAACCAGGTAGCTATAAATGTATGTGCAGCAATACAGGCAAAAGGCACAGCCAAGAGCAATGCAGAGCTAAAATTCTTCAGTACCAACCTTATGGTAAGAGTAAATATAGATCTGATGTGTAGAAAATGGAGGACAAAGGAAAATAAGCTGCAGAGTGATGGTACATGAACAACTACCTATCAATATAAGTACACTGATAAAGGACAGCATGTACTTACAAGAACAATGCAGAGCTAAAAAATTCATTGGCATTGGATATATTCTACACTAATGTAACCATTCATACAGATCAAATAATTTGGAGCAAACAATTGATCAGCAAGCTATCATGCATCTTTGTCACATAATGAACTGTATGTATGCAAGTACGGTGATCTGAAGACAACAGTACTAAAAAGAGCAAAGCAGCGGGCAGCATATTTGTGATATCCTATCGTTATTTTCAAACCGGAATTCTTCTTCGAGCAGATTTCCTACAAAAAAGATCCGTAAGGCAGATGCGAAAAAGTAGAAGTTCAAATTGTCATGTGATTTCATAGACAGTACCTCATCCTGGGAACGAGACCATTGCATAACAAGGTTTTTCCATTCAATGTCTTCTAAATTTAGCACAGGAGACTTCACCGGAAATTCATTTATAGACTTGCCATCAAAGTGTGATTTCCTCAGGTAACACCGATACTGCTGCAATGCTTCCTTGAAAAGCACAAGCAAGCTTTGCTCGTCATGAATATCCATATTGACCCTCGCCTAGTTACAACAATGTAATGTAAATCATTGATGTGTTCGATCAGCAGAAAACAGGAAAATAATAACCATGAATAATAGCACTTACATGTCAGTTGGACAGGAAGATGTGAAAATGGTGTTTGTCTTCACTATAATCTTCCCATGATGGGAATATATGCATGTAGTCCCTAACAACATTGAAAGCATTGTCTTTTAAACTAGGAATAAATGGAATGGGGTTCCAATCTGCAGGAATTGGTCGTCTCTGCGGTTGGGACAGGTCTTGACGTGGACTTCTTTGTACTTTTTTTTGAGTGGGATTTTTACGTGGTACTACTGGTGCAATGGCAAATGAAATCGGTATACCTTTTTTGGAGTGCAGTCCTGTGTGGTGGGGCTAGTGGTGTGGCAGTGAAGTATGGGTGCAGTCTGTTGGAGTCGGTCCTATGTTTTGTGTCTTTGGTTGTACAACCAATATAAGTGGGCGTTGTCGATTTCTCGGCACCACCATGTTTTTCAAGGACTTTCTTGGTGCTCCTTGAGTTCAGCAATCACCCTCTTCCTTTTGATGCACGATGCACAAGAACAATATTTGAGTGGAAAAACATGGTATGATGACAGATGGAATATGTATTGATAATGGATGGGCATGGCATCTCGAGTTATATGATGAGTAAACTAAGCAGATGGTGGTGCAACAAAGTAGAAGAAATGCAAGACAACATATGCAAGATACGTGCAATCAATAAAACCTTGCCAAATTAGAATAGGCACCTTGATGGGTGAGCAGGACAGGCCATCTGCCTTTGACTCCTCGAGGTTAGAATAGTCATTAGGATGATATTCTGAACAAGAATCAACAGGTGGGGAGAGTACGACTTTCATTGCTTCCAGAATAGCACTCAATGCCTTGGTGCCAATTTTGTAAGTCATTGCAGTGTTCCACAATATTCTTCTGATGCGCGGATTCTGATATTCACTGTAATTGCGTATAATATCTGAGAACCATGAAAACATAAATAGTTGTGAGATTATCTTTGTAATGCAGATGATATTCTAATATAGGGGCGCCCCTGTAAACACTTGTGTGCTATCACTGGATTCTGATGAGAGAGCTCATGTGTGCTGTATATGGTGTGTGCATTTGTATAATTTGGCACAAGTACACAAAAAATAGGCTCCAGAAGTAAGGATAGCTGGCAGATGATAGGTTCATAATATACTGTATAGAGAGTTTATTGCCAAACCATGATAATAAGACCACACAGCAACTAGGCAGATCATAGTGTACATAACAGGGGTACACCATAACCATGATATATAAATCGGGAAAGTGGAACTGGCTTTAAAATACGGTGTTGTATTGCCACTAGTAATTGAAAGCCTATTGATCACGTACAGGCCAGCTCTATCGAATATGGTAAAGAAGAGCAAGCAAATTTTCGATAATAAAATGTTGGTTGCGCGCAGTGCCCACACCTGATGAACTAGAGCGCATTAAGAATGCAACTCCCAGCTGTCTCTCGACCATTTCCGGCGGTTGGATGAAGATCCTACGTCTCCTAACCCTTCTTCTTCCTCGTCTCGATTCTTCCCATCTGAGAACACCCTTGCAGGCGTCGTCAATTTGAACCACCGGCCCCCACCGCTGTGTTCTCCGCCACCCCACCCCACCCCCCTAACCCCCACTGCGTCGAGTTTTCTTAGTTCGTGAGGCCCCACAACCACCCGAGCCCTTGATCGCCGTGGCGAACTCCGCGACTCTGAAAAATCGTGACCCAATTTTGAAATTTAGTCTACTATGATTTAACTAGTGTGGAATATAAAGGGAAAACCATAAGCATCGGGAGTATAGTCTTGATTGTGCCATGGCGAGTGAAGGTGCAAACGGACAAAGGCAACCAGAACCAAGACAAGAAATCGAGTAAAGCAGTGGCGATCTATTTTCTTGTTGCGATAAATAAGTTGAGCAGATACAAAAGAGTACCGCCTCTGGTGCGGCGTCGTGTACGCATCTGCTAAGAATTTGACGGTGCTGCGGTAGTGATGGCTGTCGGCGGCGTGGAAGCAGATCTAGGAGGGTAGGCGGTGGCGGCGGGCGCGTGGGCGAGACGGTCGAGGGCGGTGCCGGCAAGGTGGACGACGGCGGGGATGAAGCGAGAGGACGGATGCAGGATCGATGCAAGCCGTGGATGAGAGGTCGATCTCTTGTAATGGATGGCGGCGTCGGGGTATCGGCTACGGCATGGTGGAGGAGGACGGCGGTGGATGGGGTGGCGGACGGCGGGACGGAGGAGGTGGGGTGGAGAGGGTGTTTTGGCGCCCACGGAGTCTGAATGGGGAAAAGGGAGGTAGAGAGGAGGGGGAACCATGTATTCAGTAGCGCTTGTCTCAAATCGAGGAAATTTACAAACTTAGCCCCATTTCAAATTTCTACTACATCACAGCAACATTAGTTGGTTGGGGATAGGACAGTAATCTCGCATACACCAAATATTTGCCGACGAGAGTTTGTTTTTGGCGCCCACCGTGTATGAATATGAATCGGGGAGGGAGTCGATTTTGGCCGAGGACACAGTGTGTTTTGGCGCCCACCGTGTATGAATCTGGGTGAGAGGCGGTTACGTCACGTTTGGGTGAAATTACAAACCTACCCCTATCGAAACCTATAGAAATCCAGTAGATAGGCTTTGCGTGGCAAGGATAGGCAGTAGTGATTTCCATCTCGCAGATTTTGGTTTTGGGCGGTTACTGCGACTTTCCCCGCTTCGCTCAAATTTTGCAGAGTGCATGTTTACCGTGCCAACTCAATCTGAATCCCGTTTGTATTCTATTTTTTCGGGCGGGATCCATTTTCAATCGGAATTACATTCTATATACATCATCTTTTTATATATATACTTTCAAAAGCACAACATCATTTATACATAATAATGGTTTACAAATGGCATAATCTCAGATTCATAAGGTTGTATCCATCAATTTGGATTTTCAAATATTTGAAACCACATTATGTTGAAATCCAATGTATGCATTCCTCGCTAACTGTCGTGAGCGACCGATCTTAGTGCCACTGCACACCGAAACCCCTTCCATCGCTAGCGCGCGCTTCCCACCTGAAGGTCATCGTCTCTCCAGAAAGTCAATGCCGCATTCATCGGACTTAACTGCAGGTGCAATTGGTGTGTCACTGACATGCGGGCCAGATGCCCGTTGGGCCCACATGTTAGTAACCCAAATGCATCTGCAGTTAAGTCACTGAAGCAGCGTCCGCATTCACGCCCGACGAACCTACTCCGGCGCCAGTTGTCCATCCGTCTGCCGCGACCCATTGCCATTCACCCGCTATATTAACTTGAGCCCCAGCTCCCAGCCATAGCCAAAGACCCACACTTATTATCCTCCGGTCCCTTCCTTTTGTCGGCACCACTTCAACCATGGCCTTCTGGCGCTCCGAAGCTCTCTTGGACGTACTGTTGCACGAGCAGACGAGGGACATCGGCGGCTCCGCTCCGGGCGCGCTCCAAAGCTCTCTTCGACATATTGTCGCAGGAGCAAATGAAGGAGATCGCCGCACCCCCCCCCCCCCCGGCCGCCCTCCGCCGCCACGACCACGAAGCCGACATCGAGGAAGAGTGGTACATGGTAGGTCGCCGCCGCTCTGGTCCCGGGAAGGCCACCGCTACTCCACTCAGTCGACGCCAAGCTTGGTGGGGTAAACATCGACGGCCGATTAGCCGCTTGACGGCAACGTGGAGGCAGAAATCTTCAGAACCTTGTGCTCTTATCAAGGCGGATGAGGAGGAGGCAAAGGCAATGGCCGGCTTTCTCGGGTTCATGGCCGGATATGGTGGTCGGGCGCCGACGATCGTTTAGATTAGGTTCTGATGGGTTTTAATGCGGTTTGTGCGAAATATGTAATGAATTTCGTCCGGTTTGTAGGAAAAGTTTTGAAATGTAATGAATTTCGGTTAATTTGAAATTTGCTTTGTTTGCACGAATTTCGTCCGGTTAGTTCATATAGTTGTCGAAAGGTATGCGAGGCGACATCGGATGGCATCCATCGGTGTCCTCGAGCGGATGCGGTGTAAATTTGTGGGCGGTGGCGGAGATGCCCTAACTATCATGCTATAATCGCTAACAATCCTCCATTATTTGGCAGGGAACAGTTATCCCTCGATCAAAATCAGATCCGCGGTGTTTCACACTCCTCCCACGTAAGAGTGTAAACTCTTGCTTACATAAAAATGGAGCAAGTGGACGGCACTGTAGCACGTCATATCACCCGTACTAGCCCGCCTAAGGAGCGGGAAAGCACCACCCTCGTCATTTTGTTTTGGATTTCTATCGATCGATCGCGCGAAAATGTTACGCTTTGCAAGTTCTAAAGGAAAAGGCGGCACACTTACGACTCGTACGCGTGGCAACCCCGACAGTCCGGCTTGCACGCCGCTCACCAAAGGGGACACGCGTTGTCTTGCAATTTCACTGGGCTGCCGTGTTTCACACTCCTCCGTCGTAATAGTGGAGACAATAGCTTTCATCAAAAATAAACAATGAATACTCGTTGCTCGTCCTCTATATCGGAAAGAATACTTCCATTCGCCGACATGTGGGACGTCAACCATCCTGGTCCACCTGCCATGCACAAAATTATCATGGTCTACCTCGGTCGTATCGCAGGCCCAACCTTTCCCGCTGTAAGTTGTTCGGACGAAGGAACCATCATGACTTCATTGAATTCCGCTTCTTCAAGAAAACTTCTGTACCGCATAATCTGCTACCACACGCCAAGACCGGACGGCACGATACCACGTCATATCTTTGAAACCCACTAGGCCAAACTAGCCGCCTAGGTCATCTATTTTGGAGCAGAGAATGCGTCTAGACTTTGCTATGATTTTGTGTTGCACGTTCTACGTACTTTTGCTACGATTTTCCTACCCTATGAACCAAATGAGGCCTGAATGTATATCGACTATTGTCTAATCGATCGCTAAGCCTACAATTTTAGGAGCTAGGGCTATTGGTCGATCGACGAGGGATAAGTATAAATGTACCACGAGCTCATCAGCCCCAACGTTCTCTTCGGTGAGTGTTTTGCAAGTACTATAGCTCGCACAGTAGCTAGCCTACTAACACCAAGATCAAACAAGCCCTGCTGATATGATAAACAATTCAAACTTACATCTAAGCATGCAATATATTACATCAAAAGCTGGTGAGGATACATCTGTTTCCGTAACTCAGAGAGGGTTCGCATGATTCATCACATGATTCACTATCAAACAAAAGTAGCAAGATCCGCCCACACAAGACGGTGCACTAGCCCTAAGATGGTTTGATAACACGCATCGTTCTGGTAATTAAACATAGGGCAATGCAAACTACCCTCAAGGATTAGCGCGACTAACTATTTGTTGTCATCGATCTCTCGGGCAATGACCACAGCACGGACAGCGGCATGGGAATCGATTTCTGGGGCGATGTCCACAGGACTGACCGCGACATCGGATTCGATCTTTGGGGCGATGTCCACAGGATGGACAGCGGCATCGGAATCGATCTCCGGGGCGATGCCAACAGGACGGGCCACAACATCGGAATCATCAAGGACAACCACCGGCACATGCACAACCCTAACATATTTGCAAGCACATTGCAAATAATCAAAAACCACAACTATGGTAATAATCCATTATTTTTTACCTTGTGCAGCTCATCGGGGGATCTCATCCCTCCAGAGGCCATCTCCTCGTCCTCGATGGGGGCCATCACCTTGCCAGGGGAATACTGCTTCTCAACGGCGACTATCTCCTCAAACTCAGTCTTGAGCCTCACATAGGTGGCAATCAGAGTTCCTGGGGTAGGCATGGTGGGGCCCTTGCTGTTCTTCCAACTTTCTTTGAGGAGTTAAATCGGCCAACGTCCTCAACTCTTTGGCCAGTGCTTGTTTCTTGGAGTTCTTCGTCTCCATGGGTTGGCCCGCCAACATGGTAAACTCGTTGGTCGGTGCTCGCTTCCTGGAGATCGCTGTCTCTAGTGGGTTGTCCGCCGGCAACTCTTTGCCTAGTGCTCCAGGATCCATCAATGAATTGACAAACAAAAAGCAATTGAAAGGAAACCACAATCGCAATGAAAACGGGAAAAGAATAGGATGTGAGAATCGTTCGGTGCTTCGCAAAAAGAAGATTATTGGAGTGAAAATATAGCAACATAACTGACTCGCCCACCTTTCCTCGTCGGTACAGAAGAAAAATGGCAGAAGCGAGTAGCCTGGAGTGAGGTTTTCTTCAAGAAAGGGAAGAAAGGGCTTGAGCAGCGTTCAATTTGTGAAATGATGGTTGCCGTCCGATCAACTTGGAGGCCACCTTACCACTTCTTTGGTAAAGGTGTGGGTTTTGTGATATATTGGTCATGACAGCCACCTGGTGTGATTGGTGAGTCTCATTGTAGCACCTCGCTGTGATTTGGTGGATGGCATGCGGGCCGGATGCTTTGAAATGTCCGCATGTAGATAGGCGGCTAGTCATATAGGAGTGCTCAATATTGTGCACCGCAACCAAGGCGGAGAGGAAAATGAGAGAACTACGTAATTAATGCATGAGTTTAATTAGGGTAGTTTTGTAAAGTACGAGATACATTCCTCCAATCGCAAAATGCCTTGGTTCATGAGATTTGAGCCCTATAAACCGGAAGGGAGGGAGTACTGCACACGGTGTAGTCTAGTCACTTGTTGAAATCTCTAGAAAGGCAAATACTCCTTTCCGGTTTATAGGGCTATACTACTCCCTCCGTCTAGGTGTGTAAGTCATCTTACAAAAACCAAATAGTCCCAAAACACTTAGGCGCGGTGCATTAACTTCTACCTTGTTTCTTGTTTCTTGACATATCAACCAATAAGAGATGAGAGGTGTGCATGCTTTTAATGACTTGCAATGGCTAGTTCATTGCATGCAATGCTATTAATTAGCAAATAAACATTGGTGACCCCAGGAGGAAATGGCTAAGCGCGTGGACCTATGCAGAATGAGTATCAACCAATGGATAATGGAGTTTAATTGTTAAACAATAGCAATTTTATGCGATGCAAGAGCACTGCTAGTATATCGTGCTCAAGGAAGCGCACCCGCGAGCGTTTAGAATCGCCACGTTCGGGTTGCGCTTGGCTCTTCGCCTCTTGAGAAGGCGATCAATGATGTTACTCCTACTTCTACGATGATCGAATCCACTGCTGCATGTCCGTCCACCTCATGCGGGAGGGATGGCGTGTAAGCTTCTACTATCTGCTCTGCCTTTGCATCTATGATGAGTGGGCCCAGCGGTGGTTGGCCCTCTTGTCATGCAGCCAAAGCAGGTGTAGTCAAACACCGAGCTCGATCCATGAGGGAGAGGCGTTGTAGTAATCAAATTTCTTGGTCTTATCTGAGTTGGCGTGACACATCAAAGCACCTTTTCGATATAAGTCTTTTACACATTTCAAATGGGCTACTTAGTATGTAGGAGTAGACATATTCTCGCTTCATCTGAGTCACTTGTTGCAATCTCTAAAAGACTTATATTTGGAAGCGGAGGGAGTACAACGCATGCATGCATGCCGTGACTTTCCTTTTGATACTTGCATGTGTTGATTTGATGCACCTTGCCAAATTTTGACTATAAATTTAACTAACCAAATTTTCATGCATGTCACAAAAAATTATGGGGCTGTTTGGATTGTGACTATGTTTGTCTTATGTTGCCACATTATTTTTCCCACACATGCCACACTTGCCTAACCTGAGTTGCTCAAATTGTTAGACACACTTTGGCTTGCCTAAGGGAATCTTGCCACAATTTTTGTGTCTATGACATGTGGGGTTCACTGCTAATAAAAAAAAACTTGTCTTAGGTGTGGCTAATAAAAAAGACTTATATTTAGGAACGGAGGGATCAGAAAATATAAATAATAATGCATGTTGGGGCAACCCACGTTTCCGCTAATTTTAGCCGTGGGCTTGTTCACAACTTTTATGAGGGGGTGGTTGTTCATTTAATGGAGGGAGTTGTAGTACCAGACTTGAACGATACAAAGTGTGACCTGGCACACCGTAACACCACTTGGAACAAGCGGGTAGCTATGTCAAAAAACAACCAACAACTAAAAAAACTGCAACCTGGCATGTAGTAGTACACAATTTTAAATGATTGTTTTGATGGGGTGAAAAAGGAAAACTACCCCACTACGTATATATAGGCCGGAGCCTCCGCGCTTGCTTGCTAGGGTTGCTCTATTCACACACTCTCATCCTCTCCAGATCTAAACAAGATAGGGGTAGTAACACTATATTTCTCCCTTCAAAAAACACTGCTTTCTATCCTCACCGATTCTACAGATCCGGACGTATCCCCCTCCGCGGTGAAGGGAGGAGGGCAGCGTTAGGTCGTCGTCGACGGCGAGGAGAGACCCACTGCCGGCCGCACCATTATCTCGGCGGCGCTTGGCTGGAGGTCCTCCGATCCTTAAATCGTTGCACTGGGCGGATCCGGTCTCCGCCGCCCACCTATCCACATCCAAGCGACCTTGGTATATCTTCGTCAAAACGCCTTAGCTCTACTTCCCAGCTCGCTACGTTCTGCTGCGGTGCATCATTTTCTACCTCTCGGCCCCTCTCGATCGGATGGTCCAACGTCACCTTTTTTCTATTATCGAGGTAAAGCTACTTCATGGAGTCGAATCTTGTACTCCTCAGTCCGAAAATACTTGTCATTGAAATGGTTGTATCTAGATGTATTTTAGTTCTAGACACGTCCATTTTGATGACAAATAATCGAACGAAGGAATACTTGGTTCAAACAAGAAATAAAGTGGGGGTGGGGAATTTAGTATGTACATCGGACTTGGTACAAGCAGGAAGGAAAGGGGGTGAAGGTAGTACAAACTGGTCATCAACGGTCTCTTGGTGAAAAGGGAAATATAGGGGTAACGTTGTACACAATGGTATGACCAGGACTAGATTTGCTATCCACACATAGGAGTAGGTGGCTAGAGTGAACAAAAATGGGACCAACCCAGATATGTTTCTTGGATTGTTTCTCGGGGCAACAAACTATGAATCAGCAGACTAAGGCATAGCCTAGTGGTGGGAAGGGGCTGATGCCTTCCCACCCACCCAGGTTCAAGGCATGGTACTTGCAATTTGGGTTTGTTGCACCAATTATACTGTAGGGGGTTCCCTTACAGTCTTTCTATCAAAAAAACAAACTATGAATCACCACTTTATGCCCCTGTTTACATACATGGTGATGGACTGCTGGTGCACCCACTGTCCCATGCCCTTATACCAAATATTTAGGCTCCGTTCGGAATAAAGGGGCAGAAAACATAGGTCTTGATGAAAATACAGGAATATGAAAGGAATGTAGGTATAGAACTATGGAACAGCGAACCGGAGGAAACTCTCAAGAGAATGTATTCGGATGGACTACGAAATGTACAGATTTGTTTTTTAGAGTAGCATGCTTGGCAGTATGAGATGCTATTTGTTTATTCAGCTTCACAGTGACTACTCTTGTCCTCACCTCACATTACCACATAGGTTGATTTTTTATTCCGCAAACACAGACAACAACTTGTCTAACGCATGGCAGCGAGCGCCTGCCTCGGGTTTCCGCCCAAAAAATGAGCAGCGCGTGGATGTTTCTAATCCTATGGAGTCAGTACTACCAGACCAGCTTTCCCATGAAACACTATTCACCTTTCCCGTGTTCCGAACGGTTGGAAGGGAAAGAATACCATAGAGATTGTGTTCCTACGAAAATCCTGCACCAAACTTGTGAACCGAACACAGCCTTAGATGTTCTTAATCTAATGTCCCTAGTAAAAATGAAGCCATGCCACTGTTATAAGCCGTGACAAGTTTAGCCAAATGTTTTTGCCTGTAATTGTTTGAGACTCTGACTGTTTCCTCTGTGCCTTTTTGTGCAAGCAGGATATCAATTCACACAGTTCTTTGTTGTGACCTTTGGTGCCTTTGCACAAAACTCTTCTTAAAAGAAGTGACTTTTGTCTTTGTTTAAGCTGGAATGTCGAATGGAATAGTTGGTTCATTTTGGTGGAACTGCACAAAGGGAGATCTGTGTTCCAATCCTCATCATCCATATTGGCGCCATAACCTTCCTTTACGTAAGAATGATATTTAATGCATGTGTTCATCTCTATTTTCCGTCTGACATGAGAAAATAATGCTGTTTTTTACTAGTACACTTGTACTCCCTCACTGACAAAACCAATTCTGAATTAGAAGGCCAATCATGTACTTGGTTTCACCAAGCTGGTGAGGAGAAAGAAAGCGAGCATGAAGAGGAAGAAGAAGAATAAGCAGTGCCAAAGGCGATCTTCTTTGAAGCCGAGGCCTCGATCGAGGCCATTCAAGGGCTCGACAGCGACTACCTTACATGTGAGACGATCCTTTAGGGAGCCCTTCCACTTCTGCTGTCTCACTTAATTAATTAGGAGTACTTAAGTACCACTAATTTATTACTGCCTAATTTTCCTGTTGGAGTTAAACAAATCTTTAGTAGGACCCTATGCTGAATCATGTACGTGTGTATGTTTGTCTATGGAGGTGAATCATGTGGTGGAGCAGGGAGGGAATATTATTAGTGTCATGACATAATTGTGCTATTGTTTTGCATGTCAAATTATTACCATTGGTTAAATGAGGCAATGTTTTGCGTATTGTCCATCATGAATTTGATGCTACTGTTTGAGTAATATGCTAATGTCTTTGTCGGTGTCAAAACCGGCGGATCTCGGGTAGGGGGTCCCGAACTGTGCGTCTAGGCGGATGGTAACAGGAGACAAGGGACACGATGTTTTACCTGAGTTGGGCCCTCTCGATGGAGGTAAAACCCTACTCCTACTTGATTAATATTGATGATATGGGTAGTACAAGAGTAGATCTACCACGAGATCAGAGAGGCTAAACCCTAGAAGCTAGCCTATGGTATGATTGTTGTTTGTCCTACGGACTAAAACCCTCTGGCTTATATAGGCACCGAAGAGGGTTAGGGTTACAGAGAGTCGGTTACAATGGTAGGAGATCTACATATCCGTATCGCCAAGCTTGCCCTCCACGCCAAGGAAAGTCCCATCCGGACACGGGATGAAGTATTCAATCTTGTATCTTCATAGTCCAGGAGTCCGGCCAAAGGTGATAGTTCGGCTATTCGGACACCCCCTAATCCAGGACTCCCTCAGTAGCCCCTGAACCAGGCTTCAATGACGACGAGTCCGGCACGCATATTGTCTTCGGCATTGCAAGGCGGGTTCCTCCTCCGAATACTTCATAGAAGATTTTGAACACAAGGATAGTGTACGGCTTTGCTAAATAAGTTCCACATACCACCGTAGAGAGAATAATATTTACACAAATTCAATCTGCTGACGTGTTCAGTGGCGTGAGATCACACCACGGCCAAGCCTTTATTGAATCGTTTTCTTGTCCCACCTCGGTAGCGTTTAGCGGCGGTTTCCTTGGCATGTCTTGTCAAAGCGAGATCATGTCCCTTATTCCAGGATTCTCATCAATACGGGTGTGGGTAACCCAACCGCGCCATTGATTATGGCGCTTGGGAGATAAGCGAGTTTTACCAGGCTGGTGGGGACGCATAGCTTCGTCCGTCCATATAAGGGGATAAGGATCCACCTTCTTACCTACGCCTTCTTCCTCCTTTGCTCATCCATTTCCGCGCACTCGAGCTCCAGCGCCCAAGTCCGCACATCTCGCCTCAACCTTCCCCAGCCATGTCCGGAGCGGGAGGCAAGTGGATGGCCTCCTCCATCATGGAGGGGCACATCAAAAGGCTGCGGAAGGCCGGATAGTTGTCCAGCGACATCGCGCATCGGCTCACCGACAAGGGGCAGCTTATCCCCACCCCCAGGCCTTATGAGAGGGTGGTGTTCCTCACCCACTTCCTCCGCGGACTAGGTTTTCCACTTCACCCATTTGTCCGGGGGCTCATGTTCTACTACGGACTGGATTTCCTTGATCTGGCCCCGAATTTGATCCTCAACATCTCGGCGTTCATCGTCATGTGCGAGGCCTTCCTCTGCATCCAGCCCCACTTCGGCTTATGGCTGAAGACCTTCAATGTCAAGCCGAAGGTAGTGGGCGGGCGCCAAGCAGAGTGCGGAGGTGCCATGGTGGGAAAGATGGCCAACGTCCTATGGCTCGAGGGCTCTTTCGTGGAGACCATAAAGGGATTGCAATCGGGGTGGTTCTACATCACCGAGCCGTGCGACCCTAAGTGGGCAGCAGCCCCCGAATTCCGATCTGGCTTCCCTACATGGCTCACCTCACGGAAGGAGCGGGCTGATGTGGGAGTAGTCGGAAGAGCCGGCCGGACTCAAACTGTGTCCAAAACCTGGTGAACAAGAAGCTCAAGCTTGTCAATGTAGTCGATTCATGCTCATCCACGGATCCTCCGTGCCAACAACGGGCCTTCAGCTTGTGGGAGTTTGATCGCACAGCACCAAACCTTGAACAGGCTCTTGACACTACGTGCGAAGATGCGGAAGGTGCTATTCAAAGGCGCCGAGGCTCCGCATCCGCTACGAAGATCGTGATTCAGCTCGCAGACATCAAGCCAGCGAGGTAAGCTATTTCACCCTTCACGGGACTCTTGTTTTCCATAGTTTGACTCTATCGGGATCTAAACTCCCCTGCCTTTGCGGGCTTGGCGAGAAAGCGTCCGGGCAGGTTATTATCCGCTCCTTGCGGAAGACCCACCGGACGCCCGATTAGCGGGGCTGCTGGTTCCGGCACCTCCGTGGTGCGGAGAAGAAAACCAAGAAGAAGGCCACGGGAACTCGAAGGAGTTCGGCGCCAGTGTTGTCGGACTCATCGTCCGATGACTCGAGGCCGACTCCTCCAAGAGCGAGGAGGAGGAAAAGGCCTCTCCCCGGGGAGAGAAGAAAGGAAGGCCGCCCAAGCTGGGGAGGCGGAGAATCAGAAGGAAGGACCCTTCCTCCGGACTACTCCACCAACGCCGACGACGGCGAAGAGGAGTGGCCACCAAGGGCTGAGCCCCTAGCGAAATCGTAAGTGTCTGAATACCAGAATAACTCATGGTGTTTCATTTGTCGCACAGTATCTCCTAACGCCGAATATAACCCTGTAGCCCGCCCAAGGACAAGCTCGACGCTTCAACGAGCGGCTCCCTGGATCCGTCGGACGTGAATAGCACCTCACTTCCGGCTGCCTCCTCTCCTCATGCTGCGGATGACGCTGAGGTGGGGTCCCAAAAGGGGCCTAGCCAAGAGGAGGTGGACCAGGAGGCGCCGCAAGGCAACCTCCCAGACTCCAGGCGCAAGGGGGACAAAGCCCCAACAGGCTCTAAGTTCGGCCCTGGGCCGGACTCCGCACTGAGAACCTTGATGGTTCCGAGTCGGCGGCCTCTTCGTAAGAAGGCGAGGCTGCGACACGGTGACCTCCGTCCAGCAGGAGGCACCGGATAATTCTTGGAGGCTCTTAGCGGCGCCTCCATCGACGAGGAGCACCGCCTTTGTTATGAATGTGGTGATCTAGAAAGTTGATCCGCCAAGAGCGGGCTGGAAGCTTTAATGCCGACCTTCTAACGAGGCTTTGAGGTATGTATTTAAGATATGTAAAAATATTACCGCATAGGCGGTAGCCCGATGCTCGGTTTGTTGTTGAAAAGAAAGCGAGGCGAGGATCTACAAAGATGTCTGTGAGAGTCTAACATAAGTATGTCAATATGGGGAATGCAGGTTCGCTTGCGACCTCTGCCCGCCTTGGCTGCGGAGATCAATGCATTGAAGCGAGCCTCGGCGGTCGAGAGCGAGCTCGGCCTTGCCAAAAAGCAGCTCGAGGACAAGGAAGGTAAGTAATACCTTATGGAAGTATATAAAAGATGTGGTTGCAAACAATGATAGGAATAACGTGAGTATTGCAGGGGCCACGAACGAGGTGGCGACCCTGAAGGAAGCGGTGTCCAAGGCCGAAAGCAATGCAGCCGCGGAGCGCACCGAGCGAGAGAAGCAAGAGGCGCAGGTGGCGGGGGTGCGGCAAGAGCTCCAGGCTCTCATGGAAAAACATGAGAGTTTGGAGCGTGACTCAAAGACTCGAGAGTCCGAGCTTTCCTCGGCCCTTGAAAGCGCCAAAGCCGCTAAGGCCATAGCCCAAAAAGCCCTCCAGGAGATTGAAGCGATGAAGAAGATAGCGGCGGGTAAGGCATTCTTTATGCAAAGCAGGCACGTGAAAGTGAATTACTTGTTACTTACCCGAATCGAGGCTCTCCGGGGCATTCGCAGATCTGCCTGCGGTGTGTCCGATGCTGCCACGTTCTACCGAGCCGAGGAGGAGCTCGGCGGAGAAGGTGTTACGGTCTCGATATCTTGAGGCGAACACCAGTGCCCATGAGCGACCAGTGAAGCAGCTGGTCGAGCTCCATAAGGTGGCGAGCAGGCCATGAAGGATCTCATTGTTGGTGTGGCACGAGGAAGCCATGCACAGGAGCTACTTGGTGGTGAGGCGGTGGTGGGCCTTTGTCCATGTATTGAAGTCGTCAGCGCTCCGTCTGCATCGAAGGTGCCGTAGGGCCCTTGCCCGTGCTAAAGTGCATTGGGGCAAGATGGGCGTTGAAGCTTGTGGCCTTGAGACCACCGCCGGGCAGGGGAGTATCGCAAGCCGAGATGTATTATGAGGCGTCTGAAGGGTGCCCGCCTTATAGCAGTGAATGCTCCAAAGATGTAATTTTGAGTAAACTTCGCATTTGTTATCCTGTACGCTGAAAATTGTTCATATGCGCTAAGCAACGCTTGTGAATTTAAAATATTACCTTCTGTGTGGCCATTTATTAAATTTGAGAGATGGCGAGTCGTCGGCTTCTGCCTGAAGGAAATGTGCCCTAGAGGCAATAATAAAGTTATTATTTATTTCCTTATGATAAATGTTTATTATTCATGCTAGAATTGTATTAACCGGAAACATAATACATGTGTGAATATATAGACAAACAGAGTGTCACTAGTATGCCTCTACTTGACTAGCTTGTTAATCAAAGATGGTTATGTTTCCTAACCATGGACAAAGAGTTGTTATTTGATTAACAGGATCACATCATTAGTTGAATGATCTGATTGACATGACCCATTCCGTTAGCTTAGCATCCGATCGTTTAGTATGTTGCTATTGCTTTCTTCATGACTTATACATGTTCCTATGACTATGAGATTATGCAACTCCGTTACGGAGGAACACTTTGTGTGCTACCAAACAACGTGGCTGGGTGATTATAAAGGTGCTCTACAGGTGTCTCCAAAGGTACTTGTTGGGTTGGCGTATTTGAGATTAGGATTTGTCACTCCGAATGTCGGAGAGGTATCTCTGGGCCCTCTCGGTAATGCACATCACTTAAGCCTTGCAAGCATTGCAACTAATGAGTTAGTTGCGAGATGATGTATTCGGAGCGAGTAAAGAGACTTGCGGTAACAAGATTGAACTAGGTATTGGATACCGACGATCGAATCTCGGGCAAGTAACATACCGATGACAAAGGGAACAATGTATGTTGTTATCTTGATTCGACCAATAAAGATCTTCGTAGAATATGTAGGAACCGATATGGGCATCCAGGTCCCACTATTGGTTATTATTTGGAGGCGTGTCTCGGTCATGTCTACATTGTTCTCGAACCGTAGGGTCCGCACACTTAAAGTTCGATGATAGTTTCTTTATGAGTTTATGTATTTTGATGTACGAAGGTTGTTGAGTCCGGATGTGATCACGGACATGACGAGGAGTCTCGAAATGGTCGAGACATAAAGATTGATATATTGGACGACTATATTCGGACACGGAATTATTCGGTGATTTGGAGAAAACGGAGTCTTTGGGGGTTACGAACCCCGGGAGAGTTAATGGGCCACATGGGCCTTGGTGGGAAGAGAGAGGCGGCGGGGTGGGCGCGCGCCTCTCCTCCTGGTCCGGGTGGACTAGGAGGCGGCGCCCCCTTTCCTTCCCCTCTCCCCTTCCTTCCCCTCCTAGTAGGAGTAGGAAAGGAGAATCCTACTCCTACTAGGAGGAGGATTCCTCCTCCTTGGCGCGCCCCAAGGGCGGCCGGCCTTCCCCTTGCTCCTTTATATCTGGGGCGGGGGCACCCATAGACACACAAGTTGATCTTCGTGATCATTCCTTAGCCGTGTCGGTGCCCCCTCCACGATATTACACCTCGGTCATATTGTAGCGGTGCTTAGGCGAAGCCTGGCAGTTGAACATCAAGATCGTCCACCACGCCGTCGTCTTGTGGAACTCCTCCCGAAGCTTTGCTGGATCGAAGCCGGGGTGCGTCATCGAGCTGTCGTGTGTCAAGAACTCGGAGGTGCGAATGCGGTGCTTGGATCGGTTGGACCGGAAGGCGTATGACTACTTCCTCTACGTTGCGTCAGCGCTTCGCTTCGGTCTATGAGGTGCGTAGACAACCTCTCCCTCTCGTTGCTATGCATCACCATGATCTTGCGTGTGCGTAGGAAATTTTTGAAATTACTCGTTACCCAGCGGTGGCATCGAGCCAGGGTTTATGCGTTGATGTTATATGCGAGTAGAACACAAGTGAGTTGTGGGCGATACAATTCATATTGCTTACCGGCATGTCATACTTTGGTTGGCGGTATTGTTGGATGAAGCGGCCGGACCGACATTACTGCAGACGCTTACGCGAGACTGGTTTTACCGCCGTGCTTTGCACACGGTGACTAGCGGGTGTCGGTTTCTCCAACTTTAGTTGAACCAAGTGTAGCTCGCCCGGTCCTTGCGAAGGTTAAAATAGCACCAACTTGACGAACTATCGTTGTGGTTTTGATGCGTAGGTAAACGGTTCTTGCACAGCCCGTAGCAGCCACGTAAAACTTGCAACAACAAAGTAGAGGGCGTCTAACTTGTTTTTGCAGGGCATGTTGTGATGTGATATGGCCAAGGCGTGATGCTATATTTTATTGTATGAGATGATCATGTTTTGTAACGAAGTTATCGACAATGGCGGAGCCATATGGTTGTTGCTTTATTGTATGAAATGCAAGCATACATAATTGCTTTACTTTATCACTAAGCGGTAGCGATAGTCGTAGAAGCAATAGATGGCGAAGCGACAACGATGCTACGATGGAGATCAAGGTGTCGCGCTGGTGGCGATGGTGATCATGATGGTGCTTGGAGATGGAATCACAAGCACAAGATGATGATGGCCATATCATATCACTTATATTGATTGCATGTGATGCTTATCCTTTATGCATCTTATCTTGCTTTGATTAACGGTAGCATTTTAAGATGATCTCTCACTAAAATTATCAAGAAGTGTTCTCCACGAGTATGCACCGTTGCCAAAGTTAAATCGTGCCCGGACACCACGTGATGATCGGGTGTGATAAGCTCTCGTCCATCTACAACGGTGCAAGCCAGTTTTGCACACACGAATACTCGGAGTTAAACTTGCGAGCCTAGCATATATAGATATGGCCTCGGAACACGGCGACCTAAAGGTCGGCGTGAATCATATAGTAGATATGATCAACATAAGATGTTCACCATTGAAAACTACTCCATCTCACGTGATGATCGGTTATGGTTTAGTTGATTTGGATCACGTGATCACTTAGATGACTAGAGATGTCTGTCTAAGTGGGAGTTCTTAAGTAATATGATTAATTGAACTTAAATTTATCATGAACTTAGTACTGATAGTATCTTGCTTGTCTATGTTGATTGTAGATAGATGGCCCATCTTTGTTGTTACATTGAATTTTAATGCGTTCCTTGAAAGCAAAGTTGAAAGATGATGGTAGCAACTACGGATTGGGTCCGTAATTTGAGATTATCCTCATTGCTACACAGAAAAATAACGTCTGGAAGCACCGGTGGGTGCGGGAACTGCCGCTGATGCTGGCGGCGGCGTTAAGAGCGTCTGGCGAGCAAAAGTGATGACTACTCGATAGTTCAATGTGCCATGCTTTACGGCTTAGAACCGGGACTTCAACGATGTTTTGAACATCATGGAGCATATGAGATGTTCCAGGAGTTGAAGTTAATATTCGAAGAATGCCGGATTGAGAGATATGAAGTCTCCAATAAGTTCTATAGCTTCAAGATGGAGGAGAATAGTTACGTCGTGAGCATATACTCAAGATGTGCGGGTATTGTAATCACTTGATTCAAGCTGGGAGTTACTCTTCGGATGATAGCGCCATTGACGAAATTCTCCAATCACTTCCACCAAGCTACAAGAGCTTTGTGATGAACTATAATATGCAAGGGATGGATAAGACAATTCCGAGCTCTTCGCAATGCTAAAGGCTACGGTGTAGAAATCAGAAGGAGCATCAAGTGTTGATGGTCAACAAGACCACTAGTTTCAAGAAAAGGGCAAAGGGAAGAAGAAGGGAACTTCAAGAAGAACGACAAGCAAGTTCTTGCTCAAGAGAAGAAACCCAAGTCGGACCCAAGCACTGGCCCGAGTGCTTCTCTTGCAAGCGGTGGTCACTAGAAGCGGAACTGCCCCAAGTATTTGGCGGATAAGAAGGATGGCAAGGTGAACAAAGGTATATGTGATATACATGTTATTGATGTGTACCTTACTAGAGCTCATGATAGCTTTGGGTATTTGATCTGGTTACATTGCTAATATTTGCAACTCGAAGCAGGGACTACGGATTAGCGAACACTAGCAAAGGGCGAGGTGACGATGCGGCGTGGGAAATGGTTCCAAAGTCAATGTGATCGCGATCGGACGCTACCTCTACATCTACCTTGAGATTAGTATTAGACCTAAATTTGGTGCGGCGTTGAGCATGAACATTATATTTGGATCTTGTTTGATGCGAGGCGGTTATTCATTCAAATCGAGAATAATGGTTGTTCTATTTATATGAGTAATATCTTTTATGGTCATGCACCCTTGAAGAGTGGTCTATTTTGATGAATCTCGATAGTAGTGATACACATATTCATAATGTTGAAGCCAAAAGATGCAGAGTTGATATTGATAGTGCAAATTATTTGTGGCTTGCCGTTTAGGTCATATCGATTGTAAAGCGCATGAAGAAACTCCATACTGATGGACTTTTGGAACCACTTGATTATGAATCACTTGGTACTTGCGAACCGTGCCTCATGGGCAAGATGACTAAAACGCCGTTCTTTAGTACTATGGAGAGAGCAACAGATTTGTTGGAAATCATACATACAGATGTATGTGGTCCGATGAATGTTGAGGCTCGTGGCGGATATCGTTATTTTCTCACCTTCACGGATGATTTAAGCAAATATGGGTATATCTACTTAATGAAGCATAAGTCGAAACATTTGAAAAGTTCAAAGAATTTGAGTGAAGTTGAAAATCATCGTAATAAGAAAATAAAGTTTCTCGATCGATCGTGGAGGAGAATATTTGAGTTCTGAGTTTGGTCTACACTTGAAACAATGCGGAATAGTTTCTCAACTCCGCCACCCGAACACCACGGTGTAATGGTGTGTCGAACGTCGTAATCGTACTTTACTTGATATGGTGCGATCCATGATGTCTCTTCTGATTTACCGCTATCGTTTTGGGGTTATGCTTTAGAGGCGGCCACATTCACATTAAATAGGGCACCATCAAAATCCATTGAGACGACACCTTATGAACTATGGTTTGGCAAGAAACCAAAGTTGTCATTTCTTAAAGTTTGGGGCTGCGATGCTTATGTGAAAAAGCTTCAACCTGATAAGCTCGAGCCCAAATTGGAGAAATGTGTCTTCATAGGATACCTAAAGGAGACAGTTGGGTACACCTTCTATCACAGATCCGAAGGCAAGAAATTCGTTGCTAAGAATGGATCCTTTCTAGAGAAGGAGTTTCTCTCGAAAGAAGTGACTGGGAGGAAAGTAGAACTTGATGAGGTAACTATACCTGCTCCCTCGTTGGAAAATAGTACATCACGAGGAACGGTTTACGTGACGTCAAAACCAACTAGTGAGGAAGTTGATGATGATGATCATAGAACTTGAGATCAAGTTACTCTGAGAACCTCGTGGGTCAAAAGAGTAAGATCCGCACGAGTGATGCGGTAATCCTAATCTGGAAGTCATGCTACTAGATCATGATGAACCTACAAACTATGAAGAAGCGATGGTGAGCTCAGATTCATAAAATGGCTTGAAGCCATGAAATGCGAGATGGGATCCATGTATGAGAACAAAGTATGGACTTTGGTTGACTTGCCCGATGGTCGGCAAGCAATTGAGAATAAATGGATCTTCAAGAAGAAGGCGGCGGCGGTAATGTTATTTGTCTACAAAGCTCGACTTGTTGCAAAAGGTTTTCAACAAGTTCAAGGGATTGACTACGATGAGACCTTCTCACCCGTGGCGATGCTTAAGTCTGTCGAATCATGTTAGCAATTGCGCATTTATGATTATGAAATTTGGCAAATGGATGTAAAAGCGCATTCTGAATGGGTTTACGGAGGAAGAGTTGTATATGATGCAACGGAAGGTTTTATCGATCCTAAGGGAGCTAACAAAGTGTGCAAGCTCCAGCGATCCATTTATGGACTGGTGCAAGCCTCTCGGAGTTGGAATAAACGCTTTGATAGTGTGATCAAAGCATTTGGGTTTATACAGACTATTGGAGAAGCCTGTATTTACAAGAAAGCGAGTGGGAGCTCTGTAGCATTTCTAATATTATACGTGGATGACATATTATTGATTGGAAATAATATAGAATTTCTAGATAGCATAAAGGGATACTTGAATAAAAGTTTTTCAATGAAAGACCTCGGTAAAGCTGCTTACATATTGGGCATTAAGATCTATAGAGATAGATCAAACGCTTAATTGGACTTTCACAAAGCACATACCTTGACAAAGTTTTGAAGAAGTTCAAAATGGATCAAGCAAAGAAAGGGTTCTTGCCTGTATTGCAAGGTTGAAGTTGAGTAAGACTCAATGCCCGACCACTGCAGAATATAGAGAGAAAATGAAAGATGTTCCCTATGCTTCAGCCATAGGCTCTATCATGTATGCAATGTTGTGTACCAGACCTGATGTGTGCCTTGCTATAAGTTTAGCAGGGAGGTACCAAAGTAATCCAGAGTGGATCCTTTGGACAGCGGTCAAGAACATCTTGAAGTACCTGAAAAGGACTAAGGATATGTTTCTCGTATATGGAGGTGACAAAGAGCTCATCGTAAATGGTTACGTTGATGCAAGCTTTGACACCGATCGGACGATTCTAAATCGCAAACCGGATCGTGTTTACATTAAGCGGTGGAGCTGTCGGTTGGTGCAGTTCAAAACAAAGCGTCGTGGCGGGATCTACATGTGAAGCGGAATACATAGCTGCTTGGAAGCAGCTAATGAAGGAGTCGGATGAAGGAGTTCATATCCGATCTAGGTGTCATACCTAGTGCATCGGGTCCAATGAAAATCTTACGTGACAATCTTTGGGCGATTGCCTTAGCGAAGGAATCCAGATTTCACAAGAGAACCAAGCACATCAAGAGGCGCTTCAATTCCATCCAGGATCTAGTCCGGTGGGAGACATAGAGATTTGCAAGATACATACGGATCTGAATGTTGCGAGACCCGTTGACTAAGCCTCTTCCACGAGCAAAACATGATCGGCACCAAGACTCCATGGGTGTTAGAATCACTCTTGTGTAATCTAGATTATTGACTCTAGTGCAAGTGGGAGACTGAAGGAAATATGCCCTAGAGGCAATAATAAAGTTATTATTTATTTCCTTATGATAAATGTTTATTATTCATGCTAGAATTGTATTAACGGAAACATAATACATGTGTGAATATATAGACAAGCAGTGTCACTAGTATGCCTCTACTTGACTTGCTTGTTAATCAAAGATGGTTATGTTTCCTAACCATGGACAAAGAGTTGTTATTTGATTAACAGGATCACATCATTAGTTGAATGATCGATTGACATGACCCATTCCGTTAGCTTAGCACCCGATCGTTTAGTATGTTGCTATTGCTTTCTTCATGACTTATACATGTTCCTATGACTATGAGATTATGCAACTCCGTTTACGGAGGAACACTTTGTGTGCTACCAAGCGTCTGGCAATGCTGGGTGATTATAAAGGTGCTCTCTGGTGTCTCCAAAGGTACTTGTTGGGTTGGCGTATTTGAGATTAGGATTTGTCACCCGAATGTCGGAGAGGTATCTCGGGCCCTCTCGGTAATGCACATCACTTAAGCCTTGCAAGCATTGCAACTAATGAGTTAGTTGCGAGATGATGTATTACGGAGCGAGTAAAGAGACTTGTCGATAGCGAGATTGAACTAGGTATTGGATACCGACGATCGAATCTCGGGCAAGTAACATACCGATGACAAAGGAACAACGTATGTTGTTATGCGGTCTGACCGATAAAGATCTTCGTAGAATATGTAGGAACCAATATGGGCATCCAGGTCCGCTATTGGTTATTGACGGAGGCGTGTCTCGGTCATGTCTAAGTGTTCTCAAACCGTAGGGTCCATGCGCTTAAAGTTCGATGGCGGTTTCTTTATGAGTTTATGTATTTTGATGTACGAAGGTTGTTGAGTCTCGGATGTGATCACGGACATGACGAGGAGTCTCGAAATGGTCGAGACATAAAGATTGATATATTGGACGACTATATTCGGACACGGAATTGTTCGGGTGATTTGGAGAAAACCAGAGTGCAGGGGTTACGGAACCCAGGGGAGAGTTAATAGGCCACATGGGCCTTGGTGGGAAGAGAGAGGCGGTCGGGGTGGGCGCCGCGCCTCTCCCTCTGGTCCAATTGGACTAGGAGGCGGCGCCCCTTTCCTTCCCCTCTCCCCTTCCTTCCCCTCCTAGTAGGAGTAGGAAAGGAGAATCCTACTCCTACTAGGAGGAGGATTCCTCCTCCTTGGCGCACCGGGGCCGGCCGCCTCCCCTGCTCCTTTATATCTGAGGCGGGGAACCCCATAGACACACAAGTTGATCTTCGTGATCGTTCCTTAGCCGTGTCGGTGCCCCCCTCCATGATATTACACCTCGGTCATATTGTAGCGGTGCTTAGGCGAAGCCTGCGGCAGTTGAACATCAAGATCATCACCACGCCGTCGTCTTGTGGAACTCCTCCCGAAGCTTTCTTTGGATCGGGCCCGAGTGCGTCATCGAGCTGTCGTGTGTCAAGAACTTGGAGGTGCGAATGCGGTGCTTGGATCGGTTGGACCGGGAAGGCGTATGACTACTTCCTCTCGTTGCGTCAGCGCTTCCGCTTGGTTTACGAGATGCGTAGACAACACTCTCCCTCTCGTTGCTATGCATCACCATGATCTTGCGTGTGCGTAGGAATTTTTTTGAAATTACTACGTTACCCAACACTGCCCCCATGCCACGAGTGCTGGGGTGTTCGGGATAAACTTGAGCCTCTTTTTCCCATTCTTGGGTCCTTGAGGCGCTCAGCATAACGAACGAGGCAACCGGACTATAATGCTTGAACACTCTCACTTAGCCATAGAATTCTATAATTTTAAATTTAGTGAAGCCCTAGTATTCGGAAGACCGAGTTGAGGCGCTATCACGCTGGGCGGACAAAGCCGACTCCTCGCTCTAAGCGGCATAAGTATTTAGGGACTCGAAAACCTCTCGAACAGTGACCGGCTCTCGCCCTATCATGACGGATAGTTTTAGCTTTCTCCACTGAGGTGCTTAACCCAGCTCAACCGGGGCACAATCGCAGTGGTTCTCCCAGCTCTACCTTAGCCGATATAATGGAACGTAAGGTACCAAAACATGGGAGCCGGGCAAACCCAACTATTGACCGAAGACATGATTCGGAGCAGATGCATATAATGCTATAAGTTCGGGGTGCCGCACTTGTGAAAGTGTTCGGACTTACCACACCATATTTTGGGGTACTTAAGCCCCTGGTGTATTTGGCCGTACCAAAGTGTACGGGTGCAACATGTCATAAGTGAACATGTATAGATAGAAAAAGGAATGCAATAATAGGCAGAAGCTGTGTATTGTTTATTTAAAAAAGCTGCGGTAAAAGCAGAATGATACAAATAGTGCGATAAGCAATGGACGGGACTATTTGACCTGTCCCCCTCCAGGGGCGAGCTGCAGGATGATATGTGAGACAAGTATACTGCTCGTTATAGAGACCACCTGGACACTCGACGTAGCTTTCTGCTTCCCTGGTTGTTGCATCGTGTGTTTGGCGATTCTACTGCCGGATAGGGCTTCTTTAGAGCGGAGTCTGAAAGTAAGAAAAAAAAGAATGACACAATCGGGGCCCACAGTGCGGTTGAGCGCGTGCGGGCTGCCGTGGTCATGCCCTCCCCTATGCCCATGGTATTTCGGGCGTAATTATGTACGCGTAATCTTGGCCGCAATTTTGCGAGGCTGGGGTTAGAGCCGCATTGCTATGCATGCTCAAAGCGTGCGAGCGGTCTTGTTGTAGGTTACTCGGGCGTGCTTGGCGGTGTCCGGACGTTGAATAGCGGACTTGAAATTGCCTTGAGAGGCTGCTTTGTACTTCCGCCGCGAGGGCGGCTGTATGCTCCTCCGTTCGGAGAAGGCGTTCGGTGTTTCCGTTGACCGTAATGACTCCTCGAGGCCTGGCATCTTGAGCTTGAGGTATGCATAGTGCGGCACCGCATTGAACTTTACAAATCACGGTTTGTCCGAAAGCGATGCGTGGTAGCCGCTGCGAAGCGGGACTATGTCGAAGATTAATTCCTCGCCGGAAGTTATCCGGGATCGAAGACCACTTCAAGTGTGGCGAGCTGTCTGATTGGCCTCTACACCTGGTATGACGCCTTTAAAGGTTGTTTTTTTGGGTTTAATCCTTGAGGCGTCTATGCCCATTTTGCGCACTGTATCCAGATAAAGAAGGTTCAGGCTGCTGGCGCCGTCCATCAGGACTCTGGTGAGGTGAAATCCGTCAATGATTGGGTCTAGAACCAATGCGGCGAATCCGCCGTGGCGGATGCTAGTGGGGTGGTCCCTTTGATCAAAAGTGATCGGGCAGGAGGACCACGGATTGAAATTTGGGGCGACTGGCTCCATCGCATATACGTCCCTTAGAGCACGCTTCCGCACCCTTTTGGGTATGTGGGTTGCGTATATCATGTTCACCGTCCACACTTGTGGGGGGAAGCCCTTCTGTCCTCTATTGTTCGGCGGCCGGGGCTCCTCCTCGTCATCGCTATGCAGCCCCTTGTCATTGTTTTCGGTATTTAACTTGCCTGCCTGCTTGAACACCCAACAATCCCTGTTGGTGTGGTTGGCTGGTTTTTCGGGGGTGCCGTGTGTCTGGCATGAGCGATCGAGTATTCGGTCCAAATTGGACAGGCCCGGAGTGTTTCTTTTGAATGGCTTTTTCCACTGACTGGGTTTAGAGCCTCTAAATCCGGCGTTGACTGCCGTATCCTCAGCATTATCGTCGTTAATGCGGCGCTTGTGCTTGTTGCGACGCGACCTGCCGTTGCTGTCCTTGGTATCCGAATTACCAGGGCTCTTGTTAATGTTGTTACTACGAGCTAGCCATCTGTCCTCTCCCGCGCAAAAGCGGGTCATGAGTGTTGTGAGGGCTGCCATGGATTTCGGCTTTTCCTGTCCTAGGTGCCGGGCAAGCTACTCGTCGCAGATGTTAAGTTTGAAGGCTGCAAAGGCCTCTGCATCCGAATAGTCGACGATTTGATTTTTCTTGATTAGGAACCGTGTCCAGAATTGTCTGGCCGATTCCTCTGGCTGCTGAATTATGTGGCTTAGGTCATCGGCGTCTGGTGGTCGCACATAGGTGCCCTGGAAGTTGTCGAGGAATGCGGCTTCCAGGTCTTCCCAACAACCAATTGACTACGCTAGCAAGCTGTTAAGCCAATGTCGAGCTGGTCCTTTAAGCTTGAGTGGGAGGTATTTGATGGCGTGTAGATCATCACCGCGGGCCATGTGGATATGAAGGAGGTAGTCCTCGATCCATACCGCAGGATCTGTTGTGCCATAAATGCGATTCGATGTTCTGGGTTTGAAACCCTCGGGGATTTGATGATCCATTACTTCATTTGTGAAGCATAGTGGGTGTCTTGGCGCCCTGTCTTGGGCTATATCACGGCGTAGCTCAAATGAGCTTTATGCTGCGTGTTCGGCTCGATCGGTTCTTTGTATCCGGCATGACGGTTATCGTCACGTGTAGTGAGGCGCCCACGCAATCTGTAGATCGATCTTCTTTGCCTTGCCTTGTCCTCCAACATATCTCGCAGGTCTGGCGCATTTCCCCGTGCCTTGGTACTTTTTGAGCGACGCCGGGGTGCGGCTTGAGTGGAGGGCCGAGAGGCCTCTCTGTCACGGCCACGAGGTGGCTGGTCGGCCGCATCATGCGCTGGTGATGTAGGTTTGGGTGCTTCCTCCTCTAATCGGGGTAGCAGCCCGTGTTTTGGGTAGCTCTTGGAGGGGCGTTCGAGTTCATACTCTTCGGCCGCAAGGACTTCGGTCCATCTGTCAGCTAGCAAGTCTTGGTCAGCTCTAAGCTGTTGATGCTTTTTCTTTAGCTGCTTGCCGTGGCCATAAGCCTGCGTTTGAAACGCTCCTGTTCGACGGGATCCTCAGGCACGACAAATTCGTCGTCGTCGAGGCTTGCCTCGTCTTCGAAGGGAGGCATGTAATTATCGTCCTTTACATCTTTGTTTGCCGCTCTCTCATGAGGGCTGGCTTTTCCATCCTCCTGCGCTGAATCCTACTGGAGGGGATTGTCTTCGGCACTGTCCGGGGTGTTATTGTCTCTGGTGCGGAATAAATCGTTTTTCTTGTGGCGGGATTTAGAGCGCGGCACCGACTTGGCGCTTAGGCTGTTTCTTGGAGGGTCATCCTCCATTGTTCCATCGCCATTCCCATCGTTTGGGATGTCCACCATGTATATGTCGTATGACGAGGTGGCCTTCTAGTGCCCAGAGCCTTTGGTTCTTGGTAAATCTCTGCATCGTCATCCATACCGTCGATGTCTTGGTCGAAGTCGAGCATGTCGGTTAAATCATCGGATGGTGGCTCTGGCGGGTGGTGGGTGGGCATTGAATTTCTTCATCATCGCATCCCAACCTTCGACCATAATCCGGTCGGGGCTCCTGATAAAGAGAGACTTTAGTGAATTGAGGATGTCGCGAAAGGCGAGTCTTTGAAAGATGTCATGATAGTGAACTCCATGATCGGCGCCCAATCGGATTCGATTAGCGAGGGCACGGAAGGTTGGTCCGGAGAGAGTCCGGCACCTTGGGGTCTGAGCCGCAAAGGGCGGGGTTGGTGTTGGCTCAATCGCCGTAGAGATAGCAGCCCTCGGCGGTGTCCACCACCTATCCTCGATCGGCGCAGATTGGCTCGAGCTAAGGGTCGGGCGGACACCGAATGCGACCTCGGGCACTATCCGTCAGCGAGCTAGATCATGCCCGTCGTGATAGTGCGGCGCTTGGCTGTGGCTCGAACCCGTCGAAGATCAAGTCTCCGCGGACGTCAGCCGTATAGTTCAAACTTCCAAATCTGACCTGATGGCCAGGGGCGTAGCTTTCAATCTGCTCTAGATGGCCAAGCGAATTGGCCCGCGGTGCAAAAGCCGCCCGAATCTGAAGATCATGCGGGAGAAAAGTCTCACCTGGACCACATCATTGTTGATGATCGGAGGAGCCATCGGACCTAAAGATGATGACGGAGGAACTCTCAATGAAAGCACCAATGTCGGTGTCAAAACCGGCGGATCTCGGGTAGGGGTCCCGAAGCTGTGCGTCTAGGCGGATGGTAACAGGAGACAAGGGACACGATGTTTTACCCGGTTGGGCCCTCTCGATGGAGGTAAAACCCTACTCTGCTTGATTAATATTGATGATATGGGTAGTACAAGAGTAGATCTACCACGAGATCGAGAGGCTAAACCCTAGAAGCTAGCCTATGGTATGATTGTTGTTAGCCCCTCGGACTAAAACCCTCCGGCTTATATAGGCACGAAGAGGTTAGGGTTACCTGAGTCGGTTACAATGGTAGGAGATCTACATATCCGTATCGCCAATCTTGCCTTCCACGCCAAGGAAAGTCCCATCCGGACACGGGACGAAGTCTTCAATCTTGTATCTTCATGGTCCAGGAGTCCGGCCAAAGGTGATAGTTCGGCTATCCGGACACCCCCTAATCCAGGACTCCCTCAGTCTTCCTATCCTTTCTCACTAAGCTAATGAAGGTTTCACCTTGTTCCTACTTGTGCACACAGGGATCATGTTGTGCCAATCATACATGTTAGTGGAACTACACAAGACAATACAATGAACTATATCGGCCGATTGCTTTAACTTTCTGCTGGAAGTTCTTGATAATCTTTCGATATAATCTCATCACTGGTAAACAAGAGTGATTTCAACCATACATTTGAAGTGCACAAAAATATATACTATTGTGTGATTCCAGTGAGTGCTTTAACATCTCTTATGGGACTACATGAATAAGCTTTTATTTTCTCAGGTTGGTATGGGCCTAAGGCCTTCATCCATATTAGTTTGATGTCATCTCTATTTGTATCGTGCTACTGTCATGAGAAACTCCTTTATCTTTGCACGTTAAAGTTTTGCATTCTATGATAAATGGAAATGCTTTGAGTGTTGAGCTAATTCGCACTGATTAAATAAACTAATACCTCTCTTTAAGCAAGACTACTATGTTGCTAACTTTACCCATTAAGATAATGATGGTGCTTCTGTTTGTTAGTGTATGTTTCATCAACTAGTCCCACTATTACAGTAACCTCACTCTCAATATATGTGCCAACAGGGATGCTCGATTTTGGTGGAATATGAATATGAACGTGTCCTGTGAACCTGAACCTGAGTTTGATATGAATGTTTACCTTTTCTGTTGTATTTGTGTGTGAACTTGTTAGTATGCCTAGTATGGGGTATAAAACGCAGGTCTCTTATAAAAGTAATGATGTTTCCAATTTATGTTTTCCCTTCTAACCACATTATATATATTTATATTATTACTATTATCGTATATTTTATAGAGACTTATATATACATTATAAAAACATCCCACGTGTTATTAACTTATAAAAGTAAATGTTTAACGGAAGTTGGCAAGGAAAATCCTGGTTGTTTTTGACTCACAGGCAAGGAAAATCCTGGTGATTGCGTACAAAAGCTTGCCAAGATTTTAAGGACCAATTTAATAATAATCGCTCATTTTATTTTGAGCGATAACTTCGATAATTTGTTAATTATATATAAAAAATGTGCCTCTCGGTTTATTCTTTGATATTAATTGCTCCTTCTAACATAACATTATATGTATAACGAGCCCACCTAATACGTGTATTTCAAGGAAGTGCAAATGGGTTGGGATTTCTTAGAAAATATAAATGGGCGGATTGACGTGAAATTATTTGTTCACCCAGCCCGACAAATGGGTGTACATTCTAGAAAACATGGGTTAAATATATGCCACATTTTGCGGTGACATGTGGGCCAATAGGTCGAAGCCCTCAAGGCGTCGTCAACTTAGTCGACAAATGATTGTGTCATCCACAGCCATTGGATTTATATCCAACGGCGGCATGCACCTTCAATCTCGTCTTCTTCCTCCGGCGTCGCCGGGACCGCTGGTCCGGCCTCCGGCGGCTAGCGGCTCTGCTTAGCAAGCATCGCTGTGAAGCGCTACCCCACCGCCAGCCAGGCTATCCCTCCACCCCTCGACAACTCCTATTATTCACCACAGACTACAGCCCTACGCTGCAACAGAACTAGTTATAACCCTTCTCCTCCTCTCAATCTGGACTCCACTGCCGCGTTTTCCCATCTCTGAGTCATTCCCGTCCGGGGCCTCGCCGTCGTCCACCGTGTCGCTGCGTTCAGTGCGGCGTGGTCAACAAACGAGAGTCATCGTAAGAGGACTGTACGTGGAGAGCCTGACGGTGGGACCCATGAGGTCCATGGTCGCACGCAAGGAAATTTCCTCCTTATTAAGCTGGAAAAAAATGTTTCCTCCACCTGACAGCTGGGACCCACTGAAGGAAATATGCCCTAGAGGCAATAATAAAGTTATTATTTATTTCCTTATTTCATGATAAATGTCTATTATTCATGCTAGAATTGTATTAACCGGAAACATAATACATGTGTGAATATATAGACAAACAGAGTGTCACTAGTATGCCTCTACTTGACTAGCTTGTTAATCAAAGATGGTTATGTTTCCTAACCATGAACAAAGAGTTGTTATTTGATTAACGGGATCACATCATTAGTTGAATGATCGATTGACATGACCCATTCCGTTAGCTTAGCACCCGATCGTTTAGTATGTTGCTATTGCTTTCTTCATGACTTATACATGTTCCTATGACTATGAGATTATGCAACTCCCATTTGCGGAGGAACACTTTGGGTACTACCAAGCGTCACAAGCGAAGCTGGGTGATTATAAAGGAGTACTACAGGTGTCTCCAAAGGCAGATGTTGGGTTGGCATATTTGAGATTAGGATTTGTCACTCCGATTGTCGGAGAGGTATCTCTGGGCCCTCTCGGTAATGCACATCACTTAAGCCTTGCAAGCATTACAACTAATGAGTTAGTTGCGAGATGATGTATTACGGAGCGAGTAAAGAGACTTGCGGTAACAAGATTGAACTAGGTATTGGATACCGACGATCGAATCTCGGGCAAGTAACATACCGATGACAAAAGGAACAACGTATGTTGTTATGCGGTCGACCGATAAAGATCTTCGTAGAATATGTAGGAACCAATATGGGCATCCAGGTCCCGCTATTGGTTATTGACGGAGACATGTCTCGGTCATGTCTACATTGTTCTCAAACCGTAGGGTCCATGCGCAAGGTTTCGATGGCGGTTATATTATGAGTTTATGAGTTTTGATGTACCGAAGGAGTTCGGAGTCCCGGATGAGATCGGGGACATGACGAGAGTCTCAAATGGTCGAGACGTAAAGATCGATATATTGGGCGACTATATTCGGAGTTCGGAAAGGTTCGAGTGATTGGGTATTTTTTGAGTCTGGGAGAGTTACGGAATTCGTATTGGGCCTCATTGGGCCATACGGGAAAAAGAGAGAAGGCCTAAGGGTGGCGCACCTCCCTTTGGCTAGTCCGAATTGGACTAGGGAGGCGCACCCTTCCTTCCTTCTCCTTCTCTCTTCCTTTCCTTCTCTCCTACTCCTAATACATGGAAGGACTCTTGGTTGGACTAGGAAAGGGGAATCCTACTCGGTGGGAGTAGGACTCCCCATGCGCGCCATAGTAGAGGCCGGCCTCCTCCTCCCTCCCTCCTTTATATACGGGGCAGGGGCACCCATGAACACACAAGTTGATCCTTGAGATCGTTCCTTAGCCGTGTCGGTGCCCCCTCCACCATATTCCACCTCGGTAATATCGTGGCGGTGCTTAGGCAAAGCCCTACGTCGGTAGAACATCAAGATCGCCACCACGCCATCGTCTTGTGGAACTCTCTCCCGGAGCTTTGCTGGATCGGAGCCGAGGGCGCCACCGAGCTGTCGTCTGTCAAGAACTTCGGGCGCCGGAGTAGCGCTGCTGGATCGGTTGGATCACGAGGAGAACGTCGACTACTTCCTCTACGTTGTGATCGCTTCCGCTTCGGTCTACAAGGGTATGTAGACAACACTCTCCTCTCGTTGCTATGCATCACCATGATCTTGCGTGTGCGTAGGAATTTTTTGAAATTACTACGTTCTCCAACGATGGCATCCGAGCCTAGGTTTTATGGTTTGATGTTTTGCACGAGTAGAACACAAGTGAGTTGTGGGCGATACAAGTCATACCGCCTACCGACATGTCATACTTTGGTTCAGCGGTATTGTTGGATGAAGCGGCCGGACCGACATTACGCCAGACGCTTACGCGAGACTGGTTCTACCGCCGTGCTTTGCACAAAGGTGACTAGCGGTGTCGGTTTCTCAACTTTAGTTGAACCGAGTGTAGCTACGCCCGGTCCTTGAGAAGGTTAAACGGAGTCTATTTGTGAAATATCGTTGTGGTTTTGATCGTGAGGTGAGATTGGTTCTTGCTTGAGCCCGTAGCAGCCACGTAAAATTTGCAACAACAAAGTAGAGGACGTCTAACTTGTTTTTGCAGGGCATGTTGTGATGTGATATGGCCAAGGCGTGATGCTATATTTTATTGTATGAGATGATCATGTTTTGTAACCTAAGTTATCGGCAATGGCAGGAGCCATATGGTTGTCGCTTTATTGTATGAAATGCAAGCATACTGTAATTGCTTTACTTTATCACTAAGCGGTAGCGATAGTCGTAGAAGCAATAGATGGCGTAGACGACAACGATGCTACGATGGAGATCAAGGTGTCACGCCGGTGACGATGGTGATCATGATGGTGCTTCGGACATGGAGATCACAAGCACAAGATGATGATGGCCATATCATATCACTTATATTGATTGCATGTGATGTTTATCCTTTATGCATCTTATCTTGCTTTGATTGACGGTAGCATTTTAAGATGATCTCTCACTAAAATTATCAAGAAGTGTTCTCCCTGAGTATGCACCGTTGCCAAAGTTCGTCGTGCCCAAACACCACGTGATGATCGGGTGTGATAAGCTCTCGTCCATCTACAACGGGTGCAAGCCAGTTTTGCACACGCGAATACTCGAGTTAAACTTGACGAGCCTAGCATATGCAGATATGGCCTCGGAACACGGAGACCGAAAGGTCGGCGTGAATCATATAGTAGATATGATCAACATAAGATGTTCACCATTGAAAACTACTCCATCTCACGTGATGATCGGTTATGGTTTAGTTGATTTGGATCACGTGATCACTTAGATGACTAGAGAGATGTCTGTCTAAGTGGGAGTTCTTAAGTAATATGATTAATTGAACTTAAATTTATCATGAACTTAGTCTGGTAGTATTTTGCAAATTATGTTGTAGATCAATAGCTCGCGTTGTTGCTTTCATATGTTTATTTTCATATGTTCCTAGAAAATTGTGTTGAAAAATGTTAGTAGCAATGATGCGGATTGGATCCGTGATCCGAGGTTTATCCTCAATCTTTGCCTGAAGAATTATGTCCTTAATGCACCGCTAGGTAGCGGACCCATTGCGAAGCGGATGAGGCGTTATGAGCGTTTGACTAGCTCAATATGATGACTACTTGATAGTTTTGTGCACCATGCTTTATGGCTTAGAATCGGGACTTCAAAGATGTTTTGAACATCATGGACCATATGAGATGTTCCAGAATTGAAGTTAATATTTCAAGCAAATACCGAGTTGAGAGATATGAAGTCTTCAACAAGTTCTATAGCTAAAAGATGGAGGAGAATCGCTCAACTAGTGAGCATGTGCTCAGATTATGCAGGTACTACAATCGCTTGAATCAAGTGGGAGTTAATCTTCCGGATAAGATATCAATTGTGAATTCTCTAGTCACCATCACCAAGTTAGTAGAACTTCGTGATGAACTATAGTATGCAAGGGATGATGAAAATGATTCCCGAGTTTTTCATGATGATGAAATCGATGAAGGCAGAATTCAAGAAAGAACATCAAGTGTTGATGGTTAACAAAACCACTTGTTTCAAGAAAAGGGCAAAGGGATAGAAGGGAACTTCAAGAAGAACGGCAAGCAAGTTCTGCTCAAGTGAAGAAGCCCAAGTCTGGACCTAAGCACGAGACTAAGTGCTACTACTTGCAAAGGACTGGTCACTAGAAGCGAGAACTACCCCAAGTATTTGGCGGATAAGAAGGATGGCAAAGTGAACAAAGGTATATTTGATATACATGTTATTGATGTGTACTTTACTAGTGTTTATAGCAACCCCTCGGTATTTGGTACTGGTTCGGTTGCTAAGAGTAGTAACTCAAGCAGGAGTTGCGAATAAGCGAAACTAGTTAAGGGTAAAGTGACGATGTGTGTTGAAAGTAGTTTCAAGATTGATATGATCATCATCGCACACTCTCTATACTTTCGGGATTAGTGTTGAACCTGAATAAATGTTATTTGGTGTTTGCGTTGAGCATGAATATGATTTGATCATGTTTTTTGCAATACGGTTATTCATTTAAGTAAGACAATAAACTGTTATTCTGTTTACATGAATAAAATCTTATATGGTTACACACCCAATGAAAATGGTTCATTGGATCTCGATCATAGTGATACACATATTCATAATATTGAAACCAAAAGATGCAAAGTTAATAATGATAGTGCAACTTATTTGTGGCACTGCCGTTTAGGTCATATTGGTGTAAAGCGCATAAAGAAACTCCATGCTGATGGGATTTTGGAATCACTTGATTATGAATCACTTGATGCTTGCGAACCATGCCTCATGGGCAAGATGACTAAAACTCCGTTCTCGGAACAATGGAGCGAGCAACTGACTTATTGGAAATAATACATCCGATGTATGCTATCCAATGAGTGTTAAGGCTCATGGCGGGTATTGTTATTTTTCGACCTTCACAGATGATTTGAGCAGATATGGGTATATCTACTTGATGAAACATAAGTCTGAAATAGTTGAAAGGTTCAAAGAATTTCAGAGTGAAGTGGAAAATCATCGTGACAAGAAAATAAGGTTTCTACGATCGATCGCGGAGACAAATATTTGAGTTATGTGTTTGGTCTTCAACTAAAACAAAGTGGAATAGTTTCACAAATTCATGCCACCTGGAACACCACATCATAATGGTGTGTCCGAACATCATAACCGTACTTTATTGGATATAGTACAATCTATGATGTTTCTTACCGATTTACCAATATTGTTTTGGGGTTATGCATTAGAGACAGCTGCATTCACGTTAAAAGGGCACCATCTAAATCCGTTGAGACGACAACATATGAACTGTGGTTTAGCAAGAAACCCAAGTTGTCGTTTCTTAAAGTTTGGGGTTGCGATGCTTATGTGAAAAAGTTTCATCCTGATAAGCTCGAACCCAAATCGGAGAAGTGCATCTTCATAGAATACCCAAAGGAAATTGTTGGGTACACCTTCTATCACAGATCCGAAGGCAAGATATTCGTTGCTAAAAATGGATCCTTTCTAGAGAAGGAGTTTTCTCGAAAGAAGTGAGTGGGAGGAAAGTAGAACTTGATAAGGTAATTGTACCTTCTCCCTTATTGGAAAGTAGTTCATCACAGAAATCTGTTCCTGTGACTAATACACCAATTAGTGAGGAAGCTAATGATGATGATCATGTAACTTCAGATCAAGTTACTACCGAATCTCGAGGTAAACCAGAGTGAGATCCGCACTGAGTGGTACGGTAATCCTGCTTACGGAAGTCATGTAACTAGACCATGATGAACCTACGAACTATGAGGAAGCGATGATGAGCCCAGATTCCGTGAAATGGCTTGAGGCCATGAAATCGAGATGAGATCCATGTATGAGAACAAAGTGTGGACTTTGGTGGAGTTGCCGATGATTGGCAAGCCATAGAAAATAAATGGATCTTCAAGAGGAAGACGGACGCCGATAGTAGTGTTACTATCTACAAAGCTAGACTTGTCGAAAAAGGTTTTTGACAAAGTTCAAGATGTTGAATACAATGAGATTTTCTCACTCAGATCGATGCTTAAAAGTCTGTCGAATCATGTTAGCAATTGCCGCATTTTATGAAATCGGCAAATGGATAAACAAAACTGCATTCCTTAATGGAGTTATTAAAGAAGAGTTGTATGTGATGCAACCAAGAGGTTTTGTCGATCCTAAAGGTGTTAACAAAATGTGCATCTATGGATTTGGTGCAAGCATCTCGGAGTTGGAATATACGCTTTGATAAGTTGATCAAAGCATATAGTTTATCTGAGACTTGCGGTGAAGCCTGCATTTACTATAAAGTGAGTGGGAGCACTACAACATTTCGATAAGTATATGTGAATGACATATTGTAGATCGGAAATAATGTAGAATTATTCTGCAAAGCATAAAGGAGTGTTTAAAAGGAGTTTTTCAAAGAAAGACCTCGGTGAAGCTACTTACATATTGAGCATCAAGATCTATAGAGATAGATCAAGACGCTTGATAAGTTTTTTCAATTAATACACACCTTGACAAGATTTTGAAGTAGTTCAAAATGGAACAGTCAAAGAAAGAGTTCTTGCCTGTGTTACAAGGTGTGAAATTGAGTAAGACTCAAAACCCGACCACGGCAGAAGATAGAAAGAGAATGAAAGTCATTCCTTATGCCTTGGCCATAGGTTCTATAAAGTATGCCATCTTGTGTACCAGATCTATTGTATACCCTACAATCGAGTTTGGCAAGGAGTACAATAGTGATCTAGGAGTAGATCACTAGACAGCGGTCAAAATTATCCTTAGTGGAATAAGGATATGTTTCTCGATTATGGAAGTGACAAAAGGTTCGCCGTAAAGGGTTACGTCGATGCAAGTTTTGACACCGATCTGGATGACTCTAAGTCTCGATCTAGATACATATTGAAAGTGGGAGCAATTAGCTAGAGTAGCTCCGTGCAGAGCATTGTAGACATAGAATATTTGCAAAATACATACGGCTCTGAATTTAGCAGACCCGTTGACTAAACTTCTCTCACGAGAAAAACATGATCATACCTTTGTACTCTTTGGGTGTTAATCACATAGCGATGTGAACTAGATTATTGACTCTAGTAAACCCTTTGGGTGTTGGTCACATGACGATGTGAACTATGGGTGTTAATCATATCTGAGATATGATTATTGGTGTTCAATCACATGGCGATGTGAACTAGATTATTGACTCTAGTGCAAGTGGGAGACTGAAGGAAATATGCCCTAGAGGCAATAATAAAGTTATTATTTATTTCCTTATTTCATGATAAATGTCTATTATTCATGCTAGAATTGTTTTAACCGGAAACATAATACATGTGTGAATATATAGACAAACAGAGTGTCACTAGTATGCCTCTACTTGACTAGCTTGTTAATCAAAGATGGTTATGTTTCCTAAACATGAACAAAGAGTTGTTATTTGATTAACGGGATCACATCATTAGTTGAATGATCTAATTGACATGACCCATTCCGTTAACTTAGCACCCGATCGTTTAGTATGTTGCTATTGCTTTCTCCATGACTTATACATGTTCCTATGACTATGAGATTATGCAACTCCCGTTTGCCAGAGGAACACTTTTGGTACTACCAAAGCGTCACTGGCGTGGCTGGGTGATTATAAAGGAGTACTACGGTGTCTCCAAAGGCGGATGTTGGGTTGGCATATTTCGAGATTAGGATTTGTCACTCCGATTGTCGGAGAGGTATCTCTGGGCCCTCTCGGTAATGCACATCACTTAAGCCTTGCAAGCATTACAACTAATGAGTTAGTTGCGAGATGATGTATTACGGAACGAGTAAAGAGACTTGCCGATAACGAGATTGAACTAGGTATTGGATACCGACGGTCGAATCTCGGGCAAGTAACATACCGATGACAAAGGGAACAACGTATGTTGTTATGCGGTCTGACCGATAAAGATCTTCGTAGAATATGTAGGAACCAATATGGGCATCCAGGTCCCGCTATTGGTTATTGACCGGAGACATGTCTCGGTCATGTCTACATTGTTCTCGAACCGTAGGGTCCGCACGCTTAAGGTTTCGATGACAGTTATATTATGAGTTTATGAGTTTTGATGTACCGAAGGAGTTCGGAGTCCCGGATGAGATCGGGGACATGACGAGGAGTCTCGAAATGGTCGAGACATAAAGATCGATATATTGGACGACTATATTCGGAGTTCGGAAAGGTTCCGAGTGATTCGGTATTTTTCGAGTCTGGGAGAGTTACAGGAATTCGTATTGGGCCTCATTGGGCCATACGGGAAAAGAGAGAGAAGGCCTAAAGGGTGGCCGCACCCCTCCCCTTTGGCTAGTCCGAATTGGACTTGGGAGGGGGGGGCGCACCCTTCCTTCCTTCTCCTTCTCTCTTCCCTTTCCTTCTCTCCTACTCCTAATACATGGAAGGACTCTTGGTTGGACTAGGAAAGGGGAATCCTACCCGGTGGGAGTAGGACTCCCCATGCGCTCATAGTAGAGGGCCGGCCTCCTCCTCCCTCCCTCCTTTATATCTGGGGCAGGGGCACCCATGAACACACAAGTTGATCCTTGAGATCGTTCCTTAGCCGTGTGCGGTGCCCCCTCCACCATATTCCACCTCGGTAATATCGTAGCGGTGCTTAGGCGAAGCCTGCGTCGGTAGAACATCAAGATCGTCACCACGCCGTCGTCTTGTGGAACTCTCTCCCGGAGCTTTGCTGGATCGGAGCCGAGGAGCGTCACCGAGCTGTACGTGTGTCAAGAACTCGGGAGGCGCCGGAGTAACGGCGCTGGGATCGGTTGGATCGCGAGGAGAACGTCGACTACTTCCTCTACGTTGTGATCGCTTCCGCCGGTCTACAAGGGTATGTAGACAACACTCTCCCCTCTCGTTGCTATGCATCACCATGATCTTGCGTGTGCGTAGGAAATTTTTTGAAATTACTACGTTCCCCAACACCCACCGGCTGTATCATCGCACGGAAGGAAGTGCCTCCTTGTTTTGCAAAAAAATTATTCATCCCGTTGACAACTGGGACCCGTCAGATTTGGTGACTGGCTTGTGGGCCTACTAAGCGGTCGTGTACGCACGGCTTTGTCAACTTAATCAACAAATGATTCTAGTAGTTGGACCGTTGGATGTTAATCCAACAGCCATGCTCCTTCTTCAACCTCTATTCTTGCTCCTGTTTCCCGTGGGCGGCACCACGGCTGTGCTGCCGCGCACCCGAACCAGTGAAGTTTCCCACTCCTCTCCATCTGCGACTCCACTGCCCTGTCTTCCCCATCTCCAGGTCGTTCCAGTCTGGGTGCGCTCGGCACGGTGTGGTCAACGTGGTCAACAACCGAGAGTCATCGGAAGATGCATGTACGTGAGAGGCTAACAGTGGGGACGCACCACGCCCATGGACGCATGCATGCAACGGAACACGGTGAGGTCAACATGGTCAAGGAACGACTTCCATCGGAAGTATACTGTACGTGGAGAGTCTCAGCTGGGTCCACAGCCACAGCAAGTAAGTGCCTCCTTATTACGCAGAAAATAATGATTCCTCCAACTGACAACAGGGACCCACTGACAGGCCATCGTATTTCGTGAAAAAAACATTTCCCCCGCTGTCAGCTCGGACCCACCAGAAGTGCCTCCTTATTACGCACAAAAAAATGAATACCCCACTGGCTAGCTGGGATCCACCTTGGTGGGAGGCTGACTTGTGGGCCTACTAAGTTGACGGGGACGAAGGGCTTTGTCAACTTAGTCAACATGAACGATTCTAGCTCCAGTGACCGTACGATGTCCATCCAACGGTCATAGTGGTTCTTCAACCACTGGTCTTCTTCCTCTAGCCGCCCAAAGCAGCGTCGGTCGTGCCGCATGCTCCTGCCTCCCGTGGCTAGTTGTGCTGCCACGGAGGCCTCACCGCCCCCTACTATTCCCACCGCTGGCCAGGCCCTTTGGCGACGGCAGCCTCACATCGCAGCCGAACTAGTGAACCCTCGTACTCCTCTCCGCGCGGGCTTCCCCTGCCGTGTCTTCCTCGGCTCCGCGTCGTCTCCTTCCTAGGCCTTGCCGTCGTCCACTGCCGTGGTGCTCTCCGCGCGGCATGGTCAACGTGGTCAAGAAACGACTTCCATCGGAAGAGTATTGTACGTGGAGAGGCTGACAGCTGGGTCCACGGCCACAGCCCGGTTTTTTTGTGATTTGCCAAGTAAGTCACTTTGTCAGGCATGTTGCGCTGCAAATCTTTCAAGACGAGGAGAGCTTTCATTCGGCTGGCCGAGTAAATGGCCCATCAGTAATGAGAAATGGGTTGTACATTTTTAAAACACATCAAACCGACAATTAGTTTCAAATATCTTTTTTTTCATTTCGAGATTTTAAATTACATTAATTTTTATGCGTGGAGAATTTGTTGGATTTTATATTGATATACATTTATTTTTAAAATCAGTTTGAATGTGAGTCAAAATTTTGGGATTAAAAATAGTTCGGACCGCACCGAAATATGCAAAATTTCATATAATTTTTTAACTGTGGCCACAATATGGGTTGTAATGCTAACAAAAAGAATATGGGCTAAAAAACCTTAAGAATTAGCAAATGGGCTGTAAATTATTAAAAATAATGGCAGATGGGTTGTATGCGGTTTTCCACAGATTTGAGGCTTTCGTAAAAAAAATGGTTGACGCACAAGCAGTGACTGTTGGATGTCCATCCAACGGCCTTCGTGCTTCTTCAATCTCTGTTCTTCCTGCTCCTGCCACTCAAACAAGCGCCGGTGGGACTGCCTGCTCCCTTCTCCCCATGTCGGTCAGGTCTGTCTTTGCCTTGAGCCTCACCGCCCCACCGTACTCCCATCGCTGGCCTAGCCATCCCTCTACTCACCCACACCTGTTGTTATTCTCCGGCGACGGCAAATGAACCAATAAACCCTCGGACAGTCGTACTCCCCTCCGCGTGGGAAACAACTGCCGAGTCTTCCCTGCCTCCGTGTCGTTCCCTTCCTAGGCCTCGCCACCGCCCTGGTGCTCTCGGCGCGGCCTCGTCAATGTGGTCAATGACCGACATGCATCTGAAGTGGACTGTATGTGGAGAGGTTGACAGCTGGGTCCACGGCCGCACGCAAGGAAATGCCTCCTTATTACACGCAAAATAATGATTCCTCCACGACATCTAGGACCCACCGAAGGGCCTCTCAGATTTCGCGAAAAAACGTTACACTTGTTGACAGCTTGGACCCACCAGCTATATCTTCGCACGCAAGGAAGTGCCTCCTTATTACGCAAAAAAATGAATACTTCCCCTGCTAGCTGGGACCCAGTATAGTGGCAGGCTGACTTGTGGGCCTACTAAGTTGATGGGGATGGAGGGCTTTGTCAACTTAGTCAATACTCCAGTGACCGTACAATGTCCATCCAACGGCCGTAGTGCTTCTTCAACCTCTGGTATTCGTTCTCCAGCCGCCCAAAGCAGCGCCGGTCATGCTGCATGCTCCTGCCTCCCGTGGCGGGTCAGGATACGCGGAGACCTCACCGCCCCTACTACTCCCACCGCTAGCTGTGCCATCCCTCTACTCACCCACACCCCCGTTATTCTCTGGCGACAAAGAGACCTCACACCGCAGCCGAACCAGTGAACCCTCGTACTCCTCTTCGCATGGGCATCCACTGCTGCGTCTTCCCCAGCTTCGCGTCGTCCCCTTCCTAGGCCTCGCCGTCGTCCACCGCCGTGGTGCTCTAGGCGCGGCGTGGTCAATGTGGTCAAGGAACGGCTTCCAGCGGAAGAGTGCTGTGCGTGGAGAGGCTGACAGCTAGGTCCACGGCGGCCGCAAGGAAGTGCCTCCTTATTACGCGCAAAATAATTATTCCTCCACCTGACAGCAGGGACCCACCGGACGGGCCACCGTATTTCGCAAAAAATAAAATGCTTCCCCCCTGACTGCTGGGACCCACCAGCTACACCTTCGCACGCAAGGAAGTGTGTCCGGGCAAAAAAAATGATTCGCCCCCCTAACTGCTGGGACCCATCAGCTACATCTTCGCAGGCAAGGAAGTGCCTGACAGTCGGGATCCACCTGGTCGAAGCGTACGTAGTGTTGTCATTCTAGTCGCGAACGTGTACGTACATATATACTGGTGGATGTAGAGGCGCGCACGTGTCGTAGTAGAGGCGCGCATGTAGCATGTACGCGTACTTACAGCGGCCAGGGTGCAAGAAAGAAAATACAGCCACATATGTGCACATACGGGCGGGGTCTCGAACGCCTACTCGCGCATACGCACGGCGAGGGCTCGTGTTCATGGGGAGGCAACGGAATTCGTTGTGTTCATGGGGAGGCAACAGAATGCGTCGTGTTCATCGGGAGGCAATGGAACGCGTTGGAGCCAACCGGCTGGGTCGGAACAGAATGCTTGGTCGTGTTCATCGGGAGGGCTTGGACAGAACATGCGCTGGAAACGAGGCTGGCGCATCGCACTGTGAGAAACGGACCTCCTATGTTGTAACGGGTCCCTGTTGATCGGGAGGGTGTGGCGCATCGCCAAAAGCGGAGGAAGCAGACCTCCCACGGTCAAACGGGGTCTGTTGATCGAGAGGGTGTGGCGTCTGCAAAAGCGGATTTAAGCAGACCTCCTACGGTCAAAACGGGGGTCCTGTTGATCGGGAGGGGTGTGGAATACCGCAAAACGGACAAAACGGACCTCCTACGGTCGAAACGGGGGTCATGCTCATCGGGAGGGGTGTGGCGTACCGCAAAACGGATGAGACGGACCTCCTACGGTCGAAACGGGGGTCATGTTCATCAGGAGGGGTGTGGCGTACCATAAAATGGGACTCCACGGGATACTGTTCATCTCCACCGTCGACCTCCTCCAGCCTCCACGGGCTACCGTCGACCTCCTCCAGCCTCCACGGGCTCCTGTTCATCCAGCTTCCACCGCGTACTACTCCACCGCCATCGTTCAACCACCCTCCATCGCTCATCGCTCATCAAACCCTCCACACCACGGGTCTGCTCAACCACCCTCCACCGTCTACTATTCATCCAGCCCTCCACACCACGGGTCCTGTTCATCCGAGGCAACGCCACCGCCACTATTCATCCAACCCCCCCGCGCTAACGCCATCGCTCATCCAATCGATCGGCTTCATTTAGCAAGAGTAGCGGCGAATCGCTCGATCGGGTTTAGTTAATGTACCATCAATCGATCTTTCGGGTTCAATAATGCCTAACTGCGCAGCAATCGCCGGGTTGATTAGAGCCCAACGCCTCGCTCGGGTTCAGTTAGAGCCAACGCCTCGCACACACGCACATATGTGTACGAGAGAAACGCGCATCGCTCGGCCCCTGACCTCCCACCGTAACCGGGAACTGCTCAAAATTCTCCTCCCCCTCGCTTCTACCATGATTTTTTCCGTCATGGACGACCCAAATAATGTCATGCAGCTGAGTCTCCGGCCCGCCCAGGACAAAAAGCCCATTTTCTGTCATGATTTTTTTGTCATAGAAGTAGGAGCCCCCACATCTATGATGATACCGGGTTTTGTCACAATTATCGTCATAGAAGTGTCATATGTATGACAGGAAAAAAAATCGTCCGGCCAAAAATGTCACGGATGTGTCTTTTTTTTGTAGTGTTGCCTCACACATGATGAACAATTGCTCTTTCTATTGTGTTGAGTGCCACACTATACTCACTACACGCTATGCACATTATGCTTGGATTGTCTTGCACTTGACCCATGTGTTTAGACACTTCATTTTAGTCGGTGTTGTGAATGATTCTTATGCCTATCATAGACCTTTCATTGAGAAATTTGTGAATACTTTCTATGAACTTGAGGTAGATGCTTTTTATCTTGTCACACATATTTGCATCACTACCTCACATTTACATGCTTGTCCCCATGATATCTTTGCTTGTGCTCAATTTATGTGCTTCCATGCCATATCACAATCCTTTATCAAACTATATGCTTTGCATGATGACGACACTTGTTGGGTGAATCACCACTTGAATGCTTGGTTTTGCACTAACGCTAACCACATTTATTTTTCCAAGTGTTTGTTATACTTGCTCCTTTTGAAGGAATCACTAGCCGGTGCGACATTGGAGAGTGCCCATTTCAAGCTTCAAGATGATGAGTGCTTGGTGATCGACCACTTCGACACGGCACCGCCATCTCTTTCCAATGGTGATTTGGTTTTCGATCCGAGGTCGGATCTTTTCCAAGGGGGAGGGGATGATGCGGAGCATCCTACGAGCATCACCATGTCAAGAGTCCGTTTGGCAAGTGACACGTGCGACCTCTACTTCTCATACATAAAGGTGAATCTTCTCCTTTACACGTGTTCACTTGACCCCTTTGAGGATGGTATACTACTTGACACTCCACTCGTGTGCATGCATAGGTATTGCCGGAGCACTACGGACAATGAGTAGGAGTGCGAGCGCAAGTGTACAACTACAGCATCCGCGAGGGAAGCGTGGAAGCGAAGATGGAAGAAGACGGAGTTGTGGCGTCTACAGCAGCCGGATGTCCGACGTGCGACCGGACGTCCGACACTCTACAACGCCCGGACGACCAACGTCCACCAGACGTACGACACACCCTCGACCAGCAGCAGACCAAGCCTACAACGGCCAACCGACCGACGAGACATCGGACGCTGACGAGTCCCAGCGCCCGGACGACCGACGCCGATCGGACGACCGACGCCACCTGTCCAGAGCCAAAACATCGGAAGTCTGATGCCATCCGGACGTCCGGAGCCCCACGAGCGACCGAACGTCCGACCCCGACCGGATGTCCGACACTGCCTGTGCGCAGCCGGGCCTTTGGCCTTGTATCCCTCTCCCACTTACCCCTTCATTGCTTAGACTATAAATAGACCTCTCCCTCATCCTTCTAGGGTTAGAAAATATGATAGTTCATTCTTAGGTTTGCTTTGCTCCTACCTCTACTCTTGAGAGAGAGAGAGAGAGAGAGAAAGAGAGAGACTACCACTCTCATGGCGTTCAAGACCTCCATGTGAGAAGATCCTACGAGATATCATCAAGACCCCCTCGCGGGAAGATCCGTCTAGGATACCATCAAGACCTCCTCTTGGAGATGTACTCTACCTTGTATCTTTCTTTTTGTTGTTCATGTACCTTGTGGATCTTGTGTGTTTGATTGTCTAGTGGATGTGTGATTGGACTTGTTCTTGAGTGTTTCCCCTTGTGATTTCTCTCCATTCTTCCCCGTGTTCACCGTGTTCTTCGAGGGAACCCACTCCAATCGTGAAAGATCGGCCTACACCGGGTTCGTCCCATGATTTTTGATGAGTTCCTTGTTTTACGGCTCAAAATTCTTGTGCTCATGCAACCAAGTACGAATGTTAGGCCCAAAAATGTTGCGGCCTTTTGCTTCGAATCAAATGCTAGTGGCCAACCACGCATCTCACAGTAATATTTTCCTTCTTCATGTTGAAACTTCCTCCTCTACCACTCTTCTTTGGATCGACCGGCCATTCCTCCTGATCACGGTCTTCGTCATCGTCCTACTCCGGCTTGCTGGGTATACATGCATGTACGTGCGCGACTGGGTGTACGTATCAGACCGGCTCTATGTGCCCGATTGTTGGGCGTGCACCTCCAACTCTGAGTCATCCACTTGCCAATCCTTGTAGCAGCCTCGGCTCCATCGTGGACCATCTCAAACATTTGTTGTCTGGGTCATCATATGATGTCTCGCCCTGTTGAGACACACAAACGAATAGAGAGCGGGAACCAAGCTGATTCATGCTCGACGTGTGCGACCGGACAAGCTGCGGTGATGTCGACTCAGCAAAATGGAGCAGCGTCGCGTTAATGTCAACTTAATACGACACGTGCCTGACGGAGGAGGCTCTGGACTGCCGGTTGAGCTGCTTGATGGCATAGAAGTAGGGAGGCTGACGGCAGCGGCGTCTTGCGTCCTAGACCTCGCTCGGCCCCTGCGCCCTCCCCCAGGCCTTGCCCGCCACCCTTCTATTTGTTGGTCGCCCCGTCCTTTACCTTGACTTTCAGCCGGCGGGCTTGTCATGTCGTTGGGTTGATCTCCCGGGCGGCCACCTTTTTCGGATCCTCCGGCTACACTATCATCGACAACTTTTTCGTATGGGTCCATGCGGCGGTGGTGGAAATGATGAAAATTAGGATGGAGGGCCGTGGGATGGTAGCGAAGAGGGCGAAGAGGGTTGTTGCCGCGGAAACAATATGGACCGCTAAATACGTGGGCTCCGTCTTGGTTTTGGATGGACTAGGGGTGTTGGAGTCCTACGTGGCGGGTACATAGTTTGAAAAACAAATCACAAACCGGCAATGCTGTTGGTTCAGGTTTTTATCGGTCGGACTGCTGGTTCATCGGTTCGATTGTTGGTTTTTTAAGCAATAAAATATTATATATTTTATCAATAAATACATCAATTATAATAGATTAAAAAACTATATTCACATGACAAAGTAATCAGTAACTACATGTTAATATCTAATTCATATACATGATAAAAATATGTGTTGTTGATGCCGCGCGGAGCTAGAGCAGTGAGGGAGAGGCAGTGTCGGCGCGCTACGACGCCAAGTAAGGGTGGTTGCATTGAGAGCGGTGGCGGCCGTTGGGTTTGTCTCTATGGACCAAATCGAGAGAGAAAGCTCCCAATCTGCCGAACCCTACCAAAAGAGGGTTATTTCCTTTACCGACTCATCCCTCAGTTATGCGCACAAATACTAGTTGTTCAAGGGGCTTTTCTGATATCATCATCGAACCGTCCAGTTTTATATGAACTGCCCGGTTCACCGGGTTTTTCAAAAATGGGACTGTTTTTTCCGGTTCGATTGCTCAAACGGTCCACCAGGCTTAAAGAACAGTTGGGATCGCCGGTTTCGGATTTTTTCAGTCGGACCGTGAGTTCAGTCCGGATTTTTAAACTATGGGCGGATATCCGGACTCCGGCAAAGACCCCTGCGACAGCTCGGTCTGAAAGTTTACATGCGATTTGAGGGTCCGTGTCCTAGATGCCCTCGCTCGTTCTATGAGGCGGGTATCTAGACGAGAAGCGGACCGCACTGGCGACCCAGCTGACAACGTTATCGTCCTTACAAAAGTTAGCGGTAAACAGTCTCCCGTACAACAAATGCAGGTCCCCCGTCAGGGCTTACTGTTGCTAATTAACTCCGGCAAGTGGGCGATCATGGCAAGTGGGCGGCATCTCCGGCGGCCGTAACGAGAAAAATCCGAGGTCCTGTTCACCAGTTTACGCGGCAGCTCGTCCCCTGGAGGTCGGTAGGTCAGGTCAGGTCAGCCATCACGCTGCGCACTGCCATTCAGGCCGGGTCCGCAAAGCCCCGTCCGCCGGGTCCTCGTCCCCGCGCTGCACCGTCTTTTCGCCGTGCGCCAACTACTGTGGCGCCAAGAGAGCGACACCGCACAGGCCCCGGCCTACTACCTACTCCTAGGCGGCAGGGCCGTGCAGGCTGGCGGCAACGCGGCACCTCTCTCCATGGCGAGCAATACGGAATGGCACTAGCATTCGGGCCGGGCGCTGGGCCCTCGCCTTATCGCGTCCCGGATTCCTCCGGTACCAGAACGAGCCCGGGACCCGCCTGAAAAGACGAACCTCACCGTGCAGGCACAAAATCGCTCCTCGCCCCCACCCAAATCACCACGGAATCTCCACCAGCGCTCCCTGTGCTCTCCACCGCTATGTTCATTTTCATTCATCGGAAAAGAAAACACACGAGCGTTTTGGTGCCAACGATTCGGGATCTCTACTACTACTCCGTGATTTGGGTTTTGGCGTTAGCCGAAATCGCAAGGGATCACACGCACCGCCGGCCCGGCACGGTTGCTTCTTGCGTAAGCACGAAGGAAGGCTGCTGGTTGCTAACACCACTTTGATTAGTTGGCGGAACAAAAAGGAATTGAATATGCAAGAGTGAATGCGGGCGATGACGACGACCAAGACGGCTAATTACCATTGTTAATGCTTGATTGATGCCCACCCAGCCAATGCAAGCGAGTTAGAGCATCTCCACTCGTCCCCCGACACACTCCCCAAGTCGGCGAAAAATCGGCCCAATCATGCATCCAGATCATTATTTATCGCCGGTTTGGACCAAAATAACAGCCGGCGAACCCAAGCCGAACCCAACCCGCCGGGTGGCGCCGGCTGAAGCGAAAAGGCGCGTGGGTTCGATCTGTCGGCGACACCAACCAATTTCCCGCCGTTTTCTCCCCCTTTCCCTCCATTTTCCCCTTGTCCCTCCCTTCTCCCCCTGCCGCTCCCTCCATTCTTCCACAGATCCGCCTGCCATCCCGCTGAAGAAATATGCGGCCCTGCGGCCCCTCGACTAGCCACCGATCGTGTCGTCTAGCCGAAGCAGAGGAAGCCGAGGGCGCCGATGGCAAGCCCCACGCAAGTCAAACGCCAAGTGGAAAGCCGACGTTGATTGTTGGGAGGCGGTCACCATCGACCGACGGAACATGCTCATCGCCAAGAAGGCCAGGGACGCAGCGGCGGCAGCGGCAGAGCAGGGAGAGGCGTCTCACGCGGGAATGATGAACCTTCCGCTCGACCACTGCCCACAAGCCGCGTGGGGGAGCCAGCAGAGCGTCGCTTCGACGGCCAACTTCTCGCCGCCACTATGGGGTACACGCCCTCGCCTAGCTACAACGACGCCGACGTGCATGGCGGCTTCAAACCCAACATCACCTTCCTGCATGGCGTGCCGCCGCGTGCCTCCCCCTCCAGCTTCAACCCCGAGCCGCCACCCGTCCCCCGCGTTCATCGCCGGCCTCAACACCAAGTACAGCTACTCGTCGGCGTACTCAGGCTCACCCACGCCGCCTTTGCGCCGTGGCGACCTACCCTTTGCACACGGCTCAGTGCCACTGTTCGGCAACACCAACGCCGACATGGACGAGATCATCATGAGCGGCTCGGTCGCCGCCACTTCACGCCCTAGGTTTCGTGCGCAAGACGAGACGATGGACACCGCTGTCGACATGGACGACGAGCTCGACGACGCCGAGGAGGAGGTGGAGGAGGAAGAATAAGCGGAGGCGAAGCCGGAACCAGTGTCGAAAGGGAGAAACAAGAAGCGAGTGCCCAACGCCAAGCTGGGCGAACCTCGCGTCAAGTGGACGTCCAAGGAAGACGAGTGTCTTACCGAAGCATGGAAGGCCGTCAACGTCGAACCGATCACTGGCTCGAATTAGAAAGCCGACACGTACTAGAGAAGGATCAAGACGACGTTCGACGAGCGCAAGTTCATCGACCCCGACTTCGCCACCATCCACATGGATCGCAGCGAGAAGGCCATGGCGAACCATTGGGCGGCCATCCAGGCGGCCTGCAACAAGTGGCATGGGATCCTTGAGGAGGTCGCGGCTCGCCTGGAAAGCGGCGCCAACGTCGAGGGGCGGGTATGGCCAGTCACCGACTCATTTCTTTCGTCGTCTTCTTCGCCGACACTTGTTCAGCTGTGGAGGTGGTTCGGATGTTCAACATGTTTCGCCAGGACAACAACGACCAAGAGTTCAAGTTTCTTCACGTGTTCTCCAGGATCGAGACGTGCGAGAAGTGGAGGGAGTGCCGGATCGCTCTGGCCAAGGCCAAGGAGACCTACAATACGGACGTGCCTGCCCCAGCGGCGGTAGAAGGGCGCCCTGACGGCAACAAAAGAGCCAAGGCGGCGAGGGACGCGACACCAGCTGCCGAACGGCTGCAATCATCGATCGAGCAGTGCATCACCGACGCCAATAACAACGCTGCCAAGAGGGAGGAGGAGTCCGACGAGAGGTGGTCTGCATTGATGACAAAGCAGGACGTCAAGCTCGACTTTCTCAGGACCAACGTCGCCGCGAGGAAGCGGAACACCGACATGGTGTTCTTGATGGCGGCAGACATGTCGACGACGGACGAGCAGGTGAAGGCGTGGTACCTGGCGGAGCGCGGCCTCTTTTTGAACCAGATGCACGGACTGGCAACGATCACCGCCCCTACGCCGACGCCGACGCCGGCGTCGGCGCCGAGCCCGAGCACTGAAGCCACGCCGACGCCGACGCCGATCCCGAGCACCGAAGCCACGCCGATGCCGATACCGACTCCCACCCCGGCCAGTCCAACGGCAGAGGAGCCTGCCGTTTGATGTGTTTCATGTCTACGATTCCTTCCTTTTGATCGCCGAACTTTTACATTTTGATCACCGACCTGTGGTATGAGGGTCGCCGACTTGTGGCATGACGATCGCTAAACGTGTGGCGTTGTTTGGCAGCGGGAAAGACAAGTTTAATTTTTCTGGGCGTCTGGGGGGCGAAACCTGAGGGCGCGACCGAAACTCGACGCTCAGGTAAAAAACCCACGCATAACGCCAAAAGGCATTCACCGGTGCTTGTTGGGTCGAAGCAGTTGGAGATGCTCTTAGAGCATCTCCACTAGGCTCCCCAAGAAGCGCCCCAGGAGCACTTTCTTACCCCTGGCGACAAAAAACTCTCCACTCATGTCCCGAGAGGCTTGTTTTCGCCGGATTTGGTTAAATTTGAGCCCGGCGATCCCACCCCAAACCCAGCCCCCCCGGAAGGGAGCTAGGGACGCCGGCGCTACCTTTTTGCCTTATATGGCCCACCTGTAGCCACCTCTCTTCCCCACCTTTCTCTCCCCGTCGCTTTCTCCTCACTCTGCCTCCTCTGCCCCGCCGAGCTTGCCGCCCCGCCTCCTCCTCTGCCACGCCCCACCCCGCCTCCTTTGCCACGCCTGCCCCTCCTCCTCCTCGCGCTCGCTGGCCGCCCCGCCTCCTCCTCCGCCACGTCACGCCACGCCTCCTCCTCCTCTGGCTTGCCGCCTGAGCTTGCCGCCCCGCCTCCTCCGCCACGCCTGTCCGCTTCCTCCTCGTGCTCGTTGCCGCCCGCCTCCTCCCGCCACGCCCGCCCGCGTCCTCTCTCGCCTTCGCTGGCTGCCCGAGCTTGCCGTCCCGCCTCCTCCTCCGCCACGCCCGCCTCCGCCTCCGCTGGCCGCCGCCCGAGCTTGCCCCCCGCCTAAATCCTCCGCCACGCCCGCCTCCCCAGCGCCCGCCCGCCGAGGCACTTGGGGATCGCAGCAGCGCGAGGCCGCCGTCACCGTGGAGTCCACTGCGAGAAACACGCGGTGCCAGGGAAGGCCAACACGCAGGGCAGGGAGGTGGCATCCATGATGGACGAGCTCGACACCGACCGCGACGGCTACATCGACCTCGGCGAGTTCGCCGCCTTCCACGGCCGCGGACGCGGGGAGCGCGAGCTCGACGGCGATGGCTGCGTCGGCTTCGACGAGCTCAAGAAGATGATGGTCGCCTCCCAAGCACAAGCTGCTGCCGCGCGCGCTGCTCTACTGCTGCTGGTGCTCATCAAGAGGTGGCGAGGAAGAAGCTAGTGGGGGCACAACGAGTAGGAATTTTTTGCCCCCCGGCCAAAAATTTCACCGGGAGCCCCCCAGGCGGCGAAAAATATGCCTCCTGGGGAGGCCAGCGGCTGGAGATGCTCTTAGGCCAACTCCACCGCGCGACCCCATCTTGTTCGGGTGCGTCCGTTTGGGGTAAAACGGACGAATAGGGCGGCCCAACGCGCGGCCTCAAACTGACAAATGTCCGGAATCCGTCCGTTTTCGACCCATCCCCGGCCCAAAGTTGCGCTCAGTTTGGGGTGAAACGGACACTGTGGACGGCCGCGACGATGCCCTTGTCCCCCGTGGCCCGCTGTCGGGACACTAGCGATCCTCACTCCCAACGCTTCAACCTCCCTCTCCGCCCGCCCGCCGCTGGTGCCGCCGCTATTCTCCGACCGCCTCCGCACCGCGCAACCCCCGGCCGTCTGTACCAAACCACGTGTAGACATGGCCGCCACCACGCCCGCGCTTTCGCCGTAGTTTTGGCCGTCGATCGAAGGAGGTTTGGCCGTCGCCGTCTTTGCCGGTGGCAGAGGAGACACGACCGCCGGCGACGTACCACGGCGGCCGTGGCAGCTTCCGACGGCTCCAAAGCGGCCAGTAGCCGGCCGGCAACCACCCCTGCTGCATCGAGGTGATCATCGCGGCCTCTTTGCCCCCACGACCGCAAGGTGTTCGACATTTTGCCTACAAAGGTATGGACAGTGGAGACGAGTTCTTCCACCACTTCCTTTGTTCATCGGACGATTCGTCATCGGATGATGAAGATCTTGTGGTGGTTGCACTGGTCGTTCACGACCACATTCAACGGCAGCTTCCTCGGTACCCTGGCCGTGCTCCCAACCTGAACCGCAACAGGGAGAGAGGCCACGCCCTGCTATATGCCGATTACTTTTTGTAACGCCCCGGACACACCCGCCGGTGGTCGTTACTCCTGGCGGGATCTAGACTGGCCCCACAGATCAATACTAGTCTTTTCTGCGACTTTGTCCTCACTGCGTGCGCACTCCGGAGCAACTTCGGTCGGTCACCCATCTGAAACTACTCCAAGCCGAGCACGCTTAACTTTGGAGTTACGTCGAATGGGATCCCTAAAAGAAGGAATTCCTTATTGATATGAGTAGTCTATCATCCCTAATAAGCCGAGCTATTACATACACCCCACTCGGAGAGGAACCGACGTCCTCGTCGGCCACAGAACGCTCCTCTTGGCACAACCGCTCATGCATCCGATCCGTACATGTGCCATGCCGTGCCACGACGGGTCACAAACGTCATGAACAACATGACCGCAAGACTGTCGCAACCATCCGTAACCGCGAGGGTCGGCTCGATACCAACTTGTAACGCCCGGACACACTGCCGGTGGTCGTTACTCTGGCGGATCTAGATCGCCCCACGGATCAATATTAGTCTTTTCTGCGACTTTGTCCTCACAAATGCGCACCGGAGCAACTTCGATCGGTCACCCATCTGAAACTACTCCAAGCCGAGCACGCTTAACTTTGGAGTTCTGTCCGAATGGGATCCCGGAAAAGAAGGAATTCCTTATTGATATGAGTAGTCTATCATCCCTAATAAGCCAGGCTATTACACTTTTCCAACAAATCGCTCTTCAAGCCGGATAAATTCCGTCGCCGTTTTCGAATGGCAAGGCATGTGTTCAATTGTATTCGAGAGGGAGTGGTTGCTCATGACCCATACTTCGAGTGCAAGACGGATGCGCTTGGCAAGCTTGGGTTCTCCTCTTACCAAAAATGCACCGCGGCCGTCCGCATGCTTGCCTATGGAATTCCAGGCGATCTGTTGGATGAGTATGTGCGTATGAGCGAGACAACATGTCTGATGTCAATGTACAAGTTCTGTCAAGCTGTGATCGAGGTGTTTGGCCCAGAGTACTTGAGGCGACCCAACCGCCGCCGTCTGAGAGATTGTTGGCGATCAACGCAGCTAGAGGCTTTCCTGCATGCTTGGCATCATAGATTGTATGCATCTGGGAGTGGAAGAACTGTCCATTTGCTTGGCGGTACAAGATAAGGGCATGTCACGAGTGCATTGTCATATTAGAAGTCGTGGCATCGCAGATCTTTGAATATGGCATTCTTTCTTGATATGGCGAGTTCTCATAATGATATCAACATGCCGCAACGTTCTCCCGTCTTCGCAAGGCTTGCGTAGGCCGCTCCCCATTGTCAACTTTAAGGTCAAGCGACCACCAAGACAACAAAGGATACTATCTAGGCGATGGTATATATCCTCGATGGTCGACTTTTGTGAAGACAATCTCGAAGCCCCAAGGTGAGAAGAGAAAGAGATTTGCCCAAATGCAAGAGAGTGCTAGAAAGGATGTGGAACGTGCTTTTGGTGTGCTTCAATCCCGATGGGGCATCGTTCGATACCCTGCACTGTCATGGGATGAAAGGAAGCTTTAGGAGGTGACGACTGCTTGTGTGATCATGCACAACATGATCGACGAGGACGAGCGTGATGACAGTATCTTCGACCAAGGATTTGACTATCAAGGTGACAATGTTGAGCCCCTGCATCAAGAACCGGCCACGTTTGATCAGTTCTGCCAGTTCCATCGTGAGCTGCGTGATTGGCACACTCATAAGGCTCTTCAAAATGACTTTTGTTGAGCACGTCTGGGAGCATATTGGCAATCGACAGATGTATTGGTTCGTTTTATGTTCATTCAAAACAATTTCGATTTGGTTGTAAAACTATCTTTATTAGAGACAATTTCGATTAGGTTATAAAACTATTTTAATTTTCAAATAATTAATATTTGAACGTGCAAATTTGTTTTCATATGAAAATATGGGCATTTTAGGCCATGGCGGACGAGATGGGGCAAAAGGATGCGGCAGCGTCTTTGGGCGCACTGCCACCGCAAGATCCTGGACAAAGCCGACACGACCGTTGCCCTACCCAAACGGACAGAATCCGGATAAAACGGACGTTCGTTTGGGGTCGCGCGGTGGGGTTGGCCTTAGATTAAATAGATATTAGCACCGGGTGGGTTGTGGTTGTGGTTGGACTTGAGCAAGCAACAGCGCACCTACCATATCAAAAGCTAAGCATCACACCGATCATCACGTTTGCTCCCGTGGCCCCCCACACCCACACCCACTCTCTCCCGTACACACATAAATCCACGGCTAAGCTAAGCATCCCCAATAAACAAAACAGCTCGTGTAAGGACAGGGTTGATTATCCTCTTCTTAATTAGAATAAAGAGTACGTACCCGTGCAACTTGATCTTACAAAATGAGATGGATAATAAACCTAATAAAGTAGCAGGCGCAGTGGAGCAGTGCGACACGCCGCTGCCTGCGACTGTCTTGTCACGCCTGAGTACATGACAAGATGATCGCGTACGAGTCACCACCGGGTGCGCCGCACCGGGGCCAGTTCGGTAAGCGTACGCCGGCCGGGCCTTCTTCTTTTTCCTCTAGGCTCGGCTCGGCGCCTACTCCAGATGGCAAGCTAGGTCAACTTCGTTATCCGCGCTACACGATACTCCATGTCCATGGTGATAAGATGGGCCATGCACGACGTGGACAACCAACTGCCATGGGTTATACTCAGCCATAGGAGTATAGCAGCTCTATCCTTCTCCAGGAGGACTTATCCACATGCAATAGTATTTTTTTTTCTTTTGGCCGGGGGGTAACACGTATCCAAACGCGATTATGCTGATGCACAGTACACAAATGATGGCATGGGTGATGATTATGGGTAGGGGTACTACAGTGTTTAGCACAGGCAAAATTACCACTTAAAACCACTGCGGCAGCGGGCCGCTGTCACGGATGGACAGGGCCACAGGGGCAGGACAAGAAGAGGAAGGAGCCAAAACTCGTGCACAGTCTCGAACTCTCGGTGCGGGGCCCTGTCACCGCCACGTGGCGCCAGGCAGGCCCACCCGCCAGTCCATTCATGAGACGTCGCCGGCGCTAGTGCAAACGCAGTGAAAAGACAAACTTTTCTTCTCAACGAAAAGATAGAGATGAAAACTGATGAGTACTCGTACGCCTCGAGAAATATTTCGAGTGCTCATACGTGCTACAGGACACACTCCTGGCATTTTCTTCCGAGTCTATGAGGCAAGTAAAAATTCATGCGGTAAAAATACAGAGAAGAAATACGGGGTAGACCCCGTACGTACGCGCGGGTCGGTGAAACCAGCAGGCAGCAGCAGTAATTTCTTCTCTCTCACTTTTTTTCTGGTGCTAGAACCGGGCGAGCGCGCGGCGGAGCACCTGGGCGAGGAGGCTGGGGGCGCTGAGGTGGGGGAGGTGGCCCTCCGTCGGCAGGGGCTCGATGGTGGTGCGCCCGCCGAGGTGGGCCCTGAGGTACGCCGCCACGTTGGCCGGCACGGAGACGTCGCGGGTGGTCTGCACCACCACGCACGGCGCCTGCACCATGCCCAGCACGCCGCGGAGGTCCGTCTTGAACACGCTCTGGCAGACGTGGAGCGAGATGTCCGGCCGCATGTTGAACAGCGTCCGGCTGAACTCCTGCACCGCCGCCGGCACGTCCGCGCCCACCGCCAGCGGCGCGTACCCCTTGGCCCACGCCTCGTAGTTGGCCGACATCGCCTGGAACACCTGCTGGATCTCCTCCAGCTCGAACCCGCCGTGGTAGTCGCTGTCGTTCAAGAACCTGCGTGATCGATCGATCGATCGATTGATTACTCCGGTCGGTTAGTTCGCCGCGCGTCGCGTGCAAGGAAAGGAAAGACTATAATTGACCCACCGATCTTTCGATCGGCGGTGTACTGTGAGTTACGGGGCCACCCACCTAGGCGAGGCGCCGATGAGGACGAGCTTGGCGAAGAGGTCGGGGCGGCGGATGGAGGCGAGGATGCCGATCATGGCGGAGACGGAGTGGCCGACGAAGGCGCAGCGCGGGATGCGGAGCGCGTCGAGGATGGAGAGGAGGTCGTCCACGTAGGCATCGAGGTTGTTGTAGCGGCGGAAGTCGAAGTGGTCCGGGTTGACGCTGCCGGCGCAGACGAGGTCGTAGAGCACCACGCGGTGCTCGCGGATGAGGTACGGCAGCACGCGGCTCCACGCCGACTGGTCCGTGCCGAAGCCGTGCGACAGCACCACCACGCGCTCGCCGGTGCCCACCACCCGCACGTTCAGGATCTGCAGCAGCTTCGCCCCGCTCGGCGCGCCCCCCACCATCGCCTCGCCGGAGCTGGACGCCGGGGCCGAGCTGCTGCTGCTGGGGCTGAGCGGGTGCGTGGACCGGAGCATGAGACGACTGGCTTGGGATACGGGGCCGGGTCGCACAGGCGGTGCCGCTCCTTATATACTACTGGCTGGCTAGCTAGCAAGCCGCGGAGGCCATGGCGTTCTTGGCTACCTCTCTCTCTCTCTCTCTCTGGTCTTGTCTCCCCCTCCCTCCTCTGCTTTATTCCCCTCGCTTGCTCTGCTCCCGTCTTGATTTCTTTCTGGGTCTGGTTTGGTGTGGTGTGGGCAACGAGAGAGATTTGTTTTGTTTCCGTTTTGGAGGTGTAGAATAGTGTGATGATGTGCCCAATTATCCAGGCCGCACCGGATAAAAAGGAGAGGCGCCTATAATTCCAGCCGCTAGGTTTTGTTTTTTATTGATTTGGTTTTTTGTGTGCGTGACAAGCCCAGAGATGTCAATATATGTCATTGTTACGAAATTACTTTGACCCGCTCTGTGGTGCTAAACATCACTGTCTTCTTTATTAGCTGTATATAGGGCAACCGTACAGTTTTGTAACACTGTAATTTTTTGGTACGGTACTAGATTAAGGTGTGTGGCGAGCTATTTTGTTACCTTTTTTACTAGCTAGTATATTTTATTTTACCTATTAGTAAGGCTAGTGCTTGTATTTTCTTTCTTCTCCAATTATAGTTGTGGAATGAAGGTACTCCCTCTGTAAAGAAATATAAGAGTGTTTAGATCAATAAAGTAGTGATCAAAACGCTCTTATATTTATTTATGGAGGGAGTACTTTTTAGCAGGGGTTGTAACCTCATTAAGTACAGGAAAAACCTTTAGTAAATCGATTTAATATTAGTTTTATATTTAACCACAATAAAATACCGAATTGTACGTTTGAAACTCCAATTTTAATATAAGCTAAATATAGTGCATTTTCAGATGACTTGATATCCTTTTTCCCAGCAAAAAGGCCATGGCTATATATTATAATTGTCCAACCTTTACAAACCATCCTTATAAAAAGCAGAAAATAACACACATGTCCTTGTGTATGTCGACTTTGTCTTCCCTCTGCACTCGTCGCCGGTGCGCCGAGAGCAACGCTCGATGCCGCATCTGGATCTGTGAAAGACAACCAAAGGTAAGGTAGTGTAGTTGACGCAGCGACAGAGTAATCGCCTACCGGAGCTGGAAGAAGTCGGCGAAAAAGAATACGCGGTTCCTTGTTGCAAACCTCAAAGGTCATGGTAAGGTGAGATAATAAGATGAGCCCGTAAACTCAAAAAAACAACCCGCCTCGCTCTCGCGAGCGGCGTCGGGCGAACCCTAGCCCCCAACCCCGCGTCCGCCTTCTCCAACCTCCCTTTCCCTCACCATCGCCAGGCGAGCCTGGTGGGGTCGGTGGTGGTGGGTACCTCTTCCCCTCATGGTGTGTGGTGCCGCCGCGAGATGTGGCGGCACGGGGCGGCGTTACTGCGAGGTGGGGCGGCGGGGTGCTCTCGGTCGGGCAGTGGTGCAGGCGGGCGACCAGGCCATGGTGGTTGGATGGTGGGAGGCCAAGGCGTGGCGTCGGGTTGGGGCTAGGGCATGGGCAGCGGCACGGACGCGGGTGTGGCCCTATGGGAGCGGCAACGTCCGTGAAGGAAATATGCCCTGGAGGCAATAGTAAAGTTGATGTTTTATATTTTCTTATTCATGATAAATGTTTATTATTCATGCTAGAATTGTATTAGCTGGAAACTTGATACATGTGTGGATACATAGACAAAACACTGTGTCCCTAGTAAGCCTCTACTAGACTAGCTCGTTAATCAAAGATGGTCAAGTTTTCTAACCATAGACATGTTTTGTCATTTGATGAACGGGATCACATCATTAGGAGAATGATGTGATGGACAAGGCCAATCTGTTAGCTTAGCATAATGATCATTCGGTTTTATTGATATTGCTTTCTTCACGTCTAATACATATTCCTTCGACTATGAGATTATGCAACTCCCGGATAAAGGAGGAATGCTTTGTGTGCTATCAAACTTCACAACTTAACTGGGCGATTATAAAGATGCTCTATAGGTATCTCCGAAGGTGTTTGTTGGGTTGGCATAGATCGAGATTAGGATTTATCACTCCGAGTATCAGAGAGGTATCTCTGGGCCCTCTCGGTAATGCACATCATAAGAAGCCTTGCAAGCAAAGTGACTAATGAATTAGTTGCAGGATGATGCATTACGGAACGAGTAAAGAGACTTGCCGGTAACAAGATTGAACTAGGTATGAAGATACCAACGATCGAATCTTGGGCAAGTAACATACCGATGACAAAGGGAATAACGTATGTTGTCATAACGGTTTGACCGATAAAGATCTCCCTAGAATATGTGGGATCCAATATGAGCATCCAGGTTCCACTATTGGTTATTGATCAGAGTGTTTCGGTCATGTCTACATAGTTCTCGAACCCGTAGGGTCCGCACGCTTAACGTTCGATGACGATTTTGTATTATATGAGTTATGTGATTTGGTGAACGAATGTTGTTCGGAGTCCCGGATGAGATCACGGACATGACGAGGAGTCTCGAAATGGTCGAGTGGTAAAGATTGATATATAAGCTGATAGTATTCGAACACCGGAAGTGTTCCGGGGTGTATCGGGTACATATCGGAGTACCGGGTGGGTTACCCGGAACCCCCCGGGGGAATATTGGACCTTATGGGCCATAGATTGGGAGCACACCAGCCCACAAGGGGTGGCATGCCCCCCTAAGGAAGGAGGCCGAATAGGAGGAGGAGGGGGTTCGCCCCCACCCCTTTCCTTCCTCCTTCCTCTCTTCCCTTTTCCCCCTTCCGGTAAAAAGAAAGGGGGCGGGGCGAATTGGAATAGGGCCCCCAAGTAGGATTCCTCCTACTTGGGGTGCCCAAGGCAGCTCCCCTCCCCCTCCCACCTGTATATACACGGGGAGAGGGCGCCTAGAACAGACACCAACGATTGTTAGCCATGTGCGGCGCCCCCTCCACAGTTTACGCCTCCGGTCATATTCATATAGTGCTTAGGTGAAGCCTTGCACGGATAAATTCACCATCACCACACCGTTGTTCTGACGGGACTCATCTACTTCCTCGACACTCTGTTGGATTAAGAGTTCGAGGGACGTCATCGAGCTGAACATGTGCACTCGAAGGTGTCGTACGTTCGGTACTTGATCGGTCGGAATGAGAAGAAGTTCGACTACATCAACCGCGTTGGCAAACGCTTCCGCTTTCGGTCTACGAGGGTATGTGGACACACTCTCCCCCTCTTGTTGCGATGCATCTTCTAGATAGATCTGGCATGAGCGTAGGAATTTTTTGAAATTGCATGCTACGTTTCTCAACAGTGATATCAAAGCCAGGTCTATGCGTAGATGATATGAACAAGTAGAACACAAAGAGTTGTGGGCGGTGATCATCATACCGCTTACCACCAATGTCTTATTTTGATTCAGCGGTATTGTTGGATGAAGCGGCCCGGACCAACCTTACATGACCACGTTCATGAGACGGGTTCCACCGACAGACATGCAACTAGTTTTGCATAAAGGTGGCTAGTGGGTGTCTGTTTCTCCAACTTTAGTTGAATCAAATTTGACTGCGCATGGTCCTTGTTGAAGGTTAAAACAACAAACTTGATAAATCAGTGTTGTGGTTTTGTGCCGTAGGTAATAACGGTTTTTGCTAGAAGCCCATAGCAGCCACGTAAAACTTGCAACAACAAAGAAGAGGACATCTAACTTGTTTTTGCAGGGAATGTTGTGATGTGATATGGTCACGACATGATGTCATATACGTTGTTGTATGAGATGATCATGTTTTGTAAAAGTTATCGGCAACTGGCAGAAGCCTTATGGTTGTTGCTTTATTGCATGAAATGCAAACGTCATGTAATTGGTTTACTTTATCACTAAGCAGTAGCGATAGTTGTAGAAGCAATAGTTGGCGAGACGACCACGACACGACGATGGAGATCAAGGTGTCGAGCCGGTGACAATGGAGATCATGACGATGCTTTGGAGATGGAGATCAAAAGCACAAGATGATGATGGACATATCATGCCACATATTTTGATTGCATGTGATGTTTATCTTTATGCATCTTATTTTGCTTAGTACGGCGGTTGCATTATAAGATGATCCCTTAACTAAATTTCAAGGTATAAGTGTTCTCCCCGAGTATGCACCGTTGCGAAAGTTCTTCGTGCTGAGACACCACGTGATGATCAGGTGTGATAGGCTCTATGTTCACATACAACGGGTGCAAGCCAGTTTTGCACATGCGGAATACTCGGGTTAAACTTGACAAGCCTAGCATGTACAGACATGGCCTCAGAACACTGGAGACCGAAAGGTCGAATATGAATCATATAGTAGATATGGTCAACATAGAGATGTTCACCATTGATGACTACTCCATTTCACGTGATGATCGGACATGGTTTAATTGATTTGGATCATGTATAATTTAGATGACTTGAGGGATGTTTATCTAAGTGGGAGTTCTTAATTAATATGATTAATTGAACTTAATTTATCATAAACTTGGCCCTGATAGTTTTTGCATATCTATGTTGTAGATCAATGGACCGTGCTACCGTTCCCTTGAATTTTAATGCGTTCCTAGAGAAAGCTAAGTTGAAAGATGATGGTAGCAACTACATGGACTGGGTCCGTAACTTGAGGATTATCCTCATTGCTGCACAGAAGAATTATGTCCTTGATGCACCGCTAGTTGAAAGGCTTGCTGCAGGAGCAGATGCTGATGTTATGAACGTATGGCAAGCTCAATCTGATGACTACTTGATAGTTCAGTGTGCCATGCTTTACGGCTTAGAATCGGGACTTCAAAGACGTTTTGAACGTCATGGACCATATGAGATGTTCCAGGAGTTGAAGTTAATATTTCAAGCAAATGCCCGAGTTGAGAGATATGAAGTCTCCAACAAGTTCTATAGCTTCAAGATGGAGGAGAACAGTTCTGTCAGTGAACACATACTCAGAATGTCTGGATATCATAATCACTTGACTCAGCTGGGAGTTAATCTTCTAGCTGACTGTGTCATTGACAGAGTTCTTCAATCACTGCCACCAAGCTATAAAGGCTTCGCGATGAACTATAATATGCAAGGGATGGAAAAGACTATTTCCGAGCTCTTTGCAATGCCCAAAGCTGCGGAAGTAGATATCAAAAAGGAGCATCAAGTGTTGATGGTTAACAAGATCACTAGTGTCAAGAAAAAGGGCAAAGGAAAGAAGGGAAACTTCAAGAAGAATGACAAGCAAGTAGCCACTCCCGGGAAGAAGCCTAGAGCTGGACCCAAGCTTGAAACTGAGTGCTTCTACTGCAAAGGGACTGGTCATTGGAAGCGGAACTGCCTCAAGGATTTGGCGGATAAGAAGGATGGCAAAGTGAACAAAGGTATATTTGATATACATGTTATTGATGTGTACCTTACTAATGCTCATAGTAGTGTCTGGGTAATTGATACCGGTTTGTTGCTCATATTTGTAACTCGAAACAGGGACTACGGATTAAATGAAGATTGGCTAAGGACGAGGTGATGATGTGCGTCGGGAATGGTTCCTAGGGGGATGTGATCGCCGTTGGAACGCTACCTCTACATCAACCTTTGAGGTTAGTTTTAGACCTGAATAATTGTTATTTGGTGCCAGCATTGAGCATGAACATCATATCTGGATCTTGTTCAGTGCGAGACGGTTATTCATTTAAATCAGAGAATAATGGTTGTTCTATTTATATGAGTAACATATTTTATGGTCATGCACCCTTGAAGAGTGGTCTATTTCTGTTGAATCTCGATTGTGGTGATACACATATTCATAATATTGATGCCAAAATACGCAAAGTTAATAATGATAGTGCAACATATTTGTGGCACCGCCGTTTAGGTCATATTGGTGTAAAGCACATGAAGAAACTCCATGCAGATGGACTTTTGGAATCACTTGATCATGATCATGTGATACTTGCAAACCATGCCTCATGGGCAAGATGACAAAAACTTCGATCTCCGGAACAATGGAGCGAGCCAATGACTTATTGAAAATAATACATACTGATGTATGCGGTCCGATGAGTGTTGAGGCTCACGGCGTGTATCGCTATTTTCTGACCTTCACAAATGATTTGAGCAGATATGGGTATATCTACTTAATGAAACACATGTCTGAAACATTTGAAAAGTTCAAAGAATTTCATAGTAAAGTGGATAATCATCGTAACAAGAAAATAAAGTTTCTACGATAAGATAGTGGAGTTGAATACTTGAGTTATTAGTTTGGCCTTCATTTAAAACAATGTGCAATAGTTTCACAACTCACGCCACCTGGAACACCACAGCGTAATGGTGTGTCCGAATGTTGTAACCGTACTTTATTAGATATGGTGTGATCTATGATGTCTCTTACCGATTTACCACTATCATTTTGGGGTTATGCATTAGAGACAACTGCATTCACTTTAAATAGGGCATCGTCAAAATCTGTTGAGACGAAACTGTGTGAACTGTGGTTTGGCAATAAACCTAAGCTGTCGTTTCTTAAAGTTTGGGGATGCGATGCTTATTTCAAAAGTCTTTAGCCTGATAAGTTCGAACCCAAATCGGAGAAGTGCGTATTCATAGGATACCCTAAAGAAACAATTGGGTACACCTTCTACCACAAATCCGAAGGCAAGATCTTTGTTATCAAAAATGGAACATTTCTAGAGAAGGAGTTTCTCTCGAAAGAAGTGTGTGGGAGGAAAGTAGAACTTGATGAGGTAACTGTACCTTCTCTCAATTTGGAAAGTAGCTCATCCGATAAATATATTCCTGTGATGCCTACACCAACTACAAAGGAAGCTAATGATAATAATCATGAAACTTCAGATCAAGTTACTACTGAATCTCGTAGGTCAACCAGAGCACGATCTGCACCAGAGTGGTACGGCAATCCTGTTCTGGTTACTTGACCATGACGAACCTACAAACTATGAAGAAGCTATGATGAGCCCAGATTCTGACAAATGGCTTGAGGCCATGAAATCTGAGATAGGATCCATGTATGAGAACAAATTGTGGACTTTGGTGGATTTGCCCGATGATCGGTGACCCATAGAGAATAAATGAATCTTCAAGAAGGATACCGATGCTGATGATAATGTTACTGGCTATAAAGCTCGACTTGTCGCAAAAGGTTTTTGACAAGTTCAAGGAGTTGACTACGATGGGACTTTCTCACCCGTAGCAATGCTTAAGCCTGTCCGAATCATGTTAGCAATTGCCGCATTTTATGATTATGAAATCTGGCAAATGGACGTCAAAACTGCATTCCTTAATGGATTTATTAAAGAAGAGTTGTATATGATACAACTAGAAGGTTTTGTCGATCCTAAAGGTGCTAACAAAGTGTTCAAGCTCCAGCGATCCATTTATGGACTGGTGCAAGCATCTCGGAGTTGGAATATACACTTTGATGAGGTGATCAAAGCATATGGTTTTATACAGACTTTCGGAGAAGCCTGTATTTACAAGAAAGTGAGTGGGAGCTTTGTAGCATTTCTAATATTATATGTGGATGGCATATTGTTGATTGGAAATGATATAGAATTTATAGATAGCATAAAAGGATACTTGAATAAAAGTTTTTCTATGAAAGACCTCGGTGAAGCTGCAGATATGTTAGGCATGAAGATCTATAGAGATAGATCAAGACGCTTAATAGGACTTTCAAAAAGCACATACCTTGATAAGGTTTTGAAGAAGTTCAAAATGGATCAGTCAAAGAAAGGGTTCTTGCATGTGTTACAAGGTGTGAAGTTGAGTCAGACTCAATGCCCGACCAATGCAGAAGATAGAGAGAAAATGAAAGTCATTCCCTATGCCTCAACCATAGGTTCTATCATATATGCTATGCCGTGTACCAGACGTGATATGTGCCTTGCAATAAGTTTAACCGGGAGGTGCCAAAGTAATCCAGGAGTGGATCACTGGACAGTGGTCAAGAATATCCTGAAGTATCTGAAAAGGACTAAGGATATGTTTCTCGTTTATGGAGGTGACAAAGAGCTCGTTGTAAATGGTTACGTCGATGCTAGTTTTGGCACTGATCTGGATGACTCTAAGTCACAAACCGGATACGTATTTATATTGAATGGTGGAGCTGTCAGTTGGTGCAGTTCCAAGCAGAGCGTCATGGCAGGATCTACGTGTGAAGCGGAGTACATAGCTGCTTCGTAAGCAACAAATGAAGGAGTCTGGATGAAGGAGTTAATATCCGATCTAGGTGTAATACCTAGTGCATCGGGTTCAATGAAAATCTTTTGTGACAATACTGGAGCAATTGCCTTAGTGAAGGGATCTAGATTTCACAAAAAGACCAAACACATCAAGAGACGCTCCAACTCCATCCGTGATCTAGTAAAGGAGGGAGACGTAGCAAGATACATACTGATTTGAATGTAGCAGACCCGTTGACTAAGCCTCTTCCATGAGCAAAACATGATCAGCACCAAGACTCCATGGGTGTTAGAATCATTACAATGTAATCTAGATCATTGACTCTAGGCAAGCGGGAGACTGAAGGAAATATGCCCTAGAGGCAATAATAAAGTTGTTGTTTTATATTTTCTTATTCATGATAAATTTTTATTATTCATGCTAGAATTGTATTAACCGGAAACTTGATACATGTGTGGATACATAGACAAAACACTGTGTCCCTAGTAAGCCTCTACTAGACTAGCTCGTTAATCAAAGATGGTTAAGTTTCCTAACCATAGACATATGTGTTGTCATTTGATTAACGGGATCACATCATTAGGAGAATGATGTGATGGACAAGACCCATCCATTAGCATAGCATAATGATTGTTCAGATTTATTGATATTGCTTTCTTCATGTCAAATACATATTCCTCGGACTATGAGCTTATGCAACTCCCGAATTCCGGAGGAATACATTGTGTGCTATCAAACGTCACAACATAACTTGGTGATTATAAAGATGCTCTACAGGTATCACCGGAGGTGTTTGTTGGGTTGGCATAGATCGAGATTAGGATTTGCCACTCCAAGTATCAGAGAGGTATCTCTAGGCCCTCTCGGTAATGCACATCATAAGAAGCCTTGCAAGCAAAGTGACTAATGAGTTAGTTGCAGGATGATGCATTATGGAACGAGTAAAGAGACTTGCTGGTAACGAGATTGAACTATGTATGAAGATACTGATGATCGAATCTCGGGCAAGTAACATACCAATGACAAAGGGAATAACGTATGTTGTGATAACGGTTAGACCGATAAAGATCTTCGTAGAATATGTGGGAGCCAATATGAGCATCCAGGTTCTGTATTGGTTATTGACCGAAGAGGTGTCTCGGTGATGTCTACATAGTTCTCGAACCCGTAGGGTCCGCACGCTTAACATTTGATGACGATTTTGTATTATATGAGTTATGTGATTTGGTGACAAAATGTTGTTCAGAGTCCCAGATGAGATCACGAACATGATGAGGAGTCTCTAAATGGTCGAGAGGTAAATATTGATATATAGGATGATAGTATTCGGACACCGGATGTGTTTCGGGGTGTATCGGGTACACATCGGAGTACCAGGGGGGTTACTGGTACCCCCCGGGGGAATATTGGGCCTTATGGGCCATAGGACGGGAGCACACCGGCCCACAAGGGGTGGCAAGCCGCCCCCTAAGGAAGGAGGCCGAATAGGAGAAGGAGGAGGGGGTTCGCCCCCACCCCTTTCATTCCTCCTCCCTCTCTTCCCTTTTCCCCCTTCCGGTAAAAGGAAAGGGGGGGGGATTGGAATAGGGCCCCCAAGTAGGATTCCTCCTACTTGGGGCGCCAAGGCAGCTCCATCCCCCTCCCACCTATATATTGATGTCTACTACACAACCTTCTTCTTGTAGACGTTGTTGGGCCTCCAAGTGCAGCGGTTTGTAGGACAGTAGCAAATTTCCCTCAAGTGGATGACCTAATGTTTATCAATCTGTGGCAGGCGTAGGATGAAGATGGTCTCTCTCAAACAACCCTGCAACCAAATAACAAAGAGTCTCTTGTGTCCCCAACACACCCAATACAATGGTGAATTGTATAGGTGCACTAGTTCGGCGAAGAGATGGTGATACAAGTGCAATATGGATGGTAGATATAGGTCTTTGTAATCTGAAATTATAAAAACAGCAAGGTAACTAATGATAAAAGTGAGCGAAAACGGTATTGCAATGCTTCGAAACAAGGCCTAGGGTTCATACTTTCACTAGTGCAAGTTCTCTCAACAATAATAACATAATTGCATCATATAACTATCCCTTAACATGCAACAAAGAGTCACTCCAAAGTCACTAATAGCGGAGAACAAACGAAGAGATTATTGTAGGGTACGAAACCACCTCAAAGTTATCCTTTCGGATCGATCTATTCAAGAGTCTGTAGTAAAATAACACGAAGCTATTCTTTCCGTTCAATCTATCCTAGAGTTCGTACTAGAATAACACCTTAAGATACAAATCAACCAAAACCCTAATGTCATCTAGATAGTCCAATGTCACCTCAAGTATCCGTGGGTATGATTATATGATATGCATCACAAAATCTCAGATTCTCTATTCAAACCAACACAAAGTACTTCAAAGAGTGCCCCAAAGTTTCTCCCGGAGAGTCAACGAAAACGTGTGCCAACCCCTATGCATAAGTTCACAAGGTCACTGAACCCGCAAGTTGATCACCAAAACATACATCAAGTAGATCACGTGAATATCCCATTGTCACCACAGATAAGCACATGCAAGACATACATCAAGTGTTCTCAAATCCTTAAAGACTCAATCCAATTAGATAACTTCAAAGGGAAAACTCAATCCATTACAAGAGAGTAGAGGGGGAGAAACATCATAAGATCCAACTATAATAGCAAAGCTCGCGATACATCAAGATCGTGCCATATCAAGAACACGAGAGAGAGAGAGAGAGAGATTAAACACATAGCTACTGGTACATACCCTCAGCCCTGAGGGTGAACTACTCCCTCCTCGTCATGGAGAGCGCCGGGATGATGAAGATAGCCACCGGTGATGGATCCCCCTTCCGACAGGGTGCTGGAATAGGGTCCTGATTGATTTTTCGTGGCTAAAGAGGATTGCGGCGGCGGAAATAGGGTTTCGTGGTGCTCCTGGATGTTTTTGGGGTATATGAGTATATATAGGCTAAAGAAGTAGGTCAGTGGAGCCACGAGGGGCCCACGAGGGTGGGGGCGCGCCTACCCCCCTGGGCGCACCCTCTTACCTCGTGGCCGCCTCGTTGCTTCCTTGACGTCCACTCCAAGTCTCCTCGATTGCGTTTGTTCCAAAAACGATTCTCCCGAAGGTATCAATCCATTTGGACTCCGTTTGATATTCCTTTTCTGTGAAACACTGATATAGGCAAAAAACAACAATTTGCACTGGGCCTCCGGTTAATAGGTTAGTCCCAAAAATAATATAAAAGTGCATAATAAAGCCCATTAAACATCCAAAATAGATAATATAATAACATGGAACAATAAAAAATTATAGATACGTTGGAGACGTATCAAGCATCCCCAAGCTTAATTCCTGCTCATCCTCGAGTAGGTAAATGATAAAAACAGAATTTTTGAGGTGGAATGCTACCTAACATAATTTTCAATGTAATCTCTTTATTGTGGCATGAATGTTCAGATCCAAAAGATTCAAGATAAAAGTTTAATATTGACATAAAAATAGTAATACTTCAAGCATGCTAACCAAGTAGTTTATGTCTTATCAAAATAACATAGCCAAGAAAGCTTATCCGTACAAAAATCATATAGTTTGGCCATGCTTCATTTTCGTCACACAAAATGCTCCCATCATGCACAACCCCGGTTTCAACCAAGCAATTGGTTCATACTTTTTAACGCGCTTCAGCCTTTTCAACCCTCAAGCAATACATGAGCGTAAGCCATGGGCATAGCACTATGGGTGGAGTAGAGTATGATGATAGGTATTATGTGAGAACAAAAAAGGAGAAAGTCTCACATTGATGCGGCTAATCAACGGGCTATGGAGGTGCCCATCAATTGATGCCAATACGAGGAGTAGGGATTGCCATGCAACAGATGCACTAGAGCTATAAATGTATGAAAGCTCATAAAAAAGAAACTAAGTGGGTGTGCATCCAACTTGCCTGCTCACGAAGACCTAGGGCATTTTGAGGAAGCCCATCATTGGAATATACAAGCCAAGTTCTATAATGAAAAATTCCCACTAGTATATGAAGGTGACAAAATAAGAAACTCTCTATCATGAAGATCATGGTGCTATTTTGAAGCACAAGTGTGGAAAAAGGATAGTAACATTGTCCCTTCTCTCTTTTTCTCTCATTTTTTTATTTGGCCTTCTTTGGCCTCTTTTTTTCTCTTTTCCCTCCTTTTTTATTTCGTCCGGAGTCTCATCCCGACTTGTGGGGGAATCATAGTATCCATCACCCTTTCCTCACATGGGACAATGCTCTAATAATGAAAATCATCACACTTCTATTTATTTACAACTCAAGAATTATAATTCAATACTTAGGACAAAATATGACTCTATGTGAATGCCTCCGGCGGTGTACCGGGATATGCAATGAATCAAGAGCGACATGTATGAAAGAATTATAAAGGTGGCTTTGCCACAAATACGATGTCAACTACATGATCATGCAAAGCAATATGACAATGATGGAGCGTGTCATAATAAACAGAACGGTGGAAAGTTGCATGGCAATATATCTCGGAATGGCTATGGAAATGCCATAATAGGTAGGTATGGTGGCTGTTTTGAGGAAGGTATAAGGAGGTTTATTGTGATAGAGCGTATCGTATCACGGGGTTTGGATGCACCGGTGAAGTTTGCACCAACTCTCAAGGTGAGAAAGGGCAATGCACGGTACCGTAGAGGCTAGCAAATTGCGGAAGGATAAAAGTGCGTATAATCCATGGACTCACATTAGTCATAAAGAACTCATATACTTATTGCAAAAGTTTATTAGCCCTCAAAGAAAAGTACTACTATGCATGCTCCTAGGGGATGGGTTGGTAGGAGTTAACCATCGCGTGATCCCGACCTCCACTCATAAGGAATGCAATCAAAGAACAACCCATGCTTCAAATTTGTCACACAACATTCACCATACGTGCATGCTACGGGACTTGCCAACTTTAACACAAGTATTTCTTAATTTCATAATTACCCAACTATCATGACTCTAACATTACCACCTTTATATCTCAAAACAATTATCAAGTATCAAATTTATCATAGTGTTTAATGCACTCCATATGAGAGTTTTTATTTTACCCAACTTGGATGCCCATCATATTAGGACTAATTTTATAACCAAAGCAAATTACCATGCTGTTCTAAAAGACTCTCAAAATAATATAAGTGAAGTATGAGAGATCAATAATTTCTACAAAACAAAACCACCACCGTGCTCTAAAAAGGTATAAGTGAAGCACTAGAGCAAAATTATCTAGATCAAAAGATATAAGTGCAGCACATAGAGTATTCTAATAAATTCCGATTCATGTGTGTCTCTTCCAAAAGGTGTGTACAACAAGGATGACTGTGGTAAACTAGAAATCAAATACTCAAATCATACAAGACGCTCCAAGCAAAACACATATCATGTGGTGAATAAAAATATAGCCTCAAGTAAAGTTACCAATAGACGAAGACGAAAGAGGGGATGCCCTACCAATAGACGAAGACGAAAGAGGGGATGCCTTCCGGGGCATCCCCAAGCTTAGGCTTTTGGTTGTCCTTGAATTTTACCTTGGGGTGCCTTGGGCATCCCCAAGCTTAGGCTCTTGCCACTCCTTATTCCAAAATCCATCAAATCTTTACCCAAAACTTGAAAACTTCACAACACAAAACTTAACAGAAAACTCGTAAGCTCCGTTAGTATAAGAAGATAAATCACCACTTAGGTACTGTTGTGAACTCATTCTAAATTCATATTGGTGTAATATTATGGTATTCCAACTTCTCTATGGTTCATACCCTCATATACTACTCATAGATTCATCAAAATAAGCAAACAACACATAGAAAACAGAATCTGTCAAAAACAGAATAGTCTGTAGTAATCTGTATCATTCAAATACTTATGTAACTCCAGAAATTCTGAAATAAATTGGTAGACGTGAGGCATTTGTCTATTAATCATCTGCAAAAATAATCAACCTAAAATCACTCTCCAGTAAAAAATGGCAGCTAATCTTGTGAGCGCATAAGTTTCTGTTTTTTTACAGCAAGATCGCAAAGACTTCACCCAAGTCTTCCCAAAGGTTCTACTTGGCACAAACACTAATTAAAACATAAAACCACATCTAAACAGAGGCTAGATGAATAATTTATTACTAAACAGGGGCAAAAGGTAAAGAACAAAAATAAAATTGGGTTGCCTCCCAACAAGCGCTTACGTTTAACGCCCCTAAGTAGACATGATGATTTCAATGATGCTCACATAAAGGATAAGAATTGAAACATAAAGAGAGCATCATGAAGAATATGACTAGCACATTTAAGTCTAACCCACTTCCTATGTATAGGTATTTTGTGAGCAAACAACTTATGGGAACAATAGTCAACTAGCATAGGAAGGCAAAACAAGCATAACTTCAAGATTTTCAACACATAGAGAGGAAACTTGATATTATTGCAATTCCTACAAGCATGTATTCCTCCCTCATAATAATTTTCAGTAGCATCATGAATGAATTCAACAATATAACCATCGCATAAAGCATTATTTTCATGATGCACAAGCATAGAAATTTTACTACTCTCCCCATAAGCAAATTTCTTCTCATTAGGAATAGTGGGAGTATCATAAGAGACTCAAATACTATAAATTGTTCCCACATTAAAAGAATAATGTTCAGAAAAGGGTAATCATAATCATGACAAGATTTATAAATATAATCATCACTACTTTTTATAGCATAAGTATCATCACAATAATTATCATAAGTGGCAACTTTGTTCTCATCATAATCAATTGAAACCTCTTCCAAGATAGTGGAATCGTTACTAAATAAAGTCATGACCTCTCCAAATCCACTTTTATAATTATCACAATAAAATTCAACACCCTCCAAAATAGTGGGGTCATTACTTCCTAAAGTTGACACTCTTCCAAACCCACTTTCATCAATATAATCATCATAGGTAGGAGGCATGCTATCATAATAAATTTGCATATCAAACCTTGGGAGACTAAAAATATCATCTTCATTAAACATAGCATCCCCAAGCTTGGGACTTTGCATATCATAAGCATAATCACTCTCATCATAAATAGTATGGATAGCACCAATAGTATAGCAATTATCATCATCACAATGAGTAATAGGAGCAACATCATTTGGGAGGGATACCTTTTTACCTTTGCTTCTCCGTCTTCTATTTTTCTTCTTCGCATCATGTGTGGGTTTAATCCTCTTTTTGGAGCTCCGTATTAATGAGATTGGTTGAATAGAAGGCTCCTCCTCGTTACCTGATTCATCATAAGAAAAGATAGGAGAATATTGGGAAGTCTCTTCCCTTTCATTAGTATTCTCTTCATTTTTTGTTTGTTTTCTTGTCTTTATGGAATTGGCAATATAAGGATTTTCAATGCAATTCACCGCACAATACATATAAATTTCCTCTAAATAAAAATCAAGAACTGTCTCAAGGGCAAATACTGGAATATCCTTAGTTATACGTTTCATTTCTTCATAACCTAGAAGCAAACTAAGTTCATTATGATGTGCAAGGGAAATCAAGTCATCACAATTTTTAGACACGATTTGATCATGGAACAATTTGCACTGTATATTAAATGACCATGTTCATTGCAAAGTTCACAAGGATGGCCAAGAAAATATAAATTTTCATCACAAACATCTAGCCTTTCTTGCAACCATTTAGTTTCTAAATACTTATGCCTCTTGCAAAATCTATCTTCCCTATTTGGTGTGTACTTGCAAAATCTATGTACTCCACAAAAGTTAACATGCTTATAAGAGACATTTTCATCATGACTAGTGCAATCATCATTAGTACTATAGATATTCAAAGAGTTCATACTAACAACATTGCAATCATGCTCATCATTCTAAGATTTAGTGCCAAACATTCTAATGCATTCTTCTTCTAGCACTTGAGCACAATTATCGGAATCCTTATTTTCACGAAAGATATTAAAAAGATGAAGCATATGAGGCATCCTCAATTCCATTTTTTGTAGTTTTCTTTTATAGACTAAACTAGTGAAAAAACAAGAAACAAAAAGATTCGATTGAAAGATCTAAAGATATACCTTCAAGTACTAACCTCCCCGGCAACAGCGCCAAAAACCTTCTTCTTGTAAGCGTTGTTGGGCCTCCAAGTGAAGAGGTTTGTAGGACAGTAGCAAATTTCCCGCAAGTGGATGACCTAAGGTTTCTCAAACCGTGGGAGGCATAGGATGAAGATGGTCCCTCTCAAACAACCCTGTGACCAAATAACAAAGAGTCTCTTGTGTCCCCAACACACCCAATACAATGGTGAATTGTATAGGTGCACTAGTTCGGCGAAGAGATGGTGATACAAGTGCAATATGGATGGTAGATATAGGTTTTTGTAATCTGAAATTATAAAAACAGCAAGGTAACTAATGATAAAAGTGAGCGAAAACGGTATTGCAATGCTTCGAAACAAGGCCTAGGGTTCATACTTTCACTAGTGCAAGTTCTCTCAACAATAATAACATAATTGCATTATATAACTATCCCTTAACATGCAACAAAGAGTCACTCCAAAGTCACTAATAGCGGAGAACAAATGAAGAGATTATTGTAGGGTACGAAACCACCTCAAAGTTATCCTTTCAGATTGACCTATTCAAGAGTCCGTAGTAAAATACACGAAGCTATTCTTTCCGTTCAATCTATCCTAGAGTTTGTACTAGAATAACACCTTAAGATACAAATCAACCAAAACCCTAATGTCACCTAGATACTCCAATGTCACCTCAAGTATCCGTGGGTATGATTATACGATATGCATCACACAATCTCAGATCCATCTGTTCAAACCAGCACAAAGTATTCAAAGAGTGCCCCAAAGTTTCTACCGGAGAGTCAAGACGAAAACATGTGCCAACCCCTATGAATAAGTTCACAAGGTCACTGAACCCGTAAGTTGATCACCAAAACATACATCAAGTAGATCACGTGAATATCCCATTGTCACCACAGATAAGCACATGCAAGACATACATCAAGTGTTCTCAAATCCTTAAAGACTCAATCCGATTAGATAACTTCAAAGGGAAAACTCAATCCATTACAAGAGAGTAGAGGGGGAGAAACATCATAAGATCCAACTATAATAGCAAAGCTCGCGATACATCAAGATCGTGCCATATCAAGAACACGAGAGAGAGAGAGATCAAACACATAGCTACTGGTACATACCCTCAGCCCCGAGGGTGAACTACTCCCTCCTCATCATGGAGAGCACAGGGATGATGAAGATGGCCACCTATGATGGACCCCCCTCCGACAGGGTGCCGGAATAGGGTCCCGATTGGTTTTTCATGGCTACAGAGGATTGCGGCAGTGGAAATAGGGTTTCGTGGTGCTCCTGGATGTTTTCGGGGTATATGAGTATATATAGGCGAAAGAAGTAGGTCGGTGGAGCCACGAGGGGCCCACGAGGGTGGGGGGCGTGCCTACCCCCTAGGCGCGCCCTCCTACCTCGTGGCTGCCTTGTTGCTTCCTTGACGTCCACTCCAAGTCTCCTGGATTGCGTTTGTTCCAAAAACGATTCTCCCAAAGGTTTCATTCCGTTCGGACTTCGTTTGATATTCCTTTTCTACGAAACACTGAAGTAGGCAAAAAAACAACAATTTGCACTGGGCCTCCGGTTAATAGGTTAGTCCCAAAAATAATATAAAAGTGCATAATAAAGCCCATTAAACATCCAAAACAGATAATATAATAGCATGGAACAATCAAAAATTATAGATACGTTGGAGACGTATCATATATACATGAGGAGGGGGCGCCTAGAATACACACCAATGATTGTTAGCCGTACGCGGCACCCCCTCCACAGTTTACGCCTCCGGTCATATTCACGTAGTGCTTAGGCGAAGCCCTACGCGGATAACTTCACCATCACCGTCACCACGCCATCGTGCTGACAGAACTCATCTACTTCCTCGACACTCTGCTGGATCAAGAGTTCGAGGGTCGTCATCGAGCTGAACGTGTGCAGAACTAGGAGGTGTCGTACATTTGGTACTTGATTGGTCGGAACATGAAGAAGTTCGACTATATGAACCACGTTGGCATACGCTTCCGCTTTTGGTCTACGAGGGTACGTGGACACACTCTCCCCCTCTCGTTGCTATGCATCTTATACATAGATCTTGTGTGAGCGTAGGATTTTTTTTTGAAATTGCATGCTACTTTTCCCAACAGCCCGTTGATAACCCACAAGTATAGGGGATTGTTTGTAGCCTTCTTCGATAAATAAGAGTGTCGAACCCAACGAGGAGCTAAAGGCAGAACAAATATTCCCTCAAGTTCAATCGACCACCGATACAACTCTACGCATGCTTAATGTTTCCTTGACCTAGAACAAGTATGAAACTAGAAGTACTTTGTAGGTGTAGTAGGAAAGGTTTGTGAAATGATCGAGAAGAGGTGTCTAGAGGGGGGTGAATAGACTCTCAACCAAGAAAAGTAGCAATTTTTAAGTTCTTAAGGATGAGGTGGAGTTTAGGAACAAGTTTAAGCATTCACAATACATATCAAGCAAGCATGCAAAGAGTATGTGAGCAGCGGAAAGTAAAGCATGCAACTTGCAAGAAAGTAAAGGGATGGAATTGGAGTGTGCAAACGCAATTGGAGACACGGAGTTTTTTGCGTGGTTCCGATAGGTGGTGCTATCATACATCCACGTTGATGGAGACTTCAACCCACGAAGGGTAACGGTTGCGCGAGTCCACGGAGGGCTCCACCCACGAAGAGTCCACGAAGAAACAACCTTGTCTATCCCACCATGGCCATCACCCACAAAGACTTGCCTCACTAGGGTAGATCTTCATGAAGTAGGCGATCTCCTTGCCCGTACAAACTCCTTGGTTCAACTCCACAATCTTGACGGAGGCTCCCAAGTGACACCTAACCAATCTAGGAGACACCACCCTCCAAAAGGTAATAGATGGTGTGTTGATGATGAACTCCTTGCTCTTGTGCTTCAAATGATAGTCTCCCCAACACTCAACTCTCTCTGATAGGATTGGATTTGGTGGAAAGATGATTTGAGTGGAAAGAAACTTGGGGAAGGCTAGAGATCAAGATTCATATGGTAGGATTGGAATATCTTGGCCATGATGTCTACTACACAATCTTCTTCTTGTAGACATTGTTGGGCCTCCAAGTGCAGAGGTTTGTAGGACAGTAGCAAATTTCCCTCAAGTGGATGACCTAAGGTTTATCAATCCGTGGGAGGCGTAGGATGAAGATGGTCTCTCTCAAGCAACCCTGCAACCAGATAACAAAGAGTATCTTGTGTCGCCAACACACCCAATACAATGGTAAATTGTATAGGTGCACTAGTTCGGCGAAGAGATGGTGATACAAGTGCAATATGGATGGTAGATATAGGTTTTTGTAATCTAAAAATATAAAAACAGCAAGGTAACTAATAATAAAAGTGAGTGTAAACTGTATTGCAATGGTAGGAAAGAAGGCCTAGGGTTCATACTTTCACTAGTGCAAGTTCTCTCAACAATAATAACATAACCGGATCATATAACTATCCCTCAACATGCAACAAAGAGTCAGTCCAATGTCACTAATAGCGGAGAACAAACGAAGAGATTATGGTAGGGTACGAAACCACCTCAAAATTATCCTTTCTGATCGATCTATTCAAGAGTCCGTAGTAAAATAACACGAAGCTATTCCTTCCGTTCGATCTGTCATAGAGTTCGTACTAGAATAACACCTTAAGACACAAATCAACCAAAACCCAAATGTCACCTCAAGTATCCGTGGGCATGATTATACGATATGCATCACACAATCTCAGATTCATCTATTCAACCAACACAAAGTACTTCAAAGAGTGCCCCAAAGTTTCTACCAGAGAGTCAAGACAAAAATGTGTGCCAACCCCTATGCATAGATTCCCAAGGTCACGGAACCCGCAAGTTGATCACCAAAACATACATCAAGTAGATCACATGAATATCCCATTGTCACCACAGATAAGCATGGCAAGACATACATCAAGTGTTCTCAAATCCTCAGAGACTCAATCCGAGAAGATAACTTCAAAGGGAAAACTCAATCCATTACAAGAGAGTAGAGGGGGAGAAACATCATAAGATCCAACTATAATAGCAAAGCTCGCGATACATCAAGATCGTGCCAAATCAAGAACACGAGAGAGAGAGAGAGATCAAACACATAGCTACTGGTACATACCCTCAGCCTCGAGGGTGAACTACTCCCTCCTCGTCAAGGAGAGCGTCGGCATGATGAAGATGGCCATCGGTGAGGGATCCCACCTCCGGCAGGGTGCCGGAACAGGGCCCGATTGGTTTTTGGTGGCTATAGAGGCTTGCAGCATTGGAACTCCCGATCTATGGTGCACCTAGATGTTTTCGGGGTATATGGACATATATAGGCGAAAGAAGTTGGTTAGGGGAGCCACGAGGGGCCCACGAGGGTGTGGGGCGTGCCCAGGGGGTAGGGCGCGCTCTGGACCCTCGTGGCTTCCTCGAATTTCCCTGACGTCTACTCCAAGTCTCCTGGATTGCTTCCGTTCCAAAAATAACTCTCCCGAAGGTTTCATTCCGTTTGGACCCCGTTTGATATTCCTTTTATGCGAAACACTGAAATAGGCAAAAAACAACAATATGGGTTGGGCCTCCGGTTAATAGATTAGTCCCAAAAATGATATAAAAGTGTATAGTAAAGCCCATAAACATCCAAAACAGGTAATATAATAGCATGGAACAATAAAAAATTATAGATACGTTGGAGACGTATCGAGCATTCCCAAGCTTAATTCCTGCTCGTCCTCGAGTAGGTAAATGATAAAAAAACAAATTTTTTGATGTGGAATGCTACCTAGCATATTTCACAATGTAACTTTCTTTATTGTGGCATGAATGTTCAGATCCAAATGATTCAAAATAAAAGTTCATTTTGACATAAAAATAGTAATACTTCAAGCATACTAACAAGTTATCATGTCTTCTCAAAATAGCATATCCAAAGAAATCTTATCCCTACAAAATCATATAGTTAGGCCATGCTTCATTTTCGTCACACAAAATACTCCCATCATGCACAACCCCAGTTTCAGCCAAGCAATCGGTTCATACTTTTTAACGCGCTTCAGCTATTTTAACTCTCATGCAATACATGAGCGCAAGCCATGTATATAGCACTATGGGTGGAACAGAATATGATGATGGAGGTTGTGTGGAGAAGACAAAAAAGGAGAAAGTCTCACGTTGACGAGTCTAATCAATGGGCTATGGAGATGCCTATCAATTGATGTCAACATGAGGAGTAGGGATTGCCATGCAACGGATGCACTGGAGCTATAAATGTATGAAAGCTCAACAACAGAAATTAAGTGGGTGTGCATCCAACTTGCTTGCTCACGAAGACCTAGGGCATTTTGAGGAAGCCCATCATTGGAATATACAAGCCAAGTTCTATAATAAAAAGTTCCCACTAGTATATGAGTGTGACAACATAAGAGACTCTCTATCATGAAGATCATGTTGCTACTTTGAAGCACAAGTGTGGAAAAAGGATAGTAACATTGTCCCTTCTCTCTTTTTCTCTCATATATATATATATATATAATATTCTCTGGCTTCTTTGGCCTCTTTTTTTATTTGGGCTTCTTTGGCCTCTTTTTTTATTTGGGCTTCTTTGGCCTCTTTTTTTTAAAGTCCGGAGTCTCATCTCGACTTGTGGGGGAATCATAGTCTCCATCATCCTTTCCTCACTTGGGACAATGCTCTAATAATGAAGATCATCACACTTTTATTGATTTACAACTCAATACTTAGAACAGATATGCAATGAATCAAGAGCGACATGTATGAAAGAATTATGAAGGTGACCTTGCCACAAATACGATGTCAACTACATGATAATGCAAAAGCAATATGACAATGATGGAGTGTGTCATAATAAACGGAACGGTGGAAAGTTGCATGGCAATATATCTCGGAATAGCTATGGAAATGCCATAATAGGTAGGTATGGCGGCTGTTTTGAGGAAGATATAAGGACGTTTATCTGTGATAGAGGATATCATATCACGGGGTTTGGATTCACCGGCAAAGTTTGCACCAACTCTCAAGGTGAGAAAAGGCAATGCACGGTACCGTAGAGGCTAGCAATGATGGAAGGGTAAGAGCGCGTATAATCCATGGACTCACATTAGTCAGAAGTTTATTAGCCCTCGAAGCAAAGTACTACTACGCATGCTCCTAGGGAAAGGGTTGGTAGGAGTTAACCATCGCGTGATCCCGACCTTCACTCATAAGGAAGGCAATCAAAGAGCACCCCATGCTACAAATTTGTTACACAACTTTTACGATACGTGCATGCTACGGGACTTGCCGACTTTAACACAAGTATTTCTCAATTTCATAATTACCCAACTAGCATGACTCTAACATTACCACCTTTATATCTCAAAACAATTATCAAGTATCAAATTGATCATAGTGTTCAATGCACTTTCTATGATAGTTTTTATTATACCCAACTTGGATGCCCATCATTCTAGGACCAATTTCATAACCATAGCAAATACCATGCTGTTCTAAAAGACTCTCAAAATAATATAAGTGAAGCATGAGAGTTCATATATTTCTTCAAAATAAAACCACCGTCGTGCTCCAAAAGATATAAGTGAAGCACTAGAGCAAATGACAAACTACTCCGAAAGATATAAGTGAAGATCAATGAGTAGTCGAATAATTATGCAACTATGTGAAGACTCTCTAACAATTAAGAATTTTAGATCTTGGTATTTTATTCAAACAACAAGCAAAAAAAAAATGACAATTCAAGGATAGCACACATCATGTGAAGAAGCAAAAACTTAGGTTCAACTAATACTAACGATAATTGTTGAAGAAGAAAGGTGGGATGTCTACCGGGGCATCCCCAAGCTTGGATGCTTGAGACTTCTTGAAATATTATCTTGGGGTGCCTTGGGAATCCCCAAGATTGATCTTTTATGTCTCCTTAATTCCTTTTATATCACGGCTTCCCTACATCTTAAAAGCTTCATCCACACAAAACTCAACAAGAACTCGTGAGATAAGTTAGTATAAACCAATGCAAAAACTTTATCATTCTCTACTGTAGCAAATCACTAAAATTATTATTCAACATTGCATACTAAATGCCTCTGCATATTTAATACTCCTATCCTCAAATAGAATCATTAAACAAGCAAACATATGCAAACAATGCAAACATAACAGCAATCTGCCAAAACAGTACAGTCTGTAAAAAATGCAAGATTCATCATACTGCCATAACTCCAAAAATTATGAGAAAAATGCTACACTGTATAAAATTTATCAGATCTTATTTTTCAAAAAGTTTCAACAATTTATCATATTCTGACTTTTCTAGGGAATTTTTGCAACATCGATAAACTTTCTGTTTTCAAACAGCAACAAGTATACTTGCAAAATAAGCATGGTAAAGGCTATCCTTGACATTTTTATTGAAAATATAGATGCAAAAAATTATTCTAAATAACAACAAGAAAACACTAACAAAAGAAAATGACGCTCCAAGCAAAACACATATCATGTGGTGAATAAAAATATAGCTCCAAGTAAAGTTACCGATCAACAAAGACGAAAGAGGGGATGCCATCCGGGGCATCCCCAAGATTAGGCTCTTGGTTGTCCTTGAATATTACCTTGGGGTGTCTTGGGAATCCCCAAGCTTAGGCTCTTGCCACTCCTTATTCCATAGTCCATCGAATCTTTACCCAAAACTTGAAAACTTCACAACACAAAACTCAACAGAAAACTTGTAAGCTCCGTTCGTATAAGAAAATAAATCACCACTTAGGTACTGTTATGAACTCATTCTAAATTCATATTTCTGTAATATCTACTCTATTTCAACTTCTCTATGGTTCATACCCTCCGATATTACTCATAGATTCATCAAAATAAGCAAACAACACATAGAAAACAGAATCTGTCAAAAATAGAACAGTCAGTAATATGTACCATTGGAATACTTCTGTAACTCCAAAAATTCTTAAATAAATTGGTGGACGTGAGGAATTTGTATATTAATCATCTGCAAAAATAATCAACCTGAAATCACTCTCCAGTGAAAAATGGCAGCTAATCTCATGAGCGCAAAAGTTTCTGTTTTTTACAGCAAGATCGCAAAGACTTCACCCAAGTCTTCCCAAAGGTTCTACTTGGCACAAACACTGACTAAAACATAAAACCACATCTAACCACAGGTTAGATGATTTATTTATTACTAAAAAGGAGCAAAATTCAAATAACAAAAATAAAATTGGGTTGCCTCCCAACAAGCGCTAACGTTTAACGCCCCTAGCTAGGCATGATGATTTCAATGATGCTCACATAAAAGATAAGAATTGAAACATAAAGAGAGCATCATGAAGAATATGACTAGAAAATTTAAGTCTAAACCACTTCCTATGCCTAGGGATTTTGTCATCAAACAACTTATGGGAACAATAATCAACTAGCATAGGAAGGCAAAACAAGCATAACTTCAAGATTTTAAGCACATAGAGAGGAAACTTGATATTATTGCGATTCCTACAAGCATATGTTCCTCCCTCATAATAATTTTCAGTAGCATCATGAATGAATTCAACAATATAACCATCACATAAGGCATTCTTTTCATGATCTACAAGCATATAATTTTTATTACTCTCCACATAAGCAAAATTCTTCTCATTCGGAATAGTGGGAGTATCATAAGAGACTCGAATACTATAAATTGTTTCCACATTAAAAGAGTAATGTTCAGAAAAAGGGTAATCATAATCATGACAAGTTTTATAAATATAATTTATAGCATAAGTTTCATCACAATAATCATCATAAGTAGCAACTTTGTTCTCATCATAATCAACTGAAACCTCTTCCAAAATAGTGGATTCATCACTAAATAAAGTCATGACCTCTCCAAATCCACTTTCTTAAATATTATAAGATTCAACACCCTCCAAAATAGTGGAATCATTACTTCCTAGAGTTTACACTCTTCCAAACCCACTTTCATCAACATAATCATTATAAATAGGAGGCATGCTTTCATCATAATAAATATTCTCATCAAAACTTGGGGAACTAAACATATCATCTTCATCAACATAGCATCCCCAAGCTTGTGGCTTTGCATATCATTAGCATCATGGGTATTCAAAGAATTCATACTAACAACATTGCAATCATGCTCATCATTCACATGTTTTATGCTAAGCATTCTATGTAATTCTTCTTCTAGTATTTGAGCACAATTTTGCTTCCCATCATTTTCACGAAAGACATTAAAAAGATGAAGCATATGAGGCAACCTTAATTCCATTTTTTCGTAGTTTTATTTTATAAGCTAAACTAGTGATAAAACAAGAAACTAAAAGATTCGATTGAAAGATCTAAAGATATACCTTCAAGCACTAACCTCCCCAGCAACGGCGCCAGAAAAGAGCTTGATGTCTACTACACAACCTTCTTATTGTAGATGTTGTTGGGCCTCCAAGTGCAGAGGTTTGTAGGACAGTAGCAAATTTCCCTCAAGTGGATGACCTAAGGTTTATCAATCCGTGGGAGGCGTAGGATGAAGATGGTCTCTCCCAAGCAAGCCTGCTACCAAATAACAAAGAGTCTCTTGTGTCTCCAACACACCCAATGCAATGGTAAATTGTTTAGGAGCACTAGTTCGGCGAAGAGATGGTGATATAAGTGCAATACGAATGGTAGATATAGGTTTTTGTAATCCGAAAATATAAAAACAGCAAGGTAACTAATGATAAAAGTGAGCGTAAATTGTATTGCAATGGTAGGAAACAAGGCCTAGGGTTCATACTTTCACTAGTGCAAGTTCTCTCAACAATAATAATATAATTGGATCATATAACTATCCCTCAACATCCAACAAAGAGTCACTCCAAAGTCACTAATAGCAGAGAACAAACAAAGAGATTATGGTAGGGTACGAAACCACCTCAAAGTTATCCTTTCTGATGGATCTATTCAAGAGTCTGTAGTAAAATAACACGAAGCTATTCTTTCCGTTCGATCTATCATAGAGTTTGTACTAGAATAACACCTTAATACACAAATCAACCAAAACCCTAATGTCACCTAGATACTCCAATGTCACCTCAAGTATCCGTGGGCATGATTATACGATATACATCACACAATCCCAGATTCATCTATTCAACCAACACAAAGTACTTCAAAGAGTGCCCCAAAGTTTCTACCGGAGAGTCAAGACGAAAACGTGTGCCAACCCCTATGCATAGATTCCCAAGGTCACGGAACCCGCAAGTTGATCACCAAAACATACATCAAGTAGATCACGTGAATATCCCATTGTCACCACAGATAAGCACGGCAAGACATATGACAACCCACAAGTGTAGGGGATCGCAACAACTTTCGAGGGTAGAGTATTCAAGCCAAATTTATTGATTCGACACAAGGGGAGCCAAAGAATATTCGCAAGTATTAGCAGCTGAGTTGTCAATTCAACCACACTTGGATAACTTAGTATCTGTAGCAAAGTATTTAGTAGCAAAGTAGTATGATAGTAATGGTAACAGTGGCAAAAGTAAAGATAACAGTTTTGTAGTAGTTTTAACAGTAGCAACGGAAAAGTAAATAAGCAAAGCACAATATGTGAAAAGCTCGTAGGCATTGGATCGACGGTGGATAATTATGTCGGATGCGATTCCTCATGTAATAGCTATAACATAGGGTGACACAGAACTAGCTTCAGTTCATCAATGTAATGTAGGCATGTATTCCGAATATAGTCATACATGCTTATGGAAAAGAACTTGCATGACATCTTTTGTCCTACCCTCCCATGGCAGCGGGGTCCTAGTGGAAACTAAGGGGTATTAAAGCCTCCTTTTAATAGAGTACCAGACCAAAGCATTAGCACTTAGTGAATACATGAACTCCTCAACCTACGGTCATCACCGAGAAGTATCCCGATTATTGTCACTTTGGGGTTGTCGGATCATAACACATAATAGGTGACTACAGACTTGCAAGATAGGACCAAGAACTCACATATATTCATGAAAACATAATAGGTTCAGATCTGAAATCATGGCACTCGGGCCCTAGTGACAAGCATTAAGCATAGCAAAGTCATAGCAACATCAATCTCAGAACATAGTTGATACTAGGGATCAAACCCTAACAAAACTAACTTTATTACATGGTAAATCTCATCCAACCCATCACCGTCCAGCAAGCCTACGATGGAATTACTCGCGCACGGCGGTGAACATCATGAAATTGGTGATGGAGGATGGTTTATGATGACGACAGCGACGAATCCCCCTCTCCGGAGCCCCGAACGGACTCCAGATCAGCCCTCCCAAGAGATATTAGGGCTTGGCGGCGGCTCCATATCGTAAAACGCGATGAAACTTTCTCTCTGATTTTTTTCTCTGTGAAACGGAATATATAGAGTTGGAGTTGAGGTCGGTGGAGCATCTGGGGGCCCACGAGATAGGGGGAGCGCCCAGGGGGAGGGGGCGCGCCCCCCACCCTCGTGGACAGGGTGTGCCCCCTGGCCTTGATTCTTTCGCCAATATTTTTTATATTTTCCACAAGAACTTTTGTTTTTTGCACAATAAACAACATCATGGCAGTTCTGCTGAAAACAGCGTCAGTCCGGGTTAGTTTCATTCAAATCATGCAAGTTAGAGTCCAAAACAAGGGTAAAAGTGTTTGGAAAAGTAGATACGTTGGAGACGTATCAACCCCCAAGCTTAAACATTTTCTTGTCCTCAAGCAATTCAGTTGATAAACTGAAAGTGATAAAGAAAAACTTTTACAAAAATCTGTTTGCTCTTGTTGGTGTAAATATGTAAAGCCAGCATTCAAGTTTTCAGCAAAGATTATGAACTAACCGTATTCACAATAACACTTAGGTCTTATGTTTACTCATATCAATGTCATAATCAACTAGCGAGCAATAATAATAAATCTCGGATGACGACACTTTCTCAAAAAAATCATAATATGATATAACAAGATGGTATCTCGCTAGCCCTTTCTGAGACCACAAAACATAAATGCAGAGCACCTTTAAAGATCAAGGACTGACTAAACATTGTAATTCATGGTAAAAGAGATCCAGTCAAGTCAAACCCAATATAAACTAATAGTAATGCATGCAAATGACAGCATGCTCTGCAGCGGGTGCCCTTTAATAAGAGGGTGATGACTCAGCATAAAAGTAAATAGATAGGCCCTTCGCAGAGGGAAGCAGGGATTTGTAGAGGTGCCAGAGCTCGATTTTGAAATAGAGATGAATAACATTTTGAGCGGTATACTTTCACTGTCAACGCAACAACTATGAGATGGCGATATCTTCCATGCTACATACATAATAGGCGGTTCCCAAACAGAATGGTAAAAGTTTATACTCCCCCACCACCAACAAGCATCAATCCATGGCTTGCTCGAAACAACGAGTGCCTCCACCTAGCAACAGCCCTGGGGGAGTTTTGTTTAATTATTTTGATTTGCTTTGATCTTTTTGATCATGGGACTGGGCATCCCGGTTACCAGCCATTTTCTCGTGAATGAGGAGCAGAGTCCACTCCCCTTGAGAATAACCCACCTAGCATGGAAGATACAGACATCCCTAGTTGAAACGTGAGCTGCTCGAGCATACAAAACAGAATTTCATTTGAAGGTTTGGAATTTGGCACATACAAATTTACTTGGAACGGTGGGTAGATACCGCATATAGGAAGGTATGGTGGACTCATATGTAATAAATTTGGGGTTTATGGAGTTTGGATGCACAGGCAGTATTTCCGCTTAGTACAGGCGAAGGTTAGCAAAAGACTGGGAAGCGACCAACTGAGAGAGCGACAACAGTCATGAACATGCATTAAAATTAATCTACACCAGGTCCAAGCATGAGTAGGATATAATCCACCATGAACAAAGACATCATGAAGTCTATGTTGATTTGTTTTCAACTACATGCATGAACATGTGCCAAGTCGAGTCACTCAATTCATTCAAAGGAGGATACCATTCCATCATACCACATCATAACCATTTCAATAGCATGTTGGCATGTGTCGGTGTCAAAACCGGCGGACCTCGAGTAGGGGGTCCCGAACTATGCGTCTAGGCGGATGGTAACAGGAGACAAGGGACACGATGTTTTTACCTGTGTTGGGCCCTCTCGGTGGAGGTAAAACCCTACTCCGCTTGATTGATATTGATGATATGGGTAGTACAAGAGTAGATCTACCACGAGATCAAGGAGGCTAAACCCTAGAAGCTAGCCTATGGTATGATTGTTGTTCGTCCTACGGAATAAAACCCTCCGGTTTATATAGACACCGGAGAGGGCTAGGGTTACATAGAGTCGGTTACAATGGTAGGGGATCTACATATCCGTATCGCCAAGCTTGCCTTCCACGCCAAGGAAAGTCCCATCCGGACACGGGACGAAGTCTTCAATCTTGTATCTTCATAGTCTTGGAGTCCGGCCAATGATGATAGTTCGGCTATCCGGACACCCCCTAGTCCAGGACTCCCTCAGTAGCCCCTGAACCAGGCTTCAATGGCGACGAGTCCGGCGCGCATATTATCTTCGGCATTGCAAGGCGGGTTCCTCCTCCGAATAATTCATAGAAGATTGTGAACACCAGGATAGTGTTCGGCTTTGCAAAATAAATTCCACATACCACCGTAGAGAGAATAACATTTACACAAGTTCAATCTGCTGACGTATTTCGTGGCATGACGTCACACCACGGCCAAGCCTTTACTCGAATCGTTTTTATTGTTCCACCTCAGCATGTTTAGCGAAGCGGTTTCCTTGGCACATCTTGTCAAAGCAGAGATCGTGTCCCCTTATTCCGAGATTCTCATCAATACGAACGTGAGTAACCCCGTGCGCGTTCGCTGGCACGCCTCCATCGGCGAGTCCCAAACGGTCACGGGGACGGCTCTTGGTATTCAACCCCTTTATAACGAGACCAAGGCCTGTTCCTTTTCTTCGATCTCAATCGAATCCGCCCTTCGCCCCGAGTTCCAACACCCGAAGCTCCAGATTCAGGCGCTTCAGACCTTCGACAATGTCCGGCTCCGACCTGCAAGGCCGGTGGATGCCTTCATCTGTCACGAAAGAAGACGTGCTAAAGCTGAGAGACGCCAGGTATCTAACCGGCGAAATTTCACATAGGCTGCCCGCCCAAGGGCAAGTCGTTCCCACTCCTGAGCCTGAACAGAGCGTGGTGTTCGTGTCTCACTTCCGTCGGGGTTTAGGCTTCCTGATGGACCCCTTCGTGAGGGGGCTCATGTTTTATTACGGGCTGGAATTCCATGACTTGGCTCCGGAGTCCATCCTCCACATCTCAATGTTCATTGTTGTATGTGAAGCCTTCCTCCACCCACCCCTCACTTCGGACTGTGGCTCAAGACCTTCAACGTGGAGCCGAAGATGATTGAGGGGCGGCAGGCAGAGTGCGGAGGAGCAGTTATAAGCAAGAGGGTTGACGCTCCATGGCCCGAGGGCTTTTTCCAAGAGGAGCTTAGTTTGTGGCAATGGGAGTGGTTCTACATCACCGCTCCCAGGGGCACCAGATGGGTGGCGCCGCCTGCCTTTCGCTCGGGCCCTCCATAATGGTTGGCGTCATGGGTCAACAAAGGGATTGGCTGGGGGCCGTCCAAGGACGTACCACTATTGCAGGGCTGTATTCGAGATCTCCAAGAGAGGGAGATCAATCTGGTTGTAGTGGCGCAGGTCATGCTGCTCCGGCGCCTTCTGCCCTGCAAACGTCGCCCCCTCCGCCTGTGGGAGTTCAATCCAAAGGGACCGCGAGCTCTCCAACACTTCATGGGCGCGACACCCATGGAGATGTATAAACTATTCTTCGGATCACAAGAGATGTGTCCGGACTTGACCGAGGACGCAGGTCTGAGCTGCAATCGCCCGGATACTCAAGTAAGTAGTCATGTGCCCGGACATGCTTATCCGTACATTTATCATGAACTTGCCCTCTAAAGAGCCGTCCCTTGAACAGGAATGGATAGCAAAAAGCAAAGCTAATAAGGTGTCCGGCCCCCCTCCCTGAGACCACGCCGGATCCTGTGTTAGCCAAGATGCTGGAGGCTGCACCCTCGGAAGAGGGCGAAGGGGGGAACAGGAAAGCTACCGCCTCCGCTAAGGAGGCTCTTAAGGAAGGGGGGATCGAGAATCCCCCCTCCAAGGGGAGAAGAGGACCGCTTCTGAAGGTCTGGAGGTCAAGGCCTCAAAGCGGGGGAAGAAATCTTCACCAAAGGGTCCTGCGCTGGGAGGAGCCCCGGCCGCACAATTTTCCCCAGGAAATCAGCCCTCTAGCGAGCCGTAAGTAGAAAGGGGAGTTTTGTAATAAGGGACATCCCTGTTTGTATTTCTGATGATAAACGAAGTTCTTACCTTGTAGTTCGGATCTCAGCCCTTCTCAGCAGAGCTCATCTTCGGGGGATCTTCGTCCGGAGATGATGGAGAGCAAAATACCTCCATCTGCTGCACCGTCAGGCAGGGCGAATGACCCTGAGGTGTCGTCGCGGAGGGTTTCCCCGAGTCCGGCGGGGCCGGAAAGTTCGGCACCAGCTGGTGTACGGCCGGAGGAGCTGAAGGATCTGCTCGGGCGGGCGTCTATCTCAGAAGATCACCGTACGTTAATGGGTACGGTGATTGAAAGAATTTCATCCGCTGAGAGTGGGTTGCATGAGGCCGTCAGAAGTTTACTGACAGGGTTTGAGGTCGTGAAAATTATATACCTTCTGACAGTTTTGCACATAGAGTGCGCCGTGTATAGATAGTAGCCCCTGAGACTCGGTACGGTGTCAGAAGCGACAGCGTGCCGAGGATCATAATCTCAGTTATAAGATGTCGCCCTTCCTATTCAGGTGGCGGAGTGTTCGGTGGCCAGCCGGACTGATAGATTTGCTGAACTGAAGCGGCAACTTGACGTTGCGGATGCGGACATCGCGCTGGTCAATAAGCGACTTGACGAGTCGCAAGGTATGTGGCTTCTCCGCGGACACCTGGTAAGGGAGCTTGACGCCCATGCCTTACTACATGTATGCTTAATGCAGATGATGCCGCTGCTATGGAGGACCTTCGGGCAGAGCTCGCCCGAGCCAAGGAGCAAGCCAGAAAAAGTGATGCGGCTGCCTTGAAGGCGGCCGAAGAGCTAAAAGCGAGAACAGGCTGCTCACTGCCAAAGCAGGGAGGAAATCGCCAAGATGGCCGTGGAGCTGAAGGATGCTACCGACCGCTGCGAGTTTATTAAAATGGAACGTCGAGCGGAACAAGAGGACCTGAAGAAGGCCACCTCCGAAGCCAAGGATGCCCGCTCCACGATGAGAGGTATAAAGGAGGAGCTGCGTCAGGCCGGGGATATTGTGGCTGGAAAGCCCTTTCTGCTGCGTAGGAAGTTCACGGATCCGAAGTATGCTCAGTTGGGCCAGTTGTGCGGTGCGAAGGATGCTTATCTGAATTTGCGGCGAGTGCCGCAGACGCAGTCGCACACTTCCGAGGCCAAAAGGATCACGGAATGGAAGAGCTTTTTTGGTCGCAATTCCATAGTCCGGATCGTCCACTTCCGTTAACCGATCGGTTAGCCGAGTGGGCTGAGCTGAATAGGTTGTCCGGTCTTGCCATGAAGGATGTCGTGGCCCATTTGTGGCCGAAAAGGCCTGAGCCGAAGAGTTATTTTGGCTTGGTGGAGCAGTTTCTTGATGCGGTGCTGCATATCGAGGCGATAAAGTGGTCGGCATGCATAGAGGGTGCACGGATGGCTCTCGCCCGTGTAAAAACATACTGGGCACAGATGGAGGCCACCGGCGTTGCGTCCCGGGATTCGGGCAGAAGCCGATTTCCGGCCGAGCACTATTTTGAGGAAGTCCTGGAGGGCGCTCGTTTAATAGAGACGCAGTGCTCGAAAGATGTTATGTTCAAATGACATGTATGATTTGTGAAACCATGTTTCAAATATAATATATGGGCTTTTTATACTTGTGCATTCAAGTGTTGAAATACCTCCTGTGCGGCCGTTTAACGTATATTTGTATATAACCTGAAGGATGGCAGTCTTCGGCTTCGGCCCCCACGCACATAGTGCGGGGGTGTTTGCAAGAAAAGCGCATTTTCACACTTAATCCAACGTCTTGGTCCTGTGAAGGAGGTGATTGCGTGGCAAACTAGGCAACCGGACTATAATGCTTTATCACTTTCACTTAGCCATATGAGTTTGATGGTGGGGCTACTATATAGCCCCTAGGGGCACGGCACTCCCCGAATTTCGGGGCGCGTACGTGCCTGACCGGGAATCGGTCCTTCGTTAAAGCGAAGGAATTCTAAACATTCCGGTGGTCGATCGAGTGGTTGACCAGTCTCTCGCTATATCATGACAGTCAGTTTTCGGCTTTCTCTACTGAGGTGCTCACGGGCGAACCGGGCACAATCGCAGATAGTTCTCCGGTGCCGCGTTAGCCGATAGAGCGGGCGTAAGGCAGCAAAACACGAGTCGAGCAAACCCAACATTTGACCAAAGACATGATTCGGAGCTGATGCATATAAGGCCTAACTCGAGACGCCGAACACTCCCTAAGGTATTCGGTCTTTATGAAAATGGGCAAAACAATGCCCTAAGCCCCTAGTGTCCAGGTACGCGCAAAAATTTCTGACGCAGCCGATGCCAAAACGCCAGCTTCCTCCTCGGTTATGGTGAGAAACCGGGGGATGTGTATCAACAAGAGACAGTAAGAAAGGTTTACGCAGGGTCTTAATCTGAAAAGAATCCTTGCAACGGGTCCCTACTGCATGTCTGCGCCTGTGTCTCCGTTGTGCCGTATCCTGGATGGGCGTAGCACGGTGTTCATCTGTAAAAGAGAAGAACTTAGTTTGGATCGTGCGAAAATGTATGAACAGAGTATGAGTCGAAAAACGAATAAAATTGAGCTTTATTGTCTCTTATTGTACATGCGTGCAACCCCTTGTAAGGGTGGACGTGGCTAGTAAGCCCCTTGTTTATTTGTGCCGGACTCGCCTAACGTGTCCGGGATCTGGATGGCATGTTTGGGTGCTTTGATCAGCAAAGCCGGATTAATGTGTGGTTGTCAAGGCAGTCTCACTTTCTTCCTTATTTCAAGGAACACTCAATGTTTCCCTTTAATGAGATGATGCCGCGTGGACCGGGCATTTTAAGTGTAAGAGATGCATAGTGCGGTATTGCGTTAAAGCGAGTGAAAGCTTCACGCCCCAATAGTGCTTGATAGCTACTTTTAAATGGGGTGATGTGGAAGACTAACTTTTCGCGACGGGAGTTGTCGGATGAGCCGAACACAACTTCTAGTGGTAGGGAGCCCGTACAATGGGCATATGGGCCTGGCATCACTCCTTTGAAGGAAGTGTTGCTATGGCGTATTTTGGTTGGGTCTATCCCCATTCTGCGGATTGTACCCTGATATAATAGGTTTAGATCACTGCCCGCCGTCCATTAGGACTTGTGTAAATTGTAGTCCGTCGATTATAGGATCTAATATCAGGGCAGTCCATCCTACGTTCCGGATACTTCCGGAGTAGTCCTGATGGTCGAAAGTGATTGGTTTTGACATCCAATGTCGGGACTCCACTGGGGTGGACCGTGCGGTGCGTATTTTAATGGGCGCCGCTCTATTTTGGCCTGATGTCACATGAAGTGAGTTTACTGTTTTGACCTCTTGTGGGAAATTCCTTTGTTTGTCGGTGCTCTGCTTGTGGAGTTCGTCAGCGTCCTCACTTGGTGTTTCGAGCCCCTTGTGTTCGGCATTAAGTCGGCCGGACTGTTTGAAGACCCAACAATCTCTGTGGGTATGGTTTGCGTGCTTCCTGAGGTTGTGGATTTGGCATATCTTGTCCAAGATTTTGTTTAGGTTGGATAGCTCGTCATTGTTGTCCTTGAGAGGCAGTGTTTTGTTGTTCTGCCGAGAGCTTTTGAACCCGGCGTTGACTGCCGTGCTCTTTGGGCCATTTCCCTTAGTCTGGCGCTGGTCCTTTCTGTGTCGTGGTTTTCCATTTCCATCCCTGACCTCGGATGTACTTGGGTCGCTGGTGCTGCATCTTGCTAGCCAGCTATCCTCTCCCGCGCAAAAGCGGGTCATGAGGCTTGTTAGTGCGGCCATTGTTCTTGGCTTTTCCTGGCCGAGGTGTCTGGCGGGCCATTCATCTCGGACGTTATGTTTGAAGGATGCTAAGGCTTCGGCGTCCGAACAATCGACTATTTGGTTCTTTTTGGTGAGGAGTCTGTTCCAGAATTTGCGGGCTGACTCTCCGGGCTGTTGAGTTATGTGACTTAAATCGTCTACATCCGGAGGGCGGACATAAGTCCCCTAGAAATTTGCCCAAAACGCATCCTCGAGCTCTTCCCAACTTCCAATGGTATTTTCTGGGAGGCTTTTGAACCAATGCTGAGCTGGCCCTTTGAGCTTGAGGGGTAAATATTTTATGGCGTGGAGGTCATCTTCTGTGGCCATATGTATGTGCAGGATGTAATCCTCAATCTAGACTCCGGGGTCTGTTGTTCCGTCGTATGCCTCTATGTTTACGGGCTTGAATCCCGCCGGAAGTTCATGATCCAGCACCTCATCGGTGAAACATAGGGGGTGTGCAGCGCCCCTGTACTTGGGTGTGCCGTGATTGTCGAATACTCGACGTGTTGTGTTGCTTTCTGGAGCTTGCTTTCTTGGTCCATAAATGGACCTGACCGGGCCATCCTCTTTGCGAGGGCCCTTATATGGATCACGTGCCGGCTTGTGTGCGGCGCCGCTTGCTGCTCTTTGTTTATCATGTGGTCATCTATCCGACTGGGCGGCCTCTTTGTTTTTTGATTGTGGGGGCTCTACGGCCTCCTCGTCAAATTCGGGCAGTAGTTTGCGCTTCGGGTAGCTTTTTGCTTGGCGACTATCGCTGTATTTGTCTGCGGTCCTGAGTACTTTGCTCCATCTCATTCTGAGTGCGTCTTCCGCTGTTTTGAGCTTTCGCTTCTGCTTCTTCAGACTTCGTGCAGTGGTGATGAGCCTTTTGTGGAGGTTCTTCTGCTCTAACGATGTGTACGGCGTGAGATCGTCCGGACTGTTGTTTTCACCGGGGACGGAGTGCTTATCCAATTCGCCCTGTTCAGATGGTTGTTCAGGGGCATGTTCGTCGTCCACCGGTTCGCCTTGCTCTATGGCTGGGTCTGTGTGGGTGATGTCGTTGTCGAGGCGGGACTTTTGGCGGCGCTTGCGTCGCTGTTTCGGCTGTTTTTCGAGGGAATTATCCTTTGCAGCGTCCCGTTGTTCCTCGTTATCGCTTCCTTCAGGTGTGTCCACCATATATACATCGTGAGTTGAGGTGGTCTTCGATTGCCTCGTAGGCCCCGGTTCTTGGTCATCTCCAAGATAAATCGCCCACACCGTCGATGTCTTCGGAGTCGAAGTCTAGCATATCGGCTGAGTTATCGACAGTGGCTATAAGGTGGGTGGTGGGTGGGTTTTGAATTTCTTCGTCGTCCGCATCCCAACCGTCCTCGCCATAATCCGGCTAGGGCTCTCCTGATAGAGAGAGATACTTTAGCGAATTCAGGATGTCGCTGAAAGGCGAGTGCCGAAAGATGTCCGCAGCGGTGAACTCCATGATCGGCGCCCAATCGGATTCGATTGGCCGGGGCGCGGAAGGTTCGGGGTCCAGCGGGGAGTCTGGCACCTTGGAGTCACGAGCTTCACAAGGGACAGGGTCGGTATTCGGCTCTATCGCCATAGAGGTAGCGGCCCCCGAGGCGGTGTCCAGCCACACATCCTCGATCGGCGTAGACGGCTCCGAGCTAAGGGTTGGAGCGGACTCTGGTGCGGCCTCCAGGGCACTGTCCGGCAGCAGAGCTAAATCATGCCCATCATGACAGTGCGGCGTGCTCGGCTGTGGCTCGAATTCATCGAAGATCAAGTCTCCGCGGATATCGGCCGTATAGTTCAAACATCCAAATCGACTCGATGGCGGGCGTAGCTTCGATCTGCTCCGGATGGCTGCTTAATTGCCCGATGCAAAGCCGTCGAATACGAAGATCTGTCCGGGGAGAAAAGTCTCACCCTGTACCACGTCGTTGTTGACGATCGAAGGAGCCATCGGGCCTATAGGTGACGACACAGAGGAACTCTCAATGAAAGCACCAATGTCGGTGTCAAAACCGGCGGATCTCGGGTAGGGGGTTCCGAACTGTGCGTCTAGGCGGATGGTAACAGGAGACAAGGGACACAATGTTGTTACCTAGGTTCGGGCCCTCTCGGTGGAGGTAAAACCCTACTCCTGCTTGATTGATATTGATGATATGGGTAGTACAAGAGTAGATCTACCATGAGATCAAGGAGGCTAAACCCTAGAAGCTAGCCTATGGTATGATTGTTGTTAGTCCTCGGACTAAAACCCTCCGGTTTATATAGACACGGAGAGGGCTAGGGTTACACAGAGTCGGTTACAATGGTAGAAGATCTACATATCCGTATCGCCAAGCTTGCCTTCCACGCCAAGGAAAGTCCCATCCGGACACGGGACGAAGTCTTCAATCTTGTATCTTCATAGTCTAGGAGTCCGGCCAATGATGACAGTTCGGCTACCCGGACACCCCCTAGTCCAGGACTCCCTCAGCATGCAAGGTAAACCATTATAAACTCATAGCTAATTAAGCATGGCATAAGCAACTATAATCTCTAAATGTCATTGCAAACATGTTTTATTCATAATAGGCTAAATCAGGAACGATGAACTTATCATATTTACAAAAACAAAAGAGGTCGAGTTCATACCAGCTTTTCTCATCTCAATCAGTCCATCATATATCGTCATTACTGCCTTTCACTTGCACGACCGAACGGTGTGTATAATAATAATAGTGCACGTGCATTGGACTAAGCTGGAATCTGCAAGCATTCAATTCAAGAGAGAAGACAAGGTAATATGGGCTCTAAGTTAAATCAATAATCATGCATATGAGAGCCACTAAGCATTTTCATTATGGTCTTCTACTCTCGACCCCCAAAGGAAAGAAAAGAAAAGAAAACTATTTACACGGGAAAGCTCCCAACAAGCAAAAAGAAGAACGAGAAATATTTTTGGGCTTTCTTTTAATTACTACTACAAACATGGAAATTAAACTAACTAATTTTTTTGGTTTTCTTAAAGTTTATCAAACACACAAGAAGAAAGCTAGAAAAAGAAATTAAACTATCATGGACAATACAATGAAAGAGTATGAGCACCGATAACTAGAATAGTGTGTGAACATGAATGTAAAGTCGGTGAGAAATACGTACCCCCCAAGCTTAGGCTTTTGGCCTAAGTTGGTCTAATGCCAAGGATAGCCTGGCGGATATCCGAAGTTATAACCGGGATCGTACTGAGATGCAGCAGCCAATGCCTCCTGAGCTGCGGCATGTTGGCGAGCTGCCTCCGCTATCCCCTCGTGTTCGGCTGCCTCCTCCCTGGTAACAACATATCTTCGTTTTGCCTAGTAATCAAAAAGGGAAGGATCAGGGAGAGTAACATGGACAGCGCGACGTTTGTCAAAGATTAGTCGATACTGGAGGAATTGTTCATTCCTCAAAAGAAAACGATGTCTGACCATCGCGTCATAATCTAAATAAGCGGGAGGCAACTCCATATCTCCCTCACGTGGAGATATACCAAGATAATAAGCAAGACTGGTCGCATAAATTCCTCCAAACAAATCTCCAGGTATACCATTATAATGCAACCTAAGTGCAACTATTGCCCCCAAGTTGTAATCTTTATTACCTAAAACAACACTCTTGAGGACACAAAGATCAGGGACACACATGTGACATGCTTCATCTTTACCGTTAATGCATCTACCAATAAAGAGAGAAAAGTAATGTATAGCAGGAAAATGAATGCTCCCTATGGTAGCTTGTGCTATGTCTGTAGATTCTCCCACAGTGATACTAGCGAGAAAGTCTTTATATTCAGATTTGTGGGGTTCATGAACATTGCCCCACTGCGGGAGTTTGCAAGTAGTAGTAAAACCTTCTAGGTCCATGGTATAAGATTCATCATAAATATCAAACAGGACATTCTGAGAATTACGCGAAGATGTAAATTTAAATCTTCTCATGAATGAATCAGTCAATTGGTAGTACTGAGGACACTTATCTTGTATGAAGTCCTCAATATTGGCATTACGCACATACACGTCAAATTCATCCTTGATGCCTGCATTAACCAAAAACTCTTCTGATGGCCATTCACAAGCCCGCACTTCTGCGTCCCTTGGTGGTTCATCGTCTTGCTCACGCATAGCACGCCTAGGTCCTCTCTTTGTTGAGGAACCACTTGGTACATTCTCCTAGACATATTTCTTTCTCTGAAAAATTTCTAAAATTTTTAGTAACTTCAAAATAAAAGTGAATCAAATGAAACAAGATTGGTAGCAACTACTCCCACAAGTGCCTAGAGCCTATATCATGCATTAGAATTACTTGGGACCTCATAAATTTGGCATGCAAGCTCAAGAACAGAGTCACCTATGCAGCAAAAATTTGCAATGAATAAAGCACTAGAACAAAAACTAATTTTACCATTGGAGGAGTCACATACCAAGCAACAATCCCAAAGCAGTTTTGTGAATGAAGCATTGAGAAAGGAGATCGAAAATCGCAACAAAATGAGCTAGAACTCGTGCTTGAGCTGGATGGGGATTTTTTGGGAGGAAGATGGAGTGTGTGGGTGCAGGAATAAGTGGAGGGGGGCCACCGTGGGCCCACGAGATAGGGGGTGCGCCTAGGGGTTGTGGGCGCGCCCTCCACCCTCGTGGCCAGGTGCTTGCCCCCTGTTGTGTTCTCAGTGCCTAAATGCCTCAAATATTCCATAAAAAATCATACTAAATTTGCAGGGCATTTGGAGCACTTTTATTTTCGGGATATTTTTTTATTGCACGGATAATTCAGAAAACAGACATATAATACTATTTTTTGCTTTATTTATTCTAAATAACAGAAAGTAGAAAGAGGGTACAGAAGGTTGTGCCTTCTAGTTTCATCCATCTCATCATCATCAAAATGAATCCACTAACATGGTTGATCAAGTCTTGTTAACAAGCTCATTCTGAATAACATGGAACCGGAGAAATTTCGAATAACACTAGGTTACCTCAACGGGGATATGCACATCCCCAACAATAAGAATATCATACTTTTTCTTGACAGTAGGAAGAGGAAATTCAAAACCTCCAATAATAATAGTTGGAACTTTTCCAATAGAATTGATGTTATGAACTTGAGGTTGTTTCCTCGGAAAGTGTACCGTATGCTCATTACCATTAACATGAAAAGTGGCATTGCCTTTGTTGCAATCAATAGCAGCCCCTGCAGTATTCAACAAGGGTCTACCAAGGATAATCGACATACTATCGTCCTCAGGAATATCAAGAATAACAAAGACCGTTAAGATAGTGACATTTGCAACCACAACAGGCACATCCTCACAAATACCGACAGGTATAGGAGTTGATTTATCAGCCATTTGCAAAGATATTTCAGTAGGTGTCAACTTATTCAATTCAAGTCTACGATATAAAGAGAGAGGCATAACACTAACACCGGCTCCAAGATCACATAAAGCAGTTTTAACATAATTTCTTTTAATGGAGCATGGTATAGTTGGTACCCCTGGATCTCCAAGTTTCTTTGGTACTCCACCTTTAAAAGTATAATTAGCAAGCATGGTGGAAATTTCAGCTTCCGGTATCTTTCTTTTATTTGTAATGATATCCGTCATATATTTAGCATAAGGGTTTACTTTAAGCATATCAGTTAAGCGCATACGTAAGAAGATAGGTCTAATCATTTCAGCGAAGCGCTCAAAATCCTCATCATCCTTTGTCTTGGATGGTTTAGGAGGAAAAGGCATGGGTTTCTGAACCCATGGTTCTCTTTCTTTACCGTGCTTCCTAGTAACAAAATATCTCTTATCATAATGTTGATTCTTTGATTGTGGGTTATCAAGATCAACAACATGTTCAATTTCTACATCATTATTTTTGCTAGGTTGAGCATCAACATGAACATTATCATTAACATTACCCCTAGGTTCATGTTCATCACCAGATTGTGTTTCGGCATCAGAAATAGAAATATCATTGGGATTCTCAGGTGTGTCTATAACAGGTTCACTAGAAGCATGCAAAGTCCTATCATTTTTATTTTTCTTCTTTTTAGAAGGACTAGGTGCACCTACATTATTTCTCTGAGAATCTTGCTCAATTCTCTTAGGGTGGCCTTCAGGATACAAAGGTTCCCGAGTCATTCTACCAGTTCTAGTAGCCACTCTAACAGCAAAATCATGTTTACTATTTAATTCATCGAGCAAATCACTTTGAGCTTTAAGTACTTGTTCAGCTTGAGTGGTAACCATAGAAGCATATTTGCTAATGAGTTTAAGTTCACCTTTAACTCTAGCCATATAATCACTCAAGCATCCAATCATGAAAGCATTATTCTTTAATTCTCTACCAACATAAGCATTAAAGCTGTCTTGTCTAGCCATAAAGTCATCAAATTCATCTAAATATTGGCTATGAAATTTAGTAGACGGGATTTCAACTCTATCATATCTATAGAGAGAATTTACCTTTACTACCTGTGTCGAGTTGTCAAGACCATGTGTTTCTTCAACAGGCGGTATATTAAGACCATATATTTCTTCAATAGGAGGTAAATTCTTAACATCTTCAGCTTTAATACCTTTTTCTTTCATTGATTTCTTTGCCTCTTGCATTTCTTCAGGACTGAAAAATAGAACACCCCTCTTCTTCGGAGTTGGTTTAGGAATAGGCTCAGGAGTTGGCTCAATTGGCTCAGGAATTAGCTTAGGAAGAGTCCAATTATTTTCATTAGTCAACATATTATTCAATAGTAATTCAGCTTGGTCGACCATTCTTTCCCTGAAAACACAACCAGCACAACTATCCAAGTGGTCCTTGGAAGCATAGGTTAGTCCGCTATAAAAGATATCAAGTATTTCATTTATCTTAAGAGGATGATCAGGCAAAGCATTAAGTAATCGGAGAAGCCTCCCCCAAGCTTGTGGGAGACTCTCTTCTTTGATTTGCACAAAATTATATATTCCCCGCAAGGCAGCTTGTTTCTTATGAGCGGGGAAATATTTAGCGGAGAAGTAATAAATCATATCCTGGGGACTACGCACATAACCAGGATCAAGGGAATTAAACCAAGTTTTAGCATCACCCTTTAATCAGAACGGAAATATCTTAAGGATATAATAATAGCGGGATTTCTCATCATTAGTAAACAGGGTGGCTATATCATTTAACTTGGTAAGATGTGCCACAACAGTTTCAGATTCATAGACATAAAAAGGATCAGATTCAACCAAAGTAATTATCTCAGGATCAACAGAGAATTCATAATCCTTATCAGTAACACAAATAGGTGAAGTAGCAAAAGCGGGGTCAGGATTCATTCTAGCATTAAGAGATTGCTGCTTCCATTTAGCTAATAACTTCTTAAGATCATATCTATCATTGCAAGCAAAAATAGCTCTAGCAGCTTCTTCATCCATAACATAACCCTCAGGAACAACATGCCAATCCATACTTAGGGGGAGAACCTTCATCATCACTATCATCAATAATTTCATCTTCAATAATTTCATTCTCTCTAACCCTAGCAAGTTGTTCATCAAGAAATTCACCTAATGGCAAAGTTGTATCAAGCACAGAAGTAGTTTCATCATAAGTATCATGCATAGCAGAAGTGGCACCATCAATAACATGCGGCATGTCAGAATTCATAGCAGTAGCAGGTTTAGGTGTCGCAAGCTTACTCAAAACAGAAGGAGAATCTAGTGCAGAGCTAGATGTCAGTTCCTTACCTCCCCTCGTAGTTGAGGGAAAAATCTTAGTTCTTGCGTCTTTCAAGTTCTTCATAGTGATCAGCAGATATAAATCCCAAGTGACTCGAAGAATAGAGCTACGCTCCCCGGCAATGGCGCCAGAAATTAGTCTTGATAACCCACAAGTGTAGGGGATCGCAACAGCTTTTGAGGGTAGATTATTCAACCCAAATTTATTGATTCGACACAAGGGGAGCCAAAGAATATTCTCAAGTATTAGCAGTTGAGTTGTCAATTCAACCACACCTGGATAACTTAGTATCTGCAGCAAAGTATTTAGTAGCAAACTAGTATGATAGTAATGGTAACAGTGGCAAAAGTAAAGATAACAGTTTTGTAGTAGTTGTAACAGTAGCAACGGAAAAGTAAATAAGCAAAGCACAATATGTGAAAAGCTCGTAGGCATTGGATCAGTGATGGATAATTATGTCGGATGCGATTGCTCATGTAATAGCTATAACATAGGGTGACACAGAACTAGCTCCAATTCATCAATGTAATGTAGGCATGTATTCCGAATATAGTCATACGTGCTTATGGAAAAGAACTTGCATGGCATCTTTTGTCCCACCCTCCCGTGGCAGCGGGGTCCTAGTGGAAATAAGGGATATTAAGGCCTCCTTTTAATAGAGTACCGGACCAAAGCATTAGCACTTAGTGAATACATGAACTCCTCAAACTACGGTCATCACCGAGAAGTATCCCGATTATTGTCACTTCGGGGTTGTCGGATCATAACTCATTATAGGTGACTATAGACTTGCAAGATAGGATCAACAACTCACATATATTCATGAAAACATAATAGGATCAGATCTGAAATCATGGCACTCGGGCCCTAGTGACAAGCATTAAGCATAGCAAAGTCATAGCAACATCAATCCCAGAACATAGTGGATACTAGGGATCAAACCCTAACAAAACTAACTTGATTACATGGTAAATCTCATCCAACCCATCGCCGTCCAGCAAGCCTATGATGGAATTACTCACGCACGGCGGTGAGCATCATGAAATTGGTGATGGAGGTGGTTGATGATGACGATGGCGACAAATCCCTCTCTGGAGCCCCGAGCGGACTCGGATCAGCCCTCCGAGAGAGATTAGGGATTGGCGGCGGCTCCGTGCACTGTAAAAAGCGATGAAACTTTCTCTCGATTTTTTCTCCATGAAACGGAATATATAGAGTTGGAGTTGAGGTCGGTGGAGCATCAGGGCTCACGAGACAGGGCGCGCCCGGGGAGGGGGCGCCCCCACCCTCGTGGATGTGGTGCGGGCCCCGGCCTTGATTCTTCGCCAAGATTTTTATATTTTCCAAAAGTTATCTCCGTGGATTTTCAGGTCATTCCGAGAACTTTTGTTTTCTGCACAATAAACAACATCATGGCAGTTCTGCTGAAAACAGCGTCAGTCCGGGTTAGTTTCATTCAAATTATGCAAGTTAGACTCCAAAACAAGGGCAAAAGTGTTCGGAAAAGTAGATACATTGGAGACGTATCAACATACATCAAGTGTTCTCAAATCCTTAAAGACTCAATCCGATAAGATAACTTCAAAGGGAAAACCTAATCCATTACAAGAGAGTAGAGGGGGGGGGGGGAAACATCATAAGATCCTACTATAATAGCAAAGCTCGCGATACATCAAGATCGTGCCAAATCAAGAACACGAGAGAGAGAGAGAGAGAGAGATCAGACACATAGCTACTGGTACATACCCTCAGCCCCGAGGGTGAACTACTCCCTCCCTGTCATGGAGAGCGCTGGGATGATGAAGATGGCCACCGGTGAGGGATCCCCCCTCCGACAGGGTGCCGGAACAGGGTCCCGATTGGTTTTTTGTGGCTACAGAGGCTTGCGGCGGCGGAACTCCCAACCTATGGTGCTCCTGGATGTTTCGGGGTATATGGACATATATAGGCGAAAGAAGTCGGTCAGGGGAGCCACGAGGGGCCCACAAGGGTGGGGGCACGCCCAGGGGGTAGGGAGCGCCCTGGACCCTCATGGCTTCCTCGAAGCTTCCCTGACGTCTACTCCAAGTCTCCTGGATTGCTTCTGTTCCAAAAATAACTCTCCCGGAGGTTTCATTCCGTTTGGACCCCGTTTGATATTCCTTTTCTGCGGAACACTGAAATAGGCACAAAAATACAGCAATATGGGTTGGGCCTCCGGTTAATAGGTTAGTCCCAAAAATGATATAAAAGTGTATAGTAAAGCCCATAAACATCCAAAACAGGTAATATAATAGCATGGAACAATCAAAAATTATAGATATGTTGGAGACGTATCAGGCATCAACACATGAGTAGGTGGTTCTCTCAGAAAATGAATGCTGGAAGTGTAGGCACGATCTGATGGCTTTCCTCCACGAATGAAGAGAGTGTGGAGGGGTATATATAGCTTCCACACAAAATCTAACCGTTACACACAACTTACCAAACTCGATGGGACCGAATTAGAAAACTCGGTCAGACCGATTTAGTTCATAATGTGACCGTTAGGCATTTCCGTGGGACCAATATGATCAACTCGGTGGGACCGATTTGCAAGGGTTAGGGTAGAATCTCATCTCAGTTTGACCGATTACACAAACTCGGTGGGACCGATTTTTGTAATAAGCAAAACAGAGAGTTGGTCAAGCAAACTTGGTGGGACCGATTGCATATCTCGATGAGACCAAAATGTTATGAAGGGGAAATAGAGAGTTTGCATTGCAAACTCAGTGGGACCGATCGCTCATCTCGGTTAGACCAAAACGTTATGAAGGGAAATAGAGAGTTTGCAATCCCATCTCGGTGAGACCGAGATCCCTATCAGTGAGACCGAAGTGACTAGTGTTTCTGGCAGTGGCTATGTCAAATAAACTCGGTGGCACTGGATAGATCAAATCGGTGGGGCCGAGTTTGAATTTTTGGTATGGGACATATGTGGATGTGAGAAAGTGGTTGAGGGCTTTGGAGCATATCACTAAGCACTTTGAGCAAGCAAGCCATTAAGCAACACCTCATCCCCTTTTAATAGTATTGGCTTTCCTATGGACTCAATGTGATCTTGGATCACTGAAATAGAAAATTTACAGTCCTGAGCTTTGAGCTTGAGCCAATCCTTTGTCCTTAGCATCTTGAAGGGGTTCCACATCCTCTTGTCCATGCCACTCCACTATTGGACTTATCTGAAATATACTAGATAAAGGTATTAGTACAACAAGAGATATGTTGACATTAATTACCAAAATCACCCAGGGAGCACTTGTGCTTTTAATCTCCGCCTTTTTGGTAATTGATGACAACATACATCAAAGCTTTAGATAAAGATATAGAGAAAGGCAGGTAAAGCTATGGAAGAACATGTAACATCTATAGGCTCCACCTACATGTATGCAATCATGTAAATATGGAGCATAAGAGCATGTGAGTGCATAATCATGACAGAGCAAGCAATGAGTTACATGTATCTTGGCTATATGCATCAGAGCAAATGATGTGAATATAGGAAATTTACATTCATGCTCATGAGTCCTTCTTGCAAACAATATGTACATCAGCAAGAGATCCTCATGCACATGAGTGTGATGCATATACTTACCTTGTGGTCTTGAGCTAGCTTTCGAAGAGATGAACCTGAGTAAACAAGGTTAGACAACACAGAAACATCTACTAAACAGAGCAAGAGCAGCAAACCACAAGAGTACCAAGATTGGGATGACATGTAGAGAGTGAGTACTAGGTACTCTATTTGAGTGTAGACATGTCCCCAAAGGTAAAGATATGCAATGAATTCGAGGATTTCCTTCCCTTAGATGTCTTGCTCCCCCTGAATCTTATATGGGATACTGGGAGAAGATAAGGAATAGAAAATCAGATCAAAGCAAACACATAAAAACATGAACATGCCTTTCCCCTCTAAAGACATGTGACTCTCTCCTCTTTTCATACCAAGCATCTGGGGTCTCTCTTTGATGTGATTATTTATCTCTCGTTCCCCCTTTTGATATGATTAAGCTTTGATGTGAGCTCTCTCTCCCCCTTCGACATCAATTTCCAAGAAGGGTTCTTCTGGAGTGTGAGTGAAAATAGGTTTGGTCCTTGAGTCACATAGCAAAGTAGCAGGGAAAAATAAGGTACTGGTAGAGGAAAAGAATCATCAAGTAGAGCTGGAACAGAATGCAGGAAGCAAATGACAAAGTGTCTCCTCAGCATTTGAAATCGGTAACACCGAGTTGTTTTCTTCGGTGGCACCGAGGTGATTCGGTTTGACCGTAAGAGACAGACTGGTGTGTCCGAGTTCATTACAGAGATGAAGCACTTGTCACCTCAGCTCACTAAGAAAATAAGATCTCACAAGGATTTGCAGGGAATTAACTAAAAGATTTGCAAAGAATAGGATACAGGGAATGCAAAACAGAAATTAAAAAGAAAAGAAATCTAGATGATTTTTTTGAAAAGGGAAGCAAATATGCATGAGACAAATGCAAGAACAAGGAAAAACACTAGAGAACTTCATCTAGAATTGGTCGGTGAGAAAGTCACCTATGTTAGAGTATATTGACTTTGGAGTCAAGTGAAGACACTTGATCATATGTCATACTCATCGTTTAAGCTCAAAATGGGGTTGCCATTTTTCGTTTAAGCATTTTGATGTATTCACATCTTGTTGAGCTGCTTTGACCCATGACTTGGTGTAAAGCTTCTCTAAGATGGAATAACATACCTTGGGTGGTGGTGTTGATCTTGATCATGTAGTTGAACTTGTGTGGAATGACCAAGGTTGATGTAGTTCATTGGGAGCACCACTTGTAATTGGAGTTCATCTACCTACATGAATTAGTTTTGCAAGGAGGAGCAATTGTGTATCCAAAGTGTCAATCATGAAATACGATACCAAAAGAAATTATATATATATATATATATATTGTCAAAGGATATGTTTGAAGGGTTTCATGCTTCCTTGTCTTCAACCACCGTATTGTAGAGACTTGGTGATGTAGAGATTGCTCAAGATGTGAGTGAGTTTCAATCTCATAGATTTAGATTCATACAAGTACCTACAAGGGTTAGATAACATGCAAGGGTGCAAATATATCCAAGACATATGAGTATCATCATAAGAGAAATATCAAGGATTAGTCATAGGCTCATGCCTTGCATGTATCCAAATGGAGTTCCTACTCCAAGCTTGAAGCATCAATGATGTTCAATTCACCTCGCAATCGGCAAAATACTTTCTCATCAAGCGGTTTTGTGAATATATCCGCTAATTGCTTATCGATACGAACATGCTTAAGGTTAATGCCATCTTTAGCAACATGATCTTGAATGAAATGACGACGAACCTCAATATGCTTAGTTCGAGAATGTTGCACCGGATTGTGAGCAATCTTAATAGCACTTTCATTGTCACAAAGCAATGGAACATGTTTCACATATACCCCATAATCTTTAAGAGTTTGGGTCATCCAAAGTAATTGATGTTGGGGAACGTGGTAATTTCAAAAAAATTCCTACGCACACGCAAGATCATGGTGATGCATAGCAACGAGAGGGGAGAGCATTGTCTATGTACCCTCGTAGACCCAAAGCGGAAGCGATCACAACGTAGAGGAAGTAGTCGTACGTTCTCCTCGCGATCCGACCGATCTCGGCGCCGTTACTCCGACGCCCCCGAGTTCTTGACACACGTACAGCTCGATGACGTCCCTCGTACTCGATCCAGCCGAGTGTCAAGGAGAGTTCTGTCAAGACGACGGCGTGGTGGCGATCTTGATGTTCTATCGCGCAGGCTTCGCCTAAGCTTCATGACGATATGACCGAGGTGGAATATGGTGGAGGGGCACGCACACGGCTAAGGAACGATCCGTAGATCAAACTTGTGTGTTCTAGGGTGCCCCCTGCCCCGTATATAAAGGAGGAGGGGGAGGTGCGGCCGCCCAAGGAGGCGCGCCGGAGGAGTCCTACTCCCAGGAGTAGGACTCCCCCTTCCTAGTTGGAGTAGGATTGGGGGAGGGAAAGAGGAAGGGCGCCGCCCCTTCCTGTCCTATTCGGACTAGGGGGGGCGCGCGCCTGCCTGGCCGCCCCTCTTCCTTTCCCTCATGGCCCACTAAGGCCCATTAACCCCGGGAGGGTTCCAGTAACCCCGGTACTAAGAAAAATCGATTTCACGGAACCATTCGAACTCCAAATATAGGCTTCCAATATATCAATCTTTATGTCTCGACCATTTCGAGACTCCTCGTCATGTCCGTGATCACATCCGGGACTCGAACTTCTTGGTACATCAAAATACATAAACTCATAATAACTATCATCGAAACCTTAAGCGTGCGGACCCTACGGTTCGAGAACAATGTAGACATGACCAAGACACGCCTCCGGTCAATAACCAACAGCGGGACCTGGATGCCCATATTGGCTCCTACATATTCTACGAAGATCTTTATCGGTCGGACCGCATAACAACATCGTTGTTCCTTTGTCATCGGTATGTTACTTGCGAGATTCGATCGTTGGTATCAATACCTAGTTCAATCTCGTTACGCAAGTCTCTTTACTCGCTCGTAATACATCATCTCACAGCTAACTCATTAGTTGTAATGCTTGCAAGGCTTAAGTGATGTGTATTACCGAGAGGGCCCAGAGATACCTCTCCGACAATCGGAGTGACAAAACCTAATCTCGAAATCGCCAACTCAACATCGCCTTTGGAGACACCTGTAGTACTCCTTTATAATCACCCGATTACGTTGTGACGTTTGGTAGCACCAAAGTGTTCCTCCGTAAGCGGAGTTGCATAATCTCATAGTTACGAGAACATGTATATGTCATGGATAAAAGCGGTAGCAACATACTAAGCGATCGTGTGCTAAGCTAAGGGAATGGGTCATGTCAATCGATCATTCTACTAATGATGTGACCTTGTTAATCAAATAACAACTCCTTGTTCATGGTTAGGAAACATAACCATCTTTGATTAACAAGCTAGTCTAGTAGAGGCATACTAGTGACATCTTGTTTGTCTATGCATTCACACATGTATCATGTTTCCGGTTAATACAATTCTAGCATGAATGATAAACATTTATCATGAAATAAGGAAATAAATAATAACTTTATTATTGCCTCTAGGGCATATTTCCTTGATCTCCCACTTGCACTAGAGTCAATAATCTAGATTACATAGTAATGATTCTAACACCCATGGAGTCTTGGTGCTGATCATGTTTTGCTCGTGGAAGAGGCTTAGTCAACGGGTCTGCAACATTCAGATCCGTATGTATCTTGCAAATCTCTATGTCTCCCACCTGGACTAAGTCCCGGATGGAATTGAAGCGTCTTTTGATGTGCTTGGTCCTCTTGTGAAATCTGGATTCCTTCGCTAAGGCAATTGCTCCAGTATTGTCACAGAAGATTTTCATTGGACCCGATGCACTAGGTATGACACCTAGATCGGATATGAACTCCTTCATCCAGACTCCTTCATTAGCTGCGTCCGAAGCTGCTATGTACTCCGCTTCACATGTAGATCCCGCTATGATGCTTTGTTTAGAACTGCACCAACTGACAGCTCCTCCGTTTAGTGTAAATACGTATCCGGTCTGCGATTTAGAATCGTCGGATCGGTGTCAAAGCTTGCATCAACGTAACCGCCACGATGAGCTCTTTGTCACCTCCATATCGAGAAACATATCCTTAGTCCTTTTCGGTATTTGGGATGTTCTTGACGCTGTCGATGATCCACTCTGGATTACTTTGGTACCTCCTGCTAAACTTATAGCAAGGCACACATCAGGTCTGGTACACGAGATTGCATACATGATAGAGCCTATGGCTGAAGCATAGGGAACATCTTTCATTTTCTCTCTATCTTCTGCAGTGGTTGGGCATTGAGTCTTACTCAATTTCACACCTTGTAACACAGGCAAGAACCCTTTCTTTGCTTGATCCATTTTGAACTTCTTCAAAATTTTGTCAAGGTATGTGCTTTGTGAAAGTCCAATTAAGCGTCTTGATCTATCTCTATAGATCTTAATGCCCAATATGTAAGCAGCTTCACCGAGGTCTTTCATCGAAAAACTCTTATTCAAGTATCCCTTTATGCTATCCAGAAATTCTATATCATTTCCGATCAGCAATATGTCATCTACATATAATATCGAAATGCTCTGAGCTCCCACTCACTTTCTTGTAAATCTGAGGCTTCTCCAAAAGTCTGTATGAACCCAAATGCTTTGATCACACTATCAAAGCGTATATTCCAACTCGAGATGCTTGCACCAGTCCATAAATGGATCGCTGGAGCTTGCACACTTTGTTAGCTCCTTTGGATCGATAAAACCTTCGGTTGCATCATATACAACTCTTCTTCCGTAAATCCATTCAGAATGCAGTCTTTACATCCATTTGCCAAATTTCATAATCATAAAATCGGCAATCGCTAACATGATTCGGACGGACTTAAGCATCGCTATGGGTGAGAAGGTCTCATCGTAGTCAATCCCTTGAACTTGTCGAAAACCCTTTGCGACAAGTCGAGCTTTGTAAACGATAACATTACCGTCGCGTCGGTCTTCTTTTGAAGATCCACTTGTTTTCTATTGCTTGCCTACCCTCGGGCAAGTTAACCAAAGTCCATACTTTGTTTTCATACATGGATCCCATCTCGATTTCATGGCCTCAAGCCATTTTGCGAATCTGGGCTCACCATCGCTTCTTCATAGTTCGTAGGTTCATCATGATCTAGTAGCATGATTTCGAACAGGATTACCGTACCACTCAGTGCGGATCTTACTCTGGTTGATCTACGAGGTTACGTAGCAACTTGATCGAAGTTTCATGATCAACATCATCAACTTCCTCACTACTTGGTGTAGGTGTCTCGAAACTGGTTTCTGCGACAAACTACTTTCAAGTAAGGGAGAAGGTACAATTACCTCATCAAGTTCTACTTTCCTCCCACTCACTTCTTTCGAGAGAAACTCCTTCTCTAGAAAGGATCCATTTTAGCAACAAATGTCTTGCCTTCGGATCTGTGATAGAAGGTGTACCCAATGTCTCCTTTGGGTATCCTATGAAGACACATTTCTCGATTTGGGTTCGAGCTTATCGGGTTGAAGTTTTTCACATAAGCATCGCATCCCCAAACTTTAAGAAACGACAACTTTGGTTTCTTGCTAAACCATAGTTCATAAGGTGTCGTCTCAGCGGATTTCGGCGGTGTTCTATTCAGTGTGAATCGGCCGTCTCTAGAGCATAACCCCAAAAGCGATAGCGGTAAATCTGTAAGAGACATCATAGATCGTACCATATCTAGTAAAGTACGATTCGACGTTCGACACACCATTAAGCTGTGGTGTTCGGGTGGCGTAAGTTGAAACTATTCCACATTGTTTCAAATGTAGACCAAACTCGTAACTCAAATATTCACCTCCACGATCGGATCGTAGAAATTTAATTTTCTTGTTACGATGATTTTCAACTTCACTCTGAAATTCTTTGAACTTTTCAAATGTTTCAGACTTATGTTTCATTAAGTAGATATACCCATATCTCGCTTAAGTCATCTGTGAAGGTGAGAAAATAACGATATCCGCCACGAGCCTCAACATTCATCGGACCACATACATCAGTATGTATGATTTCCAACAAATCTGTTGCTCTCTCCATAGTACGGAGAACGGGTTTTAGTCATCTTGCCCATGAGGCACGGTTCATAAGTGCCAAGTGATTCATAATCAAGTGACTCCAAAAGTCAATCAATATGGAGTTTCTTCATGCGCTTTAATCGATATGACCTAAACGCCGATTGCCACAAATAAGTTGCACTATCATTATCAACTCTGCATCTTTTGGTTTCAACATTATGAATATGTGTATCACTACTATCGAGATTCATCAAAATAGACCACTCTTCAAGGGTGCATGACCATAAAAGATATTACTCATATAAATAGAACAACCATTATTCTCTGATTTAAATGAATAACCGTCTCGCATCAAACAAGATCCAGATATAATGTTCATGCTCAACGCAGCACCAAATAACAATTATTTAGGTCTAAAACTAATCCCGAAGGTAGATGTAGAGGTAGCGTGCCGACCGCGATCACATCGACTTTGGAACCATTTCCCACGCGCATCGTCACCTCGTCCTTTGCCGGTGTTAAGCAATCCGTAGTCCTGTTTGAGTTGCAAATATTAGCAATGTAACCATTATCAAATACCAGTGCTCTGCGAGCTCTAGTAAGGTACACATCAATAACATGTATATCACATATACCTTTGTTCACCTTGCCATCCTTCTTATCCGCCAAATACTTGGGGCAGTTCCGCTTCGATGACGGTCGCTTGCGGTAGAAGCACTTAGTTTCAGGCTTAGGTCCAGACTTGGGTTTCTTCTCTGAGCGACAACTTGCTTGCTGTTCTTCTTGAAGTTCCTTCTTCTTCCCTTTGCCTTTCTTCTTGAAACTAGTGGTCTTATTGACCATCAACACTTGATGCTCCTTTTTGATTTCTACCTCCGCAACCTTTAGCATTGCGAAGAGCTCGGTATAGTCTTTACTAACCCTTGCATATTATAGTTCATCACGAAGCCTTTGTAGCTTGGTGGCGGTGATTGAAGAATTACATCAATGACACAATCATCCGGAAGATTAACTCCCAATTGTGTCAAGTGATTGTAGTACCGGACATTACGAGTATGTGCTCACTAATGTAACTATTCTCCTCCATCTTGCAGCTATAGAACTTATTGGAGACTTCATATCTCTCAATCCGGGCATTCTGTTGGAATATTAACTTCAACTCTGGAACATCTCATATGCTCCATGACGTTCAAAACGTCGTTGAAGTCCCGGTTCTAAGCCGTAAAGCATGGCACATCGAACTATAGAGTAGTCATCACTTTGCTCGCGGACATTCATAACATCTGGTGTTGCTCCAGTAGCAGGCCTGGCACCCAGCGGTGCATCCAGGACGTAACTCTTCTGTGCAGCAATGAGGATAATCCTCAGGTTACGGACCCGTAAACATCGAATCTTACGATGGCACAACAGACCCCGCGGTTTGGATCGAAGAATATCTTCTCCACATCCATATGGCCCGCGGTGATGATCTCCATGCCATCAAATATCTCCCACTCAAGCTTAAAGGACCAGCTTGGCATTGGCTAAATAGCTTGCCCGCAGAGTCAATTGGGTGCTGGGAAGACCTGGAAGCCGCATTTCTCGACAACTTCCAGGGCACGTATGTGCGACCACCAGACGCCGACGACCTAAGCCACATTATTCAGCAGCCAGATGAATCGGCCAGACAATTCTGGACACGGTTCTTGACAAAGAAAAACCAAATCGTCGATTGTCCGGATCAGAGGCCCTTGCAGCCTTCAAACATAACATCCGGGACGAATGGCTAGCCCGCACAGGGCGGGAAAAGCCGAAATCCATGGCAGCCCTCACATCGTTAATGACCCGCTTTTGCGCGGAGAGGACAGCTGGCTAGCCCGTAGCAACAACCTCCGTAAAAATTCGGCGGTCCGGATACCAAGGACAACAACGGCAGTCACATCGAAGCAAAAACAAAGCGCCGCGTGCTTGGCGGCGATAAGGAGGATCTGGCGATTAATGCCGGATTCGAGGCTCTAAACCGGTCGTGGAAGAAGCCATTCAAAAGAACCACTCCGGTCCGACCAATCTGGACCGAATACTCGACCGCTTATGCGGATACATGGCACCTCTGAAAAGCCAGCTAACCACACCAATAGAGATTGCTGGGTGTTCAAGCAGGCCGGCAAGTTAATTGCCGAACACAATGACAAGGGGCTAAACAGCGACGACGAGGAAGAGACCCGACCGCCGAACAACAGAGGACAGAAGGGTTTCCCCCAACAAGTCTTGACGGTGAATATGATATCTGGGACCCACATACCCAAGAGGGAGAGAAACGCGCACTAAGGGGCGTCTATGCGATGGAGCGATCGCCCCAAAGTTCAATCCATGGTCCTCTTGTCCGATCACTTTCGATCGAAGAGACCATCCGACCAGCATACGCCATGGTGTATTCGCCGCATTGGTTTTAGACCCAATCGTCGATGGATTTCACCTCACGAGAGTCCTGATGGACGGTGGCAGTAGCCTGAACCTGCTTTATCAGGATACAGTGCGCAAAACGGGCATAGACCCATCAAGGATTAAACCTACAAAGACAACCTTTAAAGGTGTCATCCTGTGAGTGGAAGCCAATCTATGCGAGCTCACCACACCGAAGTGGTCTTGGATCCCGGATAATTTCCGGAGTGAAGAGTTAATCTTCGACATAGTCCCGTTTCGCAGTGGCTATCACGCTCTGCTCGGACGAACCGCGTTTGCAAAATTCAACGCGGTGCCGCATTATGCCTACCTAAAGCTCAAGATGCCAGGCCCTCATGGAGTCATCACGGTCAATGGAAATACGGAACGCCCTCCGAGCGGAGGAACATACAATGCTCTCGCGGCAATCTGAGCAGCCTTCTATGGCAATTCTCAAGTCCGGCGGTTAAAAAGCGGACACAAGAAAGCGCCCGAGCAATGCCAACCAAGACCACTGGCGCGATCGAGCCGCGCAGAGCAATGCGGCCCCAACCTCGCCAGCGCCAAGACGATCGCAAGAATAACACTCGCGTACACCATTACGCTTTGGAGATACCATGGGCGCAGGGAAAGGGGCACGATCACAATGGACCCAGAGTGCGGCTCGACCACACCAGGGGCTCGCAAGTGTGCCCCCCTTCTTTTCTTTTTCACTTTACTACTTTGTGTACACAGGTCTCCGTTAAACAGAAGCCCTGTCCGGTGGCAAACCTGCCGAACTCATGATGCAACAGTCAGGGACTAAAGAAGGCCGCGACGAACACTCAGGTGGTCTCAATTACGAGCATTAAATTCGATTATATACACCAAGTCTGCAGCTCATCCCTGGAGGGGGACATGTTTATTTAGTCCAAATCCCTTGCCTACCACACTATTTGTATCAGTCCGCTCTACTAGCAGACTTTCTTTCATAAATAATGCAGCACCTCTTTATTTGCAATTGCATTACGTTTTATATATATGTTCATTACATGACATCTTGCACCCGTATATTTTGGTACGGCCGTATACGCCAGGGGCTTCTGTTCCCCAATTTATGGTGTGATAAAGTCCGAACACTTTCACAAGTGTGGCACCCCGAACTTATAGCATTATATGAATCAGCTCCGAATCATGTCTTGGGTCAATAGTTGGGTTTGCCGGCCCCACGTTTTGGTGCCTTACGTTCCGTTCAGCCGGCTAAGGTGGCCTTTGGGAGAACCACTGCGATTGCGCCCGATTGAGCCGGGTTAACGCCTCGATGGAAAGCTAAAACCGGCGGCATGATAAGGCGAGAGACCTGTCATTGTTCGAGAGGTTTTTCGGTCCATAAAGACTCACGCCGCCGAGCGAAGTTCGGATCTTGTCAAGCGAAGGCGTGGATAGCGCCGGATTCGGTCTTCGAATACCGGGGCTTCACTAAATTTAAAATTATAGAATTCTATGGCTAAGTGAGAGTGTTCAAGCACTATAAGTCTGGTCGCCTTGTTCGTTGTGTTGGCGCCTCCTAGATGGACCCAACAATGGGAACAAGAGTGCTCAAGTTTATCGAACACCCCAAGCACTTGTGGCTTGGGGTTGAAGCCAACGACTTGCCATCTCTCGATTTTACAAGCGGCCGCATGAAGGTAATATTTTAAATTAAACAAGCGTTGCTCATGGCGCATAGGAACGAAGTTTTCAGCGCCGAGGATAAATACACGAGTTCACTCAAAGATTACATCTCGGGAGCACTCATCCGCAATATCGCGAGCTCCCTTCAGACAACTTTATAATACCGCTCCGGCATGCGATGCTCCTTGCCGGCGGCGGCGGATCCGTGAGAAGCTTCTCGCATCCGGTTGCCCCATTGCACCTTTATGCGGGCAAGGGCCCGACAGCGCCTTCAATACAAAGGAGCGCTTGATCACATCCACTGGGGCATGCATCCAACAGCCGCCAGACGAGGCCAAAGTAGCTTCGTGCATGGCCTGTCCAGCCATGGTGGACTATGAGGCCCTTCATGGCCTCCTAAGCTACCTTGTGGAGTTCGACCGGCTGCTTCATTTGGTCGCTTGGGGGCACGGATGGCGGCCTCGGCGATCTTGAGACCGAAGACCATCTCCGTCGAGCTCCCCTCCTCGCCACGATAGAATGCGGCGGCATTAGACGCACTACGCGGCAGATCTGCAAACGCCCCTGGAGAGCTCCGAATTCGGGTAAGTATGCGGTAATTCACATTAACATGCCTGCTTTGCATGAAAAACGCCTTACCCGCCGCTATCTTCTTTATGTCCTCAACTTCCCGAAGGGCCCTTTGGGCCTTGGCCTTGGTGGACTTGGCACTTTCGAGAGCCGAGGCAAGCTCGGACTCTCGAGCCTTGGAGTCACGCTCCAAACTCTCATGCTTTTCCATGAGAGCTTGGAGCTCTTGCCGAACTTCCGCCACCCGTGCCTCTTGCTTTTCTCGCTCAGCCCGTTCCGCGGCCGATTATGCGTCGACGCGGACACAAGATCCTTCGTGGCTGCCACCTCGTTAGTGGCCCCTGCAATACACATATTATCCTTGTTAATATTATTTGCAACCAAAACCCTTTTCTGTAAGGTACTTATTCAAAGAGGTGTTACTCATCTTCTTTTTCCTCGAGCTGCTTCTTTGCATGGCCGAGCTCTTGCTCGGACCGCTCGAGATCCTTCTTCAAGACGTCGACCTCCGCCGTTAGTGCGGCAGAGGTCAGCAAAGACAGACACTGCAAACCCATATTGACATATTTTAGGCAACCCTGCGTATATCTTGTTAGATCCTCATCCGACTTTTCTTTCCGAACACCGAACTAAGCATCGAGGGCTACTGTCTATGCGGTATTACATTACATAATTTTAACCTCTTACCTCAAAGCTTTGTTAGAAGGCTGCTGCGAGCTTCGGTCGGCCCGCTCTTAGCGAGCTGAACCTTCTCAATCACCGCACTCATGATAGTGTGGTGTTCTTCCTCGATGGAAGCGCCTTTAAGCGCCTCCAGCAGAGTTATCCGGCGCCTCGGTTGGGCGGAGGCCGGCGGCGTCATGATCTGCCCTTCTTCGAAGGGCCGCTTGCGGACTCTGGAACCACTACGGGTTCCGATGTGGAGTCCGCACGAAGTCCGGAGGTTGCTGGCGGCGCCCCGAGCCTTCTCCGATGGGTCCCTTTCGGGATCCCACCTCGGCGTCCTCGTCGGTGGCGTGAGGCGAGGCGGTCGGGATGGAATTCACATCCGACGAGGCCAAAGACCCGCTTGATGAAGCGGGAAGATCATCATCGGCGGACTACGGACGAACGCGGCATTAGAAGGACACTACGCGACGAAAAGAAATTGCACATCAAGGATCCGGATACTTACGATCTTGCGGACGCTGGCCCTTGAGGTTATTTCATCCTCGCCAACGTTGATGTTGGCGAAACTGTCCGGGGGGATAGTTCTCCCCCTCTTGGACCCTTCGTCCTCCCCGATTGGGGAAGCCTTCCTCTTCTTCTCTCCCTCCTCCGGGAGAGAATACTCCTCCTCCTCGTCTTCGGGGGAGGAGTCCTCGTCGTCGTCAGACGCCTGATTACGGGAACTCTTTCGAGTCCCCGTGGACACCTTCTTGGCCTTCTTCTCTGGCACCACGTGCGGTGCCGGAACCAGCAGCCCTATTAAGCGGGCGTTCACTGGGTCTTCTGGCATGGGAGCCGGGCTGATAAGCAGCTTGGCCTTCTCCATCCATTCCTGTCAAAGGAAGAGGCAGAATGAAACCCCACTAAAGGTTAATTTAATTATCACAAGTGTCCCGTAATGGGGTTGAATCACTTACCTCGTCAGTTGGACACTGCGAGCTGAATCCGCGATCTTCCGTCGCGGATGCGGGGGCTTCGGCGCCCTTGAACAGCACCCTCCAGGCACCTTTGTATGTTGTACCGAAGAGCCCGCTCAGCGCCTGGTGCTGTTCCGGATTGAACTCCCACAAATTGAATGCCCGTTCTTGGCATGGGAGAATCTGCCGGAGGAGCATGTCTTGGACCATGTCGACGAGCCGGAGCCTATTGCTCACCATCTTCTTGATGCAAGCTCGGAGTCCCGTCACCTCCACCGGACTGCCCCACTGCAAGCCCTTCTCTTTCCAGGAGGTGAGCTACGTGGGGATTCCAGATCTAAACCCGGGGTCCGCCGCCCATGTGGGCTTGTGCGGCTCGGTGATGTAGAACCACCCCGATTGCCACCCCTTGACGGAGTCCACGAAGGTCCCTTCAAGCCAAGGGACGTTGGGCAATTTGCCCAACATGGCACCTTCGCATTCCGCTTGCGTGCCCTTCACAACCTTCGGCTTGACGTTGAAGGTCTTGAGCCACAGGCGGAAGTGGGGCTAGATGCAGAGGAAGGCCTCGCACACGACGATAAACGCCGAGATGTTGAGGATGAAGTTCGGCGCCAGATCGTGGAAATCCAGGCCGTAGTAAAACATGAGCCCCCGGACAAATGGATGGAGCGGAAAGCCCAGTCCATGGAGGAAGTGGGGGAGGAACACGACCCTCTCATTAGGCCCAGGGGAGGGGATGAGCTGTCCCTCGTCGGGCAGCCGATGCGCGATATCGCTGGAAATGTATTCGGCGTCGCACAGTTTGGTGATGTCCTCCTCCTTAACGGTGGAGGCTAACCATTTACCTTCCGCTCCGGACATATTCGGAGGAGGTCGAGGTGAGATGCGCAAGCTTGAGCGTTGGAGCTTGAGGGCGCGAAGATGAATAAGCAAAGGAGGAAGAAGGCGTAGGTGAGAAGGTGAATCCTTATCCCTTACATATAGGCGGACGAAAACTGTGCGTCCCCCACCGGCCTGGTAAAACTCGCTTATCTCCCAAGCGCCACCATCAATGGCGCGGTTGGGTTACCCACGTCCGTATTAATGAGAATCCCGGAATAAGGGGAACACGATCTCTGCTTCGACAAGACGTGCCAAGGAAACCGCTTCGCTAAACGTGCTGAGGTGGTATAGTAAAAAACGATTCAAACAAAGGCTTGGTTGCGGTGTGATGTCACGCCGCATAATACGTCAGCAGATCGAGCTAGTGTATATTTTATTCTCTCTACGGTGGAATGTGGAAATTATTTTTGCAGAGCCGGACACTATCCTGGTGTTCATGATCTTCTGTGGATTATTCAAGGGAGGAACCCGCCTTGCAATGCCGAACATTATGCACGCCGAACTTATCGTCATTGAAGACTGGTTCAGGGGCTACTGAGGGAGTCCTGGACTAGGGGGTGTCCGGACAGCCGGACTATCATTATCCGCCGGACTCCAAGACTACGAAGATACAAGATTGAAGACTCCGGCTCGTGTCCGGATGGTACTTCCCTTGGCGTGGAAGGCAAGCTTGGCAATACGGATATGTAGATCTTCTACCATTGTAACCGACTCTGTGTAACCCTAGCCTCCTCCGGTGTCTATATAAACCGGAGGGCTTTAGTCTGTAGGACAACATACATTACAACAGTCATACCATAGGCTAGCTTCTAGGGTTTAGCCTCCTTGATCTCGTGGTAGATCTACTCTTGTACTACCCATATCATCAATATTAATCAAGCAGGACGTAGGGTTTTACCTCCATCGAGAGGGCCCGAACCTGGGTAAAACATCGTGTCCCTTGTCTCTTGTTACCATCCGCCTAGACGCATAGTTCGGGACCCCCTACCCGAGATCCGCCGGTTTTGACACCGACAGTATCCAACTTGGGGTTTGTTACTGGTGAGCTCGTATGCCGTCTTGCCGAGTAGCTTGTGAAGATATAAGTGATTTATTGCATGACAATCTATCTCAACCGCTTCTGCCCAAAAGTGTTTTGCCGTCTTGTACTCATCAAGCATCGTTCTCGCCATTTTGATGAGTGTCCGGTTCTTCCTCTCAACAACTCCATTTTGTTGAGGTGTGTACGTAGACGAGAACTCATGTGAGATACCTTCCTCGTCAAGAAAGGTGTCCATGTTTGCGTTCTTGAACTCCGTTCTGTTGTCGCTGCGAACCTTCTTGATCTTCACTTCAAATTGATTTTGGGCCTTCCTAGCGAAGTTCTTGAAGATCTTTTGGACCTGCGATTTATCATCAAGAAAGAACACCCACGTAAATCTTGAAAAATCATCGACTATAACTAGACCAAATGAGTTTCTACCAAGACTTGTAGGCGTTGGGACCAAAGAGATCCATATGAAGTAGCTCGAGCGGTCTTCTCATGGTCATGATATTCTTCACGGGGTGACTTCCTCCAACCTGTTTTCCTGCTTGGCAAGCGCTGCAAAGTCTATCCTTATCAAATATGACATCTTTAACACCAAGGATATGATCACCTTTAATAAGCTTGTCAAGGTTTCGCATGCCCACATGACCTAACCGTCTATGCCACAACCAGCCTTTGGAAGATTTAGCTATTAAGCAAGTTTTAGGTTGAGCCTTTTTAGTGAAGTCAACAATGTATAGATCACCTCTACGTATGCCGGTAAAGACCATTTTATGATTGTCTCTTCAAAACACTTGGCAACCTACTTTAGTAAATAGGACATTGAAACTGAAATCAGCAAATCTAGATACAGAAAGTGAATTATAGCCAAGAGATTCAACAAGCATGACATTTTGTATGGAGCTATCATGTGAGATGGCCACCTTACCGAGGCCAACCACCTTACCCTTTGAGTTATCACCAAAAGTGACATACTTTAGAGGGCCGTCGTTTTCATCAAGCTCATGAAACATATCTTTATCTCCAGTCATACTTTAGAGGGCCGTCGTTTTCATCAAGCTCATGAAACATATCTTTATCTCCGGTCATGTGATCGGTACATCCACTATCAAGGACCCATTCCTTTCCTCCTGCCATGTAGTCGCGAAGATTAGCCATAAGACCAAAGTGTCTCATTGCATCATCAAGATCATAGTCACTATCATCATCCTCATCATAGTATCCATGTTCAACATCGTCATGTGATGGATCAATCCCTAGAGAGAGTGGTTCATTAGATAAATGATCATGACAATAATCATCTTTATGAAATCTAATGGCTTCGGAGATAATATTGTTAATGATTCCAACATCTCCTTTGGCACGCATAAGGTCACGAAGCTCAAACAGACAATCATCAAACTTAGGATCACTAGTACTCATTTTATTCAAGGCAATTGACTTATGAAGAATCTCATCTAGATTTTGCAAGGAATAGTTTGGAAATCTTTCCTCAAGAAATCTCCATATAGTATAAGCACAATCAAGAGTAGGCAAGTGACCAATCAAATTTCTAGGCAATCCTCTAATGATAAGATTGATAGTTCTAAGATTGTGAATCATGTCAAGATCCTCATCGGGAGTGGGATGCAAAGGATCAACAATGCGAGCACAAGGGTTGGTAATGTACTTGCTCAAATGATATTTATTGAAAATCTCAAGCATCTCGTTTTTCCACTCAAGAAAGTACTCTCCATCAAGTATAGGCACTCTATGTCTAAGACTCCCCAACGTAGACTCATCCATCTTCCTCCAATGGTGATTAAACCAAAGCAATGGAGACCAAAGCTCTGATACCAATTGAAAGGATCCAAAAGAGGTGTCTAGAGGGGGGTGAATATACTCTCAACCAAGAAAAGTAGCAATTTTTAAGTTCTTAAGGTTGAGGTGGAGTTTAAGCACAAGTTTATGCATTCACAATACATATTAAGCAGACATGCAAAGAGTATATGAGCAGCGGAAAGTAAAGCATGCAACTTGCAAGAAAGTAAAGGGATGGGATTGGAGTGTGCAAACGCAATTGGAGACATGGAGATTTTTGGCGTGGTTCCGGTAGGTGGTGCTATCGTATATCCACGTTGATGGAGACTTCAACCCACGAAGGGTAACGGTTGCGCGAGTCCACGGAGGACTCCACCCATGAAGGGTCCACGAAGAAGCAACCTTGTCTATCCCACCATGGCCATCACCCACGAAGGACTTGCCTCACTAGGGTAGATCTTCACGAAGTAGGCGATCTCCTTGCTCGTACTAACTCCGTGGTTCAACTCCACAATCTTGACAGAGGCTCCCAAGTGACACCTAACCAATCTAGGAGACACCACTCTCCAAAAGGTAATAGATTGTGTGTTGATGATGAACTCCTTGCTCTTGTGCTTCAGATGATAGTCTCCCAAACACTCAACTCTCTCTCATAGGATTGGATTTGGTGGTGCCGGTGTCAAAACCGGCGGATCTCGGGTAGGGGGTCCCGAACTGTGCGTCTAGGCAGATGGTAACAGGAGACAAGGGACACGATGTTTTTACCCAGGTTCGGGCCCTCTCGATGGAGGTAAAACCCTACTCCTGCTTGATTGATATTGATGATATGGGTAGTACAAGAGTGGATCTACCACGAGATCGAGGAGGCTAAACCCTAGAAGCTAGCCTATGGTATGATTGTTGTAATGGTTATGTTGTTCTACGGACTAAAACCCTCCGGTTTATATAGACACCGGAGAGGGCTAGGGTTACACAGAGTCGGTTACAATGGTAGGAGATCTACATATCCGTATCGCCAAGCTTGCCTTCCACGCCAAGGAAAGTCCCATCCGGACACGGGACGAAGTCTTCAATCTTGTACCTTCATAGTCTTGGAGTCCGGCTGACGATGATAGTCCGGCTGTCCGGACACCCTCTAGTCCAAGACTCCCTCAGGTGGAAAGATGATTTGAGTGGAAAGCAACTTGGGGAAGGCTAGAGATCAAGATTCATATGGTAGGATTGGAATATCTTGGCCTCAACACATGAGTAGGTGGTTCTCTCTCAGAAAATGAATGCTGGAAGTGTAGGCACGTTCTGATGGCTTTCCTCCACGAATGAAGAGAGGGTGGAGGGGTATATATAGCATCCACACAAAATCTAACCGTTACACACAATTTACCAAACTCGGTGGGACCGAATCAGAAAACTCGGTCGGACCAATTTAGTTCATAATGTGACCGGTAGGTATTTAGGTGGGACCGATATGATCAACTCGGTGGGACCGCTGTGCAAGGGTTAGGGTAAAACCTCATCTCGGTTTGACTGATTACACAAACTCGGTGGGACCGATTTTGGTAATAAGCGAAATAAAGAGTTGGTCAGGCAAACTCGGTGGGACCGATTGCATATCTCGGTGAGACCAAAATGTTACGAAGGGGAAATGTTATGAAGAGTTTGTCATCCCCTTTTAATAGTATTGGCTTTCCTATGGACTCAGTGTGATCTTGGATCACTGAAATAGAAAATGTAGAGTCCTGAGCTTTGAGCTTGAGCCAATCCTTTGTCCTTAGCATCTTTAAGGGGTTCCACATCCTCTTGTCCATGCCACTCCACTGTTGGACTTATCTGAAATATACTAGATAAAGGTGTTAGTCCAACAAGAGATATGTTGACATTAATTACCAAAATCACCCAGGGAGCACTTGTGCTTTCAGTTTGCAAGATAATAAAGAACGGAAAAATAAAAGTTAGGTGCTGTTTAAATAAAAGTGAAAAAAGTAAATAAAGCGAGTGTGGAAAAGTGGTGGTAGGATTAGCGAAACTGTCCCTAGGCAATTGATAACAAGTACCGATAATCATTCTTGTAATTTTATATGAGGGAGAGGCATGAGCTAACATACTTTCTCTACTTGGATCATATGCACTTATGATTGGAACTCTAGCAAAAATCTGCAACTACTAAAGATCATTAAGGTCGTGAAACCCAACCATAGCATTAAGTATCAAGTCCTCTTTACTCCCCTACGCCATAACCCACTTTTCCGCGTTTAGGCTGATGTCACCCCCGCAACACTGACAATACTCAAACTATGAACATATTGCAACACCCTAGAGCGGGGCCCCTCATGTTTGCGCGAGAATGGAGGGCATCGTAGGACAGCACCATAAATAAAATATACAATCATGCCACCAAGATCACGATTGGCCCATAGGACAACAAAAATCTACTCAAGCATCATAGGATGGCAACACATCATTGGATAATAATGTGAAGCATAAAGCATCATGTTCAAGTAGGGGGTACAACGGGTTGCGGGAGAGTGGACCGCTGAATATAGATGGAGGAAGGTGATGGTGTTGACGGTAGTAAGAATGTTGATGTAGATCGTCGTCCCGATTGTTGCCCCGGCGGCACTCTGGTGCCATCAGAAGCGAGGGGGAGAGAGCCCCCCTCCTTCTTCTTCTTCCTTGGCCTCCCCCTAGATGGGAGGAGAGTTCCCCACCTGGTCCTTGGTCTCCATGGCGGCGGAGGGGCGGGAGCCCCTCCGAAATTGGATCTCCCTCTCTATTCTCTTATGTTTCACGCTCCGCAGATCTGGCCGAAAACCGTTTTTTATATTCCCGGAGATTCATAACTCCGATTGCCCTGATCTTTTTACATGATCTTTTTCCTGATATAAGCTTCCTTGCGCCCGAAGTACAACTCCAACCGGCGTACGAGGTGAGCATAACCCACCACCACGCGCCAGGGGCCTAGGGCGCGCCCTGGTGTACCGTGGGTCGTGTGGGCCTCCATTTGCGGTGATTCCAAGTCCCAAAAATCATAAATATTCTACAATAATTCTGTGTGGAGTTGCATCACGTTTGGACTTTGTTTGATATGGATTTTATGCGATACAAAAACAGGTAACAAACAGGAACTGGCACCGGGCAATGGATAAGTAAGTTAGTCCAAATAAATCATATAAAAAGTTGCCAAAAGTATGTAAAAGTTGAATAATATTGGCATGAAACAATCAAAAATTATAGATACGACGGAGACATATCACCGTCGGCCGACGGTGAGGCGCTCGGCAGCCTCCTTTAGATACCTATGGTGTGAATCTGTTGGGCTGTAGAAACAGTCTTGGGCGAGGGTGAGTTCGCCTTGCCGTGATCTTTTCAGCCCGTTGCGCGGGGGATGCGCCCATTGGTGAGGCGATCGCAGGAGCTTATGCGGCCACTGTTTGCGTTCGGTGGTGGGGCGCAGGTGGTGGTAGCTCTTCCCTTCTCCTAGGTCTAGGCCGACGACGCGGATGGCTTGCGCGGCGGAGATGGTCAGGACATGGGGCTCGTGCTCGGGCGGATCAGTTCGGGGCCCGGGACGGGCCGGAGCTCCAGCTCTGGGTAGGCGATAGTGGGCTTGGTCCGGGTCGAACCCGTGAGCGGTGAGGTACCTCGCCTTGCGGGTACGGTGGTTGATGGCGGTGGTCTCTTTTGGGTAGACCGGTGCCTATGGCCACATGCATGGCGTCGTATGAGTGTGTTCCATGGCGGCCACCGGTATCCACGTGATCGTGTCCCCGCGATCCACCGGGATAGGCTGCAGATGCAGGTGTGGGCGCCTCCTACCATGGAGGGGCCGACCCAGATCCCGCGGCTGGTGCCGGGCTAGGAGTGATAGGAGCCGCCTTTTACTCCTCCTGCTGTGGTGGATGCTCTGTGATGTGAGTGGTGGACGGGGTATCTGACATGGATGCCGGGGTGGCGGTCCCCGATGGCGGTCCGCATGGTTGGCTCTCCGCGCGGGCACTGTAGTGGCGCTGGTGGCTTCCCTTGTTGGTCGCGTGTGCGGCAAGAGTTGTGAAGGTGGTGACTCGAGTGTGCTCTCTGTCTTTTGCAGTGGCGTAGCCCCGATCTGGATCTAGGGATCTGCTCTCTTTGCGTCTGTCCTAGAGTCCTCATGATGGCATGGTAGAACTGCCGAGCGAAAGCTCCGTGCTTTGTCACCGATGACGGTGACGCCCACGAGCATCGCTCTCATCCTGAAGACGTTGTCGAGGTGCTCTTCTCCGTGTCAAGGTTTCAGGTGAAAACCCTTGTCCGTTTGGACTCGGCAGGGGAGACGCTTGGTGCTGTTGTCATGGAGCTTAGGTGTTTTAAGGTGTTGTCGTGGCACTTAGGTGTTTTGGGGCATTGTGTGGCGTTGTACTCAGACCATCCATGCTCTCTTTCGGCAGCCTTGTTGTGTCCTTCGTGATACGGGTATTCTAGGATAGACAATATTTGAGAGCTACCCAATCATCTTGTATCGCTCCGCCGTGTACTATGTTCGATGGTTGCTTTATATATAAAGCAGAGCGAGGCAAATGCCTGTTTCGAGAGAGAACTGAGAGAATAACCCTCAACTTGTGGTTTTTTGTTATTCGCTCTGAAATACAGCTCATGCCATATTTGTGCCTCAATTAATATTTAAAGAAAAGCATAAAATCCAGTTCAATTTTGTATGCACTAGGAAGATCGGCTGGTTCCTTCTAGTCCAGCATCAAATCCGGTACAATTTTCTCTCTAGAAAAGAATCACTATACGCAGATCAGGCGAGATAAGGGGCTATCATTCTCACCCACTCATGACACAAAGATCCGTAGTCCGCAAGATGCTTTCCCAACCCCCGGTTTTAAATTTCCGCGCTCCTCCAACTTGGTACTCCCTCCGTAAAGAAATATAAGAACGTTTAGATTACTAAAGTAGTGATCTAAATGCTCTTATATTTATTTACAGAGGGAGTACTTTATTTACCGCGACGCCTTCAAACTCACGACTCGAAGCCATGTAGCTTGGCACCTTGTGCGAACGCAGCATCAAAACGACTCGCAAGTGGCTATCGCAACTCACAAGTAGGAGATGGTGGAAAGAGCGGCGTTTTGCCAACGAGACACACAGAACCCACCCAGCGGCTTCTGGCCCCGCGTCGCGCGTGAGTCCCGTGGTCTTGCGCGTGCCGGATCGGTGGACGGAAGCTAAAGCTCGACAGGCCGGAAGTTGGAGGGGCCAATGGCTGGCTGTCCCGTCCCAGTCGGTGGATGATTCTTTCTTGATCCAGTGGAGCCTCGATGATCCATCGATCAAGGCCACGAAATTGTCCGGTACATGCACTGTATTTTTTTAACACGATATAACAATATAGACGATAGACGCTCATACATATGCACATACACTTATACTCCCTCCTTTCCATTTTGTTAGGCGTATTAGCTTTTCATGCACGGACACGAGGCGTTTTCCCCTGCCCTAGTCGCCGCCACAACAAGGCGACTAGGCAGGCGGATCTTCTTCCACCGATCTCCACCGGCCACAGGGCCGGCCCTATGTTTCGGGAGGCCCTAGGCGAACTCGACGACATGGGCCCCTATGTCCTAAGTCCTAAGACAATATATATGTATGCGTGTGTTATATATATAACTTATTAAAAGTAACTTTCAATCACACATTTTTAGTTTAGAATATGACTATAATAATTCAAATGACTTCATCGAGAATAATAATAACCAAATTCAAACCGACTCCATAAAAAACAATGGTACTAAAAAGATCGCAAAATGAAACTAAATAAAGAATACAAAGAATGGTACTAAATCATGAAGAAAAGATCAAACGAGCATACAAAGAATTAAGAATTTATAGACACGATGATTGGAACCCTAGACATGTTACATAGAATGACAAAAAATTGATAGATTGGATTAGAATACGTCATACTAAATAAATAATAAATAAACTACTGAGATTGTCAAATTGAGGTTTGAGGATGGACAGGAACATGGATGCATACTTCTTGATTTCCAATCGGATGCGTACTTGACTACTTGTATAGGTATTGCCAGATCGCATGGTGCGGATGTCGGATGGCAGGCTGCCGCCTTACTCACGGACGGTTGTGTGGCGGTTACGGCGAGCCGGGCGACGCGAGGGCGACGCGGCAAGGGCCAAGGGCAAGGCGCCGAGCGAGCGAGAAGGCCGGCCAGGCGGGTGAGGCGGCGAACCACGAAGAAACGTCGAACGAAGCGTGAGTCACGGCGCCGCTTCGCCTTCGGGTATCCATCAGCGATCGCTAGCTAGCTATATCTGGGCCGCCTAGCCCATCCTATTTCTTTTCTTTAATTCTTTTATAATTTTTACTTGCTTTTTGCTGGGCTATAGTATATGTATATACTCCACCATGTGCCCCCCTCGCCTAGGCCCTGGGCCGTCGCCCCGTCGCCCATGCCCTGTGGCCGCCCCGACCGCCAGACGTTGGTCCCTCTCCTTCGCTCATCGCTCCGGCGATGGGAGGAGGAACCCGCCCCTCCGCTCTGTAGTTAGGATTTGGAACTGTAGGTCGTGGTGCGTCGTTGGGGTGGTGGGAGTGACGCTCGGGCGAATAAATCTGTCTCAACTCCACTCCCATACTGGCGGTGCTCATCATGGCGGCGTCTCGGAGTTGATGGCATCGTGTGTTTGCCAATCCTTCAGATCGGTGGTGTTAGGGTTCATGGATGGTGTCGGCGAGGCGGCGGCGGTGACTCCATCGTGTGTGTCTCCTCTCGCTCTGTCCCCGTTCTTTGCGGCGTTGTCTCCGACGTCATGGTGGAGCAGGAGGTTTTGTCGCCGAGAATACGCGCAGACGGTTGTTTACATAAGTGATGATGGAAGATGGTGCATCTTGTGCTAGGTGTGTGGTTGAAGGCTGACAGTTCTGATTTCCTCCTCCGGCGTCATAGTCGCGTGGGAGTGTCAGTTCTGGAGTTCGATGGTGTGTCCAGGGACATGTTGCCCTGGTCTGATTCTTTCAACGGCAATGGTTTTGCTTCAAGCAAGCTACTTTGGAGGTCCGTAAAGCTGTTGATCAGCGATGGAGCCGCGTCGAGCTCGGGTGAAGAGGTGATCTGTCTCCTTTTCCTTAGTGGAGAGGGATAGGTGCTGGGTTTTTTTTCCATAGGATTATCCTATCTTTTCAGTCCTGTAATGTCGATGCTTACGTGGCTTGTAACTAAATCTTTATTTTATTAATGAGAAATATATTATCATTAAAAAAAAGAGCTTTTCATGCAATCCCAATATATAAGGCGCATGCAGCCAATTTTCTCTCTTGAGTAGTTATAAGGATCCCTAATTTTCTGGAGATGGTCAAAAGAGGTCGTGCATGGCTCCTTCCTTTTTCCTGAGCCGTGGTTGCCTCCTATAGGCTATAGATGGCTCAACTAGTGATCCATATGGGATGGAGGGAGTACCTATAAACGCATTCACACACATCTATCCTTATGAGCACCTTCGCGAGACTGAGCCGCCATATCATTTTAAGATTGACGAAGTCGCTACAAACATCTTTGTAGTCAATGGGGACGTCTTCTCCCACCGAAAGCACATCGTCGGAAGGTGTGAAATAAATTCAGAAAAAATGCAAGCATCAGTGTCAAGTCTGAGAACGCCATGATTGGTCCTTGGGGTTCCTTCGGAAATGTGGGGACGGCAGGACTATTGGGGTTGGTTAAAATGTTGGGAATTTTGTATCAGTTTCTAAACATTGAAAAAGTTAAAAAAGAATCGAGCCCTGATTATTCTGAACCCAAGGACATTGAGTAGCGTTTCTTGGTGGAAGTCGAAGCCACAACATTGAGGGTGTTTGAGTGCACGTGTGTGTGCTTCATTTCTCGTGTTGTCGGGATGTGCCTACTCTAGATCTAGGTGAGCTTGCCGATATGAGTCTATTTGTCCTCCCTCCGAGCGACAACTAATATAGACCAGAGGGAGTGTAAATTTTTACCATGAGTTATTGATGGGTCAATCTTCTTCTGCTTTAAAGAAAAAGTGAAGATGAAAAGGTAGAGCTCCTACTCATTAGCTTGAAAAACCCAAGGACTACCACAGTTCTTGCCAGTTCTAGTCTCCTGTTAGCTCCGCCACAACATTACCATCACGGGGCCCCGCAAGGCCAGTCCCTCCATCTTTCTACTGCTCTATCCATTTTCTTTCTCTATCCTCTTCATTTCCTTCGTCTTCTGTCCTGTACTCATCTTATCACATCTACGGCTCTCGGAAAACAGGTAGAAAGCATGATAAAATTATACTAGACACCACTACACCCTTTCCCTAACCCTAGTCGTCAATTGTCATTTATGTCACCGTCTCGGCCCCCCTCCTCTCCCATGTCTGACGGTTTGTCGGCAACATGAGTAGTAGGTTCTTGACTTCCTTATGCGTTGTTTTACCGACTGCGTCGATGAGGCGGTGACGGCAATTGCACGTTAGATAAGGTCTTTTGGCTTCTACCTACCTCAACAATGTCTAATCCGACACCGGCGAAGGACCTATGAAAGTAGGTTTGGCAAATCTATTGGCTCTCTCCAGATCTTGTAGTTGATACATCAATCAAGTGAAGAATTGGGTGGATCTTGGTGCGGTGACTTCGCCCTCTCTCTTGAATTGTTATGCGGAATGACTCGATTTCTCCAACCTTCTGGACTAGTGGTGAGGGATTGCAGGCCCACGTCGCATGGGTGATGCCCCAATCGATAGTCCTTCAGTGATTACTAGATCTCATTTCTAGTGTTGAGTGGGTATTGTGGTCTTCAAATCCTGTTAGCCTGGTATTGCGAGAATGTTTCACCGACTGCACCGACGAGGCGGTGACGGCAATTGCACGTTAGATAAGGTCTCTTGGCTTCCGCCCTACCTCAACAATGTCCAATCCGACACTGGTGAAGGACCTATGAAAGTAGGTTTTGCAAATCTATTGGCTCTATCCAGATCTTGTAGTTGATACATCAATCAAGTGAAGAATTGGGTGGATCTTGGTGCGGTGACTTCACCCTCTCTCTTGAGTTGTTATGCGGAATGGCTCGATTTCTCCAACCTTCTCGACTAGTGGTGAGGGATTGCAAGCCCACATCGCATGGGTGATGCCCGAATCGATAGTCCTTCCGTGATTACTAGATTTCATTTCTAGTGTTGTGTGGATATTGTGGTCTTGAAAGCCTGTTAGCCTGGAATTGCGAGAATGTTGGCAAGTTTTCCTTTTCCTTACTAATGGTTCAGTGCATTTTTCAAACTCTCGTAGACGGTGTACAATTGGAGCAAGACGATGGACAATATCATTTCTTATGTAATTCTTGTTTTCCGGTCGTTTTGTGTCTAGGTATCTTTTCATTGTATTGTATGCTGTACTTTTTAGATAGTATTCAGTAACGATATGCCTTGGAAAATTAGGCAAGTTAATGATTATAATTTCAGAACATAAATCATGGTAAAAGAAACAATTAGCATGTCTATGTCGAACATACTAGATGCAGAAATAGCATGAACAACAACATCATTCATAAATCACGATAAAAGATACAATTAGCATGCAAATATCAAACATACTAGATGCAGTAAATAGCACGATCAACAACATCACACATGCAACAAGAAACAAGATTAAAGATTGGACCAGATCATGGCACATATACAGATTTGATGATGCTAAGCCGATGATGATGGAGATGACGTTGCATGATGTTGCCTAACTTTGACGGAAGACGATTCTTGGTGATGGACGTGAGCAGTCGCGCGTACCGCTTTTCAAAAACCTAATCCGCCCTCTCCCGATGCAGGATCACAATGACGACAGCTTCCAGAGACCCGCTCTCCTGCTCGTCAATGCATGCCAATGTTCAGGATGGAGTAGACTACATTGACGATGCATATAAGATAGCCCACAAGATCTCGTGTCATGATCATTATCCAAACCGATTGTGTTTCCAACTTGTAAACGTACCGCTTAAGAAAACCATAACCTTGTTTGCCACGAAAACCAAAAATAAAACAAAAGGAACTACGCTCCAAGGCCAGACCGGATTTCGACGGATCATTCACGCGTGTGTCGCATACCACACACCCGCACCATTTGTCTCGTCCCATTTTTGCCCGCGAGGCAAGTGTGCCTGTGGTGTTCTTTTTCTCTCCTCATGTCCATCATTTAGTCGAGTGGAGAGATTTTTCTTTTGTATAAGTTGATCTCACACCGCCTCCATTCTCGGGATAGGACTAAAGATTTCATCTTCATTTACAATTTATTTATGGGCTTACTATAAGATTTTTTTGGATGTATCTAATTTTCTATGTCGCGTGCTAGTTAAGCTGATTTTCTTGCCCTTTTCTTTTTATAAAGTCTTGATGATTTTATTTTTTCAAACACGCGTCGAGTAAAGATAGGGCCGAGGAGACAAATCGGATAAGGTCAAAATCAGGTCGAGCGTGAGCTACAGGACGCTGAACCAAAGGATATTTCCTGTGCATGAAACCGTGCTAAGCCATACTATGCGAAGCTATCAAGCAGGTCTCCAACTTCCAACATGTAGTGCAAGATCCATTGTACGCTGCCAAAAGCCATCGCCGCACTGAACGTTGACGCTAACGGATGACAAGAGCTTCTTCCGGATGGTGTGTCCCGGTCGGAGCCCACGTGAAGCCCAGGGGGCGCGTCGCCGTCGATGAACGGGAGCTCGTCGCTAGAAATCGAGGTGGTAGTCGCTAGCAAGCCCCGGTCCAGTGGGCGGTCGATCGTCCAGGCTGTGATCCCTCTCGATCGCCGGCCGTGGCACGTCGATGACGATGTGGCCGTCTCCGGCTTGCTGTCTTGCTGACGCTCCCTTTCCGAGCTGAGCTACCTTCCAAAACCCCAACGAGAAGACGCTCACCTTCCACACAACAGCACCAACAAAACCGACAAGAATGCAAATGCAGAGTGCAGATATTGGCCGGGTTGCGCCAGTGGGAAAAAGAATAAAATTCTACAGAATCTACATCCTCTTTCCATAGCAGAAAAAACTTTTTTTTTGACTTTTTAATGAAATATTTCATATAGTTTTTTTTCTCTTATCTCAATTTTTATTTGTTTCGAAGCTTGAGCATGACAGAGGGAATCTCAATGTACTGAAATAAATAAATACTAACCCTCAAAAAGAAAAAAGAAATAAATACTCCTAAATCAAAACACAACTTACAAGGGCGAATCAACACGTACACATAACTTGGAAGAATACAAATGCACCAGTCATTCTCACGGCCGATCGGGATCTTACCCGTTACGGGCGATTGGACGGAGAACATATACACTGCAAGCTTTTGGAGGATTTACACACCTGCAACCACACGGCGTGCCGACCGAATAAGTTGACAGGAAAGAAAGAAAAGAAAGATCCCATAGAGATATAGAGATCCCTCCCGGCGCCAACATGCGCAATGCACCCTCGCTGTTCCACATGCACCATATATACTCGGGGTCCACAAACTTTTTATCTGCATTTCTACTGAAAGCTACACATAGATTGATCCTTGGGAATATTGCAAATGGGTGAAACATATCATTTTCCGCAGAAAGATGGAAAAAGAAAGAACGAATGGAAAAAAAATCAAGGGATAACAATGCATATATGCATGAGGACATATGCATAGCTAAAGATCACATGAGAGAGTAGATCTATGTTCATAGATACGGAGAGATGGATTTACCAGCATCGTTCTCCTCCAAATGTTCTAACAGGATGGTGTGGACACTTTTAGTGCTTCAATGCAGCCGTCTCAATTGGTCTGGATCGGTCCAAACATCCGAAATTTCCTACTCCAGCCCAGGGTGGAGCCAGAATGAATACTGGGAGGGGGCAAATATATGCAGGGTTTTTTTGTTTTGCGAAAAGATGTGTAGGAACTAATGGCTAGATTACTTACGAAACTAACTGCACAAGTACACGAGCATGAGAGCATCTCCAACAGCCGCCCAACGCGCGGCGCATTAAAAATGCGTTTGCAGCGCGACGATCGCCTATTTTGGCGCGGCGGGCAGTGCTGACTCTAGCGGCCGCTGTAAAATGCAGCGTGCGCGTAGCTCCAACAGACGCGCTAAAATGCAACGAGTATGACACCGAGTTTGTTATAGGGCTACTCTTGCCGTCATCACTTGATGCCTCCTCCTCATCATCATCCAACTCAATTGTTCGCTTGCGTTTGTTGCTCTCATCAACATCATCGATACCATCACGCTTCTTCCATTTCTCATCATCCTTCAATTCCTCATAGCAATGAGGCAAGGTAAGTGGTCTCCCTTTCTCGCTCTTGTTCTCCTCTCCTTTGAACAAGTTTTGTGCAATATTGAACTAAAAAAACAAAACAAGTCGGCATTACAAACACCAAGAACAAGCATGATGAACATGGATGAAATGGCACTTATCCTATCTATATCATTAGTGCCACTTGGGTTCAACTTCTCAACCGCCTTTTGTGCGGTCGCCCACTTTTGACAATCTTGGTTGATTGTCGACCACCGGGAGTGAAGAGATTGTGCCGAGCGGTCAATTCCACTCTCCTTTCGGTGCGTCGACAATGCCCTCACCATCCTCGTCCACCTCGAACTCATGGTCATCGAAATGCATGTCATTGGTTTGAGACCAATCAGAATTATTGGAGTCAACACCCATGGTTGACATATATACCTCATTGTTGAAACTACAAAGTATATACAACGAAGCAAATAAGCTATCTACTCCCTCCGTTCCTAAATATAAGGTGTATTAGTTTTTCAAAAAGTCAACTGTTGTCTATGTTTGACCAACATTACAGCAAAATATATAAAGATTTATAATACTAAATATATAAAATGTAAAAATATAGTTCATGATGAATCTAGTGATAATGATTTGGTATTCTAGATATTGATATTTTTGTCTATAAACTTGGTCAAACTTAGAGAAGTTTGACTTTTTGGAAAAATAATACACCTTATATTGAGGAACGGAGGGAGTATATGTATGCATTCAAAAAATAACAACAACAAAAATTTGGCAAAATTTTATACCTTTGGGGCATTTCCTTGAACACCTTGTGCACGTCGGCCGCCGGCTCAACAAGTGAGCTCACCGGCGCTTCGGTAGCCGCCGCGTCCGTCGCACGCCCTGCAAGCTTCTTCCTCGACGGCTTGGAGGAGCCGGAGCCATCCGCCGCCTTATTCTTCTTCGCGGATACCTTGCCCTTCTTCGGCGGCGTGCATTTGGGAGCTTCGAGAGGGGGGCACATGGCTTCACGGTGAGTGCCGGCGCGACGCCACCCACCGCCGAGGTCATCCGTGGCGGCGTGAAAAGGTCGTGCGTGATACTGGTGCTTGGGGGAGCGCCGGTGGAGGCGAAGCCAAAACTCCCCGCGCTAGGGTTTACGGCGGCGGCGGAGGGGTCGCGGTGTAGGAAGGGGTGACGGGGGTGCCGGCGCGGGGCAGGACGAAGGTGGCGCGGCAGAGAGAGTGCGGCACGAGGGCTCGGGTGTGCGGCACGCGGAAGCGGGCACACCAAATACACAACACACGATGGCAATTCGGACCGCGCACTATACTCAATATGCCGCGCGCGCGGTTATCGCGCATCCGCTCGAGGCCAATTATCGATTGCGAGCACTAAAAAGGACAAATTTGAGGTGCTGCGCTGTTTTAGCGCGGCTGTTGGAGATGCTCTAAAAAGCAAAAACATATATTTCCATCAAACATAATTCTATCACACAAATAGTTATGATAAATTCATCATCAAAGTAAAAGTAAATTAACAGGACCATCTCTTGCACAGACCGATCATGTGTAGAAGAGTATCTATCTTGCTACATCAGTATTCGCTTCGCTTTCCCCTCCCCTACGAGAAGGCGAAACCAAAGGTGACCCCGCTGCCGCCGTCCTCCGCCAGCGAGTCGAGGGCTTCCTCCTCTCTCCGCCGGCCGATCCGTCGGCAGGAGGGGAGGTGCTCATCGTCTCATCGATGGTGTGTAGTTAGGTTAGGGCTAGGTTTTCTTCTTCCATAGTTTGTCTTGACGGTTATGGTGGTGGCGGCGTGGAATAAATCTGCTTCAGATTCGATTCTGGTGGGTTGTTGTGAGGCGGTCGTCGGCGGATTTGGTAGCAGGCTAATCAATCAAGGCCGGTGCGGCGGCGGTGCCGACCTTGAGGTGGATTTTTTGCTTTGTCCTCGCCGTCATGGTGACGCATGCTCTTGCATCGCCATGGGGGCATGGAGCTTTTGTAGGAGCGTGATGACTCCGGATTTGCAGGTTCTCGTCAGTGACGGCGCTTCATCGTTGTCGTTCAACAAACTAGCGCAAGTGGCGGCGAAGTTCCGATCTGGCATGTCTTTAGAGTGCTGGTCCTCTTGGACCGAGGATGGTGACTTCCTAATGTCCTTAGTCCGTGTGCACAACCAAGAGTTTCATCGGCTACGGCATGGAGAGCAGCGTCGGCGACGGCGGCACGCCCTCATCCCGTGTTGGAGGTGTGGCTAGATTGGTTCCCTAGGGTGTTGTTTGTAATTTCTTGTTTTTCTGGGGTTGTGTTGCACCACTGCTTATTTTCAATATAATCCGGGGTCCTTCTCGCGAAAAAGGTAAAAGTAAATTAATCATTTAGGACACAATGCCTTGAGAAATAGATAATATGTTGTCCAAAGCATACCTCATGAGAGATGTTATCCGAGATTTCCTCCTTTGCAAAGCAAATCAGGCTATGGCTCAAAAAATCATCGCCCATCTTGTTACATAAAGCAACTTTCACAACTTCATAGATGAGAAGCATCTCTCAACTTTTACCGTATTCTAGGCAATTACCATGGAGATCATACCAGTCCCATATAATCTATTCTTTCTAATCATCCTAGGTTTTAACTTGGATGGAGGAGGTTGATAAGGTCCCCACATCAAGTAGTTTCGCCTCGCCTCCTCATGTTGACCGAGTTGTGGCTGCCCTGGCGGCCAACGACACCTGATCTGGTCGCCAACTCCCCTCCCTTGCTCAGTGTGGTCCTCTGTATCTGGGGTGCGATCTTGCTGGTTCTCGATGTGGATGGAGCTAGAGCTGAGGATTCAGATCAGGAGAAATCCCTAGCTAGCCTTTTGGCCGCGACGGCGATGATGCCCGAGGGGGTCATTTCTTCTCCATGGAGACGTTCGTCCGATCTACTTCTACCTCCACCACGCCATTTGTCTCCTGGATGAAAGCCCTAACCGTGGTGGGCGGTGACGACACCTACGACGTCGTTTCCTTCTAGGCACCACTGATACGTCTCCAACGTATCAATAATTTTTGATTGCTCCATGCTACTTTATCTACTGTTTTTTGGGCTTTATTTTCCATTTTTATATTATTTTTGGGACTAACCTATTAACCGGAGGCCTAGCCTAGAATTGCTGTTTTTGCCTATTTTAGTGTTTCGAAGAAACGGAATATCAAACGGAGTCCAAACGGAATAAAACCTTCGGGAACGTGATTTTCTCACCGAACGTGATCCAGGAGACTTCGACCCTGCTCCAAGGAACAAAAGAGGCGGTCACGAGAGTGGGGGGCGCCCCCCAGGCACGCCCCCTACCTCGTGTGCCCCCTGCTGCTCCACCGACGTACTCCTTCCTCCTATATATACCTACGTATCCCCAAACGATCAGAACGGGAGCCAAAAACCTAATTCCACTGCCGCAACCTTTCAGATCCACGAGATCCCATTTTGGGGCTGTTAGGAGCTCCGTCGGAGGGGCATCCACCACGGAGGGCTTCTACATCAACACCATAGCCCCTCCGATGAAGTGTGAGTAGTTTACTTCAGACCTTCGGGTCCATAGCTAGTAGCTAGATGGCTTCTTCTCTCTTTTTGCATCTCAATACAATGTTCTCCCCCTCTCTCGTAGAGATCTATTCGATGTAATCTTCTTTTTGCAGTGTGTTTGTTGAGACCGATGAATTATGGGTTTATGATCCAGCTTATCTATGAACAATATTTGAATCTTCTCTGAATTCTTTTATGTATGATTGAGTTATCTTTGCAAGTCTATTCGAATTATCCGTTTGGTTTGGCCAACTAGATTGGTAGTTCCTGCAATGGGAGAAGTGCTTAGCTTTGAGATCAATCTTGCGGTGTCCTTTCCCAAAGGATGTTAGGGCAAAAGGCACGATTGTATTGTTGCCATCAAGGATAACAAGATGGGGTTTTATCATATTGCATGAATTTACCCTCTACATCATGTCATCTTGCTTAAGGCGTTGCTCTGCTTTTTAACTTAATACTCTAGATGCATCTTTGGATAGCGGTCGATGAGTGGAGTAATAGTAGTAGATGCAGAATCGTTTCGATCTACTTGTCTCGGACGTGACGCCTATATACATGATCATTCTCTAGATATGCTCATAACTATGCTCAATTCTGTCAATTGCTCAACAGTAATTTGTTCACCCACCGTAGAATATATATACTCTTGAGAGAAGCCACTAGTGAAACCTATGCCCCCCGGGTCTATTCTCATCATATCAATCTCTATCACTTTATTACTTGCTTTGCTTTTACTTTGCTTTTACTTTTTACTTTGCATCTCTATACCAAAAATACCAAAATATTATTTATCATCTCTATCAGATCTCACTCTCGTAAGTGACCGTGAAGGGATTGACAACCCCTAATCGTGTTGGTTGCAAGTTGCTATCGTTTTGTGTAGGTACAAGGGACTTGTGCGTGGTCCCCTACTGGATTGATACCTTGGTTCTCAAAAACTGAGGGAAATACTTACGCTACTTTGCTACATTATCCCCTCCTCTTCGGGGAAATCCAACGCAGTGCTCAAGAGGTAGCAAGAAGAATTTCTGGCGCCGTTGCCGGGGAGGCTCACGCAAGCAAGTCAACCATACCAAGTACCCATCACAATCCCTATCTCTCGCATTACATTATTTGCCATTTGCCTCGCGTTTTCCTCTCCCCCACTTCACCCTTGCCGTTTTATTCGCCCTCTCTTTTTCATTCGCCTTCTTCCCGAATGTATCTTTGTTTGTGTTTCATTGTGCCTTCTATATGCTTGCATCTTTGCTTGCTAAAAATCTATTGATATGGATCCACTTAAAGTGTTCTACTTAGATCATCTTCGATCCTTATGCGCTCGTGCTGAAACCCCAACTAGCCTAGTTGATAGGAAATCTTTAGATGAGCATGCTCATTTTGTGCGTCATCGTTTATCTGAAAAAGGGAGACTCTTACGGTATCATATAAATAGTTTGCTATGCTATGCTATACTTGTTGCTCTAAGAACCCTAAAAAACACCTTCCCTACCTATGTGTGTTCAATGATAATGAAATCTTATCTTCTTATGCAAAGGGTGTTTATAGTTACTATGATATCGAACAAATTGAAGAATTTGTCATTTTTAGGGTGCTCATGAAGTTGCTTCTTTGATTGAAAAGTATGATTTTACTCTCAACAAATCTGAAAATTCCGTCATACTTAAATATTGCAATGAAAACCTTGCTCATAATGTCTATGTCCAAGAATTTATTGAAAGAATGACCGTTGCTTTGGAAGAAAATAATGATATGCATGAATATATAGATAATGATGATTCCGATGATTTGATTGAAATATCCCTTGATGAACATGATGCTTGCTATTCTTGTGGCCATGAAGCCAATATTTTTGAAGACGAATTTGCTATAGTTCCTTATGAGATCTATTGCACCCATGCCTGATAGCTCCCTCAACGAAAAGCATGATCTAAATGATTTTACTATAAATTCTCTTGATGTCAATTGTGCTAATAATATGCAAAACCCTAAGCTTGGGGATGCTAGTTTTGCTATGTCTACTACTTGTTGCAATGATCATGATTGGGGTGATTCTTCTTATGATCTTGAAAATTTATTTAATCCCCATGATGAATATGAGATTGATAATATTGTTTGCAATAATATTGAAAGTGGGTTTGGAAGAGTGTCAACTCTAGATCCCACATATTTGGAGAATATTCAATCTTATGAAATTTTTGATAAAAGTGGGTTTGGAGAGGTCATGACTTTAGTTAATGTTAATCCCACTATTTCGGAAGAGTGTCAACTTTGCATGCATGTGGATCGTGTTGAAAATATTTTATGTGATAGCTATTTTGTTGAATTTTCTTATGATCCCACATGTAATTATTATGAGAGAGGAAAATATGGTCGTAGAAATTTTCATGATAATAAATTACCTCTCATTATGTTGAGATTGCTATTGTTTCTTTCCGCCTCCTTGCATATGCTAGTTTTTGCTTGCCTTGATAATTTGTTTTCCTATATGATGCCTATGCATAGGAAGCATGTTAGACTTAGATGTGTTTATCACGTGTTTTATGATGCTCTCTTTGTGCTTCAATTCTTGTCTTTCTTGTGAGCATCATTGAAATATCAATGCCTAGCTAGGGGCGTTAAACGATAGCGCTTGTTGGGAGGCAACCCAATTTTATTTGTGTTTTTTGTTTTTGCTTCTGTTTAGGAATAAATATAATCCATCTACCCTCTGTTTGGATGTGGTTTTATCTTTTAATTAGTGTTTGTGCCAAGTAGAACCTATAGGATAACCTACGATGATAGTTGATTTGATTCTGCTGAAAAACAGAAACTTTGCACGCACGATTATAATTTTGTTAAATCACAGGAACGTGATTTTGCGTTGATTCTTTTTGCTGCTGTTCAATAAACAATGTTTAAAGGACTTCCTATTTTGGTAGAATTTTTAGAGTTCCATAAGTTTGCGTTAGTTACAGATTGCTACAGACTGTTCTGTTTTTGACAGCTTCTGATTTACGTGTGTTGTTTGCTTATTTTGATGAATTTATGGCTAGTAAAATAGTTTATAATCCATAGAGAAGTTGGAATACAGTATGTTTAACACCAATATAAATAAAGAATGAGTTCATTACAGTACCTTGAAGTAGTCTTTTGTTTTCTTTCTCTAACGGAGCTCACGAGATTTCTATTGAGTTTTGTATTGTGAAGTTTTCAAGTTTTGGGTGAATTCTTTTGATGGATTATGGAACAAGGAGTGGCAAGAGCCTAAGCTTGGGTATGCCCATGGCACCCCCAAGATAATCCAAGGACACCAAAAAGTCAAAGCTTGGGGATGCCCCGGAAGGCATCCCCTCTTTCGTCCACTTCCATCGGTAATTTACTTGGAGCTATATTTTTATTCACCACATGATATGTGTTTTGCTTGGAGCGTCTTGAATTATTTGCGTCTTTGCTTGTTAGTCTACCACAATCATCCTTGTTGTACACACCTTTTGAGAGAGCCATACATGAATTGGAATTTGCTAGAATACTCTATGTGCTTCACTTATATCTTTTGAGCTTGATAGTTTTGCTCATAGTGCTTCACTTATATCTTTTGAGCGTGATAATTTTTGCTCTAGTACTTCACTTAGATCTTTTAGAGCATGGTGGTGGATTTGTTTTAAAGAAACTGTTGATCTCTCATGCTTCACTTAGATTATTTTGAGAGTCATTAATAGCATGGTAATTTGCTTAATGTTAATATACTTAGTATTCAAGATATGTGAAACTTTCTTTTGAGTGAATTGAATACTAAGATAAGTTTGATGCTTGATAATTGTTTTGAGATATGGAGGTGATAATATCAAAGTCGTGCTAGTTGGGTGATTATGAATTTCAGAAATGCTTGTGTTGAAGTTTGCAAGTCCCGTAGCATGCACGTATTGTTAAACTTGTGTAACAAATTTGAAACATGAAGTGTACCTGGCTTGGCATCCTTATGAGTGGCGATCGGGGACGAGCGATGGTCTTTTCCTACCAATCTATCCCCCTAGGAGCATGCGCGTAGTACTTGATTTTTGATTACTTCTAAATTTTTTGCAATAAGTATATGAGTTCTTTTGACTAATGTTGAGTCCATCGATTATACACACTCTCACCTTTCCGCCTTTGCTAGCCTCTTCGGTACCGTGCATTGCCCTTTCTCACCTTGAGAGTTGGTGCAAACTTCGCCGGTGCATCCAAACCCCGTTATACAATACGCTCTATCACACATAAACCTCCTTATACCTTCCTCAAAACAGCCACCATACCTACCTATCATGGCATTTCCATAGCCATTCCGAGATATATTGCCATGCAACTTCCATCATCATCATCATGACATACATTACTTCTGTCATATCGCCATTGCATGATCATGTAGTTGACATCGTATTTGTGGCAAAGCCACCATGCATTATTTTTCATACATGTCACTCTAGATTCATTGCACCATCCCGATACACCGCCGGAGGCATTCATATAGTCATATCTTGTTCTAAGTTTCGAGTTGTAATCCTTATGTTGTAATCAATAGAAGTGTGATGATCATCATTGTTATAGCATTGCCCAAAAAAAAGAAAGGCCAAAAGAAAAAAAGAAAGGCCCAAAAAAAAGAGAGAGAGAAAAAAGAAAAAAAAGGAAAAAAAGGGCAATGCTACTATCTCTTTTCCACACTTGTGCTTCAAAGTAGCACCTTGTTCTTCATGTAGTGAGTCTCATATATTGTGCTTCAAAGTAGCACCTTGTTCTTCATGTAGTGAGTCTCATAAGTTGTCTTTTTTATACTAGTGGGAATCTTTCATTATAGAACTTGGCTTGTATATTCCTACGATGGGCTTCCTCAAATGCCCTAGGTCTTCATGAGCAAGCAAGTTGGATGCGCACCCACTAGTTTTCTTTTGTTGAGCATTCATAGTTCTAGTGCATCTGTTGCATGGCAATCCCTACTCCTCATGTTGACATCTATTGATGGGCATCTCCATAGCCCGTTGATTAGCCTCTCCAATGTGAGACTTTCTCCTTTTTTGTCTTCTCCACATAATCCCCATCATCATATTCTATTCCACCCATAGTGCTATATCCATGGCTCACGCTCATGTATTGCGTGAAGGTTGAAAAAGTTTGAGATTATTTAAGTATGAAACAATTGCTTGGCTTGTCATCGGGGGTATAGAAGTTGGGAACATCTTTGTGTGACGAAAATGAAGCATAGCCTAACTATATGATTTTGTAGGGATGAACTTTCTTTTGCCATGTTATTTTGAGAAGACATGATTGCTTGATTAGTATGCTTGAAGTATTATTATTTCTTATGTCAATATGAACTTTTGTCTTGAATCTTTCGGATCTGAATATTCATATCACAATTAAGAAGATTTACATTGAAATTATGCCAAAGTATCACTCCGCATAAAAAATTCTCTTTTTATCATTTACCTACTCGAGGACGAGCAGGAATTAAGCTTGGGGATGCCTGATACGTCTCCAACGTATCTATAATTTTTGATTGCTCCATGCTACTTTATCTACTGTTTTGGACTATATTGGGCTTTATTTTCCACTATTATATTATTTTTCAGACTAACCTATTAACCGAAGGCCCAGCCCAGAATTGTTGTTTTTTTGCCTATTTCAGTGTTTCGAAAAAACGGAATATCAAACGGAGTTCAAACGGAATAAAACCTTCGGGAACGTGATTTTCTCACCTAACGTGATCCAGGAGACTTGGAACCTGCTCCAAGGAACAAAAGAGGCGGTCACGAGGGTGGGGGGTGCCCCCCTGGGCGCGCCCCTACCTCGTGGGCCCCCTGCTACTCCACCGACGTACTCCTTCCTCCTATATATACCTACGTATCCCCAAACGATCAGAACGGAGCCAAAACCTAATTCCACCGCCGCAACCTTCAGATCCACGAGATCCCATCTTGGGGCCTGTTAGGAGCTCACGGGGGGCATCCACCACGGAGGGCTTCTACATCAACATCATAGCCCCTCCGATGAAGTGTGAGTAGTTTACTTCAGACCTTGGGGTCCATAGCTAGTAGCTAGATGGCTTCTTCTCTCTTTTTGGATCTCAATACAATGTTCTCCCCCTCTCTCGTGAAGATCTATTCGATGTAATCTTCTTTTTGCGGTGTGTTTGTTGAGACCGATGAATTGTGGGTTTATGATCCAGCTTATCTATGAACAATATTTGAATCTTCACTGAATTCTTTTATGTATGATTGAGTTATCTTTGCAAGTCTCTTCAATTATCCGCTTGGTTTGGCCAACTAGATTGGTAGTTCTTGCAATGGGAGAAGTGCTTAGCTTTGGGTTCAATCTTATGTGTCCTTTCCCAAAGGATGTTAGGGCAGCAAGGCACGATTGTATTGTTGCCATCGAGAATAACAAGATGGGTTTTATCATATTGCATGAATTTATCCCTCTACATCATGTCATCTTGCTTAAGGCGTTACTCTGTTTTTAACTTAATACACTAGATGCATGCTGGATAGCGGTCGATGAGTGGAGTAATAGTAGTAGATGCAGAATCGTTTCGATCTACTTGTCTCGGACGTGTTGCCTATATACATGATCATTCTCTAGATATGCTCATAACTGTGCTCAATTCTGTCAATTGCTCAACAGTAATTTGTTCACCCACCGTAGAATATCTATACTCTTGAGAGAAGCCACTAGTGAAACCTATGCCCCCCGGGTCTATTCTCATCATATCAATCTCTATCATTTTATTACTTGCTTTGCTTTTACTTTGCCTTTTACTTTTTACTTTGCAACTCTATACCAAAAATACCAAAAATATTATTTATCATCTCTGTCAGATCTCACTCTCGTAAGTGACCGTGAAGGGATTGACAACCCCTAATCGCGTTGGTTGCGAGTAGCTATCGTTTTGTGTAGGTACGAGGGACTTGTGCGTGGTCTCCTATTGGATTGATACCTTGGTTCTCAAAAACTGAGGGAAATACTTACGCTACTTTGCTGCATCATCCTCTCCTCTTCGGGGAAATCCAACGCAGTGCTCAAGAGGTAGCAACCACCTTGAGAGCTATGTGGTTGGTGGACAACATTATGTTAGTGTTAACGGCGATCTGGATCAGGAGGTGGCACAGCGTCGTATTTATCGCGTCGACGACGATGAGTCTTGGCGGCATGGTGCAGCAGAGTCTCACCAGCGGATGCATCTTGAGGGACGAGCGCAGGGCAGTGGTGTTGTCTGGCGCCATGGTGGCATCGACGTCAGAATGGACTGGCAAGGTGAATGCGTTGATCGCTCTTGAAGGTGGGACGACAAAAGATGGCGACTGCTGATTCTAGAGCATGCGCATGCAGTGCGTGGTCCGCCAGACCGGTTGTTGCTCTCGGCTTGCGGGCAAGCGGCTTGATGAGGCCACTAGATTAGATGGTGTGTTAATGCGAGGTCAGGGCACATCATTAGGATTGTAGGTTTAGCGACGGTGGTTGCCAGATAGGTGGCTTTGGATTGACCTTTTTTTTGTCGGGTCCTGTTGAATAATATACTAAAAATGGCTATGTGCATCGCTTGATGTGGAGGACGAGGGTACTCCTCCTTTCCGAAAATCAACCAGGTCTACGGACCACCTAGCGACAACTAACAGCACATGAGCGAGCCAAAGGCGCGTTGCTATTATCGTCTCTCCCTCATCGGAGTCAGATAAATCTTGTTCTAGTAGACAACTGTGAATTCGTCCTACTAAGACCATCTACAATCGGACCCCCATACTCGCTCCAAATGCCTGGATGGGTTGTCCGATCAGTGTCTGGACGCAAAAATGCCACCCAACCGGGCGCCCCATAGCCGGCCCAAACACCCGGACTAGCGACACTCTTCGTATCCATCCCAAATCTAGGGCTGATATGAGGACGCCCGGACGCGCCTCGACACGCCCCACATTGGACTAACAGGGAGGGCCCATGCCAATTCGCCCGTATTCGTCCCTCTCCTCCTTGCCACTGAAGGTCAGCGCCACCGAACGACGCCACCAGACTTAAAAAAGTTATGGTCACCGATGTACCGTTTTGGATTTAAACAAACATGTAAAAAATGATTAACCTTAATAAAAAGCAAGGCCATCAATGCTTGCTTTGTAAGGGATATGGACCGTCACGATGAATCTTCTTTGTTTAAGCCGACCGCGTCACTCCTCGCACGGCGAGGTGGGACTAACACCCCAACCAAGCACGCACACAGGTAGGCTGTGTCAAGCCTGACCGACCCAAATCGTCCGAAAAGACTATTGGTTTAGGCCCATCTTGCCGGGCGAGGCGCACGCCGACCGGCTTAAATAGCCACATCAGCAGACGACGGTAAGATTCTCTCTTGTTGCATTAGGTCCATCGATTCTCGCTGTGCGAACAAGACAGCTTGACACTAAATTGCATTTCATCAACTGGTGATTGTTCATCGTGTCTCAAGTTGTCTCGTTCATATACGTTGATAGCCCTACTACAAGGAAAGAGATTTTTATATTGATCAATGACCGTGAAAACTATTTTGACTCACACTAGCTTTGTGTCGTTGAATTTGTGTTGTATGGGATTTGGATATCAAGATTTGAGTATTGTGATTGTGGAGAGGGCCGAATGGGAACCTGCTCGACGCTGTCCGTGGGCGTATAGGGGCTCGAATTAGATATTCCAGGTTGTAAATGCTCTAAGGCCCCAAAGGACTGGCAAATCAGAGCAACAAGATAGCTGTAGATCGGAAGAATCAAACATGTAAAGGCACGGGTTATTCTCTAATTTTATTTGCACGGGTTATTTACATTTTATAGAATCTTTCATGGATTTTTAGATGTGGGTTTTAGTGGCCTACAACAGTAGTGAACATTAAGGCCTTGTACAATGTGGGGTGCTTAGAGGAGGTACTTAGAGAAATAAACCAGTATTTATTTAAGCACCGATGCTTATTTCTAAAAGATGGACGCTTAATTAGACACCTCTTTTGTAGAAATAGTCGCAATGCTTCCAAAAACCCGGTTTATTTTTTAAGCTTCTCCCTAAATACCTAACATCGTATAAGGCCTAACTGTACTTAGCTCACGTTCCATGGCCTCTTTGTATTCCTGGTACGTGGGACGTTGCAACATTACCCCATTACATTTAGCAGTAATGTATATGTAACCGGTGGGACTTGCGCACAATTTTCTTCATATAGATTTCCACCGGCATCGTTGTCAGACTTCATGCACATTGCATGAATGCATCTTAGTTATGCAGAGGTCAGATGTTACTACTCACCGTACTTTGTATCCGTTTGATGCTACTCCCTGCGTCCCATAATATAAGAGCGTTTTTTATACTAGTGTAGTATCGAAAACCCTCTTATATTATGACGGAGGGAGTATCTTTAAGATATAAAAGCATCATTTATCGAACAATCACTACCAGGCTTCAGTAAATTATGCCGATATTTCTAAAATTGGATCCTTGACCCATCACAAGAATAATGAGAGCAGTTGGAGTTAAACGACAGGTGAATATGACGGCCCTCACCAGTCACCAAGCTGGTGTTATCTGAAAGAAAATTGGTGTGAAAGCAACTCGGCAGCAGTAAAGATAGAGCCCAAACATATCGGCCGGCGAGTAAGGTTTTATCTTTTGAGCCGCCAAAGAGTAAAGTTGGCTACTCCATGTAAGAGTTTTTTTTTGGGAAGTATATAATAGGTTTCCTGAATGTCTGGGTTCAGAAAGATCAAGAACTGGTATGTGATTTGTACTTCCATACAGAAAATGTTACTTTAACACTTTAAATAATTGAATTTAAATAACATTGTGTTCACAAAATTGGGACATCCTATCTGTATCATCGGAGACAACGACAACTGGATGCTATGACAAACAAACATGAAAATAAACTAAAGGAGGTTGGCCCCAGGATAAGATAGTTATTTTCATCTGAGTCACCTTTGATTTGATTATTTCCTTCTTTTTTAGCAATTTACATTGCAGGGACCCGCTTTGCTCAAGTCCATCTAAAAATCGTAAAGCACTACAGCTAGGTATATAGCTACTTCAACTCTACCTTATCATGTTGCCAACAAAAAATACTATCTTATCATAACGCACCAAAAGAATTTGGAATGAGCATTTGCTAGCATCTTTGGCACTTGAAATATGTTTCTCACAGGTCCATTCGAGGATGCGTTTTTTTTCTTTTCTCCGGGGTATAAAAGCAGCCGTAAACATATATGGAGATACAATCCTTGAATCTCGTAGCGAACTTTTACAAACAAAATGGTATCTTCTCCATGAAAATTAGGAAAAGCATAAGGCATAAGATTGGCCCTTTTCTCCTTCATATTTTATACACACGTGGTCTGATAAACCTCCACAACAAGAAAAGTACACGATTTCAACTGAAAATACGATTCAAGCACACCATAGCTGACCAGAGGAAGCCCTAGGCTCCACCAAGTAGGCTGTTGATTGGGGATCCCTGATAATTAATTAAGAGCGATAAGCCTGCTTTGCAGCTGCTGTGGCTGGTGATGTGTCGGCATTAGGGACATCCCCATCAGCACGCTATCATCACAAGCATATATGTAAATTGTTGCCCGATCACATTTCGGCGATATTCTTTGTCCACATTGGGGAGATGAGAGCGAGCCCGGCCCTAATCCTCGCTATCCCCTGACGCTGTCTGAGTGGACATGGCGCCACCAATGCGTTAGGTCTCGGCACCATAGCAGTTTCGGGATGGCTGACTCGGAGACTGCGATCCGTATGAAATGTAGTCCACAAGCCTAAAGATAATATCGCCTCCGGGGCCCATAGAGGATTGTCATGCAGTAGAGCTGTAGAGGAATCCTTGGAAAACGTCGATTAGGCTGTTCCTTTTGATGCTTCATTTTTAGTAAATTAAAGTCACACTTTATAAGAAAAAGGACAATTTTCTAATAAATGAAGTCACACAATTTTCTTTTGAAGATGTTTCCAATTTGAAAAAACAAGGAATCTTGGACGGCAACTTCCTCTCGTTTTCCTCCCCTAACCCTAAGAGGCTAGAGTAAACTATTCTCTCCAGACTTCACCTTCGAGCTTGTGGATCTGCCTCTCCTTTGCCTGCCGCTGGCAGGGAAGGAAATTTCGATGCCTTCGCTCCGGTTAGTAGTTTAGGTTACGGGTTTTTTAGTCCTCACGGGTGTGGCGCTCAGGCAGATTGCGGCGCTCCTCTTCGAATTTGTGTTCCACGTTTCGATCCTCCTCGAGTCCGGACGTAGTTTTCCAGGTTAGGGTTCTCGTCATGAGGCGAGATTTGGTGTCAGGTGCTTCAAATCTATGTAACGATTCAACGACGACGACCAAGGTTCCAGGCCGCTGGTCCTTAGGGGCACATGCACGAACACTTCCCGACTGCCATCGATAAGGTTAAACCGGCTCCGGTAGGGGAGCAACGACAATGGCGCGTTGGCGGCTCGTTCTGACTGCAGTAATGGTCATTCGATTGTCTCGGAATCTGGATGTAACTTTTAGTATGTTGTCGGCGGCTCGTTCTAGCGGTAGTAGTGGTCGTTCAATGGTCTCAGTGTTGGGGAACGTAGTAATTTCAAAATTTTCCTACGCACACGCAAGATCATGGTGATGTATAGCAACGAGAGGGGAGAGTGTTGTCCACATACCCTTGTAGACCCGAAGCGGAAGCGATCACAACGTAGAGGAAGTAGTCGACGCTCTCCTCGCGATCCGACCGATCCCGCGCCGTTACATTCGACGCCCGAAGTTCTTGACACACGTCAGCTCGATGACGTCCCTCGACTCCGATCCAGCCGAGTGTCGAGGAGAGTTCCACAAGACGACGGCGTGGTGACGATCTTGATGTTTCACGGCGCAGGCTTCGCTTAAGCTTCGCATGACGGTATAACCGAGGTGGAATATGGTGGAGGGGGCGCGACACGGCTAAGGAACGATCTCACGATCAACTTGTGTCTTCAAGGTGCCCCCCGCCCCCGTGATATAAAGGAGCAAGGGGGGGGGGCGGCGGCCAAGGAGGCGCGCCAGGAGTCCTACTCCTCAGGGAGTAGGATTCCCCAATCCTAGTTGGACTAGGATTCCGGAGGAAAAGAGAGAGAGGGTCGGCCCTTCTCCTAGTCCTAGTAGGACTAGGGAAGGGGGGGCGCGCAGCCCTCTTGGGCTGCCCTTCTCCTTTCCACCAAGGCCCATCGAGGCCCATTTACCTCCCGGGGTTCCAGTAACCTCCCTGTACTCTCAGAATTCCGTTTTAGCGGAACCATTCCAACTCCAAACATAGGCTTCCAATATATCAATCTTTATGTCTCGACCATTCCGAGACTCCTCGTCATGTCCGTGATCACATCCGGACTCGAACTCCTTCGTACATCAAAATACATAAACTCATAATAACCGCCATCGAAACCTTAAGCGTGCGGACCCTACGGTTCGAGAACAATGTAGACATGACCTAGAACTATTCACGGTCAATAACCAACAGCGGACCTGGATGCCCATATTGGTTCCTACATATTCTACGAAGATCTTTATCGGTCGACCGCATAACAACATACGTTGTTCCTTTGTCATCGGTATGTTACTCGCCGGGATTCGATCGTCGGTATCCAATACCTAGTTCAATCTCGTTACGGCAAGTCTCTTTACTCGTTCCGAATACATCATCTCGCAACTAACTCATTAGTTGTAGTGCTTGCAAGGCTTCATGATGTGCATTACGAGAGGGCCCAGAGATACCTCTCCGACAATCGGAGTGACAAAACCTAATCTCAAATACGCCAACCCAACATCGCCTTTGGAGACACTGTAGTACTCCTTTATAATCACCCAGCGTTGTGACGTTTGGTAGCACCCAAAGTGTTCCTCCGCAAACGGAGTTGCATAATCTCATAGTTACAGGAACATGTATGTGTCATGGATAAAAGCAAGAGCAACATACTAAACGATCGTGTGCTAAGCTAAGGAATGGGTCATGTCAATCGATCATTCTACTAATGATGTGACCTCGTTAATCAAATAACAACTCTTTGTTCATGGTCGGAAACATAACCATCTTTGATTAACAAGCTAGTCTAGTAGAGGCATACTAGTGACATGTTGTTTTGTCTATGCATTCACACATGTATCATGTTTCCGGTTAATACAATTCTAGCATGAATGATAAACATTTATCATGAAATAAGGAAATAAATAATAACTTTATTATTGCCTCTAGGGCATATTTCCTTCAGTCTCCCACTTGCACTAGAGTCAATAATCTAGATTACATAGTAATGATTCTAACACCCATGGAGTCTTGGTGCCGATCATGTTTTGCTCGTGGAAGAGGCTTAGTCAACGGTCGCAACATTCAGATCCGTATGTATCTTGCAAATCTCTATGTCTCCACCGACTAAGTCCGGATGGAATTGAAGCGTCTCTTGATGTGCTTGGTCCTCTTGTGAAATCTGGATTCCTTTGCTAAGGCAATTGCTCGAAGATTGTCACAGAAGATTTTCATTGGACCCGATGCACTAGGTATGACACCTAGATCGGATATGAACTCCTTCATCCGACTCCTTCATTAGCTGCTTCCGAAGCTGCTATGTATTCCACTTCACATGTAGATCCCGCCACGACGCTTTGTTTAGAACCGCACTAACCGACAGCTCCTCCGCTTAGTGTAAATACGTATCCGGTTTGCGATTTAGAATCGTCCGGATCGGTGTCAAAGCTTGCATCAACGTAACTGCCACGATGAGCTCTTTGTCACCTCCATATACGAGAAACATATCCTTAGTCCTTTTCGTATTTCAGATGTTCTTGACCGCTGTCCGATGATCCACTCTGGATTACTTTGGTACCTCCTGCTAGGCTTATAGCAAGGCACACATCGTCTGGTACACAGATTGCATACATGATAGAGCCTATGGCTGAAGCATAGGAACATCTTTCATTTTCTCTCTATCTTCCGCGGTGGTCGGGCATTGAGTCGACTCAACTTCACACCTTGTAACACGTGCAAGAACCCTTTCTTTGCTTGATCCATTTTGAACTTCTTCAAAACTTTGTCAAGGTATGTGCTTTGTGAAAGTCCAATTAGGCGCCTTGATCTATCTCTATAGATCTTAATGCCCAATATGTAAGCAGCTTCACCGAGGTCTTTCATTGAAAAACTCTTATTCAAGTATCCCTTTATGCTATCCAGAATTCTATATCATTTCCGATTAACAATATGTCATCCACATATAATATCGTAAATGCTACAGAGCTCCCACTCACTTTCTTGTAAATACAAAGCTTCTCCAAAAGTGCATACAAACCCAAATGCTTTGATCACACTATCAAAGCGCTTATTCCAACTCCGAGATGCTTGCACCAGTCCATAGATGGATCATTGGAGCTTGCATACTTTGTTAGCTCCTTTGGATCGATAAAACCTTCGTTGCATCATATACAACTCTTCTTCCGTAAATCCATTCAGAATGCGTCTTTACATCCATTTGCCAAATTTCATAATCATAAAATGCGCAATTGCTAACATGATTCGGACGGACTTAAGCATCGCCACTGGTGAGAAGGTCTCATCGTAGTCAACCCTTGAACTTGTCGAAAGCCTTTGCGATAAGTCGAGCTTTATAGACGATAACATTACCGTCGTCGTCGGTCTTCTTCTTGAAGATCCACTTATTTTCTATTGCTTGCCTACCCTCGGCAAGTCAACCAAAGTCCATACTTTGTTTTCATACATGGATCCCATCTCAGATTTCATGGCCTCAAGCCATTTTATGGAATCTGGGCTCACCATCGCTTCTTCATAGTTCGAGGTTCATCATGATCTAGTAGCATGACTTCCGAACAGGATTACCGTACCACTCAAAAGCGGATCTTACTCGTTGATCTACGAGGTTACAGAGTAACTTGATCTCAAGTTTCATGATCAACATCATCAACTTCCTCGCTACTTGGTGTAGGTGTCTCGTAAATTGGTTTCTGCGATTTAACTACTTTCAAGTAAGGGAGAAGGTACTATTACCTCATCAAGTTCCACTTTCCTCCCACTCACTTCTTTCGAGAGAAACTCCTTCTCTAGAAAGGATCCATTCTTAGCAACGAATGTCTTGCCTTCGGATCTGTGATAGAAGGTGTACCCAACTGTCTCCTTTGGGTATCCTATGAAGACACATTTCTCGATTTGGGTTCGAGCTTATCAGGTTGAAGCTTTTCACATAAGCATCGCATCCCCAAACTTTAAGAAACGACAACTTTGGTTTCTTGCCAAACCATAGTTCATAAGGTGTCGCCTCAACGGATTTTGATGGTGATCTATTCAGTGTGAATGCGGCCGTCTCTAGAGCATAACCCCAAAACGATAGCGGTAAATCAGAAGAGACATCATAGATCGTACCATATCTAGTAAAGTACGACACGACGCTCGGACACACCATTACGCTGTGGTGTTTCGGTGGCGTAAGTTGCTAAACTATTCCGCATTGTTTCAAATGTAGACCAAACTCAGAACTCAAATATTCACCTCCACGATCGATCGTAGAAACTTAATTTTCTTGTTACGATGATTTTCAACTTCACTCTGAAATTCTTTGAACTTTTCAAACGTTTCAGACTTATGTTTCATTAAGTAGATATACCCATATCTCGCTTAAGTCATCTGTGAAGGTGAGAAAATAACGATATCCGCCACGAGCCTCAACATTCATCGGTCCACATACATCTCAGTATGTATGATTTCCAACAAATCTGTTGCTCTCTCCATAGTACCGAGAACGGTGTTCTAGTCATCTTGCCCATGAGGCACGGTTCGCAAGTGCCAAGTGATTCATAATCAAGTGACTCCAAAAGTCCATCAAGATGGAGTTTCTTCATGCGCTTTACACCGATATGACCTAAACGGCGGTGCCACAAATAAGTTGCACTTTCATTATCAACTCTGCATCTTTTGGTTTCAACATTATGAATATGTGTATCACTACTATCGAGATTCATCAAAATAGACCATTCTTCAAGGGTGCATGACCATAAAAGATATTACTCATATAAATAGAACAACCATTATTCTCGATTTAAATGAATAACCGCCTCGCATCAAACAAGATCCAGATATAATGTTCATGCTCAACGCAGCACCAAATAACAATTATTTAGGTCTAATACTAATCCCGAAGGTAGATGTAGAGGTAGCGTGTCGACCGCGATCACATCGACTTTGGAACCATTTCCACGCCAAGATCGTCACCTCGCCCTTTGCGAGTTCGCAATCAGTAGTCCCTGCTTTGAGTTGCAAATATTAGCAATGTAACCAAGATCAAATACCAGTGCTACTACGAGCTCTAGTAAGGTACACATCAATAACATGTATATCACATATACCTTTGTTCACCTTGCCATCCTTCTTATCCGCCAAATACTTGGGGCAGTTCCGCTTCAAAGGACTATCGCTTGCGAGAGAAGCACTCGATTTCAGGTTTAGGGCCGGACTTGGGTTTTTCTCCGAGCAAAGAACTTGCTTGCTGTTCTTCTTGAGATTCCTTTGCCTTTCTTCTTGAAACTAGTGGTCTTATTGACCATCAACACTTGATGCTCCTTCTTGATTTCTACCTCCAGCCTTTAGCATTGCGAAGAGCTCGGTATAGTCTTTACTAACCCTTGCATATTATAGTTCATCACGAAGCCTTTGTAGCTTGGTGGCGGTGATTGAGAGAATTCATCAATGACACAATCATCCGGAAGATTAACTCCCAATTGTGTCAAGTGATTGTAGTACCCGGACATTTTGAGTATATGCTCACTAATGTAACTGTTCTCCTCCATCTTGCAGCTATAGAACTTATTGGAGACTTCATATCTCTCAATCCGGGCATTCTGTTGGAATATCAACTTCAACTCCGAACATCTCATATGCTCCATGACGCTCAAAACGCCGTTGAAGTCCCGGTTCTAAGCCGTAAAGCATGGCACATCGAACTATAGAGTAGTCATCACTTTGCTCGCCAAACGCTCATAACATCCGGCGTTGCTTCAAAGAAGAAGTTCGCTACCTAGCGGTGCATCCAGACGTAGCTCAGGCGTGCAGCAATGAGGATGATCCTCGTTACGGACCCGATCCGTGTAATTGCTACCATCATCTTTCAACTTTGCTTTCTCAAGGAACGATTAAAATTCAACGGAACAACAAAGACGAGCCATCTATCTACAATCAAACATAAACAAGCAAGATACTATCAGTACTAAGTTCATGATAAATTTAAGTTCAATTAATCATATTACTTAAGAACTCCCACTTAGAAAAACATCTCTAGTCATCTAAGTGATCACGTGATCCAAATCAACTAAACCATAACCGATCATCACGTGAAATGGAGTAGTTTTCAATGGTGAACATCTTATGTTGATCATATCTACTATATGATTCACGCCGACCTTTCGGTCTCCGTGTTTCGAGGCCATATCTCGCATATGCTAGGCTCGTCAAGTATAACCCGAGTATTCTGCGTGTGCAAAACTGGCTTGCACCCGTTGTAGATGGACGAGAGCTTATCACACCCGATCATCACGTGGTGTCCGGGCACGATTTAACTTTGGCAACGGTGCATACCGGGAGAACACTTCTTGATAATTTAGTGAGAGATCATCTTATAATGCTACCGCCAATCAAAGCAAGATAAGATGCATAAAAGGATAAACATCACATGCAAATCAATATAAGTGATATGATATGGTCATCATCATCTTGTGCTTCACGATCTCCATCTTGCAAAGCACCACCATGATCACCATCGCCACCGGGCGCGACACCTTGATCTCCATCGCAGCATCGTTGTCGCCTCGCCAAACTTATGCTATTACGACTATCGCTACCGCTTAGTGATAAAGTAAAGCATTACAGGCGATTGCATTGCATACAATAAAGCGACAACCATATGGCTCCGCCGATTGCCGATAACTTCGTTACAAAACATGATCATCTCATACAATAAAATATAGCATCACGTCTTGACCATATCACATCACAACATGCCCTGCAAAAACAAGTTAGACGTCCTCTACTTTGTTGTTGCAAATTTTACGTGGCTGCTACGGGCTTAAGCAAGAACCAGTCTCACCCACGCATCAAAACCACAACGATATTTCGTCAAATAGACTCCGTTTAACCTTCTCAAGGACCGGCGAGTACACTCAGTTCAACTAAAGTGAGAGAGACAGCACCCACCGGTCACCTTTAAGCAACGAGTGCTCGCAGCGGTGAAACCAGTCTCGCGTAAGCGTCACGCGTAATGTCGGTCCGGGCCGCTTCATCTCACAATACCGCTGAACCAAAGTATGACATGCTGGTAGGTAGTATGACTTGTATCGCCCACAACTCACTTGTGTTCTACTCTGCAAAACATCAAACCATAGAAAAACCTAGGCTCGGATGCCTTTGTTGGGGAACGAGTAATTTCAAAATTTTACTACGCACACGCAAGATCATGGTGATGTATAGCAACGAGAGGGGAGAGTGTTGTCCACATACCCTTGTAGACCCGGCGAAGCGATCACAACGTAGAGGAAGTAGTCGACGTTCTCCTCGCGATCCGACCGATCCGGCGCCGTTACTCCGACGCCCCGAAGTTCTTGACACACGACAGCTCGATGACGTCCCTCGACTCGATCCAGCCGAGTGTCGAGGGAGAGTTCCACAAGACGACGGCGCAGGACGATCTTGATGTTTCACGGCGCAGAGGCTTCGCTTAAGCTTCATGACAGTATAACCGAGGTGGAATATGGTGGAGGGGGCACCACACACGGCTAAGGAACGATCTCACGATCAACTTGTGTCTTCAAGGTGCCCCCTGCCCCGTGATATAAAGGAGCAAGGGAGGGGGCGGCGGCCAAGGAGGGGCGCTAAGGAGTCCTACTCCCTCAGGGAGTAGGATTCCCCAATCCTAGTTGGACTAGGATTCGGGAGGAAAGAGAGAGAGGGCGGCCCCTTCTCCTAGTCCTAGTAGGACTAGGGAAGGGGGGAGGCGTGCAGCCCCCTTGGGCTGCCCCTTCTCCTTTCCACCAAGGCCCATCGAGGCCCATTTACCTCCCGGGGTTCCGGTAACCTCCGGTACTCATAAATTCCGCCGCCCGAACCATTCGAACTCCAAACATAGGCTTCCAATATATCAATCTTTATGTCTCGACCATTCCGAGACTCCTTGTCATGTCCGTGATCACATCCGGACTCGAACTCCTTGGTACATCAAAATACATAAACTCATAATAACATCGCCATCGAAACCTTAAGCGTGCGGACCCTACGGTTCGAGAACAATGTAGACATGACCTAGAACTATTCACGGTCAATAACCAACAGCGGACCTGGATGCCCATATTGGTTCCTACATATTCTACGAAGATCTTTATCGGTCGACCGCATAACAACATACGTTGTTCCTTTGTCATCGGTATGTTACTTGCCCGGATTCGATCGTCGGTATCCAATACCTAGTTCAATCTCGTTATCGCAAGTCTCTTTACTCGTTCCGTAATACATCATCTCGCAACTAACTCATTAGTTGTAGTGCTTGCAAGGCTTGATGATGTGCATTACCGAGAGGGCCCAGAGATACCTCTCCGACAATCGGAGTGACAAAACCTAATCTCGAATACGCCAACCCAACATCCGCCTTTGGAGACACCTGTAGTACTCCTTTATAATCACCCGATTCGTTGTGACGTTTGGTAGCACCCAAAGTGTTCCTCCGCAAACGGAGTTGCATAATCTCATAGTTACAGAACATGTATGTGTCATGGATAAAAGCAGTAGCAACATACTAAACGATCGTGTGCTAAGCTAAGGGAATGGGTCATGTCAATCGATCATTCTACTAATGATGTGACCTCGTTAATCAAATAACAACTCTTTGTTCATGGTCAGGAAACATAACCATCTTTGATTAACAAGCTAGTCTAGTAGAGGCATACTAGTGACATGTTGTTTTGTCTATGCATTCACACATGTATCATGTTTCCGGTTAATACAATTCTAGCATGAATGATAAACATTTATCATGAAATAAGGAAATAAATAATAACTTTATTATTGCCTCTAGGGCATATTTCCTTCACTCAGAATCTTGATGTAATTTTTATTATGTTTGAGATGCTTTTGTAATTTGGATGAACTTTTATAATAGGCTGAGTTTAAAAAAATACTACGAAATTGGGCCAAACCCATCCATCCCATCACGACAAAATCAGTATCACAAGGTCACTTGGATTAGGTACGGGCATCCCCAACGTTGACCCTCAAATTTTCTCCCACATCCGTCCACGAGCAGGGGGGTGGGGGCAGTTCGCATATATGGATGCGGGAGCCGGCCATCCAATGTTATCTGCATACAATTCAAACCACATTTCAACAGATCGAACGAAATTCATGCAACCCGGCTGATTTTTCATATAAGCCGGAGCACATTCTTACATTTCAGACATTTTTCACTAAAAAAGCGGTCAGACCTAAACCTATCCTACGACACCGCCTGTCGTCCACTTTCTTTGTATTCTGCGACCACGCCCTTCATCTGCCATCTCCATGAGCGGCGGGGTTCAAGACCCGTGAAGTGAAGATGCGGTCTCTGGCGGAAAACAATAGAACATAGGAGATGGAGCAGCCCACTTTGGACACAATGCCCTACCACCTTCCTGTTGGAAATATGCCCTAGAGGCAATAATAAAAGTATTATTATATTTCCTTATTCATGATAATTGTCTTTTATTCATGCTATAACTGTATTATCCGGAAATCGTAATACATGTGTGAATACATAGACCACAATATGTCCCTAGTGAGCCTCTAGTTGACTAGCTCGTTGTGATCAACAGATAGTCATGATTTCTTGGCTATGGACATTGGATGTCGTTGATAACGGGATCACATCATTAGGAGAATGATGTGATGGACAAAACCCAATCCTAAGCATAGCACAAAGATCGTGTAGTTCGTTTGCTAGAGCTTTTTCAATGTCAAGTATCTCTTCCTTAGACCATGAGATCGTGTAACTCCCAGATACCGTAGGAGTGCTTTGGGTGTATCAAACGTCACAACGAATCGGGTGACTATAAAGGTGCACTACAGGTATCTCCGAAAGTGTTTGTTGGGTTGACACGGATCGAGATGGATTTGTCACTCCGTAAACGGAGAGGTATCTCTGGGCCCACTCGGTAGGACATCATCATAATGTGCACAATGTGACCAAGGGGTTGATCAAGGGATGATGTGTTACGGAACGAGTAAAGAGACTTGCGTAACGAGATTGAACAAGGTATCGGTATACCGACGATCGAATCTCGGGCAAGTACAATACCGTTAGACAAAGGGAATTGTATACGGATCGACCGAGTCCTTGACATCGTGGTTCATCCGATGAGATCATCGTGGAACATGTGGGAGCCAACATGGGTATCCAGATCCGCTGTTGGTCATTGACCGGAGAACGCCCTCGGTCATGTCTACATGTCTCCGAACCCGTAGGGTCTACACACTTAAGGTTCGATGACGCTAGGGTTATAAAGGAAGTTTGTATGTGGTTACCGAATGTTTTGAGTCCGGATGAGATCCCGGACGTCACGAGGAGTTCCGGAATGGTCCGGAGGTAAAGATTTATATATTGGAAGTCCTGTTTTGGTCAGGAAAAGTTTCGGGTTTTTCGATAGACGTCTGGGACCACCGGGAGGGTCCCGGGGGTCCACCAAGTGGGGCCACCAACCCTGGAGGGCTGCATGGGCCAAGTGTGGGAGGGGACCAGCCCCAGGTGGGCTGGTGCGCCCCCCACAGGGCCCAAGGGGCAGGAAGTGGGAAGGGCAAACCCTAGGCAGATGGGCCCTAAGGCCCACCCCTGGTGCGCCTCCCCCCTCTCCCCTTCTGGCCGCCACCCAGATGGGATCTGGGGGCTGCCGCCACCCCTGGGGAGGGAACCCTAGAGGGGGCGCAGCCCCTCCCCTCCCAATATAAATACTTGAGGTCTGGGGCTGCCTAACACACGAGAATCTCTCCCTCTTGGTGCAGCCCTACCTCTCTTACTCCTTCTCTCCCGTGGTGCTTGGCGAAGCATTGCAGGATTGCCACGCTCCTCCACCACCACCACGCTGTTGTGCTGCTGCTGGATGGTGTCTTCCTCAACCTCTCCCTCTCTCCTTGCTGGATCAAGGCATGGGAGACGTCACCGGGCTGTACGTGTGTTGAACGCGGAGGTGCCGTCCGTTCGACACTAGGATCTCCGGTGATTTGGATCACGACGACTACGACTCCTTCAAACCCGTTCTCTTGAACGCTTCCGCTTAGCGATCTACAAGGGTATGTAGATGCACTCTCCTTCCCCTCGTTGCTGGTTTCTCCATAGATAGATCTTGGTGACACGAGGAAAATTTTGAATTTCGCCACGCTCCCCAACAAATGGAATCATGAGCTAGGTCTATTGCGTAGATTCTTTGCACGAGTAGAACACAAAGTAGTTGTGGGCGTTGATTTTGTTCAATATGCTTACCGTTACTAGTCCAATCTTGTTTCGACGGCATTGTGGGATGAAGCGCCCGGACCGACCTTACACGCATTTCACGTGGGACAGTTCCACCGATTGACATGCACTTGGTGCATAAGGTGGCTAGCGGGTTCGATCTCTCCCACTTTAGTCGAACAGATTCGATGAAAAGGGTCCTTATGAAGGGTACATAGCAATTGGCATATCACGTTGTGGTGTTGCGAGGTAAGAAACGTTTTGCTAGAAACCCATAGCAGCCACGTAAAACATGCAAACAACAATTAGAGAACGCCTAACTTGTTTTTGCGGGGTATGCTATGTGATGTGATATGGCCAAGAAGAATGTGATGAATGATATGTGATGTATGAGATTGATCATGTTCTTGTAATAGGAATCACGACTTGCATGTCGATGAGTATGACAACGGCAGGAGCCATAGGAGTTGTCTTTATTTATTGTATGACCTGCGTGTCATTGAACAACGCCATGTAATTACTTTACTTTATTGCTAACCGGTAGCCATAGTAGTAGAAGTAATAAGTTGGCGAGACAACTTCATGGAGACACGATGATGGAGATCATGGTGTCATGCCGGTGACAATGATGATCATGGAGCCCCGAAGATGGAGATCAAAAGGAGCAAAATGATATTGGCCATATCATGTCACTATTTGATTGCATGTGATGTTTATCATGTTTATGCATCTTGTTTACTTAGAACGACGGTAGTAAATAAGATGATCCCTTATAACAATTTCAAGAAGTGTTCTCCCTAACTGCACCGTTGCTAAAGTTAAATGCTTCAAGCACCACATGATGATCGGGTGTGATAGATCCTTACGCTCACATACAACGGTGTAAGACAGTTTTACACATGCAAAACACTTAGGGTTAACTTGACGAGCCTAGCATGTACAGACATGGCCTCGAACACAGAGACCGAAAGGTCGAGCATGAGTCGTATGGAGGATACGATCAACATGAAGATGTTCACCGATGATGACTAGTCCGTCTCACGTGATGATCGGACATGGCCTAGTTGACTCGGATCATGTAATCACTTAGATGACTAGAGGATGTCTATCTCGAGTGGGAGTTCATAAGATGAACTTAATTATCCCGAACATAGTCAAAAGATCTTTGCAAATTATGTCGAAGCTCGCGCTTTAGTTCCACTGCTTAGATATGTTCCTAGAGAAAATATAGTTGAAAGTTGACAATAGCGATTATGCGGACAAGAGAAAGCTTATGTCCTTAATGCACCGCTTAGTGTCTGAACCCCAAACATCGCTTGTGGATGTTGTGAACATCGACATACACGTTTTGATAACTACGTGATAGTTCGCTTAAACGGTTTAGAGTTGAGGCACCAAAGACGTTTTCAAACGTCATGAACATATGAGATGTTTCGAGGGCCGAAATTGAGATTTCAGGCTCGTGCCCACGTCAAGAGGTATGAGACCTCCGACGATTTTCTTAGCCTGCAAACTAAGGGAAAAAATCTCAATCGTTGAGCTTGTGCTCAGATTGTTTGAGTGCAACAATCACTTGAATCGAGTGGGAGTTGATCTTCAAGATGAGATAGTGATGTTTCTCCAAAGTCATTGCCACCAAGCTGCTAGAGCTTCGTGATGAGCTATAACATATCAGGGATAGATATGATGATCCTTGAGGTATTCGCGATGTTTGACACCGCGAAAGTAGAAATCAAGAAGGAGCATCAATTGTTGATGGTTGGTGAAACCACTAGTTTCAAGAAGGGCAATGGCAAGAAGGGATACTTCATGAAACGGCAAATCAGCTGCTGCTCTAGTGAAGAAACCCAAGGTTGAACCCAAGCCCGAGACTAAGTGCTTCTGTAATAAGGGGAACAACCACTGGAGTGGAATTACCCTAGATACTTGGTAGATGAGAAGGCTGGCAAGGTCGATAGAAGTATATTGGATATACATTATGTTAATGTGTACTTTACTAGTACTCCTAGTAGCACCAGGGTATTAGATACCGGTTCGGTTGCTAAGTGTTAGTAACTCGAAATAAAAGAGCTACGGAATAAACGGAGACTAGCTAAAGGTGAGCTGACGATATGTGTTGGAATTATTTCCAAGGTTGATGTGATCAAGCATCGCACGCTCCCTCTACCATCGAGATTTGGTGTTTGCATTGAGCATAGACATGATTGGATTATGTCTATCGCAATACGGTTATTCATTTAAGGAGAATAATGGTTACTCTATTTATTTGAATAATACCTCCAATGGTCTTGCACCTGAAACGAATGGTTTATTGAATCTCGATTGTAGTTATACACATTTTCATGCCAAGAGATATAAGATAGTAATGATAGTACCACTTACTTGTGGCACTGCCATATAAGTCATATTGGTGTAAAACGCATGAAGAAGCTCCATGTTGATGGATCTTTGGACTCACTCGTTTTGAAAAGTTTGAGACATGCGAACCATGTCTATTGGTGTATACGCATGAAGAAACGCCATGCAGATGGATCGTTTGTACTCACTTGATTTTGAATCACTTGAGATATGCAAATCATACCACATGGGCAAGATGACTGAAAAGCCTCATTTTTCAGTAAAATGGAACAAGATAGCAACTTGTTGGAAGTAACACATTTTGATGTGTGCAGTCCAATGAGTGCTGAGGCATGCAGTGAATATCGTTATGTTCTTACTTCATAGATGATTCGAGTAGATGTAGAGTATATTTACTTGATGAAACACAAGTCTGAATTATTGAATGGTTCAAGTAATTTCAGAGTGATGTTGAAGATCATCATGACAAGAGGATAAAATGTCTATGATATGATCATAGAGATGAGTATCTGAGTTACGAGCTTTGGCACGCAATTAAGACATTGTGGAAATTGTTTCACAATTAATACCGCCTGGAACACCATAGTTTGATGGTGTGTCCGAACATCATAGTTGCCCCCTATTGGTATGGTGCGTACCATGATGTCTCTTATCGAATTACCACTATTGTTTATGGGTTAGGCATTAGAGACAACCACATTCACTTTAAATAGGGCACCACGTAATTCCGTTGAGATGACACCGTATGAACTATGGTTTAGAGAAACTTAAGCTGTCATTTCTTAAAGGTTTGGGGCTGCGACGCTTATGTGAAAAAGTTTCAGGTTGATAAGCTCGAACCCAAAGCGGATAAAATACATCTTCATAGGACACCCAAAACAGTTGGGTATACCTCCTAATTCAGATCCGAAAGCAATAGGGGTTGTTTCTTGAATCGGGTCCTTTCTCGAGGAAAAGTTTGTCTCGAAAAGTTGAGTGGGAGGATGGTGGAGACTTGATATGGTTATTGAACCGTCACTACAACTAGTGTGTAGCAAGGCACAGGAAGTTGTTCCTGTGGCACCTACACCAATTGAAGTAGAAGCTTATGATAGTGATCATGAAACTTCGGATCAAGTCACTACCGTAGCTTGTAGGGTGACAAAGATGTGTACTGCTTCAGAGTGGTACAGTAATCTTGTCTTGAAGGTCATGTTGCTAGACAACAATGAACCTACGAGCTATGGAGAAGCAATGGTGGGCCCAAATTCCGACAAATGGTTAGAAGCCATGAAATCCGAGATAGGATCCATGTATCAGAACAAAGCATGGACTTTGGTGGACTTGCCCAATGATCGGCAAGCCATTGAGATAAATGGATCTTAAAAGAAGAAGACGGACATGGATGGTAATGTCACCAGCTATGAAGCTCGACTTGTGGCGAAGAGTTTTTCACAAGTTCAAGGGGTTGACTACGATGAGATTTTCACATCCGTAGCGATGCTTAAAGTCCGTCGGAATCATGTTAGCATTAGCTGCATTTATGAAATCTGGCAGATGGATGTCAAAACGAGTTTCCTTACCAGTTTTCGTAAGGAAAGCTTGTATGCGATACAATCCGAAAGTTTTTGTCGATCCTAAGGATGCTAAAAGGTATGCTGGCTCCAGCGATCCTTCTAAGGACTGGAGTAAGCATCTCGGAGTTGGAATATGTACTTTGATAAGATGATCAAAGATTTTGGGTTTATACAAAAGTTTATGAGAAACTTGTATTTCCAAAGAAGTGAGTGGGAGCACTATAAAATTTCTGATGAGTATATGTTATTGACATATCGTTGATCAGAAATGATGTAGAATTTCTGGAAAGCATATAGGGTTATTTGAAAAGTGTTTTTCAATGGAAAACCTGGATTAGGCTACTTGAAACAATAAGCATCAAGATCTATAAGATAGATCAAAATGCTTAATAGTACTTTCAAAATGAGCACATACCTTGACATGATCTTGAAGGTGTTCAAGATGGATCAGTCAAAGAAGGAGTTCTTGCCTGAGTTGTAAGGTATGAAGTTAAGACTTAAAAGCTCGACCACAGCAGAATAGAGAGAAAGGACGAAGGTCGTCCCCTATACTTCAGACGTAGGCTCTATAGTATGCTATCTTTGTGTACCGCACTGTAAGTGTGCCTTGCCATGAGTCGGTATAGGGTACAAGAATGATCCAGAATGGATCATTGGACAGCGTTAAAATTGTCCTTGGAGTAAATAAGGACATGTTTCTCGATTATGGAGGTGATAAAGAGTTCGGCGTAAAGGGTTACGTCGATGCAAGCTTTAACACCCATCCGAGTGACTCTGAGTAGCAAACCGGATACGTATAGTGGAGCAACCATTTGCAATAGCGCCAAGTGGAGCGTGGAAGCAGCATTTACAATATGACCTAGAGATTTGCGAATTACATAAGGATCTGAATGTTGCAGACCCGTTGACTACAACCTCTCTTACAAGCAAAACATGACCAAATCCCAGAACTCATTGAGTCTTAATCACATGATGATGTGAACTAGTTTAATGACACTAGTAAACTCTTTGGATGGTGGTCACATGGTGATGTGACCTGTGAGTGTTAATCACATGGCGATGTGAACTAGATTATTGACTCTAGTGCAAGTGGGAGACTGTTGGAAATATGCCCTAGAGGCAATAATAAAAGTATTATTATATTTCCTTGTTCATGATAATTGTCTTTTATTCATGCTATAATCAGATTATCCGGAAATCGTAATACACGTGTGATTACATAGACCACAGTATGTCCCTAGTGAGCCTCTAGTTGACTAGCTCGTTGTGATCAACAGATAGTCATGATTTCCTGGCTATGGACATTGGATGTCGTTGATAACGGGATCACATCATTAGGAGAATGATGTGATGGACAAGACCCAATCCTAAGCATAGCACAAAGATTGTGTAGTTCGTTTGCTAGAGCTTTTCCAATGTCAAGTATCTCTTCCTTAGACCATGAGATCATGTAACTCCCAGATACCGTAGGAGTGCTTTCGGTGTATCAAACGTCACAGCGTAACAGGGTGACTATAAAGGTGCACTACAGGTATCTCCAAAAGTGTTTGTTGGGTTGACACGGATTGAGACTGGGATTTGTCACTCCGTGTAAACGGAGAGGTATCTCTGGGCCCACTCGGTAGGACATCATCATAATGTGCACAATGTGACCAAGGGGTTGATCACGGGATGATGTGTTACGGAACGAGTAAAGAGACTTGCCGGTAACGAGATTGAACAAGGTATCAGTATACCGACGATCGAATCTCGGGCAAGTACAATACCGTTAGACAAAGGGAATTGTATACGGGATCGACTGAGTCCTTGACATCGTGGTTCATCCGATGAGATCATCGTGGAACATGTGGGAGCCAACATGGGTATCCAGATCCCGCTGTTGGTTATTAATCGGAGAACGTCTCGGTCATGTCTACATGTCTCCCGAACCCGTAGGGTCTACACACTTAAGGTTCGATGACGCTAGGGTTATAAAGGAAGTTTGTATGTGGTTACCGAATGTTGTTCGGAGTCCCGGATGAGAACCCAGACGTCACGAGGAGTTCCGGAATGGTCCGAAGGTAAAGATTTATATATTGGAAGTCCTGTTTTGGTCACCGGAAAAGTTTTGGGTTTTTTCGGTAACGTACCGGGACCACCGGGAGGGTCCCGGGGGTCCACCAAGTGGGGCCACCAACCCTGGAGGGCTGCATGGGCCAAGTGTGGGAGGTGACCAGCCCCAGGTGGGCTGGTGCGCCCCCCACAGGGCCCAAGGCGCAGGAAGTGGGGAAGGGGGGCAAACCCTAGGGCAGATGGGCCCTAAGGCCCACCCAGGTGCGCCCCCCTCCCCTCTCGCCGCCACCAGATGGGATCTGGGGCTGCCGCCACCCCGGGAGGGAACCCTAGAGGCGCAGCCCCTCCCTTCCCTATAAATACTTGAGGTCTGGGGGCTGCCTAACACACGAGAATCTCTCCCTCTTGGTGCAGCCCTACCTCTCTTACTCCTCCTCTCCCGTGGTGCTTGGTGAAGCCTGCAGATTGCCACGCTCCTCCACCACCACCACGCCACGTTGTGCTGCTGCTGGATGGAGTCTTCCTCAACCTCTCCTCTCTCCTTGCTGGATCAAGGCATGGGAGACGCCACCGGCTGTACGTGTGTTGAACGCGGAGGTGTCGTCCGCTCGCACTAGGATCTCCGGTGATTTGGATCACGACGAGTACGACTCCTTCAACCCCGTTCTCTTGAACGCTTCCGCTTAGCGATCTACAAGGGTATGTAGATGCACTCTCCTTCCCCTCGTTGCTGGTTTCTCCATAGATAGATCTTGGTGACACGTAGGAAAATTTTGAATTTCTGCTACGTTCCCCAACACTTCCATTCCCTACTCATCCCTGGAGGAGTCCACGACCTCTCCGTCGCCGGTGCCGATGGACGTGAGTTCGACGTTGGACATGGATGGTCCATCACTGTCCACCAGCCACATGCGCCCCTGAAAATTGGACGACGGCGTTCTCGTCCTCGACCGCCTAGGCCGACAATGCTGGCGCGTGTCCGGCCGCTTCTGGTTGCGCCGCCTCTGCGTTGCGACCGGGGCTTGAGCATGCCCTGCCTCGTAGAGCGCCCCCTATTCCGCGACGAAGTTCAGGTTCGCTGTGTCCTCACTTGCGCGCTCACCATAGATTTGGCCATCTGCCAACCAGTGTTGCTCGAGGAGTAACATGTTGTACCGTTGATCCTACTGCGCCCGCCGGAATGGTGACATAGGCACCGGCGCAGGCTGCTCCTCCTGCGGCATGGCAGCGTCGAAGTGCAGCTGCTCCATGGTTAAGCTGGCATGCACAGGCGTAGGGTCCACACGGAGTCATCGTTGGAGCCCATCGCCATCATAGGGTCGTCGTCGAAGACCTGGGACAAGCTGGCCGGCATGCCGTTCTCGATCCGCCAGGCGCGGCGGGTCTGCCAGTCGGCTGCGAGGGCGGACACGTCATGCTTCTGCTCCGAGGATAGGATCTCCCACACAGCGCTAGAGCTTGCGGTCATCGCGGATGTAGTGCAAGGGAGAAGGATGTGTTGTGGTGTGGAGTTAGCCAAGTGTGGCTGCCTTTAAATAGCAGATTCTAGTGAGGCCAGTTCGGGTGCGTCAATGCCTAGCACCGGAGTTGGTTGCTCGGTCGGCGAGCTTGCTTAATGGCGGCATACGGACAGATGGGCACTGAACGGGGTGGTAGATATCCGTCCCGACCCATCCAGTAAACGTATCTTCACTATTCATAGGTGCGGACACGATGGACGAGGTGCGGGCGGCATTATTGGTCGGCGTGCCACTTCAATGTCGAAGCTTGTGAGAGGCTGCGTCCGCTCTGAGCCGGCGTCAATGCGGCGCATCCATTCAACAGTGGCACGAATGCGGGTAGCTGTCGCCGGGTGGGAAAGCATGCGGGTGAGGGAGGAGGGTTTTTGGTGGGCCATGTTAGTCAGGCGCGGGCGAGGCAGGATGCGTTTGGTAGGCTGCATATACCTCAGCCTGGCCCACGCGGGAAGAAAAGTTGGCCCGTTTGGTTACCCACATTCACTGTTGGGCCTGCATAGCACGAACACTAAAGCACCTATGGGCCTGCATCCAGAGGAATGCTCAAATCAGACGTTTTTGTGGAGCCAGGCCCGCGCGGTGCAGCCCTAGGCACGTGGGCGGTTGCACGCGTGGATGTGGTCCCGAGAAGTCGTGTTGTTTCCAGACGCGTTGTCATAAATTACCTTCACCTTCCTTCCTCACCACTCTCTCCCTCTTCCCCACTCACACCGGCAGCAGCGACCACCAGAGCGACAAGAGGACAAGCCATGACGGGGGCTACCATCGGAGCGATTGCAGACCTCCACCGGCGCGCATCGTTCATGGAAGTAAGTCCTCGCCCTCTCTATAGATGTGCTTTCGACTCGGGCTAAATTAGATTTGAGCATGCGATTGGAGAGTTAGTGAGGGGATTGAACACATGGGGGTTGGTGGGTTGACATTCATTGATTCTGCACCGACAGCTTCTAGGGTTCATAGGTTATTTTTCTATTACATCGTGGGTGGGGATTGGGGCATGATATGTTTCCAATGTATCTATAATTTTCTATTGTTCCATAGAATTATATTATCTGTTTTGGATGTTTTAGATGCATTAATATGCTATTTTATATTATTTTGGGACTAACCTATTAACCCAGAGCCCAGTGCCAGTTTCTATTCTTTTCCTTGTTTTTGAGTTTCGCAGAAAAGGAATATCAAATGGAGTCCAAACGGAATAACACTTTATGATGATTTTTATTGGACCAGAAGACACACGTACGACTTGGAGACCAAGGAAAAGGAGTCCCGAGGCGACGGCAAGGGTGCAGGGCAGGCCCCTTGCCTTGTGGGTCCCTCGGAGCTCCTCTAACCCTATTCTTTGGCCTATATATTCCCAAATATTCTCAAACCATCAGAAGCGTCCACAAAAATACTTTTCCGCCACCGCAAGCCTCTGTTCCCGTCAGATCCCACCTTGGGGCCTTTTCCGGAGATCTGCCGGAGGGGGATTCCATCACGGAGGGCATCTATATCAACCCTATTGCCCTTCGGATGAAGCGTGGGTAGTTTACCTGAGACCTACGGGTCCATAGTAGCTATATGGCTTCTTCTCTCTCTATGATCTTCAATACCATGTTCTCCTCGATGTTCTTGGAGTTCTATCTGATGTAATATTATTTTGCGGTGTGTTTGTCGAGATCCGATGAATTGTGGATTTATGATCAGATTATCTATGAATATTATTTGAATCTTCTCTGAATTCTTATATGCATGATTTGATATCTTTGTATTTCTCTTCGAATTATCGGTTTGGTTTGGCCAACTAGATTGATATTTCTTGCAATGGGAGAGGTGCTTAGTTTTGGGTTCAATCTTGCAGTGTCCTCGCCCAGTGACAATAGGGGTAGCGAGGCACGTATTGTATCATTGCCATCAAGGATAAAAAGATGGGGTTTTCATCATATTGCTTGAGTTTATCCCTCTACATCATGTCATCTTACTTAATGTGTTACTCTTTTCTCTTGAACTTAATAATCTAGATGCAGGCAGGAGTCGATGTGTGGAGAAATAGTAGTAGATGCAGAACCATTTCGGTCTACTTGACATGGACGTGATGCCTATATGCATAATCATTGCCTTGGATATCGTCATAACTTTGTGCTTTTCTATCAATTGCTCGACAGTAATTTGTTCACCCATCGTATTATTTGCCATCAAGAGAGAAGCCTCTAGTGAAACCTATGCCCCCCAGATCTATTCTGCCTTATATATTTTTAGATCTATAAACCAAAAATACCAAAAATATCTTGTTGCAATTTATTTACTTTTATTTTATTTTACATTTTAGTAATATTTTATATCTATCTCTATCAGATCTCACCATTGCAATTGATCGTGAAGGGATTGACAACCCCTTTATCGCGTTGGGTGCAAGTGCTTGATTGTTTGTGTAGGTGCATAGATTGGAGACTTGCTTGTGCTTCCTACTGGATTGATACCTTGGTGCTCTAACTGAGGGAAATACTTGTCTCTACTTTCCGGAATCACCCTTTCCTCTTCAATGGAAAAACCAACACAAGCTCAAGAAGTAGCAGGGCACAAAATTTCTTGTCTAGCAACGGCGACCTTGGGTCGCATCGAGCGGCGGGGGGCTAGCCATCTTCTTTTCTTCCTCATCGTCTTCATCAAGAACGATGGGTGATGCACGGTCGCCTGGCACCGGTGCACTGGCCACCATCTGCTCCTCGTCGTTGTCCTCCTTCGGTGACCCGAACGTCCTACTCCAGTACGTCACTGCACGCTGGTCTTGAGGCGCCTTATACTGCCTGAACTTGGCCATCTTGCCCGCTGTCCAGCGTCGTCGGTGTCCACCCGATTCATGGCCCAGTGCAGGATGTCCACTGACATCGCGCCCTTGTTTGGGTCTGGAAACAATGTCTTCAGCTCGTTTGGCGTAGCCTTCTTCATCATAGCGTCAGCCTCCTTGTGCATGTCATCGATGTTGCTGAAGTTTGAGCACACTTCCACGGTGTGCTCGAACCTCTTGCGTTCACCGAGCGAGCACCCAAGGAAGAAGGCCCTCCATCCAATGCCCCAGGGGAAAGGGTTGCAGTTGGAGTTCATGGCATGGGAGAGGTGGTGAAACAGAGAGGTGGAAGAGGAGAGGTGGTGAAGGAGAGGGGTGGAAGAGGAGAGGTGGTGAAACAGAGGGGGTTGAGTGCGGTGCTGGGTTAGTAGGGGGTATTAATATAGGAGCATTAGGCCGATACGAATGAATGTTGACCACTGAATTGCGTGGTGTTCATAATGCAGATGGACAAGGGCAAGGAGGCCGTGCCACCATTGGAAAAGGGCAAGGAGTGTTGGAAATATGCACTAGAGGCAATAATAAATTGGTTATTATCATATTTCCTTGTTCATAATAAAGGTTTATTATTCATGCTAGAATTGTATTGACCGGAAACTTAAATACATATGTGAAGACATAAACAAATACTATATCCCTAGTAAGCCTCTACTAGACTAGCTCGTTGATCAAAGATGGTTAAGATTTCCTAACCATAGACATGAGTTGTCATTTGATAACAGGATCACATCATTAGTAGAATGATGTGATGGACAAGATCCATCCGTTAGCATAGCATATGATCGTTCAGTTTTTGCTACTGCTTCTTAATGTCAAATACATATTCCTTCGACCATGAGATCATGCAACTCCCAGACTCTGGAGGAATGCCTTGTGTGTATCAAACATTACTTCGTAACTGTGCGATCATAAAGGTGCTCTACAGGTACCTCCGAAGTTGTATGTTGAGTTGTCATGAATCGAGATTGGGATTTGTCACTCCGTATGATGGAGAGGTATCTCTCGGCCCTCTTGGTAATACAACATCACAAGAATCTCGCAAACAAAGTGACTAAGGAGTTAGCTACAATATGATGTATTATAAAATGAGTAAAGAGACTTGCCGGTAACGAGATTGAACTAGGTATGAAGATACCGACGATCGAATCCCGGGCAAGTAACATATTGACGGACAAAGGGAACTACGTATGTTGTCATAAAGGTTTGACCGATAAAGATCTTTGTATAATATCTAGGAACCAATATGGGCATCCGGTCCCGCTATTGGTTATTGGCTGGAGAAGCGTCTCGGTCATGTCTACATCATTTTCGAACTTGTAGGGTCCACACGCTTAATGTTCGTTGATAGTATAATACTATATGAGTTATGTATGTTGGTGACCGTATGTTGTTCGGAGTCCCGGATGAGACCATGGACATAACAAAGAGCCGGAATGGTCCGGAGGTAAAGATTGATTTATAGGATGATAGTACCTAGTCTCCGGAACTGTTTTGGAATGCATCGGATAATTATCAGATCACCGGAAGGGGTTCCGGAAGGCCAGGGGGTTGTTGGGCCTAAAGGGCCAAAAGGAAGGAGCGCACCAGCCCACAATGGGGTTAGCGTGCCCACCTCCTAGCCGTAGGCCCTTAGGAAAGGAAAGAGGAGGGGCTGGACCCCTCCTGCCTTTCTCCACACAAGGGAGAAGGAAGGGGAGGCGCCATAAGGCAGTCGATCCCCTTTCCTCCCCCCACTTTGCTGTTGAAGGAAATATGCCATAGAGGCAATAATAAAGTTATTATTTATTTCCTTGTATCATGATAAATGTTTATTATTCATTCTAAAATTGTATTAACCGGAAACTTAGTACATGTGTGAATACATAGACAAAACAGAGTGTCCCTAGTATGCCTCAACTTGACTAGCTCGTTAATCAAAGATGGTTAAGTTTCCTAACCATAGACATGTGTTGTCATTTGATGAACGGGATCACATCATTAGGAGAATGATGTGATGGACATGACCCATCCGTTAGCTTAGCATTATGAACGTTATAGTTTCTTTGCTACTGCTTTATTCATGACTTATACATGTTCCTCGGACTATGAGATTATGCAACTCCCGAATACCAAAGGAACGCCTTGTGTGCTATCCAACGTCACAACGTAACTGGGTGATTATAAAGGTGCTCTAAAGGTGTCTCCAAAGGTGTTTGTTGGGTTGACATAGATCAAGATTAGAATTTGTCACTCCGTGTTTCGGAGAGGTATCTCTGGGCCCTCTTGGTAATACTCATCACTATCAGCCTTGCAAGCATTGTGACTAATGAGTTAGTTGCAGGATGAAGTATTATGGAATGAGGAAAGAGACTTGCCAGTAACGAGATTGAACTAGGTATGATGATACCGACGATCGAATCTCGGGCAAGTAACATACAGATGACAAAGGGAACAACGTATGTTGTTATGCGGTTTGACCGATAAAGATCTTCGTAGAATATGTAGGAGACAATATGAGCATCCAGGTTCCGATATTGGTTATTGACCGAAAAGTGTCTTGGTCATGTCTACATAGTTCTCGAACCTGTAGAGTCCGCACGCTTAACGTTCGATGACGATTTGTATTATGAGTTATGTGTTTTTGATGACCGAAGTTTGTTTGGAGTCCCGGATGAGATCACGGATGTGGCGAGGAGTCTCGAAATGGTCGAGACATATATATTGACATATTGGAAGGTTATATTCGGACATCGGAATGGTTCTGGAGTGATTCGGGTATTTTCCGGAGTACCGGGAGGTTACCGGAACCCCCGCGGGAAGTTAATGGGCCTTAGTGGGCTTTAGTGGAGAGAGAGAAGAAGGGCCACAAGGTGGAGCATGCCTCCCCTGCCCATACCGAATTGGACAAAGTGTGGAGGGCGTGGCCCCTCCTTCCTTCTCTTTATCTCCTCCTTCATTTTGCTCCGGGGAAAAAACAGGAAAGGTGGGGGCCGAATCCTACTTGGACCGGGAGTCCAAGTAGGACTCCCCCTGGCGTGCCTCTCATGGCCGGCCTCCTCCTCCTCGCTCCTTTATATACGGGGGCAAGGGGGCACCCTAGGACAGACAATTTGATCAAGTTGATCTTTTAGCCATGTGCGGTGCCCCCTCCACAGTTACACACCTCGGTCATATCATCGTAGTGCTTAGGCGAAGCCCTGCGCCGGTAACTTCATCATCACTGTCGCCACGCCGTCGTGCTGATGAAACTCTTCCTCGGCCTCAAATAGATCAAGAGCACAAGGGACGTCATCAAGCTGAACGTGTGCTGAACGTGGAGGTGCCGTACATTCGGTGCTTGGATCAGTTGGATCACGAAGACGTTCGACTACATCAATCGCGTTAACTGAAGGCTTCCACTTTCGGTCTACGAGGGTACGTAGACAACACTCTCCCCTATTGTTTCTATGCATCACCTAGATAGATCTTGCGTGATCGTAGGAATTTTTTTGAAATTACTGCGTTACCCAACAGTAGCGTCCGAGCCAGGTCTATGTGTAGATGTTATATGCACGAGTAGAACACAAAGAGTTGCACGCAATAATAGTCATACTGCTTACCAGCATGTCATACTTTGATTCAGTGGTATTGTTGGATGAAGCGGCTCAGACCGACATTACACATACGCTTACGCGAGACTGGTTCTCCCGACGTGCTTTGCACACAGGTGCTAGGTGAGTGTCTGTTTCTCCAACTTTAGTTGAATCGAGTGTGGCTACGCCCGATCCTTGTTGAAGGTTAAAAAAACACACTTGACGAAAAATCGTTGTGGTTTTGATGCGTAGGTAAGAACGGTTCTTGCTAGAAGCCCGTAGCAGCCACGTAAAACTTGCAACAACAAAGTAGAGGACGTCTAACTTGTTTTTGCAGGGCATGTTGTGATGTGATATGGTCAAGACATGATGTGATATAATTTGTTGTATGAGATGATCATGTTTTGTAAAATTTATCGGCGACTGGAAGGAGCCATATGGTTGTCGATTTATTGTAGGAAATGCAATCGCCATGTAATTGCTTTACTTTATCACTAAGCGGTAGCGATAGTCGTAGAAGCAATAGTTGGCGAGACGACCACGATGCTTCGATGAAGATCAAGGTGTCAAGCCGGTGACGGTGGTGATCATGACGGTGCTTTGGAGATGGAGATCAAAGGCATAAGATGATGATGGCCATATCATATCACTTATATTGATTGCATGTGATGTTTATCCTTTATGCATCTTATTTTGATTAGTTCGGTGGTAGCATTATAAGATGATCTCTCACTAAATTTCAAGGTATAAGTGTTCTCCCTGAGTATACACCGTTGCGACAGTTCGTCGTGCCGAGACACCACGTGATGATCGGTGTGATAAGCTCTACGTTCACATACAAGGTGCAAGCTAGTTTTGCACACGTAGAATACTCAGGTTAAACTTGACGAGCCTAGCATATGCAGATATGGCCTCGAAACACCGGAGACCGAAAGGTCGAGCGTGAATCATATAGTAGATATGATCAACATAGAGATGTTCACCATTGAAAACTACTCCATCTCACGTGATGATCGGACATGGTTTAGTTGATTTCGATCGCGTGATCATTTAGATAACTAGAGGGATGTCTATCTAAGTGGGAGTTCTTAAGTAATATGATTAATTGAACTTTAATTTATCATGAACTTAGTCCTGAAAGTATTTTGCAAATTATGTTGTAGATCAATAGCTCGCGTTGTAGATTTCCTTTATTTTTGATATGTTCTTAGAGAAAAATAAGTTGAAAGATGATAGTAGCAATGATGCGGACTGGGTCCGTGATCTAAGGTTTATGTCCTTGATGCACCGCTAGGTGACAGACCTATTGCAGGAGCAGACGCGGACGTTATGAATGTTTGGCTAGCTCAATATGATGACTACTTAATAGTTTAGTGCACCATGCTTTACGGCTGAGAACCGAGACTTCAAAAACGTTTTTAAAACGTCACGGAGCATATGAGATGTTCCAAGAGCTGAAATTGGCATTTCAGACTCATGCCCATGTCAAGAGGTATGAGACCTCTGACAAAGTACTTTGCCTAAAAGATGGAGGAGAATTGCTCAACTAGTAAGCATGTGCTCAGAATGTCTGGGTACTACAATCACTTGAATCAAGTGGGAGTTAATCTTCCAGATAAGATAGTGATTGACAGAGTTCTATAGTCACCATCACCAAGTTACTGGAACTTCATGATGAACTATAGTATGCAAGGGATGACAAAAAACGATTCCCGAGCTTTTCGTGATGCTGAAATCGACGAAGGTAGAAATCAAGAAAGAGCATTAAGTGTTGATGATTAAACAAGACAACTAGTTTCAAGAAAAGGGCAAAAGGAAGAAAGGGAACTTCAAAAAGAATGGCAAGCAAGTTGTCACTCCCGTGAAGAAGCCCAAAGCTGGACCTAAGCCTGAAACTGAGTGCTTCTACTGCAAAGGAAATGGTCAATGGAAGTGGAACTGCCCCAAATATTTGGCGGATAAGAAGGATGGCAAAGTGAACAAAGGTATATTTGATATACATATTTTTTATGTGTACCTTACTAGTGCTCGTAGTAATCCCTGGGTATTTGATACTTGTTTGGTTGCTAAGATTAGTAACTCGAAACAGGAGTTGCAGAATAAATAGAGACTAGTTGAGGATGAAGTGATGATGTGTGTTGGATGCTCGTGGCGGGTATCATTATTTTCTGACCTTCACAGATGATCTAACCAGATATGGGAATGATACATCTCTGTCATATCTACTTTCCAAACATTTTTGCCCTTGTTTTGGACTCTAACTTGTATGATTTGAATGGAACTAACCCGGACTGACGTTGTTTTCAGCAGAATTGCCATGGTGTTGTTTTATGTGCAGAAAATAAAAGTTCTCGCAATGACCTGAAACTCCACGGAACATCTTAGAAAAAACAATAAAAAATCCTCGCCAAAGATGAAGGCCAGGGGGCCCACACCCTGTTCACGAGGGTGGGGGGCGCCCCCTACCTCGTGGGCCCCCTGGTGGCCTTCGACGCCAACTCCAACTCCATATATTGGCTTTCGGGGAGAAAAAAAATCAGAGAGAAGAAATCATCGCGTTTTACGATACGGAGCCGTCGCCAAGCCCTAATCTCTCTCGGGAGGGCTGATTTGGAGTCCGTTCGGGGCTCCAGAGAGGGGAATTCGTCACCGTCGTCATCATCAACCATCCTCTATCACCAATTTCATGATGCTCACCGTCGTGCGTGAGTAATTCCATCGTAGGCTTGCTGGACAATGATGGGTTGGATGAGATTTATCATGTAATCGAGTTAGTTTTGTTAGGGTTTGATCCCTAGTATCCACTATGTTCTGAGATTGATGTTGCTATGACTTTGATATGCTTAATGCTTGTCACTAGGGCCCGAGTGCCATGATTTCAGATCCGAACCTATTATGTTTTCATGAATATATGTGAGTTCTTGATCCTATCTTGCAAGTCTATAGTCACCTACTATGTGTTATGATCCGGCAACCCCGAAGTGACAATAATCGGGACCACTCCCGGTGATGACCATAGTTTGAGGAGTTCATGTATTCACTATGTGCTAATGCTTTATTCCGGTTCTCTATTAAAAGGAGGCCTTAATATTGAAGGAAATATGCCCTAGAGGCAATAATAAAGTTATTATTTATTTCCTTATTTCATGATAAATGTTTATCATTCATGCTAGAATTGTATTAACCGGAAACATGATACATGTGTGAATGCATAGACAAAACAACATGTCACTAGTATGCCTCTACTTGACTAGCTTGTTAATCAAAGATGGTTATGTTTCCGACCATGAACAAGGAGTTGTTATTTGATTAACGAGGTCACATCATTAGTAGAATGATCGATTGACATGACCCATTCCTTAGCTTAGCACACGATCGCTTAGTATGTTGCTACCGCTTTTATCCATGACATATACATGTTCCCGTAACTATGAGATTATGCAACTCCGTTTACGGAGGAACACTTTGGTGCTACCAAACGTCACAACGAATCGGGTGATTATAAAGGAGTACTACAGGTGTCTCCAAAGGCGATGTTGGGTTGGCGTATTTCGAGATTAGGTTTTGTCACTCCGATTGTCGGAGAGGTATCTCTGGCCCTCTCGGTAATGCACATCATGAAGCCTTGCAAGCACTACAACTAATGAGTTAGTTGTGAGATGATGTATTACGGAACGAGTAAAGAGACTTGCCGTAACGAGATTGAACTAGGTATTGGATACCGACGATCGAATCTCGGGCAAGTAACATACCGATGACAAAGGAACAACGATGTTGTTATGCGGGTCGACCGATAAGGATCTTCGTAGAATATGTAGGAACCAATATGGGCATCCAGGTCCCGCTGTTGGTTATTGACCGTGAATAGTTCTAGGTCATGTCTACATTGTTCTCGAACCGTAGGGTCCGCACGCTTAAGGTTTCGATGATGGTTATTATGAGTTTATGTATTTTGATGTACGAAGGAGTTCGAGTCCCGGATGTGATCACGGACATGACGAGGAGTCTCGGAATGGTCGAGACATAAAGATTGACATATTGGAAGCCTATGTTTGGAGTTCGGAATGGTTCCGGGCGAAAACGGGAATTTACCGGAGTACCGGGAGGTTACCGGAACCCCCCGGGAGGTAAATGGGCCTCGATGGGCCTTAGTGGAAAGGAGAAGGGCAGCCCTAGGAGGGCGCCTCCCCCTTCCCTAGTCCTACTAGGACTAGGAGAAGGGGCCGCCCCTCTCTCTCTTTCCCTCAGGAATCCTAGTCCAACTAGGATTGGGGGAATCCTACCCGAGAGGAGTAGGACTCCTGTATGGCGCCTCCCTTGGCCTTGGCCCCTTCCCCTTGCTCCTTTATATACGGGGCAGGGGGCACCTTGGAACACACAAGTTGATCGTGAGATCGTTCCTTAGCCGTGTGCGGTGCCCCTCCACCATATTCCACCTCGGTTATACCGTCATGAAGCTTAAGCGAAGCCTCGCGCCGGTGAAACATCAAGATCGTCACCACGCCGTCGTGCTGACGGAACTCTCCCTCGACACTCGGCTGGATCGGAGTACGAGGGACGTCATCGAGCTGTACGTGTGTCAAGAACTCGGGGGCGTCGGAGTAACGGCGCTGGGATCGGTCGGATCGCGAGGAGAACGTACGACTACTTCCTCTACGTTGTGATCGCTTCCGCTTCGGGTCTACAAGGGTATGTGGACAACACTCTCCCCTCTCGTTGCTATACATCACCATGATCTTGCGTGTGCGTAGGAAAATTTTTGAAATTACTACGTTCCCCAACAGTGGCATCCGAGCCTAGGTTTTTCTATGGTTTGATGTTTTGCACGAGTAGAACACAAGTGAGTTGTGGGCGATACAAGTCATACTACCTACCAGCATGTCATACTTTGGTTCAGCGGTATTGTGAGATGAAGCGGCCCGGACCGACATTACGCCAGACGCTTACGCGAGACTGGTTTCACCGCCGCGAGCACTCGTTGCTTAAAGGTGACTGGTGGGTGCTGTCTCTCTCACTTTAGTTGAACCGAGTGTAGCTACGCCCGGTCCTTGAGAAGGTTAAACGGAGTCTATTTGACGAAGTATCGTTGTGGTTTTGATGCGAGGTGAGACTGGTTCTTGCTTAAGCCCGTAGCAGCCACGTAAAATTTGCAACAACAAAGTAGAGGACGTCTAACTTGTTTTTGCAGGGCATGTTGTGATGTGATATGGTCAAGACGTGATGCTATATTTTATTGTATGAGATGATCATGTTTTGTAACCTAAGTTATCGGCAATCGGCAGGAGCCATATGGTTGTCGCTTTATTGTATGCAATGCAATCGCCTGTAATGCTTTACTTTATCACTAAGCGGTAGCGATAGTCGAGTAGCATAAGTTTGGCGAGACGACAACGATGCTGCGATGGAGATCAAGGTGTCGCGCCGGTGACGATGGTGATCATGGTGGTGCTTTGCAAGATGGAGATCGTGAAGCACAAGATGATGATGACCATATCATATCACTTATATTGATTTGCATGTGATGTTTATCCTTTATGCATCTTATCTTGCTTTGATTGACGGTAGCATTATAAGATGATCTCTCACTAAATTATCAAGAAGTGTTCTCCCGAGTATGCACCGTTGCCAAAGTTCGTCGTGCCTGCACACCACGTGATGATCGGGTGTGATAAGCTCTACGTCCATCTACAACGGGTGCAAGCCAGTTTTGCACACGCAGAATACTCGGGTTATACTTGACGAGCCTAGCATATGCAGATATGGCCTCGGAACACGGAGACCGAAAGGTCGAGCGTGAATCATATAGTAGATATGATCAACATAAGATGTTCACCATTGAAAACTACTCCATTTCACGTGATGATCGGTTATGGTTTAGTTGATTTGGATCACGTGATCACTTGGATGACTGGAGAGATGTCTTTCTAAGTGGGAGTTCTTAAGTAATATGATTAATTGAACTTAAATTTATCATGAACTTAGTCCTGGTAGTATTTTGCAAATTATGTTGTAGATCAATAGCTCGCGTTGTTGCTTTCATATGTTTATTTTGATATGTTCCTAGAGAAAATTGTATTGAAAAATGTTAGTAGCAATGATGCGGATTCGATCCGTGATCGGAGGTTTATCCTCATTCTTTGCACGTAAGAATTATGTCCTTAATGCACCGCTAGGTGATGACCTATTGCAGAGCGGATGCAAACGTTATGAACGTTTGGCTAGCTCAATATGATGACTACTTGATAGTTTTGTGCACCATGCTTTATGGCTTAGAATCGGGACTTCAAAGATGTTTTGAACATCATGGACCATATGAGATGTTCCAGGAATTGAAGTTAATATTTCAAGCAAAATACCCGAGTTGAGAGATATGAAGTCTCCAACAAGTTCTATAGCTAAAAGATGGAGGAGAATCGCTCAACTAGTGAGCATGTGCTCAGATTGTCCGGGTACTTCAATCGCTTGAATCAAGTGGGGGTTAATCTTCCAGATAATATAGTGATTGACAGAATTCTCTAGTCACCATCACCAAGTTAGTAGAACTTCGTGATGAACTATAGTATGCAAGGGATGACGAAAATGATTCCCGAGCTCTTCGTGATGATGAAATCAATGAAGGTAGAAATCAAGACAGAACATCAAGTGTTGATGGTTAACAAGACCACTAGTTTCAAAAAAAGGGCAAAGGGATAGAAGGGAACTTCAAGAAGAACGGCAAGCAAGTTGCTGCTCAAGTGAAGAAGCCCAAGTCTGGACCTAAGCCTGAGACTAAGTGCTTCTACTGCAAAGGGACTGGTTACTAGGAAGCAGAACTGCCCCAAGTATTTGGCGGATAAGAAGGATGGCAAAGTAAACAAAGGTATATTTGATATACATGTTATTGATGTGTACTTTACTAGTGTTTATAGCAACCCCTCGGTATTTGGTACTGGTTCAGTTGCTAAAAGTAGTAACTCAAACGGAGTTGCGAATAAAATGAAACTAGTTAAGGGTGAAGTGACGATGTGTGTTGAAAGTAGTTTCAAGATTGATATGATCATCATCGCACACTCCCAATACTTTCGGGATTAGTGTTGAACCTAAATAAATGTTATTTGGTGTTTGCGTTGAGCATGAATATGATTTGATCGTGTTTATTGCAATACGGTTATTCATTTAAGTAAGAGAATAAACTGTTGTTCATTTACATGAATAAAACCATATATGGTTACACACCCAATGAAAATGGTTCATTGGATCTCGATCGTAATGATACACATATTCATAATATTGAAACCAAAAGATGCAAAGTTAATAATGATAGTGCAACTTATTTGTGGCATCGCCGCTTAGGTCATATTGGTGTAAAGCGCATGAAGAAACTCCATCTTTGAGGGATTTTGGAATCACTTGATTATGAATCACTTGATGCTTGCGAACCGTGCCTTTTGGGCAAGATGACTAAAACTCCGTTCTCCGGAACAATGGAACAAGCTACTGACTTATTGGATATAATACATACCGATGTATGCGATCCAATGAGTGTTGATGCTTGTGGCAAGTATCGTTATTTTCTGACCTTCACAAGATGATTTGAGCAGATATGGGTATATCTACTTGATGAAACATAAGTCTGAAATAGTTGAAAGGTTCAAAGAATTTCAGAGTGAAGTGGAAAAATCATCGTAACAAGAAAATATAGTTTTAGTGATTTGATCGCGGATACGAATATTTGAGTTACGAGTTTGGTCTTCAATTAAAACAATGTGGAATAGTTTCACAAATTCATGCCACCTGGAACACCACATCATAAGGGTGTGTCCGAACGTCATAACCGTACTTTATTGGATATAGTACAATCTATGATGTTTCTTACTGATTTACCAATATCGTTTTGGGATCATGCATTAGAGACAGCTGCATTCACGTTAAATTGGGCACCATCTAAATCCGTTGAGACGACACTATATGAACTGTGGTTTAGCAAGAAACCCAAGTTGTCGTTTCTTAAAGTTTGGGGCTGCAATGCTTATGTGAAAAAAAAAGTTTCATCCTGATAAGCTCAATCCCAAATCGGAGAAGTGCGTCTTCATAGAATACCCAAAGGAAATTGTTGGGTACACCTTCTATCACAGATCCGAAGGCAAGATATTCGTTGCTAAAAATGGATCCTTTCTAGAGAAGGAGTTTCTCTCGAAAGAAGTGAGTGGGAGGAAAGTAGAACTTGATAAGGTAATTGTACCTTCTCCCTTATTGGAAAGTAGTTTATCATAGAAATTTGTTCCTATGACTACTACACCAATTAGTGAGGAAGCTAATGATGATGATCATTAAACTTCAGATCAAGTTACTACAGAACCTCGTAGGTCTTCTAGAGTACGGTCCGAACCAGAGTGGTACGGTAATCCTGTTCTGGAAGTCATGTTACTAGACCATGATGAACCTACGAACTATGAGGAAGCGATGATGAGCCCAGATTCCGCGAAATGGCTTGAGGCCATGAAATCTGAGATGAGATCCATGTATGAGAACAAAGTGTGGACTTTGGTGGCGTTGCCCGATGATCGGCAAGCCATAGAAAATAAATGGATCTTCAAGAGGAAGACGGACGCTGATAGTAGTGTTACTATCTACAAAGCTCGACTTGTCGCAAAAAGGTTTTGACAAGTTCAAGGTGTTGACTACGATAAGAGTTTCTCACTCGTATCTATGCTTAAGTCTGTCCGAATCATGTTAGCAATTGCCACACTTTATGAAATCGGCAAATGGATAACAAAACTGCAATCCTTAATGGATTTATTAAAGAAGAGTTGTATATGATGCAACCAAAAGGTTTTGTCAATCCTAAAGGTGCTAACAAAATATGTAGACTCCGGCGATCCATCTATGGACTGGTGCAAGCATCTCGAGTTGGAATACACGCTTTGATAAGTTGATCAAAGCATATAGTTTTATCTGAGACTTACGGTGAAGCTCAGATTTACAAGAAAGTGAGTGGGAGCACTACAAGCATTTCGATAAGTATATGTATGACATATTGTGGATCAGAAATAATATAGAATTATTCTGTAAAGCACAAAGGAGTGTTTGAAAGGAGTTTTCAAAGAAAGACCTCGGTGAAGCTGCTTGCATATTGAGCATCAAGATCTATAAAGATAGATCAAGACGCTTGATAAGTTTTTTCAATGAGTACATACCTTGACAAGACTTTGAAGTAGTTCAAAATGGAACAGTCAAAGAAGGAGTTCTTGCCTGTGTTACAAGGTGTGAAATTGAGTAAGACTCAAAAACCCGACCACGGCAGAAGATGGAAAGAGAATGAAAGTCATTCCCTATGCCTTGACCATAGGTTCTATAAAGTATGCCATCTTGTGTACAGATCTATTGTATACCCTGCTTTGAGTTTGGCAAGGAGTACAATAATGATCTAGGAGTAGATCATCGACAGCGGTGAAAATTATCCTTAGTGGAATAAGGATATGTTTCTCGATTATGGAAGTGGAAAAGGTTCGTCGTAAAGGGTTACGCCGATGCAAGTTTTGACACCGATCCGATGACTCTAAGTCTCGATCTAGATGCATATTGAAAGTGGGAGCAATTAGCTAGAGTAGCTTCGTGCAGAGCATTGTAGACATAGAAAAATTGCAAAATACATAACGGATCTGAATGTGAAAGACCCGTTGACTAAGATTCTCTCACAAGCAAAACATGATCACACCTTAGTACTCTTTGGGTGTTAATCACATAGCGATGTGAACTAGATTACTGAATCTAGTAAACCCTTTGGGTGTTGGTCACATGGCGATGTGAACTATGGGTGTTAATCACATGATGATGTGAACTATCGATGTTAATCACATGGTGATGTGATCTAGATTATTGACTCTAGTGCAAGTGGGAGCTCAAGGAAATATGCCCTAGAGGCAATAATAAAGTTATTATTTATTTCCTTATTTCATGATAAATGTTTATCATTCATGCTAGAATTGTATTAACCGGAAACATGATACATGTGTGAATGCATAGACAAAACAACATGTCACTAGTATGCCTCTACTTGACTAGCTTGTTAATCAAAGATGGTTATGTTTCCGACCATGAACAAGGAGTTGTTATTTGATTAACGAGGTCACATCATTAGTAGAATGATCTGATTGACATGACCCATTCCTTAGCTTAGCACACGATCGCTTAGTATGTTGCTACTGCTTTTATCCATGACATATACATGTTCCTGTAACTATGAGATTATGCAACTCCGTTTACGGAGGAACACTTTGGTGCTACCAAACGTCACAACGAATCGGGTGATTATAAAGGAGTACTACAGGTGTCTCCAAAGGCGATGTTGGGTTGGCGATTTCAAGATTAGGTTTTGTCACTCCGATTGTCGGAGAGGTATCTCTGGGCCCTCTCGGTAATGCACATCACTTGAAGCCTTGCAAGCACTACAACTAATGAGTTAGTTGTGAGATGATGTATTACGGAACGAGTAAAGAGACTTGCCGGTAACGAGATTGAACTAGGTATTGGATACCGACGATCGAATCTCGGGCAAGTAACATACCGATGACAAAGGAACAACGATGTTGTTATGCGGTCGACCGATAAAGATCTTCGTAGAATATGTAGGAACCAATATGGGCATCCAGGTCCCGCTGTTGGTTATTGACCGTGAATAGTTCTAGGTCATGTCTACATTGTTCTCGAACCATAGGGTCCGCACGCTTAAGGTTTCGATGACAGTTATTATGAGTTTATGTATTTTGATGTACCGAAGGAGTTCGGAGTCCCGGATGTGATCACGGACATGACGAGGAGTCTCGGAATGGTCGAGACATAAAGATTGACATATTGGAAGCCTATGTTTGGAGTTCGGAATGGTTCCGGGCGAAAACGGGAATTTACCGGAGTACCGGGAGGTTACCGGAACCCCCGGGAGGTAAATGGGCCTCGATGGGCCTTAGTGGAAAGGAGAAGGGCAGCCCTAGGAGGGCGCTAAGGCCCCCCTTCCCTAGTCCTACTAGGACTAGGAGAAGGGGCCCCCTCTCTCTTTCCCCCTCAGGAATCCTAGTCCAACTAGGATTGGGGGAATCCTACTCCCGGAGGAGTAGGACTCCTGTAGCGCCTCCCTTGGCCCGCCCCTTCCCCTTGCTCCTTTATATACGGGGCAGGGGGCACCTTGGAACACACAAGTTGATCGTGAGATCGTTCCTTAGCCGTGTGCGGTGCCCCTCCACCATATTCCACCTCGGTTATACCGTCATGAAGCTTAGGCGAAGCCTGCGCGCCGTGAAACATCAAGATCGTCACCACGCCGTCGTCTTGTGGAACTCTCCTCGACACTCGGCTGGATCGAGTACGAGGGACGCCATCGAGCTGTACGTGTGTCAAGAACTCGGGGCGTCGGAGTAACGGCGGGATCGGTCGGATCGCGAGGAGAACGCACGACTACTTCCTCTACGTTGTGATCGCTTCCGCTTCGGGTCTACAAGGGTATGTGGACAACACTCTCCCCACTCGTTGCTATACATCACCATGATCTTGCGTGTGCGTAGGAAAATTTTTGAAATTACTACGTTCCCCAACAAATATCCCTTAGTTTCCAATAGGACCCCGCTGCCACAGGAGGGTAGGACAAAAGATGTCATGCAAGTTCTTTTCCATAAGCACGTATGACTATATACGAAATACATGCCTACATTACATTGATGAATTGGAGCTATACATGTCACCCTATGTTATGATTTGTTACATGACGAACCGCATCCGGCATAATTATCCATCACCAATCCGGTGCCTCTGAGTTTTCCATATCTTGGTTCTCGCTTATTTACTTTTACATTTGCTCTTTGTTACACTCACTACAAAATACCAAAAACATTACTTTTGTTGTCTCTACTTTTGTTACCGTTACCACCACTATCATATTACTTTGCTACTAAACAATTTGCTGCAGATACTAAGTTTCTAGGTGTGGTTGAATTGACAACTCAGCTGCTAATACTTGAGAATATTCTTTGGCTCCCCTTGTGTCGAATCAATAAATTTGGGTTGAATACTCAACCCTCGAAAACTGTTGCGATCTCCTATACTTGTGGGTTATCCAGACCTTTTTCTAGTGCCGTTGCAGGGGAGCATAGCTCTATTGTTTGAGTCACTTGGGATTTATATCTGCTAGACACTATGAAGAACTTGAAAGACGATCGAACTACTATTTTGCCCTCAACTACGAGGGGAGGTAAGGAACTGCCATCTAGCTCTGCACTTGATTCACCTTCTGTTATAAGTAAGCTTGCGACACCTAAACCTCGCTATCGCTATGAATTCGATATGTCGCATGTTATTGTTGATGCCACTTCTGCTATGCATGATACTTATGATGAAACTACTTCTATGCTTGATACTACTGTGCCCCTTGGTGAATTTCTTGATGAACAAATTGCTAGGTCTGGAGAAAGAGAAATTATTGAATCTAAATATAATGATGAGAGTGATGATGAGAATATGCCTGCTATTCCTGGGGGTTATCTTTTTGATGTGGAATCTTCTGCAACTATTTTTGCTTGCTAGGATAGATACGAACTTAAGAGGTTTCTAGTTAAATGGAGTAAAGAATCTCTTAGAGATAGAATGAGACCCGACCCTGCTTTTGCTACTTCACCTATCTGTGTTCCTGATAAGGATTATTATGATTTTTATGTTGATCCAGATATAATTACTTTGGTTGAATCTGATCCTTTTTATGGCTATGAATTTGAAACTGTTGTGGCACATCTTACTAAGTTAAATGATATAGCTGCCCTGTTTACTAATAATGAGAGATCGCGCTACCTTTATTTACTCAAAATATTTCCGTTCTCATTAAAGGGTGATGCTAAGATATGGTTTAATTCTCTTGATCCTGGTTGTGTGCATAGTCCCCAGGATATGATTTATTACTTCTCTGCTAAATATTTCCCTGCTCATAAGAAACAAGCTGCTTTGAGGGAAATATACAACTTCGTGCAAATTGAAGAAGAGAGTCTCCCACAAGCTTGGGGGAGGCTTCTCAAGTTACTTAATGCTTTGCCTGATCATCCTCTTAAGAAACCTGAAATACTTGATATCTTTTATAATGGACTAACTGATGCTTCCAGAGATTACCTAGATAGTTGTGCTGGTTCTCTTTTCAGGGAAAGAACACCGGATGAAGCTGAAATTCTATTGAACAATATGTTGACAAATGAAAATAATTGGGCACCTCCCGAGCCACCTCCTGAGCCAGCTCCAGAGCCAATTACTGAGCCTATTCCTAAACCAACTCCGAAGAAGAGAGGTGTTCTATTTCTCAGTCCCGAAGATATGCAAGAGGCAAAGGAATCTATGAAAGAAAAAGGTATTAAAGCTGAAGATGTTAAGAATTTACCTCCTATTGAAGAAATACATGGTCTTAATTTACCGCCGGTTGAAGAAGTATATGATCTCAATTACTTATTCACTGAAGAACCTCCTGATCTTGATATCCCGACACAGGTAGTAAAGGTAAATTCTCTCTATAGATATGATAAAGCTGAAGTCCCTCCTACTAAAATTGCTAGTCAGTGCTTGGACGAGTTTGATGACTTTATGTTTAAGCAAGATGACTTTAATGCTTATTTTGGTAGACAATTAAAATAGAATACCTTTATGATTAAACGCTTGGGTGATTTTATGGTTGATATTAGAGGTGAACTTAAACTTGTTAGCAAACATGCTTCTATGGTTACCACTCAAGTAGAACAAGTACTTAAAGCTCAGAAAGAAGTGCTTGATGAAATGAATAGTAAGAAAAATGATTATCTTTGTTAGAGTGGCTACTAGAACTGGTAGAATGACTCAGAACCTTTGTATCTGAAGGCCACCCTAAGAGAATCGAGCAAGATTCTCGGAGAAATAATATTGATGTACCTAGTTCTTCTAAAAGGAAGAAAAAGAAAATGATAGGACTTTGCAAACTTCTAGTGAACCTATTCTTTGAACCACCGAGAATCCAAATGATATTTCTATTTCGATTTGAAACACAATCGGTGATGAACATGAACCTAGTGATAATGTTAATGATAATGTTCATGTTGATGCTCAACCTAGTAATGACAATGATGTAGAAGTTGAACCTCATTGTTGATCTTGATAACCCACAATCAAAGAATCAACGTTATGATAAAAGAGACTTTGTTGCTAGGAAACATGGTAAAGAAAGGGAACCATGGGTTCAGAAACCCATGCCTTTTCCTCCGAAACCATCCAAGAAAAAGGATGATGAGGATTTTGAGCGTTTTTTTGAAATGATTAGACCCATCTTTTTTGCGTATGCGATTAAGCGATGTGCTCAAAACAAATCCTTATGCTAAGTATATGAAAGATATCATTACTAATAAAAGAAAGATACCGGAAGCTGAAATTTCCACCATGCTTGCTAATTATACTTTTAAGGGTGGAATACCAAAGAAACTTGGAGATCCAGGAGTACCTACTATACCATGCTCCATTAAGAGAAATTATGTTAAAACTGCTTTATGTGATCTTGGAGCCGATGTTAGTGTTATGCCTCTCTCTTTATATCGTAGACTTGACTTGAATAAGTTGACACCTATTGAAATATGTCTGCAAATGGCTGATAAATCAACTGCTATACCTGTCGGTATTTGTGAGGATGTGCCTGTTGTAGTTGCAAACCTTACTATTTTAACGAACTTTGTTATTCTTGATATTCCCGAGGATGATAATATGTCTATTATTCTTGGAAGACCTTTCCTTAATACTGCAGGGCCTGTTATTGATTGCATCAAAGGCAATGTCACTTTTCATGTTAATGGTAATGAGCACACGATACACTTTCTGAGGAAACAACCTCAAGTTTATAGTATCAACTCTATTGGAAAAATTCCATCGATTATATTTGGAGGTTTTGAATTTCCTCTCTCTACTGTAAAGAAAAAGTATGATAATCTTATTGTAGGGGATTTTCATATCCCCGTTGAGGTAACTTAGTGTTATTCGAAATTTCTCCGGTTCCGTGATTATTCGGAATGAGTTTGTTAACAAGACTTGATCAACCTTGTTAGTGGGTTCATTTTGATGATCACGAGATGGATGAAACTAGAAGCACAACCTTCTGTACCCTCTTTATATTTTCTGTTATTTAGTAGAAATAAAGTAAAATAGTATTTTTCTGTCTGTTTCCTGACTTATCCGTGCAATATAAAAATATCCCGAAAATAAAAATCCTCAGAATGCCATGCCAATTTAATATGATTTTTTCGGGAATATTTGAGGATTTACTGTGCAAAAATTACCACGGGGGGAGCTACCACCTAGCCACGAGGGTGGAGGGCGCACCCTACCCCCTGGGTGCGCCCCCTGCCTCGTGGGCCCACGGTGGCCCTCCTCCATTTATCCCTGCACCCATCTTCTTCCTCTGCCTCACACAAACACGAAAAACCAACGCGAGCACGAGTTCCAGCCCCCGTTGCTGTGATTTTCGATCTCCTTGCTCAAATCATCTCTCGCAAAACTGCTTGGGGAGATTGTTCCTTGGTATGTGACTCCTCCATTGGTCCAATTATTTTTTGTTCTAGTGCTTTATTCGTTGCAAATTTGTGCTGCATAGGTGACCATGTTCTTGAGCTTGCATGTCAAATTTATATGGTTCCAAGTAGTTCTAATGCTTGATATAGGCTCTAGGCACTTGTGCGAGTTGTTGCTATCAATTTTACTGAAGTTGGTTCACTTTTATTTGAAGTTACTAAAAATTTCAGAATTTTTTAGAGGAAAAATATGTTTAGGAAGATGTTCCAAGGTGGTTCTTCAAGGAAGCAAGGTCCTGTGCTTGCAATGCGTGATCTTGACGAGGAACCACCAAGAGACGCTCCTGTGAGGCCCTGTGAATGGCCTTCAGAAAATTTTATGAATCAAGCAGGAATCAAAGAAGAATTTAGTGCATATTTGCGTAACGCCGGTCTTGAGGACTTTGAAGCGGACAAATGCCCCCAGTATCATGATCTCACAAGTTCATTTGTGAGGAGGTTTGAGTTTTCATCTTCGCATAATTCTCCTTCAGTCATGTTTGACCTTTATGACAAATCTTATACCATGGACTTAGAGGATTTCACTTCTACTTGCAAACTTCCATCTTGGGGTAGTGTCAGGGATCCCCCTAAATCTGAATATAGAGACTTTCTTCCTAGAATAACTGTGGGGGAATCTAGAGATATAACACAAGCCACTATAGGGAGCGTTCACTTTCCTGCTATACATTATTTTGCTCTCTTCACAGGCAGATGCATAAATGCTAAGGATGAAGCATGTCACATGTGTGTCCCTGATCTCAGCATTCTCAGGAGTGCTGTGTTAGGAGACCAATCTTATCATATGGGAGTTGTTGGGGATATAAATATTTGTGTAAGCCGCCCAGGAGGGGCCTGGTTACGTTAAGAGGATTCACCAGAGAGAAAGCCCAAGACCAAGCATGAAGATGGCGGTTCAATAAAGGGCTTAAGGCCCACAGGCGACTTAAGGCCCGTTGTAGTAAACCGCCATAGTGGCCTGACTTGTATCATAAGGTAGATTTAACTAGTCACCGAGCCGGACACTGTTTATAAGCCGACCGGGACTCTGTAAGCCACAGGACGTCAACCCATGTATATAAGGGGGCGACCTGCTGGCGGCTTAGGAAAAAGAAACAACTCATCGAGAGCCGGGCATAGCGTATCTCGCTCCCTGGTCATCGAAACATCAATACCAACCCAACTAGACGTAGGCCTTACCTTCACCGTAAGGGGCCGAACTAGTATAAACCTCTCGTGTCCATTGTCCCGATTAACCCCTTCAAGCTTCCTAGTTGCGATGGCTCCACAACTAAGTACTTTCACGAGGACATCAGACGTGACAATTCCACGACAGTTGGCGCCCACCGTGGGGCTGGCACATGGTGGATTTGAGTTCTTGAAGGGCAATTTTGAAGGGCTCAAGGGATACATAGTGGGCCGGATGAGCAAGAGTCGTCGCGGCAAGATCTACATCGACGACGAAGGCTGGGGTCCCGACGCCGGCTCAGTTGAGTACGGGTACCGGGTCCCCTTCGGCGGAATCCACGTCTTCATCGATCGGATCGGTGAGCCGGGCCCTGAGCCGGACAACTACACCGACCTCGTCGAGACGGCTCAGCGTGCGAGGAAGACCCGGATTCAACCTGTTATGAAGCATGCCTTCGTGGGCTGCGTCCACGGAGAGGAACTATCGGAAGGATCTGGAGATGGTGGTGAGACAGCTATCCTCTCAGACGGTGGTTCGCCCGCCGGCTCAACAGATTCGTTGTACCAAGTGCAAGACGGCGTGCTCGGGGGCTGTTCCGATGGCACCAATATCCCGGACCCCTGTCAGCCGTCAAGATGGGCAGGAGTCTTTATGGCTGGGACTCAGCCCGGCTCAAACTCTACAGCTGCTGCAGCAGTAACGTGTGGGTTAGGAGCAGCTGGGGCAGGCGGTCCCGTGCGCCCGCCAGCTCAGGTGCTGATAGATCTCATGGACAAGCTTACGACCCTGCTAACCACAACAGTTATTCCCGCATATAAAGATGAGCATGACGCGGAGGTGGCACGGGTGCGTGAGGAAATAGCTCAGGCCAAGGAGGCCTTGGCAGCTGAGGACACTAGATTAGCCACAGAGCGGACGACTCTAGACGCCCGGGTGCAGCGGCTACAGTCGGAAGCTTACCAGCTCACGATGAGCTTAAACGCGTCCAATGAGGTGATGAGGAGGAGGCATCAGAAAACCCAGTCCCGTTTACCTCCGAATTACGACCCTCAAGTTCTTTTTGCTACACCCGGAGCCGGCCCAAGTAACCCGCCAGAGGCCAATCAGCTTATGACAGCCAGAGCAGGAGGGCCGGCTCAGCCTCGGGAGATGGCACCACCTCATGTGAGCATGGCACCGCCGCATTATGTGCCGATACCACCGGGTCACTTTTCCAACCCCATGGAGAACTTAATCGCGGCTTCAGCGCGCTTGGCGGCTCTTCCCATGGACGGTGATGACCCGACAACAGTGGAGACCCGGAGGGTTAGAGAACTTCTCCAGACGGCCTTAGCTCAGCAAGAGACCTATTATTACAGCCAGGACAGGATTCACTCAACTCCCCCGCCTTGGTTAGCGCTGCCTCGTTAGAACCGGAGCCCGAGTTACAGCAGGCACATGGAGTCTGAAGCTTTGTCAAGCAACGCCCAACGCCGTAACCAGCCGGGTGGCTATAATCCGGTGCAAGACCGGATACGTCAGGAGAACGAGCGGGCGGCTCAGCTAGCGGCCAACAGACGGCACATCAAGATTTCCCAGAGTATCCAACAACTTCCATTGAGGCGGGAGTAGCCACTAGAACCGGCGGTGTTCCTTGTCTGATACCAGCTCTGCGTAACATGCGCCTGCCCAAGGACTTCAAGGGACCTCGAAAGGTGCCGAATTACACGGCCGACCTGCAGCCCGGAGCTTGGATCGAGAGTTATGAGTTGGCCATGGAGTTATTGGAAGTCAGCGACGCGGCAATGGCTAAATACTTCACCATGATGTTAGATGGAACAGCCCGGTCCTGGTTGAAGGGTTTGCCACCCAATTCCATTGGTTCGTGGGCGAATCGAAGCCCGTTTCATCCGAATTTCAAAGACACAGAAGCGCCTATGTCAATTGTGGATTTGACAAATTGTAAACAGGAGGAAGAAGAATCTACGACTCATTGGGTACGCCGGGTCAAGGAGATAATACATTCATCTGACAAGATGGATGCCGGCTCTGCAGTCCTCATGTTGGAGAAGAATTGCCGTTCTGAGCCGCTGAGGCAGAAACTGGGGCGCCTTAAACGTGATTGCAATGATATGGGTACGCTGATGGCGGCTTTAGTCAAATAGGCTGATTCTGATAGTACCAAGGATCCTGCGTCTGATGAGGAAAAGACCGGGAAGGGAAAAAGGAACTGCAATGGAAAGGGTCAGCAGCATAACCCGATGAATCAAGGAGGCAATAAGCGTAAGGCGGATGGTAACCCAGAGTTTGTGGCCAATGCTAATGCGCAGGGTAACAATCAATGACGTAAGGGTAAGCCGCCTCGATCCGGCGGGTCAGGCCCATCTCTTGAGCAGCTACTCAATGAGCCCTGCCCAAGACACGGCACTAGGGAGCGGCCCGCCACACACCTGTGGAAAGATTGCGCGATCATGAAGGCGTTTAAAAATTCCAACACCTTTGATGGCAATAGTGGATCTGGTGGCAGTTCAGGGGCTGGCGGTTTTCATGGCCCGGGCAGCGGTTCAGGTTCCGGCTTTCAGGGATGTCAAGGCGGCTATAATCAACAACAATCTGGTCAAGGAGAGCAGCAGCAATAGCAGTCGGGTTATCAAAGCAATCCGAAGCAGTTGAACGGTGGGCAGTACCACGTGTTTACCACTAGCTTATGCAAACGCGACCAGAAGGTTCATAAGAGGGCCGTGAATTCTGTTGAGCCGGCAGTTCCTCGTTACCTGAGGTGGTCAGAACAGCCCATTGTATGGAGCAGAGAAGATCACCCTTCATGGGTCGATAATCCGGGCCAGTTGGCCTTGGTGGTAGCACCTTAGGTTGGTAGATATAAATTCACTAAGGTACTCATGGACGGAGGTAGTACCATCAATATCCTCTATTATGAGACCTTTCGACACATGGGGTTAACTAATAAGAATCTGAGGACATCCAACACTGTTTTCCATGGAGCGGTCCCTGGTAAGTCAGCTTACCCAGTCGGTAAGATTGAGCTGGAGGTGGCCTTTGGAGATGAATATGACTCCAGGGCTGAGAAGTTGACATTTGAGGTAGTCAAAATCAGGAGCCCATATCATGCTCTGTTTGGGCGGCCGGCTTATGCTAAGTTCATGGCCCGGCCGTGTTATGTCTATTTGCAGCTCAAAATGCCGGGTCACAATGGCACCATCACTGTGCACGGAAGTCGGAAGGTGGCGTTGGAATATGAGGAAGGCGACGCGGCTTATGCTGAGTCTGCCTGTGCGGCAGAAGAGCTCAAATTTTATCAAGATAATGTTGACCCAGCGGATATGACCTCCCTGAAGAAACCAACTACAGAACACGACCTGACATTGAAGTTTAAATCGGCCGCCGAGACAAAGCTTGTTGATTTTACCCTAGGTGACCCTTCTAAACAATTCAGCATCAGCAGCAATTTGGATCCCAAATAGGAAAGCGCGCTCATCGAGTTCATCCGTGAGAACCGGGACATCTTTCATGGAAACCCTCTGACATGCCGGGTGTACCGAGGGAACTCGCTGAGCACACTATCAATATTGATCCGAAGTATAAGCTGGTCAGGCAGTTTCTTTGGCGTTTTAATGAAGAGAGGCGGAAAGCTATTGGAGAGGAAGTCGCCCAGCTCTTAGCGGCCGGGTTTATTATTGAGGTTTTTCACCCGGAGTGGTTGGCTAACCCGGTGCTTGTCCTCAAGAAGAACGACACTTGGCAGATGTGTGTGGATTACACGGACTTAAACAAGGCTTGTCCGGCTGATCCCTTTGCTCTCCCCCGTATTGATCAAATCATTGATGCTACGGCGGGTTGTGAACGCTTGAGCTTTTTGGATGCTTACTCTGGTTATCATCAGATCAAAATGGCAGTCAAGGACCAGGAGAAGACGGCTTTCATCACTCCGTTTGGAGCCTTCTGTTATGTATCTATGCCGTTTGGACTCAAGAGTGCTCAGGCAACTTATCAGCGATGTGTACAGAACTGTCTGCATGATCAAATCGGGCGTAATGTTCATGCTTATGTAGATGACATCATGGTGAATCCAGAGAGAAGGAAACCTTAATATCCGACTTGAAAGAAACCTTTGATAATCTCCAGGTTTATAAAATGATGCTTAACCCACCCAAGTGTGTATTTAGTGTACTTGCAGGCAAGCTTTTGGGTTTTCTGGTATCAAACAGAGGCATTGAAGCTAATCCGGAGAAGATCAAGGCAATTACCTCTCTGGCTAAACCGGCGTGCATCAATGATGTTCAGCGATTGGCGGGTCGTGTGGCCGCTTTAAGCCGGTTCATAAGCCGGTTGGGTGAGAAGGCCCTACCACTGTATCAGTTGATGAAGAAAACAGACACTTTTGTCTAGAGTGATGCCGCTGATGCTACTTTTGAAGACTTGAAGAGACAGTTGTCTGAACCACCGATTCTTGCGGCTCCCATTGACAAAGAGCCGTTGATGTTATATGTGGCTGCCAATTCACGAGCCGTCAGTGTTGCCATCGTGGTGGAGCGTAAGGAAGATGGCAAGGAGCATCCGGTTCAACGGACGGTTTACTACATCAGTGAGGTGCTCATTGAATCTAAACAAAGGTATCCACATTGGCAGAAACTAGTTTACGGGGTGTTTATGGCCAACCGGAAGTTGAAGCAGTACTTTCAAAGTCATCCTATAACTGTGGTAAGTTCTGCCCCTTTGGGAGATATCATCCAGAATAGGGAGGCTATAGGACGAGTCACCAAGTGGGCCATCGAGCTTGGGCCTCATGATTTGAAGTATATGCCACGTACTGCTATTAAGTCTCAGGCTTTGGTGGACTTATCAATGATTGGACAGAGTTGCAGGCCCCTAAGGAGAAGCCGGATAACACATATTGGACTATTCACTTTGACGGGTCCAGGCAGCTAGAAGGCTCGGTGGCTGGAGTTGTTTTAACTTCCCCTCGAGGTGACAAGTTTTGTTATGTACTCCAGCTTATATTTCCGTGTACTAACAATGCAGCTGAGTACGAGGCCTTACTCCATGGTCTCTGGATGGCCAAGAGATGAACTTAAGCCGGGTAAGGTGCTTGGGTGACTCAGATCTCGTAGCCCAACAGGTGTCAGGTAAGTGGGATTCCAAGGATCCCCTTATGGCGGATTATCGTCGTGAAGTAGATGCTGTGGCTGGTCACTTCAAGGGTTATCAGATGGAGCACATTGATCGAAGAAGAATGAGGCAGATGATGCTTTAAGCCGGTTGGGATCTCAACGTAAATCAGTACCACCTAACACCTTTCTCGATATTTTACATCACCCTTCTGTCAAGGTGCCTACCGAGGAAGAGCTAGCGGTGCCAGACCCGGAGGCACAGCTGGTGGCAGCTCTTCATGTTATCCCAGATTGGACAGTACCATATCTGGCTTATATGACCCGGGGAGAATTACCTGAGGATGAGACCTTGGCAAGACAAATCGTCAGGCACTCCAAATCTATGACGATTGTTAACGGCGAGTTACATCACCTAAGTGTCACCGGGGGGTTTCAACGCTGTGTGTCACCTGCAGAAGGCCAAGAAATACTTTGTGAGATCCATGAAGGGGATTGTGGCCATCATGTCGGGTCAAAATCTCTGGTAGCCAAAGCTTTTCGTCATGGTTTCTACTGGCTAACGACTCATGCTGATGCGGAGGATCTGTTCAGTAAATGTGACGGTTGTCAAAAGTTCTCACGACGAGCTCATGTGCCGGCTCAAGAGTTGAGGATGATCCCAATCACTTGGCCGTTTGCAGTCTGGGGGTTTTACATGGTTGTGCCTTTCAAGAGGTCTAAGGATAAAAAGACACATCTCCTGGTGGCAGTGGACAAGTTTACAAAGTGGGTTGAGGCAGAGCCAGTCAGTAAGTGTGATGCAGCCACAGCGGTTCAATTCATGAAAAAGGTGATCTTTCGTTTTGGTTTCCCACACAGCATTATAACTGATAATGGCACTAATCTCTCCAAGGGTGCCATGGAAGAGTTCTGTCAACGAGAACATATCCGGCTTGATCTTTCGGCTGTTCCTCATCCTCAATCCAATGGTCAAGCAGAAAGAGCTAATCAAGAGATCCTGAAGGGTATCAAGCCCCGGCTCTCAGTCCCTTTACAGCGGACTCCGGGTTGTTGGGTGGAGGAGTTACCTTCTGTGTTATGGAGCATCAACACTACGCCTAACAGATCTACAGCTATACGCCTTTCTTTATGGTGTATGGTGCAGAGGCAGTCCTGCCAAATGACATCCAACACGATTCACCCCGCGTGGCGGCTTACGTTGAGGCTGACAATGAAGAAGCTCGTCAAGATGCACTTGACTTGTTGGATGAGGAGTGAGACTTGGCAATAGCCCACTCGGCAATTTATCAACAAGACCTGCGCCGCTATCACAGCCGCCGGGTTAGGAGCAGAACCTTTCAGGAAGGCGACTTGGTGCTCCGGATCATCCAGGATTAGTCTGACATGCACAAGCTATCCCCACATTGGGAAGGGCCCTTTGTGGTCAGCAAGAATCTGCACAACGGGTCATACTACCTCATTGATGTTCGAGAGCACAAAGACTCACGTAAATAGGAGGAGGAGACCCGCCGGCCGTGGAATATTGCTCATCTCCGGCCTTACTATACTTAAGCCACCGGCTCTCATGATGTATATATTTTTTGACAATGTATATATTATATAAATAAATAAAGCAGGACCTCTGTCCTTTTTACCCTCAAAGGTTTATGTGTCCTCTTTATCAGGTGGTGGAAACAACCAACAGGGAGCGGATCACATTTGAATTCAGCTTTCCCTTTGGTCTGGCTTATGATCATATCTGAATCTAGCCATGGTCACTTGGGGGCTTCCTGTTCAATCATAGGTCATATTCGAACCAAAGAGAACATAGCTGTCGATACCCACTTGATCGGCATACTGCCAAACCCACTTGGGGGCTTCTTGATCATATTTGAATCATAGCTTAACCCCTTTGGGTCTGACGTTGATCGTATTCGAATCAGCGTCATTAAACAACTCTTATGGTCACCTGGGGGCTTCCTATTCAAACATAGGTCGTATTCGAACCAAAGAGAACATAGCTGTCGATACCCACTTGATCGGCATCGCCAAAGCCACTGGGGGATATATGATCGTATCCGAATCTTAGCTTAACCCCTTTGGGACGGTTTACTGATCGTATTCGAATCAGAAGCCTTTGAACATTGTTTGTTATATATCATAAGCATAATTATTTGACTATCTTCAGACGTTTTAGAAAGCCCTATGAGATGGCTTTTGTTCTTCCGGCTTAAGATTGATTATCTCTGGTCGTCAAGTGCCAGGTGAACATTATATGTTCCAACTTTCAGGAGTTGAATTTATCCGCATGGTGAAGGTCATATAAGCAGGTGAGATTACCAAAGGGATTGCAGGTATGCTATGGTGATTATGTTTAACAAATGTAATCATCAACCGGCCTGTATATGATGTTTTGAGGTTTGCCGTCTGGGTTATCAATACCTTAAGTGTCCACGATGCGATAAACCGCCAAGGGAATTTTAATTATTTTATATGTAGGATAAGGCAAGCAAATTTAACATCAAAGGAAGCAAACGATCAACATAAGCTTGAAATATATAACAATGGCCGCTTATGAAAGTTTTAAGCGCCATAAACATGTGCGAAGGCATGCCAAACATTGAGAGGTTTTTTCTATCCTATTACAAGACTCCCCGAGTCTGAATAAATGAAGCATTGTTTTTTGCAAAGTTATAAAACGCCTAGCGGTTCATTCCTTCGGCGGGCTTGAAGACTCCGGGTTATCCTTCTCCGCCTCTCCGTCGATTGCTTTGTCCTGGAAGGTGGACGAGGCCCAGTCAATGCCACTCAAGGCTTCAAACTCAGCTTCATCATCTATTAAACCGGCCGGGTCCACTTCAGGGGCAAAGGTATGCTTACGCATTGGAGGGATCAGGCTGACTTGGTCATATGGAATGTTTGGAATTCTCCGGTTTTCGCTATCATAGCCCGGCGAATACTTGGTAAGATCAGTATCATTCCCAATAAGGGTAGCCAAGGGACGTACGACTTTGACGCAGGCGGTGAAATCTTGATCATCAAATACAGTACCGTCCTCCTTCAGGCTCGGATATCCAAGAGAGAGGTCAGCCAAGTCAAGCTCTGGCATCCATGCCTTTACCCGGCTTAGTGCGGCCACAGCTCCGGCTCTTGAAGATGCCCGCCTTAAATCCTGAATTCGTTGAGGTAGCACTGCGAGATGCTTCAGCACGTCTTGTAGGAGGTTGGGAGTGGTATTTGATAAGGCCACAACAGCCAAGGCACGTTGTGACCCGGAGAACAGCTGTTCCACTAAGGTGTAAACCGCCTTAAGCTTGATCAGCATGTTTTGCTTGAGGTTGGTACTCCTGGGGCCTGTATGTTCACAAGCATAACAATAAGCCGGAGGTAACTATTACAATAGTCATTGGAAGATTACAATGTTTGAGGTTTTGCAGAGTAACTTACCGAAGATGGCTGAGACCATTTGGGATATCTGCCATTTTAAGAAGGACAGCTCGGTTGTTGCCTCTGCAAGAGATGCTTCTACCGTCTCGGCCCAAGTCACCAGTGAAGCCCTCTCATCAGCCCAGGCTTTATTCTCTAACTCAAAATTTTCTTCAACTTCTCTTGTTCAGAGACGCTGAATTCAAATTTGGAGTTGGCCTGCTGAGTTTCAAGTTCTTGAGTTTTCAGCCGGCTCTTCAGGTCAGCAAGCTCCGACTCAAATTGACTTATGGTGTCCTGCATTGATACCAGGTTATGGTAAGGATCATGGTAAGGTAACATTTAAGTCCCAAATACTTTACAAGTAAAGATACTTGGCACTTGGGGGCTAATGTATGCTTAAGAATTTCTAACCTACCCTGCCGGGTCATGCATATTAAGTCTCAAGCACTTTACAAGTAAAGATACTTGACACTTGGGGGCTCATGTGTATCGCAAATTTAAAACTATTATGATATAACCAGGTTAAATATATTCTATTGAAATCGGACAAACTAACAGTAAAGCAGATTTCTAAGTCTACAGCATATTCATTCATAAGCAATAGACTTGGGGGCTGGTATAGTAAGTAAGATTCAGGAAAATAGCATAAGTAATACCTCAGATTTGTGTTGTATTTGTTTCACCATGTCAATTTCCAGATCACGACTATTATGCACTTGGTTCAGATAACCCGAGACTATATCACCAATGCTTAGGTGAGTATAGTTAGTGATGTCCTGCTTGGCTTTTCGGCGTTCGGCAAGTTCTTCCTTGGCAGAACATTTGGCAAGGACAGTAGGCCGCCCCGGTTCAACATATTGACTTTTCAGAAATTCAACTTCCGGGTCAGTCGTCTTGACCGGGCTAGGAACTTCTGGGTTATCAGAGTTGTGGATAACATCTTCTGCAGGCAGGTCAGAGGTTGGCACCGGAATATCAGAAGCCGATTCAGGCGGCGGCTGATGGGTGGAGCTGTCAGGAGCGGACGAGTCAAGCGCCAGTTCAGTGACAACCGGGTCTTGGGACGGCTTATTTTTCCTTGCCCTCTTGCTGGGCTTCACTTGCAGGCTGTCAGTAAAAGGAGAGATCCGTTGGAGGATACGGTGGAATATAAAAAGAATTTAAGAAAGGATGATGTCACGGCGGGTTAACACGGATCCAAGAGATCACGTCACGACGGGTTAAAGAAAACCTTTGGCACAGTCAGAAGACTGAAGATTTATTTTTTAAGATATTTTAAGACTGACATGAACAGGTTCAAATCAGTCTGGGGCCTAATGTTGGGGATATAACTATTTGTGTAAGCCGCCCAGGAGGGGCCGGGTTACGTAAAGAGGATTCACCACAGAGAAAGCCCAATACCAAGCATGAAGATGGCGGTTCAATAAAGGGCTTAAGGCCCACAGGCGACTTAAGGCCCGTTGTAGTAAACCGCCATAGTGGCCTGACTTGTATCATAAGGTAGATTTAACTAGTCACCGAGCCGGACACTGTTTATAAGCCGACCGGGACTCTGTAAGCCACAGGACGTCAACCCATGTATATAAGGGGGCGACCTGCTGGCGGCTTAGGAAAAATAAACAACTCATCGAGAGCCAGGCATAGCGTATCTCGCTCCCTGGTCATCGAAACATCAATACCAACCCAACTAGACGTAGGCCTTACCTTCACCGTAAGGGGCCAAACTAGTATAAACCTCACGTGTCCCTTGTCCCGATTAACCCCTTCAAGCTTCCTAGTTGCGATGGCTCCACAACTAAGTCCTTTCACGAGGACATCTGACGTGACAATTCCACGACAGGAGCCATTGTAGCTCGCAGGTTGCATCAGAATAGACATAACAGAGATTTCTTTGGAGGAATTTATGAAACCCGCTTAGCAAATTTTCTTGAGATAGACATTTGTGAGGGTGACATGGAATTACCCCCTACTTATTTAGATTTTGATTCCATGGTTTCCCACCAGTTTGTTAAGAGGACTGAACCACCTCTCCAGTATCGACTAATCTTTAACAAACGACATGTAGTCCATATTGCTCTTCCTGCTCCTACCTTCTTTGATTCTCAGACAAAATGAAGATATATTATTACCAGAGAGGAGGCAGATGAGTACGAGAGGAGAGCGGAGGCTGCTCGACGCCACGCTACAGCTCAGGCGGCGATAGCTGCTGCATCACAGTACGACCCCAGCTACACTACGGGTATCCGCCAACTATCCCTGGCAATAGACCAACTTAGGCCAAAAGCCTAAGCTTGGGGGAGTATGTATTTCCCACCGACATTAAATTCATGTTCACACACACTCATTGCTAGATGTCGGTGCTCATACTCTTTCACTGTAATATCCATGCTAGTTTATTTTCTTTTTCCTGCTTTCTTCTTGTGTGTTTAATAAACCTTAAGAAAAAAACCAAAAAATTAGTAATAGTTTATTTCTTTGTTGTAGTAATTAAAAAAGAAAACCCAAAAATATTTCTCGTTCTTCTTTTGCTTGTTGGGAGCTTTCCCGTGTAAATAGTTTTTATTCCTTTTCTTTTCTTTGGGGGTCGAGAAGACTATATTGAAAATGCTTAGTGGCTCTTATATGCATGATTGTTTATTTAACTTAGAGCCCATATTACTTGTCTTCTCTCTTGAGTTGAATGCTTGCAGATTCCAGCTTAGTCCAATGCACGTGCACTCTTATCATTATACACATCGTTTGGTCGTGCAAGTGAAAGGCAATAATGATGATATATGATGGACTTATTGGGATGAGAAAAGCTGGTATGAACTCGACCTCTCTTGATTTTGTAAATATGATGATTCATCGTTCCTGAGTCAGCTATTATGAAGTAAACATATTTACAATGACATTTAGAGATTATAGTTGCTTGTGCCATGCTTGATTAGCTATGAGTTATAATGGTTTACCTTGCATGCCAACATGCTATTAGAATGATTATGATGTGGTATGGTGGGAAGGTATCCTCCTTTAAATGAATTGAGTGACTAGACTTGGCACATGTTCACGCATGTAGTTGAATCAAATCAACATAGCCTTCATGATATTTATGTTCATGGTAGATTATATCCTACTCATGCTTGTATTCGGTGTAGGTTAATTTTAATGCATGTTTACGACTGTTGTCGCTCTCTCAGTTGGTCGCTTCCCGGTCTTTTGCTAGCCTTCACATGCACTAAGCGGGAATACTGCTTGTGCATCCAAACTCCTTAAACCCCATAGTTGTTCCATATGAGTCCACTATACCTACCTATATGCGGTATCTACCTGCCGTTCCAAGTAAATTTGTATGTGCCAAACTCTAAACCTTCAAATAAACATTCTGTTTTGCATGCTCGAATAGCTCATATATCAACTAGAGCTGCCCTTATCTTCCGTGTTAGGCGGGTTATTCTCAAGAGGAGTGGACTCCGCTCCTCATTCACGAGAAAATGGCTGGTCTCTGGGATGCCCAGTCCCATGCTTTATGCAAACTAAATCAAAATAATTGCAAACAAAACTCCCCCTGGGACCCGTTGAATGTTGGAGGCACTCGTTGTTTCGAGCAAGCCATGGATTGATGCTTGTGGAGGAGGGGGAGTATAAACTTTACCATTCTGTTTGGGAACCACCTATAATTTGTTTAGCATGGAAGATATCGTCGTCTCTTAGTTGTCATGTTGACAATGAAAGCATGCCGCTCAAAATATAATTTATCTCTATTTCAAAATCGAGCTCTGGCACCTCTACAAATCCCTGCTTCCCTCTGCGAAGGGCCTATCCATTTACTTTTATGTTGAGTCATCATCCTTCTTATAAAAAGCACCCGTTGGAGAGCACACTGTCATTTGCATTCATTATTATTGGTTTATATTGGGTATGACTTGACTGGATCTCTTTTACCATGAATTACAATGTTTAGTCAGTCCTTGATCTTTAAAGGTGCTCTGCATTTATGTATTGCGGTCTCAGAAAGGGCTAGCGAGATACCATTTTGTTATATCATGTTATGATTATTTTGAGAAAGTGTTGTCATCCGAGTTTTATTATTATGGCTCGCTAGCTGATTATGTTATTGATATGAGTAATTGTGAGACCTATGTGTTATTGTGAGTATGGTTAGTTCATAATATTTGCTGAAACTTGAATGCTGGCTTTTCATGTTACAACAACAAGAGCAAACAGAGTTTGTAAAAGTTTTTCTTTTTCTCTTTCAGTTTGTCAACTGAATTGCTTGAGGACAAGCAAGGGTTTAAGCTTGGGGGAGTTGATACGTCTCCGTCGTATCTACTTTTCCAAACACTTTTGCCCTTGTTTTGGACTCTAACTTGTATGATTTGAATGGAACTAACCTGCATCGACGCTGTTTTCAGCAGAATTGCCATGGTGTTGTTTTATGTGCAGAAAATAAAAGTTCTCGGAATGACCTGAAACTCCACGAAACATCTTAGAAAAAACAATAAAAGATCCTCGCCAAAGATGAAGGCCAGGGGGCCCACACCCTGTTCACGAGGGTGGGGGCGCGCCCCCCTACCTCGTGGCCCCCCTGGTGGCCCTCCGACGCCAACTCCAACTCCATATATTGGCTTTCGGGGAGAAAAAATCAGAGAGAAGAAATCATCGCGTTTTACAATACGGAGCCGACGCCAAGCCCTAATCACTCTCGGGAGGGCTGATCTGGAGTCCGTTCGGGGCTCCGGAGAGGGGGATTCGTCATTGTCGTCATCATCAACCAACCTCCATCACCAATTTCATGATGCTCATCGCCGTGCGTGAGTAATTCCATCGTAGGCTTGCTGGACGGTGATGGGTTGGATGAGATTTATCATGTAATCGAGTTAGTTTTGTTAGGGTTTGATCCCTAGTATCCACTATGTTCTGAGATTGATGTTGCTATGACTTTGCTATGCTTAATGCTTGTCACTAGGGCCCGAGTGCCATCATTTCAGATCTGAACCTATTATGTTTTCATTAATATATATGAGTTCTTGATCCTATCTTGCAAGTCTATAGTCACCTACTATGTGTTATGATCCGGCAACCCCGAAGTGACAATAATCGGGACCACTACCGGTGATGACCATAGTTTGAGGAGTTCATATATTCACTATGTGCTAATGCTTTGTTCCGGTTCTCTATTAAAAGGAGGCCTTAATATCCCTTAGTTTCCAATAGGACCCCGCTGCCACGGGAGGGTAGGACAAAAGATGTCATGCAAGTTCTTTCCCATAAGCATGTATGACTATATACGGGATACATGCCTACATTACATTGATGAATTGGAGCTAGTTCTGTGTCACCCTATGTTATGACTGTTACATTACGAACCGCCTCCGACATAATTATCCATCACCAATCCGGTGCCTACGAGTTTTCCATATACTGGTTCTCGCTTATTTACTTTTCCGTTGCTACTGTTACACTCACTACAAAATACCAAAAACATTACTTTTGTTGTCTTTACTTTTGTTACCGTTACCACCACTATCATATTACTTTGCTACTAAACACTTTGCTGCAGATACTAAGTTTCTAGTTGTGGTTGAATTGACAACTCAGCTGCTAATACTTGAGAATATTCTCTGGCTCCCCTTGTGTCGAATCAATAAATTTGGGTTGAATACTCTATCCTCGAAAACTGTTGCGATCCCCTATACTTGTGGGTTATCAAGGCATATCTACTTAATGAAACATAAGTCTAAAACATTTGAAAAGTTCAAAGAATTTCGGAGTGAAGTGGAGAATCATCGTAATAAGAAAATAAAGTTTCTACGGTCTGATCGTGGAGGAGAATATTTGAGTTACGAGTTTGGCCTTCATCTAAAATAATGTGGAATAGTTTCACAACTCACGCCACCTGGAACACCACAGTGTAATGGTGTGTCCGAACGTCGTAACCGCACTTAATTGGATATGGTGCGATCTATGATGTCTCTCACTGGTTTACCACTATCGTTTTGGGGTTATGCATTAGAGACAGCTGCATTCACTTTAAATAGGGCACCATCAAAATCCGTCGAGACGACGCCTTATGATCTATGGTTTGGCAAGAAATCAAAGTTGTCGTTTCTCATAGTTTGGGGTTGCGATGCTTATGTGAAAAAGTTTCAACCTGATAAGCTCGAACCCAAATCAGAGAAATGTATCTTCATAGGATACCCAAAAGAAACTATTGGGTACACCTTCTATCACAGATCCGAAGGCAAGATCGTTGCTAAGAATGGATGCTTTCTAGAGAAGGAGTTTCTCTCGAAATAAGTGAGTGGGCGGAAAGTAGAACTTGATGAGGTAGTTGTACCTTCTCCTGAATTGGAAAGTAGTTCATCACAGAAATCAGTTCCAGTGATTCCTACACCAATTACTGAGGAAGCTAATGATGATGATCATGAAACTTCAGATCAAGTTACTACTAAACCTCGTAGGTCAACTAGAGTGCGGTCCGCACCAGAGTGGTATGGTAATCCTATTCTGGAAGTCATGTTACTAGACCATGATGAACCTACGAACTATGAGGAAGCGATGATGATGCCATATTCCACAAAATGGCTTGAGGCCATGAAATCTGAGATGGGATCCATGTATGAGAACAAAGTGTGGACTTTGGTGGACTTGCCCGATGATCAGCAAGCCATATTAAATAAATGGATCTTTAAGAGGAAGATGGACACTGATAGTAGTGTTACTATCTACAAAACTCGACTTGTCGCAAAAAGGTTTTCGACAAGTTCAAGGTGTTGACTACAATGAGATTTTCTCAACTGTAGCGATGCTTAAATCCGTCCGAATCATGTTAGCAGTTGCCATATTTTATGAAATCTGGCAAATGGATGTCAAAACTGCATTCCTTAAATGGATATTTCTTAAAGAAGAGTTGTATATGATGCAACCAAAAGGTTTTATCGATCCTAAACGCACTAACTGAAGGAAATATGCCGTAGAGGCAATAATAAAGTTATTATTTATTTCCTTATTTCATGATAAATGTTTATTATTCATGCTAGAATTGTATTAACCGGAAATATAATACATGTGTGAATACATAGACAAACATAGTGTCACTAGTATGCCTCTACTTGACTAGCTCGTTAATCAAAGATGGTTAAGTTTCCTAACCATAGACATGAGTTGTCATTTGATTAACGGGATCACATCATTAGGAGAATGATGTGATTGACTTGACCCATTCTGTTAGCTTAGCACTTGATCGTTTAGTATGTTGCTATTGCTTTCTTCATGACTTATACATGTTCCTACAACTATGAGATTATGCAACTCTCGTTTACTGGAGGAACACTTTGTGTGCTACCAAACGTCACAACGTAACTGGGTGATTATAAAGCAGCTCTACAGGTGTCTCCGAAGGTACATGTTGAGTTGGCGTATTTCGAGATTAGGATTTGTCACTCCGATTGTTGGAGAGGTATCTCTAGGCCCTCTCGATAATGCACATCACTATAAGCCTTGCAAGCAATGTGACTAATGAATTAGTTGCGGGATGATGCATTACATAACGAGTAAAGAGACTTGCCAGCAACGAGATAGAACTAGGTATTGAGATACTGAGATCGAATCTTGGGCAAGTAATATACCGATAACAAAGGGAACAACATATGTTGTTATGAGGTTTGACCGATAAAGATCTTCGTAGAATATGTGGGAGCCAATATGAGCATCCATGTTCCATTTTTGGTTATTGACCGGCGACGTGTCTTGGTCATGTCTACATAGTTCTCGAACCCGTAGGGTCCGCACGCTTAAAGTTCGATGACGGTTATATTATGAGTTTATGTGTTTTGATGTACCGAAGGAGTTCTGAGTCCCGGATGAGATCAGGGACATGACGAGGAGTCTCGAAATGGTCGAGACATAAAGATCGCTATATTGGACGACTATATTCGGACATCGGAAAGGTTCCGAGTGATTCGGGTATTTTTCGGAGGACCGGAGAGTTACGGGAATTCGCCGGGGAGTATATGGGCCTTATTGGGATTTAGGGGAAAGAGAGAGGAGAGGTTGGGCGCCCCCCAAGGCCTAGTCCTAATTGCACTAGGGGGAGGGGCTGCGCCCCCTCCTTCCTTCTCTTCTCTCTCCCCTTTCCTTGACTCCTACTCCTACTACTTGGAAGGGGGGGAATCCTACTCCCGGTGGGAGTAGGACTCCTCCTAGGGCGCGCCATAGAGAGGGTCGGCCCTCGACCTCCTCCACTCCTTTAATACGGGGAGGGGGGCACCCCTTGGAGACACAACAATTTATCATTGATCTCTTAGCCGTGTGTGGTGCCCCCCACCACCATAGTCCTCCTCGATAATATCGTAGCGGTGCTTAGGTGAAGCCCTGCGACGGTAGAACATCATCATCGTCACCACGCCGTCATGCTGACGGAACTCTCCCTTGACACTCGGCTGGATCGGAGTTCGAGGGACGTCATCGAGCTGAACGTGTGCAAGAACTCGGAGGTGTCGTGCTTTCGGTGCTTGATCGGTCGGGCCGTGAAGACGTACGACTACATCAACCGCGTTGTGCTAACGCTTCCGCTTTCGGTCTACGAGGGTACGTGGACAACACTCTCCCCTCTTGTTGCTATGCATCATCATGATCTTGCGTGTGTGTAGGAATTTTTTTGAAATTACTATGTTACCCAATAGTGGCATCCGAGCCTGGTTTTATGTGTACATGTTATATACACGGGTAGAACACAAGTGAGTTGTGGGCGATACAAGTCATACTACTTACCAGCATTTCATACTTTGGTTCGGCGATATTGTTGGATGAAGCGGCCCGGACCGACATTACGCGTACGCTTACGCAAGACTGGTTCTACCGACGTGTTTTTCACACAGGTGGCTGGCGGGTGTCAGTTTCTCCAACTTTAGTTGAACCGAGTTGGGCTACGCCCGGTCCTTGCGAAGGTTAAAACAGCACTAACTTGACGAACTATCGTTGTGGTTTTGATGCGTAGGTAAGAACGGTTCTTGCTCAGCCCGTAGCAGCCACATAAAATTTACAACAACAAAGTAGAGGATGTCTAACTTATTTTTGCAGGGCATGTTGTGATGTGATATGGTCAAGATGTGATGCTATATTTTATTGTATGAGATGATCATGTTTTGTAACCGAGTTATCAGCAACTGGCAGGAGCCATATGGTTGTCGCTTTATTGTTTAAAATGCAAGCGCCCTATAATTGCTTTACTTTATCACTAAGCAGTAGCGATAGTCGTAGAAGCAATACGTGGCGAAACGACAACGATGCTATGATGGAGATCAAGGTATCGCGCCGGTGACGATGGTGATCACGATGGTGCTTCGGAGATGGAGATCACAAGCACAAGATGATGATATATCATATCACTTATATTGATTGCATGTGATGTTTATCCTTTATGCATATTATTTTGCTTTGATTGACGGTAGCATTATATGATGATCTCTCACTAAATTTCAAGAAGTGTTCTCCCTGAGTATGCACCGTTGCGAAAGTTCTTCGTGCTGAGACACCACGTGATGATCGGGTGTGATAGGCTCTACGTTCAAATACAATGGGTGCAAAACAGTTGCACACGCGGAATACTCAGGTTAAAATTGACGAGCCTAGCATATACAGATATGGCCTCGGAACGCTGAGACCGAAAGGTCGAGCGTGAATCATATAGTACATATGATCAACATAGTGATGTTCACCATTGAAAACTACTCCATCTCACGTGATGATCGGACATGGTTTTAGTTGATTTGGATCACGTAATCACTTAGATGATTAGAGGGATGTCTATCTAAGTGGGAGTTCTTCAGTAATATGATTAATTGAACTTTAATTCATCATGAACTTAGTCCTGATAGTATTTTGAAATTATGTTGTAGATCAATAGCTCGCGTTGTTGCTTCCCTATGTTGATTTTTTGATATGATCCTAGAGAAAAACTATGTTGAAAGATATTAGTAGCAATGATGCGGATTAGATTCGTGATCTGAGGATTATCCTCATTGCTGCACAGAAGAATTATGTCCTTGATGCACCGCTAGGTGACAGACCTATTGCAGGAGCAGATGCAGACATTATGAACGTTTGGCTAGCTCTATATGATGACTACTTGATAGTTTAGTGCACCATGCTTAACGGCTTAGAATCGGGACTTCAAAGACGTTTTGAATGTCATGGACCATATGAGATGTTCCAGGAGTTGAAGTTAATATTACAAGCAAATACCCGAGTTGAGAGATATGAAGTTTCCAACAAGTTCTATAGCTAAAAGATGGAGGAGAATTGCTCAACTAGTGAGCATGTGCTCAAATTGTCTAGGTACTACAATCGCTTGAATCAAGTGGGAGTTAATCTTCCAGATAAGATAGTGATTGACAGAGTTCTCTAGTCACCATCACCAAGTTACTAGAACTTCGTGATGAACTATATTATGCAAGGGATGACGAAAATGATTCCCGAGCTCTTCGTGATGTTGAAATCGACTAAGGTAGAAATCAAGAAAAGAGCATCAAGTGTTGATGATTGACAAGACCACTAGTTTCAAGAAAAAGGCAAAGGGAAAGAAAGGGAACTTTAAGTAGAATGACAAGCAAGTTGTCACTCCCGCGAAGAAGCCCAAAGCTAGATCAAAGCCTGAAACTGAGTGCTTACACTACAAAAGAAATGGTCACTAGAAGCAGAAATGCCCTGAATATTTGGTCGATAAGAAGGATGGCAAAGTGAACAAGGGTATATTTGATATACAGGTTATTGATGTGTGCCTTACTAGTGTTTATAGTAGCCCCTGAGTATTTGATACTTGTTCGGTTGCTAAGATTAGTAACTCGAAACAGGAGTTACAGAATAAACAGAGACTAGTTGAAGGGGAAGTGACAATGAGTGTTGGAAGTAGTTCCAAGATTGATATGATCATCATCGCACACTCCCTATATTTTTGAGATTAGTGTTGAACCTAAATAAATGTTATTTGGTGTTTGCGTTGAGCATAAATATGATTAGATCATGTTTATTGCGATACGATTATTCATCTAAGACAAAGAATAAATTGTTATTCTGTTTACATGAATAAAACCTTCTATGGTCATACACCCAATGTTGGTGGTTTATAGAATCTTGATCATGGTGATACACATATTCATAATATTGATGCCAAAAGATGCAAAGTTGATAATGATAGTGCAACATATTTGTGGCACTGCCGTTTGGGTCGTATCGGTGTAAAGCGCATGAAGAAACTTCATAAAGATGGACTTTTGGAATCACTTGGTTATGAATCATTTGATGCTTGGAAACCATGCCTTTTGGGCAAGATGACTACAACTCCGTTCACCGGAACAATGGAACGAGCTACTGACTTGTTGGAAATAACACATATCGATGTATGTGGTCCAATGAGTGTTGATGCTCATGGCGGGTATCGTTATTTTCTGACCTTCATAGATGATTTGAGCAGATATGAGTATATCTACTTAATGAAGCACAAGTCTGAAACATTTGAAAAGTTCAAACAATTTCAGAATGAAGTGGAGAATCATCATAACAAGAAAATAAAGTTTCTACAATCTGATCGTAGAGGAGAATATTTGAGTTACGAGTTTGGCCTTCATTTAAAAACAATGTGGAATAGTTTCACAGCTCACGCCACATGGAACACCACAGCATAATGGTGTGTCCGAACATCGTAACCACACTTTATTGCATATGGTGCGGTCTATGATGTACCTTACCGATTTACCACTATCATTTTGGGGTTATGCATTAGAAACAGCTGCATTCACTTTAAATAGGGCACCATCAAAATCCGTTGAGACGACGCCTTATGAACTGTGGTTTGGCAAGAAACCAAAGTTGTCGTTTCTTAAAGTTTGGGGCTGCGATGCTTATGTGAAAAAGTTTCAACCTGATAAGCTCGAACCCAAATCAGAGAAGTGCGTCTTCATAGAACACCCAAAGGAAACTATTGGGTACACCTTCTATCACAGATCCGAAGGCAAGATATTTGTTGCCAAGATGGATCCTTTCTAGAGAAGGAGTTTTCTCTCGAAAGAAGTGGGTGGGAGGAAAGTAGAGCTTGATAAGGTAATTGTACCTTCTCCCGAATTGGAAAGTAGTTCATCACAGAAATTGGTTCCAGTGATTGCTACACCAATTAGTGAGGAAGCTAATGATAATGATCATGAAACTTCAAATCAAGTTACTACAGAACCTCGTAGGTCTTCCAGAGTACGGTCCGCACCAGTGTGGTACGGTAATCTTGTTCTGGAAGTCATGTTACTAGACCATGATGAACCTACGAACTATGAGGAAGCGATGATGAGCCCAGATTCCGCGAAATGGCTGGAGACCATGAAATCTGAGATGGGATCCATGTATGAGAACAAAGTGTGGACTTTAGTGGACTTTCCCGATGATTGGCAAGCCATTGAAAATAAATGGATCTTCAAGAGGAAGACAAACGCTGATAGTAGTGTTACTATCTACAAAGCTCGACTTCTCGCAAAAGTTTTTCGACAAGTTCAAGGTGTTGAATACGATGAGATTTTCTCACTCGTATCGATGCGTAAGTCTGTCCAAATCATGTTAGCAATTGCCACATTTTATGAAATCTGGCAAAAGGATGTCAAAACTGCATTCCTGAATGGATTTCTGGAAGAAGAGTTGTATATGATACAACCAGAAGGCTTTGTCGATCCGAAAGGTGCTAATAAAGTGTGCAAGCTCCAGCGATCCATTTATGGACTGGTGCAAGCCTCTCAGAGTTGGAATAAATGCTTTGATAGTGTGATCAAAGCATAGGAGTTTTATCTGAGACTTCGGAGAAGCTGTATTTACAAGAAAGTGAGTGGGAGCTCTGTAGCATTTCTGATATTATATGTGGACGACATATTGTTGATTGGAAATGATATAGAATTTCTGGATAGCATAAAAGGATACTTGAATAAAAGTTTTTCAATCAAAGACCTCGGTGAAGCTGCTTACACATTGAGCATCAAGATCTATAGAGATAGATCAAGACGCTTGATAAGAGTTTTCAATGAGTACATACCTTGATAAGTTTTTGAAGTAGTTCAAAATGGAACAGTCAAAGAAGGAGTTCTTGCCTGTGTTGCAAGGTGTGAAGTTGAGTAAGACTCAAAACCCGAACATGGCAGAAAATAGAAAGAGAATGAATAGTCATTCCCTATGCCTCAGTCATAGGTTCTATAAAGTATGCTATGATGTATACCAAACCTATTGTATACTTTGTTCTGAGTTTGGCAAGGGAGTACAATTTTGATCTAAGAGTAGATCACTGGACAGCGGTCAAGAATATCCTTAGTGAGGACTAAGGAAATATTTCTCGATTATGGAGGTGACAAAAGAGTCGGTCGTAAAGAGTTACATTGGTGCAAGCTTTTACACTGATCTAGATGACTCTAAGTCTCAATCTGGATACATATTGAAAGTGGGAGCAATTAGCTAGAGTAGCTCCATGCGGAGCATTGTAGACATAGAATATTTGCAAAATACATACGGCTCTGAATGTGACAGACCCGTTGACTAAACTTCTCTCACAAGCAAAACATGATCATACCTTAGTACTCTTTGGGTGTTAATCACATAGCGATGTGAACTAGATTCTTGACTCTAGTAAAACCTTGTGGGTGTTGATCACATGACGATGTGAACTATGGGTATTAATCACATACAGATGTGAATGTTGGTGTTAAATCACATGGTGATGTGAACTAGATTATTGACTCTAGTGCGAGTGGGAGACTGAAGGAAATATGCCCTAGAGGCAATAATAAAGTTATTATTTATTTCCTTATTTCATGATAAATGTTTATTATTCATGCTAGAATTGTATTAACCGGAAACATAATACATGTGTGAATACATAGACAAACATAGTGGCACTAGTATGCCTCTACTTGACTAGCTCGTTAATCAAAGATGGTTAAGTTTCCTAACCATAGACATGAGTTGTCATTTGATTAACGGGATCACATCATTAGGAGAATGATGTGATTGACTTGACCCATTCTGTTAGCTTAGCACTTGATCGTTTAGTATGTTGCTATTGCTTTCTTCATGATTTATACATGTTCTACAACTATGAGATTATGCAACTCCCGTTTACCGGAGGAACACTTTGTGTGCTACCAAATGTCACAACGAATCGGGTGATTATAAAGGAGCTCTCTGGTGTCTCCGGGTTACATGTTGAGTTGGGGTATTTCGAGATTAGGATTTGTCACTCCGATTGTCGGAGAGGTATCTCTGGGCCCTCTTGATAATGCACATCACTATAAGCCTTGCAAGCAATGTGACTAATGAATTAGTTGCGGGATGATGCATTACATAACGAGTAAAGAGACTTGCCGGTAACGAGATTGAACTAGGTATTGAGATACCAGGATCGAATCTCGGGCAAGTAATATACCGATGACAAAGGGAACAACGTATGTTGTTATGCGATTTGACTGATAAAGATCTTCGTAGAATATGTGGGAGCCAATATGAGCATCCAGGTTCCGCTATTGGTGATTGACCGGAGACGTGTCTCGGTCATGTCTACATAGTTCTCGAACCTGTAGGGTCCGCATGCTTAAAGTTCGATGACAGTTATATTATGAGTTTATGTGTTTTGATGTACCAAAGGAGTTCGGAGTTCCGGATGAGATCAGGGACATGACGAGGGGTCTCGAAATGGTCAAGACGTAAAGATCGATATATTGGATGACTATATTCGGAATCGGAAAGGTTCCGAGTGATTCGGGTATTTTTCGGAGTACCGGAGAGTTACGGGAATTCGTCGGGGAGTATATGAGCCTTATTGGGCTTTAGGGAAAGAGAGAGGAGAGGTTGGGCGCCCCCCAAGGCCTAGTCCGAATTGGACTAGGGGGAGGGGCTGCGCCCCCTCCTTTCTTTTCTTCTCTCTCCCCTTTCCTTGACTCCTACTCCTACTACTTGAAGGGAATCCTACTTCGGTGGGAGTAGGACTCCTCCTAGGCGCGCCATAGAGAGGGCCGCCCTCCCTCCTCCACTCCTTTATATACGGGAGGGGCACCCTTGAGACACAACAATTGATCATTGATCTCTTAGCCGTGTGCGGTGCCCCCCTCCACCATAGTCCTCCTCGATAATATCGTAGCGGTGCTTAGGCGAAGCCCTGTGGTAGAACATCATCATCGTCACCACGCTGTCGTGCTAATGGAACTCTCCATCGACACTCGGCTGGATCGGAGTTCGAGGGACGTCATCGAGCTGAACGTGTGCAAGAACTCGGAGGTGTCGTGCTTTCGGTGCTTGATCAGTCGGGCCGTGAAGACGTACGACTACATCAACCGCGTTGTGCTAACGCTTCTGCTTTCGGTCTACGAGGTACGTGGACAACACTCTTCCCTCTCGTTGCTATGCATCACGATGATCTTGCGTGTGCGTAGGATTTTTTTTTGATATTACTACGTTACCCAACACTAACAAGGTGTGCAATCTCCAGCGATCCCTCTATGGACTGGTGCAAACATCTCAGAGTTGGAATATACGCTTTGATGAGTTGATCAAAGCATATGATTTTATATAGACTTTTGGAAAAGCCTGTATTTACAAGAAAGTGAGTGGGAGTTCTGTAGCATTTCTAATATTATATGTGGATGACATATTTTTGATTGGAAATAATATAGAATTCTGGATAGCATAAAGGGATACTTGAATAAGAGTTTTTCAAAGAAAGACATCAGTGAAGTTTCTTACATATTGGGCATCAAGATCTATAAAGATAGATCAAGACGCTTGATAAGATTTTTCAATGTAGATATACCTTGACAAGTTTTTGAAAGAGTTCAAAATGGACCAGTCAAAGAAGGAGTTCTTGTCTGTATTACAATGTGTAAAGTTGAGTAAGACTCAAAGCCCGACCATGGCAGAAGATAGAAAGAGAATAAAAGTCATTTCCTATGCCACAGTCATAGGTTCTATAAAGTATGATGTGTTGTGTACCAGACCTATTGTGCACCTTGCCATGAGTTTGGCAAGGGGGTACAATAGTGATCTCAGAGTAGATCACTGGACAGCGGTCAAAATTATCCTTAGTGAGGACTAAGGAAATATTTCTTAGTTATGGAGGTGATAAAGAGTTCGTCGTAAAGAGTTACGTCGATGCAAGCTTTTACACCGATCCAGGCGACTCTAAGTCTCAATCTGGATACATATTGAAAGTGGGAGCAATTAGCTAGAGTAGCTCCATGCAGAGCTTTGTAGACATAGAATATTTGCAAAATACATACGGCTCTCAATGTGACAGACCCGTTGACTAAACTTCTCTCACGAGCAAAGCATGATCACACCTTAGTACTCTTTGGGTGTTAATCACATAGCGATGTGAACTAGATTATTGATTCTAGTAACCCTTTGGGTGTTGGTCACATGGCGATGTGAAGTATGGATGTTAATCACATACAGATGTGAACTATTGGTGTTAAATCACATGTCGATGTGAACTAGATTATTGACTCTAGTGCAAGTGGGAGACTGAAGGAAATACGCCCTAGAGGCAATAATAAAGTTATCATTATTTCCTTATCATGATAAATGTTTATTATTCATGCAAAAATTGTATTAACCGGAAACTTAGTACATGTGTGAATACATAGACAAAACAGAGTGTCCCTAGTATGCCTCTACTTGACTAGCTCATTAATCAAACATGGTTAAGTCTCCTAACCATAGACATGTGTTGTCATTTGATGAACATGATCACATCATTAGGAGAATGATGTGATGGACATGACCCATCCGTTAGCTTAGCATTATGATCGTATCAGTTTCTTTGCTACTGCTTTATTCATGACTTATACATGTTCCTCAGACTATGAGATTATGCAACTCCCGAATACCGGAGGAACGCCTTGTGTGCTATCAAACGTCACAACGTAACTGGGTGATTATAAAGGTGCTCTACAGGTTTCTCCGAAGGTGTTTGTTGGGTTGGCATAGATCGAGATTAGAATTTGTCACTCCGTGTTTCGGAGAGGTATCTCTGGGTCCTCTCGGCAATACTCATCACTATATGCCTTGCAAGCATTGTGACTAATGAGTTAGTTGCGGGATGAAGTATTACGGAACGAGTAAATAGACTTGCCAGTAACAAGATTGAACTAGGTATGATGATACCGACGATCGAATCTCAGGCAAGTAACATACCCATGACAAAGGGAACGACGTATGTTGTTATACGGTTTGACCGATAAAGATCTTCGTAGAATATGTAGGAGCCAATATGAGCATCCAGGTTCCCCTATTGGTTATTGACCGGAGATGTGTCTCGGTCGTGTCTACATAGTTCTCGAACCCGTAGGGTCCGCACGCTTAACGTTCGATAATGATTTGTATTATGAGTTATGTGTTTTTGATGACCGAAGTTTGTTCGGAGTCCCGGATGAGATCATGGACGTGACGAGGAGTCTCGAAATGGTCGAGACATAAAGATTGATATATTGGAAGGTTATATTCGGACATCGGAATGGTTCCGGAGTGATTCGGGTATTTTCTGAAGTGTCGGGAGGTTACCGGAACCCACCGGGAAGTTAATGGGCCTTAGGGGGCTTTAGTGGAGAGAGGGAAGAAGGGCCACAAGGTGGGGCGCACCTCCCCCCTGCCCAAACCGAATTGGACAAGGGGTTGAGGGCGTGGCCCCTCCTTCCTTCTCCTTATCTCCTCCTTCCTTTTGCTCCGGGGAAAAAACAGGAAAGGTGGGGGTCCAATCCTACTTGGACCGGGAGTCCAAGTAGGACTCCCCCCCCTTGGCGCGCCTCTCCCATGGCCGGCCTCCTCCTCCCTCCTTTATATACGGGGGCAAGGGGGCACCCTAGGACAGACAAGTTGATCAAGTTAATCTTTTAGCCGTGTGCGGTGCCCCCTCCATAGTTACACACCTCGGTCGTATCGTCGTAGTGCTTAGGCGAAGCCCTGCGCCGGTAACTTCATCATCACCATCGCCACGCCGTCGGTCGATTTAAACTCTCCTCAGCCTCAACTGGATCAAGAGTACGAGGGACGTCATCGAGCTGAACGTGTGCTGAACGCGGAGGTGCCGTACATTCGGTGCTTGGATCGGTTGGATCGCGAAGACGTTCGACTACATCAACCGCGTTAACTAAACGCTTCCGCTTTTGGTCTACGAGGGTACGTAGACAACACTCTCCCCTCTCGTTGCTATGCATCACCTAGATAGATCTTGCGTGATCGTAGGATTTTTTTTGAAATTACTGCGTTACCCAACACACACGCCAACAAGAAGGAAGGAGGCGCCTAGGGCAGGCGCCCTAGGGCGTCCGCCGGCCCCCTTGGGGTGTGCCTAGGGTTGCCTCCCCTCCCCCTCCACCTATATATATGAGAGAAGGGGAGGGGGCGCCACGCACCACGAATCCCCAAGCCGTGTGTCGGTGCCCCCTTCCCCTCTAGTTCATTCTCCGTCCAAAATCGTTGTGCTTGGTGAAGCCCTGCGGAAATAAGTTCACCACCACCGTCATCACGCAGTCGTGCTGCTGGAACTCATCTACTACTTCGCTCCTCTTGCTAGATCAAGAAGACGAGGATGTCATCGAGCTGAACGTGTGCTCAATGCGGAGGTGTCGTGCGTTCGGTGCTTGATCGGAACGAATCGTGAAGGTGTACGACTACATCAACCGCGTTGATAAACGCTTCCGCTTAGTGACCTACAAGGGTATATAGATGTTCTCCCCCTCTCGTAGCTATGCATCTTCATGGATAGATCTTGCGTATGCATAGAATTTTTTTTGTTTTTCATGCAACGTTCCCCACCAAGGAGGTCGTGCCGCCATTGGTCGAAGTGACGGTGCAGGATTACCCAAGCGCCAAGCGGAGGAACTATGGCCACTACCATCGGGAGTCAGGACTAATCCACTTCTGCAAGGTTATCCTTGCTCCAAAGCTAAAGAGTCGGTCATTGCCACTGGATTTCACGAAGCACTTCCGCGCCATCCCTACAGAGTTCAAACTGAAGACGAGCACCAAACGCATCCGCAGTGGTCCGGACGCCCCCAAAGCTCCCCCATTTTGTTTCCGGCTTGCGGGAAAAGTTGCGTCCGCGAGACCACGCGCTCCGAACGGTTGTGGACAGGTTAAGCGACTGCGTTGGAGATGCCCTAACAATAGGCAATAGCATTGTTTCATGATTTTCTTTAGTATTTTTTTATCTGTCTAGGGCACATCTAAATATGGTGTAGCTTCTAAGTGACTCAATCAAATTTGAAAGAAACAGAAAAAACATAAAAAAATGCTTACACGAATCTTAGCGTAAAATCAATACTCGGACCATATTTAAATGTGCTTTAGCAAAACTGTTTTTTAATTCACCGGATGTAGATGAGGACGAACTCAGAATTGAATATTCGCGTTCCATGTGAATTTACCATGTCCTCCACCGTGCCCGTGCTGCCAAGTGCCAAGGCAAGGTCGGTCCCGAGCGGCGGTAGAGAGGGGGGCCTCGATCGTACTCCTACGTGCGTCGTCTCGGTGCGGGCCATCTCCTGCACTCAGATCCGGCGTATCGCGAATTCCGAACTGCCCATCCGTCCCAGGACAAGGAGAATCGATGGGATAAGGATGGCTACGGCGCCCAATTATAAGTGGACTGGGAGATGGACACACACAGCGTGTGTTGGCTAGTGGACAATGGCAGCACGTTGCCATTTGTGCGACTAGCGCTGTACCACACGTTTCCTCCCTCGCCGATCGATGCTACTACACTGGCTTTTCGCTCGACAAGAGACTCGACATACCCATACCATACCGATATGGTTTCTACTTTCCTCTAAATCTTTTCGAAAATACTACTTTCCTCTAGATGCAAAAATGGAAGGAAAAAAAAAATCTCCAGCCAGTTTATACCGCTTGTAAAATCGAATTGTGGTTGAGGTGTTCGATGACGAAATCCGAGGCAAACCGGTGACGTCGGTCGATCCCAGCACAGCAATGCCATGCAAGTACTCCAGGATCGTAATAATCCGGACGCACTGGACGGAACGGATCGTGCATGCAACACGCTACACGGCCGGGCTGCTTTTTAGCACATCTTTTTCGCGCTGGAGCTCTGTGGTTGGTGAGTGGGCGAAGGGAAAGGATGCCTGGTGAGTCAGAGTGACAATGCTTTGGCACACGTGGTCCAATGCTAACTGGAGGCACGCTGCTTCTTTGCGTGCAACTCGTAGTGGCCGCTGGCTGGAGGTGCCAAAAAAGTCAGCAGCAAGCAAGGCAACCAAAGGAGGGATAAGCCAAGAGGAGGCCCTAGCCCTCCTTTTTGCACTGCATCCCAATCCCATCGCATGTATATCAAGGATGTTGATTGGAGCTAAACCTCATGATGGCCGGAAGACAAACCTCGAACTCACAAATCAAACACCATATCTTGATGGAGAAAAGGGTAAATCGGATCGATGGGGATGGAAATGCTGAGAGATTGGGATGGGAGGTCCGTGGAAATACTCGAGTCAACTTGGTGGGTTCAGGGTTGACAACTAACCTGATCTCTATTTTTAGTGGGAAACCTTGCACTTTCATTAGCCCAGGTTGATTCTATTTCCCTGCAACCTGTTGGCCTCTAGTGTTCACTGGATGAGAGACTTCAACCATGCATTATCCTATGCGTAGATACATGTGCTTTTTTTAGTTATAATGATTTGCAAATGAACAAGAGAAAGTTAAAAGTATGCCTTCAAACTTCTAATTCTAGATGAGCCAACAATGCACTTGACACTTTTTTACGAAACCTCGTCAAAGTGATAGGAGCTCCGGCAATGCATCACGAAGAAGATAATTGATCCAGTTCATAATGAATCAAAAACCTAACAGGATGACCCCTTTTATGAGGAAAACAAGGCCCAAAACTCACCCGAGCAATGAGGCCCGGTCGACCACACGACCCTAGAGCACAATCGCAACAAACACATACTCTCAGCTCCGGAGCCACCACTTCGACATCCCCTGCTCGATCGCAACGCCGCATGGCTTGGGCGCCTTTAGCCCTTGCTACACGAGATGACCGCCCCCACAGGTCACGAACGCTGCAAAAATGCGGGACCGCGGCTGACAAACTCGCTACCCTCGCAACACCAGCACCAGGTCGCCAGCACCCAGAACAGTTAACATGCATGTATACAATTGAATCATTGACAGTGGTGCAATTCTAACTATTATTATGCACGGTACATACGCACCTCTTTCTTTGCGGGTCACGGTACATGCACATCGGAGTGATGGGTGATCAGGTTCATGTGTGGAGGACACTAAATCAATCAATCAATCAATAAAGAGAAGTTGGCAAATAATTCCATGCTAATGCAGAATACATACAACCTCTCACGTCCCCGTTACGAAGAGGTGTAAAGCATGCGTTTACATCATAAACAGCACCGCAAAGATTTTACCGTCAAACGAACCTTGAGGCAGAACCATCAGGGGAGGGGAGGCACGGCGTGGTGCACGCACACTGCACACGGAGACGAGATGTGGATGAGGCTCGGAGCGTCGAGTCATGGGCGGAGAGGCGATGTGAGGTGACGGATGGATAACACGCGATCGTGGGAATCTGATTCAGCCCTGTGGCCTAGTCCAGAGAGACTTTTTATCCAATCCAATGATAGTGGCCACCGCGGTGTGCGTGTGCGTGCGTGCGTGCGGGTGTGGCTGCTAGCTTTTGGCTTTGGTCCCTCTCAGCCCCGATCGGCTATCTTGTTGCCGCATCCACCTAATTCCATTCCGTGGCGTGCCCCACCATGTTGATCTTGTACCGCGCGCAGCACACCTTCCATGGTTCCCCTTATCCCCCCTCCTATCACCTCTCTCAGGCTGCAAGTGGGACGTTCTGCGGGAGCCCGCGAACACGCCCACATCTGCCGCGTAGTATTAGTGGGAAGCCCGCATATGTCCACATAATTTTTCGCGGGATAAGTGGGCTCCCACATCCCACATAATCCTTATGTAAATCACATGCTCAAGATTATATTTTCAGTTTTGCAATGGACATGGAAGAAGCCGAGAAGTTCAGGCTTCATTATCAGGTGAAGAATCTTCGGAGTTGGCACTGCAAATTACATCTTTTTTGTAGTACTTTTGTTTATCTGGGAATGGCAATCCTCTGCCTCTACGAAGTCGCAGCTCAGTGCTTCGGCGGGTGTCCCTTCAGTAGAAGAATCACATCGAAAATGATATTAGAAGTGCCACTGTTATAAGCTCAAAATAAGAGGTGAGCAGAGTGCAATCTGCTTGTTTGCAGCTGCTGTTCCTTGAAGCAGCGAAGCTTCTTCATGACGTTCTTCAGAGAAGAATAAATCAAGGAGGATTAGATGAGGAGGGAAGATACCACAACCGCTGACTCGCATTATCAGGCCGCAGATGATATGTGATTCAACAAGGTGGAATGAATCGGCTCTGCTCTGAACAATTTAGAGTAAATTGGCTGAAGATGTAGTAGTTGATGGCAAATAAATCACAGATGAGAGAGGGGAAGAAGACCTAACTACACATGTACTTGGCGAAGGTTGACGACGACATTACGGCGTCCATGGCTGAGTTGGACAGCGGCGCTGGGCGGCCATGGCGGCGTGTCATAATCGGCTAATCTGCACGACTAACGTTCTGACTTAGAAGAGATGTGGGTTTGATGCGGGCGCCGCGGGACAGCCCACATAATCCGCATCTCTCGGTGCTCTAACCGTGGGTGTCCACGAACGTAAATTATGTGGGCTTGGCCGTGGGCAGCCCGCGTCCACTTGCAGCCTGACCTCTCACATATTCTCTCTCTCTCTCGTGGCCCGGCCCTCGACTGATGGTGACCACGACGACCTGCTTGCTAATCCAAAGCCAACTTGGTTATCCTAAGCACACCCCGACGAAATGTACAGACGGAGGTAACCTTGGCCATGCGAGTCAACTATGTGGCACTTTCCTCGAGTGGTCCGGGATCCTGCTACGTTCTTGGTAGTCTGTCTCCACACTGATCCTTCCTTAGGAGCCATGGCTGGAATTGTAAAACTGATGCAATGAACTCCATTTTACTTTATCCTCCGTTCCTCGCCAATACGCGGTTAGCCACCAACAGTCGCCATGGCAACGGGTGTAAGTAGATATGGTAGGCCATAGCAGCACAAGTGATTTGCTAAAGGAAAAAAAGGCACACTTGTTGGTGGCTTAGAGATACTCCCTCCGTCTCATAATGTAAGACGTTTTTTGACACTACACTAGTGTTGAAAAACGTCTTACATTATGTGACGGAGGGAGTAGTAAATGTTAAGGGGAAAAGGTGAAACAGAAGGCGAGACACTATCCTGACACTAGGGCAGATAAACCCTTTCTGATGGAAAACTTGATGTTGCATTGCAAGTTGGCTCAAACCGGTCAAATAACAAGTTATGCACACACACACACACACGTGCATCTGAGATTTTCTTTTTCTTTTGAGAATGTTTCAACAATAGATATTAATCGGGTGCTCATTCAACTTTTTTACACTTTTAGCAACGTTGGTGAAAAAGAACAATCAATCGATCAGAGTGATGGAGTATGGCCTGGATAATATACACCTGGTAGTTTTAGTCTAGAACGAGTGTGCTATGTATTACCCAAAAAATATGAACGCCAACATTTGCTTGACATTACCGAGTTTGATTACTGGGATTTGCTGCAAACAATTTGATTTCTCTTCATCTGCCACACATAACAGCAGGCTGGTTTAATAGCACTAACCATAGTTCCATTGGTTCCTCCATGAACCCAACATCATGCAAAAGGTGACACTGTAGATTTCATGTCCAGCGTAAGCAGGACGAATAACCAAGTATTCCAAACATCTTTAGCAACTTGGGACTAGATTTTGCCCTGATACTGGAAGTGCAATTTATAGTCATGCACTAGGTTAGCAAGAGTGGTTCGGCATGGGCCCTCTGCAAAGGCAAACAAGGAAAGGGTTATCTTGGGTGTCAGATTAGTATTTCTAGCAGTAAAGGTTATTCAATAAATATAACAGGCAGGATTTACAGACCACCCAGGTACGTGTGAAGCTGTTGAAAATCGCTTTCCTGGCAGATATCAATTAGGGAATACACCCCAGGTCGCAAGGCCTCGTCAATTTCCCTACCATGGACAAGGGAGAGAATGCTGAGACAAAAACATAAATAATCAAACAGAAGGTCTTCATTAAGGGAGAACATACCGTGTTATGCCTGTCTGAAATGGACCCAGTCCAGAAAACATGGAAATATAACCAGCAAGAAAGTGCATCGAGTGATGTTCCATGATGGTTTTTTGCTGACGCATCTGTATTATCCACACCAAAGGAGAATCAGTACATATGATTTGTTCACATAAAAACCATAAAACATGGATGGCTGGATGACATGACATTCATATATTCACGTTCCTGATTCTGTGAAAGCAAAATACAAAGTGTGTGTTGCAGCAAAAGGTTCTCTAAGGCCATCTACGATGCCAGGTGCTTAGAGAAGTGCTTCGAAAAATAAACCGCTTAAGCACTGGTGCTTATTTGTAGGGCGTCGGTGCTTATTTAGGAACCTCTGCTATAGAAATAACAACCAGTGCTTAAAAAAATGGTTTATTTTGTATAAGCACCTCCCAAAGCACTTTGCATTGTAGATGGCCTAACTATGAAGCTGCTTTTAAAAGGATATGCAGTTAAGACCAGTGCAAATGTGAACTACAACCAGCAAACAAAACGTACCAACCATCTGTCCAGGCATGGATTACTACTAAAGCAAGATATGTATCGTTTAAATCACAGAACAAAAGCATCACAAACCTCTTCATAGATCCTTCTGAAAAAGGAAGCACATTTTAGTGCCTCCTCCTTGTTCCAAGTGAAACATCCTGCCATGCTAACCATCTTGGAATCTGCAGACTCCAAGCAACTAAGTAGTATGTTTACCGAGTCTTCCAGGACAGCCACACATTGTCCAACCACACTGGCCAGAGGAAAAAAACAATATAAAGGCTTAGCTTAATAAAGAACATAAAAGCACAAAAAGAAAATAACCCAAATCTTTACCTTTGTTGGTGCCGAAGAACAGTGCATAACAATTTGCAACATGCAGCATACATGTCAACAGAAAATTGTCTGTCAAGTAAGTATTCTTTACTAGCTAGAGGTTGTCCTGCAATTTGCTCATGAATGTTTTCTGATGAACAGGATACACTCCGATCAGCAAGAAGATGTTTGAAGCCCTTGAAAAGCATCACAGGAAGATGCAGGCACTGGGACACATGACATGCATCGATTTGAAAAGTATGCCTCCCCACAAATGATGTGATAACCTCAACACACATTAGAACAATCGCTCCAGCATCTGGATGCAAATCAGGGCAAAGAGGAGGTAGCTTCTCTATATAGAAAATTAGTGGACTTTGAAGGTGTAAAGCAATGTTGAATAAAGCACCAACTAGGCTTGGGACAGTTCTCTGAAAAACGCGCTTATTTCCTGCAATATGAGTACAAAATCAGTCCAAATTACTTGCTCCTTGTAGTCTGAAATGATGCTTGCAAAAATATGAACTCCACACCTTTATATAGTACCCCCTCTGTAAAGATATATAAGAGCGTTTAGATCACTACTTTAATGATCTAAACACTCTTATATTTCTTCACAGAGGGAGTATAAGCTATTTTGAGAATAAGCAAGAGCTGCACGTTTTATAGTTTTACTGTTTTAGGGGCACATATCAGGGTTTCAAACTGTAACCTTTCACGCAACAACCAACATTTTCTACCACCACGCTACACAAGCCAACGCCTTACAGTACTCATCATAGGAACTATTCAGATCAAAAGATCCAGAGTAGAATCACAGATGTTCTGGTTATGATGTATTATCAAATCATTTATGGCTATTCATGGAAGCATTAACCAACTACCTGTTACCTAAAGAGAAACCAAAACATGGAAGTCTGGATCAGGCACTCCTCCAAGATAAAATTTTACATATTTATTTAAAATAGAACTTTATTACATCCAGAACCACCTATGACTGATCAACATTCTTTTATCATTGAAGAACAATTTGATGCTTACTCTTCATATATTCAGTAGTGGACAGTGGAATATACATTAATGAGCAATGAAAATTTGAGACTAATGCTACTGTCAGGTACATTCAATCACTATTGTTAAAGGCAAGTAATCTAGTTCGAATGCATATCATGACATTACAGATTTAGTAGGTTACTGATTTATTTGGAGAAGCTAATTTAACATATCCCAGAAGCAAGTAGACGGAAACACATTCCATTACATGAATAATAGGATTGCATTCCAGAGAATATCAGATAGAAAATTTTGGCTGCTAACCTGGCACAGATCCAAGAACAAGATAAAGGCAGTCAATTCCAGCAGCAACGTCAGAAGAAACTGTCCCACCATCAGATGTTCCAGTCTCCACTTCATATATTGAGTGGCTATATTGATTCACTCCAACCAAGGCTCTCTCAATGACTTGTAAAGTTGCACTTAGATGCATGTTTGATGCAACACTAACAAAATTTCTCATCGACAGTCTAAGTCTTGATATCAATGAATTTAACCTATTCTGCCTATCGATAATATTCTTCGTAACTACATAGCCAGATGTATTCTGTAACTGAAGTGTTTTTGTGCTTGATCCAATCTCATGGGTAGGTAGAGTCGCACTCTTTCCTTGAAGTAAAATGCATTTTCCAATAGCACTCACATGTGCATTTACTATCTGAGCATACAGTTCTTTTGGCAAGTTGAGTTCAGGAAATGTTCCTAAAACTTCAAGATATCTTAATATTCCATCAATCCATACAAGAGAAAACAAATCTGGCCAATCAGACATGTCTGCAATTTTCTGTAGGGCAATGCAAGCTGTCCCAACCATTGGATTTAGCGACAGGTGTTGGAAAGGATTGCATGCCTTCCTACAGACATTGCCTGAAAAGGATATGAGGCCCTTCAACTTAACAATAGCAGCAGATACACTGTAGAGCTCCCTCAAAGTAAATGCTACAAATGGACCTTCACCATTTAACAGATTTTCCAAAAGAGATCCTTTCATACCGGGTGGACCATCTGACTGTAATTTGTTATCCTTTAGCTGATGCATAGTCCATACATCCATGACTACTTCAATATTCAGAAAACCATTCTCACAATCCAGCTCTTGTGGCAGACAACCAGAGATCAAATCAACAGACCCAACATCCTTGTTCTCCATAAACAAGACATGCAGACAGATATCTACAAAGCTCTCAAATTTACCAATAGATCTGCTGAAATTGGAGGCATAGTGAAGCATCAGTTTTCTTTCCTCTGAGCTTGCAGTTGGATAGTCTTTGATTGTGCTTTCAAATGCTGAAACAAGACCCCACAAGAATCCACCTATGCAAGACATGGTGCATAATAGTTTATCCCAGCACACATTGTCATAAGAGTTCTCTATTTTTATAACACACTTGCAATCCTTTGTGGTTACAGGTATGCCAGCTGTAGTCTTCTCTAACTGTTCAGCCATAGTTTTGACATGCTCCAAGGCTGAATTTTCTAGAGTATCAAATGCCTGACCATCATGTTTAGAAGTGTCGCTTTCACTAGCAGTATGCTTCAGGGAAGATCCAATTTGTTTCTTGGGACCCAGCAAGCAAAATTTCGAATTCATGTTCGCTAGTGTAGAAAATATTTCTGATGTCTTATCTACCAAGGAGAACAAGGTATTTTTCTTCTGATCAGTGTGCTCACCAAATATTTCGTGTGACAATCCAATAATCTCCTGGACAGATCTCAAAAGCCAAATCAGAGAATATGAGTTACCTAAAAGTTCGGAAAACGTGGAGTATTGCTTTGACTCTGGGTACTCTTTGCCAAATTTCGAAACAAGATTTTGCATTGCCCTTCGACAACATATAAACAGACGGATTAGCTCAATTGGATTACATGATTCATAATGGCGACTTAGCAATGTCAACAGCAGAAGTCTGAAAGGAAAGAAAGAATTTGTCAGCAAGCTAATCAGAGCAGACTTGCAGATAAGAAATGAGCATGTTTGGTCTATATTCCCCGAAATTGGGGATAAACCAGATTACCCAAGAAGGCTGTAGCGTCAACTAGGTGGCACATTTTGTTGACACACGTCATCATATGATAAGTTGATCTTAATTTATCAAATCCACAGAAAGATTAAACATAGACTAGAAATAACCATTAAAATTAAAGTGAAAAATTCTTAAGTTGTACAGATTAGCAACTACACTGACTAGTTTTTGTGGTGACATGAAAGTTAAATTATCAACATCACCAGGATCCATAAAAAACAATGGACCTTTTATCCTCACGAGATTTGGCATTCCCACACCTTCCTACCCTCCAATTAATCTCACAAGACTAAAAAACGAGGGAAAGCCGAGGAGATAAGTAGAATTAATGACCATAAAGTGGGAAAATATGCCTAGGGGCAAGTATTTGTGAACACCTTTTTAGATCAAAAGTTCAAACTGGGAGCATACAGAGATACTCTAGTGCAATGGCAGAAAGGATAGCCGTCATCATCCATATAAATAAATGGATAAAATGTAAAAAATTGTGCACTTGCCTTTCAAGATGGAGAATGTAAGTTATAAGTTGCAAGAATGACTTGGAGTTGGAATGAAATCCGGGAACTGTGCTACAAAAATTTAGTAAATTCTCACAGATCCGGTACTTATCTACACCGTGTGCATGTGTAGAATCAGGATATGTACGGACCAACTTCTCATTATTCAGTTTATTTAATATCTCCATCAAATCAGGCGAGATGTTCAATAAGGCATTATCTTCATCAGCTCCGGTGATAAAAGAAGATATTGATTTCTTGAGAGCACCGCAAAAACATGATACCAAATTCTTTAATAGCACCTGTGAAATAGTACATTCGTTCCAAATTAGACCAAATAGGAAAGAACAAACAGAAGAAACTACTCAAACTTAAAACTGCAAAACAAACAGATCATTGTCATCAAAACAGAATTAATACTATCAGCATACACGGTAAATTCTTGAACAAAGTTTTCTTTGGATGGAAGGAGTAGGACAACGAAACCTTTTGGTCATAAATGATAGTATCACAAAGAAGCTCCACCGAAATAGTATGCAAGGTTATTTCTCTGCATGAATCCTGACAGACACTACTCTCCTCATCTCTGCATGACCTCTTTTGAACAAAAGAAAACTTTATCAGGTTCGAAAAGAAGTTCTTTAGGTCCTTCTTCGATGCATGAGAACTCCAAATATCAATGTTTTCACACAGAAGCCGCCAAGTTGCTATATGGAAAGAATCTTCATCTAAAGAGCATATACTCATATCCCAGGAAGAAATCCTGTCAGTTCCTCCTGAAGATAATGTTCTCACATAGTTCATCATAAAACTGGTTAGTCGAGCAGCCTCAAGACAGCAAGGATCCTTTAATAACTCAGTGTTTCCCCTATCCTCAGTATCAAACTGCTGTGTGCCGTCTTCAAGCAAAAAGTCAAATGCATTAATCTGCCTGTTAAGATCTTCGAGTCTTTGCAGAGCCATCACATGAAGGGTGTAAAAAAGCGTAGTAAAACCAGAATGGTCTCTTGGAAGGGACTGTGATAAAATTTCGGTGACTTCCCAAAGGGAGCCAGCACTTTCAACAATCCAAGCAAAGTAGCCTTCAGCGACAATATTGGATGTATTGGTCCATTCCTTTCCGCAGCATACAATGAATGAATTCCCCACTAATTCTGTTGCTTCTATTGCTAAATTTGGAGGCATGAGGCCAACAGATTGCAGACACAGACTCCTACATGATGTATATATGCGAAAGAAGAAGGCAAAAAACCAAGACAAACTTGGAATCTTTTGCCAGTTGGCACATTGCTTGTTAGATAGGTTCTTTCCTACAACTGAAGAAATGAACTCACTTGGATTAATTGATTCATTTCTCATCAACTGACTCAAGTTGGGACGTATTGTGTTGACCAACCTTTCAACAGATTTTGCAACCAGTGTAGTATTTGAAGCGGTCACAGTTATTGAGTCAAGCACGATTGTGTATAGTTCAGATAAGTACCTTCCAAAAAGTTCAGCTCTCTGATGAAAAACTGACTTCCTGGACATCAAGCGGGGCTCTCCCTGTGTTTCCAAATCTACAAACTCGTCGCAACTTTTCATCCATTTCAATGTTTGTGTAAGATCTACTGTCAGCTCCTCTATGCATCGACTAGACTGTCCTTCTGGCATTGAGTTAATTGAAGTACAGATAGCATCCCTCAATGTTTGGGAGCTCAGCAATGTTGCCAGTGATTCAAAACATTTATGTGAGGATAAAGAAGCCACAGAAAACGGTCCTGGTACTGCATCAGGACCAGCAACAGCTCTGAATGTTCTCACAGTATTGCACAGCGTACAAATGGCATGCGCAACCTACAATTTGGAAAAGAGAGAGAAGCATCAGATTCAAAATAAAATATATTCAGTACTACTCCGCCCCACAATATAAGACGTTTTTGCAAGCTATGTTAGCCTGCAAAAACATCTTATATTATGTGACGGAGGGAGTAGTTCATAAAATATACATCCCATTGCAGAAATATAACCATTGGCATAGGCAACGGAAGTACACAAAAGCAGAAAGTAAGAAGCATATAAAAAATAAAGAAAAAAGATAAACAATTGTTTTTTAGAGGGCATTGCTAAAAGTGATCGCTGAAAAAGAACATAACTGACCTGACGAAGCTCACTAAATGTACGAATCACTTGGGACGAAAGGCTTGAAATCTTTGAGGTTAGTAGTAAGCATGGTTTGATGTCCTTGGAAGATGCATTGATAGCAGACAAAGCAAAAATCATTGACCATAATTTTACAATGTCACTCCCCATGACCTTGTATTCAATTTCTAGAAAATGACCAACTGCAACAACAATCTCCACAAACATTAAAGGCAGCATCTTCTTAACGTTTGTATCTTCTAAATGCAGAGCTGACACCCAGAAGTCGTACATTTTTTCAGCCATCAAGATTACGACCCTGTAAATTTCTTGCAAGAACTGGAGATAAGATCCTTCCAATGTGTCCTCTGTAGGGACATAAATTTTCTCTTCAGTAACTGTTGCTAGCATCTCATTGATGGACTTCAGCATGCAATGAACTTCTACTAGCTTTGTGACTCCTAAATCAGAGAAGTCCTTTTGCGAATATGATTTGCATTCTAACACCAAAGGTTCCATAAATTGCATGAACACTTCAAAAATGGATTCTCCTTGTTGCTGGGGTTCTTCAGAACCCTCACTGGTTTTTTGTGGGCTTTTCAAGGATGTACCCCTTGGTGCTAAAGATGTTCTTTGATTTCTAGCCCTGGTAACAAACAATTGAAGCAAGTAACCGAACCCAGAAAGCAATACAGCCTTGCTTTCTGCTTTTATTCCTTTGAATCGCTCAAATAGATGCCTATGGTAGCTTCCTTTGACATCCTTGACAATACCTTTATTCAAATTCTTGAGTCCAAAATATCCACTAAGATGTTGTGGATGAAACAGTCCATTTGACAAAATTTCTTCAGCAATCTTCAACGTGGATCCTGGCTGCTTGTGCTTGATAGAATTTGCTTGTGAATTAAGTAAAACCAACAATTCCAACAGCGGATCAAGAATCTTGTCAAGAAAAGGACGGAAAATATTCTTAGGATTTGCATGGAATCTGAGAAAGCTTGAAAATTGCTCAAGCAGACAATTTCCAAGATTCTGAAGAATGGTACAACCCTTTTTCTCATTAGTTGAAACCTTCTGGATAAGATTAATAGCCTCGGTGACACAAGAGGTCCACAAATCCACGGGTGCGTTGAAGAAAGCTCTTGTGTTGGAGGAGAACAGAAAGGACACGCAGTCGAAAACTCGTTCGAAGAGCAAAAAGGATACATGGTCATCACATGAAGCGCCGATTTGAACTCTGCTCAAACCATCCTTTGCAATGCAACCAAGTGGTTGAAGTAGCTTCAGAGAAATTGAGACTGACGGCTTCTTTTCAATGCAAAATCTCAGAATTTCCCAGCATCTATAATCTAACACAGGATCAAAAGGCTCTGGAACTTTCTTAGACAGAATTGATTGCACCCAGTTTCCAATAAATGACACCATTCGCAATAGCTGGTTACTGTCCGCTCTATGGCCATGGCCTGACCGATTTGACTCGGCCTTTATAAAATTGAAGGCCAGTTCAACCTTTCTGCATGATTTAGCATACAAGTGTTAGAAGTACAAACAGCAAGAGCATAGTAAGGTTCATCCAGGAATGATTCCCCAACTAAGAAACACTGGACTGTGTATTACAATATCCAAATCAATATCACCAAACAGATGCTATTGCGAATCGGAGATCATAAAAAGATACTGTATAATCATAAGCATATTTCCGCCTCCACAGAACAATTAAACTAAAATCTGACCTTAATTAATGCAGCTGTTTTTATAGAGTAATTAGCATTCTTATTATCCTAAGTCAACAATGATCCAACCAGTGCAGGTGTAAACTTGTAGCCACATCAGATTCATTTGGATCACACAATAACAACGAAACTACATTTCCAAATATACTAGCTGGCTGAATCAGACAAATCTCCTCATGTAGCTACGTAAAGCAGCGCATCCCCAAATCCACGTAGCCGCAGCCACGCTAGAAGCATGCAAATTACAGAAAAATTGCTTCGATCCTACTCGGAGATTGGCACACAGGAGCGCTAAGCTGCGTCGAATAGCAAGCGGGGGGGCAGCAAGGGGACGACCTTTGGAGGGAGAGCTCCTTGCCCTGGAGGGAGAGGACGAGGTCGAGGTTTTCCGCGAAGCGGGGCCGGGCGAGCGAGGGCTCGCTCGGGCCCTCCCCTGCGGGAGGCGGCGTCTGGCTCCGCGGGCGCTTCCTCGACGCGCCGCGGGGGCTGGGGGCGGCCGACTCCATGGCCATGGCCATGGGAGCGCGAAGGGGGGCGGAGGGAGGGAGGGAGGGAGGCTAGGGTTCTGGGTTTTGCGGGAGCGGTTCGCCCATGGCGTCGAAGGCGTGCACGCATCTTGAAGCAGGAACTCAGAGAAACGCAGCAAAAAATGAAGGAAAAAAGTAGAAAAAAATTATCAGAGCCAGGTTTCGATCCTGGGACCTGTGGGTTATGGGCCCACCACGCTTCCGCTGCGCCACTCTGATTCTTGTTGCATTGTCCCTGAAACTTACTTTCTTATACGTAGCCTGCTCTTCTCCTGCCGTTTGTACAGGACGCTGCAAGTCTGCAATCTCCGAAAGTTTGTTCAAATTTATTGTTATTGTTGCTGTTGATCCTGATTGTTGTCATACGTTACTGAAACTTATTCCGACAAGTTTCTAGGGCCTGTTCTACTCGATCGAGATGGTAATGCCATTTGTGCACTTATATCAGTCTAGAGCTTCACCTACTGCCTACTGCGTCCAGCCTTGGCAAACTCAAGTCACTGCTTCCTGCTTCAGAACTAGTAGATGCTTGAACAGAGCTGATCCACGCCATAGTTTCAGTTTTAGTGCAAGGGTACCACCGGATTGCGATGGTCCAATAAGCTCTTGAATTTGGTTCATTCTCCCCTGCAGGTCTTCTTCCACAGCTCGATGTGTTGAAGATCCGACAGGTGCCATACTAGGTACTCATTCTCCCCTAGGTGCCATACTATGTTGCAGAACGTATGTCCAGTTGTTGTACTAGTACCATTACTACATTTATAAGTTCTCGTGAATTCTGCACCAGCAAGACATTTTTAATATCAATTCATCCATCACTCTGTAGATTTCTGTTGCTTACAACATTTGAACTGTACATTTTTATCACCAGCTCATGATTTCTGAAAAACAGCACAAATTGTGCAGTATAACTCAGTAACAATTGACCATGTAAACAACATATGTCAGCACTGTAATGAATCTCTGAACACAACCTTACAGTTACACATCTCTGATTCTCTGAACATGTGCACAATGACACATAGAATTCAGAAAACCAGGCCAACACTAATGGGCGATCCGGCGATCAAGGCGCCAATAATCAACTTCTACTTTATGCCAGCACAGTTACATCAAGAGAGTTTATGCTAGCATTTACATAGATGGCTCATCCAAGCACAGTCACATCTACTACAGAGTTTCATTACACTCGTTACGCTGCGTTCCACACGGCGAGTGGAATTTTGAGTAGATTCTTCTGGGGCATGGCCGGCGGGATGAACTTGATCCTTGGTGTCTTCCTTTTCGGAAACGACACAGCGTCGACCTTCTCAACGGCGTCGGCGGCGGAACGAGGAGCATCGAACCATGGGTGCTTCAGCGCGGCGGCTGCCGTCAGTCGCTCGTCGGGGTTGCACCTGAGGAGCCCTTGCAACACCTGGAATCCTTCCACTGACAGCTTCTCTTCAGGGAACAAATCCCGCAGCCGGCTGTGCTTGTTGTGCCCCGCCTGTAGCAGCTGCGGCGCCTTCTTAGCCAGCGGCAGCGACGTGAAGCCTGGCCACGTCCTCTCGTCCGGCACCCCGAGCACTCGGAAGATGCTCCCCAGCTGCTTTACGTCATTCTTTGTCTCGTCTTCCTCCTCGTCTTCGGGGTCGACCATGAACAGCGTCGTGCCGGTGAGCAGCTCGGCAAAGACGCAGCCGATGGACCACGTGTCCACTTGCGCGTCGTAGTCCTGCTTGCCCAAGATCATCTCGGGCGCCATGTAGGGCGCCGTGCCGACCTGGTTGTACGGCGGCCAGTCGGACATGGACATGGCCAGCCCGAGGTCGCAAATCTTGAGGAGCTCCCCGTTTTTCCCGACGAGGATATTGGCTGGCTTGATGTCACGGTGGACAATGTGGCGGTCGTGCTCGTGCATCTTTTGTGCACCGGTCAGGAGCTTCCGCATGAAGTCGCGCACCGTGGATTCCGGGAGCGGCGGGTCGCCGCGCCTGTCCCACAATAAAGACTGGAGGCTCGACCCCTGGACGTACTCCATGACGAGGCCGGCGGTGTCGCCGGTGGCCGGGTCGCACACCATGCCCTCGAAGCCGACGACGCAGGGGTTTCCATCGCAGGCCTCGAGGAATCGTGCCTCCCGCTCAAGATCTTCGACGCGGGGGGGCTCCTCGGTGTCGTCCGGCGAGGAGAGGAACTTGACGGCCACATCCTTTTTGGTGACGCGGTGGCGCATCCTGTGGACGACGCCGAAGCCGCCCTCGCCTAGGCAGGCCACCTTCTCGTAGTCGTCGATGCTCCCGATGGAGGCGCGGCTCCTCTTGCAGCACGTCGGCGATTGTTGATGTTGAGCCGCTGCGTGGCCGTGGCCGGCGTCGAGGACGGCAGCAGGTCGCTTGCGGGCAGCCATGGCGCTGGACGAACGAACTGCTTTGTTGGTGGAGAGGGCGGCGGCAGAGATCGATGATGGAGAAGGGGGAGGAAGGAACTTCCGTATGGATCCATACGCTGCGTTGGCTATTTGTTTCGACAGGTTGCCTCACCGACTCGCCATGGAATTCAGTCGAGTCCGAGTAACGGTGGCTCACAGCTTCTTTGCCTTTCTGCCTGCGTTTTCGTTTGACCGACGGCAGATTCAGGTTCGTTCGTTTCCGAGTCGAATTCAGGTTCTTCATTTCCCTTCCCGCCTTCGTTCCGGATTCGGTTTCAATATATACTGACGAGACGATCCACACGGGAAGCTCGCCCCTTCCCGCCTCCAATCCATCGATCGTCTCCTCCATCTCGATCCCCTCTCCGCACCAACCAAGCCGTCGATCGAGCGCCGTCTGCAAGAGGTGTGATGCCGTCCTCGACACCGGCCACGCGACGACCAGAAACGACCGGCTGCCAGGCTGCCGCAAGAGGAGGCGCGTCCGGATCCGGATCAGAAGCACCGAGGACTGCGAGGAGACGCGCGGCATCGGCAATGGCGGCTCCGCCACCTTCGCGATCAAGTTCCTCGGCTGCACCGAGGACCCCGCCGACGCCACTAGGAAGCTCCGGCGCGAGGCCGGATGACAGGACTAACGGCTACAATTGTGAAGCAAGCATCAGCGGAGCACGTAGCCGTGCCGGAAATCAAACCCAAGCAGTCTTCCTCTCGACTGTCGTTGATCTCCTTTTGTGAGCGTATTTTAGCCGTTCGTTCACCAGTCAGTGTACCGCTTCGACAATCTGTCGATTTCGTCAGTGCCACTGTCGAATTCTTCAGAAATGTTCAGGTTCAGATAGTTCAGGTACCGACAATTGCCTGTTCCCGAAGACGATCCTTGCCCACTAGGATCATTTTGAGGGAACCAAGATCGGATTGTCTGATTGAAGAATTCTGGAAACGTGAACTTGATGAAGTTGGCATCTTCCTGGTGACATGTTTAACCATTGTACCAGCCACTATGTTACGAATTAGGAGGACGAGGTACTGCTCGAATGTCAAGTACCAGGACTGGAGCAACCTTGCTTTGCCATGAGGATCAGGAACAGGAACAGCTAATGGACTGAAGTGATTCTTTGACTGATGTGAAAAACCTCATGTATTTGTGTTGTGTTCAGAAGCTCAAGTTTGTATGCACCTGCACCAATTTTCTTCGGAACCAGAAATGGTCAATAGAATTTAGTAGCCACTAGCCAGTTTGATTCCTACACGGATGTCAAAAGCTGTCATGGTTGCAATTTTTAAGTAAACCATATGTCTCACTTCATAGTTGATGTCATTTCTCTTTTTATTTGCATACTTTTTCATTCTGGCTTGAGCTTTGTTTTTCTCGAATACGCACATCATACTTTATAGAGAGAGGGGATGGGGGGTATAAAGAACCCAAACCACCGTCGATATTACTCCGTCCGGTCCTTTTTAGTCTGCATGTAAGTTTTGTCCGAAGTCAAAATATCTCTATTTTGACCAAATTTATAGAAAAAATATATCAACATTCACAATGTCAAATCAATGTTGTTAGATTCATTACGAAATGTAGTATCATAGTGCATATATTTGATATTGTAGATGTTGATAATTTTAATATAAATTTGGTCAAACTTTGCAAAGTTTGACTTGACAAAAATCTAATACATGGAGTAAAAAGGACCGGAGGGAGTACAAGGTAAAACTACAACACCGACAACAACCCGGCAATCTACCACTAATCTACGTAGGATGTATCACTTTCGCCTCGCCCACCATAGCAACATTTTGAAAAGGTTATCGAGGTCTCCTTTGATAAAATGGGCTTGTTGCCATGCTCTTCCTTCGGTCGCTAATCTCATGGCCACCACCTCAAGAGAAGGAGATGCGCGGCCAAAGACGATCGCATTCATATGCTTCCAAAGCTCCCAAAGTACTAGGGTGAAAAATGCCCGAAGCTCGTTTAGCTTGTACACCGCGGTTGTTGTTTCCACCCACCAGCCCCTCATAGTGTCTTGTGTCGTTGGTGTCCGTTCTTGTTTGCCGAGAGCCGAGCACAACGCCCTCCATATGGTCCCGGCGAACACACATGTCAACAGGATGTGGTTGATAGTTTCCTCCTCTTCCTCGCAGAAAGGGCAGTCGTCCTGATGTGGTAAGCCTCGTCTAGCGAGGCTATCCGAGGTCCAACATCGGATCCTCATTGCAAGCCACATGAAGAACCGACACTGTAGTGTGGCCCTTGATCTCCATGTGGAATCCGTGGTTGACACCACCTCTCTTTCTGCGAACTTAGCAGCGTAAGCGGATCTTACCGAGAACTGCCCCCCCCCCTCCCAAGACCAAGCAATGGTGCATTTGACTCCTTCCAACTCAACTGCTCCCACCCATTACCAAACTGCCATTTAGTCCATAAGCGTCGCCAAACCCAAGTCTGGGCTAACATCCTCCACCCATGTTCCTTGTGTCACTGCCTCGTGTACTGTTCGGGTTGCTTTGGCTCGATGCGAGATGCAAGCGTAGAGCGTCGGGGCTATCTCCTCAATTTGTGTCCCATCCAACCATTGATCTAAAGGAAATATGCCCTAAAGGCAATAATAAAGTTGTTATTTTATATTTCCTTATTCATGATAAAGATTTATTATTCATGCTAGAATTGTATTGATCAGAAACTTAAATACATGTGTGAATACATAAACAAATACCGTGTCCCTAGTAAGCCTCTACTAGACTAGCTCGTTGATCAAAGACGGTTAAGGTTTCCTAACCATGGACATGTGTTGTCATTTGATAACGGGATCACATCATTAGGAGAATGATGTGATGGACAAGACCCATCCGTTAGCTTAGCGTATTGATTACTCAGTTTATTACTATTGCTTTCTTCATGTCAAATATGTATTCCTTCGACTATGAGATTATGCAACTCCCGGATATCGGAGGAATACCTTGTGTGTTATCAAACTCACAACGTAACTGGGTGATCATAAAGATGCTCTACCGGTATCTCCAAAGGTGTTATGTTGAGTTGACATAGATCGAGAATAGGATTTGTCACTCCGAGTATTGGAGAGGTATCTCTGGGCCCTCTCGGTAATACACATCATAAGAAGCCTTGCAAGCAAAGTGACTAAAGAGTTAGTTGCAAGATGATGTATTACGGAACGAGTAAAGAGACTTGCCGGTAACGAGATTGAACTAGGTATGAAGATACCGACGATCGAATCTCGGGCAAGTAACATACCGATGGATAAAGGGAATTACGTATGTTGTCATAACAGTTCGACCGATAAAGATCTTCGTAGAATATGTAGGAGCCAATATGGGCATCCAGGTTCCGCTATTGGTTATTGACCGGAGAGGTGTCTCGGTCATGTCTGCATAGTTCTCGAACCCGTAGGGTCCGCACGCTTAACGCTCGTTGACGACATAGTGTTATATGAGTTGTATATTTTGGTGACCGAATGTTGTTCAGAGTCCCGGATGAGATCACGGACATGACGAGGAGTCTCAAAATGGTTGAGAGGTAAAGATTGATATATAGGACGTGTTGGGGAACGTAGCATGCAATTTCAAAAAAAATCCTACGCTCACGCAAGTTCTATCTAGGAGATGCATAGCGACGAGAGGGGGGAGTGTGTCTACGTACCCTCGTAGACCATAAGCGGAAGCGTTTGACAACGCGGTTGATGTAGTCGAACTTATTCTAGCTTCAACCGATCAAGTACCGAACGTATGGTACCTCCGAGTTCTGCACACGTTCAGCTCGATGACGTCCCTCGTCCTCTTGATGCGGCAAGGTGTCGGGGAAGTAGATGAGTTCCGTCAGCACGACGGTGTGGTGATGGTGATGGTGATGTGATCCGCACAGGGCTTCACCTAAGCACCGCGAGAATATGACCAGGGGTGTAAACTGTGGAGGGGGGCGCCGCACACGGCTAATAGTTGATGTTCTGTGTTCTAGGCGCCCCCTCCCCACATATATATAGCTTGGAGGGGAGAAAAGGCAGCCAGGGGGCGCCCCAAGTAGGCCGAATCCTACTTGGGGTCTTCCCCAATTCGGTCTTCCCCCTTCCTTAATTGCTGGAGAAGAAAAGGGAAGGGGAAAGAGAGAAGGAAGGGGGGCCGAACCCCCTCTTCTCCTTCTCCTATTCGGCCTCCTTCCATGGGGAGGGGGGCACCACCTCTTATGGGCTGGTGTGCTCCCCTCTTATGTCCCATATGGCCCATATCTTCTCCGCGGGGGTCCCGGTAACCCCTCCGGTACTCCGATATGTACCCGGTACCCTCCGGAACACTTACAGTGTCCGAATACTATCTTCCTATATCAATCTTTACCTCTTGACCATTTCGAGACTCCTTGTCATGTCCATGATCTCATTCGGGACTCCGAACAACATTCGGTCACCAAATCACATAACTCATATAATACAATATCGTCATCGAACGTTAAGCGTGCGGACCCTACGGGTTCGAGAACTATGTAGACATGACCGAGACACCCCTCCGGTCAATAACCAATAGCGAAACCTGGATGCTCATATTGGTTCCTACATATTCTACGAAGATCTTTATCGGTCGAACCGTTATGAGAACATACGTTATTCCATTTGTCATCGGTATGTTACTTTCCCGAGATTCGATCGTTGGTATCTTCATACCTAGTTCAATCTCATTACCGGCAAGTCTCTTTACTCGTTCTGTAATACATCATCCTGCAACTAACTCATTAGTCACTTTGCTTGCAAGGCTTCTTATGATGTGTATTATCGATAGGGCCCAGAGATACCTCTTCGATACTCTGAGTGACAAATCCTAATCTCGATCTATGCCAACCCAACAAACACCTTCGGAGATACCTGTAGAGCATCTTTATAATCACCCAGTTATGTTGTGACATTTGATAGCACACAAGGCATTCCTCCGGCATCCAGGAGTTGCATAATCTCATAGTCGAAGGAATATGTATTTGACATGAAGAAAGCAATAGCAATAAAACTGAACGATCATAATGCTAAGCTAACGAATGAGTCTTGTCCATCACATCATTCTCCTAATGATGTGATCCCGTTTATCAAATGACAACACATGTCTATGATTAGGAAACTTAACCATCTTTGATCAATGAGCTAGTCAAGTAGAGGCTCACTAGGGACACGGTACTTTGTCTTGAAGGAAATATGCCCTAGAGGCAATAATAAAGTTATTATTTATTTCCTTATTTCATGATAAATGTCTATTATTCATGCTAGAATTGTATTAACCGGAAACATAATACATGTGTGAATATATAGACAAACAGAGTGTCACTAGTATGCCTCTACTTGACTAGCTTGTTAATCAAAGATGATTATGTTTCCTAACCATGAACAAAGAGTTGTTATTTGATTAACGGGATCACATCATTAGTTGAATGATCTGATTGACATGACCCATGTTGGGGAACGTAGTAATTTCAAAAAAATTTCCTACGCACACTCAAGATCATGGTGATGTATAGCAACGAGAGGGGAGAGTGTTGTCTACGTACCCTCGTAGACCCGAAGCGGAAGCGATCACAACGTAGAGGAAGTAGTCGACGTTCTCCTCGCGATCCGACCGATCCGGCGCCACATACTCCGACGCCCCGAGTTCTTGACACACGACAGCTCGATGACGTCCCTCAGACTCCGATCCAGCCGAGTGTCGAGGAGAGTTTCGTCAAGACGACGGCGTGGTGACGATCTTGATGTTTCACGGCGCAGGCTTCGCTTAAGCTTCATGACAGTATAACCGAGGTGGAATATGGTGGAGGGGGCACGCACACGGCTAAGGAACGATCTCAAGATCAACTTGTGTGTTCCAAGGTGCCCCTGCCTCAGATATAAAGGAGCAAGGGGGGGGGGGCGGCGGCCAAGGGAGGCGCGCCAGGAGTCCTACTCCTCCGAGAGTAGGATTCCCCCAATCCTAGTTGGACTAGGATTCCGGAGGGAAAGAGAGAGGGGCGGCCCTTCTCCTAGTCCTAGTAGGACTAGGGAGGGGGGGCGCTACCACCTAGGGCTGGCCCTTCTCCTTTCCACTAAGGCCCATCGAGGCCCATTTACCTCCGGGGTTCCAGTAACCTCCGGTACTCGAGTAAATTCCGTTTTCGCCGAACCATTCGAACTCCAAACATAGGCTTCCAATATATCAATCTTTATGTCTCGACCATTCCGAGACTCCTCGTCATGTCCGTGATCACATCCGGACTCGAACTCCTTCGGTACATCAAAATACATAAACTCATAATAACCGCCATCGAAACCTTAAGCGTGCGGACCCTACGGTTCGAGAACAATGCAGACATGACCTAGAACTATTCACGGTCAATAACCAACAGCGGACCTGGATGCCCATATTGGTTCCTACATATTCCACGAAGATCTTTATCGGTCAGACCGCATGACAACATACGTTGTTCCTTTGTCATCGGTATGTTACTTGCCGAGATTCGATAGTCGGTATCCAATACCTAGTTCAATCTCGTTACGGCAAGTCTCTTTACTCGCTCAGTAATACATCGTCTCACAACTAACTCATTAGTTGTAGTGCTTGCAAGGCTTTGATGATGTGCATTACCGAGAGGGCCCAGAGATACCTCTTCGACAATCGGAGTGACAAAACCTAATCTCAAATACGCCAACCCAACATCCGCCTTTGGAGACACTGTAGTACTCCTTTATAATCACCCGATTACGTTGTGACGTTTGGTAGCACCAAAGTGTTCCTCCGTAAACGGAGTTGCATAATCTCATAGTACGAGGAACATGTATATGTCATGGATAAAAGCAGTAGCAACATACTAAACGATCGTGTGCTAAGCTAAGGGAATGGGTCATGTCAATCAGATCATTCTACTAATGATGTGACCTTGTTAATCAAATAACAACTCCTTGTTCATGGTCGGAAACATAACCATCTTTGATTAACAAGCTAGTCTAGTAGAGGCATACTAGTGACATGTTGTTTTGTCTATGCATTCATACATGTATCATGTTTCCGGTTAATACAATTCTAGCATGAATGATAAACATTTATCATGAAATAAGGAAATAAATAATAACTTTATTATTGCCTCTAGGGCATATTTCCTTGATCTCCCACTTGCACTAGAGTCAATAATCTAGTTTACATAGTAATGATTCTAACACCCATGGAGTCTTGGTGCCGATCATGTTTTGCTCGTGGAAGAGGCTTAGTCAACGGGGTGCGCAACATTCAGATCCGTGTGTATCTTGCAAATCTCTATGTCTCCCACCGGACTAAGTCCGGATGGAATTGAAGCGTCTCTTGATGTGCTTGGTCCTCTTGTGAAATCTGGATTCCTTCGCTAAGACAATTGCTCGAGATTATCACGAAGATTTTCATTGGACCCGATGCACTAGGTATGACACCTAGATCGGATATGAACTCCTTCATCCAGACTCCTTCATTAGCGCCCGAAGCTGCTATGTATTCCGCTTCACATGTAGATCCCGCCACGACGCTTTGTTTAGAACTCGCACCAACCGACAGCTCCTCCGTTTAATGTAAATACGTATCCGGTCTGCGATTTAGAATCGTCCGGATCGGTGTCAAAGCTTGCATCAACGTAACTGCCCACGATGAGCTCTTTGTCACCTCCATATACGAGAAACATATCCTTAGTCCTTTTCGTATTTCAGATGTTCTTGACATTGTCGATGATCCACTCTGGATTACTTTGGTACCTCCTGCTAGGCTTATAGCAAGGCACACATCAGTCTGGTACACAGCATTGCATACATGATAGAGCCTATGGCTGAAGCATAGGAACATCTTTCATTTTCTCTCTATCTTCTGCGGTGGTGGGCATTGAGTTTTACTCAACTTCACACCTTGTAACACGTGCAAGAACCCTTTCTTTGCTTGATCCATTTTGAACTTCTTCAAAATTTTGTCAAGGTATGTGCTTTGTGAAAGTCCAATTAGGCGCCTTGATCTATCTCTATAGATCTTAATGCCCAATATGTAAGCAGCTTCACCGAGGTCTTTCATTGAAAAACTCTTATTCAAGTATCCCTTTATGCTATCCAGCAATTCTATATCATTTCCGATCAGCAATATGTCATCTACATATAATATCGTAAATGCTATAGAGCTCCCACTCACTTTCTTGTAAATACAGCTTCTCCAAAAGTGCATACAAACCCAAATGCTTTGATCACACTATCAAAGCGTTTATTCCAACTCCGAGATGCTTGCACCAGTCCATAGATGGATCATTGGAGCTTGCACACTTTGTTAGCTCCTTTGGATCGATAAAACCTTCGTTGCATCATATACAACTCTTCTTCCGTAAATCCATTCAGAATGCGGTCTTTACATCCATTTGCCAAATTTCATAATCATAAAATCGGCAATTGCTAACATGATTCGGACGGACTTAAGCATCGCCACTGGTGAGAAGGTCTCATCGTAGTCAATCCCTTGAACTTGCCGAAAACCCTTTGCGACAAGTCGAGCTTTATAAACGATAACATTACCGTCGTCGTCGGTCTTCTTCTTGAAGATCCACTTGTTTTCTATTGCTTGCCGACCTTCGTGCAAGTCAACCAAAGTCCATACTTTGTTTTCATACATGGATCCCATCTCAGATTTCATGGCCTCAAGCCATTTTGCGGAATCTGGGCTCACCATCGCTTCTTCATAGTTCGTAGGTTCATCTTGATCTAGTAGCATGATTTCCGAGCAGGATTACCGTACCACTCAGTGCGGATCTTACTCTGGTTGATCTACGAGGTTCTGCAGTAACTTGATCCAAGCTTCATGATCAACATCATCAACTTCCTCACTACTTGGTGTAGGTGTCTCGAAACCGTTTTCATGATTTAACTACTTTCAAGTAAGGGAGAAGGTACTATTACCTCATCAAGTTCCACTTTCCTCCCACTCACTTCTTTCGAGAGAAACTCCTTCTCTAGAAAGGATCCATTCTTAGCAACGAATGTCTTGCCTTCGGATCTGTGATAGAAGGTGTACCCAACTGTCTCCTTTGGGTATCCTATGAAGACACATTTCTCGATTTGGGTTCGAGCTTATCGGGTTGAAGCTTTTTCACATAAGCATCGCATCCCCAAACTTTAAGAAACGACAACTTTGGTTTCTTGCCAAACCATAGTTCATAAGGTGTCATCTCAACGGATTTCGACGGTGTTCTATTCAAGTGTGAATCGGCCGTCTCTAGAGCATAACCCCAAAACGATAGCGGTAAATCTGAAGAGACATCATAGATCGCACCATATCTAGTAAAGTGCGACATTGACGTTCGGACACACCATTACGTTGTGGTGTTAGGGTGGCGTAAGTTGCGAAACTATTCGCATTGTTTCAAATGTAGACCAAACTCGTAACTCAAATATTCACCTCCACGATCGATCGTAGAAACTTAATTTTCTTGTTACGATGATTTTCAACTTCACTCTGAAATTCTTTGAACTTTTCAAACGTTTGGACTTATGTTTCATTAAGTAGATATACCCATATCCGCTTAAGTCATCTGTGAAGGTGAGAAAATAACGATATCCGCCACGAGCCTCAACATTCATCGGACCACATACATCTCAGTATGTATGATTTCCAACAAATCTGTTGCTCTCTCCATAGTACCGAGAACGGTGTTCTAGTCATCTTGCCCATGAGGCACGGTTCATAAGTGCCAAGTGATTCATAATCAAGTGACTCCAAAAGTCCATCAATATGGAGTTTCTTCATGCGCTTTACATCGATATGACCTAAACGGCGATTGCCACAAATAAGTTGCACTATCATTATCAACTCTGCATCTTTTGGTTTCAACATTATGAATATGTGTATCACTACTATCGAGATTCATCAAAATAGACCATTCCTCAAGGGTGCATGACCATAAAAGATATTACTCATATAAATAGAACAACCATTATTCTCTCGATTTAAATGAATAACCGTCTCGCATCAAACAAGATCCAGATATAATGTTCATGCTCAACGCAGCACCAAATAACAATTATTTAGGTCTAAAACTAATCCCGAAGGTAGATGTAGAGGTAGCGTGCCGACCGCGATCACATCGACTTTGGAACCATTTCCCACGCGCATCGTCACCTCGTCCTTTGCGAGTTAAGCAATCAGTAGTCCCTGCTTTGAGTTGCAAATATTAGCAGAACCAGATATCAAATACCCAGTGCTATCTGCGAGCTCTAGTAAGGTACACATCAATAACATGTATATCACATATACCTTTGTTCACCTTGCCATCCTTCTTATCCGCCAAATACTTGGGGCAGTTCCGCTTCCAAGTGACGATCGCTTGCGGTAGAAGCACTCGATTTCAGGTTTAGGGCCGGACTTGGGTTTCTTCTCTGAGCAAACAACTTGCTTGTTGTTCTTCTTGAGATTCCCTTTTCTTCCTTTGCCTTTCTTCTTGAAACTAGTGGTCTTATTGACCATCAACACTTGATGCTCCTTCTTGATTTCTACCTCCGCAGCCTTTAGCATTGCAAAGAGCTCGGTATAGTCTTTACTAACCCTTGCATATTATAGTTCATCACGAAGCCTTTGTAGCTTGGTGGCGGTGATTGGAGAATTACATCAATGACACAATCATCCGGAAGATTAACTCCCAATTGTGTCAAGTGATTGTAGTACCCGGACATCTTGAGTATATGCTCACTAATGTAACTATTCTCCTCCATCTTGCAGCTATAGAACTTATTGGAGACTTCATATCTCTCAATCCGCATTACTGTTGAATATCAACTTCAACTCTGGAACATCTCATATGCTCCATGACGCTCAAAACGTCGTTGAAGTCCGGTTCTAAGCCGTAAAGCATGGCACATCTTGAACTATAGAGTAGTCATCGCTTTGCTCGCAGACGTTCACAACATCTGGCGTTGCTCAAAGAAGAAGTTCTGTCACCTAGCGGTGCATCCGGGGCGTAGCTCTTACGTGCGACAATGAGGATGATCCTCGTTACGGACCCATCCGTGTAATTGCTACCATCATCTTTCAACTTTGCTTTCTCAAGGAACGCATTAAAATTCAACGGAACAACAAAGACGAGCCATCTATCTACAATCAAACATAAACAAGCAAGATACTATCGGTACTAAGTTCATGATAAATTTAAGTTCAATTAATCATATTACTTAAGAACTCCCACTTAGAAAGACATCTCTCTAGTCATCTAAGTGATCACGTGATCCAAATCAACTAAACCATAACCGATCATCACGTGAAATGGAGTAGTTTTCAATGGTGAACATCTTATGTTGATCATATCTACTATATGATTCACGCTCGACCTTTCGGTCTCCGTGTTCGAGGCCATATCTCGCATATGCTAGGCTCGTCAAGTATAACCCGAGTATTCTCGTGTGCAAAAGCGGCTTGCACCGTTGTAGATGGACGAGAGCTTATCACACCCGATCATCACGTGGTGTCTAGGCACGACGAACTTTGGCAGCGGTGCATACCGGGAGAACACTTCTTGATAATTTAGTGAGAGATCATCTTATAATGCTACCGTCAATCAAAGCAAGATAAGATGCATAAAGGATAAACATCACATGCAAATCAATATAAGTGATATGATATGGTCATCATCATCTTGTGCTTCATGATCTCCATCTTGCGGCACCACCATGATCACCATCGTCACCGGCGCGACACCTTGATCTCCATCGTAGCATTGTTGTCGTCTCGCCAAACTTATGCTTCTCGACTATCGCTACCGCTTAGTGATAAAGTAAAGCATTACTGAAGCGATTGCATTGCATACAATAAGCGACAACCATATGGCTCTCGCGGTTGCCGATAACCGGTTACAAAACATGATCATCTCATACAATAAAATATAGCATCACGTCTTGACCATATCACATCACAACATGCCTGCAAAAACAAGTTAGGCGTCCTCTACTTTGTTGTTGCAAATTTTACGTGGCTGCTACGGGCTTAAGCAAGAACCGGTCTCACCTACGCATCAAAACCACAGCGATACTTCGTCAAATAGACTCGTTTAACCTTCACAAGGACCGGCGTAGCCACACTCGGTTCAACTAAAGTGAGAGAGCAGGCACCCACGGTCACCTTTAAGCAGCGAGTGCTCGTGGCGGTGAAACCAGTCTCGCGTAAGCGTCACGCGTAATGTCGGTGCGGGCGCTTCATCTCACAATACCGCTGAACCAAAGTATGACATCTTTGGTAGGTAGTATGACTTGTATCGCCCACAACTCACTTGTGTTCTACTCGTGCAAAACATCAAACCATAGAAAAACCGGCTCGATACCCTTTGTTGGGGAGCGTAGTAATTTCAAAAATTTTCCACGCACACTCAAGATCATGGTGATGTATAGCAACGAGAGGGAGAGTGTTGTCTACGTACCCTCGTGAGACCCGGCGAAGCGATCACAACGTAGAGGAAGTAGTCGACGTTCTCCTCGCGATCCGACCGATCCGGCGCCGTTACTCGGCGCCCCGAGTTCTTGACACACGACAGCTCGATGGCGTCCCTCGTACTCGATCCGGCCGAGTGTCGAGGAGAGTTCGTCACAAGACGACGTGGTGGACGATCTTGATGTTTCACGGCGCGAGGCTTCGCCTAAGCAGCGACGGTATAACCGAGGTGGAATATGGTGGAGGGGGCACCGACACGGCTAAGGAACGATCTCAAGATCAACTTGTGTGTTCCAAGGTGCCCCCTGCCCCGTATATAAAGGAGCAAGGGGAGGGGGGCATGCCAAGGGAGGGCCAGGAGTCCTACTCCCTCGGGAGTAGGATTCCCCCAATCCTAGTTGGACTAGGATTCCGGAGGGGAAAAGAGAGAGGGGGCGGCCCTTCTCCTAGTCCTAGTAGGACTAGGGAAGGGGGGGCGCAGCGCCCACCCAGGGCTGGCCCTTCTCCTTTCCACTAAGGCCCATCGAGGCCCATTTACCTCCCGGGGTTCGGTAACCTCCGGTACTCGGTAAATTCCGTTTTGCCGGAACCATTCGAACTCCAAACATAGGCTTCAATATATCAATCTTTATGTCTCGACCATTCGAGACTCCTCGTCATGTCCGTGATCACATCAGGGACTCGAACTCCTTGGTACATCAAAATACATAAACTCATAATAAGCATCGCCGAAACCTTAAGCGTGCGGACCCTACGGTTCGAGAACAATGCGAGACATGACCTAGAACTATTCACGGTCAATAACCAACAGCGGGACCTGGATGCCCATATTGGTTCCTACATATTCCATGAAGATCTTTATCGGTCGGACCGCATGACAACATCGTTGTTCCTTTGTCATCGGTATGTTACTTGCGAGATTCGATCGTCGGTATCAATACCTAGTTCAATCTCGTTACTGGCAAGTCTCTTTACTCGTTCGTAATACATCATCTCACAACTAACTCATTAGTTGTAGTGCTTACAAAGCTTGATGATGTGCATTACCGAGAGGGCCCGAGATACCTCTTCGACAATCGGAGTGACAAAACCTAATCTCGAAATCGCCAACCCAACATACGCCTTTGGAGACACTGTAGTACTCCTTTATAATCACCCGATTACGTTGTGACGTTTGGTAGCACCAAAGTGTTCCTCCGTGGCAGGAGTTGCATAATCTCATAGTTACAGGAACATGTATATGTCATGGATAAAAGCAAGTAGCAACATACTAAACGATCGTGTGCTAAGCTAAGGAATGGGTCATGTCAATCAGATCATTCTACTAATGATGTGACCTTGTTAATCAAATAACAACTCCTTGTTCATGGTCAGGAAACATAACCATCTTTGATTAACAAGCTAGTCTAGTAGAGGCATACTAGTGACATGTTGTTTTGTCTATGCATTCATACATGTATCATGTTTCCGGTTAATACAATTCTAGCATGAATGATAAACATTTATCATGAAATAAGGAAATAAATAATAACTTTATTATTGCCTCTAGGGCATATTTCCTTCAACCCATTCCGTTAGCTTAGCACCCGATCGTTTAGTATGTTGCTATTGCTTTCTTCATGACTTATACATGTTCCTATGACTATGAGATTATGCAACTCCCGTTTGCCAGAGGAACACTTTGGGTACTACCAAACGTCACAACGTAACTGGGTGATTATAAAGGAGTACTACAGGTGTCTCTAAAGGTAGATGTTGGGTTGGCATATTTCGAGATTAGGATTTGTCACTCCGATTGTTGGAGAGGTATCTCTGGGCCCTCTCGGTAATGCACATCACTTAAGCCTTGCAAGCATTACAACTAATGAGTTAGTTGCGAGATGATGCATTACGGAACGAGTAAAGAGACTTGCCGGTAATGAGATTGAACTAGGTACTGGATACCGACGATCGAATCTCGAGCAAGTAACATACCGATGACAAAGGGAACAACGTATGTTGTTATGCGGTTTGACCGATAAAGATCTTCGTAGAATATGTAGGAGCCAATATGGGCATCCAGGTCCCGCTATTGGTTATTGACCAAGAATAGTTCTAGGTCATGTCTACATAGTTCTCAAACCCGTAGGGTCCGCACGCTTAAGGTTTCATGATGCTTATATTATGAGTTTATGGGTTTTGATGTACCGAAGGAGTTCGGAGTTCCGGATGAGATCGGGACATGACGAGGAGTCTCGAAATGGTCGAGACGTAAAGATCGATATATTGGACGACTATATTCGAGTTCGGAAAGGTTCCAGTGATTCGGTATTTTTCGGAGTACCGTGGAGTTACGGGAATACGGGAAGAGTATTGGGCCTTAATGGGCTTTAGTGGAAGGAGCCAGAGGAGGCGCGCGCCCTCCCAAGCCCAATCCGAATTGGACAAAGGGTTTGGGGCGCGCCCCCTCTTCCTTCCTTCTCCACTTCCCTCTTTCCCCTTGACCTAGTTGGACTAGGAAAGAAGGAATCCTACTCCGGTGGGAGTAGGACTCCTTGGCGCTCTCCTCCTAGGGCGGCCTCCTCCTCCCTCCCTCCTTTATATACGGGGCAGGGGGCACCCCATAGACACACAAGTTGATCTACGGATCGCCTTAGCCGTGTGCGTGCCCCTTCCACCATATTCCACCTCGGTCATATCGTCGCAAAGCTTAGGCGAAGCCCGCGCCGTAGAACATCAAGATCGCTACCACGCCGCCGTCGTCGACGGAACTCTCCTCGACACTCGGCTGGATCGGAGTTCGAGGGATGTCATCGAGCTGAACGTAGTGAACTCGGAGGTGCCGTGACGTTCGGTACTTGGATCGGTCGGATCGTGAAGACGACGACTACATCAACCGCGTTGTTAACGCCCGCCACGGCCAACAAGGGTATGTAGACAACACTCTCCTCTCGTTGCTATGCATCACCATGATCTTGCGTGTGCGTAGGATTTTTTTTGAAATTACTACGCTCCCCAACAAAGGGCATCCGAGCCTAGGTTTTTATGGTTTGATGTTTTGCACGAGTAGAACACAAGTGAGTTGTGGGCGATACAAGTCATACTACCTACCAAAGATGTCATACTTTGGTTCAGCGGTATTGTGAGATGAAGCGCCCGGACCGACATTACGCCAGACGCTTACGCGAGACTGGTTTCACCGCCACGAGCACTCGTTGCTTAAAGGTGACTGGCGGTGTCTGCTCTCTCACTTTAGTTGAACTGAGTGTGGCTACGCCCGGTCCTTGAGAAGGTTAAAACGAGTCTATTTGACGAAGTATCGCTGTGGTTTTGATGCGAGGTGAGATTGGTTCTTGCTTAAGCCCGTAGCAGCCACGTAAAATTTGCAACAACAAAGTAGAGGACGCCTAACTTGTTTTTGCAGGCATGTTATGATGTGATATGGTCAAGACGTGATGCTATATTTTATTGTATGAGATGATCATGTTTTGTAACCGGTTATCGCAATCGGGTGGAGCCATATGGTTGTCGCTTATTGTATGAAATGCAACGCTTCTGTAATTGCTTTACTTTATCACTAAGCGGTAGCGATAGTCGAGAAGCAATAGATGGCGAGACGACAACGATGCTACGATGGAGATCAAGGTGTCGCTACCGGTGACGATGGTGATCTCGACGGTGCTTCGAGATGGAGATCACGAAGCACAAGATGATGATGACCATATCATATCACTTATATTGATTTGCATGTGATGTTTATCTTTTATGCATCTTATCTTGCTTTGATTGACGGTAGCATTATAAGATGATCTCTCACTAAATTATCAAGAAGTGTTCTCCCGAGTATGCACCGCTGCCAAAGTTCGTCGTGCCTGCACACCACGTGATGATCGGGTGTGATAAGCTCTCACGTCCATCTACAACGGGTGCAAGACAGTTTTGCACACGTGGAATACTCAGTTAAACTTGACGAGCCTAGCATATGCAGATATGGCCTCGAACACGGAGACCGAAAGGTCGAGCGTGAATCATATAGTAGATATGATCAACATAAGATGTTCACCATTGAAAACTACTCCATCTCACGTGATGATCGGTTATGGTTTAGTTGATTTGGATCGCGTGATCACTTAGATGACTAGAGAGATGTCTGTCTAAGTGGGAGTTCTTAAGTAATATGATTAATTGAACTTAAATTTATCATGAACTTAGTCCCGTAGTATTTTGCAAATTATGTTGTAGATCAATAGCTCGCGTTGTTGTTTTTCATATGTTTGTTTTTGATATGTTCCTAGAGAAAATTGTGTTGAAAGATGTTAGTAGCAATGATGCGGATAGGATCCGTGATCTGAGGTTTATCCTCATTGTCGCAGTAAGAATTATGTCCTTGATGCACCGCTAGGTGACAAACCTATTGCAGAGCGATATGAGACGTTATGAACGTTTGGCTAGCTCAATATGATGACTACTTGATAGTTTTGTGCACCATGCTTTATGGCTTAGAATCGGGACTTCAATGATGTTTTGAACATCATGGACCATATGAGATGTTCCAGTAATTGAAGTTAATATTTCAAGCAAATACCCGAGTTGAGAGATATGAAGTCTCCAACAAGTTCTATAGCTAAAAGATGGAGGAGAATCGCTCAACTAGTGAGCATGTACTCGATTGTCCGGGTACTACAATCGCTTGAATCAAGTGGGAGTTAATCTTCCAGATAAGATAGTGATTGATGAAATTCTTCTAGTCACCATCACCAAGTTAGTAGAACTTCGTGATGAACTATAGTATGCAAGGGATGTTGAAAATGATTCCGAGTTTTTCATGATGATGAAATCGATGAAGGTAGAACTCAAGAAAGAGCATCAAGTGTTGATGGTTGACAAGATCACTAGTTTCAAGAAAAGGGCGAAGGAAAGAAAGGGAACTTCAAGTAGATTGACAAGCAAGTTGTCACTCCCACGAAGAAACCCAAAGCTGAACCAAAGCTCTAAACCGAGTGCTTAATCGCAAAGGAAATGGTCACCGAAGCGGAACTGCCCTAAATATTTGGTGGATAAGAAGGATGGCAAAGTGAAAAAGGGTATATTTGATATCTGTGTGTTTTATGTGTGCTTTACTAGTGTTTATAGCAACCCCTCGGTATTTGGTACTGGTTCAGTTGCTAAGAGTAGTAACTCAAACGGAGTTGCGTATCAAATGTAAACTAGTTAAGGGTGAAGTGACGATGTGTGTTGAAAGTAGTTTCAAGATTGATATGATCATCATCGCACACTCCCTATACTTTCGGGATTAGTGTTGAACCTAAATAAATGTTATTTGGTGTTTACGTTGAGCATGAATATGATTTGATCGTGTTTATTGCAATACGGTTATTCATTTAAGTAAGAGAATAAACTGTTGTTCTGTTTACATGAATAAAACCTTATATGGTTACACACCCAATGAAAATGGTTCATTGGATCTTGATCGTAGTGATACACATATTCATAATATTGAAACCAAAAATACAAAGTTAATAATGATAGTGCAACTTATTTGTGGCAATCGCCGCTTAGGTCATATTGGTGTAAAGCGATGAAGAAACTCCATGCCGATGGGATTTTGGAATCACTTGATTATGAATCACTTGATGCTTGTAACCGTGCCTTTTGGGCAAGATGACTAAAACTCCGTTCTCCAAACAATGGAACAAGCTATCGACTTATTGGAAATAATACATACCGATGTATGCGATCCAATGAGTGTTGATGCTCGTGGCAAGTATCGTTATTTTCGACCTTCACAAGATGATTTGAGCAGATATGGGTATATCTACTTGATGAAACATAAGTCTGAAATAGTTGAAAGGTTCAAAGAATTTCAGAGTAAAGTGGAAAAATCATCGTAACAAGAAAATAAAGTTTCTGTGATCTGATCATGGAGACGAATATTTGAGTTACGAGTTTGGTCTTCAATTAAAACAATGTGGAATAGTTTCACAGCTCACGCCACCTGGAACACCACAATGTTATGGTGTGTCCGAACGTCATAACCATACTTTATTGGATATAGTACAATCTATGATGTTTCTTACCGATTTACCAATGTCATTTTGGGATCATGCATTAGAGACAACTGCATTCACGTTAAATAGGGCACCATCTAAACTGCTGAGACGACACTATATGAACTGTGGTTTAGCAAGAAACCAAAGTTGTCGCTTTCTTAAAGTTTGGAGTTGCGATGCTTATGTGAAAAGTTTCATCCCGATAAGCTCGAACCCAAAACGGAGAAGTGCGCCTTCATAGAATACCCAAAGGAAATTGTTGGGTACACCTTCTATCACAGATCCGAAGGCAAGATATTCGTTGCTTAAGATGGATCCTTTCTAGAGAAGGAGTTTCTCTCGAAAGAAGTGAGTGGGAGGAAAGTAGAACTTGGTGAGGTAAAAGATTAGCTCCCTTATTGGAAAGTAGTTCATCACGTAAATTGGTTCCGTGACACCTACACCAATTAGTGAGGAAGTTAATGATGATGATCATAAAACTTCAGATCAAGTTACTACCGAACCTCGAGGTAAACAGAGTGAGATCCGCACTGAGTGGTACTGTAATCCTATTCGGAGGTCGTGTTACTTGACCATGACAAACCTACGAACTATGAGGAAGCGATGATGAGCCCAGATTCCACAAAATGGTTTGAGGCCATGAAATCGAGATATGATCCATGTATGAGAACAAAGTATGGACTTTGATGGATTTGCCCGATGATCGGCAAACCATAGAAAATAAATGGATCTTCAAGAGGAAGACGGACGACGATAGTAGTGTTACTATCTACAAAGCTAGACTTGTCGAAAAAGGTTTTGACAAAGTTCAAGATGTTGATCGCAATGAGATTTTCTCAATCAGAAGCGATGCTTAAGTCTGTCCGAATCATGTTAGCAATTGCCACAATTTATGAAATTTGGCAAATGGATGTAAAACTGCATTCTGAATGGGTTTCGGAGGAAGAGTTGTATGTGATGCAACCGAAGGTTTTATCGATCCAAAGGGAGCTAACAAAGTGTGCAAGCTCCAATGATCCATCTATGGACTGGTGCAAGCATCTCGAGTTGAATATACGCTTTGATAAGTTGATCAAAGATATAGTTTATACAGACTTGCAAAGGAAGCCCAGATTTACAAGAAAGTGAGTGGGAGCACTACAAGATTTCGATAAGTATATGTGAATGACATATTGTTGATCGGAAATAATGTAGAATTATTCGCAAAGCATAAAGGAGTGTTTAAAAGGAGTTTTTCAAAGAAAGACCTCGGTGAAGCTGCTTGCATATTGAGCATTAAGATCTATAGAGATAGATCAAGACGCTTGATAAGTTTTTTCAATGAGTGCATACCTTGACAAGATTTTGAAGTAGTTCAAAATGGAGCAGTCAAAGAAAGAGTTCTTGCTGTGTTACAAGGTGTGAAATTGAGTAAGACTCAAAACCCGACCACGGCAGAAGATAGAAAGAGAATGAAAGTCATTCCCTATGCCTTGGCCATAGGTTCTATAAAGTATGCCATGTGTACCAGATCTATTGTATACCCCTGACCGAGTTTGGCAAGGAGTACAATAGTGATCTAGGAGTAGATCATCGACAGCGGTCAAAATTATCCTTAGTGGAATAAGGATATGTTTTCGATTATGGAAGTGATAAAAGGTTCGCCGTAAAGGGTTACGCCGATGCAAGTTTTGACACCGATCCGATGACTCTAAGTCTCGATCTAGATACATATTGAAAGTGGGAGCAATTAGCTAGAGTAGCTTCGTGCGAGCATTGTAGACATAGAAAATTGCAAAATACATAACGGATCCGAATGTGAAAGACCCGCTGACTAAACTTCTCTCACGAGCAAAATATGATCATACCTTTGTACTCTTTGGGTGTTAATCACATAGCGATGTGAACTAGATTATTGACTCTAGTAAACCCTTTGGGTGTTGGTCACATGACGATGTGAACTATGGGTGTTAATCATATGAGATATGATTATTGGTGTTCAATCACATGGCGATGTGAACTAGATTATTGACTCTAGTGCAAGTGGGAGATCAAGGAAATATGCCCTAGAGGCAATAATAAAGTTATTATTTATTTCCTTATTTCATGATAAATGTCTATTATTCATGCTAGAATTGTATTAACCGTAAACATAATACATGTGTGAATATATAGACAAACAGAGTGTCACTAGTATGCCTCTACTTGACTAGCTTGTTAATCAAAGATGGTTATGTTTCCTAACCATGAACAAAGAGTTGTTATTTGATTAACGGGATCACATCATTAGTTGAATGATCTGATTGACATGACCCATTCCGCTAGCTTAGCACCCGATCGCTTAGTATGTTGCTATTGCTTTCTTCATGACTTATACATGTTCCTATGACTATGAGATTATGCAACTCCGCTTGCCGAGGAACACTTTGGTACTACCAAACGTCACAACGAATCGGGTGATTATAAAGGAGTACTACAGTGTCTCTAAAGGTAGATGTTGGGTTGGCGATTTCGAGATTAGGATTTGTCACTCCGATTGTTGGAGAGGTATGTCTGGCCCTCTCGGTAATGCACATCACTTAAGCCTTGCAAGCATTACAACTAATGAGTTAGTTGCGAGATGATGTATTACGAACGAGTAAAGAGACTTGTCGGTAACGAGATTGAACTAGGTATTGGATACCCACGATCGAATCTCGAGCAAGTAACATACCGATGACAAAGGGAACAACGATGTTGTTATGCGGTTCGACCGATAAAGATCTTCAGAGAATATGTAGGAGCCAATATGGGCATCCAGGTCCCGCTATTGGTTATTGACCAAGAATAGTTCTAGGTCATGTCTACATAGTTCTCGAACCCGTAGGGTCCGCACGCTTAAGGTTTCGATGATGCTTATATTATGAGTTTATGGGTTTTGATGTACCGAAGGAGTTCGAGTCCCGGATGAGATCGGGACATGACGAGGAGTCTCAAATGGTCGAGACGTAAAGATCGATATATTGGACAACTATATTCGAGTTCGGAAAGGTTCCAGTGATTCGGTATTTTTCGAGTACTGTGGAGTTACGGGAATACGGGAAGAGTATTGGGCCTTAATGGGCTTTAGTGGAAGGAGCCAGAGGAGGCGCGCGCCTCCCAAGCCCAATCCGAATTGGACAAAGGGTTTGGGGCGCGGCCCCTCTTCCTTCCTTCTCCACTTCCCTCTTTCCCCTTGACCTAGTTGGACTAGGAAAGAAGGAATCCTACTCCCGGTGGGAGTAGGACTCCCTGGCGCGCCTCCTCCTAGGGCCGGCCTCCTCCTCCCTCCCTCCTTTATATACGAGGCAGGGGCACCCCATAGACACACAAGTTGATCTACGAATCGTTCCTTAGCCGTGCAGCGGTGCCCCTTCCACCATATTCCACCTCACCATATCGTCGCAAAGCTTAGGCGAAGCCTGCGCCGATAGAACATTAAGATCGCCACCACGCCGTCGGTCTTGTGGAACCCTCCTCGACACTCTATTTGGATCGGAGTTCGAGGGACGCCATCGAGCTGAACGTGTGTGCTGAACTCGGAGGTGCCGACGTTCGGTACTTGGATCGGTCGGATCGTGAAGACGTACGACTACATCAACCGCGTTGTGCTAACGCTTCCGCTTACGGTCTACAAGGGTATGTAGACAACACTCTCCCCTCTCGTTGCTATGCATCACCATGATCTTGCGTGTGCGTAGGAATTTTTTTTGAAATTACTACGTTCCCCAACATGTCTATGTATCCATACATGTATCAAGTTTCTTGTTAATACGATTCTAGCATGAATAATTAACATTTATCATGAAATAAGGAAATACAAAATGACAACTTTATTATTGCCTCTAGGGCATATTTCCTTCAGGACGATGGTATTTAGACACCGGAAGTGTTTCAGGACATACCGGGAAGAAATCGGGTCACCTGAAGGGGTTCCGGGCACGCCCCAGGAAGATATGGGCCTTATGGGCCAAAGGAGGGGACAAACCAGCCCGCAAGGGGGCTGGTGCGCCCCTCCCTTGGCTGGCCGGCCCTATGGAGAAGGAAAGGAGAGGGGTGGCCCCTCCTGCCTTTCCCTCCTCAGGAGAGAAAGGAAGGGGGGACGCCACCTCCTTCTTCCTTCCCCCCGCACTCCAAATAAGGAAGGGCCCTTGGGGGAGGACCCCAAATAGGATTCGTCCTACTTGGGGCGCCTCCTGGCAGCCTCCCTCTCCCCTCATGTGACGCCCGGATAATTAGGCCACAGTAATTCCACGTTAATGATGCCACATCACCACAGTTACTGTTGATAAACTCGCGATGATTCAAACCCCGTTCAAATTCTATTTTAAAATCAAGTCAAACTTTAAAGTTTTCAAATGTCAAAGAAAAATGTTCCTTGGGTTGCAAATACTCACTAGCTAATTATCATGTGGAAACCAACATCATTTGGCCCCCTTTAATCCCTAGAACAATATAAAGTGGCCCAAGAAGATATTATTTGACCTATTCAATTTCTAAAAATGCTTGAACAATTTCATTGGCTCTAACACTTTTTATGCAACACCGCAATGTTGTTCTTGAATTGTGTGTTAGACTTCATGATTGACTAAATTCATTTTTGTCACTCAAATTAATACGAAACAGTAGCTAACTTAAGTACATAAAAATAAAAATTAATAAAACAAAAGCAAAGAAAAACAAAAGGCCCCTCCCCACTCCCCTGGGCCAAGTGGCCCAGCTGCCACCGGGCAGCCCACGTGCGCCCCCGTCCTCCTGTTCACGGGGGGCGTGGCAGCCATCGGCCGTTGTCAGCGGCGCCGTGGCGGCCATCGCCCGGCTCCCCCTACCTATAAGCCGCCCCCATCACCCCGGGTCGAACCCTAGTGCCCCACTCCCTCTCCTCCTCACCCCTCTCCCTCGCGGCGGCGCCCACGTGTGGCCGCGGCCACGCCTCTGCCCCGACTCCGTCGCCCTCGCCACCGGAGGTCGCCGCCACCGCACCGTCCTCTGCGCTTCTAAGCTGTCAACGGCTGCCGTGAGCCTCACCATGGACGCCATCAGCTCGCCATCGTCGCCACTGCCTCGCCTCGTCGCCGGCGCTCATCCTCGTCCCCTCCCCGGCGCGCTCCAACAAGCCTCATCGCCCCTCTTCGCTGCAACGGCAGTGAGCTCCTTTCTCCCTTTCTCTTTTCCACGTTGAATCGGCACCGTAGACCCGCGTACCTCCCGTGCTTGCCTGCCTTTGCTTGTCCCCGGCCAACCCCTGCTCGTCTTGGCCGTGCTCGACGTGCCGTGCCACGGCCCGCGTTGGTCCGGGCGTGCGCGTCGCCGCACCCCGGCCATAGTCGCGGCTGCCTGCCGTGGCCATGAGCGCCCTGTACTGCTGCTCCCGCGCCATCCGTCGTCGCTCGCCGCGCGCTGCTATGCTGGTCCGCCGCCGCTGCGCTCGGCCGCGTCGGCGCCAGTCACTAAGCTGCGCTTGCCCGTCCCTCGCTGGCCGCGCCACACCTAGCGCCCAGCCCGCGCATGCGTGCGCGCTGTGCTACTGGCACTGCTGGCTTCAGCCGTCGGTGCCCCGGTGTGCTCGTGCGTGCCGCTGCTGTCTACCTCCTGCTACCGCTCCTACTGACTGCTAGCTACATTAACATTCAGTTACTGTAGTTGCAGCTAGCTTCGGCAAATCCACAATGACTAACCCCCTTGACGGCCTCTGATCAGCGGTTAAACAACTACTAACAGGCTTAAAAATAATATCAATAGAAAGTATACATGACAAACTCCATTTTATCTCACTGGACCAAATCCTTTTGATGAATAGATTAAATCCTACAAAAATCATAAAATGACATCTTATGTTAATAACTCCCAGCCTACTAACTTGTGTGTGCTGTGTGTGCGTGTCGTGCACATGGCCGAGTAGTGGCGGCCCTTGCTTAGATTTGTACTACTAGGTGTTAATTAATGGCTAAAATAGTCTATGTACAGATGACATGTGGCCCTTTTATTTAAAAGCCTAATCAATTGTTTGTGCTAATGACAAGTTGGGCCAGGTCTCGCTCATTGGTTAAATAGTAAAGGTGTTGACTAAGTCAACCCAACCATTGGACCCCACTTGTAAGCCACTGAAACTAAGCTGCTGCTGTGTGCACCCAGCCAATTCCTTTTTAAATTCGAATTAATAATATTCAAAATAATAACAAAACTTTAGAAATTCATAATAAATAAACCGTAGCTCGGATGGAAAAACTTTGTACATGAAACTTGCTCAGAACGACGAGGCGAATTCGGATATGCAGCCTGTCCGTCCGCCACACATCCCTAGCATAGTAAACACGCAACTTTCCCCCTCCGGTTCATCTGTCCGAAAACGCGAAACACCGGGAATACTTTCCCGGATGTTTCCCCCCTTCGTCGGTATCACCTACCACCGCGTTAGGGCACACCTAGCACCGCGTATTGCCATGTTACGCTTTGTGATGCTTTGATTGCTTTGTTATTTATTGTGTTCCTCCGTTACTTCTTTCCTAGAGACCCGAGATCGCCGCGACCTCGGATTCGACTACGGAGTTGACGACCCTCCTTGCCGAGCAACCAGCAAGCCCCCTTGATCACCAGATATCGCCTATTCTTCTCTATCCGCTTGCATTAGAGTAGTGTAGCATGTTATCGTTCGGTTACTCCTATTACATTGCATAGCTTTGTCATTGTTGCTCATAATATTGATACCTTACCCGCAATCCTAAATGCTTAGTATAGGATGCTAGTTTATCATCATTGGCCCTACACTCTTGTCACCGCCTTACTATACTATCGGGCCGTGATCACTTGGGAGGTGATCACGGTATATACTACATACATACATACTATACAGATGGTGACTAAAGTCGGGTCATTTCGTTGAGTACCCGCAAGTGATTCCGATGTGAAATTTGAAGGATGTGGCTCCATCCCGGTAGAGGTGGGCCCGGGTTCCCGACGGCCCCGATCGTTACTTTGTGGCGGAGCGGCAGGCAGGTTGAGACCACCTAGGAGACATGTGGGCTCTGGCCTGCTCGGCGTTCGCGGATACTTAACACGCTTAACGAGATCTTGGTATTTGATCCGAGTCCGCCATTTGGTCTATACGCACTAACCATCTACGCGGGACTAGTTATGGGTATCCCGTCGTGGTATCACCGAAGCCTTCTTGACGTCGGCGACGGGCGCGCTACGGATTGGACTGCGTTAACGTAACTTCCTTTGTAATGGAGGTTGCTAGGTCTGCTTCGGCCGCCCTCGCAACGCTTGGTGTGCAATGGGCGATGGGCCTGCACCCTACAAGATAGGATTTAGACCGCGGGTGACTCTCTGTTGTGCCTAGTGGGGCTGCGACGTGTTGATCTTCCGAGGCGGGCATGACCCAGGAAAGTGTGTCTGGCCAAATGGGATCGAGCGTGTTGGGTTATGTGGTGCACCCTTGCAGTGAAGTTAATCTTTGAATAGCCGTGATCTTCGGTAACAGGACGACTTGGAGTTGTACCTTGACCTTATGACAACTAGAACCGGATACTTAATAAAACACACCATTCCAAGTTCCACAGCAACCCGGTGATCGCTTTTCCACATGTGGCAACGAGGAGAGGATCGCGGGTAGGATTATGCTATGCGATGCTCTTGGAGATGCTACTTGGAGATGCTACTTGGAGATGCTACTTGGAGGACTTTAATCTACTCTCTTCTACACGCCAGAAGACTGAGGTCGCGAAGCGTAGTCTTCGACGTGATTAGCTATCCCCTCTTATTACGGCATTCTGCAGCGGTCCACCGATATGGCCCTTTACACATATACCCATGCATATGTAGTGTAGATCCTTGCTTGCAAGTACTTTGGATGAGTACTCACGGTTGCTTTCTCCCCTTTTCCCCCTTTCCTTTCTTTACGGTTGTCGCAACCAGATGTCGGAGCCCAGAGCGACGCCACCGCCGATGACGACTACTACACTGGAGGTGTCTACTACTACGCAAGGTGTCGACGACGACGACTGGGAGTAGTTAGGAGGATCCGAGGCGGGAGGCTGCGCCTCTTCGATCAGATCCCGCTTTGTGCTAGCCTTCTTAAGGCAAACTTGTTTAACTTATGTCCGTACTCAGATATTGTTGCTTCCACGACTCGTCAATGATCGAGCACTTGTATTCGAGCCTTCGAGGCCCATGGCTTGTATTATGATGCTTGTATGACTTATTTATGTTTTTAGAGTTGTGTTGTGATATCTTCCGTGAGTCCTCGATCTTGATCGTATACGTTTGCGTGCATGATTAGTGTACGATTGAATCGGGCGTCCAAGTTGGTATCGAGCCCATTGCTCAGAATCCCTTTCCAACTCCTTGGCCAAGTTGAGTCTAGACATTGCAAAACTTTTACTAACATGGTCATGCGGCCCATGGGCCCACGCCGCCATTGGGTGGTATTAGGATCTTTTACTCCTCGACCTTTGCTCGGGACTCGATCTCTCTTCTATTCGGGTTAAATGAATATTGCTAAATCTAAAATTAGGATCTCGTTATCACTTTCACCGGAGAGCCCTTATTACTAAGGATCGCTCACGCACATGAAGACCTCAAGATACTCACCATGTTAACCCGAGAACTTGTCTTCATCGCGTTTGCAATTCCCTTCCACCGTCAACCCTTATGGATAACTACTTGCGGTTGTTATTCTTACATTCATCCCCGATTAGTCTTGTTATTACAAGATACCCGAAATACTCGCCATTGTTTCGATAATCCTTTGAGCTTATTGCCTTGTTGTTCTTTGTCACCGAATACCCCTACGGATAATTCTCGCACTTATCGAGTATCCGCTTATCCCCGATTGTTCATATGCTTTTCAAATTACTTGGAAATACTACCCGATCTTCCGAGTATCCTCTTCAAACTATTGCTCGGCAAATACTTGTCTGCTTGGAATATGGATGCTTTCCATATGTGTAGCAATATTCATTAGTATCCTTTGACACGATCATTTTGATCCTATCGATTCAACATGTGTGTGAAAGCACGCAATCATCGATTGATCCTTTTAAATTATCTTTCCGCTCGGACATCATTTTTGAACATGAGCTGGTTCTCGACCAAACTATTTGCCGTCGACAGCCCCTAAGTCTACTCAACTTATCCATCCTTACTCGGAGCGTTTGTTTCGAGCCCTTAATTTGGAAATCATAACTCCTTTGCGTTGAGCTTGGATTAGTCGATTGTTTCGATAATCCGATCTCCTTGCTCTCTTTCTTCCTCCGGTTGAGTATCGATACTCATGTCACTCCGTTGTGGACCGCTGCACCCATTGTTGGGTTGTTATCCGTTGGTATCATTCACATTCTAATAATGTGAGTTCTTTCCCGATACATAATGCCTTTCTTAAATTATATTCTGTCTTGGCAACCATGCTCTACTATCGAGCTTGGTTAATTACTCCTAAAAATTTTGTGGTATATGTTCCTAAGATGCCCGATGGGTTGAACCAATGCCTTACCTAATCTATGTGAGCCCTAAGATTTCACGGGTCATACTCCTCGGTATTTCACCTGTAAAACTTTCAACACTAATGCCATTATCGAAACGAGAAGTGAATGTAAGGTTGTGCTTTGGAGAAGTGGGAGTCGACCTTGAACCTTGAGTTCATGCCCATGGACATGATGTAGATCGTATCATTAAAGCTTCTCTTAAATTAATTATTCCCTTGGTATAAGTTCTTATATCTGGGATTTGGCCTTTTGCAATCATGGTCCCGACCATGATCTCCTTGAAATACCATTTCTCGTGCAAGTTTAAGCACTTATCTTCTTTAGAGCAATACCCCAGTCCAAGCTCTACTTTGGACTGTCGTCGAGTATTACCCCCTGGTATCTCGAGATTATCTTGGAACTGCATAACTCCTTATGAGTTCTTCATCAAGTACTACATTCTCACTGATTACAATTTTTCATGGGCTCTGAGTTATTAAACACTCAAAGACATCGATAACTGAACCGAGTCCGCACTATGGTTCAACAACTCTTAGTAATCTTCTTTAAGTATGAGTTTGTACCCGATCACGTCATTCCTGGCCTTATCGGCTATATCATTATCGTGCAACTTTTAACTGTGCTACCTAGTCCTTCTTTTCGAAGCACAATTTTCGATGATGAGCTAAGCTTACGTCGACTCTCCTCGTCATATCATTTCACCTTGAACAACAAGCTTGATTCCGAGTTTGTGTCGTATCCGTGGTTTTAATAACTTTTCGCTCCATCCTTCCTTTTGCTTGATGTCGTCGATGAGCGATTATATCTTCATGAAACCTCTCGACAAATGTGTCATGATCATCATCAACATTTTGAGCTCTTCCAGGGTATCAAGAATTCATGATGAGAAATACCATCCTTTCCCTCGATGATTTGTCTTATCATCGACCACTTTATTGCCTTCCATTCAACACAAACTTGTCCGTGTTTTGTGTTATACCTTGAGTTCCTTGCTATCCAAAGATTTGATTTTATTTAGCTTGGAGTATTACCATCTTTTATTTCAAGGATGCTGTGAGGACTGCTCCACCTCTTAAGGAATTCTTGGTATTGTGATACTTCTCACCCTCACCATTCTTTCTTGGTCCCTGTGTTGATTCTAACCGGGATACCAACACGTGAACCATGCTACTTGGATTCTATACTTCTAGCAACCCTATTGCTTTGAAGTTAATGGTCGACATTTCATTCTTGGACCATTGGTTATCGAATCACCATTCTAACATTGATCTTGCTACCTAAGCCCATATTTGGTGCACTTTCAACCATGATTAATTGTGTATGTTTCCTCGAGCATACATCATTATATCATTTGATCGTTAAATGTTATCTCCTTGTTCACATAATTGTGGAGATCCATCTTTTGGAAATCTTGATGGATTGTCACGAGACCATCACCACCGCCTCATCCTCTCGTTGATTTAATGATGAACTCTTGTTTCGGAACTCGCTTCCATAGTTCAATTCCCGAGAATCTTACAATGTCATCTCGACAATTTGTGTTGCACCTTTTCTTCTTAGGTATCCTAAGTTTGAGGTATCATGACACCAATCGGATCTGAATCTCGGTCAGATATGATGGTTGGGACAACTTTCCGGGAGTTATGATGTTGGTCCTTTGATGACCCGTAATATGATGCCATGCCTAGCACACCTGGTCGGAGGCCCTATTGTTATAGATTCCTTTTCAAAGAAGGCTATCCTTTCTTCCATAAGGAAATTGTAAGACTTATTCTAAAAGTTATTCTGATGGATCCTTTGTGTTTCAGTCGATCTTCACCTGATGACCATGTCAATGCTATCTCGAAGCATGTATATGGTACTCCGATTTTCAACAAGAACATTTGAAGCCCAATGCTAAATGTTTCCTGCTCAATTATCCAAACACCGTTGTATGGGTAATGTCATGAGATTTCTCTCCCCTACTTAAGGAGTTTTCTACATATCCTGTCATGGATATCATGCACTGCTTGTCCTTGGGAAGGATATACCCTTGAATAATGTGTTTAAACACATTTTCCTTTCCATTGTTCTGTTTAATTTGATAATCGTATTTTCCTTCCATTGGTTGGTTTAACGTTTCTTGTGATCTATATGATCTAAGCAGTAATATTCTCCTGCTTATGTAAACACCTCGGTGTACAATTCATCAAGAAGACCTCACATTATTGTTGATGACATTCCGGTAACCACCGATGGACGAGAACTTTGCCTATTGGTCCGCCTCGTTCAACGAGCAGGAAAATGATTCTCTTCGTCCCTCACCCTTGTTATCGGCGTTGTTACTGACTTATAACTGACATGCTAACCTCTGACATGCCTTGCTTACATGACCGTGCAAGACGTCATTGCCCTGCCTACTTTTAACCCACATGGTGGGCCCATAACCCACAGTTCCACAGATCGAAACTCGACTCCCATGTACACCCCTATTCCCAAGGTTGTTCTCGCGTGACCTCGTATGTAATTCACGAGCCACTGCAGTCCGATGTCGGACACAATACTTATTCCGTTATTTTGACCCTTTCACGCCCTATTACGGGCATCGAACGATTGCTCGCCCGCTTGAAACTTTCGAGTGTTACGCCATTACCTTGCTCTCGATAATTTCTTAAGATTCGATTCGAGAGTTACTTTCCGCCACCTTCCTCGATGTTGTCGATTCGATAGTCAACCTTCCGACGTCAGTTCTCCCGAATGCCCACCCTTTATTCTTTCGTAAGTACGATGGAGTTCCCAAAGAAAGGATGCCAACTTCATCATGGGAATCTGAAGCAGAGAAATGAAGACATCAAGGTTATGGATCGGCCTCTTCGAGAAGAGCAACCAAGACGGAGAACACTCGCTAGAAATTGTAACGTAACCTTCTCCCTCTACTTCGCCTCTTAAATCTCGGGACGAGATTTCTGGTAGTGGAGGAGAATTGTGACGCCCGGATAATTAGGCCACAGTAATTCCACGTTAATGATGCCACATCACCACAGTTACTGTTGATAAACTCGCGATGATTCAAACCCCGTTCAAATTCTATTTTAAAATCAAGTCAAACTTTAAAGTTTTCAAATGTCAAAGAAAAATGTTCCTTGGGTTGCAAATACTCACTAGCTAATTATCATGTGGAAACCAACATCATTTGGCCCCCCCTTTAATCCCTAGAACAATATAAAGTGGCCCAGCAGCATATTATTTGACCTATTCAATTTCTAAAAATGCTTGAACAATTTCATTGGCTCTAACACTTTTTATGCAACACCGCAATGTTGTTCTTGAATTGTGTGTTAGACTTCATGATTGACTAAATTCATTTTTGTCACTCAAATTAATACGAAACAGTAGCTAACTTAAGTACATAAAAATAAAAATTAATAAAACAAAAGCAAAGAAAAACAAAAGGCCCCTCCCCACTCCCCTGGGCCAAGTGGCCCAGCTGCCACCGGGCAGCCCACGTGCGCCCCCGTCCTCCTGTTCACGGGGGGCGTGGCAGCCATCGGCCGCTGTCAGCGGCGCCGTGGCGGCCATCGCCCGGCTCCCCCTACCTATAAGCCGCCCCCATCACCCCGGGTCGAACCCTAGTGCCCCACTCCCTCTCCTCCTCACCCCTCTCCCTCGCGGCGGCACCCACGTGTGGCCTCGGCCACGCCTTTGCCCCGACTCCGTCGCCCTCGCCACCGGAGGTCGCCGCCACCGCACCGTCCTCTGCGCTTCTAAGCTGTCAACGGCTGCCGTGAGCCTCACCGTGGGCGCCATCAGCTCGCCATCGTCGCCACTGCCTCGCCTCGTCGCCGGCGCTCATCCTCGTCCCCTCCCCGGCGCGCTCCAACAAGCCTCATCGCCCCTCTTCGCTGCAACGGCAGTGAGCTCCTTTCTCTCCTTCTCTTTTCCACGTTGAATCGGCGCCGTAGACCCGCGTACCTCCCGTGCTTGCCTGCCTTTGCTTGTCCCCGGCCAACCCCTGCTCGTCTTGGCCGTGCTCGACGCGCCGTGCCACGGCCCGCGTTGGTCCGGGCGTGCGCGTCGCCGCACCCCGGCCATAGTCGCGGCTGCCTGCCGTGGCCATGAGCGCCCTGTACTGCTGCTCCCGCGCCATCCGTCGTCGCTCGCCGCGCGCTGCTATGCTGGTCCGCCGCTGCTGCGCTCGGCCGCGTCGGCGCCAGTCACTAAGCTGCGCTTGCCCGTCCCTCGCTGGCCGCGCCACACCTAGCGCCCAGCCCGCGCATGCGTGCGCGCTGTGCTACTGGCACTGCTGGCTTCAGCCGTCGGTGCCCCGGTGTGCGCGTGCGTGCCGCTGCTGTCTACCTCCTGCTACCGCTCCTACTGACTGCTAGCTACATTAACATTCAGTTACTGTAGTTGCAGCTAGCTTCGGCAAATCCACAATGACTAACCCCCTTGACGGCCTCTGATCAGCGGTTAAACAACTACTAACAGGCTTAAAAATAATATCAATAGAAAGTATACATGACAAACTCCATTTTATCTCACTGGACCAAATCCTTTTGATGAATAGATTAAATCCTACAAAAATCATAAAATGACATCTTATGTTAATAACTCCCAGCCTACTAACTTGTGTGTGCTGTGTGTGCGCGTCGTGCACATGGCCGGAGTAGTGGCCGGCCCTTGCTTAGATTTGTACTACTAGGTGTTAATTAATGGCTAAAATAGTCTATGTACAGATGACATGTGGCCCTTTTATTTAAAAGCTAATCAATAGTTTGTGCTAACGACAAGTTGGGCCCAAGTCTGCTTATTGGTTAAATAGTAAAGGTGTTGACTAAGTCAACCCAACCATTGGACCCCACTTGTAAGCCACTGAAACTAAGCTGCTGCTGTGTGCACCCAGCCAATTCCTTTTTAAATTCGAATTAATAATATTCAAAATAATAACAAAACTTTAGAAATTCATAATAAATAAACCGTAGCTCGGATGGAAAAACTTTGTACATGAAACTTGCTCAGAACGACGAGGCAAATTCGGATATGCAGCCTGTTCGTCCGCCACACACCCCTAGCATAGTAAACACGCAACTTTCCCCCTCCGGTTCATCTGTCCGAAAACGCGAAACACTGGGAATACTTTCCCGGATGTTTCTTCGCGTCAGTATCACCTACCACGCGTTAGGGCACACCTAGCACCGCGTATTGCCATGTTATGCTTTGTGATGCTTTGATTGCTTTGTTATTTATTGTGTTCCTCCTCGTTACTTCTTTCAGAGACCCGAGGCTATGGCGACCTCGGCTCGACTACGGAGTCGACGACCCCTCCTTGCCCGAGCAACCAGCAAGCCCCCTTGATCACCAGATATCGCCTATTCTTCTCTATCTGCTTGCATTAGAGTAGTGTAGCATGTTATTGTTGGTTACTTCTATTACATTGATAGCCCGTCATTGTTGCATAAATATTGATACCTTACCCGCAATCCTAAATGCTTAGTATAGGATGCTAGTTTATCATCATTGGCCCTACACTCTTGTCACCGCTTTACTATACTATCGGGCCGTGATCACTTGGGAGGTGATCACGGTATATACTACATACATACATACTATACAGATGGTGACTAAAGTCGGGTCACTCGCTGAGTACCCGCAAGTGATTCCGATGTGAAATTTGAAGGACGGTGGCTCCATCCGGTAGAGGTGGGCTCGGGTTCCCGACGGCCCCGATCGTTACTTTTGGCGGAGCGACAGGCAGGTTGAGACCACCTAGGAGACATGTGGGCTGGCCTGTTCGGCGCTCGCGGATACTTAACACGCTTAACGAGATCTTGGTATTTGATCCGAGTCCGCCATTTGGTCTATACGCACTAACCATCTACGGGAGTAGTTATGGGTATCCCGCCGTGGTATCACCAAGCCTTCTTGACGTCAATGACGAGCGGCGCGCGCCGGATTGATGCGTTAACGCAACTTCCTTTGTAATGGAGGTTGCTAGGTCTGCTTCCGGACGCCCTCGCAACGCTTGGTGTGCAATGGGCGATGGGCCTGCACTGCGCGCGCATAGGATTTAGACCGCGGGTGACCTCTCTATTGTGCCTAGGTGGGGCTGCGACGTGTTGATCTTCCGAGGCGGGCATGACCCAGAAAGTGTGTCCATGAAATGGGATCGAGCGTGTTGGGTTATGTGGTGCACCCCGCAGGAAGTTAATCTATTCGAATAGCCGTGACCTTCGTAACAGGACGACTTGGAGTTGTACCTTGACCTTATGACAACTAGAATCGGATACTTAATAAAACACACCATTCCAAGTTCCACAGACAACCCGGTGATCGCTTCCACAGGCAACGAGGAGAGGATCGCGGGTAGGATTATGCTATGCGATGCTCTTGGAGATGCTACTTGGAGATGCTACTTGGAGATGCTACTTGGAGGACTTTAATCTACTCTCTTCTACACGCCGAAGACGGAGGCTGCGTAAGCGTAGTCTTCGGCTGTGATTAGCTATCCCCTCTTATTCGGCATTCTCGCAGCTCGGTCCACCGATATGGCCCTTTACACATATACCCATGCATATGTAGTGTAGATCCTTGCTTGCAAGTACTTTGGATGAGTACTCACGGTTGCTTTCTCCCCCTTTCCCCCCCTTTCCTTTCTTTCTGGTTGTCGCAACCAGATGCTGGAGCCTAGGAGCCAGACGCCATCGTCGATGACGACTACTACACTGGAGGTGTCTACTACTACGCAGTGTGCACGACGACGACCTGGGAGTAGTTAGGAGGATCCAGGCAGGAGGCCTGCGCCTCTTCGATCAGATCCGGCTTTGTGCTAGCCTTCTTAAGGCAAACTTGTTTAACTTATGTCTGTACTCAGATATTGTTGCTTCCGCTGACTCGTCAATGATCGAGCACTTGTATTCGAGCCTTCGAGGCCCCTGGCTTGTATTATGATGCTTGCATGACTTATTTATGGTTTTAGAGTTGTGTTGTGATATCTTCCCGTGAGTCCCTGATCTTGATCGTACACGTTTGCGTGCATGATTAGTGTACGATTGAATCGGGGGCGTCACACCCCTCCTATATATATGTGGGGGGGGGGGGGGCGCCTAGCACAACAGAACATTGTCTTAGCCGTGTGCGGCGCCCCCCTCCATCGTTTACACCCCCGGTCATATTTTCGTAGTGCTTAGGCGAAGCCCTTCGGAGATAGCTTCACCATCATCGTTACCACACCGTGTTGCTATTGGAACTCGTCCACTACCTCGTCGTCTTGCTGGATCAAGAAGGCGGAGGACGTCATTGACCTGAAAGTGTGTTGAACGCGAAGGTGTCGTACGTTCGGTGCTCGATTTGTTGGAAAGCGAAGAAGTTCGATTACATCAACCACGTTGTCAGACGCTTCCGCTTACGGTCTGCGAGGGTACTAGACACCTCTCCCCTCTCATTGCTTTGCATCTCCATGGATAGATCTTGCGTGTGCATAGAATTTTTTTTGTTTTCTATGCAACGTTTCCCAACACGATCCTTCCAAAACAATGTTTCCTTCCCGTTCCCAACAGTTGCCATGGTCGCAGCACTGAATAGCGCCAAGGAATCCTTTGGGATGGTGATGCTGAACTCTCTCCAAGGTCTTTTGCGATCCACCCTTTGCAACCAAGCCCAATGGGTCTACATTGCTATGTTTAGCCATTTTAAGGCTCGGAATGCCTAGGCCTCCTGCCCATTTTAGCATGCACACGTCGTCCCAAGCGACGGAGCAGTTCCCACCATTGGCTTCGGCCTTGCCACACTACAGAAAACCCGTTATTATCTGTTCATGGCCGTGATGGTCTTCATGGGGGGATCAAATGCAAGCATTGCGTGGAGAGGAACCGAGCAGACGACCACTCTTCGGCAAGGTGGTTGTGGCACCGCGATCTGACTCAGACGGGCCCCTGCACATGTCGGCCCAGGACAACTTCCCGGCATGCGCCAAACTCATGACACCATGCTCCAAACATGACTTTATTAATATAACAGAGTTTACAACACGATTACAAAGAGTATGTGGTGTAAATCTCTACGATATAGCTATCTGGTAGCGGAAGACTACATTGGCGGCTTGGCTGGGCTTCACAGCTCACAGTACTGGCTGAGGCGACCATTTAGCTTATTCGTCTTCTTCAAAATCTGGCCACATACAAGGCCAGGTTAGTACTTTAAATGAACTTGTAAGACATATGAATATATAGCAATCAAACAAACCAGTAACAAAGCAATAACAAAGTTTAAGCACTAACAAAGTTTAAGCAACAACAACAATACTATCCAAGCAAGAATACAAATAAACTTACCGCTAGACTAGAAAGTAAATACACTTGACTTACTGTGACCTCGTCTCGCGTGCAGTCTGAACAATACTGTGCCTTTCCCAAACTTTTCTCCATTACTAAATTAAAGTCAACACGATCCGAGTGGTCATAACTCAACTCATCTCAACTCATATGGCCCTATCTACTGTCATAACCAATACCATCTTCTGTTACTCCTTTCCATACATTGGCCTTATATTAAAGTTATCTTAATCCAACATGGCCTAATAATTCATCTTAAATCACAACTTAAATACTTTTCTCAACTACCAATACCATATTATTACCAAACCCATGTTGTTACCCTTTCATTCGTAACCCCCCACCGCCAAAAGCCACCAGGAATCATGCACCCTTGCCACGGAGGGCCGCCCGCGGCACCCCTTGAGCCAAGCGAGAGAGGAGGATAGGCCCTGCAGGCACCAGTATCACGCGGGCTTCACTCAGCGACAACCACTGACGACATCGAGGGGGAAGGAAAATGCTAGTGGGAGACGAGGCTAGGATTGCACCCATGCTGCTTGCAGAAGCAGCGTAGGCCCGAAGCATTTTTTTTGTCAACTAGATGATGCCCGCGGCTGTAAGTTTGTGAAAAAGGCATAAATAGTTGCTAGAAATAATTAAATATAATAAAAACATATGCTCTTGAAAATCAATAAAAAATGTGTCTAAAATAGGGGGAAAAACTTTTAAATCACAGTTAAAATGCCATTTTGAACAAACTATGAAGTATGACTAACATGCATGTATAATATGGGAGCGTTACATGCATAGACTAATTCAAAAAATAATTGTAATTTATAGGTTAAATGCATGGCTTGCTTATGTGGCAGACTTAAAATGCATGGCTTAGTGTGAGAGAAGACATAAATGCATGACTTAGTGTGAATGTTGAGGTGAACACTTTGCATGTCGAGAGAATTGGGTTATCGTATTGTACACACCTCTAGAGTCTATCCACATGATTGGTCCCTCTCAAAACACACACGTAGTTCACTGTTTAGGTCATGAGTTGGCTGGCTTCAAGATAATTTTTTAATCAAGTTTAGATATTATCATAGAATAAAAATCAATTCAAAGATTAAAAAAATAAATTGAAAGTTCAAAAGGTGATTTTAACACTTCTTTATTATGTCAAAATGGTTTCAGAAAGAAACAATGTGTGTGACATTGGCAAAAGATGATTTCAAAAGGAAAGAATGTTCAATAAGTGATTTTAGCGTTCTTCCCTGAATTGGAAGAATGCACGGGGCCAAGAGTATCCCACCGCCGGGCACCAAAAAAGAAGAAGAATGTGTGGCGGACGAAGTTCAAGCTGCCAAATGTGCCGTCGATCAAGTTCATCCCACCAGAGACACCACAAAGGAAGAATGCACTCGGAGCTCCACTTGCGATGTGGAAGAACACGCAACAGATCAATGTGGTGTGTCGCTATTCGACACACCCAAAAAGCTTTTCCGGCGGATTGTGCAGTTTACTCATATATACAAATTATAAAGTCATTTCTAATACCTAGAGTACTAGCTATGGTCACAGGTCAAGTATCCATCACAGTACGCCCAGCACAGAAACATCTAGTAGCCTGGCATCCCTTTGCTGGCAGCGAGTTCATGAGACAGTAGGACCTGTACAAAGAATAACATCAACATGAGTGCCAAATAACGACGCCTCTATCGAGGCCAATGTTTTGTATCCATATAAACTGAGGGAGCAAAATGCAAGCAGTATTTAATCCACATTCTTTGCAACATGTCACACAACACAAAATTCATGCCCATAATCCTATGGGTTGGCAAACCTACAAGCACAAACATGGATCTCTTAGCCCAAAATAATCCTAAAATTTACAAGTCTACACACAACCTAACATGGATGCTTTGGTAAAGAAAGCATGGATGAACTCTGTTCTCAACAATTTACTTTTGCTGGGCACCAGCCACTTACCAGAACCTCTTTTATTTCTTATACTGAAATACCTGCAGCGCTCTTGCATGGTTTGAAAAAAGTTTTAATGGTCAAATTAAGGACTTCAACGGGTTGTATTAGAGAGCTCATTATGGGTAAGTTTAATGTGAGGAGACGCGTCATGAACATAAAATATAGCACATGTTCATGCAGAGTGTGTCAAGTTTCTGGGAAGCCACGCCTTCATGCATTGGCCTTCATCTGCTCAATCAAGGGAGCTGAGATCCAAGCACATGTGGATAATTTTTTACAGCATTGAGAAGTTTAGGGCAGCATATGCTGGGTCAGCACCATCCATGACAGATTCACAAATAAGACACAATTGAGTGAAAGTCGACTTGGGTTGCAAAGTACACTCACCTTCTCCAAGGACTCTAGATGGACCTAAGAAGCAGAGAATTAGGAGATTTTTCTTGAACCTGGTAGAAAGGTCGTCAGGTGCAAAATATGTAAAGGAGTGGGCCATACAAAGAAAACATGCAATGAGCCGGAACCCGAACATGAACTCTTATGATCTTATCTGATGTTGGTGAAGACCCAACTTCAAACTAATGTTTTCCCTGTGGGAAACGTCGTACCCTGCTCTGGGCGACGCCTACGTGTTATATTGACAGGGGCGCAACTCCCTGGATAGCGTACAAGTAGTTTGGATTACAACTTGGGAGAGAGGAAAGAGATATCTAGTTACAAAGGATAACAGATAATATAAACTGACTATCTCTATCTCTACCTCTAGTCTTCGGTTACAAGGAAACCAAGGAAGGGACCGGCTAGCCAGGCTGCCGAACCATGTACATACGTGCTGGTTTAACACCCTCCCTTAATCACAACTTGGTCAAGTTGAGATTACGCTTGAATTCCTCAAGACTCCTTGTAGGTAATGCTTTTGTGAACCCATCTGCAACTTGATCTCGTGAGTGCACAAAACGAATCTCCAATTGCTTGTTAGCTACCCTTTCTCGAACAAAGTGAAAGTCTATCTCAATATGTTTGGTCCTGGCATGAAAGACTGGATTAGCAGATAAATAGGTAGCACCAAGATTATCACACCATAGACATGGGACTCGAGTGTGCTTCACACCAAGCTCTTTCAACATAGATGAACCAGATAATCTCTGCTGTGGCATTAGCTAGCGCTTTATACTCAGCTTCGTGCTTGATCGTGACATCGTGGCTTGTTTCTTTGCACACCAAGATATTAAATTTGGTCCAAAGAATACTGCAAAACCTCCAAAGGAGCGTCATCATCCGGACAACCTGCCCAATCGAGTCGAAAAAGCGCTAACAAGGGTTGAAGAGGACTTGTTGAAAGTAAGACCAAGGGCCATAGTATCTTTACATATCTCACTATACGCTTTGCAGCAGTCCAATGAGTTGTAGTGGGAGCATGAAGAAATTGACATACTTTGTTAACAGCAAAGGAAATGTCGACCTTGTTAAGGTTAAATATTGAAGAGCTCCCACTAGGCTTCAGATCTAGTCTCGCCTTCTTGATTTAAAGGTTTTCCTCAAAAGTGACAGTTTTTTCAGACTAGATAGTGGTGTTGGTGAAGGCTTACATCCTTGCAATCCAACTCTCCTTACGGTCAAGTGGCATACTTTTCCGAGAGAGGTGAAGGCTATCTTCATGCCTTTTGACTTCAATACCTGTGAAGTAATGCAGTCTCCCAGATCCTTAAGAGCAAACTCAGACTTAAATCCTTTAGCAGTCCCGACACAGCTTCATTAGATGAACTTGTGACAATGATATCATCAACGTAAATAAGAACAAATATGGATGTATTTGACTTATTGTAGATAAACAAGGATGTGTCGATTTTGAAGGAAGAAAACCAAGTGCTTGCAGCTTCGACTCGACCGTGAATACCACGCATACAGGAGCCTGTTTCATCCATATAGAGCTTTGTCAAGTTTGCATACATAAGATGGTTTGCTTTTGCTTTCAAACCTGTGGAGGTTGCTTCATGTATACTTCCTCTTCCGTAACACCATGAAGGAACGATTCAGACATCTAGCAGTTCGAGACTCCATCCTCGAAACCGCAATAGACAATACGAGGCGTAATAGTAGCAGCTTTAACAACCGGACTAAAAGTGTCCTCATAGTCTATGCCATACCGTTGTTTAAAGCCTTTCGCAACAAGTCTCGCCTTGTAGCGATCTATGGTTCCATCAGATTTTCTCTTTATTCTGAAGACCCACTTGCAATCGATCAAATTTTTACCTTGCCGTGGTGGAACGAGGTGCCATGTTTTATTTTTGCGGAGTGCAGTGTATTCTTCTTCCATGGCCTTCTTCCATCGTGCATCACTAAGTGCCTCTTCAGGAGTGCTAGGTTCACCTGTGGAACATGCCAAACCAAATTTCACAACTTGTTTATAATTAATAGGTTTGGTTACCCCTCTTTGTAAGCGTGTACGCGGAGCAATTGTTGTAGAAGATCCTGTTGACACATGAACAGGCTGCGATCCCGAGGCAGATCCTGTCGGCGCTGCTGTAGCAACCTCGGACAGATCGCCAGGATCCTCTGTGGCTCTAGAACGCGCCGGCTCGGGTGCATGTGGCGCAGAAGATCCCGCGCCAGGTTGCCCATCATGCGGCAATGATTGGCTGGGCCCGGGCAAATCAGCACCGGATCGCGGGCCAGGGTACAGGACAGGATCGGCGTCGGGATCCGTGTCTGTCTCGTGCCCGTGCGGTGGAGGGCTCGGCTGTCGTCGCCGCACGTAGTGGCGGGGTCCGCTCGTGGCCCAGCGACTCCCAGTGGGCCGGGTGTCCACGCCGGATTGGTGCGGGCTGGAGGCCGCGTCAGGACCGGTGGAGGAGCGCCGCGCGTCGCTCGTGGATGCGCCAGCGCCACGCCTGGATGGCGACGCGGTTTCAAAGACTCGCCCGCCGATCCCGAGGCGGATCTGCTGCAGATCTCCTGCGCTGCTGATCCCGAGGGGGATTTGTTCCCCAAGGCTTGACACATAAAATGTGAAGCGTTTGTGGCTGTGGCTGCACCATTTTCTTCACAATTTTCAGCTGCATCATCACAAAGCTCATGCACACGGTTATGAGAATTAGTCAACAGTTGATCATCAGAATTATTTCCCCCTAGATCAAGGCCGGTGAGATTTTGTGGTAAAAGGAGGATTTCTTGACGTAGAAGTGCGCCGGCGTTGGGATGAAGTTTGGAGAATGGGAATTGTGTCTCGTCAAAAACAACATCGCGAGAGATATATACACGACCCGTAGGTATATCAAGACACTTAACACCTTTGTGTTGGTTGCTGTAACCAAGAAACACGCATTGCTTGGATCGAAACATAAGCTTGCGATTGTTGTAAGGACGAAGATTGGGCCAACAGGCACATCCAAAGACACAAAGTGTGGTGTAATCTGGTTTTGTGTGGAGAAGCCTTTCCATGGGAGTTTCATTGTTTATGACACGACTAGGTAACATATTGATGATGTGTACTGCAGCAAGAAATGCCTCATCCCAGAATTTGAGGGGCATAGAGGCGCCAGCTAAAAGTGCTAGGCCAACCTCAACAATGTGTCTGTGCTTGCGCTCAGCTGACCCATTTTGTTGATGAGCATGCGGGCAAGACACATGATGAGAGATTCCAAGTTTTTGAAAGAAAGAGTTTAATTTTTCATATTCACCTCCCGGTCGGATCGAGGGCAATGATCTTGCTATTGAATTTTCGTTCAACCAAAGCTTGAAAATTGAGAAAAACTTGGAACACATCGGATCGTTTCTTAAGAAGATAGATCCAAGAAAACTTGCTATAGTCGTCAATGAAACTCACGTAGTAGGTATGTCTACCAACAGAAGAGGGTGCAGGCCCCCACACATCAGAGAAGATGAGTTGCAAAGGCATAGTAGAAACACTAGTGGAAATTGGATACGGTAATTGATGACTTTTAGCCTTTTGGCAAGAATCACAAACTGTTTCAACATCTCGCTCACCAACATATGGGAGTTTATTCTTCCTAAGCAACTTCTCAACTAAAGAAAATGAAGCATGTCCTAATCGATCGTGCCACCGTGTTGAAGACACTTTGGTGGCACTAAAAACTTGTTTATTCAATCTTCTAATCTCCAGGATCAAAGGGTAAAGTCCACGAATGCATCTACCTCGATATAGCACCTTCCTCGTTGCCTGATCCTTAATCAAAAAGAAGAAGGGGTGAAATTCAAGAAAGACATGGTTGTCAATGGCAATGCGATGAACGGAAAGAAGATTTTTAGAAGCACAAGGAACATGCAAAAATTTTCGAAGATGAATTTTTCTATGAGGGGTTTTAATAACTGAATGACCAATGTGACTAATTTTCATACCTTCTCCACTGGCGGTGTGGATGTGATCTTTGCCACGGTACTTCTCTCGCATAGTCACCTTGTCAAGCTCGCTGGTGATGTGGTTTGTGGCACCGCTGTCAACGTACCAATTTGTGTCGACACCGTAGGAGCCATCAGCAGCTCCGGCCACTTTTTCATCTTGAGAAGACTCATCATCGTCCTCATCAAAGCGGTACCAGCAGTCCTTGGCAGAGTGCCCCGGCTTTCCACAGATTTGGCATCTGATTGTGTCGGGGCGAGACCTGCTGTTGGAGGAGCTGCCATTGCGCCGGCCCCTGTTGTTGGTGTAGGAGGGCCGACCGTCGCCGCCGTGGCGTGCGGAGTTGTTGCTGCTGTTGCCTCCGCCGCCGCTGCTCTTGCCCTTGCTGTTCCGCGGAGGGCCTCGATGACGTGAGCCCCCGCCACGGCCACGGGTGGCAGTGTTGGCAGAAGATTTGAAGCCGCCTCCTGCGCCTGCTCCTTGGAAGATGGCCACCCGTTGATCAAAATTGCTCATCATAGAGAACAACTCATCAAGGGTGACAGGGACGATCCGAGCGTCGAGGGCGGAAACGAGCGGTTGATACTCCATGTCCAACCCGTTGAGGATGTAGGAGATCAACTCATCATCTTGCAGGGGCTTGCCTGCTGCAGCTAGCTCATCGGCGAAACCCCGCATGGATGCGAAGTAGGAGGCCACCGACTGCTGTCCTTTCTGCGCGTTCGTGAGCGACGCGCGGATGTTGTTGACGCGGGACAGTGATGTGGACGAGAACATGCTCGCCAATGCTGTCCAGAGTTCGTGTGCGTGGGCGATCGATGTCACCTGCACAAGCACTTCTTTGGAGAGGTTATTCAGAAGGTAACCAAGCACCTGCTGATCCTCTCGGATCCAAACCGAGTGAATCGGGTTGGGGATGGACTCCTCCTTGCCATCCTTGTCCTTGCTGACGACGACCTTGGCCGGCTCCGGCATGCTCCCGTCTACATAGCCGAAGAACCCTGCTCCCCGAAGCTGAGGTGTGATCTGAGTTCGCCATAGGATGTAATTTGTTCGGGTGAGGCGTTCGGTGATCTGGCCAGAGAGGGTGGAGTTGGTTGCGCTAGAGGAGGCCATGGCAGGAGGTGCGGCGGTGGGAGGAGGAGATCGCTAGATGGGAAGAGTTAGGCTCTGATTACCATGTGGGAAACGTCGTACCCTGCTCTGGGCGACGCCTACGTGTTATATTGACAGGGGCGCAACTCCCTGGATAGCGTACAAGTAGTTTGGATTACAACTTGGGAGAGAGGAAAGAGATATCTAGTTACAAAGGATAACAGAGAATATAAACTGACTATCTCTATCTCTACCTCTAGTCTTCGGTTACAAGGAAACCAAGGAAGGGACCGGCTAGCCAGGCTGCCGAACCATGTACATACGTGCTGATTTAACATTCCCTCGTGTTAATTTGTTTCTTACTCGGTACTATGTTTTATCTTATAGATCGTTGCACAAGAACTTGTCAACTGTATTTTGTGCTGAGAACTTGTATTTTGTGAACTTGTGTGTGAAGAATTATGGAGCTTCTATTGTCAACTTCAACTTGCATGTTTGAACATTGAAATATTTGGTGAACCAGATGCTCAACACAACATGGAACTTTTATTGCCAATCTGATGCTTTATATTGTGTGAACTCGTAGATTTCTAGTTGTTCCAACCTGAAGTCATGCTCAATTTTTCGGTAAAATGTGTAGATGTCATGCTCAAGTTTTTGGTGAAAACTGATCCTTTCTGGACATGTCAACATCATGGTCATCATGCTCAATATTTTGGTAACAGACTTAGCTACCTGAAATAAAAAAACACCGCATTGCAGCAAATTGTGGCAAGCTGCAGCACATGCATTGCAGAAATGGAACAGGACTGGGCGGAGCAACCTACAGTTCATGGTGACTAGAACAGGTGAATGGGGAGGCACAACTGCCGCTCCTCCCCGTGACGACTCGAACATTGGGAGGCAACGAAGGCAGTTGGAGCCCGTGTGCTGTCATAAGCATGAGTCCAAGTCAGCAGGTAGGGGAGAAACTGCGCAGTTCATCGCTGCGGACCGTAGGATGCGGGGAGCTAACTGAAGAAAGAGCACAAGTAGTGGTGGCAAGTCACCAGGGTAGAAGCAGTCAGGCAGAGGCGGTTGGAGGCTGGGTGCAGACTGTGCAGGGGAGAAGCGGATTGTTTTTTTTTGCTAGGGGTTTGAGATAGCTAGATGTGTGGTAAGAGGCTGGGGCAAATTTGGTCTCTACAGGTAAGGGTCCTATCTACAGGCATACGAAGTGAAATACGAGAGGCTATTGACCGGTACTAGTGTGGAATCGGGCATAACGACATATTTCAAAGTATAGGGAAGTTGCGGTGGCATTTTTGATAAGTCGTTTTTCTGCAGTGGCATTTTTTTTATCTCTAGAAATTCAGAGAAGAATAAACCAAATTAACCCTCAAGATAATTTTTAGATGGGACTAGGTTAAAATAGGAGATGTGTACCTCTTGCAATAACTTCTCCAAGATCTGATACACTTACAGTCAACTCTCCAATCCTTCGCTGTTTTTTAAGCGTGTGAAACACCCCAACCTATGGAGTCAGCGTAACACATTTGTTAGTGCTAGCATTTCAGTAATAAGATTAGGATCAATCAAGAACTGAACTTACAGAAACATGAACTTCAATAAGGTCATTATAATTGTCTGAAAGGCCCTTGCATGTGTTCATCAACCTATTCTCCAACTGATAGTTGCAGAAAAAACACAGAATCAAGAGCATGAAGTTACCCAATGTCACGCAGATGTAACTTATTGTCACTTCATTTGAAACCTACAAATATCTAATGCACTCACCTCAACAGTATTAGAAATGGGTTCTCCGTTGAAACACTCAACAATATCACCTCTTTCGATTCCAAATTTATCAGCAGGAGATCCTTTCAAGACCTAAGGTTCAATTGGCAATAATTAACCACTATGCACATGAGAAATCAAGTACATTCAGGAAGGCACTGTATATACCTCTTGAACAACAAGACCATCATCAATGTGGCACATGCGCCATATCTTGTCAACATGAGCAGGCTCTAGAAGCTTGATGGCCTCAAACGTCATTCCAAGTTGGGGCCGGGGGATGCGCCTATACCAAACCAAATAATCATTAACATATTTATAACATGGTATACACAAGCAAGTTATACTTTCTAAATGAGCCATCTTCAGCGGAATCCAACTTCTTTCTAGCATGTTGAGAAAAAACAATAGTAAGCAATATGTCAATTCAAATAGAGTTCAAAGGGAATGATACATTAGTAAGAGTTGGAAAAGACTCAAAAAGGATCTTCCATGATGTTATGTTAAAATAAATTAATATATTTTGATACAAACTGGACCACTATCACAATTGATCTCTATTAAATTCAGTCTGCACTTGAGCTGTAAACGATAGTAAAGACATGTAGAGTATAATGGTAAGGTAATCATCTTCTTTCCAACAAGTGGTTGGCATCATGAATTGTTTTGAAGTCTCAACATGCCCAGCTAGACCATCATTGATAAATTATTATTTGTAGCTATTTGTTCAAACATAACAATATATACATGAATTAACCATTGCAGCTATTTACTCAAACATAGTTTACGGTTATTAAATTGCATGAGAAAAAATAGAGAGAAGCGCACCCATATTTCTTCCACAAATCCACACAACTGAGCAAAATAGAAGAAGGTATGAAAGACCCCCTCGAGCTAATGTTGAACATTCCAACAATTTTTCCATCCAAGCTAATGACTAGCCCTCCGCTGTCATACTGCAACATACAAAAATAGTCATAACATATTGCAATATACAACATTACACAATTATGCAATCTCGTGACAATAAGTATTACCTCGTCATCGCCGTTATCATCATCTGCACAATCAAAGTACATGTAATGATACCGCTCATCAATATCTGGATTCTGATATGCAGCTCTACCATAAGTTATCCGTAAATCTAACATATTGTCTCTTCCTAGCCGAAGAAGTTCTTCAGCAAATGTCACTTCTTCACTGAAAGACGGCAACTGGATAGGCTGGTCCACTTTAACCCGCACAAAAGCAAGATCATAGTGTGGCTGGTAGTACAGCAGCTGACCCTTTTCACTAGTGCCATCTAGTAAATGAACAGTGACCTAAAAACGTTGGAGAAAGAATCAGATTACATTCTGAGTAATGCCTACAAAAAAATCTAGATGTACATAAATGTTTTTAATCAAACATATTTGTTGCTTCTTTGTGTTACTAGAGAAGTCCAATAGCAAAAGAAATGCAATTTCAAACTAACTATCTTACACCAAGTAATAATTAATGTGATTTGGAATCAACTAAAATGAAAAAACACGCATAGAAGTTAAAAGACAAAACATTGGCTCACATCAGCATTGGAAGTATACTCTTCTCCGCCAAACCAGACATTAACAGGAGAATCCTTTGTGCGAATCAGATGTGCAGTTGTCAAAACAACGCAGGTTTTGCTCTCCTTGTCCCAATCAATCAATAAACCAGAGCACCGCTTTAGAGGCTTGCTACCTATATCTATCCAGATGAATGCAAAATATACATCAAGTTGCAGGACAATCTATCTATCTATTATATTACTGAAGTAGTAGAAGATGAATGGCCATGGTTAACTAGACATACACATCAGAAAAAGAACAACCGGGTTTAATAGTATATACATCAATTTGTGGGACGATCAATCAATCTATCAATTATATTATTATTAAAGTAGTAGAAAAGCAATGGCTAGTGTTAACTAATTAGACATACATGACAAAATAAATTAAACAGGGTTAATAGCGTCATATATATAGTAAGAAAAGAAAGAGACGTTCAAGCAATATATTTAGACCGATACGGATTCAACATGTACACATCTAGGCAACTACAAGTAGCCAATTACAGAAGGAGATGAACTTGCACCGGCAAATAAATAAATAGAGTTCTAAAGCAAATACAATAATAGTATATAAGATAGGGATAAGAATAGTAAGAAAGAGAAATTTACTCGCAACAGGGATATACATACATATTTTGTACTTCCTCCATTTTATTTACTCCGCATATTAGCTTTTACCTAAGTCAAATTTTATAAAGTTTGACCAAGTTTATAAAAAACAATCTAAACTTTCAAAATAACAAATACATGTGTACGCATATAAAGCCACCTGTCAGAGATTTACAAAAAAAATGCCCAAAAAAAAAGAGGTAGTCACATAAATTCCACACCGGCAATCAATGCAATAGAAGCTAGCTCGGTTGGCTGGTTGAATGGATGAACAAGCCCACCACCATAGTTTAACTCCTCATGCATGCAAATTTAGGTTCTATTTATAGAGTAGGGTCTCTCTTATCGAAAGTACCTTTCGGCTTCCGAGCTCATTTGAGCTCGGTGAACAGGAAACAAAAAAATCGAAAAAAATTCAAAAAATTCAAAAAAAAATTGGGAGAAACATTAACAAAAGTTTTAAGTGCTTGCAAAAATTCATCATGAAATCACATTCCTGTAAGGCGTGGCAAAAATAACAAATTCAGTGCTCCAAAATGCTTTTGAAAGTAGCATTTTCGGAGTACCGATTTTTTTGCCACACCTTCTAGAAATGTGATTTCACGACGAATTTTTGCAAGCACTTAAAACTTTTGTCAATGTTTCTCCCAATTTTTTTATTTTTTTGGATTTTTTTGATTTAGTTTTGATTTTACTGTTCACCCGAGCTCATTTGAGCTCGGGTGCAGAAACTCCGCGTCGCTCTCTTATAGTTTTCTTTCAAAAAATGTATTTCTTATAAGATGAAACAAATTGGAATAAGAGGCGTAAGAAAATCAGCAAATTTGATTTTTCATTACAATACTAACTTTCGGAATCAACTTATAAAAGACGGTCGGATTTATATATGAAATGCAACAAAAAAAAGAGATGTGGAATAAAACTATATTTAATTAAATTAGTAAACCACTTCATGTTTGATAAGAAGTTAAAAACAGGAGGAAATAGCGGATATTCCCTGGCGCGGACGGGCTCGCCTGGTCACGGTATCATGAGGCGTCCACTGCCTATCAAATATGAGATGGACACTGTATTCCAGGTGCGTACATGGGATTATTTAATGCCATCTGTTGGACGAGAAGCAACAACGTTTGTGTGGCACATGCAGACGGACGTCTGGTTGAATAGATGGGGCCATGCGGGATGAACATTTGTGCTGGAGACCTTATCCGTTGCCTCGTTCAGCGGGTTTCACGGATTAATTAACTTGTAAGGGCATGTACGATGGTTGACAAGATAGTCTTATTTTAATTCTTGCATATAGTTTAGAGATGACAAAAAAATATGTCTACAATGGGTCATCTCTTAGTCTTATTTCCAATAACGAGCTACTAAAAATGTGGTGAGACAAATTATGCTAAAAGATCGTCTCTTGTCTTCTCTTAAATAAGAGAAAACAAGTCTTTTTTATGATTTCTCTCTCCTTCACCTCATTATTCATTAATTATCCCACGTGGCAGCTCTAAGATAGAACCATTGTACATGTCCTACTCAATCTACTACTCATACTACTGTGTTTGAGAGAGAAGGGTATTTTTTTGACATCATTGAGAGGGGAAGTGTGTTCGTCAGTTGATTGTGCGTCCACGTCACATCAGAAAAAAGGAGCAGGGAATATGCGTGTTAGGTTGTTTCTTGTAGCTAGGAAATCTTGTCCACGAAAAAAAAGTCCAAAACAAACCTTGAACTGGTAAACATAAACTGAATCCTGAACTTTTAATCACTTAAATCAGTACATCAAACTTTTTGATCTCGGTCTATTTTAAACCTTGAGCACGTTTTCAAAGGGATTGTTGATACGATAGGTCGATCTATGCACCGACGTGAAGCATCTTTTATTTTACGTAACAGGACATTTAAAAATAACAAAAAATGTGATACTCACACATAATCAAACTTGCAACCTAGAGCGTTGACCCACTGTTGCGAGCCTCTCTAACTAACGACTGTTGGTGACAAATGAGAAGCACGACAATATTTAACCATATACCGCAGCGTCGAGATTTGAAAACATTTTTGACATTTTCTAGAATATATTTTTAAAAAATTAAAGAATTTTAAAATACTAATGTTCTTAAAAGCAAAAAAGAAAAATCAAACATTTTGACATTTTCCATAACATGTTTTGAAAAAAAAAACAAAGAAGTTTTGAAAACGTGAACCATTTTCAAAATCTGCAAACAGTTTTTAAAGTGTAAACGTTTTAAAAAAAGTACAATTTTTTGAGAACGTGAACATATTTTGAAACCAGAACAAATTTCAATGTGCGAACAATTTTTCCAAACACGGACATATGTGAAACATAAACATTTTTGTTAAAATTGGGAACAAATTTTGAAACCTGAGCAAAATTTTAAAATGGGAACAAATTTCAGAACTCTATTTTTTTAAACATAAACTTTTCTGAAAAAATGGGAACTCATTTTGAAACCTGAGCAAAATGTTAAAGTGCGAACAAATTTTCAGAACTCGATTTTTTTTGGAAAAATGGGAACAAATTTTGGAACCTGAACAAAATGTTAAAGTGCGAACAGTTTTTGAAATCTTAAGAATGGGAACAAATTTTGAAATTTGTTCGCACTTTAAAATTTTGTTTAGGTTTCAAGCTTGTTCGTCTAAAATTTCTTGTTTTTTAGAAGTGTTAGCACTTTAAAAAATGTTCAGGGACTTAAAAAATGATTCACGTTTTCAAAATTTGTTTTGGTCTTTCATAAATTGTTCGTAATTCCTAAAATTGTTCACATTTTTGGATACTTTTTGGAATTTTAAATGTGTTTTTTTGCTTTATGAATATTCAGATTTCAAAATTGTTGACAATTCTAGAAAATGCTTCGAAACATTTAAAAATATTTTCACAATGCTTGCCAAGCTTGTTCTATTTTTTAACCTACCATTAGTCACATTTTCAGCTAATACCTTCTCACCAAGCTTGTCTGTAAATATTCCATTTTCCACAACCTTTCGGCATTCCACTGATACTACATGCAATACAATGCTTGCCTTTCCACAGGCCATAAGTATTATTATTTCCACAGGCCATAAATATTAGTACTCCTGTTCCTAAATATAAGTCTTTTTAGATATTTCACTATAAAAACTACATTCGGATGTATATAGATGCCTTTTAGAGTATAAGTGTATTCATTTTGCTTTGTATGTAGTCTATAGTGAAATCTCTTAAAAGATTTATATTTAAAAATGGAGGGAATACTATTTTTTTACATGACATCTTTTTTTGCAGCGTGGCCGAATCATACTTTGCTGGTTGCACCATGCATGCTTGGACTCTGCACTATCACACTTGTGTTAGCTGACTGTAATGATCCAAGGAGTTAAAAGTCAAGATGCTGACCAAAGAGCTGAAGTCATGGTGACTGAGCCACACGTTTTAGTCAGAGTGGTGCAGAGATCGGTTTAAGGGCATGTACAATGGTGGCATATGGATACATATGCCTCATGACAAAAAGTAATTTGAGGTACCTACATTTATTTTTTCTTCCCAATGCAAGCTATCACTAGTGGGCCTCATTAAGAAATAGAAAATAAAGACTTTAGTACACATGCATCTCTATTTTTCACTTCAACCTTTTCAGCTTTTGTCACCGGACCACACTTTTTCTCTTCAAGCACCCGCCTCCTCGAGAGGATCCCACTTCCCTATCCAAACCTACTTTACGTCATATCCGATCCTACTTTGTGAGGAGTTAGCTTTTGGTTTTTTTTCGGTGTGGGTGTGCTGGCGACTTTTGTTCGCACTGGCCGTCGGTCTCTTGTACATACCTTGCTTCCTTCTATAAAAATATGGTACGCCATTGGCGTACTCTCGAAAAAACCCGTCATATCCGATCCTACGTGACATGCGAGGCATCACCTTGAGGCTATGCATTGTACATGCCCTAAACCATTGGCGTCCTGTACAGTGGGAACATGTGCACGCTGTGCCGTGACCGCATCGTCATATCAAACGACGCCTGAACGTTTACCACTGTTCCACTGTATGTAGACCACTGCTACCCTCTATGCTCGCATTCAATGCACCGCACCACACCTCCTTGTTCGATTCGCACGCCTAGCTCGTGAGCTATATCGCATGCTCTCGAGATTTGGACCGCCGACAGGCTAGAGCGACGTGGCTGGGACAACTGCGGTCTTTGCCCGCTCTGTAAGCAGGTGCAGGAGTCGGGCGTCCACCTATTCGCCAAATGCCGCTTCACCTTGAGGCTTTGGCGGATGCCCATTGACAAGTATGGGCTTGCGCATCTGGACCCTTCTAACTGGCACCTTGAGGATTCCCTCCTCTCTTGGTGGGACAAGCACACCAATTCGAGCATTCCGGATCGTCGAGCCATGGCCTCCCTTAGCATGCCCGTATCCTGGACAATTTGGAACGAAAGGAACGCTAGAGTCTTCCGCCACAAAGAGACGCCACCGCCAATCCTTCTCAAACTTATTATAGATGAGGCCAACCTATGGGTTACTGCAGGGGCTAAACAATTAGGGAAAATTGTATCGCGCGAGTAATTGTCATGCCGTACTCCGGCCTTGTGTAACTCTACAAAACTCTATTCTCCTCTACTTTAATAGATGAGGCAAATCTTTTGCCTCCGTTTCGAAAAAAATATTGCCGCTCTCGAGGAAATAGAAAGTAGAATAGTCAAATGATGTTTTAGCATCTTTCAACGAAAGATAACTATACTTAGATGAGTGCGTGGAAGGAACTAGACTCGTGATATGGCTCTAACGAAAAATACAGTTGCAGTACAACCATAATGTGGCCGGTCATGGAAGACAAATAGAGAACACAAGGTTTATGCCTGACCCATCGATGTTCACATTTTAGTACCCATGGAGTACGTCCTAATAATCTTTTCTTAAGACCTAGCGTTTATTTTATTTTCTATTCAATTGACATATCAATGCTAACGTAGCGGTAAATTAAATGGAAAACAGTTGCACACAGGGTAAGCAAAAAAACTAATAGTCACCCCATTTATAAATGCATATTGTTTTGGACATTTGCATGGCCTGCAACAGATGTTTGATTTTCACAGGTATGTATATACGACAACAACAACGACTTTCAGTCCCAAACAAGTTGGATTTTCATATGTATATGTTGGTAAAAATATTTATAAAAAAGAACATTACGCCTATCTTTATATTTTTATTTTATTTTGGTTTGGCAATCTCTTTTCCCTGACTCTGCTAATCAGAATCGTCAACATGTTCCCCAACAGTATCGAACAACATCACATGATTTCCTTGAAGATACGTGTTCACAATCAGAGGTAGTGCTATAACGCTATATAGTAAATCTATCCACGCATTTGGTCATCAAGCTAGTTAATCTCATAAACCCAGAGGACAGCATACATACCAAGAGATGATGAAATCCCAACAAGAGATTTAGCAGCGGAGAGCGCCGCCTTGCTTCCAGATTCACGCAAGGGGAGAAGCGCCCGCGTGTGAAACCTGGTCGGGGGTTTAAAGTGCTCAAGCGTAGGAATCTTCGCCGGGGGAATGGGAGCTGCTACAAGAACATGACGTGCATCCATCACACACAATTAGTGATTAATTGATTGATTCTGAGGATGGGGAGAGGAACCAATCGGACCTGATTTTGCGGCAGCCAGTTTGTCCTTTGCAATCTTGGCAGTGAGCCACCTGGGATCGATGAAGCAGCCATGGCTCCCTCCGGGCATGGGAAGTAGTGCAGGCGAGTCCTTTTTCTCTTCTTCCTCCTGCCCCTCCTCCCTCCCCGGATTCCTCTTCTTCGCCAGGACTTCCTCCGGACCGGCCGCCATGGCCCTTTTGTTCTTGGATTTCTCCATGTCCCAGCTCATCTTCGTTATCCACCTGGGGTCCCGACGAATCACCCTCTTCTGCGGGCGGAACCTGTTGCGATCACGCCGCCGCCGCCCCCCGCTCCTACAGTCTCAACTTTGATAGAGGCTGGGTTTCCTAGTCAAAAAAAAAAAACGCGTGTTGCCGACAGGTGGTACCGCCTGGCCGCTCCATCGCCGCTAATACTCTCTGCTCTGTGGGCCCTATCTATCTCTGAAGATCTTTTGTTTTCCTTTTGGCATTGGCACAGGTTTATAGCCGATTTTTTTATTGATAGTAATTAGTACTGCAGCAATTAGAAAATTGATAATTGGTGGGCCAAAATTTGAAAAATAGGAAGGACGCTATGTACAATGGCGTCCAGGCTGGTCGCTATTGTGAATGACGTCCATAGCTGGACGCTTTTATAAACAGCGTCCAGTTATGTGGTTCGGTCAGGTGCTCTTATTTAACTATACTGAGAGTATTTTCTCTGATAGATTTAATATGTGAGTTTTGGATATTTTGTGATGGCAGTAAGGTATCGATAACAAATCACTGAAACACCCATTTATACCATTCTAGCACAGTTTGCTTTTGCCAAATTAGATGTAAAATCATCTTACAACACTTGAATGTATGTATTTCTAACTCATTAGCTACCAAAATTGCCGCAAGCAAGTCTAATTGTGCACCTGTGACTTAATTGCTTTCTGGGCTGCCTTGAGGGCGAAAGCCTCCAGCGATTCAATCATGGACAGTGTGCTCCGGTACACTCCTTTGCAACTAAGAAAACAACTCGAGTGGTGAGTTAGTCAAGAGAGCTCCCCTCTTCCCCTCTCCCTTATGGGCCTCTCCCTCAAGCTACCGGAGGCTAACCCTAGCCATCGTCATTGGGGTTCCCCCTCCCCCTCTCCTTCCTCCCTAGTCGTTGCCAAAGGGCATGTCCACCCCGTCAGCGTAGGCGGCGGCGGGGATGTTTTCTCTTCCATGCACAGGAGGTCGGGCGCGGGCCAGTTCGGGTAGGCATGGATGCGCGTTGACAACAAGGCGGCGGTGCATCGAAGCGCCACGGACGGTGTCGTGGCGGCGGTGTGACGGTTGGCGGACGGCTCGGGCTGCTGGGCGCGGGCTACAAACGGCTACTCCTGCCATGGGCATGCAGGCGGCATGGTGTCTGGTGTTCGGTAACCAATGGTGGTCTCTGAGGCAGAGAGTGCATGCGAGAGGGTAATCATTGTATGGTTTGCGCAAGGCTGGCAACCGCGACAGCCGTGGACGTCGTTACCTTCCTGAAGGGGGCGTTGTGGGTACAAGTCGAAGGCCGGAGGTATCCAGGCGGGGTCTGGTCGAACCAAACAGTGGACGCTGTTTATAAGAGCGTCCAGACTTGGACGTTGTTGGTACTGGCGTCCAGCCTTGGACGCTGTTATTCCTAGGGTCCTTCCTATTTTCCAAATTTCTCATTAATGTTTATTAGTTTCATAATTATTGGAATATTAATTATCAATAATAAAAATTTGGGGTTTATAGCGCCCCCTGCGAGGGTAAAAAGTGTTTTATTTCAGTTAAAAAAAGTGTTTTATTTCAGGATTACATAGTTACAATCTAGATGCAAGAATTCAGGGCCATTTATGTACCCATACAGCTGTGCCATGCTCGGTACGGCTATATCTCGTCAAGCAATCTGCCACTCTATTCCGACTATGATGAAGCTTTTATCGAATAATCACACGGTTCTCTCTTAGGGACTTTACCTCCAATGATAGATGACTATACGAAGAGTGAAAATTGATAGGCCCCAGATGAATCCGGCTGCACGACAATTGGAAGCTCAGTGTGTTGCATGGCCAAGGTCATGCCCTACATCAAAGCATGTATCTATGCTTCTGGTGCATCATTACAATGGAACAAGAATCTGTAAACAGCAAAGATGATCATCCCATCATGGTGTCATAGTATCATATCAACCGCCGTCGTATCATCACCCGCGGAAAACGCCCCATGTACTGACGGTGCAACCTGGTCCCTAGGAGGCCGGACCCAGGCCAAAGAACTTGGTGTCGTCGAATTTGGCCTTTCTGGTTCCAACACAAGCGGCATTTTACCCTTGAGAATGTCCTCCGTTGGGTATCTGCTAGCTCCCCCCCCTGTCGCCCTCCTGTGGTGACACGGGGGAACCCTAGCCGTCGCCGCCAGCGGGCACCTCCATCGTCCTCCCTCATGTCGCTGCTGCCGGAGGGCCGGAAACCGCATCGGGCCCTAGGAAGGTGGCGGCGGGGCGGATCTAGCCCATTGGGCGCTCCCTCACCCCCCTCCCCGCCATGACGACCCCCACCCCCTGCGGCGGCCGCTTCCTGCCGGTTCGGTGGGGCTGCAGGCGTGCCCTGGCCGTGCTGTGCGGCTTGATCTGGCCCCTCCTCGCCGGCCTACCCCCCTGAGCGGCTCAGGGGCGTGCCGCACCTCCCCCCGTCCCCGAGCTCCTCCCCTGGTCGTCACGGGCGTCACCCCCCTGTTGTTGCTCGAATCCTACCGATCTGGCGGTGCTGCCCTCCCTCCCCCCCAGCGGCATGGCCTAATCTCCGCTGGCAGCTGCGTTCGGGGCATGGGGCATGCGCTGGGTTGCGGGTGCTCACGGCCTGTCTCGTGCAGCTCCCTCTCCTCTGGCGGCCCTTCCTCCCCCTCGAGTCAAGGTGATGGCTTTTGCGCGTCGGTGGCGAGGCTTCAGCGGTAGTTGCAGGCGCGGGGCACCTCGTGGCGGGTCTTTGCTGACGCTACTCCGGCCCTTGCGGCCTCATACCCGCATTCTCCTATGTCCAAGGCTTGCCAACATTCTCTGTCGGGCGGCTTCGTCCTCGGTGACTAGTAGATGCGTCCCTTCCAGCTCGCTTGGCTCACCGATGACCCGACGGCTACAACCACGACAACTTTGATCTGCGTCCCTCTAGTCCTAGCTTGCCGGCCTTGCGGTCGCCCTCGCCTCCCCTCGTGGTGGTCTTTGCTTCGCGGCCGACCCTACCATATACGCCTCAAAGCCTCTCCTTTTCCAGATCCGATGCTCGTAGGTCCGGAGGCGATGCCGCCCATCGGCGGCAGGTGCAGCCCTGCCAACCCCCTTCAGCTTGATTCCGCCCAGCGTTGGCTTCCTCTTCAATTCCATCCCTGGCGGCTATGATATTGCTCAGCCTTAGGCCAGGGAGAAATCCTTGCTCGGCTTGCTAGTGCTGACAGCGGCGGGGCCTGTGGGTGCCGTATTACTCCTTAGAGGCGCTGCCATGGCCTTTAGTTGCGCCCCTCTTTAAACTCAGGGGAAACCCTAGGTCCGACTGCTCCGGACCGGATGGTGAAGACGTCTCGGCATCATCTCCCTTCTTGAAGGCGCTATCTTGCTCGCTCGAGGTGTCCCCGGTGTTGGCTTTGATGATGTTGAGACTTATTGCTGGTTCGACGGTGTCGGTTCGGTCTTGGTTGATTTTAGCTGTGTTGTTACCCTTGTCTATTTGCTCCTGGCACCACGTTCACGCATGTCTGTGTTCGTGTCATGTGTTGTACCCCTCGCTATACCCATTCTACCTCTTCTTTCAATGCAATGATACACAAGCTCTGTGTATTCGCGAAAAAAACAAGCAACTGCCAGTAGCTCCGGTGAAACTCTACGAAAATTCAAGAGGAGGTATTTCCATACTGGGTTGGCTACATACCTCGCCAATGAATTACTATAAAAAGTTACATTTTTTCACTATCAAAACTTTTATTTTATTAAAACAAAACCCAAAAAACTTTATTCATTAGAGATCTAGGTAAACTAGCAAGCTCATGAGCCATCATATTAGCCTCTCTATTATAGTGTTCAAAAATAGTAACAGAAAAATTACAAGCAAAATAATAACAATCATCAAACACAGTTGCGGGCGCTCCGACATATCGTCCCCAATTCTTCATGGTAGCAATAATCTTCAAATTATAGGAATTAACAACAAGGCGAATTACCCCCACCCCCACCCCGCAATGAATTTTCCTTTGTCACCCCTCCGAGCCGCTCCAGCCCTACCCTTAAGCAATGATAAAAAATGTATCAATGATTAAGTTTACGTGTTTAACATGTCCCAGATTTGGGGGGGGGGGGGCTCCAACCTCCTCTTTTCAAAGAAGCGATTTGGGAGGAACCAATAACATAGTTTGTCGTTAGAGCACGAATTCCCATAGAAATCTAGTTAGCATCTTGAACTTTCTCCTCATGCACTAGTTTACGTCTTTCCCACCATATGTATCAAGTAGTAATGACTATTATTTCATGAATATTCATCAAAAAAGCAAGTCTCATTAAAAATACTTTTGTTTGCTTCTGCGTCTTGGCCCTGACCGGACCAGCACCGTCGCCGCCCTGCCTCCTCCCCCGCCCACCCACACACAGAACGTCTCCTCCCTTGTCGGCGCCAGAATCCTCCGAAAATCACGATTTTCTCATCGTTGCTATCTAGCTCGAGAACCTCACTGCTGAGCCTCGATTTCGCAAGGGAACCACCGGAGCACCGTGAGGCCGCAATCTACCCACACGAAAGCCCAAGTCGGCCACCGGAATCGGCAACGAGCTTTCTGTCTTCCCAACTCTCATCTGCAGCCACCACCCGGTCGATCTGCTCTTTCGGCAAGCTACATTGGCTTCTCTACGAACATGACTAAACTGAAAAGAAACTGAAATGTCCACTAAGCTCTTGAAGTTGGTTCAGGATGGGGAGAATTGGTGCATTCATATATATACATGACGTACTTGATTTTCCTATCTACTCACTCTGTCCCATAATGTAAGACACTTATTTCATAGTAAGAAAACTGCATATGGAAAAGATGGCGAAAACAAGCCCAATTGTTTAACTAGTACCACTGGCTTTACAAGTTCTCATGAAACTTACCCCGCCAAAAAAAAAGTTCACATGAAACTTACACCGGCAGGAGATTTTAATCATCAACCCATCCATCACTCTATAGATTTCTGTTGCTTAGAACATTTGTACTACGTACTTATCATCAGTTTAAGAGGGTGTTTGTTTTCAGGGACTTATTGGTTTAGGGACTTAAAAAAGTCCCTATAAGTCCCATCTAAACCAAACAGAAGGGACTTATAGGGACTTATTGGGGTCATTTGGGACTTATCAAAAAAGACTCTCAGGGAGGAACTTATTGGGACTTATCGATCTGAACGCACCTACCCCGGATCGTCCCGCACGAACCCCGCCCCGCTCGTTCCCCTCCTCCTCGCCTCGCTCCTTCCCCGCCTCGCCCCAATCGCCGCCGCCGGCAGCACCCTCAACCGCCGCCGCCATGGCCGATGAGGAGGACGAGATCCCCTTCTTCTCTCAATTCCCCTCGTCTCAATAGGCACCCGAAGGCTCATCCGCCGGTGGAAAATCTCGGGAGGGGAATGGGTTTCTTGGATCTCAACAGCAACGTCGGCGTCTTCCCGGAGTTGGGCTCATCCGCCGGTATGAACAAGGGTTATGTGAACAAGTGTTTTATCAACTTATAAGTCCCTGTAAACAAACAGGTAGGGACTCGGGACTTATAAGTCGATGTAAACAAACAGGTAGGGACTTATGACTTATAAGTTGGGACTTAAAAAAGTCCTATGACTTATGAAACAAACAGGGCCTAAGATTTTGAAAAAACGGAACGAATCGTGTAGTATAACTCAATAACAACTGAGCATCTGTAACAACATGCCAGCATTCAAATGGATATCTGAAGTCTGAACACAACCTCACAATTACACATCTCTGATTCTCTGAACATGTGGACAATGACACATAGAATTCAGAAAAGCAGGCCAACACTAATGGGCGATCCGGCGATCTAGGCGCCAAGGATCAACTTCTACTTTATACTAGTTACATCAAGAGAGTTTATGCTAGCATTTACATAGATGGCTCATCCAAGCATGGTTACATCTAGAGAGTCTAATAATTACACTCGTTGCGCTGCGTTCCACACGGCGAGTGGGATTTTGAGTAGATTCTTCTGGGGAATAGCCGGTGGGATGAACTTGATCCTTGGTGCCTTCTTTTTGGGAAACGACAGAGCGTCGACCTTCGCAGCGGCGGCGGCGGCGGAACGAGGAGCATCGAACCATGGGTGCTTCAGCGCGGCGGCTGCCGTCAGTCGCTCCTCGGGGTTGCATGTGAGGAGCCCTTGCAACACCTGAAATCCTTCCTCGGATAGCTTGTCTTCAGGGAAAGAATACCGCAGCCGGCTGTACTTGCACCCCGCCGGCAGCCGTCGCAGCGCCTCGGCGGCAAGCGGCAGCGAGGTGAACCCTGGCCACGTCCTCTCGTCCGGCATCCCGAGCACACAGAAGATGCTCCACAGCTGCCTTATGTCATTCTTTGTCTTGTCTTCGTCGTCATCTTCGAGGTAGCCCTTGAACATCGTCTTGCCGGTGAGCAGTTCGGCAAAGACGCAGCCGATGGACCACGTGTCCACTTGCGCGTCGTAGTCCTTCTTGCCCAGGATCATCTCGGGTGCCATGTAGGACGTCGTGCCGACCCGGTTGTACGGCGGCCAGTCGGACATGGACATGGCCAGCCCGAGGTCGCAAATCTTGACCAGCTGCCCGTTTTTCCCGACGAGGATGTTGCCAGGCTTGATGTCACGGTGAACGATGTGGCGGTCGTGCCCGTGCATCTTTTCGGCACCGGTCAGGAGCTTCCACATGAAGTCGCGCACCGTGGATTCCGGGAGCGGCGGGTCGCCGCGCCTGTCCCACAATAAAGACTGGAGGCTCGGCGCCGGGACGTACTCCATGGCGAGGCCGGCGGTGCCGCCGGTGGCCGGGTCGCACACCATGCCCTCGAAGCCGACGACGTAAGGGTTTCCGTCGCAGGCCTCGAGGAATCGTGCCTCGCGCTCAAGATCTTCGACGTCGGGGGAGGAGAGGAACTTGACGGCCACGTTCTTTTTGGTGACGCGGTGGCGCATCCCGAGGACGACGCCGAAGCCGCCTTTGCCTAGGCGGGCCAGCTTCACGTAGTCGTCGGTGGTCCCGATGGAGGCGCGGCTCCTCTTGCAGCACGTCGGCGATTGTTGATGTTGAGCCGCCGCGTGGCCGTGGCCAGCGTCGAGGACGGCAGCAGGTCGCTTGCGGCCGGCCATGGCGCTAGCTCGACGAACGAACTGCTTTGGCTGCTGGAGAGGGCGGTGGCAGAGATCGATGATGGAGAAAGGGGAGAGGGAGGAAGTTCCGTATGGATCCATGGGCTGCGTTGGCTATTTGTTTCGATAGGTTGCCTCATCGACTCGCCATGGAATTCAGTTCAGTTTCAGTCCGAGTTACGGGCTGGCAGCTTCTTTGCCTTGCTGCCTGCGTTTTCGTTTGACCGATGGCGGATTCACGGTTCGTTTATTTCGGAGTCGAATTCAGGTTCTTCGTTTCCGATTCGGTTTCAGTATATCCTGACGAGACGATCCACACGGAAAGCTCGCCCCTTCCCGCGTCCAACCAAGCCGTCGAACGTCGATCGAGCGCCATGGCCGTCTGCAACTGCAAGTGACATCCGGCTGCAGGCTGCCGTCCTCGACACGATGACACCGGCCACGCTACGACCAGAAACGACCGGCTGCCACAAGAGGAGGCGCATCCGGATGGATCAGCGGCACCGAGGACTACGAGGAGACGCGCGGCATCGGCAAGGGCGGCTCGGGCAAGACCGTGGCGATCAAGTTCCTCCGCTGCACCGAGGACCCCGCCGACGCCACTAGGGAGCTCCGGCGCGAGGCCGGCTGACAGGACTAACAAAATTCTTGAGAACTGTTCAGGTTCAGGTTCACAAAATGGATCTCGTGTTTCGCCAGTGTCGGCCGCTATGAATTCTTCAGAAATGTTCAGGTTCAGATAGTTCAGGTCCTGATGATTGCCCGTTCCTGAAGAGGATCCTTGCCCACTACCACTAGGATTATTTTGAGGGAACCAAGATCGGATCCTCTGATTGAAGAATTCTGGAAACGTGAACTTGATGAAGTCGGCATCTTCTCATGTTGCTTCTTCTGGTGACATGTTTAACCATTGCACTCAGGAGCGATCTTGCTTTGCCATGTGGACCCACTAACAGCAAACTTGGAGCAGGAAGCTGCAGTTTCTATGCTTCTGCACCAATTTTCTTCAGAACTACTCCCTCCGTCCCATAATGCAAGACGTTTTTTGACTACATTATGGGACGGAGTAGTAGAAATGGTCCATAGAATTAATTTTTAAGTAAACTATATGTCTCACTTCATAGTTCATGTCAGTTCTCTTTTTATCTGCATACTTTTTCATTCTGGCTTGAGCTTGTTTGAGGTTGTTTTTTCATTGAGTTTGTAAAGATTTCTCCTCTTCAAGGAATGGTCTGGCCTCACTGTCAACAGGCCAGGGACTGAAACTTCATTTATGAGAGGTGGAGGAAATCCATACAGGAATTGAAAGGGGGTAAATTTAGTAGCCGTTGAAATCATGCTTGCGTTTTAGTACAAGGGAATAATGGCACTAGGAGCTGTTGTTTATGGTCTCTTGCGCTTGCTTACCATATCTAGCGAACGGCCTGTTTTCCTTTCTGATGATCCAAGTGCTACAAATGGCATGTTCGTTCGTTCGTTCAAGAGATTAAAAGATTAGGAGGATGCTGTTTTTGTTCTGGCTGATCAATGATCATACATCTTGCAGCCTATTTCCTCGGAAAAAGAACATTTCTAAGATGAACAAAGTTTGTTTAACACAGACGAAAGGTTAAAAGAACAAGAAAATGACATCACAAGAGAGGCAGACAAACGACTGATGATGCAGGATTTTCCTGGACAACAGACGAACATAGGATCATCTCACATGAATACGAAATCATCCGCCGCCACCACGACAAAGACAAACACCTCAGAGTGAACACACATACATGCTTCCCCATTGCAGAACAAGGTAAAGCATCCATCGTAGACCACAAGACTTGGTTCGCATACCACGGGAAAGGTTCTCCCCTTACCATTTACTGGTCCCCTTCAGCCAGTTTCAAGGCACAAACTCGGCTACATTTTAAGGTTTGTGACTGATCACCATTAGGAAGGGAACTGAAAACAAGAGGAACTGAAAAAACCCTGTTGATGCAAACATTCTCCTGAAATCTTTGCCTTGTGCCAATTGCCCATTTGTACAGCAGTCCTTTCGCCTGCGAAGAATGCAAAAGAGATCAGACATCATGCAAACTTTCTAAAATGAAAATTAGATATATTCAAAAGATGTCAAGACTTGAAACCAGGTAACATCCAAACCACCATACACAAACAAATTATGGTTAAGAGAGAGAAACATCATCCTTTATTCGTACTCCCTCCGTCCCAAAATAAGTGTCTCAACTTTGTACTAAAGTTAGTACAAAATTATACTAAGGTTCCGACACTTATTTTGGACGGAGGGAGTATTAGATTATTTACGATGTACCTACATGTATTTAGAAAGAAACAGAAGTAATTTTTATACCAGATTTAGTGGATGGCTCAGGCCAGGGCGAGGGTCGGGGCAGTCTCCCAGGTAGGGGTCGGGCCTGTGGTGTTCTCCAGGGCAGGGGTGGGGGCTGTCGCGGTCCGCTGGGCAGCTGTCAGGGCAGACGCCTTCCTGTGCACCATAACCGTAGCCAAAGCTTCCTTTGTGATCTTGTCTGCGTGAGTGGTCTCCTTTAAGTCCACTGGGCCTGACATATGTGCCACTTCCTCCTCATCCTCGTCGCTGAACCCACGCTTGATTGCCATCTTAATCTTGTCCCTGGCTCGGAGCCAGTACATGTTGGGAAAGGAGCTGCAATGTCACATAGAAATGTCTCAGCAGAAGATAACTGCAGACCTAAAGAACTGATGCTTCAGAGACAAACGTAAAAAAAATGCATATCTGATGACACAATACTAAGCTACAACAACAATTATGTGCTTCTGGATCTGATTAGATAAACAGTACTTCCTCCGTCCAGGTGCATTGGGCGCCTAAGTAGAAGCTCTGCGATTTAGGTGGGAGCAGATTGGAGTAATGTAGTACTAACACAAATGCAAAGTACACATAAATTCCACGTTTAACCAGCAGTATTTAATGTACCCAATCCTTTTACTGAACTCGGTTAAAACAGCAGAGTTGAGGAAACAACTGTCGCGCTAATTATTGAAATTGAGTTAATTCGTCTGTCCATTGTGCATGTGGAATACTAAGAAGCAGCAGCAACTTATATGCTTCTGGATTTGATTAGATAAACAGCAGTTTAACACAAATCTTAATACAGCTCAGTACTTGCAGATCGCAAGGTCTGGCCAGAAGTATTTAACAAGGTAAGCTGTACGCGATGTTGCATCGCAGAGGAACATAAATAACAGTAATGTGTAAACACAGAACTATTACAAGGATTTCTGAACTCTTGAGTCTGGCAATTTAAAAGCGCAGAACTGTTATAAGCAAGGAACTTCCCTAAACAATCTATCCAGAGAGAAAAGCAAGGAAGAATCACCAATCACTGGACCAGAGAACAGTCACTCTCGAATCATTCTGCAGCAGTTCCAACTCTAGATAGTTTCTCAAGCACCATATCTCAAAGTCACCAATAACCCCCATGGCATTTTCTATTTTCTATATCTACATCTCCTGAAGAAATAATCAACCTCCAGATACAAGGGAGACACCTGGGTTTTGTAAACCAAAACACTGGTTCAAATTCCACACACACAATTGGGGCCTACTCGAATTAGCACGGAATTCAACAAACCAATTTGATACTTTACATACTGACCCATCCAAAGACCTGCAATAGAACTGATTTTTTGAACAATAAAAACTGAACCAGCAGACATGGATAGTGACTCTAACAACCACAAGGGTTGGCACACTTCCCGAATGATGTGCTTCTCCATTCCTTGTCCCACGCAATGTTCGTCACTTCATGTGCACAATTCGGATAAACACATGCTGCACGAAAAAATCCCTGCCCGACCACAGCCATATCATTCTTACCAGCTAGGAAAGACAGGCCTATCAAGCATTGATACGGACCATCATAGATGATTGAGCAACATGAACTTGGCACAATCTGGACGGAGTGTATCAGAATTGGAAAAAAAAAAACGGAAGGAACAACCTACGCAATCACTCTCCCGCATGCGTGCAGCAACAGCGGAAGCGCCAAGCAGCACAATCATCGCTCTCCTCCTCACCCATACCCACCCCCTTCGCCTCCCTCTCCCCCTCTCTGATCTCACCCATCACCCGCCGCCGCGTCGCAGCCTCGCCCGCAGTCCCCGGAAAGCCCTAGGTCGGTTCCCCGCCACCGCCGAACTCAACCGTCGGAACCCTCGTCCAACGGCCCCGAAACACAATGCAGGTCGGAGGGAGATCATACCGAGTCATGTCGCCGGCGAGAGGGCGAGGCGCGCGGAGATCGTCGGCCCAGTCGCTCCGGCGGCAGAAGACGGAGGCGCGGCAGGCGTCGCTTGCTTCGTCAGGAAGGAAGTATGCTTCGGGAGACACCGGAAACTCCTTTCTACCGGTGGTGGTATGTACCGGTGAACCATCCACCGTTTGTCTTTCGTCGTGATTCGTGCTGCTGGATGGCCCACATTTTTGTATCCCAGTGTATTCTAGCTTTCCCCTTCTGTATTCACCATTATGTCGCATCAAGAGTTGGTCCCACCGGTTTTAACTCTTTCTCTTTACCCTCTTTCCCCTCCACCCACCCCAGCCGCAACCAGTCCATTTCATCTTCTTCCTTCGAACTCCATGAACCCTCCGCCGTCGTTTTCCCCGCCGCCGGGCATCCTTCTGCTTCTCTGACCGGTGTTATTTCGGTCGCCTCCTCTGCGCGCTTGTCTAGTTCTTCACGGTAATTTATTCCGTCTTTTATTTCTTCCCTCTTTTCAGTACCTGCTGTCGCTTGATTTGTTTTTGAAAGATTTTTGGAAAAACCGTAATGTACCACACTGTTTTTATCGATCTTGACTGGGATGGAAATACCTCCTTTATGTTTCTGACTCTGCATATGGGAAGTCCTTAATCATACAACCCTTAATCCATTTCTTACTCTGCATATTTTCTAACCCTAGATCCCCATTTGTATAGTACTTAAGAAAAATGGAGTCAATGAAATTCGTAGGTGTGTTGGTAGTTTTACTTAGTGTAGAATCTATTCGAATATTTTATTACCACTGAAATGTGTATTTGTACTGAGTGGTTCTGTTATTGGAATTATATTGTAGCACTGAAATGTGTTCTTGACAACGAAATCACTCTTCTACATATGCTTTTTAGCATTTAAATATTTTCCAGACAATGAAATCACTCTTCTGAGCGGAGTTGCAACTACAGAACAAACACTTTTATTGGATTAGCTGAAATACATATTCTACACGTTTTACTATTCTAGACATTTCCAGTTTTTTTCCAAATATTAACGTGTACTGGACATTTCAAAAAATTAATGTAGAACTTGTGTTATATCTGATTAACAAGTTCAAATATGAATAGAAGTCTTAGTTCTAGATTTTCAGTTCTACCAATTTCTACACATTTCAGTGGAGTAGCTGAAATACATATTCTACACTTTTTACTTGTCTAGACATTTACAGTTTTTATTCAAATAATAAGGTATACAGGACATTTCAAAAAAGTAATGTAGAACTTGTGTTATATCTGATTTACAAGTTCAAATACATTTTATTGTATTAGCTGAAATACATATTCTACACATTTTGTCGTTCTAGACATTTCCAGTTTTCATTCAAATTATAAGGACTACAGGAGCTTTCAGAAAAGTAATGTAGAACTCGTGTTATATCTGATTGACAAGTTCAAATCTGAATAGAAGTGTTAGTTCTACATTTTCGTTGAATTGTACCGGATATATTATGTAGCTGCAATAGCTGAAAAATTAATTCCAAATATATTGTTTTCAGATGACTAATTCGGCACGCCGTCGACGTAAATCACCCAGCTTTCAGAGAACTAACTCTGATGAAGGTGGTAGTCTGGACATGAGTGATAGTGAGGTCTCCTCTCAGTCAAAATCAACAAGGAACAGCCGTAGAACATCTCCAAAAAAGCGAAAGAGAGCCGCAACATCCGAAATTAAGCAGGTATTGAAGTTATTAAATTCACTTTACAGGTCGCTAAAATAATACTATATCACTGCAACACTAACCTTGATTAATTTGAACATTGCTGTAGAGCATCAATTGGAAATGTGATCCACAAAAGATACGCGCCTTTATGAAAGACCTAACTGCTGAACAGCTCAAATGGATAGAAGATTTGGGATTTGGATCACTCATCGAGATGATTGACTGCAAGTTACCAAGAAAGCTAACGATATGGCTTATGTCAAAAGTTCACTGTGACAGCAAGTCTCTAGTATTCAGAAACAGGAAGGTTTCTATACTAGAAGCTGTTGAAAATCTACTCCAGTTACCTGCCCTTGATAAAGAAGTTCCAATGCCAAGGCCTGGTAGGGTTCGCGACAAGCCATTCAGAGGTAAAACTGAATTCAAGGCTGCTACAGCTGGGAGAGGAGAATCACTGAACGAAGCTACAGCGAGGATGTTAACATACAAGCAGGAAGAAGACAAGGACAACTTTTGCATATGTTTCATGGAAGTCATTCTTTGCGTGCATTTAGCTCCAACAACAAAGTTACCAGATTAACGAAGTTACCTACTTGGAGCTTTGAAGGACTTGAGCGACATCCCTCGGATGAATTGGTGTCGTTTTCTGCTGAATACCGATCCAGGAATTCGTGAGTCAAGGCACAACAAAGTCCAGAACACGAATGTCGCGGATGCATTCATATTCTACATGTAAGATATAGTTGGAAAACATGGCACATACAATGCTTCCAAGACACATTCAAACTCCGTCTTTTACTAATATATTATCTATCTATGCTTTCTAATTCTTGCAGCTCATATATGTGGATCTACTAAAATCAAATGTAGTCAGAATACCACAAGGTTACCCAAGGATAAAATACATTGGCTCAGAAGTACTCAATCAAATAGATCCTACTGGGAAAAAGCAGACAAAGGACCATTGTCGGATGTTTGAAAACTTCCTGGTATAGAACTCATTTACAAATCCGTTTACCTCATTATGGTAAGCTAAATTATGAGCTGAATCTTTTTTCTTCAATTCCAGGATGATGAGAAGTTAGCAAGGTTCCCACTTGCAGAAGAACCTGTTGCGGATCTTAATGATGCCGAAAATCCGACACATTCCACACCAACAGTTAGAGTGCAATTAACTAATTCACCTTGCCAGGACAAAGAAACAGTTCCTAAACAACCAGTTAGATTGCAATTACCTTCAAGAAAGCGTCAGGCCGATAATTCGACAGACGAGGTTACTTCGCAAAGTTTTTTAAAAGTACTAAATTATCTTTCATTCACATCTTCATTACTTATTCTATGTCCAACTTGTAGACCTTGATCAAACGCATAAAGAATCTTGAAAAGCACTACAGAGCTGAGCGTCAGAAGTGGTCTACTTTCTTTGAACGCAAGCTTCAAAAAAAACATCAAGAACTTGAAGTGCAGAAAACCAAGGAAATCGCAGCATTGGTCCAGCAACAGATTGATAAGGCTCTGTTCCCGACGATTGATAATGCAGCTGCACCCAGTTCTCAACACAATGATGATGCTGTTTTGAACAAAGGATCTATAGTAACAGAAAGTCCATCGCACTCCAATGTAGATGACACTTTCCTGGTATCTGCCAAGTCAGCTGAATTTGTTCACCAAACTAGCAGTCATGTTGATGGTATCCCAGAAATGTCAGGCCGTACAACATCATCTCCAAGAGTCATGGATGCAACTGCTACTCATGAATCTGAACCGGCCTCCAATATGGTGTTCACTGAAGGTGGAAAAGATGAAAACTTCCTTCCTGCTTCATCATCAGTGGATGATATTACTCAGTACGACCTTTCTGTGCCCCGTCCATCTATTGGCCAAGATTTTACTCCAACACATCATCTTGTTCAGTCTGAACTTGTTCCTTCTAAAGATGAATTTGTTCAAACAATTTGCAATTCTGAAAATCTGCAGTCTGGAAAACATGCAAATTCTCCGGTATGTGTCAATTTTACGAGAATACACGAAGAGACTGCTCTGCAAATGTTGTACCGGCCTCAAACATATCTTCATTGACAAATGAGCCAAGTGCTTCTATAAGTACCAATAATGCGGGTCAACTAGTCCACCACAGCTTGTTCAAACTTTGAGAAACAAAGATGTCAAATGAATTTTCAAATGAAGATTCATCAGTGATGAAGATTGTTCGTTCCGAGGTACAACCTGACATTTCTTCTGTTGTACCTTCTAATAGTAATATCAATGAACCGGCTAATCAGGCAGTTAGTAATGCATGTGCTCTTGAACATGCAAATCGGGAATCATCAAGTATTGTTTTGCATGAAATACCTAGCCAACTCACTACGGCAGATATTGTTATTCCTGCAACCTCAACCCAACTTGCATCTCAAGAATTAGTTCATACTCCATCAGATATTCCTGCATCCGATGTTATTCAGAAGCCATTGGCTGAGCAATTGGAGAATCTCCAACTGACCAAAAGTTACATTCAATCAAAGAATGATAACGAAACTGCGCATACTGATGCCACTTCAAAAGAGGTTGAAATTATATCTTCCCCACCTTTATCCCTTGAGATAGCTGGTGATGTTTCAATTATGTCTGTGAGTCAGATGAGTAGGGAATATGATAATATGAAGGTGCCGGAAAATATTACTATTCATACAAAAGAACATTCTGGTGCATCTCCAGTTCCTGAGGAGGTGATTCATCCTCAGCCCATTGTTATTGGAAGTTTTGCTCAGCCACAGACCAGGACCTCCCTTTCGGCTGCTTTGGAGGAAGACGCTTCAAACTTACCGTCTGATATCCCAAAACCAAGCACCGAACCAGAAGCTATCACTTTGCTGGACAATTTGGTTGAGGCAGACCACAGCAACTCCAGCTTCAACCATTCAAACTTACCGGCTGCTCAGTCTAAACAAACCACCGAACCGTCACCTATCACTTTACAAAAAGATTAATCGTCACCAATGGAATGCCAAGAAATGGCTCAATCTGATAAAGAAGAACTTGACAAGTGTGTCGAAATGATTCTCTTTATGAGTTCGGACATGCCCACAATATGAATGAGAATCAAGAAACCGCAGCCCATGGAAATGAGAACAACTTAGCCCTAAGTGGTCATATCAAGGAAGTCTTGATGAAAACTTAGAACAATCTTTTGCATTAGCAGCAATGCAGACTCAGTGCAGTGCAGGAGACGTAGAATCATCATCTTCTCTTAGTACACAAGAAGTGTCTGGATCCCAAATTGATATAACTGGACAAAAGATACATGAATCCGCGGACCATCCCTCCGACAATTCAAGTGAAGCTGTAAGCTCTGAGCGCACTGAAGATGATGATATCTCTAAATTTAGGCAGCAAGTTTTAGATTCACATACTTCTCGTTTAACTCCAAGTAAGTTGATAGAACCAACTAATGCTCTCACATATAAAATGTTTTTTCAATATACTTGTCTTATTATAGAATTACACTTCTGACTCCAAAATATTTAACTCTCAGGACACAACTTGAGAGATGTAGAGATAGTTGACATTGCGGATGAACCTTCATCTCCTAAAACAATTGATTGTAAGCACATTCGTCAGCTTGATGACCCCTTATTAGATGGAGAAAGTTTTGCTTATGCTGGTAGCATCAATGAATCGATGAGGAGTAGAAAACGGCGTTATCAGAAGAAAGAAGAGATCGCTGAAGGTATTTCTGAGCTCATTAAGAAGAAGAAATATCCGCCCAAGATGTTGACAGACGTTTACAACACTCTTGTTGCCAGAAACAAGTTTAGAGGTTTGCGTTCAACACGTCAACGTGACGTGAATGATACCGGCGGTACAAAGATAAGGATAGGTCAAGCTTTTGTAACAGAAAGAGAGTTTGTAAAATGCCTAATGCCCAAAGGAAAGATGTGTCAAAACATGATGTGGTTAATTTCTGTTGCAATGATGCATGACTGGGGATCAAAGACCAAGGTTATTTTGGACCAGACAATTATAGTAAGTAATCTTTGTTCTTCTTAGATCATTTGCTTTCCATTTTTTATCTGACCAGTATCCACTTTCATTAGACTCAATTGTTGAAAAACCTACGAAACGTGGCCACGCATTACTATGCAAGAAGCTTAGTAAGTTGTCACTTCTAAATGTTGAGCGGTAATATTTTCATCATTTACATGATTTAGTCTTCAAAATTATAAAGAAGTTCAAGTTTCTAATAATCAATTGTGTCCTATTTGGTTGAAGCTATACATCCCGACACTATTTGACAACCATTGGATATTGGCTGTCATAAACTTCACACAAAATACAATTGAAATCTATGACTCTAACAGGAAGGTCCCAGAAGGTGAAGACCCACACAAGGTTCTCTTGGACAACATGGTATGTCATTTGTACTGTCTCTGTAATCATGTCTCTAATCCAATTTTCCAATATATGAAATTTGAGTGTCATTTTTTCCTTCAATTGTTGCACATTAATTATGTTAGCTAACGAATTCTCTTATAAACATTCCAGTGTAGCAATCTGCAACAAGCATTGGCTGCTGTTCTCAATAATAGTGCTTTCAATTTTCTCCATTTCCCAAGGAAGTATTGCTATGCTGGAAATCAAACAAACAAGTATAGATACTACAATTTTTTTATTTACATCTTCAGCATTTGCATGAAATAATCAAAATTAATATTATTACAGTGATGATTGCGGTTTCTGGGTTATTAAAGTCCTATTGTGTCACAATGGCAAAGAGCTGATCGGAAATTATAAGGTATACTTTTCGAACTAACAACTGTTTCACATATGCTGTATAACATCCATTTTTCCAATAGTAACTTGTGCTTCATTGCATACAGTGGGAAATGGATGTCTTCCGGAAGGAATTATGTTACATACTGGTTTATCACCGCTTCAATGATCTCAACCCAAGAAGACCTGAGATCCAGAACATAGCATCCTCCGTGAAGACAATAGTCGAATGATTCCTCAACGGCCTTGTTGCAACTTATTTCATATGAAGTAGTACTTTCTCAAAATGAAGAACTTTCATTCAGTCGAACCCACCTGATGTATGCTACTGGAAAACTTTGTATGGTTATTTCCTGCTTTTGGAACAAACTACTTATTGCGATGATGTAACCAGATGATAGCCGAACGTTTTGCTGTTATTAAGTTATTTCCTCAATAATATCTCTATCATTAGTATATTTGTTTTTACGGCTCTCATCAAATTATTCCCAAGACCATTTCTCGTTAACAATCGAATGAAATATTACTTTAATTCTTGTTCTTTGTGATTGTAATTTTTTTCGTGAACTTTGTATCACACTCACTTTTCGAAGTGAAATGATATATAACTTGTTCATTATGTAAACTACGTTTTGCTATGTCAAATGATATATGACATATTTTTGTTTGCATACATTCTTTCTATGTTACTCATTTCACTTCGAAGCAAACTTCACTTTTAATTAATTATATATTTTTAATATTACATTTCAATGACAACATATGCTTATTCAAACTCCAGTTTGATATATCATTGTATCGACAATATGAACAATATTTCATTTTATACATGTCAAATGTCCTATTCTATTTTCTAATTTGTTATTATAAATTTGAAATGTCATATTATTAAAATACCATATTTAGAAAGTAAAAGTTATTTATACAACACATCATATTCCATTTTTTCTCTAAATTGTTCGTTTTCATTTTATGAAAATCTAATTTAGATAATGGAAACATCTCCTATTTCATTCTATCCAAAATATGATACATATGCCATTCCATATATATCAAATGTGATATCAATAACATTATATTTAAAACTGTAATGTGATATGATTAACATGTCACATTATCAATATATGTGCTAATTGAAACTCCAATTTCCTATATCATTGTATCGACAATATGCACCATATTTCAGTTTATACATGTCAAAGTCCTATTCTTTTTTCTAATTTGTTATTATAAATTTGAAATGTCGTATTATTAAAATATCATATTCAAAAAGTTAGAAATTATTTATACAACACATCATATTCCATTTTATGTCAAAATTTTTCGTTTTCATATTATGAAAATCTAATTTAGATAATGAAAACATCTTCTATTTCATTCTATCCAAAATATGATACATATGCCATTTCATATATATCAAATGTGATATCAATTACAATATAGTTAAAATTGTAATGTGATATTATTAACATCTCAACATATCAATATATGTGCTAATTCAAACTACAATTTCATATTTCATTGTATCCACAATACCAAACAGATGTCATTTTATAGAATTGAATTGAAAATAGAATTGAAAATGTGATATTATTAAGATATCATATTAATAAAGTGAAATATTATTTTCACAACATATCTAAAAGTGCAATATAATATACATGAACTTACATATTTCAGCATTTCCCAACAATGAATGAGATATACTAATCCTTCTTTGTTTAAATCAAATGTTATTTCCATTACTAATACAAAATGTGACATATAATATATTTTAAATTCAATTTTCATTTATCTGTAATATGAATATCAGTGCTAATCCAAAGTCTAATTTCATATTTCATTGTATTTCATTCTTTCATCTAATTTGTTCAAATTTAAATTAATACATTGAAATATAATTTTTGCTTCTTGAAATATAAATATTCTGGCTTATATTAAAATAATGAAATGTTCTTTTGAAATTACAAACATTTTTGATATTGATATAAATGACCTTTCAAATTTTAGTATGTTTCAACAAGGAATGAAATATACCACTCCTTCTTTGTTTAAATCAAATGTTAGTTTCATTACTAATACAAACTATGACATGTAATATATTGTAAATTCAATTATCATTTATCTATATTATGAATATCAGTGCTAATCCTAACTCCAATTTCATATTTCATTGTATTCACAATATGAACCATATATGATTTTATGCATGTGAAATGTGCTATTATATTTTCTCATTTGTTATTATAAAATCGAAATGTGATGTTATTAAGATATCATATTAAGAAAGTAAAATGGTTTGTTACAACATATCATATTCCATTTTTTTGTCCAAAATTGTTCATTTTTGTATTATGAAAATTCTATTTTGATAATGACAACATCACCAATTTCATTATATCCAAATTAGCATCCATATGACATTTCATATATATATATATATATATAATATGATATCAATTACATTACATGGTTCCCAAGACCATTTCTGGTTAACAATCGAATGAAATATTACTTTAATTCATGTTCTTTGTGATTGTAATTTTTTGGGTCAACTTTTTTTCAAACTCAATTTTCGAAGTGAAATTATATATAACTTGTTCATTATGTAAACTACGTTACGCTATGTCAAATGATATATGACATATTTTTGTTTGCATACATTCTTTCTATGTTACTCATTTCAATTCGAAGCAAACTTCACTTATACTTAATTATATACTTTTAATATGACATTTCAATTCATTGCAAACAAATTAGCTGCGACAACAATAATCGATAACACTAACTTCTGCACATACATAAAGGAGTACTAATTACTTAATCATAACTAGATCTCCAATGACATTACATCTTGATAAACAGTGGGACGCTTTCAAAGCTATCCTAAAGCCAGATAAACTACCGTTACTGCTAATAATATAGTAAACAGACTAGAAGGAGATCCACCAATTGCTAAGCAAGTTGAGACCAAAATGATCGTTCCCCATATGAATATCCTCAACCTCCAGACTGAACCTTCAAGCTTTGTTATACAAACTCTGAACTCTGCATTCTGCTTATTTTTCTCATCAATATCTTGTTCAATCTTCATCCTCAGACAACAAATTAACTTATCTTGGTCAACAACCTTTCTGTTTGCATCCTCCAGCATCTCCTTAAGTGGAGCTCCACAATAATCCACCATATGCTCAACGTACTCCATCAATAGATCTCTCCAGATCCAAATGCTGCATCTTCCTGGCTGCTCATAATTTTTTGTGCCTATGGATATTAGTTTTGTGCTAGCATGAAAAACTTAGTAAGGAAGAACAATGAACTTACAGTGCTTCCACATGAAAGGTATTCTCGCTCTGGATTGCATGGAGTACGAGACATCATCTTCCTCGCCTCAACCTTGCATGCACATCTCAGCTCTGGTGGATCCAAGGTTGTACCATTCCTAACTGACCTGTACACCCTTCGAAGAGAGCTCGAGCTTGAAGATCCAGATGAATGACACCCTTTCAACATTTCTGCTCTCTAAAATATGAGTGTTCCTTCGGCTGTATTATATGGCACTGCGGTCATTGGATTCTCAAAACTGCTTCATTTGTACAGCTCTGTCATTAAATCACATGCGCTAGTGTCAGTTCCACGCTTCCCTGGTAGGTAAGGCTGCACCTGTTGTTTGATTTAACATATCAGAATATACATTTTTTACACAACACCACCCTACTACGGTCCAAATGTAAATAGTACTAGCCGTTTGGACAACACTAGTAGTTCAAATAATCAACGTAACCTACCTTTATTCAACTATTACCCATCAACTGGTAACTATTTTGGAAATCCTTCACTATTTCAAATTTTTATTTATCTAATATGATATGCAGAAAATATAATTCTTCATACATTCTACATATGCAGAAAAGTGAAATTTTATTTATATGTATATGCCATTTAATATATATCCTATTTCATTCTATACAATATAGGATACATATGCCATTTCATATATACATTTGAAATGTCCTATTCTATTTTCTCATTTGTTATTATAAAATCGAAATGTGATATTATTAAGATAAAAAAGTAGAAAGCTATTTTTTACAACATATCATATCCAATTTATTGTCAAAATTGTTTGTTTTGATATTAGGAAAATTGAATTTTAATAATGACAACATCTACTAATTCAAACTCAATTTTATAGAACCATATTTCATTTTATTCATTTCAAATGTCCTATTCTATTTTCTAATTTCTTATTATAAATTTGAAATGTGATATTATTAAAATATCATATTGAGATCGTACAAAGTTATTTATACAACACATGATATTCCTTTTTTGTCAAATTTGTTCGTTTTCATATTATGAAAATCTAATTTAGATAATGAAAACATCTCCTGTTTCATTATATCCTAAATACGATACATATGCCATTTCATATATATCAAATGTGATATCAATTACATTATATTTCATTCTTTCATCGAATTTTTTAAATTGAAATTAATATATTGAAATATAATATTTGCTTTTTGAAATATAAACATTCTCACTTATATTAAAAATGAAATGTTATTTTGAAATTACAAACATTTTTATATTAAGAAAGTAAAATGTTATTTTTTCAACATATCTGAAAGTAAAATATGATATACATGATCTTTCAAATTTCAGTATGTTTTAACATGGAATGAAATATACAACTTCTTCTTTGTTTAAATCAAATGTTATTTTTATTATTATATAATATGAATATCATTGCTAATCCAAAGTCCATTTTAATATAATGAAATATACAAACTATTACATATAATATATTTTAAATTCAATTTTCATTTATCTTTAATATGAATATCAGTTCTAATCCAAAGTCCAATTTCATATTTCATTGTAGTCACAATATGAACAATATATGATTTTATGCATGTGAAATGTGCTTTTATATTTTATCACTTGTTATTATAAAATTGAAATGTGATGTTATACATTATCTTACATATTTCACTATGTGCCAACAAGTAATGAAATATACTACTCCTTCTTTGTTTAAATGAAATGTTATTTCCATTACTAATACAAAATGTGACATAAAATATAATTAAAATTCAATTTTCATTTATCTGTAATATGAATATCTGTGCTAATCGAAAGTACAATTTCATATTTCAGTGTATTCACAATATGTAGCATACATTATTTTATGCATGTGAAATGTGCTATTATATGTTCTCATTTGTTCTTATAAAATTGAAATGTGATGTTATTAAGATATCATATTAATAAAGTGAAAATTTTTGTTACAACATATCATATTGCAATTTTTGTCAGAATTGTTCATTTTGGTATTATGAAAATTGAATTTTGATAATGACAACATCTCCTATTTCATTATATCCAAAATAGTTTCAATATGACATTTCATATATATTTAATAAGATATCAATTACACTACATGGTTTCATTACTAAGAAATTTTCAATTATTAACATCTCCTATTTGATTCTTTCATCGAATTGTTCAAATTTAAATTAATTTATTGATATTTATTATTTTCTACTTGCACTAATAATATTCCGTCATATCACAAAAGTATATTGTTCTTTTTACAACACATCACAACCTATTTTTCAAATAATTTTTCATTTTCATATTACGAAAATTGCAATGTCATAGTTTTAGCATCTCCTTTTTCCATTCTATCCAAAATATTATCCATATGCAATTTCATATATATTAAAGGTGATATCTTTTTTCCACATAATATTTCATTTTCATCTTTACAAAAATTGGAATGTCATACTGCAAAGCATCTTGTTTATTACATTACAATTTTTTTACTAACAACAAGAACAACTGATGTGTCATTGCATACATCTGTCATTTTCGTTTAAAAAAGTGAAATATGATATACATGACATTTCTTATTTTCCTATCTCCCAACAATGAATGAAATTTAATAATGCTTCTGTGTTTAGGTGAAATACAGATAAATACATTATTTTAATATCCAAATTGTTCACATATTATTACGTATTTCAATATGTTCCAAAAGGATATTTTATACTTGTGAAATATACTATTTGCTTATTACATTTTCTTAACATGAAATTGAAATGTGATATTATTAACATCTCATATTATAAATATCTGTTCTAATACAAACTCTTATTTCATATATCATTTTATACACAATATCAACCATATGTCAGTTTGTACCAGTGAAATATCATATTCTATTCTCTCATTTGTTATTATAAAATTGAAATGTGATATTACTAAGATATCATATTAAGACAGTGAAATGTTATTTTTACAAAATATCTAAAACTGCAATATGATATACATGACATTAAATATTTCATTTTTGCAAACAAGTAATGAAATATACTGATACTTCTTTGTTTAAATCAAATGTTATTTTCAATACTAATACAAAATGTGGCATGTAATATATTGTAAATTCAATTTTCAGTTATCTATAATACGAATATCTGTGCTAAATTCAAACTCCAATTTCCTATTTCATTGTATCCACAATATGAACCATATATCATTTTACGCATGTGAAATGTCCTATTCTATTTTCTCATTTGTTATTATAAAATTGAAATGTGATATTATTAAGTTATCCACAATATTATTTTTTACAACATATCATATTCCAATGTTTCTCAAAATTCGTAATTTTGATAACGACATTTCATATATATGTAATATGATATCAATTACATTACATGGTTTCAATACTAACAAGTGTTCAATTGAAATGTTATATTACTAACATATCATATTAAGAAAGTGAAATGTTATTTTTACAGAATTGTTCATTTTGATATTATGAAAACTGAATTTTGATAATGACAACATCTCCTATTTCATTATATCCAAAGTAGGATCCATATGACATTTCATATACATTTAATATGATATCAATTACTAACCTGTTACATATGTCAGTACTTGCAAACAAGGAATGAAATATACTACTTCATTTTATGTTTATATAAAATGTTATTTTCATTAGCACATAAAATGTGTCATGTAATATATTTTAGATTCAATTTTCTGTTATCTGTAATATGAATATCTATGCTAATTGAAATTCCAATTACATATTTAATTGCATCCACAATATGAACCATATATCATTTTATACATGTGAAATGTCCTATTCTTTTTCTCATTTGGTATTACAAAATCGAGATGTGATATTATTAAGATATCATGGTAAGAAATTAGAATGCTATTTTTACAACATATCATATTCCATTTTTGTATAAATTGTTCGTTTTGATATTAAATGTGATACATATGGCATTTTACAACTACTATTTCATTCTATACAAAATAGGATACATATGACATTTCATATATATCAAAAGTGATATTATTAACATCTCATATTATCAATATATGTGCTAATTCAAAATCAAATTTCATATATCATTGTATCGACAATATGAACCATATATCATTTTCTAATTTGTTATTATAAATTTGAAATGTCATATTATTAAAATATCATATTTAGAAAGTAAAAGTTATTTATACAACACATCATATTCCAATTTTTGTCAAAACTGTTCGTTTTCATATTATGAAAATCTAATTTAGATAATGAGAATATCTCGTATTTCATTCTATCCAAAATAGGATATATATGCCATTTCATATATATCAAATGTGATATCAATTACATTATATTTAAAATTGTAATGTCATATTATAAACATCTCATATTATATGTGATATTATAAACTACTTCTTTGTTTAAATCAAATGTTATTTTCATTACTAGTACAAACTATGACATATAATATATTGTAAATTCCATCTTTATTTATCTATATTATGAATAACAATGCTAATCCAAAGTCGAATTTCATATTTCATTGTATTCACAATATGAACCATATATCATTTTAGGCATGTGAAATGTGCTATTATATTTTCTCAATTGTTATTATAAAATTGAAATGTGATGTTATTAACATATCATCTTAAGAAAGTAAAATGGTATTTTCTCATTTAATATTATAAAAATTGAAATGCGATATTATTAAGATATCACATTAAGAAAGTCAAATGTTAGTTTCACAACATATCTAAAAGTGCAATATGATATACATGAACTTACATATTTCAGCATTTCCCAACAAGGAATGTAATGTACTAATCCTTATTTGTTTAAATCAAATGTTATTTCCATTACTAATACAAAATTTGACATATAATATATTTTAAATTCAATTTTCATTTATCTGTAATATGAATATCAGTGCTAATCCAAAGTCCAATTTCATATTTCATGGTATTTACAATGTGAACCATATATCATTTTAGCCATGTGAAATGTGGTATTATATTTTATAATGACAACATCTCCAATTTCATTATATCAAAAATAGCATCCATATGACATTTCATATATATGTAATATGATATCAATTACATTACATGGTTTCATTACTAACAAATGTTCAATTGAAATGTGATATTACTAAGTTATAATATGAAGAAAGTGAAATGTTATTTTCACAATATATCATATTCCATATTTATACAACACATCATATTCCATTTTTGTCAAAATTGTTCGTTTTCATATTATGAAAATCTAATTTAGATAATGAAAACATCTCCTATTTCATTCTATCCAAAATGTGATATCAATTACGTTATATTTAAAATTGTAACGTCATATTATTAACATCTCATATTATCAATATATGTGCTAATTGAAACTCCAATTTCATATTTCATTGTATCCACAATACGAACCAGGTGTCATTTTATACAATTGAAATGTCCTAATCTATTTTCTCATTTAATATTATAAAAATTGAAATGTGATATTATTAAGATATCACATTAAGAAAGTCAAATGTTTTTTCTCACAACATATCTACAAGTGCAATATGGTATACATGAACTTACATATTTCAGCATTTCCCAAGAAGGAATGAAATATACTAATCCTTCTTTTAGCATCTCCTTTTTCCATTCTATCCAAAATATGACATTGCAATTTTCACAAAAGTATATTGTTCTTTTTACAACACATCATAACCTATTTTTCACATAATATTTCATTTTCATATTACGAAAATTGCAATGTCATACTTTTAGCATCTCCTTTTTCCATTATATCCAAAATATGATCCATATGCAATTTCATATATATTGAAGGTGATAAATTTTTTCCACATAATTTTTTATTTTCATATTTACGAAAATTTGAATGTCATACTGCAAAGCACCCTATTAATTACATTACAATTTATTTATACTAACAACAAGAACATATGATGTGTCATTGCATACATCTCTCATTTAAAAAAAAAGTGAAATATGATATACATGACATTACTTATTTTCCTATCTACCAACAAGGAATGAAATTTAATAAAGGTTCTGTGTTTAAATGAATTACTGAGAAATACATTATTTAAATATCCAAATTGTTCACATAATATTAGCTATTTCAATATCTTCCAACAATGATATTTTATACTTGTGAAATATACTTTTGATTATTACATTTTCTTAACATGAAATTGAAATGTGATATTATTATCATCTCATATTATCAATATCTGTTCTAATTGAAACTCCAATTTCATATATCCATTTTTCCACAATATCAACCATATGTCATTTTGTACATGTGAAATGACATATTCTATTTTCTAATTTGTTATTATAAAATTGAAATTTGATATTGAGAGAGTGAAATATAATTTTACAACATATCTACAAGTGCAATATGATATACATGACCTTAAATATTTCAGTATTTCCCAACAAGTAATGAAATATACTAATACTTCTTTGTTTAAATCAAATGTTTTTTCAATACTAATACAATATGTGACATCTAATATATTGTAAATTCAATTTTCAGTTATCTGTAATACTAATATCTTTGGTAATTTCATTTTTCATTGTATCCCCAATATGAACGATATATCATTTTATGCATGTGAAATGTCCTATTCTATTTTCTCATTTTTATTATAAAATTGAAATGTGATATTATTAAGTTATCATATTAAGAAATTAAATGTTTTTTACAACATATCATATTCCATTGTTTGTCAAAATCGTTCATTTTGATATTATGAAAAGTGAATTTTATAATGACAACATCTACTATTTCATTATATCCAAAGTAGGATCCATATTACATTTCATATATATGTAATATGATATCAATTAATAACATGATACATATTTCAGTACGTGCCAAGAAGGAATGAAATATACTACTGCTTCTTTGTTTATATCAAATGTTATTTTCATTACTAATACTAAATTTGACATGAAATATATTTTAAAATAAATTTTCAATTATCTGTAATATGAATATCTCTGGTAATTCAAATTGCAATTGCATATTCAATTGCATCCACAATATGAACCATATATCATTTTATACAATTGAAAATGTCATATTCTATTTTCTCATTTGTTATTATAAAATGGAAATGTGATATTATTAAGATATCATGTTAAGTAAGTAGAATGCTATTTTTACAAAATATCAGATTCCATTCTATCCAAATTAGAATCCAAAATGGAAATGGAAATTTTTTGTTTTGATATTATGAAATTTCAATTTTGATAATGACAACTTCTCCTATTTCATTCTTTCAAAAGTAGGATCCATATGTCATTTAATATATATGAAATATGATATCAATTAAATTACATATGTTCATTCCTAACAATTACGACATACCATCTGAGATTTTATAAATCTGAAATGTACTATTTTATTATTACATCCCGTAGTATATAATTTAAAAGTTGAATTATTAACATCTCATTATATCTAACTTTTATTTTAGTCGACTGCAAGGTATTTCAATTATATGAAAAATGATATATTTTTTACCACATTGAAGTTATGAAACAAACTAAGATCATTAGTACATAATTAGCTAAAAACAAATGTATGCACATATATTCGATCATAGAACAAATTTTCTCATTACATGATCAAATGAAACGAAACATTCCTACTGCATCCGGAAAATAACTAAAATAAAATTACATAGATAACCAACACATTGATAGATAGTATGAAATAAGCCAGATTGCATCACATGCAACTAGTTCGAAGTCCGAGCTCCAATTGTTCCAATTATCTCCGCCTCCAACTCATCTTCATCAAGTCGATTGTACTCAAACACAGTCTCCGCAAACTTCTGAAGCACATCTTCCCAAACAAAAACTTCACAACCAAGGTGCTAAAATGTAGAATTTTTTTTTAGAACATCTCGCAATCTCGCAAATAATATATACGGTTATGAAATTAATATAAATCAACTTACCCGTTTCCACCATAGCTTTTCGTTCAAGCCGTCACTATTTTCAACCCATCCGTTCCCGCACCTGTAGAACATTCGACCATTGTGTAGTCCACCTAAACACTTCCTTGCAGCTGCAGCTCTACCGCAGCCGCACAAGAACTCTGGGTGAATGAGTTTCTTCTGCGGCAGCTGGACGTCTATTGTTACTATGACAACCATTTCGAAATGCTAGTTCTGTTGCACTACTTATGAGATAGGACAATGTGTGTTCAAATGTGATGCACACACCATATATATAGCAGCTGCAGACCTAACTAGTAACTGGCATTTCCATGATGCTAGTAAAAAAATTGTTATGCCTGTCTCACTACTGCCCATACCGTCACCGTACCGGTCAAAGACGTGTAACACCAGGAACCGAATAACTTTTTGTACATATGCCAGAAGAATCATTTTATGACCTGTCTATGTCCCTGCATGCACAGCCAAATAAATGCAATTCTGAACAGAGTGGTAGAGTCATGATGTGACTATTCAGAAAATGTACTTTCTACGATTGGTATAGACAATGGAAAACAATGTATAGGGATAGCATTTCATATTTCATTATACTGAAATTTCTTAAACAACTTGCTTGATTAACTATGAAATTTAAATTACATGAATTGTACTTTTAAATATTAATTTGTCATTTTTCTAACTATATTACTTACGTGCATTCTATGTTTCTTTTACAATATAATTACAACTTTCATGAAGCAATTAAATTTTATGAATCAGTGATGAAGTTTGAGAAGTTATGATCTACATTGGATGTCAATGAAAAATGAAATGATCATTACATATATATTCCAAATTACACAGGGCTTAATGACATATATTGAAATTTTCAAAATAGTACTTTATTATTATTACCTAGAACACTATTTTTTGTTGCTTCAACTTATAACTACAACATTATTTCAGTTAACTTTTATGTTGAAAAATAAAAAATAAGGTTTTAAACAATAAATAAACTTTCGTTGTAACATAGTACAACCATCTGGCATGTCATTGTCTGATATTTTAGCTACTTGTATGCTCATTACACAAGAAGTTGAATTTTGAGAGCACGCTTGTACTCATTCAATAGAAAAAGTTGGCAGCATAGTACTTGTAAGAGAATCTTATGACTGTACATGTAGGCAGCTCTAACACGTTACTGTCTTACATTTTCTCTGGAAAGCCATCTCTCCATATAGTATTGTCACATCAATAGATGTGCTTTGATCCATTACCAGCCAACGCCTGCGGATCGCCTTTCATTTTTTCACAAAAAACAATTACAAACATTGGTACATTCACTTATCCTATTGCATACACTATATCACTCTATATAAGCACCAGATTTCACAGCTGCCATGACAACAACATTCCATTCACTCATTCCACTAGAAACTGATCCAAATGCCACCGCGCAAGCAGAAGAACAAGGTTAATCCAACCAAGAGGAAGGATGCGGCAAAGTTACCTTGGTTCCTAACGGCTTCTGGGAAATCTATTGACGCTCAAGTTGAAGCTGCTACAAGTGGTGCTCCTACACCAGCAAATACCAGCGACTCGTCTTCAACATTTGATGATGCAAGTGAGTGCTGCCATCTATCCCCTGAAGTCATCCGATTCTTGACCCAAGACATGGTATCTGAACACATCAAGGGTGAAGCAAAAATGTATGGGAGGATAAATAATAACAATGAAAGTGTTTCATATCAAGCTGATCCTTATGTGTCCTGCCTAAGGAATATGAATGAAAGTGTTTCACATACTGATAATGAGAGATCGAATGTCGAAGCCAAAGGAGACAACGCACACGAGGACTATAAACCGTCTTCTTCGTCGAAAAAATCTAATAGCAGTATAATCTTATCTTCAGATGAGGAAGATATTGATGCTTAGCTTACTATTTTTCTATGTTTTCCATCTTGTATCTTAAATTATTAGTTCCTACTTTTATCTTGTATCTTAGATGAGGAAGAGACCTTTAATGTACTAGCTAACTAATATATGTAATGATATTTTTATCAATGTATCTCTTATGTTCGTGAATTGCATTTATTTGCGATATTATAAATATTGTGCCAAAAATTATGATTGTATTATAACATGAATATATTTATCAAAATGTGCATGATTATAGCAATTATTTACACCAAATATGGGAATATATTGATCAAAACGTACTTCATTAGGTAAACAACAAGGATGAAGAGAACAATTCATTGGCGTTTGCGAGTATCACAAACGCATATTGTGACAACGATATATGATGTTACTTCATGAGCAAATAACATTTTTCACATGTCTAGTAATATAATAAATTTCCTAACAATCCAGAATTCTTACAAAAATATTTCAGTTTGAAAAACATAGGACTCCATATATTGAAGTAACGTAGCAGGTATTTCCTTGTTTTCCATATATCTTCTTGTATACATTATTAAGTGAAGAGTGTCATATTACAGAAAAGTGAAACACATATACTCATGAGTAAAATATTTCAAAAATTATTTCTTATTATAATCCATGTATAAAAAAACATCAATGAAATATCATTTTTACATGATAGTACATGGCTTGTAGTTTATTTCTTATTTCCTATTAACAAAATGTGTTTTATTCTTTATTGCATATTTCTCTTACCGGGACAGATATGATGATTACGGTAAGTATTACATATGTCAGTTTGCTGACATATATTCTAATAATTACACATTTCATATGTTTCCTACAATGTCAATATTACAATGCAGAAAGTTTCAAATTTATCATTGCAACGTAATAATATGAAACTAAATTAATATTAACCTAATAGTAAATCCATATTTATTATATTAAATAACATATGTCTTAGCTGTTGACATAGTTAGCATCACTAATTCGTTAAAAATGAACATAGCACTATGTTTTCAACTATGTTTCGAATATTTTGTACTCATTTTCATGCGTGATGTTTCACATACGTTGATACACAATTTCTATGTTTATTAGGTTGTCTGTAACAAAATTATATTTCAATACATAAGGAATTTACCTTCCAATTCATAGGTTAATGAAATACCATTTCTATATTATACAATATGTTATTTTTAAATTTCAAATTTCATAAATTTAACATAGACATCGAATTATAATAATTACATTCTATTAATATATCGTAAGTTGGCAATACGATATTTATGAATATATTTAGTGACCTTTAATATTAGCACATACAAGAACAGTATTAACCATGTACAACATGCATGGAAATCTCAACAACATAATAGCTAACTTCAATTTATAATATTATAGATTGAAAGCAAGTTCGAAACATTCAAATATATTACAATAATGCTACTATTATACTGGTAGCAATAACATCCGGTAATAACAAAATACGTGATAGTAAAGGTTGATTTGCCAAAACGGTACGACAAAACAACTACTTCTTAAACTTGTCCATTCTTCGTCTTCATTCCCCAAAATACTAACACTTTCTCCTTCTTAGTTCACATACCCAGATAAGCCTACATTTAGAATTCAAATGTCAGTGTTACATAACTAGTACAACTAAATATCATTGTTCAATTACTAAAGAAAATCATACCAGGGATATGTAAAGTTGCATATGGGTACACTGACATAGTAACTTCCGGCCCAAACAGCATTGTACCACCTTCATTGCAAATGTCCACTTCATAGACACCATCTGATGTTCTAACAATCATCTTTTCTCCATCTTCAAAAATATGCATTATAATTGCTTTAGGCTTCCAACACAGATGAGTTGTTCTTGGGAAGGAAATGATTCGTTGTAGTTGAATCACTTTATGAGTAATCCAGCAAATTGTATCATCTAATTAAGCTTCCATCCTCCATATTCTCATCTCATAATTAATAACAGCAGCAACACCAAGTTCATCATTTCTAATCTTCATTACATGAACATTCCTCCTAAGAATTGTATCAACTTCACGAGGTTGTTCTATGTAGCTCATGCTGCTATCAATCATATTGAAACTAAACAGGTGGTTTACACTCAGTACCCAATACATGACATTTCCCACAATGGTTCCAGGACGGAATTCTACATATGACAAATATGGATGAACACACACACACATTGCCACTCATTAGTAGCAGAATAAAAGGTGTACACCTTGGTTGGATTTCTTCTGTGCTAATCCAAATGATTTTGATAGGACAGTTATTGCACCCACCATTGTGATCATGATTGGCAGCACACAATATACTAGCTCGGCTATTCATTTCATTCTCTGGTTCTTGTGTCAATGTTGTTTCTCCATTCAGAGGATCCCAGACAGCTAGAATCCTACCTTGTGTGCACAACAATAGTACCTTCCCATGACGAACATCAACTATTCTCAGATTATTTAAAAAAGGATCTTCAGTTTCACTTTGCAAATGTTCCTCAAACACTTGAGCTCTAATCTTATCAGGATGTTGACCAACAGCAAGGAATCTAAAAATTCCATCTATTCTTGTGAAAACTCCTAGGAAAGGAGGACTCTTCTGATTATCAATCAACAATCTCCTAAACGAATTTGTTACAATCAGCCTCTTCCACTTTTTGCACACGCTTATAGCTCTAGCAAGACTATTTGGGTGTGCTGGCAATCGTGCTAAAATAATTTGTTTAATCTCATCAGGTAGTACTGACAGGTCACCTGTTTCCTCATCGTTTAGATCTTCCATCCTGAAACAATTTACTTATTTCAAATCAAACTCAATCATTGTGAGATGTTGAAAGAATGAACCCTATAGAACAAAAAATTAATTTACGTACAACATCAATCCGAGTATCAGACTAGGACCAAACCCATGTCAATACATAATTTTAGTACCAAAAAATTTCTAAACAATATAAACAAGGTAAAAGATTAGTAGTCAAGCTGATGTTCAAGTAACAGTTCTAGAAAAAGAATCAAGTTTAAGTAGTACATAAATAGTAGGTTGTCTGTATGATTTGGAAAAAACTGATAGTCACAAAAGTAAGCAAAGTGATAACCAGAAGATAGATCTATCATTTCTAAAGATGTCATTAGTTGGACAAGGTAACATACCGTCGATTCAGATAAAAAGAGAGCTTTCTGGACGAGCTTCTGACTACTAATGATCCAGCCCAGAGATCCTTCTTCAAAGTTCTTGCATTATCTTGACTGCTCCTCTTCTCCCTCCGCCGTGTAGTCTCTGCTAATGTTTTCTTGTAGCTATGTGGTTGAACAATGAATAGACAGCGAGAGGTAGATGACACACTATAGCAAAGGTCCCTGTGCACCACTCCACGTACATAGATATATGACCGAATAAAATATATTTTTACTATGGCTGGGCTGATGTGACATGGCTGCTGGCAGTCAGGTCCAAACATCAGCCCTTGGAGTTAACATTTATTATACATCCACCGGCAATTTTTGATGCCGGATTAAAAACTGTAACAGATTACACTTCTTCCATTTTCATGTTTCAATCCTTCAAATATAATATTTCAGTCATATCAATGATTTTGCTGAAATAAGAATCTCATTTATCTAATTTCAATATCAATTTTTATCAAATTCCAGTAATTTCACTTGTTTCATCCTATTTATATAATTTTACTTCAATAATTGGTTTCATCTTATTTATATAATTTCACTCAGTTCCAAAAACTATTAACTAGTTTCATAATTTAAATTACTTATTCTTTGTTGTTTCAGTAACACATTTCACTCATTTCCAAAAATATTAACTAGTTTCATAATTGAATTTCTTATTCCAGTTGTTTGGTAACAAATATCACAAAGTTTCAATGAGTGAATTATGTTATTTTTTAGACGAGTGTCATTAATTGAATTCACTTATAAAACTTATTTCACTCAACTAATAATCAAGTTTAATTAGTTTCAGTAACATTCTTGATACTTTAGGTTTCACTAGTTTGATTAACATTCTTCAAACTAGTTTCATTAATTCACTTCAATTTATTAAACGTATTTCACTAAACTAAGAATCAAGTTTCATTGCTTCTTATGTTTTGTAGAGTTTAGTTGACGCATTTTAGGTTTCACTAGTTTGATTAACAGTAATAAGAACTTCTTACCATTGTCTGCTAGAGTTAACTATTAGAGTGAAGGTGCATTAAATGATAGAGCGGATGCAGGTGAACTCAACGTCGATGGTGAAATCAACGATGAAACTGATTCACGCATAGACTATCACGCGCCACTGGGAAACTTTTGCCACCTTTGTTTTTATTCAGACACGGCCCTCATGTTAGCGTTGTCTGCTAAAGTTGCTATAATAAGTGTAATTCACAGTTCGCATCACAACAACATTGTAGTGGTTAATTGTAGCAAGAGGAAGGATGTACACAAGATCAGTTTGTTAATATTTTTTTTGTACTATTATTGATATGTTTATCATCTCATGTATAATAATTAAATAATACAATTGTTTCCTATACGATTAACATTTCAATAAGAATTTAATTATTGCAAACAATTTATACAACTTATTAAACGTATGATACAGAGTTGCAATGAACAAAATAATTGGCAGCTCAAAATCATGCTTCTGATATCATACTTACTTATAAGATTATTGAAATATAGTGAAACTAACGATAACAACAATTTTTGAAATATGAAATCACTAACTTATCAGATTTCAACCTAGTACATTTGATGCTCATCTGGCACACAATGCATTCAATAATTGATGCTACAGTTCTAAGCCAAACTAGTTTCATTAATTGACTTCAATTTATTAAACTTATTTCACTAAACTAAGAATCAAGTTTCATTGCTTCTTATGTTTTGTAGAGTTGAGTTGACGCACTTTAGGTTTCACTAGTTTGATTAACAGTAATAAGAATTGAAATGTGACATTAATAAGATATAATATGAAGAAAGTGAAATGTTATTTTTACTACTTATCATATTCCATTGTTTGTCAAAATTGTTAATTTTGATATTATGAAAAGTGAATTTTGACAACGACAACATCTCCTATTTCATTATATCCAAAGTAGGATCCATATGAAATTTCATATATATTTAATATGATATCAATTACTAACATGTTACATGTTTCAAGACGTGCAAACAAGGAATGAAATATACTACTCCTTTTTGTTTATATAAAATGTTATTTTCATTACCAATACAAAATGTGGCATCTAATATAGTTTAAATTCAATTATCAGTTATCTATAATATGAATATCTATGCTAATTCAAATTACAATTTCATATTTCATTGCATCCACAATATGAACCATATATCATTTTATACATGTGAAATGTCCTATTCTATTTTCTCATTTGTTATTATAAAATCGAGATGTGATATTATTAAGATATCATATTAAGAAAGTAGAAAGCTATTTTAAAACATATCATATTCCCTTTTGGGCCAAAATTCTTCGTTTTGATATTATGAAAATTGAATTTTGATAATCACAACATCTGCTAATTCAAACTCCAATTTCATATATCATTGTATCAACAATATGAACCATATTTCAATTTATAGATGTCAAAATTCGTATTCTATTTTCTAATTTGTCATTATAAATTTGAAATGTCCTATTATTAAAATATCATATTGAGAAAGTAAAAAGTTATTTATAAAACACATCATATTCCATTTTTTGTCAAAAATTTTCATGCGTGATGTTTCACATACGTTTGTATATATGCATGGCATCGTAATGGCACTGATACTCTGCGTTACCGCCAACCACGTCGGACGGCCATAAGAATGCAACTTGCCGGGATTGTACTCCTTTTGCTATTGGCCAGATTTGGGCGTGCTTCTACTTGGTCATTAACCAAGAATATTGATGCGTTAAAAGATAAATGGTATGTGGTTTTGTTAATTGTGAAAGCGACGTTGCGTTAAATTAGATAGGGAATTTCCAGCACAAGAACTTCTTAACATTGTCTGCTAGAGTTAACTATTAGAGTGAAGGTGCATTAAATGAGAGAGCGGATGCAGGTGAACTCAACGTCGATGGTGAAACCAACGATGAAACTGATTCACGCATAGACTATCACGCGCCACTGGGAAACTTTTGCCAGCCTTGTTTTTATTCAGACACGGCCCTCATGTTAGCGTTGTCTGCTAAAGTTGCTCTAATAAGTGTAATTCACAGTTCGCATCACAACAACATTGTAGTGGTTAATTGTAGCAAGAGGAAGGATGTACACAAGATTAGTTTGTTAATATTTTTTTTGTACTATTATTGATATTTTTATCATCTCATGTATAATAATTAAATAATACAATTGTTTCCTATACGATTAACATTTCAATAAGAATTTAATTATTGCAAACAATTTATACAACTTATTAAACGTATGATACAGAGTTGCAATGGACAAAATAATTGGCAGCTCAAAATCATGCTACTGATATCATACTTACTTATAAGATTATTGAAATACAGTGAAACTAACGATAACAACAATTTTTGAAATAAGAAATCACTAACTTATCAGATTTCAACCTAGTATATTTGATGCTCATCTGGCACACAATGCATTCAATAAGTGATGCTACAGTTCTAAGCCAACCTACCAACTATTTACTCATTTATTGCAAACCAACCTTTTGCTAGTCGCTGGCTCCCTATATTATACATAACACACATTCAACCTACTGACCAGCACAAGCACGCACTCAATCTCCAAGCACTTCTCCTCCTTCGAAACACATCTTGAGATCTCAAGAATGAATCTAGCTATGGAGAACCAGGTGAGTTCTTATTTTTTCCAAAAATACTTATTAAGATTTGTTTTCTGTAACTGCATGCTGTAAATTTGTTACTGCCATTTTCTTTCTAGGGTGTCGGTTTAGTTGTATATGAAGATGTTCTCTACATAAACAAACCATGTGATAGCTGGAACAGGATTGACAACCAAACTCCCGACGATGCATCCATGGATACTGATCCTGCCTTGAGGTTGCATGGGGTATCGAGCATGGCGGTAGGCGTTTCCTCGGCTGTCCTGTAGATGTAAGGAGTACAAAGTCATCCATTTATTACATGTGTAATTCTTTTATTTGTACTTACTTTTCCAAAAATGAAATTATATTTAGGGAGATGAATGTGCATGGACATGTTGGGTTGATCCTGAAAATGCATCTCCAATGAAGAACTACCTGGCGAGCCTTCATCTTGACATGGAAAATACAATGGTCAAAATAGAAGATGGCAATGAAGAGAAAAGTAACCGCGAGAACAATTTCCTCATAGAGAATAAGCTGCTAAAGGATCGACTCCTGTCTATTAGTGCAGAATCAAAGAAGAAAGACTACGTAATACTGTTGTTGATTTCATTTCTTTTCATAGTCATTAGTGTTTACTATCAGTGATCTTCTTTTCTAACTCATTGTACTTGTACTCATCACATGATTTCATCCTTCTATGTACTCGTTTCAGTATAATTACATTCTAGTATTTCAGATAATGAAAGAACTAATTATATTTCATTCTGGTACTAATGTAAATTAGCTTTTTTAAATTATATAAGTTGTAAATTAAGGTGCTTCCCTATCTATTGTATTTTTAAAAAATTAGTTAAAAAGTTAAGTAACTTCATGTATAGTTCATGTAAGGTTTGTGTAATTAATTTTCACACCTTATGTAAGTGAAACGTGAAAAATTGATTACGTATCTAAATTTTAGGTATTAAAATTATATATCAACTAGTAAAAGAGCTGAGGGTGAAATACATAATACAATTGAGTAGTGTGTTTTATTATGTTAGTGTTTTTTAATTTCGATGAAATGACATACAACTCAGCCATTTCATTGAACTGAAATATGTAATACATAGATTCTTAAATAAGAACAAACTTCAATTTTTATCATTAAATAAGAACTAACATATATTGCCCACAACCTTTTAAATCTAATTAATACAGGATAGAGAATATCTTGCAATTTGAACCCAAAAGAAAATGCCAACTATGTTGACACCCAAAATGAAATATGAAACACATCTACCATCTGCAATTCCCATGTTTCTAAGTTACTCATCTATTCTTCTCCTCTTCATGGATCTTCCATCTGCACCAATCCTACGGAGCTGGAAGTATGTAATTGGCTCTTCATGTGAACGATGAAGTCTTTCAACTTCAACATCAGAGGCAGCGTCGCCTTCATCTAGCTCTGCTTCAAAATGTATATACTGACCAACAATGTTTTCTCCAACATGCTCCAGCAAATGGTTTTCTTCAACTACTACCAAAGGATGCTGCATAGAAATAACATATTAATCATCAACGAATGCAAGTTTAATGTACTAAAGTGTGCTTACTTCTATTTGTTCCACATGGTTGTCCTTCAAGATTTTTGTATGCACAGAACGCATGCTAGAGTCAGCATCATCTTCACATGAACTCCCATCGGATATTTTCTACCAAACAGAAGTGAAAGAGAAATTGAAATAAAAATCCAGAAGAAGATATCGAAAAGAATACCGAATGAAATTGAAATCCGAAACTTCAAATGTCAGTGAACTGAAAATAACAACCAACATCTTATACTAATTACCTTGGAGAAGCTAAGATTTTCATCCATGGGTTTTTCTTCCATAGGATTGCTTCTATTGGTGAAGGCTGAGAGTGCCAGAGCATTCTTCTCTTCCTGGCTCATTGTGGACTAATATTTGCATAGGTACGGTGAAATGGACAAGTCTCGGGCTGGCTTTTATACTACTACTTCTAGAGGTAAGTTTCCCACCAAAATGTACCTCCCAAATTTGAAACCAGACAATGGAAATATCCAGGACAACTGTTTTTTCATTTCAATCCTACTTGTTTTTTAACATATAACACCTCCACACAGTAAGAAGTATCAGTGCTGGGTCTCTTGTTTCGGTGACATGTAATTTTTAGTGTCATATAATACTGCCTAAAGGAATTTACATATGAATGCTAACTAGGTGGCCAATGTGTAAAATTTACATGTCAGCTGCCAAATAGTACTAACCATTAATACAGTCTAGTGTGTTGTCATATCCATGTCCAATCTATCTCTTAGACCGAGGCAATGACTTCTGTCACAGCATGCGTGGTACTAGGCAACCCATCTCTCCCACTATCTCTACCCATAACTCAAGCGCACAGCCATAGAAGCACTATGTAACTCAGAACTCTCACTCAATCGCCATTGCTCTATTCTTCTTCTACCTCTGGACTGCATCAGCTCAAGATTGATACTTCTCTTCCAATCTCAACCCGAAGATCTCTGCGCTTATGATGGCAACTAGAGTTGTAGTGATCTAAAGAAACACAAGATTCTTTAACAAGAAGAGGTTAGTACGGAGTCAGTCTTAGTAAGTTCAATCTCTTTATTTTTGTTTCTGTTGAAGAAACATATTTATCCTCCGTTCGACCAGCACTTACCATTTTCTTATTTTTATTTGGGCAATCAAATCCTTACTAAAGAGATATATGGAACCTATCTTAGTGCATGGAACCTATCTTACATATGTGTTTATTTGCACAATCAAATCCGATTATTTTAATGCATGGAACCTATCTTAGTTTTTGTTCTGCATTGAAACATGTTAAGTTACTGATATATTATTTCAGTTCCTGTTAAACATGTATATCACTTTTCAATTGCTAGTACAAACTTATTTAGTGATATAAAATTTCACTTCCTACCACAATATTGTTTCACTAATTGCAGATGTAAGTGTAATATTATTGGCATGCTTCCTAGAAAACAATTGTCGTTTTAGGAAGACAGTAATAAACATTTATATCCTAAAGATATATCGTATAACATATTTAATGATATGTACATATATTTTTCTAAGTAACTAGAAAATAGATTTAGTTCTTAAATTCCACAACTATGCTAAATAATATAATTTTCTACATATATGAATTTGATTTAACACATAAATAATGAAACATTTTACTTGATTTTACTTGACCATTGTAAAATAAATTTTGTTATTAGAAATTTTATACATTTCAGATTTCAGTAAACATTTTTTTAAATAAATGAATGAAACAAATATCATTTATAGTGAAAGAAATCTAATTTGTTATCTACTGTAATTTGCTAGGATTTGCTACAACATGTCAGGACATGATCATAGTTCAGAGAGGAAGTCCAATGATTCTAAAAATTCAGACGCTTCTGACTGTGATGCGGCAACTCCTAGAAGTTCTTGCAAAAAGGTTGCAGCAGTGATAAGTAAGTTTGACAATTTTAAAAGGAAGCTTGTGAAATATATGGATTTTGGAGGACTGTTGGACCTTCCACAAATAAACAAGTTAGATAGAAAGTTCACTATACTGCTACTCTACAACATTGAACCAGATACTAGAACAATAAGACTGAATGAAAAAGTTTCGCTACGAATAACTGATGATGATGTACACAGAATTCTAAGAATACCTAAAGGTCCTAGCATGTTGAGAGGATTGGACTGCCAATCAGTAGATGAGAAAATAGAATTCTTGCGACTTGCAATGGGATCTGTTACATACGATCCAGAAGAGATGAACAGCTTGAAGGTGGCTGAAACAATAATAACCAGGGAGTATCCAAATGGTATGGATGCAACACAGGTTGACCAATTCAAGACTTCTTTTGTTTGCTTCATAATGGGTTATTTCTTAATCGCTCGTAGCAGTGCAAATCACGGTGCCAAAGATTTCTGGGGTTCACTACTCAAACCTAATGAAATACCATCATACAACTTCTGCTCAGCAGCAATCGATGAAATTATGAATGCAGCAAGAAAAGCTCAGTATGAATTGAAAACCAAAAAATCTATCAAATATGTTTCTAGCTGCCCGCTACTCTTGCAGGTGAGTAATTTAATTCAAAGTAGTACGATGAATAATTTTTTTTCCTTCATGTTTATTATTTGACAATTGAATGAAACTAATTGTTTTGCTTTCATAACAATAAAACAGGCTTTCGTTTTAGACAGCCTCAATCTTGGAATTCGAACATACCGATTATGTAGTGCCTACTATATCGCATTTGATCGTGAGAAGATGTCGAAGATGATAGAACTTGTGAGGCGAAGTCCGATAATGATTCTTTTGGATCTAATGAGGTGCAATTATATTTAGTCGCTATCATATAAATTTATGACATTTTCGTAACTAATCAAATTTGTTTTCTATGATTATCAGCTAAAGTCATTCATGAACAGAAAACAAATTGTTCCTAACGAAGCTGGTACTAAATACAAGTTTGCAAGTGTTACAATCAATAAACCTCCATTTATCCCTAATCAAGTCACAAGCAAGACTCAGCAAGTACAAACTACTATTCATGCAAAGCGCCCACTCAATATTTTCCTTGATTCTTATGTACAAGGAACAACCACAAAGAAGGTAGAAAATTATTAATTTTTTGAAAGTAGATATATTTTACAAGATTGAAATTTCAATGCTAACACTTTTTATTTGATCAGCTATCCGTTCGCAAATAATTGATCTTAAATGGCACAATGCTAGGATTATAAGACATATGAATGAGTTCAAATCAATTGCACAGCCAATTTATAATCACCAAGCATTGGCAACATCAAGAACGGATAATTTATCTGCAAAATAGACAATCTCATCGGAAATCATTTTAAATGATAACCTTGAATTAGCAAAAAGGCTTCATGAGCATGTCTCGCACTAGAAGTTCTATCGGAAGGTCCGCCAAAGTGCAAAAACAGTTTAAAGCGTTCTGGAAGTGAATATAGTGGAGCTGATTCAAATAGTGATTGTAAGTAGTTTGCACCAAAATATACTTTTGCTGCACATACTATTTATCGATAACTTTTTCATATTAATGTTTCAGGCACTTCAAAAAAAATCGACTCATCTAAAAGCAAAATGTTTCAAATTGCTGGTAAGAGATATTAAATCATAGTAAATTATTCAATGACTATGTTATATGTCATGTGTTTTCTTTACTGAATTAACACCAACCATACTTATCTGGTTCATACTAATTAATTTTCATATATTTTAATTCCAGGAACTATGGATGCAACAAGAACACCAACTAATGCACTACAAACACCATGTTCTAATACATCTACAGATTTTGAGAATATACAAACACCAAGGAATGAACTTTCCCCAGCAACAGTTGCTAGTAGGATGTCAGAAACAGCTGTTGCATTCCGTTTGTTTCAGCGAGAAGATATCCTTAACTTAAATGCAAGAGCACTAGAAGCAGAGTTCACGGACTCACCGATTGATAAAATTAAAGTAAGCAACGGTCAATTGGCAAGTAATCATGTGCTTGTCGGTACTACAATGCTTCAAAAATCATCAGCCATGCTAGCTACATTCTCAAATTGGGTACTACACAGCAAGCAAGAGGAAAATGAAGTGTAAGTATAATGCATTTAAAGATTGGCATATACACAATATATTCATTTTTTAATACAGCTCATACATTATCAAACTGTATAACAGGTGCTGGATAATAAATTATGAACCAAGGTACATAGAGGTCACAGGGAATGAATTGAAGGATACACTCGTACTTTTCAAACCATTTAGCTATGAAGTATTCGATTTATGTATCAGGAGATTGGTTCAACTAGAAATGTTGATTTATGGAAAATCGAAGAAACAAAGGTGTAGGCATATAATGGAGTCCGACTTCGCTGTAAGTTTCCTAAAATTAAAAATAAAATAATATATATATATTAACATTACATTATAAATAATGATTTTGTGTTTTTTAATATGAATGTAATATAATGCAATTTGATATAATGAATGCAGATGATGGTTCTAGGAAATGAAAATGTTATGTCCAGCCGATCTATTATTGATCAGTTTAGGAAGATCGCCGCATTCTATGATATATCCGAGTGCAGAACCGTAAGTTTGTTTGCATTTCTTTTTTATTTTTAGAAATATAATGTAAGGAGGAATAAAGTTAGGGCCTACTAACTAAGTTCTTAATCTCTGTGCAGATTATAGTTCCTGCTCTAGTTAATGTTACATGGTGCTCGTATTTCCTTGACATGATGCTAAAATGCGTACATGTTGCTGACCCAACGTATGTACGGTCAAATGAAATAGAACTAAAGAAGATGCATGATTCAAACGTCAAGAAAATTCTATGTGCAATGACAAAAGTAGTCAAAGAGCTTTACTCTGGATGGGAAGTTGATTTTACCACATGGGACACCAATTACTTGAAGCCTATAATTCACGGTGCTAGCAGGTACTATTTCTCAATTTTTGACAATGCATTCACAACAACTATTTTTTTTATATGTTTTACCAATACTGAAATGTTCTACAGCGACGACTCTGGTTTGTTGACGATTATATCCATTCGGGATTTCCATGGAGACACATTTATCGTAGCTCACACCGGTGATTATCCAAAAATTCACATCTTCTATACATATACCTTCTTGAAAATATGTTGCATTTTACTAATATTTCATTACTTACATGTTCTTTCTTCTGCAAGAAACCATAATGTCATTGAAGCCTTTGTTGTTGTATGAGTTGATGTCCATTAAAGGAAACCATGGAAGAGTTCCTACCTCCTACGTAGAAGCAATCGATGATTAGGGGAATATCACCAGAGTTGAATTAAACAATTGGAACAATGTGATATTTCAATATTTTGTATGAGATTTTTATGTAATGTACTTCCATGAGACTTGAGGACAATTATTATTTGTATGCAAAACGTTTCAGATTTAAATTTACTGTAAAAGTAGTTAATCTATCTGGATCATAGCACCTTTGACAGCTATAAGGATTATAGCAACTTTTACCAGTACCATAATGAGCAAAATGTAAGACATTTCAATTTATTCAAATATCATTTCATATACATTTTGACTTTTCGAAACGCATTATAACATCCATTATTCAGATTACTTCCAAAAATATTGCACAATACCCCAAACATGGCGCCGTTATAAATTATTGTAATCTCACACTTTTAGTTATGCTCATAAGGTTTACACAGCTGTAATTTCACATTACAAACATTTTTAAACTAGCTTAATTAAAAACAAATCATAATCAAGAATTCCTAAAATATTGCACAATGAAGATCAATCCTAAGACATACCCTAAGACATAGTTAATTATAAGTGATAAATCAATTTTGTTTTTCATTTTACTTTACAAGAAAGCAAAAAAATCCTTTATAAAACATATCACAGTTCATTTTTGTTGGAAGGATTGAAATGTACTTTTTGTAGAATTGGAATAAGTTATTTCATAGTTGAACTAATCAGTTCCACTCGTTGTGAAATATGACATTTGAATTGGAATAACTGAAATACCTTTGTAAAAAAACTAAGTTTCAGTATTTTGTAAAATATGGTAGTGTATGTTTTTGAAATGATTGAAATCTTCTTCTCAGATAGTTGAAATCAGTTCTTTGAAGGTTAAAACAATCAGTTTCAATCATTGTGAAATATGAAAATGGAATTGGAATAATTGAAATGACATTGTAAAAATTTAAAATTGTTTATGCAACTATTTTGAAATAGTAAGTTTCAGTATTTTGTACAATATGACAGTGAAAATGGTTTTCACAGTGAGTGAAATGTTATTTTTGAAGAATTGAAATTTGTTCATTGTCAGTTTAAAATAGTTAGTTTCACTTGTTGTGAAATAAATCAATTTTGTTTTTCATTTTAATTTACAAGAAAGCAAAAAATGCAATTGAGAAGAAGTCAATACTATTGAAATAAGAAACATACAATTATAACTTACTAATCATTATTGAAATTAGAAAATAAAGAAATAAGTTTTAATGATAAATGGTTTAGTTATAATTTTTTTTGTTATTTTGAAATTTATTATATGAACGCATAATACATATTCCTCCCAAGACAGATTCTACATTAAAAAAAGAGTTAGATGTTGTACATCAATGTAACAAGTGTTTAATGCAATCTATAATGCGTTCATAATTAAAGTAAAGTGGATTATAGCGTACTTACTAATTTACTAAAGTAAAATTAATTACCAAACTTTCTAAAAATATAGGACAGCAACATAAAATTCAGTTAAATATAGATATGTAGAAAGTTTGAAAGTTTCGATTAATGAGAGATATCTCTTACAAAACAAACATTAATAAGACGGAACTTAGTTCACAGATGAACTTTGAAACAATAAATAGAAGTTTCCAATCATTACACACTTAATTAGTCATTTCATTGCAGCAAATAAAGCAAAAATATAACATTAAGGTAAATACAGCTGAGGGTAATTTTTAATCGTGTGTGTTGGCGATCGACATTTGCTGCAAAACCTTGACTGGACAACACCCAACACACCACCAGGTTGTTTCATCTTCGGGTCAGGTTTTTTTCCCCGTTTCTTCTTCTTGATGTTTGCTTCCATGCTAGACATATACCTTTTATTTGATGGTCTACCGTTCTTCTTCAGTATAGCAGGTGCAAGAATTGAAGAAACCGGAATCGAGAGATTTCTTGCGGTATCAACTATTTGAAGACATGAATCACCAACTTCATCGTCTTCCTGTTGAATACCAGACTGTGTACTTACTTCATGTTGAGGGATTGATCCATATCCAACTTGACATGTAGTTGTCTTTGAAAGTCTGTGATCATGTAATTCCTTCTTGCAGCGAGCAAAATTAGACTTTGCTATTCCAAAAGCATCTGCATCAATTTCAGCTTCATTCACTATATCTATTGCAGCAAAATATAATAACTTGTGCCTAAATGATCTGGATTCCTCGTTCGTGTCACAGATATACTTCTCCAACTTATTGTTGAAAGTAGATGACCTAGCTTGCTTTGTCCACCGCTTCATTATATGACAATCGGGTATTTTGCAGACACCTCTGTTCACAAAAATCTGCAACAAATAACAACAAAAGCGAAAATTAGTTGCTTGCCAATACAACATCACATTTAAAACTTGAAATATATCCTATTCATACCGCTAGGACGTGGCTACAAAGAACACCAAAATGTTCGTAAAGTCCACATTCACAAGTGTAATATCCAATTGACTCGTCTACTTTGATTTTGTATATAACTTTCGACCACGATTCCCTAGACTCGGCCTGGACGTGCTTGACAACAAAAGTATGTTCCTCCAAGCTAGGAAGCACAAGGTAGGATGTTGGCTTAATGAGCTCCTTCTTGAATAGATTATAAACCTTTGCTGTATATATAACTGAAGCATGCTTCTCCATTGGATATCCGAAATGTACCTTAATAATTTTCTGCAATTTTTTACAAAAAGTTAGAATTCTAGATAATTGAACAACCAATCAATGTAGAAGCTAGATAACATTTAATAATGTACAAAATTGTTGTTTTAACAAATTTTACCTGTTTGTTCTTCCTTTCGGCATCTGCATCACAACTCTCACGATCGTCTATAAGCTTAGTGTACTGTGTAATGAATGCATTTATTGAAGAATTGCATACAGTGTGTATCTTTAGCATAAAGTTTGCACACTCACTACGTTGAGTGCTACACATTCTGGCACAGAAAACTTTGCTAAATATGGTTTCGCCCATTTGTGCCTACACTCGTAGGCTCTAGTCATGAAAGGATGTTCTTGCAAACCATATTTCACCGTAACAAAATCCCAGGCATATTCAAACTCTTCTACAGTCAGCATGTGGTTAACTAACTTATGGAAATCATCGGCAAATGTTTTGTGCTTGCTATACACAGCACCAAGAAGTTCATGAGCCCTCTTCAGAACGTGCCATTTGCACCATCTATGTTGTGCATGAGGAAACTCTTTCAGGACTGCGTTTCCAATTGCTCTTGCCTGATCTGAAATGAAGAAATGATGTAAAAGAAATTATTAATAATATATATTGGATAAATCAATATCTTGAATAAATCATGTTTATTTACTATGAAGCATCGATTAAAGTTCTTTCGAAAGTGTTTTTACTGTAAGAATAGTAACAGGTGTTTCCTCCCATCATAGCAACAAATTGCTTAAAAGCCCAACAAAATTCTCCTCCTTCTCATTAGTCAAGAACACTCCAGTGAATATTACGCTCTCAAAGTGGTTACTAACTCCTACAAACATACCAAAAGGCATTTTGTAGATGTTGGTTCCATAAGTAGTGTCAAAAGTTATTGCATCTCCAAAGTGATTATATAATGATCTACTCTTTCCGGTAGTCCACATTAGTGACTTAAGCCTGTTATCATCATCAACTTTGTGCACAAAAAGCAAATCTATCGTCCAGTGCTATCATATCACGGAAGTTCTCTAGTGTCTTAGCAATGTCATCCTGAAGGGTTTCACTTGCAATCTGAGAACAAACAGTTCGCAACTTTCGCTTACAGAATGGTACTTTCTTAGTTGAGCCATAGAAACCTGCTACTATAGAATTAACCCTCGTTAGTGAAACATTATTCTCCCGAAGATTCTTTATTAAATCTCTTATTGGCTTGTCAATATGTTGATGTGAATGCAGGTGCTTCTTCTCGCTGCAAGATTCAACAAGTGAATGATTGTGTTCCTCCCTAAAAACTTTGACATACCATTCTGAATTTTCATTTATATGTACCCTGAGTGTTGCCTTGCAACCACATCTAGTAGTTGCATATTTAGTATTCTTGGTGATTCCCTGCAAAATAAATGGATCAATAAGTTTCAATATCATTAAGCCTTGTAAGAAGTTTAATAACTATATAAACGTTAATAATCTGTACTAGATTATTTTATAATTTACTTACTGCTCGTTGGCAAATTAATTCTTGCATTGTCTGTACGCCATTGCAATTAATATAATTATCACCATTACGAATACTGAAACCAAGCACCCAAGAATATGTATTGTAGAAGTCATATGCTTCTGCCTTTGATGAAAACTTCATACCAACAACCGGCCTTAACATTTGAACAGATGTGTCTTCACAAAAACTTCTAATCCCATCTTCCACAGCTCTAACTTGTCCTCCTCTATCCAAAACAAATAAACATCTTTATTTCAAACTGCTATTATCTATTCTGTCTGAAACAAAATTTAGATAGTTCATTCTTACTCAAGGTATCGTTCATTAGAATCGGACTCCTCAATCTGAACATTGTATGCAGAAAATAAGTACTGCTCGTCAAGATTTTCAGGGGCGGAAATCTTATCAGCAATCGGAACATTTTCTTTCGTACATTCAAGACTTGACTGAACTTCATTCGAGTCATCGACATAATCATAAGTGTCCACCCTGTTAAAAATAATGATTACAAGATCATGAACATACATATCTTTATGTAAAGTACATGTAATTTCTGCACTTTACCTTAAGTTAGGTCTCGAAAGTACATCCGTGTCTTCTGAACAATAAGGTCTATCAGAAAAGCACGAACTTTCTTCGGGTACTGAGTTCATATTTTTTCTTGAAAACAAAATGAAAATATTATTAGATTAGCACAATTAGGACAATGAATTTAAAAGTTAGGGGCTAATATATTAAAAACAAATACATTAACATATAAATTATGTAAACTTACTCTTGATTGAAATTTGACATTGGCTGCTCAACCATGTTTAGTAGTTCCATAAAACTGCCTGGGATGCTCTCCCTCTCTGTCTCCATATTACCCTACAACCGAAATGGATTTCGAAGATGCGTAATTATTATTTCAACTATGTAATCAAATAAGAAACAATATTGACTGCAACTTAAATGATTCCAAGAATTTGAACGACACAACAAAATAGAATCCTAATCTTAAATCAGAACACCTACCTTTTTTGCTTTCCTCAGTGGCAACAAGATTGATTTCCCGCTAAGATCTTGTAAAAATGAACACGGACATCACAGTCAGTAACTACATCTCATCCCCTCCTAAAATCAGATCTTATATTTCCTACAGCTGCTCCGCGGAGAACTGACGCATAAGTTCTGGAATTGACTAACAAGGAATATATTAGGAGTTAAAACTTGAAGAGAAAGAATAGCGACGGACAGGGATGGAAGAACTTGACTCACCAGAGGGAAGAACTTCAGTGCCGGCAATCAATGGCGATGGAGAGATACAGAGAGAATGGTGAAGGGGGGAATCGAGCATACCCGGTGTGTGGAGGAGAAGTATAGTACGATTAAATATCCACAGCTAGTGGGATCCACTAAACAGTGATCTATACTACCTGTCAGAATGGACAGAGGTATTCCCATTGTATAAATGTTCCGGTGTGATTACTCAGTTATACGGGAGCTGTTTGCACAGATCTTGAGGAAAGTGAGGAACGGTGGATGTAATAGCGGTACCTATCGGCACCGGTAGAATAACTTAGCCGCGGGAGACACTCGCTTCGCTCTCTCCAGTCTTGCGCCACGGCAAGCCAAGCACGAATCTTAAAGCAGGCCCACCAGACCGGCTCGCGGCGCGCGGCCTCGTACGGTCTGATCCGGTCCGGTCGGGCTCGGGTCCGCTGTAAGGACCTAGCTATGATCTATGCGAATTATAAGAAGATTTGTGGCTTGATCTGTGCATAAACTCTCTCTCAGATCCCCTTTGTATTGAAAAGTATGAACTATACGAGAGTATGATGAGCCATTACGGCGATATTCTGGAAAAAAGATAGATGTCGATGACAGCCACACCCCGGCTGTATTTATAGGAGAATCCATTTACCCGGCAAGACCGTGAAAAGTAACAGTAACGGACTCCTAACGGTAAGTAAGCGATCGACGGTTCGTGACGAAGCGCTGGTGATCCTGATCGTTGGTTGAAGCGAAGCGTTTTTCTGAACTTCTACAGTTAACTGAACTTGGCGATGCCTGACATTGCCCCCTTCTTGAGTTAGGACGAGTCCTCACGTCGTTGTTGCTGCCTCCCTCCACGCTTGAGTAGTTGTACTGAAGAACTCCGGGAATGAGTATTTGATAAAATCTGCATCTTCCCAGGTGGCCTCCTCTTCTGAGAGGTTTTGCCACTGGATCAACCATTGCACCACCGGCAAGTTGTTGCGTGGTATCTGTCTGACTTGAAGCACTGCTGCCGGACCAGTTTTGATGGTGCCGTCTGCATTAACCATGGGCAGCATGGGGCTGGGGATTGTCTTGCTGCCAATGTGTTTCGTGAGCTGACTGACATGGAAAACTGGATGTATCTGCACTCCCTGGGGGAATTGGAGCTTATATGCTGAGTTTCCCACCTTTTGGATGATAAGAAAAGGGCCATAATACTTATTCTGAAGTTTTAAGGCACCTCTAAATCCAAATGCAGCCAATCGATATGGAGCCATTTTCAAGTATACCATATCTCCCACTGAGAAGATTCTTTCCACTCTCTTAAGATCTGCATATCTCTTCATTCTGTGTTGAGCTTTGCATAAATTCTCCTTCAAATGTTCCAGCATCTGCTGTTTGGAGGAGAGAAAATCATGTGCTTCTTCATCCTCCGGGCCAGGAATTGCAAGTTCTGAGATTAAGGGTGGAGGAAATCCATACAAGGCTTGAAAGGGAGACATTTTGAGAGTGGTGTGATAGGTAGAATTGTACCAGTACTCAGCTAATGAAAGCCAAGCTACTCACTTGTGAGGCTGATCAGTAGCCATGCATCTCAAGTATGTCTCCAAGCATTGATTCACTCTCTATGTTTGTCCATCAGTCTGGGGGTGGTATGTTGTGATGTACCTCAGCTCCACTTTTAAGGCAGTAAAGATATCCTTCCACAATTTACTTGTAAAGATCCTGTCTCTGTCAGATATAATTAGCTTTGGAGGTCCATGCAGCCTGACAATATTGTCCACAAATGCTTGAGCCACAGATAAAACTGAATAAGGATGAGACAGAGGAATAAAATGACTGTATTTTGTAAACCTATCCACTACTACCATAATCACATCTTTGCCATTGGATTTAGGCAGACCTTCCACAAAGTCCATTGTTATGTGTTGCCAGGCCATGTCTGCTATAGGCAGGGGATCAAGCAACCCTGGTTGTAAGCAAGTTTCATGCTTTGCTCTTTGGCATATGGGACAAGCAGCAATGAAATTTTCCACATCAGCTTTCAGCCCAGGCCAACAAAAAATGCCTTTAACTCTATGATAAGTAGCCCTTCTTCCTGAGTGTCCCCCCACAGGAGAATTGTGTAAAGCTGTTATTAGTTTGTTTCTGAGTTCCACTGACTTGCCCACTAATAACTTTCCCTTGTACCTTATGACCCCAGCATGTATTGTGTAATCAGAATTTGTGCTCTGTTTTTGTACCAATAACTGTTCCATCAGATTCCTTGTGTGTTGATCCTGTTGATAACTAGTTATTAGTTCCTCAGCCCAAGTAGGAGTGACAACAGAAATAGCAAAACATTTAGGAATGATCCTTGAAAGTGCATCAGCCACTCTGTTTTCCACTCCCTTTTATATTGTATTGTAAAGTTGAACTCTAGCAACTTCATCATGAGTTTATGTTGCACCCCTTCAGTGATTTTCTAATCTGTGATGAACTTCAAGGACTGCTGGTCAGTTTTAATCACTACTTCATTGCCTAGCAAATAATGCCTCCACCTTTTAAGTGCTTCCAGAATAGCCAGTGCTTCTTTCTCATAAGTGGAAAGTGCTTCATTTCTAGGGTAAAGAGTTGAGCTGTAGTAAGAGATTGGTTGGCCATCTTGCATTAGTACAGCACCAATTCCTTTTCCCGAGGCATCAGTTTCTAATACAAATGGTTTACTAAAATTGGGAAGTGCCAATACTGGTGCTGTAGTGAGTGCTTGTTTTAGTTGAGCAAAAGCTTGATCATGCACTTGTGTCCACTGGAATTGGCCCTTTTTCAGTAAATCATGCAGTGGTCTGCAAATTAGGCCATACCCTTTGATAAACCTCCTATAATACCCAGCTAGGCCTAGGAAACTTCTCACTTTAGTAACTGTGTCAGGGGTGGGCCACTCAGCAATAGCAGCAAATTTTTTTAGGGTCAGTTGCAACTCCTTTTTCTGAAATGACATGCCCCAGATATTCCACTTGTTGCACTGCAAACACACACTTGGAGAGCTTTGCAAAAAGCTTGTTTTCTCTCAACACCTCCATTACTATCTTAATGTGCTCCAAGTGTTCCTTGAGGTTTCTGCTATAGATGAGAATGTCATCAAAGAAAACTAACACAAATTTCCTCAGATAAGGCCCAAAGATAGTGTTCATCAGTTCCTGGAAGGTGCCAGGTGCATTAGACAACCCAAAAGGCATCACCAAATACTCAAAGTGGCCTAAAAAAGTTCTGAAGGTTGTTTTGTGTATATCTTCTGGATGCATCCTGATTTGGTGGTATCCAGATCTTAAGTCCAATTTAGAGAAATATTTAGCTCCATGTAGCTCATCCAACAAGTCCTCAATGACTGGAATAGGAAATTTGTTTTTAATTGTCAAGGAGTTCAACTTCCTGAAGTCAGTACATAATCTCATGGAGCTATCCTTCTTTTTGACCAACAGTACTGGAGCAGCATATGGACTCTGACTGTGCCTAATCAGGTGTGCTGCCAGCAGCTTCTTGATCTGCTCCTCCATTTCCTTCTTTTGGTGTTGGGGCACTCTATAAGGCCTCATATGGGGAGGGTTAGCACCAGGTACCAATGGAATTTTGTGGTCTAAAGCTCTGTGAGGAGGAATTGTAGTAGGTTCCTCAAATAAGTCTGCATATTCCATTACTAACTTCTGTATTTGAGGGGGTGTTTTAGTTCCTTCAGGTGCTTCCATTAAAACATTGTGCACTTGCAAAAGGAAAACCTCTGCTCCTTTTTCCATTTGCTTCTGCACTCTCTCCACTAGTACTTCCTTGGTTGTTTCAGGATTTGTGTAAATGGCAGTAGTCACAGTTTGCTGGCCCTGTTGTGTAAAACTGAAGTTCTGTTTGGGAATATCAAATGAAACTGGACTGACTTCAGTAAACCAGTCATATCCCAATATAACATCATGACTGGGCAGGTCTAATGTTCTGAAATTGTGAGACAACTTGATTTTTGCTATCTGGAACTCACAATTTGGTATGACAGCAGTAGACATTAATTTTCCTCCTCCAGCCACTTCAATAGCTTTAGGTTTTACTGGAATCATGTTGCGATTTAGTTTAGCTGCAAACTGTGCATTAATGAAAGAAGTTGTACTGCCTGAGTCTAGTAGAGCAACTGCTCTCTTCCCTTTGATATATATCACAATTGTTGGGGTGGGAACTGCCAATCTTTGCCCCATAGCATGAGCTGAAACAAACATAACTTGTTCTTCTTGTTCTACTACTTCCATTTGTTCTTGTGGTATTGCATCTTCCACTTCTTCTTGCTGTTGGTCCTCACCCTCTTGTTGCAACAAGTGCACATTAGGGATTAATTTACATTTGTGGCCATGCATCCATTTGTCCCCACATCTCCAACACTCTCCCACTTTTCTTATCTTCTGGGAATTGTTAACAGGTATCTCTGCTTGCCTTATTGGCAGTTGTGTTGGTAGGACAGGAGTGCTCTTCTTCCCTGGAGTAGACCAATTGTTTTTCTGATAAAAATTGGTATAGGATGCCCCTGTTTTCTTAGGTGTTGTGGGCACAGGAGGGTGACAAGGCTCTATATCTTTAGCTAGGCAGTAAGCATCTGTAAGAGTTTGAGGACGAAGTGGTCTCAAGTGATACTTGATCCCATCCCTTAAGCCATTCAAATAGCATCTCACAAACCAAAGTTCCCTCAGCTCAGGATTTTCCTCTTGAACATCAGCCATTAAATCTTCAAACATTTTGGTGTATTCAGAGACTGTACTCTGCAACTGTTTAACTGAATTGAATTTCTCAGTTAGATCATATGAACCCTTGTCGGAGAACCGTTTGACCACCTCAGCCCCAAACTGCTTCCATGTCAACTGCTTTTTAAGTAACCCAGACCTTCTCAACCACACATCTGCATCTCCTATTACATACATTTGGGCCAAGGATATCTTGTACTCCTCAGGAGCTCCTAACATTTGAAAATACTTGTTGCACTGTCTCAGCCAGCCCATCGGATCTTCACCTGAGAATCTTGGAAAATCCAGCTTGGGACCTTTTGTTGATGACTTCATGAATTGTGCCTGCATATCTTGTTCATAAGTTCTGCAGTAGCCTTGCCATAGTTGCCTATCTTTGTTGTTCTGATAATACTGGTTGAAAGCAGGTGTATGCATCTGATCTCTAACCGTCATGGGAGTTCCAACATTTGGTATTGTCTCAGTTCTGATAGGGTGTGCATAACCTGGGGGTGCCTGAACTCGGGTTGTGCTCATAGGAGGTAAGTTATGCAGTTGTTCTTCAATTTGTTTGGATTTCTCTTTCTCAAGCTCCAATTGTTTCCTGAGTTGCTCTGTTCTGTCCACCTGATTCTGCATCTCTTCCTGCTGTAATGTTGGGGGTTTTGGGATCTGATTAGAGCTAGATGGTCTCTCCTGTTGCGTGTGGGGAGCTGTGGTTTTCACCAATGTCTGCAAGACTGAACTCATCGCCGACAGTTGCTTACTGAGATCCAAAACCACTTGCTATACATTACCCGCATGCTTTGAGATTTCCCCTTGTATGCCACTCATCGACTGCATTTCCTTCTGCAACTTGGTCATCTCCGCACGCAGCTGTGTGCTCTCCTGCTGTAAACCTCCTAAATCATCCCGAAGGCCCAGCACCTCTTGCAAATCTGCTTCATCGATACCTTTAGCTCGCCCCATCACCTTGATCAGAGATTCGGGTGAGGAATTTTACCACTAGATCTCCCCAGCAACCCTGCACTTGCCTCTGATCCTGCCGCCGCCACGATCCACGCCGTCGTAGCACAGGGATCTGTGCTAGAGCTCGGAATTTTACCAATCGAGCAGTTTACCCGATCAACCAACTCTGCTCGACAGATCTGTGCTCGAATTTCACCGCCGCCAACTCCCACAACCCCGCCGCCACACGCCCGCAGGCGCCGCCGCCGATTGCGAAGAAGGGTGGGAGAAAAGGGTGGGGAAAACCCGATCGGAATTTTTTTTCTCAATTCATCTCTCCGCCAAGGATCGGCTGATCTGAATACCACTTTGTAAGGACCTAGCTATGATCTATGCGAATTATAAGAAGATTTGTGGCTTGATCTGTGCATAAACTCTCTTTCAGATCCCCTTTGTATTGAAAAGTATGAACTATACGAGTGTATGATGAGCCATTACGGCGATATTCTGGAAAAAAGATAGATGTCGATGACAGCCACACCCTGGCTATATTTATAGGGGAATCCATTTACCCGGCAAGACCGTCAAAAGTAATAGTAACGGACTCCTAACGGTAAGTAAGCGATCGACGGTTCGCGACGAAGCGCTGGTGAGGAGCGATCCTGATCGTTGGTTGAAGCGAAGCGTTTTTCCGAACTTCTACAGTTAACTGAACTTGTCGATGCCTGACATCCGCACCGCACCGCACCCTTCCGCCCGGGTAAAAACCTAGCTCGCGCTCGGGCGGGAAGCGAAGTGGTGGGGAAAGAAGAACCGATAAAGAAGAAGAGGATAGCGACGCGGAGACGGCGGCGGCGGGCAAGGGAGCCGTCGGCGTCCGGCGGGAAGGCGCGACTTCGCCGCGGGCGCGCCGCGACCTCGTCGAGTCGCGCGGGGCGACCGAGGTAACACCAGACCAATCCACCGCAACCCCATCGTCTCCCGATCCGTCTCGCTGGAATTTTGAGATTAGCAATCAGTTCCTTGCGCGCGATTCCCGATTGCGCATCGTGCTCGCGTGGCAATGCGATTCGCGCCCGTCTTGACCCCATTCGAACTTCGTTTTGGTAGCCCGAGGAGGCGGAGAGCGGCAGGAGGCATGACTCGATAGGAGCCACCAAAGCGTCGAGTGAGGAGGCGCCGGTGATGAGGCGACCGTGATGAGAGGAGGAACGAGCACTTGCGGGGCCAAGGCGCGGGCGATAGTCCTGATCCAGGGCCCGGGGATGGGAAGCCGCAGCCAAGCAATGCTAAAGAGGACCATCACGCGAGGCACGAGAGGTCTCCCAGGGGAACCAAGCGGTTCTCCGAGACGAGAGAGGCCTGGCGGCCTAGATCTTCGTTCTTTTAGGTTCTCGTTTTTTTATTTGTTCAATTGAATATTGTGGCCAATTTGCTTTATGCGTGCCGATTCAAAATGGGATATTTTTGTTTATTTGTTCAATTGAATATTGTGGCGAATTTGCTTTTTGCATGCCGATTCAAAATGGGATATTTTTGTTTTAACCTTGCAATTGCTCCGCACACGGTTCAACTAAATGAGGGTGTACGATCCACATCGGAAAGCATACGTCAATCATAGCGAAAACGTCGGTGATCTCGCAAACGATTTGCAGCGCTACTACGTGTGCGTAGGCTCTCCGGAACTATTTGTGATATCAAGTTATCGCACACGAGAACTCGGAGTAAACCATCCCCAATGTAAAATACAATCCCCGTCATAATTTTTTCAGGAAACGTGTGGGATCCCAAACGAAAAGCGCACATCACTCTAGCCGCAACCGTCGGTGATACACAACAAATCACAAACGGTCTGCAGCACTTGTATGTGTGCGAAGGGGCTCCTGAACCGTTTGTGATAGAACATTATCTCAGACGGTAAATGTAGGGGAACATGTGTGATGGAGTCTTGCATGGCTGACAGCTTCCGCCGAAAACTTGTGTGTGACAGGGCACATATCGCACACAGTTCATATGTTTCATTACGACACACCGTTTGGTTTCACTGCGTTATTAGAAATGTTTAATCACCGATCCTACACGTGCGAAAGAATTTAGTGTGTGCTGCATCGCACACGATTACGTTTTGCAAGGCCTCTGGATCTTTGCTCCATATCCCCGACGGTTTCTAGGTCCTGTGGTAACGACCCCCCTATCACCCACACTCACTATGTGACGGTTCCGAATGTCGTCGTGGAAAGGGGTTAAAAACCATTTGTATAGCACCGACGCGTACTAGTGAAAGCAAACAAGCACACACGAGAATAACAACCCCACGCTATTGCTCCCCGGCAACAACGCCAGAAAAGAGCTTGATAATCCCCAAGTGCAAGGAATCATCGTAGCAATTTCCAAAGGTGGAAGTGATAAGATGGTGTGTCGAACCCACAAGGAGCTAAAGGTAAGATCAATATTCTCTCGTCCTATCTGCCATTGATACGACTCTACGTACACCGAACATTTGCTTCCATTTAGAAACAAGAAATAAAACTACGTTGTGGGTATGAAGAGGATAAATTTGCATGATATCGGAGAACTGAAATATAAAAATAGGTGTTGTTAACGTAAAGTTAGAATATATTATAGTATATTATAAATAGCGAGTGTGGAATAATCATGGATCGGTGTGCGGAATTATCCTAGGCAATTGTTAACAAGATCGGTACTCGTCATTACAATTTCATATGAGGGAGAGGCATAAGCTAACATACTTTCTCTTCTTGAATCATATGCACTTATGATTGGAACTTTAGCCAGCATCCGCAACTACTAAAGATCGTTAAGGTAGAATCCAACCATAGCATTAAGGGTGTGTTTGGTACCGATCATCAAGTGGAACGGCATGGGTCCGTTCTGTTCCTGGAACTCGTTCTCGCGTTTGGTAGAGAAATAGAATCGGAACCCACCCGTTCTCAGGAACGGCATATTCGCCCAATATGTGGAATGCGCTCGTACCACCGAATCGAAGGAATGACCTCATCCCCGTCTCCGCCCTCACCTTCCCGACCCACTCGCCTCCAACTCCGACCTCCATCTGCGGCGCCTCGCTTCTCCCTCGTCGCTCTCTCCCTCTCGGTGCCGCCTCTCCATCGCCGTTCTCTTCCTCTCGGCGCTGCATCTCCTCATCTCTCCCACATCCGCGGTAGGATATCAGCGGGGCAGCGGGCAAACGGCTGCTGCCGCGGAGTACCGACGGAGGCAACCGGCAGAGTTGGAGTTCCTGCTGTTTCTCCTCAAGTTGCGATCCTCCCCACATCTCCAATGTATGTTCTTGCTTGCGGGGGTGGATCCAGGGCGTCCGAGGCAAGCGGCGGCGGCTGTCGAGGGCTCCATCCCGTCTACAAGTCTGATGTGCGTGCGTGCAGAAGCCAATGCGTTGTGTTTGTGTGTGCATGCTTCCTTTCTGAATTTTAACACTGGTTTTTTCTCTGAACTTTCTCTGTATCTTCTACACTGCAGGTACAGTAGAGACAAACCTCCACATGTTCGTGAACCGGCTGCAATGTGCGGCTAACGGCGGCGTGCCATGCCTATGGCCTTCTATCAAGATATAATTTTGTTTAGTTTCTAGCAAGATCTAGTTCAGTTTATTTTTCTACCAATTTCTAGTTCAGTTTATATATTTTTCCAATAGTTTGATGAATCTCTGTTCTCTGGATCAATATAAAGTGTTCAATATGCATTTAGTTTCATTTTCTATCAAAATCTAATTCAGGATGAGTCAATATAATCAGTTGTGACGAATAATATCATTACATTCCATCTCTCAAACCAAACACCAAAATGTAACCATTCCATTCCTTAAAATTGCTCCTACCAAACACAAGGACGGAACGGGCCCATTCTAGTAGAATGGAACCATTACATTCCGTTCCACTTCGTTTCTGAACCAAACACACCCTAAAGTATCAAGTCCCCTTTATCCCATACGCAACAAACCCCTTACTCAAGTTTATGCTTCTGTTACTCAAGCAACCCACTATAAGCGAATCATGAACGTATTGCAACACCCTACAGCGGAAATCCTTCATGTTGTGTGGCACGGAAGGCACCATAGGACAGCACCAAAATAAAACATACAACTCAAACCAATCTAGATCATCAATCAACCCAAAAGACAAAAGAAATCTACTCAAAACATCATAGGATGGCAACACACCATTGGATCATAATATGTGGCATAAAGAACCATGTTCAAGTAGGTGATTACAGCGGGGTGCGGGAGAGTGGACCGACTAAAAGAGATGAGGAACGTGATGAAGATGGTGATGTTGACGAAGACGATCACCGCAGCGATGGTTCCCTCGGTGGCACTCCGGCGCCACCGAGAGAGAGGGGAGAGGGTCTCCCTCTTCTGCTTCCTCCTCCATGGCCTCCCCCTAGATGGGAAAAGGTTCTCCCTCTGGTCCTTGGCCTCCATGGCGATGATGGCCCCCTCCGAGATCCTCCTCCATCACCTCCGGTGATGATGGCCCCATACAGCAGGGTGCGGGAGAGGGCCTAGATTGATTTTTCATGGCTACAGAGGCTTGCGGTGGCGGAACTCCCAATCTAGGTTTATTTCTGGGGGTTTTGGTATTTATAGGAAATTTGGCATCGATCTCACGTCAAGGGGGTCCACGAGGCAGCGACAAGGTAGGAGCACCCTCCCGCGGGGTAGGGCGTGCCCCCCTACCTTGTCATCGCCTCGGGAATTTTTGGTCCAACTCTTGTGCTTCAGGGTTCTCTTTTGGTCCATAAAAAATCACCATAAATTTTCAGCCCATTCCGAGAACTTTTATTTCTGCACAAAAAAAGACAACACGGTAGTTCTGCTGAAAACAGTGTCACTCTGGGTTAGTTCTAATCAAATCATACCAAAACCATATAAAATTGTTGTAAACATGGCATGAATACTTCATAAATTATAGATACGTCGGAGACGTATCAGGATTCCCATTAGTGATTCGCGCCTCTCCGTCGCGGAGTTGCGACCCACGATGACTAAGCTTCAGCACTGGATTAAGCCCTGGCAGGGCAGATAGCTGTCCAAGGCTGCCAGGACCGTGCTCATCAACCCCTCGCTATCCAGCCTCCTCTTGTTCCTGATGAGCTTCTTTAGTCTCCATGATACCCTACACCACGAGATTGCCTAATAACAGTCTAGATTTTACTAGGCTGGCGAGGGCGATAAGCAGAAATACCATATGGTTAGCTGGCCCGATATGTGCAAGCCTCGCGACCAGGGGGTCTGGGGATCATGTCATCCAAATGCATGAACATCACGCTGCTGACCAGATGGCTGTGGAGGATCGCCAACGGCGACGATGGGCTTTGGCTTGACATCATTAGGAACAACTAACTTCGGGGTTAGCGGCTGGCCTTTTGCCAACGCTTCGGAGGATCCCAGTTCTGGCAGTCCATCTTCTAGTTGCTCCCGGTCCTGCGCATTGGCTCTTCCATCTCGATTGGGTCTGGTTCTGCTACATTATTCTGGTATGATAGATGGGCGGGTGACGCACCCTTTGTTGCCCGCTTCACGGACCTCTTCTCCATCGCGGTGGAGCCTAGAGTTTCCGTCGAGGTCGCCCTTTCAGATCTAGGGCACCCCGCGTTCTGCCGCCCCTTCGGCCCCCCAGATGTTGCTACTTGGGAGTACATGCTCGAGTGCATCGCCCTACCAACCCCCCGGCGTTGACGGTAACCGGATCGCATATCTTGGCGCCTGGAGCCCTCGGGCCACTTCTCGACTAAGTCTTTATACCAGGCCATCGCCCCGTCGACGGCCCCAAATGCTCTCACGCAGGGGCGGAGCCAGGATTTGAACATGAGGGGGGCGGAAAACCAAAGCCATGTCTTTTTAAAAAACCACCTTGTGCTCCGTCTACCATTATGTATAACTTTATTAGTACAATTGTTCTTCTCTAATTTGTGTTTGGACTCTTTGAGAATGTAACATACGAATTTCTTGTTGCGTGATATGGTAGGTATACTTTGCATTTTTTTGGTGCATTTCGAAGACAACATCATTTATTTGCTATAATGGAGTAGCAAATTCAGCGCTTCAAGAGAATTAATAAGGCAACAACTTCAGCGGTTCAAGAAAAAATACCTTCGTTTGTAGATCATGTATATTCATATATGGATGTTCTCTCATGTATGGTTGATAAGCATCCTCCAGAATATAAAATCCCCGTGCTTCTTTTTCATATCATGAGGGAGTTCCCAAATTTGTTGGCGCTTACAGGGTCCCTTTCATCAGTATTTTTATTTGCAATAGATTGTTCTGTGACTTCTACTGATGCCAGAACCCCCTAATCATCAGTATTGTTATTTTCAATATGTTGCTCCTCAGATGGATTTACACTTTGGACACCAGTAATGTTGGAGGTTGATGTCGAAGCAATTGGCTTGAAAAAGGAATTTACCCCTTAATTGTTAATGTCTTTTGTTTCATCGTTGACTACTGTAACAAATAAGAAACTTGATTAATAGATTAACACACTGTTTTATTGTACATGATACCAATCGACCAAACTAAGATTGTACAGTTCATAACAGAAATCCTAATAGCTACTAGCATGTGGTGGTACCTTCTTCCTCTATCTGATCTCCCGACGTTTAGCAGTGCTCTGATCTGCATGCAGCTTGCGTTTGAGACTGGAGAATGAATTATAAATCGATTGATAGCGTCCTCGTGATGAGCGATAGCCAGCACCTGCAATGGTAAACAAAGATTTGCACGAGGGGCGGCCGCCGGCGGCGGTAAAAGACGCCCTAGTCCAGACTCCAGGACACGCGTGTACGCACATACAAATAACTGGGCAAAGCAACAATCATAAAGTCACAACCGTCCATGCCTACATGGGCTATTGGGCTTTGGCTTCCTGTAGTGTAGCTGGTTTTCATTTAGTCATTTACATGTTTATGGGCTAATGATGCAATTAACTCCTGCCAATTAGCAGACGCACGGTATATAGTACATGCTACAAATCGTTGAGGGGGGCGAGCGATTGGCAGGGGTCTAGCCCCTGCTCGCCCCCCCCCCCCCCTTCTCCGCCCCTGCTAGTCTCACGGCAGTCTGGGCCATTAAACTGCCACTCAAGATCAGGATATTCTTGTGGCAGTGGATTAGAGGCCGGGTACCTTCTGGGGTGGAGGTGCTCAAACGTAATGGTCCTGGGGATGGGATGTGCCCCCTATGCGGCACGGTGGAGGACTCGAACCACATCTTCTTTGCGTGTGTCACGGCCCAATTCCTTTGGAGTTGCTTTCGCGAAGCCGTTGGCGGTCATTGGTGTCATACCAACGTCCCCAACCTCTTCGCGGAGATCCAATCCGTCCCCCCATCGGCCCGCCACATTAGGTGGCTGACCATTGGGGTGCTAGTGTGGACTCTCTGGACGGTCCGCAGTAAGCTTGTGATTCAGCGTGTTCCCCTTCGACGTTCCATTGATGTTGTCTTTAAAATGTGTGGTTTCCTGCAGCTCTGGCGACCGCTTAGCCGCCCCTCCGACCGAGACGCCATCAACACCATCATTGCCGACCTTCGCTCGATGGCACTTCGTCTGGCTCCCCCGCTTTCGCCGCCTCCTCCCGTGCCTGATTAGCTTGTTATGGTTGCCCCACCCAGTGCTGGGTCTGGGCGTGTGTGTTTTTAGGGCTTGTTGAGTTGTGCCCTTAGCAGAACCCTTTATGGTTGTCTTGTGGTACCTCTTTGTGTGTGTGTGTGGGTTGAACCTATGTTGGATATTGTGCTCTGGCGGTTTGCTTTATATATAAAGCGGGGCGAAAGTCTTTTTCGGTAAAGGATTTGTGGCGCCATCTCGCCGAAGATAGCAGCAATGATGCATAGACGCTGCTCATGAAGAGGTGCCGGATACCCTCGGACACATACGAAGGGTGCCGGACAGCCTGAGCGTATAGAGATAATTTGGGATGTCCATTTGGGTAGGCTTTTTCACTCTCTCTTGTCTGATTGTAGATGCTCTAAGTGGGAGAGAAACAAGAGACCGCAGGCATTGTTGTGAGACTTAGCCACGATATTTTGCAGCATTGAGAAAAAGGAGATAAAAAATCCGCCATGTCACATTAATTAAGAATATCGTTAGTCAATTATGTACACAAACCAAGAAATGCGAAGACAAACCAAAAAGAGATTTGAAGAGGATTGCTAGAACCTCCGTGGATAAGATTTTTACTTGGTCAAAATATTATTTTTCTTAACCAAACGATCCGAAACAATTGCAACAACAAAATAATTTGGGAAATCCTATATTTTGGGACAGAGGTAGTACGAGGAAGCAGGACACCTCCGCGCGGGGGATTTGATTTTTAGCCACTAGTGTGTTGAAGATCCGATAGAATAAGTACTCAATCCATGCAAGATTGGTGCATTCATATATTCGGCGGTGCAGTTTCCAAAATAGTGGACGTCAAATCCGGATTTTTTGGAAAAAAAATTTACATCTTTTTGAATGTACTGTTCATCCCGGAGCCAAAACGCCCCTCCCAACATACTTGCTTTTCCCATCTATTTCAAAACTAAATGAATTTGCATAAGGAAAATATGGTGGAAACACATACACAGAACTATATGAAGTTGTACTGGTACCACTGGAAATATAAGTTGTCATGAAACCTACACCAGCAGGACATTTTAACCATCACTTTATATAAAGATTTTTGCTGCTTAGAACTTTTGTACTAGTACATGTTTATCATCAGTTCAGGATTTCGGAAAAACAGCATAAATTGTGCATTATAACTCAATAAAACGTTAGCATCTGTAAACAACAATATCAGCACTCTAATGGATCTCTGAACATCAACATATCGGGTGCTTAAAAAAAAGGCATGCCAGCACTCAAATGGATCTCTGAACACAACCTCACAATTGCACATCTCTGATTCTCTGAACATGTGCACAACGACACATAAAATTCAGAAAAACAGGCCAACACTAATGGGCGATCCGGCGATCATGTTCTAGTTGATGGCTCATGCAAGCACAGTTACATGTAGTACTGACTACTGCGTCCAGCTTTGCCAAACTCTTTTTTTTTTTTTTTTTTTGCGGGAGAGCTTTGCCAAACTCAAGTCTCTGCTCCTCCTTCAGAGCTACTGTAGATGCTTGAACAGAGCAGATCCACACCATGGTTTCAGTTTTAGTGCAAGGGTACCACCGGCTTGTTTCATTCTCCCTGCAGGGCTTCTTCCACAGCTCGATGTGTCAATGATTTGACAAGTACCATCACAATGTGTGTAGCTAGCTTAAAGGAAAATACACTATCTATTTCACAGTAAAGAAATTTGCATATGAAAAGATGGTGGAAACACACATTGAAGTACATGAACAAGTCCATCACTCTATAGATTTCTGCTGCTTAGAACATTTGTACTGTACATGTTTATCATCAGTTCATGATTTCTAAAAACAGCACATATTGTGCAGTATTACTCAATAACAAGTGACCATGTAAACAACATGTCAGCACTGTAATGAATCTCTGAACACAACCTTACAATTACACATCTCTGATTTTCTGAACATGTGCGCAATGACACATAGGATTCAGGAAACCAGGCCAACACTAATGGGCGATCCGGCGATCAAGGTGCCAAGGATCAACTTCTACTTTATACTAGTTACATCAAGAGAGTTTATGCTAGCATTTACATAGATGGCTCATCCAAGCAAAGTTACATCTAGTAGAGAGTTTCATTACACTCGTTGCGCTGCGTTCCACACGGCGAGTGGGATTTTGAGTAGATTCTTCTGGGGAATAGCCGGTGGGATGAACTTGATCCTTGGTGCCTTCTTTTTGGGAAACGACAGAGCGTCGACCTTCGCAGCGGCGGCGGCGGCGGAACGAGGAGCATCGAACCATGGGTGCTTCAGCGCGGCGGCTGCCGTCAGTCGCTCCTCGGGGTTGCATGTGAGGAGCCCTTGCAACACCTGAAATCCTTCCTCGGATAGCTTGTCTTCAGGGAAAGAATACCGCAGCCGGCTGTACTTGCACCCGGCCGGCAGCCGTCGCAGCGCCTCGGCGGCGAGCGGCAGCGAGGTGAACCCTGGCCACGTCCTCTCGTCCGGCATCCCGAGCACACAGAAGATGCTCCACAGCTGCCTTATGTCATTCTTTGTCTTGTCTTCGTCGTCATCTTCGAGGTAGCCCTTGAACATCGTCTTGCCGGTGAGCAGTTCGGCAAAGACGCAGCCGATGGACCACGTGTCCACTTGCGCGTCGTAGTCCTTCTTGCCAAGGATCATCTCGGGCGCCATGTAGGACGTCGTGCCGACCCGGTTGTACGGCGGCCAGTCGGACATGGACATGGCCAGCCCGAGGTCGCAAATCTTCACGAGCTCCCCGTTTTTCCCGACGAGGATATTGGCTGGCTTGATGTCGCGGTGGACGATGTGGCGCTCGTGCGCGTGCATCTTTTCGGCGCCGGTCAGGAGCTTCCACATGAAGTCGCGCACCGTGGATTCCGGGAGCGGCGGGTCGCCGCGCCTGTCCCACAATAAAGACTGGAGGCTCGGCGCCGGGACGTACTCCATGGCGAGGCCGGCGGTGCCGCCGGTGGCCGGGTCGCACACCATGCCCTCGAAGCCGACGACGTAAGGGTTTCCGTCGCAGGCCTCGAGGAATCGTGCCTCGCGCTCAAGATCTTCGACGTCGGGGGAGGAGAGGAACTTGACGGCGACGTTCTTTTTGGTGACGCGGTGGCGCATCCCGAGGACGACGCCGAAGCCGCCTTTGCCTAGGCGGGCCAGCTTCACGTAGTCGTCGGTGGTCCCGATGGAGGCGCGGCTCCTCTTGCAGCACGTCGGCGATCGTTGATGTTGAGCCGCCGCGTGGCCGTGGCCGGCGTCGAGGACGGCAGCAGGTCGCTTGCGGCCAGCCATGGCGCTAGCTCGATGAACGAACTGCTTTGGTTGCTGGAGAGGGCGGCGGCAGAGATCGATGATGGAGAAGGGGGAGGGAGGAAGTTCCGTATGGATCAATGCGCTGCGTTGGCTATTTGTTTCGACAGGTTGCCTCACCGTACCGACTCGCCATGGAATTCAGTTCAGTTTCAGTCCGAGTTACGTACCGATCCGACAGGCTGACAGCTTGTTTGCCTTGCTGCCTGCGTTTTCCGCCCGATAGCGGATTCACGGTTCGTTCATTTCCGACTCGAATTCAGGTTCTTAATTTCCGATTCGGTTTCAATATATGCTGACGAGACGATCCACACGGAAAGCTGGCCCCTTCCCGCGTCCAACCAAGCCGTCGAACGTCGATCGAGCGGCATGGCCGTCTGCAACTGCAAGAGACGACCACCCAAGGACCAGAAACGACCGGCTGACCCAAGAGGCACCGAGGACTACGAGGAGACGCGCGGCATCGGCAAGGGCGGCTCCGGCATCGTCGTCACCGCACCACCGGCAAGACCGTCGCGATCAAGTTCCTCCGCTGCACCGAGGACCCCGCCGACGCCACTGGGGAGCTCCGGCGCGAGGCCGGGTGACAGGACTAACAAAATTCTTGAGAAATGTTCAGGTTCAGGTTCACAAAATGGATCTCGGGTTTCGCCGGTGTCGGTCGCTATGAATTCTTCAGAAATGTTCAGGTTCAGATAGTTCAGGTCCTGATAATTGCCCGTTCCTGAAGACGATCCTTGCCCACTAGGATTATTTTGAGGGGACCAAAATCGGATCCTCTGATTGAAGAATTCTGGAAATGTGAACTTGATGAAGTCGGCATCTTCTCATGCTGCTTCTTCTGGTCACACGTTTAACCATTGCACTCAGGAGCGATCTTGCTTTGCCATGTGGATCCACTAACAGCAAACTTGGAGCAGGAAGCTGCAGTTTCTATGCTTCTGCACCAATTTTCTTCAGAACTACTCCCTCCGACCCATAATGTAAGACGTTTTTGTCAAAAAAACGTCTTACATTATGGGACGGAGTAGTAGAAATGGTCCATAGAATTAATTTTTAAGTAAACTATATGTCTCACTTCATAGTTCATGTCAGTTCTCTTTTTATCTGCATACTTTTTCATTCTGGCTTGAGCTTGTTCGAGGTTGTTTTTTCATTGAGTTTGTAAAGATTTCTCCTCTTCAAGGAATGGTCTGGCCTCACTGTCAACAGGTCAGGGACTGAAACTTCATTTATGAGAAGTGGAGGAAATCCATATAGGAATTGAAAGGGGGTAAATTCAGTAGCTGTTGAAATCATGTGCGTTTTACTACTACAAGGGAATAATGGCACTAGGAGCTGTTGTTTATGGTCTCTTGCGCTTGCTTACCATATCTAGCAAACGGCCTGCTTTCCTTTCTGATGATCCAAGTGCTACAAATGGCATGTTCGTTCGTTCGTTCAAGAGATTAAAAGATTAGGAGGCTGCTGTTTTTGTTCTGGCTGATCAATGATCATGCATCTTGCAGCCTATTTCCTCGGAAAAAGAACATTTCTAAGATGAACGAAGTTTGTTTAACACAGGCGAAAGGTTAAAAGAACAAGAAAATGACATCGCAAGAGAGGCAGACAAACGACTGATGATGCAGGATTTTCCTGGACAAGAGACGAACATAGGATCATCTCACATGAATACGAAATCATCCGCCGCCACCACGACAAAGACAAACACCTCAGAGTGAACACACATACATGCTTCCCCATTGCAGAACAAGGTAAAGCATCCATCGTAACAACAAGACTTGGTTCGCATACCACGGGAAAGCTTCTCCCCTTACCATTTGCTGGTACCCTTCAGCCAGTTTCAAGGCACAAACTCAGCTACATTTTAAGGTTTGTGACTGATCACCATTAGGAAGGGAACTGAAAACAAGAGGAACTGAAAAAACCATGTTGATGCAAACATTCTCCTGAAATCTTTGCCTTGTGCCAATTGCCCATTTGTACAGCAGTCCTTTCGCCTGCGAAGAATGCAAAAGAGATCAGACATCATGCAAACTTTCTAAAATGAAAATTAGATATATTCAAAAGATATCAAGACTTGAAACCAGGTAACATCCAAACCACCATACACAAACAAATTATAGTTAAGAGAGAGAAACCTCATCCTTTATTAGTGTTAGATTATTTACAATGTACCTACATGTATTTAGAAAGAAAGTGAAGTTATTTTCATACCAAATTTAGTAGATGGCTCAGGCCAGGGCGAGGGTCGGGGCAGTCTCCGAGGTAGGGGTCGGGCCTGTGGTGTTCTCCAGGGCAGGGGTGGGGGCTGTCACGGTCCGTGGGGCAGCTGTCAGGGCAGACACCTTCCTCTGCACCATAACCTTAGCCAAAGCTTCCTTTGTGATCTTGTCTGCGTGAGTGGCCTCCTTTAAGTCCACTGGGTCTGACATCTGTGCCACTTCCTCATCCTCGTCGCTGAACCCACGCTTGATTGCCATCTTAATCTTGTCCCTAGCTCGGAGCCGGTACATGTTGGGAAAGGAGCTACAATGTCACATAGAAATGTCTCAGCAGAAGATAACTGCAGACCTAAAGAACTGATGCTTCAGAGACAAACGTAAAAAAAAAAATGCATATCTGATGACACAATACTAAGCTACAACAACAGTTATGTGCTTCTGGATCTGATCAGATAAACAGTACTTCCTCCATCCAGGTGCGTTGGGCGCCTAAGGAGAAGCTCTGCGGTTTAGGTGGGAGCAGATTGGAGTAATGTAGTAGTAACACAAATGCAAAGTACACATAAATTCCACGTTTAACCAGCAGTATTTAGTGTACCCAATCCTTTTACTGAACTCGGTTAAAACAGCAGAGTTGAGGAAACAACTGTCGTGCTAATTATTGAAAATTGAGTTAATTCGTCTGTCCATTGTCCATGTGGAATACAAAGAAGCAGCAGCAACTTATATGCTTCTGGATTTGATTAGATAAACAGCAGTTTAACACAAATCTTAATACAGCTCAGTACTTGCAGATCGCAAGGTCTGGCCAGAAGTATTTAACAAGGTAAGCTGTACGCGATGTTGCATCGCAGAGGAACATAAATAACAGTAATGTGTAAACACAGAACTATTACAAGGATTTCTGAACTCTTGAGTCTGGCAATTTAAAAGTGCAGAACTGTTATAAACAAGGAACTTCCCTAAACAATCTATCCAGAGAGAAAAGCAAGGAAGAATCACCAATCACTGGACCAGAGAACAGTCACTCTCGAATCATTCTGCAGCAGTTCCAACTCTAGATAGTTTCTCTAGCACCATATCTCAAAGTCACCAATCACCCCCATGGCATTTTCTATTTTCTATATCTACATCTCCTGAAGAAATAATCAACCTCCAGATACAAGGGAGACACCTGGGTTTTGTAAACCAAAACACTGGTTCAAATTCCACACACACAATTGGGGCCTACTCGAATTAGCACGGAATTCAACAAACCAATTTGATACTTTACATACTGACCCATCCAAAGACCTGCAATAGAACTGATTTTTTGAACAATAAAAACTGAACCAGCAGACATGGATAGTGACTCTAACAACCACAAGGGTTGGCACTCTTCCCGAATGATGTGCTTCTCCATTCCTTGTCCCACGCAATGCTCGCCACTTCATGTGCACAATTCGGATAAACACATGCTGCACGCAAAAATACATGCCTGACCACAGCGGCACAGCCATATCTTACCAGCTATGAAAGACAGGCCTATCAAGCATTGATACGGACCATCATAGATGATTGAGAAACATGAACTTGGCATAATCTGGATGGAGTGTCAGAATTGAAAAAAAAAACCGAAAGGAACAACCTACGCGATCACTCTCCCGCATGCGTGCAGGAACAGCGTAAGCGCCAATCAGGACAATCATCTCTCTCCTCCTCACCCATACCCCCCTTCTCGCCTCCCCCTCCCCCTCTCCGGGTTCACCCATCACCCGCCGCCGCGTCGGCAGCCTCGCCCGCAGCCCCCGGAAAGCCCTAGGTCGGGTTCCCCGCCACCGCTGAACTCAGCCATCGGAACCCTCGTCCAACGGCCCCGAAACACAATGCAGGTCGGAGGGAGATCATACCGAGTCATGTCGCCGGCGAGAGGGCGAGGCGCGCGGAGATCGTCGGCCCAGTCGCTGCGGCGGCAGAGGGCGGAGGCGCGGCAGGCGTCACTTGCTTCGTCAGGAAGGAAGGATGCTTCGGGAGACGCTCGCTCCGCTCTCTCCAGTTTTGTGCCACGGCAAGCCAAGCACGAATCTTAAAGCGGGCCCACCAGACCGGCGCGCGGCGCGCGACCTCGTACGGTCTGGTCCGGTCCGGTCGGGCTCGGGTCCGCACCGCACCGCACCCTTCCGGCTCCGGGTAAAAACCCTAGCTCGCGCTCCAGGCCGGGGGAAGCGAAGTGGTGGGGAAAGAAGAACCGATAAAGAAGAAGAGGATGACGACGACGGAGACGGCGACGGCGGCGACGGCGAGGGAGCCGCGCGAGGCGTCCCGGCGGGAGGGCCGCGACTCGCACGGCAGGCGCCCGCACTCCTCGTCCAGGTCGCGCCGGGACGACCCGAGGTAAGCGCCCAGACCAATCCACCGCAACCCCCATCGTCTCCCCCGATCCGTCTCGCTGGAATTTTTCAGATTAGCAATCAGTTCCTTGCGCTCGCGATTCCCGATCGGCGCATCGTGCTCGCGTGGCAATGCGATTCGCGCCCGTGCTGACCCCATTCCGGAACTCGTTTTTGGTAGCCCGAGGAGGCGGAGAGACGACAGGAGGCATGACTCCGACAGGAGCCAGCACAGGCGTCGGGCCGAGGAGGGCGCCGGTGATGAGGGCGACCGTGATGAGAGGAGGAACAGGCACTTGCAGGACGCGAAGGCGCGGAGCGATGGTCCTGATCCAGGGCACGGGGATGGGAAGCCGCAGCCAAGCGATGCTAAAGAGGACCATCACGCGAGGCACGAGAGGTCTCCCAGGGGAACCAAGCGGTTCTCCGAGACGAGAGAGGCCTGGCGGCCTAGATCTTCGTTCTTTCAGGTTCTCGTCTTCTACACACACCTGTGCAGAAAAGGGATTATCATCAGTGGGTTATGTTCTATGCTTTCAGTGGCTTTGATAGTTGTTAACGGTGCACTTAATAGACAGTTAGAGTATCGCAGCTTGAATGTTTACTTGTGCTGGAGCAGCAACTGCCAATTCTTGTGTCAGTTCCGTTATGAAATGTTTATCTTTAATGCTATCTAGGAATTAGGAGTATAAACTAGCAAGAAGGCTAATTGTCTTAAATTACACCTGATCAGCCCATTTTGTTCTGTATTTGTTCACACATATTGATATACATATATGTTACTTCCTTGCATGTTGGGTTGCAAACTTTCAACTATTTCAGTATGTAGCCATGTAACATTGTCCTATTCCAATGGTATAGTTTCCTCTCTAGAAGTCAAGTGTATAGAATTATGTTGTAATGTAACTTGTACCTCCTTATTATGCAACTTTCTCCATCTGCAGATATAAGTCGTATTTTTGTTGTCTGCGGTCCACAAGACCACAATGCAAGATTTATACTATGTGTTCTGTTATATTATAATATAGGTAATAGTTTGTGTTAGTATTTTGCAAGAGAAAGCCAGTACTAAAATTTTCATGTATGTATTCACATATACTGATGGTCAAACTTTTGAAGGTTGATCATGGATCCCATGGCACCTGTATATTTAGAGACGGAGGGAGTACTATTCTACTCATTTTATTGGCTTTCTGATTCAATTTGGTTGAGCCTATATTGTAGTTTACAAAGATGTTCTAGAGTCTATATGCTCTCCCATAACGTTTTTTTTATTTAAATCGAATTATGCTTATTCATTTTTGTAAGAGTCCAGTTGTATTAAAACACATATACTTAGGTGATCTACCTTGTACAACACATGGATGCTGAGCAAAGACTATGTGTTTTCTTTTACATTGGTATTCATGTTCATGTTAATTGCTTGTACTGTTACGGAACTAGTTGTGGTCAGAATGTTGGGTTGTTGCTAAAGAATATCTCTCTGTTGTCAGGTCATCGTGCATAAGTGCTATATTTCTGGTGATTTAGTGGTAGTTCTCTTGTGACACATACCTTCAAATGTCCACTTTATTAACAACATTAGGCTACTTGTACTTGTATGTACAGCATGATGAGCGTGAACGTGCTGGGCAAGGTGGTCGACGCTATGGTCGCCAAGGTAGTGGGGAGCTGCCTTTATTAGTTCTTACTTTCTGCACTACTTTATCTTGCCATCCTTTTTGCTTAGGGTATTTTTTGTTTTTCATCTTAAAGATTATGGAAGACAAAGGGATCAAAATGAGCATCTCGATGATAGAGATAGACACAAGTCTGAGGGACATGGTTTGCAGGATAAGTTTGGGCAGCCTCAACAACACAGTGATGTTGATTCTACATGGAAGCACGATGGGTTTTTCAAGTTGCAGGAAGACGCTCCGGTTGCCAAAAGGAGGTCAGGATTTAAGGAGATGAGAATGCCACTGGAGGGGCAAGAATCAGCTCCTGCTGTTACAGAACCGAATTCAAGATCACGTATACCTGATCAACCTGGGTGGACCTCTGAAATGGGAGAAGAAAGGAGAGACTACCATTCACGGGAATTCATAAGGCCTGATGATCGAGATACCAGGAGGGGATTTTCTGATTACCGGAGTGCTGGTCAGAGAAATGGCTATGATCCAAGAGGGCGTTTTGCTGGCAGAGGGGGAAGGGGCAGAGACAGGTTTGACTACCAGTATGGTGGAAGAAGCAACATGCACGAGGATGCGGGTGATCATCAGACAGAGAAATGGAAGCATGACCTTTATGATGAGACGAACAGTACCCCAGCTCCGATGACTGAAGAAGAGCAGATTGCAAAAGTCGAAGCACTGTTGGCGCTGTAGTTACCGTTTTTGTTGTTGCCTGGAGTTATTTGCGATGGGTAAATGATAGTTATCTTTCCACATTGTTGTCTGCACTCTGGAGCTGTTTGGGATGGCTCGGTGGTCATGTACTTGGTCTCATTGTTATTGAATCTAACTATATGGCGCCCTGCTGGAATTTGGTGTCTTATCTATGATTTTTCATTTACATGATGTTTTCTTCTCCCCGTTTGAAGTGAAGCGTCTGTACTAAATAGTACTATATCATCAGTCCACTTTATGTAGAACTCATGGAACTCTTCATTTGGATTGAAAATATTATTTTCTTCCCTTTGGTGTGAAAGTGTTTGTAACAAACATTATCAGTCCGTGTCGGATCCACTGAACAAGTATGCTCTTTAACATGTTAAATTCCTACTCCCTCTGTAAAGAAATATAAGAGCATTTAGAGATCTAAAGCTTTTATATTTCTTTATGAAGGGAGTATTGAATTTGTATCTGTCCATTATCTTGAAGTATTATTCTATTTGTCCAACACATCCCTACTGCTGGTGGATGATCACCTAGTTGACTCTACCAGTTTAGCTTGGTTTGATGATCTGTCGCAAAATAGCCAGTGTTGTTTGATGAAAAATCTGCCCTGTCTAGAAGGGGAAATTACCTGGTATACTCTTATCAGTTTTAGCTTGGTTTGATGATCACCTAGTATACTCAGTTCTTTTTTGTGGTGCGCCTCAATGCATTGCTAGAAGGCAAAATTATGCCTTGCGCCTCAAACTGGTAGGGCAAGGCACCAAGTTATAAGGCAACGTTCTAACATCACCAAGTTATAACGTAACACTCCCAACAGCTTGGTAGTGAATGAGAATTCGAAGGATATGAGACATAATCCATCGTTTGGTTGGGGGCAAAGGAATTGAGGAAGGAATGGGAAATTGAATTAAGAAGGTCAAATCTCATGTATCTCTTCCGTGCCCCCTCTTAATTCACCTTGGGTGAGATTTCCTCTCAAGTTCCCACTGCTAATTCGCAACACATACATATGGGATTGAGACTAGTAATCAACTTTCCAAACCTCATGCCCCAACAAACTCCCTCCTGTATTCCCATTCCCTTTATCCGAAGTAGCCAAACACGCTAAGTGATACGCGCCGAGGGAAGTTCGTCGGTAGACCCACCACCTTTGTACTTAGCGGCTACTCCATGCTATGTTACTTCTAATTCCACCACGCCACAAAGTTTGTGACCTCCCTCCTTGATTGCGATGGGATGGAGATATTGGGCCGCTCATTGTCGAAGACACCATGTTTCGCTACTTTTAAATTTGCCACGCCGAGAGTAGGATAACAAAATAGGTGCTCTTTCGGTTGGCGTTAGGGGATGGGCCTCCGCCTTGATTGTGCCGAGTAGATTGGCGATGTTGGGCCGCTCCTTGTCGAAGACGACACATTACACTACTTCTAAATCCACCACGCGCGGGAGCATGATAAACGAAGACGCTTTTTAGTGCCGCGTTAGGGGAGGGGCCTCCACCTTGATTGTGTCTAGTAGGCTGACTATGTTGGGTTTCTCGTTGTCGAAAACGCTATGTTTTGCTACTTCTAAATCCACCACACCACATGCATGATAACCAAAAGAGGTGCCCTTCCACGGGCCGTCGGGAGGAGGGAGACCTTCCTCGCTATCATATCATGAACTCGAAGGAAGAGCAAAAGTAAGCTACTCCCTCCGATCCGCAACAATTAATATGGATCGGAGGAAGTATAATTTTTCATCATATCTTAAACTTGACGCTATTGTTTCATATAGATCTCAATCCTTAATTTGGAAAACCTAAATCTCATCCCTAATTTCTGGCTCCCAAATTAATCATTACCTGGTCCATTTCATTTCTACAAGCAACTCCCACTCAAAACCCCCACAAACCCACACATTGCTTCAGCCCCTCTTCCCCTTCTCCCCTCTCCCCACCCCCTCCGCTCCGCTCCCGATTCCCAATGGCGTCGTCGTCCTCGTCGCCGCCGGCGCGCCGCTCCGTGTTCGACGCCGCCTACATCCGCGCGGAGTTCGACGCCGCCGGCATCTCCCCCACCTTCATCCCTACCATCTGGAAGTACGCCTTTCTAACCCCTAGAACCCTACGCGCGCGCCGCGCCCCGTCTCCGTTCCCCCCCTTGTTTCGAGCGGTGGTGCTCACTCTGTGTGGGCGTGTTCAGGTACGTCCTGCAGAACCCTAGGTGCAGCGACCTCGACGGCGTCCCGTCGCTCTCGGCGGCCGCGTACGCGCTCCTGCGGAACAAGTTCCGGCCGACCACCTCGACCCTCACCGCCGCCGCCGAATCCAAGGACCGCACCACCACCAAGTTGCTCATCCGCCTCCAGGTGACTGCTTAGCTGCTCGCGTCAGATCAATTTTTGGGACGGTTGATGTAGGGCGCGACATCTTGGTCTTGTAAGCTAGGTCTTGTATAAGCTTTTTAGGACCTGATGATTATTTGGGGATTCACATCGTTTCACCCTTCCTGATTGTTTCCCTGTACATTTGCATGGCATTGCATCATTGTAGTTTTTACTATGCAAGCATCCAGTGGTGGAGCTTGAGCAAGAATTAAGAGGGGGCTAAATGAGTCTTACAGGGAGTTGAGGGGGCTAATTTAGGATATTGTGTCAATGGACAAGCTTTTCTAAGTTGGCAATGTTATAGTTTCCCTTGTTATCCTAATCCTAGTCCCTAGATATGAGAGATTGACTTAGTGCTGATTTTGTTGTCTGCAGTCCTACCCTGGATTTGGACCTTTATATAGGACAATTCACTGACTCTCCCCTTGTGTTCTCAGCACCTTTTCTGGTTTATAGGATTTGTGTTTTGCTTTTGCAAAAAATGTTTTGCTTTTGCAAAAAATTGCCCCTTTTGATTCTACTATGTTAGATATTGATAAACATGCATAATTTAATGGGACCATAATTGAATGGCTGCTTGAGAAACATTTTATGAATCAAGCCTCACCATGAGCTGTGAACTATGCATAAGTCCTGGATCATAGCGTGTAGAAGGGCCTATTGAATTGCTGTCTATGTGACCTACACTAATAAATATCTAAATTCTCTCAGGCTTATTACATGTGTGGTGTTTATGGGTTACTATACTAAGATTAAAAAAAAATCCCTGTATTAAATCAAAATGTATCTGTACTTATCTATGAACTTCATTCCAATGCCGGTCAAAGAACTATGCTGTTTGATTCAAGTGCAAGCAAGCATCAGCCACTTGTATGATTGTTGTTGAGGAAATTGATGTACAAATTGTTATCTGTACCTTCAGTAGCAATATGTTAGCATGTTTTTCTTGGTCTCTAGATATGCCGCCTGCCCAGGTGATCATGATAATTGTAGTGAACTGGGATTTATGAGGTTATATACCAATAGGAGGATGGCAGGGCAGTATGGCTAATTCAGGAGGGGTTATAATTATATTGGGGATTGAGAGGGTGAAGCAGATGGGAGATATATTGTAATATTCTTACTTGATAAAAATGGATGCACCAAGGCTCTTTATATAGAGCTGGCCCTAACAAATTGATTCTAAAAAAATCTCATATCTAAGGAAATATCTTATCTATAATTGATTTAAGGCCCAGGCTAAGATGTATCATACCTCTTATTGGCTTAAGGCCCGAGCTAATTGATGTCTTACCTCTAATTGACTACCCCTAGTCTAAATGCTAATATTCCTAACTTTCAGATAACTGTAATTATATCCCTTAACTGGAGTCAGCTAGGACCGGCTGGGTCTAGTGTGTGGGTGACCCATCCACATGACAATAATACACTTGATCCAAGCTTGGATGCTTCAAGTTGTGTTGGACTTATGACATCGTGTGCTGTATTAGTTTTATAGTTTCCTAACAATCTGAATTTTACACAATCACATCTTGAACTCTGTAATGCCACTCAGTACCATTTCATTTCATCATCACTGCCAATTTGTGACTTGATTTGGTTGCTTGCATGTGAATCACCTTTCCTTTTGTTATCGTTGTTGTCAGATACTTTTGCTTGTTTCCATTTGGTGGCACAAATTATTTTACTTGTTAGCTTGTTCTAACTTCTAATATCAAAGGTATTGGACTAATCACACTTAAAATTTTGTGGCCCTAGAATGGAGAATCTGTAGAAGCAGTGATCATGCGGTATGATTCACGACTGGGGAAGTATGATGGGAAGACACGCCCTGGAGGAGTGCGTTCAACCCTGTGTGTATCGTCACAGGTAGATATATTTTCCTTTCATATTGAACGACCAGTGCTTTAGTAAGACCTAAAGACTTGTTTCTAATGGCGTAAATTGTTTAGGTAGTACTGCTTCTGTGGACCTGTTGGTAACCTTTTGTGCGGCAGCATACTATGATCATTGTTAAGCTTGCAACTTTCTGATTATTTTTATTGACTTTGCCCTATAATATAACACAGGTTGGGTGCAAGATGGGCTGTAGATTCTGTGCTACCGGAACAATGGGATTCAAAAGCAACCTTTCCTCTGGAGAAATTGTTGAGCAGCTGGTCCATGCAACCCGTTATTCTCAAATTCGAAACATTGTTTTCATGGTAATTTTAATTCTTAACGTGTTACGACTTTCCTGATATTTTTTTTCGAAAGAAAATCATGCCCACTGGAGTTTTTTCATCATCCTAACCTGATTCATCTGTGTTGTTTGGTTTTATTATGGATTTTTTCGTGTGTACGTTGCATGGGGATTTACGGTCAGAAAGTCAAAGCCATGGTGCATCTTTTTAAGTGTTGCCGTTGTATATTTTTTGTTGTTTCATGACCGATGTTTGTAAATAATATGATTTTTATTGGCAAAGGTTGGCTGCTGTATGGGTTTGTTCTTGTATGAAGTTAGCACGCAGGATCATTGTGCTTCATGTTACATATACATGTGTTTATAAACATTCATGCAAGTTCAAATTATTGTATGGAAAACCATTTGTATTTGTATCGGTGAGTACTCCACTGTCTTATATCTATACAATGTGTCTTTATAGACAAACTACTGTGCCAATTGGGTTACTAGTGCTCATGTTATTAGTGAGAAAATTGGTAGATAATCTTATTGGATCTGATGTCTGGTAAACAGTATTCTCTAGATGACTTTCAATTTATGTACTTGCTCTGCCGTATATGCAGGGAATGGGGGAGCCATTAAACAACTATACTGCTTTGGTTGAAGCAATCCAAGTCTTGACAGGATTTCCCTTTCAGATTTCACCCAAGAGAGTTACTGTATCTACTGTAAGCATACCTGCATAAGTAGCTTGTTTGCATGTTGAAATAGCATTCTTGAGATGATTTTCTGATGACAGTCTTAACCTTATTGAACACTTATTAAAGTGACTTTCTGGATGAGCTATTATTGCCCCTGTTTTGTGATAAACTACACACTGGAAAATTGCGTCAAATATATACTCCCTCCGTCCCGTAATATAAGATCGTTTTTCAAGCTAAAAACGATCTTATATTGTGGGATGGAGGGAGTGGTTGACAACTGTGCAATGATCACCGAGCAAATAGTGCAGTGGGCATTGGATATTAGTAAGGATGTACTTGTCTGCTGAGTGGTCATCTTCTATTTCAGTGTTGTTAATTATTTTGCTGTCCAAAATAATTTTGTTGGTTACCTGGATCATAAGAGACATTTCCCTTTTTACTCCACCTATTATTGAAGCCGCTTCCAGTCTAGACTCCAAAAATGGATAAACCTGTATTGCAGTATACCTTTGCTCCTGTCCTTTTGTCTGGTGAAGACTTATCGATGCTGATAACTTGATATTAATTTGTGCTCTTGTGCTATCCATACTTTTGACTTGTACTATTGTTGCTATTATGGCTTGTGTACCATATGGTTCATCATGGTGTAAGTATGCCCTGCTAATATTTAGTTGAACTATTGAGTTTTGTTTAGGATTAATGTAGCTAAAAATTGATCATCATTTAGGATTGGACTTGGAGTAACTGTTGTAAATCTTAGTGTATATCATAATATTATATGATGTACTGCAGGTTGGGATTATCCATTCGATCAACAAGTTCAACAATGATCTTCCAAATATAAATTTAGCTGTGTCATTGCATGCTCCTGACCAAGACATACGTTGTCATATAATGCCTGCTGCACGGGCCTTTCCTTTAGCAAAGCTAATGAATGCATTACAATCGTATCAAAACGCGAGGTAAGATTCTACAAATGTCACGACTTTGTCAATGCCAAAGTTTTAGAATGCTTAGTTTTAAGTATCAACGATCTCGCTTCCATGTTCCATTGCAGCAAGCAGACAATCTTCATTGAGTACATTATGCTTGATGGAGTGAACGATCAGGAGGAGCATGCCCACAAGCTTGGCAAACTACTTGAAAATTTTAAAGCGGTGAGATAAGTTGTCTTCTGTTACTATGGTTTTTTTTTTTCAAAAATGTTGTGAACCATCTGAAGTTCTGAACTGCATCTGATGTGAATGTGTGCTTCAAATCAGTTTTTTTTTCTTAGGCAGCTAGCACATGATGCCATGACCAGTTGAGCATAATGAATTTTCGAGTGCTTTGCGATCTTGCTTATTTCATCTTCATTGATGGTCGCATGTTGAAACCAATCATCACTCTGCTCTCCTAATCACTGACAGGTTGTTAACCTGATACCATTCAATCCAATTGGCTCAGCAAGCACGTTCAAGACAAGCAGTGACCAGAGCATCAAGAAGTTTCAGAAGGTCCTGAGAGGCATCTACAGCATCAGAACCACCGTTCGCCAGGAGATGGGTCAAGACATAGCCGGTGCCTGTGGGCAGTTGGTGGTTAGCCTGCCCGACGAAAGATCGGCAGGCGGGGCCACCCTTCTGTCAGATATCGAAGATCTCAGGATCTAATCTCTATCCCACCTGTTGCTCGATATATCATGAAAAAGTCGAATTATATTACCAATCAGCGTCATGACTTGATATAGTAACTAGCACCGTAGTTCCCAAGCAAGCTTTAAAATATAGACCTGATTTTGGCCATCGTGGTGTGTGTTTCCCTTCCAAGTCGGGAACACAATTTTGCTGCTGTTCGCACAAATGCCACATACCTGGTTTTTGTGGGCAGCAACTGGAAAATGTTGGTGACTATCTAAGCCTATGTGATGGACATATATATATATAGTACCACCGCAGTGCTGGCCTTGCCTTGGATGTTTTTTACCTCGTGTCGAAGTTAGATGTATACCCGCAAGTTCTCATTTGGATCTCCTGCTGCTATTTTGATATTTGATCTGGGTGTGTTGGGCTTGAGCTCTTCTCTGCTGCTTGTTTGTTTAATTGTGTCGGCGGGATTGTTGCCTGGTTGCTCAGACGTTATGGTGCTGCATGTGTGAGGTGATGGTGTGTGGAGCTGGCAATTGGTGGGGGGGTCATTTGTAGTGTGGTGGCAAGACATGGTGAAGCACATGAGCTGTGTTGCTCGTTTTCTTTTCTGGCGTCTAGGAAATGCTTTTTTTCTGGATGCTTGATGGGAGCCTGCCGGGCTTACGAGTACCCCCACCTTCCCAAAGTAAGTGTTGCCGATTTGGGACGGAGGGAGTACTATATTGGAAGGTCTTAATTTTTCATGTGCCTATTTTCAAGTTGCCTGAAAAACGATTTGGTCTAAAGTTGATTTTCGTGGAGAAGAAAAGGAGGCGAAGCAGAGTTCCGAGTTTGAAATTGGGAGACGTGGCTGGCCGGCCGCCAGAGTTGGGGACGACGTTGCTTGCCGCGGTGGTGAAGGCGGGTAGCAGGATGAAGATGGCAGGGCAGGGCAGGGCAGCTGTTGGAATGATCCAACGGTTCAGCCAAATCGACTGAAGCCGAGTTTCTCAGACGACTTGCAGATAGGCAGTCTTTTAATTACTCCGTCTGTAATAAAAATATAATTGACGTTTTTGCAGTTCTTGTTCAACTGTATGGCATATAAGATTTAAGGCCGGTAAAAACACACCGTAGTAATTATGTCAACAAATCCCTTTTTTAGGCACGACCATCATGAGTAACTTTATTAAAATCAAACCACACTTGCTTAATCCGCTAAGAATTTGACAATAAAGCTCGGAGGCGAATTGAACCACTCTGAAGGTTGGTTCTCTCGTCCCATTCAGTTAGTAGCACATGTGTTACTACATTAGGCTCCCTATTACGAAATTCGATACAAGCCTTCTTGAAACTTACCAACTCACCACAACAATCATTGAGTAGCCCTCACCTTCCTTCAAAGCTTGGACAATTGTGATATTGTCCATATGGATCAGAATGTTGTTGCATCCATCTTTGTTACAAGTTTCAGTCCTTCAAGAAACACCATTGCTTCTGCTGAAACCACATCCGAAACATGCTCAATCACTGCCGTTGAGGCCGCAAGAAACTGCCGTGTGTGATCCTGTATTACAGCGCCGCAAGATCCTCTATAATTATGAACAGAAAATGAGGCAAGATCCTCTATAATTATGAACAGAAAATGAGGCATCCACGCTGACCAAAAATTGTCCAGGTAGGCCCTTGCTCCTCCACTGGTTCAGTCTTGGAGTTGAAGTTGGGTTCCCGGCAGCCCGCACAGAGCCTGGATCGTTGGACCAGTTCGTCTCGGGGTAGCACCTCTTCTTCTCTTACGACGCATCTCCTCTGCCACCATAGGTACCAGCAAATGATCGCTACTATTTCTGAGAACTGAACTGATTCCGTATAAGGGATTTGACAAGATGAGCCACATAACAGGATCATCGAGTCCATGCCAACAAATCCTAATGGAACTGTTGAACATATATACATGTATGTAGGTCCGGGTTCTGTATGCAGTACCTGTAGTATCTCTCTCCCCCTGTATGTACGTATATCTTGGGAGACAAGATACTGGTCGCACCCCTTGTACCTATATATATGTGCCTAGTGCACGATCAATCAATTATCGATGCACAAAATCATTCTCTACATGGTATCTATCGCAAGTCGACCTCCCCGCTTCCGCTAACCCTCGATGCCTCCACCTCCACGTACTTCGCGTGGAAGACGTACTTCACGCTGCTCTTTCGCGAGAACAATCTCGTGGATCACGTGGATGGCACCGTGGACTCCCGCACCATGGCGGATGACGCCGAGTGGACTGCGATCGACGCCACGATCATCCGGTGGTTCTTCACCACCATCTCCAAGGACTTGTTCCACGGTCGTGGCGCGGCGACGACGCCCGCGCCTGTGGGTCAAGCTGAGCGGCCTCTTCACCGACAACAAACTTCAGCGCCGCGTTTTTTGCAGAGAATTTTTGGTATCACGGGATGATCGGTCCATTGATGACTCTGCCGCCGCTGAAGACGTTGGCGGACGAGCTCGCGACATTGGAGCCAAGGTGGACGACGACCTCCTCCTCAGCACCCTCACCGCCGGCCTCAACGAGGACTTCGGCAACGCCGCCTCCAACCTCACCTTGATGCCGGAGCCCTCCTTTCCCAAGTTTGTGGCGTACTTGAGGTTGGAGGAGCGCCGGATGAAGGGTGAAAAGCGTGTAGCACCACGCCCTCGCCGCCGGCGCCTCTCATGGCGCCCCTCCGCCGCGCGCCGCCCGCGCCGCGCCGGCAACCGCCGCCACCCGCGCCTCGGTCGGTTCCCCCCTCCCGCCGCGCCTCCGCCCCCTCCGCGCCCCAGATGGCGGGTGGTGGCGCCATAAACCGCTGAGGCGGCATAGCAGCAACAGCGTCCGGGGGCCCTCGTCGGCAGCAGCGGTGAATCCCCACAGGACCTCGGCACCAACCCGTGGACGGCGTCGTCCACGCGTACTCCATGCCGGTCCGTCGGGCTCCGGCCCGGGCATCCTCGGGCCCCGCCGTGGTCGCTGAGCTCTCTTCGCCGTCGCGAACGCCGCTCCATACAGGCGGCTATGGTGCCGCGCCTCCGCCGTCGCCCGCCTCTGGTCGCTGCCGACTCTGCGCCCGCCATTGCCGCTTGGCCTATGGGGCAGCGCCCGCCTCTGGGCCGCACCACAGCCGGCCTATGGGGCATTGAAGGAAATATGCCCTAGAGGCAATAATAAAGTTATTATTTATTTCCTTATTTCATGATAAATGTTTATTATTCATGCTAGAATTGTATTTACGGAAACATAATACATGTGTGAATACATAGACAAACATAGTGTCACTAGTGTGCCTCTACTTGACTAGCTCGTGAATCAAAGATGGTTAAGTTTCCTAGCCATGGACAAAAGAGTTGTCATTTGATTAACGGGATCACATCATTAGGAGAATGATGTGATTGACATGACCCATCTCATTAGCCTAGCACTTGATCGTTTAGTATCTGCTATTGCTTTCTTCATGACTTATACAAAGTTCACGCAACTATGAGATTGTGCAACTCCGTTTACGGAAGAACACTTTGTGTGCTACCAAACGTCTAGCGTGGCGGGTGATTATAAAGGTGCTCTATAGGTGTTTCCGAAGGTACATGTTGAGTTGGCATAATTCGAGATTAGGATTTGTCCTCCGATTGTCGGAGAGGTATCTCTGGGCCCTCTCGGTAATACACATCACTTAAGCCTTGCAAGCATTTCAACTAATGAGTTAGTTGTGAGATGATGTATTACGGAACGAGTAAAGAGACTTGCCGGTAACGAGATTGAACTAGGTATTGGATACCGACGATCGAATCTCGGGCAAGTAAACATACCGATGACAAAGGGAACAACGTATGTTGTTATGCGGTTTGACCGATAAAGATCTTCGTAGAATATGTAGGAACCAGTATGGGCATCCAGGTCCCGCTATTGGTTATTGACCGGAAACATGTCTCGGTCATGTCTACATTATTCTCGAACCGTAGGGTCCGCACGCTTAAGGTTTCGATGCAGTTATATTATGAGTTTATGTATTTTGATGTCTTGAAGGTTGTTGAGTCCGGATATGATCACGGACATGACGAGGAGTCTCGAAATGGTCGAGACATAAAGATTAATATATTGGACGGATATATTTGGACAGGAAAGGTTAGGAGAAGTTTGGAGCTCCGGAGGTTACTGGAACCCCGGAGGTATATGGGCCTTATTGGGCCCATGTAGGAGGAAGAGAGAAGGAACAAGGGAGGCGCGCCCCAAGCCCAATCCGGTGGGGGGGGCGGCCCCCCTTTCTCCTTCCCCTCTCTTCCTTCCTACTACTAGTACTACTTCCTAATACTAGTACTCCTTCCTTCCCTCCAAATAAGATAAGGAAAAGGGGAAACCTACTTGGAGTAGGTTTCCCCTCCCTATGGCGCGCCCCTTGGGCGCCACCTCCTCCCTCCCTTCTTTATATACGGGGTGAGGGGCACCCTAGGATACACAAGTTGATCATTGATCGTTCCTTAGCCGTGTGCGGTGCCCCCTCCACGATATTACACCTCGATCATATTGTAGCGGTGCTTAGGCGAAGCCTGCGCGACAGAGAACATCAAGATCGCCACCACGCCGTCGTCTTGTGGAACTCCCCTCGAGCCTCTCTTTGGATTGGAGATCAAGGGTGCGTCATCGAGCTGTCGCGTGTCAAGAACTCGGAGGTGCCGGAGTAGCGGTGCATGGATCGGTTGGACCGGGAGGACGTCGACTACTTCCTCTATGTTGCGTCAGCGCTTCGCCCGGTCTACGAGGGTGCGAGACAACACTCTCCCCTCTCGTTGCTATGCATCACCATGATCTTGCGTGTGCGTGGAAATTTTTGAAATTACTACGTTCCCCTACGGTGGCATCCGAGCCTAGGTTTTATGCGTTGATGTTATATGCACGAGTAGAACACAAGTGAGTTGTGGACGATATAAGTCATACGCCTACCAGCATGTCATACTTTGGTTCAGCGGTATTGTTGGATGAAGCGGCCCGAACCGACATTACGCCAGACGCTTACGCGAGGCTGGTTTTACCGCCGTGCTTTGCACACGGTGACTAGCGGTGTCTGTTTCTCCAACTTTAGTTGAACCGAGTGTGACTATGCCCGGTCCTTGCGAAGGTTAAAACGGAGTCTATTTGACAAACTATCGTTGTGGTTTTGATGCGTAGGTGAGATTGGTTCTTTCTTAAGCCCGTAGCAGCCACGTAAAACTTGCAACAACAAAGTAGAGGACGTCTAACTTGTTTTTGCAGGGCATGTTGTGATGTGATATGGTCAAGACGTGATGAGATATAAGTTGTTGTATGAGATGATCATGTTTTGTTGAAGTTATCGGCAACTGGCAGAAGCCCTATGGTTGTCTCTTTGTTGCATAAGATGCAAGTGCCAAATAATTGCTTTACTTTATCGCTATGCGATAGCAATAGTTGCAAGAGCAATAGTTGGCGAGACAACCATGTGATGACACATTGATATAGATCAAGATGATGAAGATCATGGTGTCGTGCGGTGACGATAGAGATCATGACAAGATACTTTGGAGATGGAGATCAAAGGCGCAAGATGTTCATGGCCATATCATGTCACATATTTTGATTGCATATGATGTTTATCTATTATACATCTTATTCTTGCTTTGATTGACGGTAGCATTTTAAGATGATTTCTCACTAATTATCAAGAAGTGTTCTCCCTGAGTATGCACCGTTGCCAAAGTTCGTCGTGCCTGACACCACGTGATGATCGGGTGTGATAAGCTCACGTCCATCTACAACGGGTGCAAGCCAGTTTTGCACACGCGGAATACTCAGGTTAAACTTGATGAGCCTAGCATATGCAGATATGGCCTCGGAACACGGAGACCGAAAGGTCGAGCGTGAATCATATAGTAGATATGATCAACATAGTGATGTTCACCATTGAAAACTACTCCATCTCACGTGATGATCGGTTATGGTTTAGTTGATTTGGATCACGTAATCACTTAGTTGACTAGAGAGATGTCTGTCTAAGTGGGAGTTCTTAAGTAATATGATTAATTGAACTTTAATTTATCATGAACTTAGTCCTAGTAGTATTTTGCAAATTATGTTGTAGATCAATAGCTCGCATTGTTGCTTTCATATGTTTATTTTGATATGTTCCTAGAGAAAACTGTGTTGTAAAATGTTAGTAGCAATGTTGCGGATTTGATCCATGATCTGAGGTTAATCCTCATTGCTGCACAAAAGAATTATGTCCTTAATGCACCGCTAGGTGACAGACCTATTGCAGGAGCAGATGCAGACGTTATGAATGTTTGGCTAGCTCAATATGATGACTACTTAGTTTTGTGCACCATGCTTTATGGCTTAGAATCGGGACTTCAAAGACGTTTTGAACGTCATGGACCATATAAGATGTTCCAGGAATTGAAGTTAATATTTCAAGCAAATACCCGAGTTGAGAGATATGAAGTCTCCAACAAGTTCTAAAGCTAAAAGATGGAGGAGAATCGCTCAACTAGTGAGCATGTGCTCAGATTATGCAGGTACTTCAATCGCTTGAATCAAGTGGGAGTTAATCTTCCAGATAAGATAGTGATTGACAGAATTCTCTAGTCACCATCACTAAGTTACTAGAACTTCATGATGAACTATAGTATGCAAGGGATGACGAAAACAATTCCCAAGCTCTTCGTGATGCTGAAATCAACGAAGGTAGAAATCAAGAAAGAGCATCAAGTGTTGATGATTAACAAGATCACTAGTTTCAAGAGAAGGGCAAAGGGAAAGAAAGGGAACTTCAAGTGGAAAGACAAGCAAGTTGTCACTCCTGCGAAGAAGCCCAAAGCTGGACCATAACAAACCGAGTGTTTACTTTGCAAAGGAAATGGTCCTTTGGAGAGGAAATTCACGAATATTTGGTGGATAAGAAGGATGGCAAAGTGAACAAGGGTATATTTGATATCTGATTATTGATGTGTGCCTTACTAGTGTTTATAGTAGCCCCAGTATTTGATACTTGTTCGGTTGCTAAGATTAGTAACTCAAGCAGGAGTTCTGAGAATAAACAGAGACTAGTTGAAGGAAAGTGACGATGAGTGTTGGAAGTAGTTCCAAGATTGATATGATCATCATCGCACACTCCCTATACTTTCGGGATTAGTGTTAAACCTAAATAAATGTTATTTGGCGTTTGCGTTGAGCATGAATATGATTTGATCATGTTTATTGGAATATGGTTATTCATTTAAAGTTAAAGAATAATTGTTATTCTGTTTACGTGAATAAGACCTTCGATGGTTATACACCCAATGAAAATAGTTTGTTGGATCTCGATCGTGGTGATACACATATTCATAATATTGATGCCAAAAGACGCAAAGTTAATAATGATAGTGCAACTTATTTGTGGCACTGCCATTTGGGTCATATCGGTGTAAAGCGCATGAAGAAACTCCATAAAGATGGATTTTTGGAATCACTTGATTATGAATCATTTGATGCTTGCGAACCGTGCCTTTTGGGCAAGATGACTAAAACTCCGTTCTCCGGAACAATGGAGCGAGCAACTGACTTATTGGAAATAATACATACTGATGCATGCGATCCGATGAGTGTTGAGGCTCGCGGCGGGTATCGTTATTTTCTAACCTTCACAGATGATTTGAGCAGATATTGGTATATCTACTTGATGAAACATAAGTCTGAAATAGTTGAAAGGTTCAAAGAATTTCAGAGTGAAGTGGAAAATCATTGTAACAAGAAAATAAAGTTTCGCGATCGATCATGGAGATGAATATTTGAGTTCGAGTTTGGTCTTCAATTAAAACAATGTGGAATAGTTTCACAGCTCACGCCACCTGGAACACCACAACGTTATGGTGTGTCCGAACGTCGTAACCGCACTTTATTGGATATGGTGCGATCTATGATGTCTCTTACTGATTTACCAATATCGTTTTGGGGTTATGCATTAAAGACAGCTGCATTCACATTAAATAGGGCACCATCTAAATCCGTTGAGACGACACCATATGAACTATGGTTTAGCAATAAACCTAAGCTGTCGTTTCTAAAAATTTGGAGTTGCGATGCTTATGTGAAAAAAGTTTCATCCTGATAGACTCAAACCCAAATCGGAGAAGTGCGTCTTCATAGAATACCCAAAGGAAATAGTTGGGTACACCTTCTATCACAGATCCGAAGGCAAGATATTCATTGCTAAAAAATGGATCCTTTCTAGAGAAGGAGTTTCTCTCAAAAGAAGTGAGTGGGAGGAAAGTAGAACTTGATGAGGTAACTGTACCTGTTCCCTTATAGGAAAGTAGTTCATCACAGAAATCAGTTCCTGTGACAAATACACCAATTAGAGAGGAAGCTAATGATATTGATCATGAAACTTCAGATCAAGTTACTACTGAGAACCTCGTAGGTCTTCGAGTAAGATCCGCACAGTGGTGTAGTAATCATGTTCGGAAGTCATGTTACTAGACCATGATGAACCTACGAACTATGAGGAAGCGATGATGAGCCCAGATTCCGCGAAATGGCTCGAGGCCATAAAATCTGAGATATGATCCATGTATGAGAACAAAGTATAGACTTTGATTGACTTGCTCGATGATCAGCAAGCCATGTTAAATAAATGGATCTTCAAGAGGAAGACGGACACTGATAGTAGTATTACTATCTACCAAGCTTGACTTGTTGCGAAAGGTTTTCAACAAGTTCAAAATGTTGAATACGATGAGATTTTCTCACTCGTATCGATGCTTAAAGTCTGTCTAAATCATGTTAGCAATTGCCACATTTTATGAAATCTGGCAAATGGATGTCAAAACTGCATTCCTTAATGGATTTATTAAAGAAGAGTTGTGTATGATGCAAACAGAAGGTTTTGTCAATCCTAAAGGTGCTAACAAAATGTGCAAGCTCCAGCGATCCATCTATGGACTCGTGCAAGCATCTCGGAGTTGGAATATACGCTTTGATAAGTTGATCAAAGCATATAGTTTTATATGGACTTACGATGAAGCCTGTATTTACAATAAAGTGAGTGGGAGCACTCTGACCTTTCGATTAGTATATGTGAGTGACATATTGTTAATCGAAATGATGTAGAATTTTTTCGCAAAGCATAAAGGAGTGTTTTAAAGGAGTTCTTTAAAAGAAAAGACCTCGATAAAAGCTACTTACATATTGAGCATCAAGATTTATTGAGATAGATCAAGACGCTTGATAAGTTTTTCAATGAGTACATACCTTGGCAAGATTTTGAAATAGTTCAAAATGGAACAGTCAAAGAAAGAGTTCTTGCCTGTGTTGCAAAGGTATAAAATTGAGTAAGACTCAAATCCCGACCACAGCAGAAAATAGAAAAAGAATGAAAAAGTCATTCCCTACGCCTCAGTCATAGATTCTATAAAGTATGCTATGCTATGTACCAGACCTATTGTATACCTTGCTCTGTATTTGGCAAGAGAGTACAATAGTGATCTAGGAGTAGATCACTGGACATTGGTCAAGAATATCCTTAGTAAGGACTAAGGAGATGTTTCTCGATTATGGAGGTGATAAAAGAGTTTGTTGTAAAAGTTACATCGATTGCAAACTTTTACACCAATCCAGATGACTCTAAGTCTCAATCTGGATACATATTGAAAGTGGGAGCAATTAGCTAGAGTAGCTCTATGCAGAGCATTGTGGACATAGAATATTTGCAAAATACATACGGCTCTGAATGTGACAGACCCGTTGACTAAGCTTCTCTCACGAGCAAAACATGGTCACACCTTAGTACTCTTTGGGTGTTAATCACATAGCGATGTGAACTAGATTATTGACTCTAGTAAACCCTTTGGATGTGGGTCACATGATGATGTGAACTATGGGTGATAATCATATACAGATATGAATATTGGTGTTAAATCACATGGCGATGTGAACTAGATTATTGACTCTAGTGCAAGTGGGAGACTGAAGAAAATATGCCCTAGAGGCAATAATAAAGTTATTATTTATTTCCTTATTTCATGATAAATGTTTATTATTCATGCTAGAATTGTATTTACCAGAAACATAATACATGTGTAAATACATAGACAAACATAGTGTCACTAGTGTGCCTCTACTTGACTAGCTCGTGAACCAAAGATGGTTAAGTTTCCTAGCCATGGACAAAAGAGTTGTCATTTGATTAACGGGATCACATCATTAGGAGAATGATGTGATTGACATGACCCATTCTGTTAGCCTAGCACTTGATCATTTAGTATACCGCTATTGCTTTCTTCATGACTTATACAAAGTTCCTGCAACTATGAGATTGTGCAACTCCCATTTACCAGAAGAACACTTTGTGTGCTACCAAACGTCCCAACGTAACTGGGTGATTATAAAGGTGCTCTACAGGTGTTTCCGAAGCTACATGTTGAGTTGGCATAATTCGAGATTAGGATTTGTCACTCCGATTGTCGGAGAGGTATCTCTGGGCCCTCTCGGTAATACACATCACTTAAGCCTTGCAAGCATTTCAACTAATGAGTTAGTTGTGAGATGATGTATTACGGAACGAGTAAAGAGACTTGCCGGTAACGAGATTGAACTAGGTATTGGATACCGACGATCGAATCTCGGGCAAGTAAACATACCGATGACAAAGGGAACAACGTATGTTGTTATGCGGTTTGACCGATAAAGATCTTCGTAGAATATGTAGGAACCAATATGGGCATCCAGGTCTTGCTATTGGTTATTGACCGGAAACATGTCTCGGTCATGTCTACATTAGTCTCAAACCGTAGGGTCCGCACGCTTAAGGTTTCGATGACAGTTATATTATGAGTTTATGTATTTTGATGTACCGAAGGTTGTTCGGAGTCCCGGATATGATCACGGACATGACGAGGAGTCTCGAAATGGTCGAGACATAAAGATTAATATATTGGGCGGATATATTTGGACACGGAAAGGTTAGGAGAAGTTTGGAGCTCCGGAGGTTCTGGAACCCCCGGGAGGTATATGGGCCTTATTGGGCCCATGTAGGAGGAAGAGAGAAGGAACAAGGGAGGCGCGCCCCAAGCCCAATCAAATTGGGAGGGGTCCGCCCCCATTTCCTTTCTCCTTCCCCTCTCTTCCTTCCTACTACTAGTACTACTTCCTAATACTAGTACTCCTTCCTTCCCTCCAAATAAGATAAGGAAAGGGGAAACCTACTTGGAGTAGGTTTCCTCTCCCTATATGGCGCCCCTTGGGCCGGCCACCTCCTCCTCCCTCCTTTATATACGGGGTAGGGGGCACCCTAGGATACACAAGTTGATCATTGATCGTTCCTTAGCGTGTGCGGTGCCCCTCCACGATATTACACCTCGATCATATTGTAGCGGTGCTTAGGCGAAGCCTGCGGCGACAGAGAACATCAAGATCGTCACCACGCCGTCGTCTTGTGGAACTCCCCTCGGAGCCTCTCTTGGATTGGAGATCAAGGGTGCGTCATCGAGCTGTCGCGTGTCAAGAACTTCGGAGGTGCCGAGTAACGGTTCATGGATCGGTTGGACCGGGAGGACGACGACTACTTCCTCTACGTTGCGTCAATGCTTCCGCTTGGTCACGAGTGCGTAGACAACACTCTCCCCTCTCGTTGCTATGCATCACCATGATCTTGCGTGTGCGTAGGAATTTTTTTGAAATTACTACGTTCCCCAACAGCCGCACCCGCGCCGGCCTACGGAGGGTTCTACCCTCCTCAGGTGCCGCCGCCGTGGGACCCGGCCTTGCTCGCTGCGCTACACTCCGCCCCGTCACCGAGCTCCTATGGTGGCGGTGGTGACTGGTACATGGACTCGGGCGCCACTGCTCACATGACTGCTCATCCCGGTAACCTTACATCCGCCACTCCCATTCGTACTCCCACCCGTATCACCGTTGGTAACGGTTCCTCCCTCCCCATTCCCCATGTCGGTCATATGTCTTTCCCTTCTACTTCTACTCATGTGCATATGTCTAATATTCTTGTGTCTCCTGAATTAGTCACTAATCTTGTTTCTGTTCGTCGCCTTGCTCATGAGAATCCTATAACCGTCAAATTTGACGATATCGGTTTTTCTGTGAAGGACGCCCGTACACGGATGGTGCCCACCGATGTGATAGCCTTGGACGACCTCTATCCGATTGCATCCTCGGCGCCACCACCACCGTCGCCCGCCGCCTTCGCCGCCAGTGTCGATCTTTGGCATGCCCGTCTTGGTCATCCCAACTCCACCGTTATGCGTTAGATTCTCCAAAGTTTTACTTTTTCATGTAATAAGGTCGATGATCACACTTGTGAGGCTTGCCGTCTTGGCAAGCACGTTCGTATTCCCTTTAGTGAGTCTACAAACATTTCCACCTTTCCGTTTCAGCTATTGCATAGTGATGTTTGGACGTCCCCGGTTGCTAGCAACACGGGCTATTTATACTACCTGGTGATATTGGATGATTTTACTCATTATGTGTGGACGTTCCCCCTCCGTCGCAAGTCCGACGCCCTTGCCACACTCACCGCTTTTTACTCATATGTCGCCACATAGTTTGGTCGTCCTATTCTCGCTTTGCAAACCGACAACGGCAAGGAGTTTGACAACGTCGCCGTCCGCAATTTACTTGCGTCCCACGGCACCATCTTTCGTCTCACCTGCCCCTACATCGTCTCGGCGAGAATGGTCGCGCTGAAGCGCCGCCCTTCGTGACTTCAATATTGTGTCCGCACGTTGCTATTCCACTCCTACATGCCTGCTCGGTTCTGGCCGGAAGCGCTCGCGACCGCCAGCCTACTCCTTAACATTCGCCCCTGTCGTTCCCGCTGGAACTACACCCCTCACCAGCTCCTCTTAGGTGCGGTTCCATCCTATGACGGTCTTCGCATTTTTGGGTGTCTCTGTTATCCTAGCATCGCGTCCACCGCTCCTCACAAACTCGCACCACGGTCCCTTCCTTGCATCTTCCTTGGCTATCCCCCCAACACCAAAGGTTACGGTGCTATGATCCGATCTCCCCGCGTTTTCACTTGCGGCATGTGTACTGATGAGCTCGTGTTCTGTTTGGCAGAGTACCGTCACCATCGAACCTCTGCTGGCGCTTGTCCGTCCTGTCTCCACCTCTGGCGGACCGCCGTCCCCGCCAGTCGGCTCGCTCGCGCTCCTGCGGCGGCGGTCCCCGGTCTGCGCCGCCTGCCGCCCCCCGACGTCGCGGCCCCTCGGCCCGCCGCGGGCCCCGACGCCCTGCCCCCTCGGCCCGCCGCGGCCCGACACCGTGGCCTCCTCGGCCGCCGCCGCTGTCCCGTCGCCGTGGCCTCTGGCCGCCCTGCTGCGCCAACCGCGGGCCCAGCTGCGGCCCCCGTGCCCCTCGCCGCCGCAGCCCATTCCATGGCCCCGTCGCCACGGTCCCCTAGCTCTCCGCCGCCCAGACGCACCTCTCACGGTGTGGTTACTCGGGCTCGGATGGGACCTTGCGTCCCGGCCGCGCTACTCGTCGGACGAGTATGCTGTGCGGCTTCTACCTCGACACCGTCACCCTCTCGCCTCCGCTCGCGCGGCCGCCGGGATCGGCGGCTAGCTGCGATGCGTGAGGAGTTTGACGCTGCGGCGCAACCGTGCGTGGCGGCTTGTCCCGCGGCCACCCGTGCCAATGTCATCAGCGGCAAGTGGGTCTTCCGCCATAAGACTCGCTCGAGCGGTTCCTCGGCGCTACAAAGGCGCGCTGGGTGGTGCACGGCTTTCGCCGGTAGCCGGCGTGGACTTCACCGACACCTTCGCCCGGTTGTTAAGCCGGCACGATTCATATTGTTCTCCATTTCATTTGTTTCTCGCGCTTGCTGTTCACCGGCTCGATGTGTCTAATGCTTTCTTGCATGGTCATCTCGATGGCGGTGTTCTGTCGGCAACCGACCGGTTTCGTCGACACCGACTATCCGGACCACGTGTGCTTGCTCTCCCGTTCTCTCTACGGGTTGAAGCGAGCACCTCGAACTGGTACCGGCGGATCGCGGCCTTCCTCCAAAGCAACGGGGTTCCGGTCCACACGATGCGATGCCTCCTGTTTGTCTACCACTGGCCACGCCGCGCGTACCTCCTCCTGTCGTCGGCGACATCATCTTGGCTGCGTCCTCGCCGGCGCTTCTCTGACAGATCACGGCTCGCCTCGGCACCGAAGTTCGCTCTCAAGGACTTAGGGGCTCTCCACTACTTCCTCGGCATCGAGGTAGTGCGCCTGGCCATCTTGGCTTCTTCTTGCATCGGCGAAACGCCCTCTGAGCTTTTGGGCGGCGGGCATGTAATTGCAAGCTCGCTTCCACGCTGTCGTCTGAAGGCTAAGGTGTCCGCCGTCGAGGGCTCTCCGGCGTCCGGCGCTCCCTTCTACCGCTCCATTGTCGGCCAAGGCTTCAATACCTTACAGCGAGCGTCCGGGACATTGATCTGTTGTCCGGCGGTGTGCCTTCACATGCGCGCCTCGTGACACCCATTGGGCTCTCGTGAAACGTATACTTTGGTACATACGTGGCACCACGACCATGGGTCTCACTGACGACCTCGCCCGACACCACCTTTATCGCCTACTTCGACGCCGACCGGGTGGGTGTCCCGACACTCAGCTCCACCTCCGGCTCTGCGTCTACCTCGGGCCCTCTCGATTTCGTGGTCGTCTAAACGACAACCCACGGTCTCACGATCGGCGCCGAGGCCGAGTATCGGCCGTGGCTAACGCCGTCATGAGTGTTCCTTGCTACGACGGCTACTCGGGAGTTGCTATGTGAGGTCACCAAGGCGACGCTTGTTCATTGTGACAACGTCTCGCGGTGTACCTCGCCGCCAACCCCCATCCATCACCGTCGGACGAAGCACATCAAGCTCGACATCCACTTCGTCCGGAGCACGTCGCCTTGGTCGTGTCCGTGTTCTACATGTACCCACCGTCGTGATTCGCCGATGTGATGACGAAGGGTCTACCTACCTCGACTTTCGAGGGTTTGATCGATCTTTGCGTACCGGCGACGCTCGATTGCGGAGTGGGGGGTGTTGAACATATATACATGTACGTAGGTGCAGGTTACGTATGCGAGACTGTAGTATCTCTCTCCCCAGTATGTATGCGTATATCTTGGGAGACAAGATACCGGTCGCACCCCTTGTACCTATATATATGTGCCTAGTGCACGATCAATCAATTATCGATGCACAAAATCATTCTCTGCAGGAACATATAAGGTGCCCTTTCATTCTCATGCCAAAAAGGAAGGAAAAGAAAGAGAACAAGATTCGGTGCGTCACGAAAGAAAGAACGATCTGGAGCGTACGATGCTGGGATGGCGAGATCGTGCGGCCAAGAGGCTCCGGATAGGCGGAGCAGCCCCCTCCAACGGGTCCTCCTGCCTTTCGCACGGCTCACGCGATTACTAGTGGCGGAACGGGACTCGCTGGCATCTCCCTCTGACCCTCTCCACCCTTTTTGTTCCTCGCTCCTCCTCGGCGGCCGCCTCCCCGCAGCCCCTCCCCCACGCCGCCGCCGCCGCCGCCATGGCCATGAAGGGACCGGGCCTCTTCACCGACATCGGCAAGAAGGCCAAGGGTACCTACCTACATCCCCTTCTCTCTTTCCGCGCTCCTCTGCACCTGCATCTCCTCTCTCTAATCTGTTCTTCGGTCTCTCCCGTCTGACGTCTCCGTGATCTGCAGATCTGCTCACCAGGGACTACACCTACGACCAGAAGCTGTCCGTCTCCACCGTCAGCTCCTCCGGAGTGGTAAGGATCCCCCCGATCCCGCCCCGCTCCCGCGGCTCGATTTGATGATGCCGGTGTTTGTCGCATGTTTGCCGTCGGGCCGTACGATCTAGTCACCACCCTCCGGTGGTTCCTCGAGGACCGTGAGTAGATTGGGCTCTTGGGTTTTCCAGCACTCCTGTTTGCTCGGAATCTCCGCGGTTGTTGCATATTGATGTTAGTATTTTGAATGAATGAATGCGGATGGAGGCCGTGCTCCGTACTCTTATTGTGTGCTAGCTGCTTGGTGCGTAGCCTGATGGGGGGATGGGAATCTCGTTGTATCCTTGTACAGCAATGTGGTCACATGTTGGCTGAGGTTGATTGGGGGAACAGGGCCATCATTCGAGCTGAGCAATGCCTTCTGGCTGAGCATCGTGGTTAAGACGCTGCCGGTGGCCTACTCTGTTGCTGGCTCCCTTGTGGCAACAATTGCTGGCCCTTTTTACGAATGGTTATGCAAGTGTCTTGTAGAGTTGGTCCTTGCCCTGCTGGCAGACACTGGGTTTTGGAATTAATTAAGGCATGCGCTTAGTTTCCAGGACTGAAGTCCGAACACAAATTGTTGCAAATTTGTGATTTCAGAAGCTTTTAATATGTTGTGGTTATTGCACTTGCCAAACTGTTGACGGTGGAATTGTCTAACCAACACAAATATTGTTCTTGTTTGAAATTGTTAAGAGCGTTGACACTTTGCATATACACTTTCTGGCCTATACAGTTGCTTCTTGGGATGATGGCTATGGTCAAAGGTTTCTTCTAGGATAAATACAGGCTGTTGCTACAAAAGTTAAATGCTCGTCTACTGCCGTAGAAGTTCTTTTCTATTGCATAAGGTTTTTTAAACGCTTGTGTCATCATATTTCAAAATATGCATCAACTGAATTAACTAATCAAAAGATTGTGATACATCTGTCTACTACATATAATATACGATAACTGAATTGAATTCCTCAGCAACTTAAGAGGTAATCTCTGAGAACTTGGATCTTTATAAGAGTATATGAAGATATGTTTTAGTTGAATATACTGATTTAACCAAAAAAACTGTTGTAGCCGTGTAATTTATGTGTTTGTTTGTGCTAGGAATTGATTATGTTGATTCATTAGCTTGTTCTTTCAAATGCGTCGGTGTTTTGAGGAAATGAAGTATTTTGATAAGACAAACACTGTTTGCCATGTTACTTTCCCCAATGACATGTGCATTATGGAACTTCAGTATTTTAGCGTCTCAATATTCCAGTAAGGTCAGTCTTGTTATAGCAATATTTTTGCGTTTACCTAGATCTTTGAGCACGGACCATCTGTTTAACTGAAAATCTTCTTATAATATGCTTGGCTTACCGTTTTCTTCCCATATTTTTTTTTCTAGAATTAAGAATAACATGTAGATTAGTGAGTCAGTATCTTCAGTGTAAACCTACGTTTGACCTGTCAGCAATAGTCTGTTCTCATGATAAGCAATTATCCACTGCACAACCAAAATTATTAATTGAAACTTTAACAATCTTTATCTTCAGTTTCAGAATATAAATTAGATGATTTTATGATATAACCACCCTGTAGTTTGTTTGAGCTACAGAAATAATTGTATTTAATTAATTTGCATTTGGAAATGTGCTTATTTTGTTCTTGTATGGTTTATATTTCCCCGTGCACTTCTCTACTATTGATATGAAATCATGTATTATATCTTTGACTGATGTGTACTAAAGTGCAAGTTGAACTAAGTGCATATATCCTTTTTTTGTTACCCTTTGCCTAAATCTTACTAACCCGTATAATTATGTAACTTGCAATACTGGCTCACTGTTTCTGTTATCTGAATTTACTTGCCTTTAATGAACTTGTAATTCATGTATATTGTTCAGGCCGTCACTTCCACAGCTGTGAAGAAAGGAGGGCTTTATTCTCTTGATGTAGCATCAGCTTACAAGTATAAGAATAATCTTGTTGATGTTAAAGTGGATACAGAATCAAATGTAAGTGATATTGAATACTCAGATTTATGTTTTCCCTCTCTTAAGCCTGCATTGTAGCACATTTATATTGTATTTGGCTATATGCAGATCTCTACTACCTTGACTGTCTTGGATGTCCTGCCATCCACAAAGCTTGTGACGTCTGTCAAGTTTCCTGATTACAATGCTGGAAAGGTAATTTCATTTTGGTGTCGGTTGCTGGTTGTTGGAGTGGAAACAGTCTATGAGCTGAGTTCTTTCTTAACAGGTGGAGGTGCAATACTTCCATGACCATGCAACTTTTGCTGCCGCTGTTGGCATGAAGCCCTCTCCTGTGGTCGATTTTTCTTTGGTAGTAGGCCCTAAAGGACTTGCCTTCGGTGGGGAAGCTGGGTTTGACACTTCTTCAGGAAAGTTTATCAAGTACACTGGTGGTTTCAGTGTAACCAAGCCTGACTTCCATGCTTCAGCTATTCTGTAAGTCCACGCTTTGCTGTGTTTGTCATGAGTTGAGATTTGAACTAGCATTGATTGATAGATTACACCTGCGTGTACAGGGCCGACAAAGGTGACACCATCAAAGTGTCAGGTGTGTATCACCTTGATGAGAAGCAGAAGGCTTCGGCCGTGGCTGAATTTACCCGGAAGCTATCAACAAACGAGAACACGCTGACAGTTGGTGGCCTGTACACGGTCGACCCTCAGACAACTGTGAAGGCAAGGCTCAACAACACTGGAAAGCTTGCTGCCCTCCTCCAGCACGAGGTTAAACCAAAGTCACTCTTGACGATATCTGGTGAGTTCGACACCAAGGCCTTGGACAGGGCACCCAAGTTTGGGCTGTCACTCGCACTCAAGCCTTGACGAGATCATACGTGGATGATGGCGATTGAGCATCGGATTCTTTGGTTATTTTTTGTGAAGCTATGGCCAATAATTTGTTCCGCAGACATGTTCTGTTAAATCTCTGGAGGTTTAGGTGCTCTGTGGGCAGGATCCGATAGGCCTTCACCTGGATTTTTGTCCAGGAGTTTACTTTTGATGATCGAAGTACTTCCTCATTGATAGATGAATGCAGCTTGTTTTTTCTACTGTGAGTTCCGAGTAGCTTCCACGGTAGTATGTTACTCGAAGAAGCTACACTTGATTTTCATGCGGTGTTGATTGATTTTACCGCTAGTTGAGATTTACTGCTTGCTCGGATGTCAATTTTTTTTTCTATATATGATTCTTCTCGCGGAGTCTCTTTTTGAATGTTCTTGGTAATTTTCTTTCTTTTTGAACACATTAATATTGGCGATAAGGATTTAGTTGGCTCGGTAATACTTCATTGTGAAAGCAAATGTGTGACTGAGTAGCATTCAAGCCTTCATTTCGTCCAGTCATGTTTTGCCTTGGAGATATTTGATTTCAGTATTGCGCGTAGAAATCATCGTATTTTGTTTATCAGTGGATCATGTCAAGAAACTATGATTTGTGTTTGGCGCGACCTAAACTTTGATATCTACCGTACCATACAGCCGTTAGAAAAGATTATCATCACATAGATCGAGTCAGGAAAATGCAGAAGTGTGCCAACCGAAACGTGACTCTGATACCACAAACTGAAAGAAAGCATGTGACTTGGATGATCCATCCACCAGGCCACCACTCTCGCATGGGATCCTTATAATTATCTCGCCAGAACCACTTGTATCCTGATGCTCATATTTTATGTACACCCGTGTATCTTGTTAAGGAATTTTATATGCAATTGTGCATCTTGATAAGAATTTTTGTATACAATTACGTATCTTCATAAGAAATTTTATATGCTGCTGTGTATCTTTACAAGTACTTTCATATACACCTAACTTTATAAGAAATCAGGCGAGATTCGTGGATGCCACTATCCCGCCCTGTGATCACCAGACACGTTGGAAACATGGATGTCACTATCCTACTCCGTTCGGAAATAAGGGCACCTCTAACCGGATCTTTAAAGCGCCCGCATCAATGAACCCACTCCGAACGTGTTTTGCCATCCAATACGATACCTCATCCGTTCGCGCAGTGGTTCGGACGTCATTTTCCCGGCAAACCGGGAGGGAGGGGTGTGGGTGTCGGGACCGCTGCCGCACCCATGTCTGACACCCTGCCCCAAAACTCTTTTCCTCGTCGACGCCCTTTTCCCACCCGAAGTGATCAACGCCGCTCTAGGGCGTCAACGCCGCATTCATGCCGGCTCATAGCAGACACAATCTCTCACAGGAGCCGACATTGAAGCGGCACGCTGCCCGATGTACTCGCCTTCTCTCCTCATCGAAACGACATTCGTTCGTCCGCCTTCCTCCATTAAGCTAGTGTGTTTGCCGAGGAATCTACTCCGACACCCTCATGCGAGCGTAACACGTCCGTCCACCTGCCGTCTGACATTAAATACCCCGTCGCTTGGTGCTTGGTATCCGCCCGCTATTTAACTGTCGCCAGACGCCCGACAACAACCGCATCACACCTCCTCTCCCGATTCCGATATCCTCTATGCACCACACCCACCATGGCCTCAAGCTCCAAAGTCCTATGGGACGACCTCCAAGCGGACAGAAGTAGGAACTCTCTGGCATTGCAGCCGCTTGGCAGGCCCACTGAACCTGTTGGATACATGCTGGCTTATTGGCGAGCTCTCCAAAGGGTAGCGACACGGAAGAGCGAATCGACGATGACATCACCATGGCGAGGCGCATGCTCACTTCATCAACATGGTGATGGAAGAGCGGGAGGAGGCGTTCCGGCAGGCGTAGGTCGACTAGAGGTGCAACCTCTGACTCCTTGACGAGCATCGGCTCGCGAAGGAGCAAATCATTAGCATGGTCATCGTGGTGGACATGGACGAGCAGAAGGCGCTGCTCCTGTCCTATCGTGCCCCCTGTGACATCCGCCGCGAACGACGGCGGCTACGTGTCCTGCGGACGGAGAAAGAAGCTATGTTTTGTTGGGGAACGTAGTACTTTCAAAATTTTCCTACGCACACGCAAGATCATGGTGATGCATAGCAACGAGAGGGGAGAGTGTTGTCTATGTACCCTCATAGACCGAAGCGGAAGCGTTGACGCAACGTAGAGGAAGTAGTCGTATGTCCTCCCGGTCCAACCGATCCAAGCACCGTTACTCCGGCACCTCCGAGTTCTTGACACACGTACAGCTCGATGACGCACCTTGATCTCCGATCCAGCAGAGGCGCGGGGAGGAGTTACGTCAGCACGACGGCGTGGTAACGATCTTGATGTTCTCCTGTCGCAGGGCTTCGCCTAAGCACCGCTACAATATGACCGAGGTGTAATATCGTGGAGGGGCACCGACACAGCTAAGGAGCGATCTCAATGATCAACTTGTGTGTCCATGGGGTGCCCCTACCCCGTATATAAAGAAGTGGAGGAGGGAGGGCGGCCCTCTTCTATGGCGCCCTAGGGAGTCCTACTCCCAGGGAGTAGGATTCCCCCTTCCTAGTCCAACTAGGAGTCCTTCCATGTATTAGGAGTAGGAGACAAGGAAGGGGAAGAGAAGGGAAGGAAGGAGGGTGCGGCCCTCCCTAGTCAATTCGGACTAGGCCATGGGGGCGCGGCCTGCCCTAGGCAGCCCTCTCTCTTTCCCTTGAGGCCCAATAAGGCCCAATACTTCTCCCGGCGAATTCCCGTAACTCTCTGGTACTCCGAAAAATACCCGAATCACTCAGAACCTTTCCGAACTCCGAATATAGTCGTCCAATATATCGATCTTTACGCCTCGACCATTTCGAGGCTCCTCGTCATGTCCCCGATCTCATCCGGGACTCCGAACTCCTTCGGTACATCAAAACTCATAAACTCATAATATAAGCATCATCGAAACCTTAAGCGTGCGGACCCTACGGTTCGAGAACAATGTAGACATGACCGAGACCGTCTCTCGGTCAATAACCAATAGCGGGACCTGGATGCCCATATTGGTTCCTACATATTCTACGAAGATCTTTATCGGTCAGACCGCATAACAACATACGTTGTTCCTTTGTCATCGGTATGTTACTTGCCGAGATTCGATCGTCGGTATCCAATACCTAGTTCAATCTCGTTATTGGCAAGTCTCTTTACTCGTTCCGTAATACATCATCTCACAACTAACTCATTAGTTGCAATGTTTGCAAGGCTTAAGTGATGTGCATTACCGAGAGGGCCGGAGATACCTCTCCGAGCATTGGAGTGACAAATCCTAATCTCAAATCGTCAACCCAACAAGTACCTTTGGAGACACCTGTAGAGCACCTTTATAATCACCCAGTTACGTTGTGACGTTTGGTATCTCACAAAGTGTTCCTCCGGTAAACGGGAGTTGCATAATCTCATAGTCATAGGAACATGTATAAGTCATGAAGGAAGCAATAGCAACATACTAAACGATCGGGTGCTAAGCTAACGGTATGGGTCATGTCAATCAGATCATTCAACTAATGATGTGATCTCGTTAATCAAATAACAACTCCTTGTTCATGGTTAGGAAACATAACCATCTTTGATTAACAAGCTAGTCAAGTAGAGGCATACTAGTGACACTCTGTTTGTCTATATATTCACACATGTATTATGTTTAGGTTAATACAATTCTAGCATGAATAATAAACATTTATTATGATATAAGGAAAAAATAATAACTTTATTATTGCCTCTAGGGCATATTTCCTTGATCTCCCACTTGCACTAGAGTCAATAATCTAGTTCACATCGCCATGTGATTTAACACCAATAATCATATCGTATATGATTAACACCATAGTTCACATCGTCATGTGACCAACACCCAAAAGGTTTACTAGAGTCAATAATCTAGTTCACATCGCTATGTGATTAACACCCAAAGAGTAAAAAGGTATGATCATGTTTTGATTGTGAGAGAAGTTTAGTCAACGGGTGCATCACATTCGAGCCGTATGTATTTTGCAAATATTCTATGTCTACAATGCTCGCACGGAGCTACTCTAGCTAATTGCTCCCACTTTTAATATGTATCTAGATCGAGACTTAGAGTCATCCAGATCGGTGTCAAAACTTGCATCGGCGTAACCCTTTACGACGAACCTTTTGTCACTTCCATAATCGAGAAACATATCCTTATTCCACTAAGGATAATTTTGACGCTGTCGATGATCTACTCCTAGATCACTATTGTACTCCTTGCCAAACTCGGTGTAGGGTATACAATAGATCTGGTACACAACATGGCATACTTTATAGAACCTATGGCCAAGGCATAGGGAATGACTTTCATTCTCTTTCTATCTTGTGCCGTGGTCGGGTTTTGAGTCTTACTCAATTTCACACCTTGTAACACAGGCAAGAACTCTTTCTTTGACTGTTCCATTTTGAACTACTTCAAAATCTTGTCAAGGTATGTACTCATTGAAAAAACTTATCAAGCGTCTTGATCTATCTCTATAGATCTTGATGCTCAATATGTAAGAAGCTTCACCGAGGTCTTTCTTTGAAAAACTCCTTTCAAACACTCCTTTATGCTTTGCAGAATAATTCTACATTATTTCCGATCTACAATATGTCATTCACATATACTTATCAGAAATGATGTAGTGCTCCCACTCACTTTCTAGTAAATACAGGCTTCACTGCAAGTCTGTATAAAACTATATGCTTTGATCAACTTATCAAAGCGTATATTCCAACTCCGAGATGCTTACACCAGTCCATAGTGAAGGAAATATTCCCTAGAGGCAATAATAAAGTTATTATTTATTTCCTTATTTTATGATAAATGTTTATCATTCATGCTAGAATTATATTAACCGGAAACATAATATATGTGTGAATGCATAGACAAACAGAATGTCACTAGTATGCCTCTACTAGACTAGCTTGTGAATCAAAGATGGTTATGTTTCCTAACCATGAACAAAGAGTTGTTATTTGATTAACAAGGTCACATCATTAGTTGAATGATCGATTGACATGACCCATTCCATTAGCTTAGCACACGATCGTTTAGTATGTTGCTATCGCTTTTTATCCATGACTTATACATGTTCCTATAACTATGAGATTATGCAACTCCGTTTACGGAGGAACACTTTGGGTACTACCAAAGCGCCTGGCGAATCGGGTGATTATAAAGGAGTACTACGGTGTCTTCAAAGGCGGATGTTGGGTTGGCGTATTCGAGATTAGGTTTTGTCACTCCGATAGTCGGAGAGGTATCTCTGGCCCTCTCGGTAATACACATCACTTAAGCCTTGCAAGCATTACAACTAATGAGTTAGCTGTGAGATGATGTATTACGGAGCGAGTAAAGAGACTTGCCGTAGCGAGATTGAACTAGGTATTGGATACCGACGATCGAATCTCGGGCAAGTAACATACCGATGACAAAGGGAACAACGTATGTTGTTATGCGGTCGACCGATAAAGATCTTCGTAGAATATGTAGGAGCCAATATGGGCATCCAGGTCCCGCTATTGGTTATTGACCGGAGACGTGTCTCGGTCATGTCTACATTGTTCTCGAACCGTAGGGTTCGCACGCTTAAGGTTTCGATGGCGGTTATATTATGAGTTTGTGTATTTTGATGTACCGAAGAAGTTCGAGTCCGGATGTGATCACGGACATGACGAGGAGTCTCGAAATGGTCGAGACATAAAGATTAATATATTGGACGGCTATATTCGGACACGGAAAGGTTCGGAAGTTTCCGGAGAAAACCGGAGTCTTGGAGGGGTTACCGGAACCCCGGGAAGTTATGGGCCTTAGTGGGCCAAGAGGGGAGAGAGGGCCGCACCAGGAGGTGGCGCCCCTGTGGGAGTCCGAATAGGACAGGAGGGGGGCGGCCCCTTCCCTCCTCTCCTCTCCTTCCTTCCCCTTCCTCCTTCCTAGTTGGACTTGGAAAGGGAGTCCTACTCCCACTAGGAGGAGGACTCCCCCTCCCTGGCGCGCCTCCTAGGGCCGGCTGGCCCTCCCCTTGCTCCTTTATATACGGGGCAGGGGGCACCCTAGAACACACAAGTTGATCCTTGAGATCGTTCCTCAGCCGTGTCGGTGCCCCTCCACCATAATCCACCTCGGTCATATCGTGGCGGTGCTTAGGCGAAGCCTGCGTCGATAGAACATCAAGATCGTCACCACGCCGTCGTCTTGTGGAACTCTCCCTCCCCAAGCTCTGCTGGATTGGAGCCCGAGGGCGTCACCGAGCTGTACGTGTGTCAAGAACTCGAGGCGCCGGAGTAATGGCGCTGGGATCGGTTGGATCGCGAGGAGAACGTCGACTACTTCCTCTACGTTGTGATCGCTTCGCTTCGGTCTCACGAGGGTGCGTAGACAACACTCTTCCCTCTCGTTGCTATGCATCACCATGATCTTGCGTGTGCGAGGAAATTTTTGAAATTACTACGTTCCCCAACAGTGGCATCCGAGCCTAGGTTTTATGGTTTGATGTTTTGCACGAGTAGAACACAAGTGAGTTGTGGGCGATACAAGTCATACTACCTACCAAACATGTCATATTTTGGTTCAGCGGTATTGTGAGATGAAGCGGCCGGACCGACATTACGCGTGCGCTTACGCGAGACTGGTTTCACCGTTCTGAGCACTTGTGCTTAAAGGTGATTGGCGGTGTCTGTCTCTCTCACTACAGTTGAACCGAGTATGGCTCGCCCGGTCCTTGAGAAGGTTAAAACGGAGTCTATTTGACGAAGTATTGTTGTGGTTTTGATGCGAGGTGAGATTGGTTCTTGCTTAAGCCCGTAGCAGCCACGTAAAATTTGCAACAACAAAGTAGAGGACGTCTAACTTGTTTTTGCAGGCATGTTGTGATGTGATATGGTCAAGGCGTGATGCTATATTTTATTGTATGAGATGATCATGTTTTGTAACGAAGTTATCGGCAATGGTGGAGCCATATGGTTGTCTCTTTATTGTATGAAATGCAAGCGCCCTGTAATTGCTTTACTTTATCACTAAGCGGTAGCGATAGTCGTAGAAGCAATAGATGGCGAAACGACAACGATGCTACGATGGAGATCAAGGTGTCGCGCCGGTGACGATGGTGATCACGACGGTGTTTCGGAGATGGAGATCACAAGCACAAGATGATGATGGCCATATCATATCACTTATATTGATTGCATGTGATGTTTATCCTTTATGCATCTTATCTTGCTTTGATTGACGGTAGCATTTTAAGATGATCTCTCACTAAAATTATCAAGTAGTGTTCTCCCGAGTATGCACCGTTGCCAAAGTTCGTCGTGTCGAGACACCACGTGATGATCGGGTGTGATAAGCTCTCACGTCCATCTACAACGGGTGCAAGCCAGTTTTGCACACGCAGAATACTCAGATTATACTTGACGAGCCTAGCATATGCGAGATATGGCCTCGGAACACGGAGACCAAAAGGTCGGCGTGAATCATATAGTAGATATGATCAACATAAGATGTTCACCATTGAAAACTACTCCATCTCACGTGATGATCGGTTATGGTTTAGTTGATTTGGATCACATGATCACTTAGATGACTAGAGGATGTTTGTCTAAGTGGGAGTTCTTAAGTAATATGATTAATTGAACTTAAATTTATCATGAACTTAGTACTGATAGTATCTTGCTTGTCTATGTTTGTTTGTAGATAGATGGCTCGTCGTTGTTCCGTTGAATTTTAATCGTTCCTTGAGAAAGCAAAGTTGAAAGATGATGGTAGCAATTACACGGATCGGGTCCGTAACTCGAGGATTATCCTCATTCTTTGCCACGTAAGAGTTACGTCTGGATGCACCGCTAGGTGCCGTGCCTCTTCGCCGATGTAACCGACGACGTTAAGAACGTCTGGCGAGCAAAGCGATGACTACTCTATAGTTCGATGTGCCATGTTTACGGCTTAGAACCGGGTCTTCAACGACGTTTTGAGCGTCATGGAGCATATGAGATATTCCAGGAGTTGAAGTTGATATTCCAACAGAATGCCCGGATTGAGAGATACGAAGTCTCCAACAAGTTCTATAGCTGCAAGATGGAGGAAAATAGTTCTGTCAGTGAGCACATACTCAGGATGTGCGGGTATTACAATCACTTGACTCAACTGGGAGTTAATCTTCGGATGATTGTGTCATTGATGAATTCTTCAATCACCGCCACCAAGCTACAAAGGCTTCGTGATGAACTATAGTATGCAAGGGTTAGTAAAGACTATGCCCGAGCTCTTCGCAATGTTAAAGGCTGCGGAGGTAGAAATCAAGAAGGAGCATCAAGTGTTGATGGTCAATAAGACCACTAGTTTCAAGAAGAAAGGCAAAGGGAAGAAGAAGGGAACTTCAAGAAGAACGACAAGCAAGTTGTTGCTCGGGAGAAGAAACCCAAGTCGGACCTAAACCAAACTGAGTGCTTCTCTCGCAAGCGGTGGTCACTAGAAGCGGAACTGCCCCAAGTATTTGGCGGATAAGAAGGATGGCAAGGTGAACAAAGGTATATGTGATATACATGTTATTGATGTGTACCTTACTAGAGCTCGCAGATAGCACCTAGGTATTTGATATTGGTTACATTGCTAATATTTGCAACTCGAAGCAGGACTACGGATTAGCGAACACCGGCAAAGGACAAGGTGACGATGCGCGTGGGAAATGGTTCCAAAGTCGATGTGATCGCGGTCGGCACACTACCTCTACATCTACCTTCGGATTAGTTTTAGACCTAAATAATTGTTATTTGGTGCTGCGTTGAGCATGAACATTATATCTGGATCTTGTTTGATGCGAGACGGTTATTCATTTAAATCGAGAATAATGGTTGTTCTATTTATATGAGTAATATCTTTTATGGTCATGCACCCTTGAAGAGTGGTCTATTTTGATGAATCTCGATAGTAGTGATACACATATTCATAATGTTGAAACCAAAAGATGCAGAGTTGATAATGATAGTGCAACTTATTTGTGGTACTCGCCGTTTAGGTCATATCGGTATAAAGCGCATGAAGAAACTCCATCTTGATGGACTTTTGGAGTCACTTGATTATGAATCACTTGGCACTTGCGAACCGTGCCTCATGGGCAAGATGACTAAAACCCGTTCTCGGCACTATGGAGAGAGCAACAGATTTGTTGGAAATCATACATACTGAGATGTATGTGGTCCGATGAATGTTGAGGCTCGTGGCGGATATCGTTATTTTCTCACCTTCAAAGATGATTTAAGCAGATATGGGTATATCTACTTAATGAAGCATAAGTCTGAAACATTTGAAAAGTTCAAAGAATTTGAGTGAAGTTGAAAATCATCGTAATAAGAAAATAAAGTTTCTACGATCCGATCGTGGAGGCGAATATTTGAGTTCTGAGTTTGGTCTACATTTGAAACAATGCGGAATAGTTTCGCAACTCACGCCACCGGAACACCACAACAGTAATGGTGTGTCCGAACGTCGAATGTCGCACTTTACTAGATATGGTGCGATCTATGATGTCTCTTACAGATTTACCACTATCGTTTTGGGGTTATGCTCTTGAGGCGGCCGCATTCACTTGAATAGAACATCGTCAAAATCCGTTGAGGCGACACCTTATGAACTATGGTTTAGCAAGAAACCAAAGTTGTCGTTTCTCAAAGTTTGGGGATGCGATGCTTATGTGAAAAAGCTTCAACCTGATAAGCTCAAACCCAAATCGGAGAAATGTGTCTTCATAGGATACCCAAAGGAAACAGTTGGGTACACCTTCTATCACAGATCGGAAGGCAAGACATTTGTTGCCAAAAATGGATCCTTTCTAGAGAAGGAGTTTCTCTCGAAAGAAGTGAGTGGGAGGAAAGTAGAACTTGATGAGGTAATTGTACCTTCTCCCTTATTTGAAAGTAGTTTGACGCAGAAACCGGTTTCTGAGACATCTACACCAAATAGTGAGGAAGTTGATGATGTTGATCATGAAACTTGAGATCAAGTTACCACAGAACCTCGTAGATCAACGAGTAAGATCCGCACTGAGTGGTGCGGTAATCCTGCTCGGAAGTCATGCTACTAGATCATGATGAACCTACGAACTATGAAGAAGCGATGGTGAGCCCAGATTCCGCAAAATGGCTTGAGGCCATGAAATCGAGATGGGATCCATGTATGAAAACAAAGTATGGACTTTGGTTGACTTGCCCGAGGGTCGGCAAGCAATAGAAAACAAGTGGATCTTCAAGAAGAAGACCGTGACGACGGTAATGTAACTGTCTACAAAGCTCGACTTGTCGCAAAGGGTTTCGACAAGTTTAAGGGATTGACTACGATGAGACCTTCTCACCGAAGCGATGCTTAAGTCTGTCCGAATCATGTTAGCAATTGCCGCATTTTATGATTATGAAATTTGGCAAATGGATGTAAAGACGCATTCTGAATGGATTTACGGAAGAAGAGTTGTATATGATGCAACTAGAAGGTTTTATCGATCCAAAGGAGCTAACAAAGTGTGCAAGCTCCAGCGATCCATTTATGGACTGGTGCAAGCATCTCGGAGTTGGAATAAGCGCTTTGATAGTGTGATCAAAGCATTTGGGTTCATCTGAGACTTTTGGAGAAGCCTGTATTTACAAGAAAGTGAGTGGGAGCTCTGTAGCATTTACGATATTATATGTAGATGACATATTACTAATCGGAAATGATATAGAATTCTGGATAGCATAAAGGGATACTTGAATAAGAGTTTTTCAATGAAAGACCTCGGTGAAGCTGCATACATATTGGGCATCAAAATCTATAGAGATAGATCAAGGCGCTTAATTGGACTTTCACAAAGCACATACCTTGACAAAATTTTGAAGAAGTTCAAAATGGATCAAGCAAAGAAAGGGTTCTTGCACTGTGTTGCAAGGTGTGAAGTTGAGTAAGACTCAATGCCCGATCACTGCAGAAGATAGAGAGAAAATGAAAGATGTTTCCTATGCTTGACCATAGGCTCTATCATGTATGCAATCTTGTGTACCGGACTGATATGTGCCTTGCTATAAGCTTAGCAGGAGGTACCAAAGTAATCCAGAGTGGATCCTTTCGGGCGGTCAAGAACATCTGAAATACGAAAAGGACTAAGGATATGTTTCTCGTATATGGAGGTGACAAAGAGCTCATAAATGGCAGTTACGTTGATGCAAGCTTTGACATCGATCCGGACGATTCTAAATCGCAGACCGGATACGTATTTACACTAAACGGAGGAGTGTCGGTTGGTGCAGTTCTAAACAAAGCATCGTGGCGGGATCTACATGTGAAGCGGAGTACATAGCAGCCGGAAGCAGCTAATGAAGGAGTGCGGATGAAGGAGTTCATATCCGATCTAGGTGTCATACCTAGTGCATCGGGTCCAATGAAAATTTTCGTGACAATATCGAGCAATTTCCTTAGCAAAGGAATCCAGATTTCACAAGAGGACCAAGCACATCAAGAGACGCTTCAATTCCATCCGGATTTAGTCCGGTGGGAGACATAGAGATTTGCAAGATACATACGGATCTGAATGTAGCAGACCCATTGACTAAGCCTCTTCCACGAGCAAAACATGATCAACACCAAGACTCCATGGGTGTTAGAATCATTACTATGTAATCTAGATTATTGACTCTAGTGCAAGTGGGAGATCAAGGAAATATGCCCTAGAGGCAATAATAAAGTTATTATTTATTTCCTTATTTTATGATAAATGTTTATCATTCATGCTAGAATTATATTAACGGAAACATAATATATGTGTGAATGCATAGACAAGCAGAATGTCACTAGTATGCCTCTACTAGACTAGCTTGTTAATCAAAGATGGTTATGTTTCCTAACCATGAACAAAGAGTTGTTATTTGATTAACAAGGTCACATCATTAGTTGAATGATCGATTGACATGACCCATTCCATTAGCTTAGCACACGATCGTTTAGTATGTTGCTACCGCTTTTTATCCATGACTTATACATGTTCCTATAACTATGAGATTATGCAACTCCGTTTACGGAGGAACACTTTGGTACTACCAAACGCCACAGCGTAATCGGGTGATTATAAAGGAGTACTACTGTGTCTCCAAAGGCGATGTTGGGTTGGCGTATTTGAGATTAGGTTTTGTCACTCCGATAGTCGGAGAGGTATCTCTGGGCCCTCTCGGTAATACACATCACTTAAGCCTTGCAAGCATTACAACTAATGAGTTAGCTGTGAGATGATGTATTACGGAACGAGTAAAGAGACTTGCGTAGCGAGATTGAACTAGGTATTGGATACCGACGATCGAATCTCGGCAAGTAACATACCGATGACAAAGGAACAACGTATGTTGTTATGCGGTCTGACCGATAAAGATCTTCGTAGAATATGTAGGAGCCAATATGGGCATCCAAGTCCCGCTATTGGTTATTGACCGGAGACGTGTCTCGGTCATGTCTACATTGTTCTCGAACCGTAGGGTCCGCACGCTTAAGGTTTCGATGGCGGTTATATTATGAGTTTGTGTATTTTGATGTACCAAGAAGTTGAGTCCGGATGTGATCACGGACATGACGAGGAGTCTCGAAATGGTCGAGACATAAAGATTAATATATTGGACGGCTATATTCGGACAGGAAAGGTTCCGGAAGTTTCGGAGAAAACCGGAGTCTTGGGAGGGGTTACCGGAACCCCCGGGAAGTTATGGGCCTTAGTGGGCCAAGAGGGGAGAGAGGGCCGCACCGGAGGTGGCGCGCCCCAGTGGGAGTCCGAATAGGACAAGGAGGGCGGCCCCCCCTCTCCCTCTCCTCTCCTTCCTTCCCCTTCCTCCTTCCTAGTTGGACTAGGAAAGGGAGTCCTACTCCCACTAGGAGGAGGACTCCCCCTCCTGGCGCGCCTCCTAGGGCCGGCCGGCCCTCCCCTTGCTCCTTTATATACAGGCAGGAGGGCACCCTAGAACACACAAGTTGATCCTTGAGATCGTTCCTTAGCCGTGCGGTGCCCCCTCCACCATAATCCACCTCGGTCATATCGTGGCGGTGCTTAGGCGAAGCCTGCGCCGGTAGAACATCAAGATCGTCCACCACGCCGTCGTCTTGTGGAACTCTCCCTCCCAAGCTCTGCTGGATTGGAGCCGAGAGCGCCACCGAGCTGACGTGTGTCAAGAACTCGGAGGCGCCGGAGTAATGGCGCTGGGATCGGTTGGATCGCGAGGAGAACGTACGACTACTTCCTCTACGTTGTGATCGCTTCCACTTCGGTCTACGAGGGTATGTAGACAACACTCTTCCCTCTCGTTGCTATGCATCACCATGATCTTGCGTGTGCGTAGGAAATTTTTTGAAATTACTACGTTCCCCAACACATACATGGATCGCTGGAGCTTGCATATTTTGTCAGCACCTTTAGGATTGACAAAAACTTCTGGTTGCATCATATACAACTCTTCTTTAAATCCATTAAGGAATGTAGTTTTGTTTATCCATTTGCCAGATTTCATAAAAATGCGGCAATTGCTAACATGATTTGGACAGACTTAAGCATCGCTACGAGTGAGAAAATTTCATCGTAGTCAACACCTTGAACTTTGTCAAAAACCTTTTTCGACAAGTCTAGCTTTGTAGATAGTAACACTACTATCAACGTCCGTCTTCCTCTTGAAGATCCATTTATTTTCTATGGTTTGCCGATCATCGGGCAAATCCATCAAAGTCCACACTTTGTTCTCATACATGGATCCCATCTCGGATTTCATGGCCTTAGGCCATTTTGCGGAATCTGGGCTCATCATCGCTTCCTCATAGTTCGTGAGGTTCATCATGGTCTAGTAACATGACTTCCGAATAGGATTACCGTACCACTCACAGTGCGGACCGTACTCTGGAAGACCTACGAGGTTCAGAGTAACTTGATCGAAGTTTTATGATCATCATCATTAGCTTCCTCACTAATTGGTGTAGAAATCACGAACTGATTTGGTGATGAGCTATTTTCCAATTCGGGAGAAGAATGCGATTACATCATCAAGTTCTACTTCCTCCCACTCACTTCTTTCGAGAGAAACTCCTTCTCTTGAAAGGATCCATCTTTAGCAACGAATATCTTGCCTTCGGATCTGTGATAGAAGGTGTACCCAACATTTTCCTTTGGGTATTCTATGAAGACGCACTTCTCCGATTTGGGTTTGAGCTTATCAGGATGAAACTTTTTCACATAAGCATCGCAACTCCAAACTTTAAGAAATGACAACTTGGGTTTCTTGCTAAACCACAGTTCATATAGTGTCGTCTCAACGGATTTAGATGGTGCCCTATTTAACGTGAATGCAGCTGTCTCTAATGCATGATCCCAAAACGATATTGGTAAATCGGTAAGAAACATCATAGATTGTACTATATCCAATAAAGTACGGTTATGACGTTCGGACACACCATTATGATGTGGTGTTCGGTGGCATGAATTTGTGAAACTATTCCACATTGTTTTAATTGAAGACCAAACTCGTAACTCAAATATTTGTCTCCGCGATCAGATCGTAGAAACTTTATTTTTCTTGTTACGATGATTTTTCCACTTCACTCTGAAATTCTTTGAACCTTTCAACTATTTCAGACTTATGTTTCATCAAGTAGATATACCCATATCTGCTCAAATCATCTTGTGAAGGTCAGAAAATAACGATACTTGCCACGAGCATCAACACTCATTGGATCGCTTACATCGATATGTATTATTTCCAATAAGTCAGTAGCTTGTTCCATTGTTCCGGAGAACGGAGTTTTAGTCATCTTGCCCAAAAGGCACGGTTCGCAAGCATCAAATGATTCATAACCAAGTGATTCCGAAAATCCATCTTTATGAAGTTTCTTCATGCGCTTTACACCGATATGACCCAAACGGCAGTGCCACAAATAAGTTGCACTATCATTATTAACTTTGCATCTGTTGGTTTCAATATTATGAATATGTGTATCACTACGATCGAAATCCAATGAACCATTTTCATTGGGTGTGTAACCATACATGGTTTTATTCATGTAAACAGAACAACAGTTTGTTCTCTTACTTAAATGAATAACCGTATTGCAATAAACACGATCAAATCATATTCATGCTCAACGCAAACGCCAAATAACATTTATTTAGGTTTAACACTAATCCCAAAAGTATAGGGAGTGTGCGATGATGATCATATCAATCTTGGAACTACTTTCAACACACATCGTCACTTCACCCTTAACTAGTTTTTGTTTATTCTGCAACTCCCGTTTCGAGTTACTACTCTTAGCAACTGAACCAGTACCAAATACCGAGGGGTTGCTATAAACACTAGTAAAGCACACATCAAACACCTGTATATCAAATATACCCTTTTTCTCTTTGCCATCCTTCTTATCCACCAAATATTTAGGGCATTTCCTTTGCAGTGTAAGCACTCAGTTTCAGAGTGACCATTTCCTTTGCAGTGTAAGCACCCAGTTTCAAGCTTTGGTTCAGCTTTGGGCTTCTTCGTGGGAGTGACAACTTGCTTGTCAATCTACTTGAAGTTCCCCTTTCTTTCCCTTTGCCCTTTTCTTGAAACTAGTGATCTTATCAACCATCAACACTTGATGCTCTTTCTTGATTTCTACCTTCGTCGATTTCAACATCACGAAGAGCTCGGGAATCATTTTCGTCATCCCTTGCATACTATAGTTCATCACGAAGTTCTACTAACTTGATGATGGTGACTAGAGAATTCTGTCAATCACTATCTTATCTAGAAGATTAACTCCCACTTGATTCAAGCGATTGTAGTACCCAGACAATCTGAGCACATGCTCACTAGTTGAGCGATTCTCCTCCATCATTTAGCTATAGAACTTGTTGGAGACTTCATATCTCTCAACTCGGGTATTTTCTTGAAATATTAACTTCAATTCCTGGAACATCTCAGATGGTCCATGATGTTCAAAACATCTTTGAAGTCCCGATTCTAAGCCATAAAGCATGGTGCACAAAACTATTTAGTAGTCATCATATTGAGCTAGCCAAACGTTCATAACGTCGCATCCGCTCTGCAATAGGTCATCACCTAGCGGTGCATTAAGGACATAATTCTTGATGCAAACATTGAGGATAAACCTCGGATCGCGGATCCAATCCGCATCATTGCTACTAACATTTTTCAACACAATTTTCTCTAGGAACATATCAAAACAAACATATGAAAGCAACAATGCAAGCTATTGATCTTACAACATAATTTGCAAAATACTACCAGGACTAAGTTCATGATAAATTAAAGTTCAATTAATCATATTACTTAAGAACTCCCACTTAGATAGACATCCCTCTAATCCTCTAAGTGATCACGTGATCCAAATAAACTAAACCATAACCGATCATCACGTGAGATGGAGTAGTTTTCAATGGTGAACATCATTATGTTGATCATATCTACTATATGATTCACGCTTGACCTTTCGGTCTCCGTGTTCCGAGGCCATATCTGTATATGCTAGGCTCGTCAAGTTTAACCTGAGTATTCCGCGTGTGCAAAACTGGCTTGCACCCGTTATAGATGGACGTAGAGCTTATCACACCCGATCATCACGTGGTGTCTGGGCACGACGAACTTTGGCAACGGTGCATACTCAGGGAGAACACTTCTTGATAATTTAGTGAGAGATCATCTTAAAATGCTACCGTCAATCAGAGCAAGAATAAGATGTATAATAGATAAACATCATATGCAATCAAAATATGTGACATGATATGGCCATGATCATCTTACGCCTTTGATCTCCATCTCCAAAGTACTGTCATGATCTCTATTGTCACCGGCACGACACCATGATCTTCATCATCTTGATCTATATCAATGTGTCATCACATGGTTGTCTCGCCAACTATTGCTCTTGCAACTATTGCTATCGTATAGCGATAAAGTAAAGCAATTATTTGGCACTTGCATCTTATGCAACAAAGAGACATCCATAGGCCTTCGCCGATTGCCGATAACTTCAACAAAACATGATCATCTCATACAACAACTTATATCTTATCACGTCTTGACCATATCACATCACAACATGCCCGCAAAAACAAGTTAGGCGTCCTCTACTTTGTTGTTGCAAGTTTTACGTGGCTGCTACGGGCTGAGCAAGAACCGTTCTTACCTACGCATCAAAACCACAATGATAGTTTGTCAAGTTGGTGCTGTTTTAACCTTCGCAAGGACCGGCGTAGCCACACTCGGTTCAACTAAAGTTGGAGAAACCGACACCGCTAGCCACATTGTGTGCAAAGCGGCGGTAGAACCGTCTCGCGAAGCGTCTGCGAATGTCGGTCCGGGCCGCTTCATCCAACAATACCGCCGAACCAAAGTATGACATCTTTGGTAAGCGGTATGACTTATATCGCCCACAACTCACTTGTGTTCTACTCGTGCATATAACATAAAACCATAAAAACTCGGCTCGATACCTTTGTTGGGGAACGTAGTACTTTCAAAATTTTCCACGCACACGCAAGATCATGGTGATGCATAGCAACGAGAGGGAGAGTGTTGTCTACGCCCTCGTGACCCGCGTAAAGCGTTGACGCAACATAGAGGAAGTAGTCGTATGTCCTCCGGTCCAACCGATCCAAGCACCGTTACTCGGCACCTCCGAAGTTCTTGACACGTCGACACTCGATGGCGCACCCGATCTCCGATCCAGCAGAGGCGCTGGAGGAGTTACGTCAAGACGACGGCGTGGTGGCGATCTTGATGTTCTCTGTCGCAGGCTTCGCCTAAGCACCGCTACAATATGACCGATGTGTAATATCGTGGAGGGGCACGCGACACGGCTAAGGAACGATCTCAATGATCAACTTGTGTGTCCATGGGGTGCCCCTACCCCGTATATAAAGGAGTGGAGGAGGGAGGGCCGGCCCTCTTCTATGGCGCGCCCTAGGGAGTCCTACTCCCAGGGAGTAGGATTCCCCTTCCTAGTCCAACTAGGAGTCCTTCCATGTATTAGGAGTAGGAGACAAGGAAGGGAAGAGAGAAGGGAAGGAAGGAGGGGTGCGGCCCTCCCTAGTCCAATTCGGACTAGGCCATGGGCGCGGCCTGCCCTAGGCAGCCCTCTCTCTTTCCCAGGCCCAATAAGGCCCAATACTTCTCCCGGCGAATTCCGTAACTCTCGGTACTCCGAAAGATACCGAATCACTCGGAACCTTTCCGAACTCGAATATAGTCGTCCAATATATCGATCTTTACGTCTCGACCATTTCGAGACTCCTCGTCATGTCCCCGATCTCATCCGGGACTCGAACTCCTTCGCACATCAAAACTCATAAACTCATAATATAAGCATCATCGAAACCTTAAGCGTGCGGACCCTACGGTTCGAGAACAATGTAGACATGACCGAGACACGTCTCCGGCCAATAACCAATAGCGGGACCTGGATGCCCATATTGGTTCCTACATATTCTACGAAGATCTTTATCGGTCAGACCGCATAACAACATACGTTGTTCCCTTTGTCATCGGTATGTTACTTGCCCGAGATTCGATCGTCGGTATCCAATACCTAGTTCAATCTCGTTATTGGCAAGTCTCTTTACTCGTTCCGTAATACATCATCTCACAACTAACTCATTAGTTGCAATGCTTGCAAGGCTTAAGTGATGTGCATTACCGAGAGGGCCCAGAGATACCTCTCCGAGCATTGGAGTGACAAATCCTAATCTCAAATACGCCAACCCAACAAATACCTTTGGAGACACTGTGAGAGCACCTTTATAATCACCCGATTACGTTGTGACGTTTGGTATCTCACAAAGTGTTCCTCCGTAAGCGGAGTTGCATAATCTCATAGTCATAGGAACATGTATAAGTCATGAAGGAAGCAATAGCAACATACTAAGCGATCGGGTGCTAAGCTAACGGAATGGGTCATGTCAATCGATCATTCAACTAATGATGTGATCTCGTTAATCAAATAACAACTCCTTGTTCATGGTTAGGAAACATAACCATCTTTGATTAACAAGCTAGTCAAGTAGAGGCATACTAGTGACACTCTGTTTGTCTATATATTCACACATGTATTATGTTTCCGGTTAATACAATTCTAGCATGAATAATAAACATTTATCATGATATAAGGAAATAAATAATAACTTTATTATTGCCTCTAGGGCATATTTCCTTCATGTTTGTGGAGATCAACGCGGCAGCGGAGAAATTTGACGACGGCGCTGACGACGTCGCCCACTTCACGTCGGCCGCGCCGTGCCGCCAATAGTGAGTAAAAGAACATGGGAGGCCACCAATGCTTGGGTCCCAGGAAGATCACCGCCACCATCTGGTCGAGCCTCAAAGCAGGTGAGTTTGCCCGCTTCACGAAGGCGGAGGCCACTCTTCTTCCCCTCATGCTGAAGTTAGACTTGGTGGGCTCATCGCTGGATGGTGAGCTTGCCGTTTGCAGAGGCGAAGGCTATTCTTCCCTTCCCGCTAAGGCGTCAGTTCCAGGGCCTCATGGCCGGCCGACGAGCTTGCTGTTGGATATGGGGAAGATATGTCATGGGAAACGGGCGCTCCGATTTTTTAGGCTAGATTAGAATAGGGTTTAGTTGAAATATATATAAAAGTAATAATGTATGTGCTTCGGTTTAGATGAAAATCATCCAATTTTTATGTAAAAATTATCTAAGTTTGAATGAAAGTTGTCGAGTTTATTTAAATTTGCATTGAATGTGATCGATGTTTGCGGCTAACTTTGGGTGGCCGGCTCCCATATCAGTGTCTAGACTAGTACTGGCCAAGTGGCCATGGGCAGCCTGGTCCGGCCCGACGTTGCTCCCGGGCCGGGCCTGGGCCTAGGTTTTGAGCCTGAAGGCCAGGCCCGCTGTTTTTGCACTTTACTGAAGAGGCCCGACCCGAGGCCCAGTGAGCTTTTGTAGTGGCGTGCCGGGCTTGGGCCTGAAAAGTAGCCCCGATGGCCGGGCCAGGCCGGGCTCGGGCCTGAGTTTTCTACCTCGGGCTTGGTTAGGCCTGGCCCGACAGATGGCCAGGTATAGTCTGGACCTCTATACAGACCGGTCCACGGATGGATGCAGTGTCAAGTGACACCGATTTAGTGCAAATTTAAACTAACAACATCATTTATTTCCTAAGGGAGGTAATATATATATGTAAATCTTGGCATTTTACTGCACTAGAGTTTTACCAAAACATTTGGTTACTGGCATACAATCCTAAGATCTTGACACAACGTTCGATTCAGTATTTCGGAGGTGTTGAAAGGGGTCGGGTGAGCGTGCGTTCATAGGGTTGAGTGTGTGTGCATGGATATAGCAACCGCGTTCGTACATGTTAGGAAAATAATTTTTGATACTTTCTTATTTGGCGAGGGAAGATAGTGATAAATCGTACTCCACGGACGTTTACGGGCTTATCTCTGATATGGAATTCCCGGGGGAGGGGGTTGAACTTGAAGAGAAGTTAAGGAAGGGTCCGTAGCGGTTCTGTAACAGGCCGTACGTGTAGAATTTATGATTTTATTAGTTCTGGAGGACGAAGCAGTGGCTGTGTACGAGTCGATCACGTCACGCACGCGGCCAGGCTGTGCTGGGAGCTTCGTCCCCCTCCACTCCCGTCAGCTCCCCGGGCCTGCCCCGCCCCGCCCCCACTCCGCCGCCGACGTAAGCACACACACCCAGCAGCCTCCCCTCCCCTCCCCTCCCCTCAAGATCCAAGGCACGCTCGCTCGCCCCCTACCCGCCCCCGCGCAATGCCCCGCTCCTGACCATGTCCTCGCTCTCGATCCCGCCTCCGCTCCTGCGGCCCTCGCACTCCCCATCTCCGGCGGCAGCGGCAGCGGCAGCGGCGAATTGGAGGAAGCGCGCGGTGCCGGCGCGCGTGCGCGTGCGCGCTCCGGTGGCCGCACTGGCCGGCGACGGCGGGTGCGCGGGGACCGGGATGGAGCAGCATCTCCAGGCGAGCGCCTCCGGCAGCCCAGGTTCGTGCGGTCGGTGTGTCAGTGACGCCAGAATTATTGGAATCTCCAAAAGCGGTCGCGTAGGATAGGATAAGTGGGACTGGAATCTCGCGTCCTATCCACTTCGCCGCTTTATTATCACACAAGTAGTAGTACCAACATTTTGTGTTCCGATTAGGAGGTGATACTGATAGTAAAATCATAAAACGTACTAGAACTGAAGGACCTTGATTGCTGATGGATTTGCTGATTTCCGTGGAGGAAAAGGAAGAACTCTGCATAGATGCTCGTAACACTCGGTTTCGGTCTGATGGCTCTTAAGTTATCTACTTGCTTGTATGAACTAGTGAAAGTACAATTGACTGTAGTATTGTACTGTACAAGTTAATTAATATACTTGCAATTTATGGCGACCATGCTTGAGATGAAATGTTAAGTTCACATATTCAGTTCCATGTAAGGAATTTTGGGTAAAGGTTACATTAAAACCTGTCTGGCTGATGGTCATGTTGTCACCTGCATGGCGAAGTCTAAGTGGAAAGGCATAAAAGCTATTTGGTTTCAGTGTTACATTTGGAGCATGGAGAGTCATATTCTTCCAAAAAAAATATCGCATTGGTATCTAATAATATGAAGGAAAAGTTATACTCCCTCCGTCCGAAAATACTTGTCATCAAAATTGGTCAAAAGAGATGTATCTAGAACTAAAATACGTCTAGAAACATCCCCTTTATCCATTTTAATGACAAGTATTTCCGGACGGAGGGAGTACTAAATTATACAGCTTACACAGCTTTGCTATTTCGATGTTGCCTATCCTTTTCTATAAAATTTTTGGTACTTCTTTTCAAATGGGGTACCGGTGGTCAAAACCAGGAATAGAGTCACGCTAACCATTTCCTGATGCCCATTATCAGTGCGAGAGAAGCCTGTCATGTCAAACATTGGGAAATCAACTAATATTCTATGGCATGACTGCCCAATTGGACAACCTGAGCGACAGAAATTGCTGGGGCAAAAAGGATGTGTCATATGGATCACAGGACTCAGCGGTTCAGGTATATTTTCAGCGGATTATATATTGATTTTCACCTGGTATCACCTTTTACATTCTTGGTGAAGTGTCTATGGCACTGTTGCTGTCTGTTGTCAAAATGGTTTCTTTCTGTTATGGTCACGTAGACTCTTGTTGATGTGTTGGTTGTGTTACAACAGAGGAATTGGTCCAATCTTAGCGTTCATTCTTCATCAATATATTGATGATGGTTTAGAGATGTTTCCCTATAGACGACGAGACATTTACACTGGTATGTCTAACCAAATGAAGTTTGAGATTTGAGCATTCACACAATTTGGGCACTTCTTTCATAGGTTGATAAGCTCCTCTGGGTGTTATGCTCATATCAGTTTGGTGTTTGCCGTATAAGCAGTTAGCTTCTTGATGATCATGAATATGCAGAACATAGCGTTGCTATGTTGACACAAAGGGCATTTACAGGCCTTCATACTTGGTGTCGTAACGGTCATTTTGTCTGTTTTGGCACCAGTACATGATCTTACTGTATTGGCATCAGTACCTGATCGTCACTCTCATCTTGCTTCTAGTAGTTCATTTCAAAGTCTATTTTCTCCGTCTTCTAGCATTTTTCCTTCGGTAGATGATGGTTGTTGGATAATGATTAGCACCATATTGTATGCTGAGTATGAGATTAGTCTACGTGGCTATAGTTTTCCTAGCCTGTGGTTCTGAAATACTCCCTCCGTTCACACGTATAAGATTTTTTAAATTTCTTCTGAATGGGATGTATATAGACACGTTTTAATGTGTTTATTCACTCAGTTTAGTCCGTATGTAGTCCATATTGAAATATCCAAAACATCTTGTGAACGGGGGGAGTAACTCCTGAGCCATTCTATCTAAATTTTATATAAAGGTAAAAGATGAATCTATTTCAGTTAATCTTGGAGTACTATGAACCACGCCTAGGATTACCTTGGTTCTCTTGTAGCTTCAAAATTATCTAACACATAAGGAAGCCATCACGAGGAACTGCCGTGTTTCCGTATGTCAGGGAAAAGTACCGTTGCCTGTGCACTGAGTCGGGAATTACACTACAGAGGCCACCACACGTATGTTCTTGATGGTGACAACCTCAGACATGGCCTCAATCGAGATTTAAGCTTCAAGGCAGAAGACCGTACAGAAAATATACGAAGAGTTGGTAAGTTCTGACCAATAAGAACATCCATTAGAGACGGTTTTATAATGACAGTCGTATATTCTTGTACAGGAGAAGTGGCAAAGCTTTTTGCAGATGCTGGTACCATATGCATTGCTAGTTTGATATCTCCATACAGGAGAGACCGTGATGCATGCCGAGCTCTACTTCCAGATTCTAGATTTATTGAAGTATGCTTATCTTGTGATTCCTTGTCGCCTCGTTAATGTTAACCATCTAACAGCACACAAACCTTACAGGTATTTATGGATTTGCCACTAGAATTATGTGAAGCTCGTGATCCTAAAGGGTTATACAAGCTTGCACGCACAGGAAAGATTAAAGGTATGGATAGTCTTTGAACCTCTTTTAAACACTGAAGTTCCACATTTTAATGCATTCAGCATCAACTCAAAGAGCTTACCTGCTGAAAGTACAAGAATGTTATTATTTTTACTTTAAACGTTGCCTTTTGACAAACAGGGTTCACCGGAGTTGATGATCCATACGAATCACCAGTGAATAGTGAGGTCAGCTTTTGATCATACCTCACCTTCCTACTTTCTTTGAACGAATGGCAGGAGAATTTGTCGTTATTTCATTAACAACAACAACAACAAAGCCTTTAGTCCCAAACAAGTTGGGGTAGGCTAGAGGTGAAACCCATAAGATCTCGCGACCAACTCATGGCTCTGGCATTAAAAAAAAAAGAAATTTCAAGCTGAAAGGAAAATAAACTTCAATTACTCTGAACAGGCATTAGCGCCTGAAAGTGTTCAGTATTGTCTCGGCCCAGCATATAAGAAAATTCTTGTTCTCAGTGATGATGTTGTAGCTGCTCTTTACTTTCTGTTTTAAGATAAGCCTGCATGGTTCTTCGATGAGCAGACACATCTTGTAGCCACCATTCCAGTAAGTTACCTGTGTCCATGAGAATGGGTGCACAAATTAAACTTTTGAGTCAGGTAGACACCGCATTCCAGATGAAGGACGAATAGTTGCAGTGTAGTGGGAGGTGGATAGGTGATTAATTGTTTCCGAAGATCTCATGCGCAATGGACAGTAGTAATTGTTGGGCCATAGGCCATTCCCTTGCAAACAATGTATTTTGCGCAGCTAGCCAGACAAAGTTTGTTTTCCCCATACGCCTCCCAACCCAACTGGGAGCCGGGTTCCACTATAAGCTTAACGGAACAGAGTTCACAAAACCAAAATAAAAGGGGAACCGTCCAGGATGAATCACCTTTTGATTGTATCTTCAGTAATGGTTGATACATTGTTGTGGGATTCTTGACCAGTATGGCAAAATTCTCAAGCTTGGTCGCTGTGATTGGATTTAATGTTTATCTGCCACTATTGACTATTAATCCTTATTCTGTGAATAATGGAAAAATGTAAAAAGTTAACATTGAACAACCTGTAGTGAGTCTATTAGTGTTTTCATATGTTAATGTGTCCAATATTGACTACATAGTACTCCCTCCGTTCCAAATTATAAGATTTTCTAACTTTTTCGGAATTGGATGTATATAGGTGCGTTTTAGTGTGTTTGTTCAGCCATTTCAGTCTGTATATAGTGCATATTGAAATATCCAAAACATCTTACAACTCGGAACAGAGGTGATAGATGATATGAGCAACCATTGGTACTTAGCTATGCGCTAATACAATATGGGATGTCATCCAGATCCCAACTTGTGATATGCCAGCTCTCCCTAGTTTGTTTTCATTTGGATTAATAGAACTGTACCCATCGAGCCCTACTTATTGCTTCCGTTTTCTTCGAACCGAAAGCCCTACTTATTAGTTGAGCCTGAGATACATGCCAATCGCTCATATAGGTCACATTTGAATTGTTCATTTACTTTAGACAACAAGTCCAATATTCTATTAGATGCCTAGATAGCTCATCAGCCATTATTCAGCAGTACCCTAAGGCCTTAACCTCTAGCGCTGCCTCCACCATGTAAAATGGAAAATTTGTTCATCTGTTTAATTAAACTGAAACGATTCTTCCCTTCAAAAAACTGAGATGGTTCATTTTATGGTGTTGTACAGATAGTAATTAAGATGGAAGGTGGGGAATGCCCTTCACCGAAAGCAATGGCCCAGCAAGTTCTGTCCTACCTTGAGAAGAACGGATATTTGCAGGCTTAACATCTATATATACTCCAGATCCAGAAGATTGATCTTATTCTTCTGTGTCCATAACTCATGGACACAGGCATGATCCATTTGGTCCATCCGGAATAAAAGGTGCTGTTATTGAAGCAACAAGCTGCCTTTTTCACGTGGAAAGGGACGCAGATCGATGATCAGTTTGGTTGTTCGGCATTGCTCCTCTCCTGTGTGTTGTGCTATTTTAGCTGTAGTTTATGCTTACTCACTTCGGCTGAAATGGTGTGGTGTGCTGTGTTTATTTGTTGGTAATGTATGATTTGATTGTGGGTGTCAAAGTACGAATAAATTGTGCTTGCGTTTTTCAAGGGCTGGTTGTTTGCAAACGAATTGAATCTCTGAGAAGAAAATGTAGCACCAGTGATGTGCTATTCCTTCAAGACACTTGAGATCACACTGTCAGTTGAAAACACCGCCGGGGGATGTTGCTCCTCTTAGGCAGAGAAGACACCCCATCAATCATTCCCCACTGACTGTTAAGTACTCCCTCCGTAAACTAATATAAGAGCGTTTAGAATACTAAAGTAATGATCTAAGCGCTCTTATATTAGTTTACAGAGGGAGTATGTGATGTGGGGCACGGAAGATCTTATTTGTTTGATCCTGCTGCTTTTCAAGTGTAGTGAAAAGGTTATCATGCTCGTGTCATCCTCAACCACAGTTGTTTGTGCAATCTACAATCATGGGCACGAAAGCAGTGAGAGAGCACCCAGGCGGCGAGCCGCAAAGCAGCCGGCCGGCCAGCAGGAAATGCACGTCCCGCACCACACATCTGGCGACCATAAAACGGCCGACCAACACCTGATCCCAGTTTGTCCGGCCATTGACACACGTCATCACTTGCAAAGTTAGTCGCTCACCCCCGGCGATCAGATCAGTGTGCCCCCCACCGTCCGGCCGCCGGCGACGTCCGAAGCTTCGGATGGCATGCGCGTGCTCTCAACTCTCAAGTGGCAAGCCTGAACATCCTCCTCGGTTCTGACCACTTCAGTAGTGGTGACCGGTGGTGACGCTGGGGCGCCTGGGGATCACCATTGAACCGGACCGAGTCCGGTCCGAGTTCTTTTATTGCCTAACCAACTGAAACAAGCAAGCAGGTGCCAAAAAAGAAGCAAACGAAGGAAAGTAGTCTGTTCTGGAGTTTTATCTCTGGGCTCTACCGTTGAGTTTCAGTCTGCCGGAGCGCGTGCCGCCGGCGCAGCGTAGAGGACGGTGCTGCGCCTAGGAAAAAAAATTTCTAGCGGCTTCACCAGGGAGCTTGTCGTACGCCGTGGATCACTAGCTCTGGCTGCCCGCCTCACGTTTTAACTAGCGTCTGGGTCAAACTGTCCAAGCAAGCTGGTCTTTTTCAGGTCGTAACAAACGACGCAGGAAATCAACTGGATTGACCTGGCGAACGTTTTTACCGCTGGACCCGCACTACACTAGCTCCCCCGGCGAGTGATTCCACTGACCGTGTTCTCCTGTTAGGTGAAAACTAGGAGAGAGTCTAGGTACGTTCACGTTGTGCTATTCGTGTGCAAGTAGGGCAGGACTCAACGCAATAGAGTAACATTCTTGTCCGGCAAGGTCAATCCGGTCTAGTGTTGATTTGGCCCAAGTTTGGCCTAGTGGCTCGCGGCCGGACAGAGAAGAGAACGTACACCATGGTTGAGTTCGACTTTGGCTTGGAGGCCGGTTTGGCCCTCTTTCATCGAAAGGAAATATATTCGATCGGTTGGACTTCTGCTTGATGGTCTAGCTAAGGTGGAAAATATTGGGAGTGCAAAAATGCATCATCTTTCAGCAAATGCAAATCGTATCATAATATATCAAGAGCAGTTATCAAAATTATGCAAATAACTAGATGAAAAAACATCTAAGAGTGGATTATTATGCCATGTTTGTTTGAGCTTATACTTCAGTTTTTGCAGCTTTTCCACTTTTTTCTCGAAACGGAGGCAAAAGTATTGCCTCGTCGATTAAGAAGAAGAGAATTGCCCAGTTAATTAATAAAAAACCGGACGAAAATCAATATAAACGGAACAATGACTAACTACTCACATGGCAAGAAACCCACAACCGCATAGGCGGCAACCGCCAGACTCTTCGAAAACACAAAATCCACAAACCCCGACATTGCTCCTACGCCAAGTGACCCCTGACAAGAACACCTCGACACAAGACATCAGGCACCTCCCAACCCACAATGACAACCCAATCCAAGAGGATGGGCCGAGAGACTGAAGATCATCCATCAAGCAGCAAGAGACGCCTTCCCTATGGTGCCACTCTTGCCTTTGCCTACCTTCTTTTGTTTACCTCTTATTGGCGTCCGCGTCAGGAGGCAAGCAATTGACCTACCCAAACCAGGTCTAGCAACCTCCACACTGGCAAGCAAGTCACAAAGTTCTTTCGTGAAGAGAGCATTTGAATTTGGAGTAGGTGCCAACAGACTTGGCTCAATGGTCATGCCACTCACATGCATCACTTGATCGATGGTCGCAGGTGAGGGAAGGGCAGCAAGATCTAAAGCTCTGTGCTCCATGACACCCAGAGGTAGGCTAGCCGGCGCTTGAGATTGCAACGTCAAAATCAACATGTTAGAAGGGAGAGAGAGGATTGGTGGAATAGTTGTTGTATTGCTTGAGTCTCGTGGGCATATATATAGGAGTACAATCATCTACTTGGAGTACAAGACAAGCCAGAACAAATCTTAGTCTATCTCGTCTTTCCTAATAAACATTATACTCAACATCCCCATGATCCAAGCAGTAGCGACGCAGACGGTGAGACTGGAGAAGAATCCGAAGGCAAGCCGACAGACACCCCCCCCACAGTCGGAACGGTCGACGCATCGCGGAGTCGTGACTGGAATGAAAACCGACGAGGTTGCTCAAGCAAGGCGGTAGCCCTTTATGCCGTTTGTCGAGGTAGCCGAGAGCATGTGGTGGTGGAGCCGTGGTCGAGGTAGCCCTGCGACGAATGTCGTGGTCGATGTCGAGTCGGGGTGGCCGGTGTCGAGGAAGTTGCCGTGGAGCCGCGGGCGCAAGGAGGCGCCGATTTAGTCATGGGCGCAGTTGTGTCGAAGTAGTGGTGCGCCGGGAAGAAGATGTTGTTGACGGCGCGTCGCGACGGGTTTGCCAAGCCCGGGGACACATCGTAGACGAAGGCACGCACCGGTGTTGCCAGCACCGGGCATGCGTAGACGGACGAAGACGAAGTTGACGAAGCGCCGACCAGGCTTGCTAGGCCCGGGGACACGTCGTGGATGAAGGCACGCATCGGTGTTGCCAGCACCGGGCATGCGTAGACGAGGGACCTGCACGAGCTATACACCATGTCGGAGAAGTCGGAGAGGCCAGCAGAGAAGGACTCGACGACGGTTGCGGCGCCAATCGGAGCGGGGCCAATGTCGCCCGCGGTTGTCGGAGTAGATGAAGCGGTCGGGGTAGATGACGGCGCAATGGCGGCGAGCTGGTTTGAGCGAAGACGAAGGGGTGGGCGGGCGGCGGCGGTGGCTAAAAAGGTGGCGGCGGCGGCAAAGAAAGCGGCGATGGTGGCTCGACGGCGGCTGCGGCGGCTAGGTTAGGAAGCGCGGCAGCGGTGCTCAAAGTAGGCGAAGAACCCCGACAGCAGAACGGCGACCGGCGCGACGGTGGCGTTCGCGCCAAGGAAGACGGCGCGCGCATACCACGTGAGGTTGACGCGGGTGACGGCGGAGCGGACCGCGAGCCACGGCGCTTCTGGCCCGAAGAAGCGGCGAACGGCGGTTCGCGAAGTCGGTGCAACGCGGGACGGCCTCGGGGCGGCGGCGTGGACGCGTGCCACGCGCTACTGCCCGACGGGCGACGCAGCGGTGGCGCGAGGGTCGGTGCAGCCACGGGATGGCTCGAGCGGGCGGCCCCGAGCGGCGGTGGGCGGCGGGCGCGGCACTACGGCGAAGGGCCACACAGCGTGACGGCGGGTCGGTGCAGCCGGAGAAGAACCACGGGGCGGCGGCGCTGCGGCCCGACGGGGAGACGCAGCGGCAGCCCGATGCTCGATCGGTGGAGAAGCGCGCTAAACTCGGGACGATCTTCACGGGACTGCGGGCGCGTGTGACCGACGGGCAGGTCGGTCGCGTGGCGTAGATGAGGCGGATCGCGGCGGCGGGTGATCAAGCGATCGCGCGAGGTCGGGACGCCGCTTCGGCGGAGGCGTGGTGGTGACGGAGTCGAGATGAAGCCGCGGCGGCGGCGGCATGTGGTGGCTATGATTGGCGCCCGCATGGCGCGAGGCCGCGGGTCGGGTGATCAGAGTCCGGTCGGAGCGAGGCTGTGGACGGCAGCAGATCGACGGGCGGGCCGTCGCGTGAATGGCGGCGATGAAGGGCCGCCGCATGACGCGTGGCCGCGGGTCGGGTGACGGGCGGGCCGATCTGCGGACGACGCGCGAGGCCGCTGGTCGGGTGACGGGCGAGCCGATGCGCGGACGACGCGAGGCCGCCAGCGTCGAAGCGACCGACACGGCGGACGACGGACGACGCGAGGCCGCCGGGTCGGTGAAGAAGCCGCCAATCGCGCGGTGTTGGAGTAAGCGCGACGGGTCGACGGCGGCGGTGGCGGCGCAAACCGGATCACATAGACCGGAAAACCAAAAGTAGACGCCAATCAAAGCGATGGAGAGAGAAAACCGGATCAAAGGATCGGGAAAAGACTCTCTAGGGCAGCCGGTCAACACGACCGTGACGAACCCTAAATGCGGGTGGCGCGGCCCCGCGGCGGTCATGGAGGCCGACCGCCCGGGCGGCGCAAATCTTGAAGCGGCGACGGCTAGGGTTTAGGATCGACTTGCGATAGATACCATGTTAGAAGGGAGAGAGAGGATTGGTGGAATAGTTGTTGTATTGCTTGAGCCTCGTGGGCATATATATAGGAGTACAATCATCTACTTGGAGTACAAGACAAGCCAGAACAAATCCTAATCTATCTCGTCTTTCCTAATAAACATTATACTCAACACAACACACTCCTCGGCATCCATTATCTTGCTAGACTCTAGGGATGATGTTGGCGGTAAAGCAACAATCGAGATCTCGGGCAGGTCTACCTTAAAAGCCAAAAAGCTCCTATTTAGGGACTTTCGGCTTTGGTTCTGGCTTATACCATCATATAAAGATATTGATCCATAAGCCAAAATCCCCTATTTAGGAGCTTTGTTGGCTTTTAAGTCAAAGTAGAAAAGTTGCAAAGGCTGAAGCATAAGCTCAGACAAACAGGGCCTTAGCTAAAGAAATAACCACAGCCAAATTTTTTTTAGCGGAGTGCGACAAGTGGAATCTGAACTTGGGAGAGCGATGCGAGGTAACAAGTGGCAGGCTGGATCAGGATGCCAAAATGCGTAGAGGGAAGGCGTGGAGAACTAATGCGGAGCATAAAAACAGATGGGAAATGAGATGGAAACTCAGACCAAGAACAGAAGTGAGAGAGTGATTGGTCGGGTTATTTCTTAAGCAAACGAGCAGAGGATAAGGCTATTTAATTTCCCATACTTACTTAGTGAAACACTTAGTTGAGTGTTGTGAATCGATGACAGAGTCGAATTAAAGTTTCGTGAAGGCAATGCAAGGCTCCCGCGGCGCTACGAAGCCACGTGTGCGCGTAGATTGAAGTACTCGACGCCGGAGGTCAATACACGCAACACGTAACACATCATTTAAAAGAGGATAAGAGAGCTAGGTTGATATTGAGATTGAGATCTTACATAAGAAAATTACGTAGAGGTGGAGGCTATGGCTCTTGCTATTAATTACGCGATCCATGAACAGAACGTTGACGATCGATGCGAAATTGGCTTGAGTTTTTGCAAGCAGAGGTCATTAGCCGGCGACTAGACAATCATGCCAAGTCCATTCGTCATTAATACTCCCTCCGTCCCATAATGTAAGACGTTTTCTGACACTAAACGTCTTACATTATGGGACGGAGAGAGTACAAGATTGCCACGTGCTAGCCACACATCTTCATCTTCTTCTCCTTGAGGATCACTACTCAAACCAAAAGATTATTTCATGCTGTTTTGTCTTGACAGGAGACGTGCGGTGCATGTTGATGTTGGCGAGGCGTGCGAGTGACAGGAAGCACACGGCATGGACGTACGATGGATGCGTTTCCACATCCGGCTTGTGGATTGGGCTGGAAGTCTCGGACCCGCCTTGAAGGTTTCCGCTGCGTTGCGTTCCCTCCAACGCCATGTACCTAATTTAACGGTCGAAATGAATGGAGCAGCTATGGCGGCGGTTGGAAAAAGAGGCCCGGAGTGTGCCTGCATGCATGCCGTCGTTGTGCATGCATGTGGCCGGCCGTTACGTACGTGGCCGACGTCCATGTGGTGGTGGTGGTGCCTTCGTCCAAGATTTGGCAACGGCACGGGGAGAAGGTAATGATGGAGGCGGGCATGGTCACGCCACGGGAGAACTCCTCGCTCGATCGCCCGCTCGCCCGCATGGATACGCCACGGAAGAGGCAAATCGACCGGACGGTTTATTATTCCGCAGAACAAGTGTGCACGGAAATGCAAAGCTTATTTTAATCATTTATTTTTTACCGGAAAACTTCCGGTCTATTCTTCCGATTCTTAGACCACCCAACGACGACTACAATCACGGGAGCGAGCCCAAGGCACACCGCCTTCATAGCGCCTCCTCATCGAGCCGGACAAATGTTGTTATAGCAGACAATCGGAAAGTGGTCATGTTAATGCCCCACGGTATCAATGCACCAGAACAACACCGCCGCTGGTGAAGAAATGCATAGATCGGAAGGGTCAAACCTGTAAACACACGAACACAAACGAATGAATACTGCATCCAAGCTGATTCAGTGACAACATGATCAAAAGACCTACACTGATAAGCACATATTGTTCAGCGAATCTGTGACCCCCAGGTGACAGGTGTTAGTATCTACAAGGAGCAAAGACTGCAATGAGAACGAGAAGCCACAACACGTAAAATGTTGGCCCGGATTAACGACCTTAACTTCTCATCCGAGCATGCATACGGTAACGTGAAGGCAGGACAATAGAGTCGAACAATCCCGGCAGGAGGAGTTTGACAATTTAAGGGTGAATCGTCTACCAAACATAGAACACAAGAGATAGAATCACATGAATAGGTGACTACACATGGCCATTGCAGTGGCACATTTGATATCCACCATGACTTGAATTTCCTTTAACCTCTCCATTTGCATAAGCAATTAGTTCTCATACTTTACTTTTATGTTCATTGTTCTCTGCTCTTGCTACTTTATTTTACTCTTCAGTTACTTGTCATCTGCCACCATCATAATCCTGCAGATACCAAAAACGTTAACTCGCATAAGACATGTGACAACTTGTGTGCGATAGAAATACTCACATTAACACTCGTCTCCTGCTCTTCTTTGGGAACGATACTATAATGGAATACTTATCCGAAGGTGCTACACTAACCTTGTGTGTCTTGCAGGTCATCGCCATGTCGAAATGTGGTGAATACTCAAGAGCACCCCTTACTTTTCGGCACAAGCCGCTGAACCACCCAAATGTCCTATGGTCAAACCACTCTAAGTATGTGTAAAAGCGCTTCCAACTAAACTCTTCGACTCTGATTGCCGGTCTACGCCCAAGGGCTATGATGGATCGGCGGCAACAATGAGTGCCGACCTTGGCGCTACCGAGCCAGCACCTCGCCGAAGATGGGGACGACGCGATTTCCCAGCCGGAGGCGAGGAAGTGGGTTGACCGTTGCCGGTCGAGGGGGTGTGTGTGCGAGGATCGTCACAGTTACTGGAGATCGGGGGGCAGCGTCTGCCAACCGCGGAGGACGGGGCAGGTCGTCGATTGAAAGATGTGCACATGATTTTTTTTGACAACAAATCCTAGCTTTATTCATAGAAATCGTTTATGAGGATTGACACAATTCCACTATTTGGCTCCTCAAACCAGTCAGAAATGAAAGAAAATCTAGCCAATTTGGCAAGTTCGTGAGCAACTTTATTTGCTTCGCTATTACAGTGCTCGAATCTAGAAATAGGAAAATCACAAGCTAAATGAAAACAATCATCAAAAAGTGCCACCACTGCCCCCGACGATCGTCCTCCTTCCTTCATGGTATCAATCACCTCCATGTTATTTGAGTTAATAATTATGCGCTTGCGTCCTGTCCTTTGCGCCAGCGATAGACCAAAATTTAGGGCTAGAGCTTCAGCCATCAGTACATCCGCGCACTAGTCACTCTTAACATTTCCCCAACAATAAATCTACCTTTGTCATCTCTTAAGACGCATGATCTGTTTGTGGGGAGGAGAAAATGGTTGGGAGGCTGAGGACAATCATCCAGTCATCCATTTTGCATCAACAACTGAGATATTCGACAAGCACTAAAAAAATTAGGTGCCCGATGAAGGAAATATACCCTAGAGGGAATAATAAAGTTGTTATTTTATATTTCCTTATTTCATGATAAATGTTTATTATTCATGCTAGAATTGTATTAACCGTAAACTTGATACATGTGTGGATACATACACAAAATACTGTGTCCCTAGTAAGCCTCTACTAAACTAGCTCGCTGATCAAAGATGATTAAGTTTCCTAACCATAGACATGTGTTGTCATTTGATAAACGAGATCACATCATTAGGAGAATGATATGATGGACAAGACCCATTCGTTAGCTTAGCATTATGATCATTCAGTTTTATTGCTATTGCTTTCTTCATGTCAAATACATATTCCTCCGACTATGAGATTATGCAACTCCCGGATACCGGAGGAATACCTTGTGTGCTATCAAACGTCACAATATAACTGGGTGATTATAAAGATGCTCTACAGGTATCTCCGAAGGTGTTTGTCGGGTTGGCATAGATCGAGATTAGGATTTGTCACTCCAAGTATCAGAGAGGTATCTCTGGGCCCTCTCGGTAATACACATCATATGAAGCCCTGCAAGCAAAGTGACTAATGAGTTAGTTACACGATGATGTATTACGTAACGAGTAAAGAGACTTTCCAGTAACTAGATTGAACTAGGTACGGAGATACCGACGATCGAATCTCGGGCAAGTAACATACCGATAGACAAAGGGAACTACGTATGTTGTCATAACGGTTCGACCGATAAAGATCTTCGTAGAATATGTAGGAACCAATATGGGCATTCAGGTTCCGCTATTGGTTATTGATCGGAGAAGTTTCTCGGTCATGTCTACATAGTTCTCGAACCCGCAGGGTCGCAGCTTAATGTTCGTTGATGCTAGAGTACTATTGGGATATTTGATGAGTGGTAACCAAATGTTGTTCGGTGTCTCGGATGAGACCCCGAACATCATGAGGAGTCTCGGAATGGTCGAAAGGTAAAGATTTATATATAGGAAGTCATATTTTGGGTTCCAAAAAAAGGTGCAGTTTTTTCGGTATTGTACCGGGAAGCTTCCAGAAGGTTCTGGAGTATTCCGGAGGGGTCCGGAAGTCCACAAGTGGGTTCACCACGACCCAAGGGCTAGCATGGACTGCGGGGAGGTTCCCTGGCCTTATTGGTTTAGGCGCACCAAGTCCTCAAAAGCCCATGTGGCTAGGGAAGGCAAAAAAGGAAGGAGTCCTAGTAGGAATAGGATTGGACTTGGAGTCCAAGTCCTCTCCCCCTTAGCTGCGCCCTAGGGCTTGGAGGGGATGTTTTCCACGCCCCTCCACCTATATATAGAGGGGATGGGGATCCCCAAGAGCACACACCAAGCCCTTGGCGCCCCTCTCTCTCCCGTTACTCCGTAGTTCCATCGCCTCGACCCGGCGATGCTCAGCGAAGCGCTGTCAGTGCTCCACCACCACCATCACCACCACGCCGTCGTGTTGGTTGTGATCCCATCTACTTCTCCTCTCCCGCTTGCTGGATCAAGAAGGAGGAGGTGTCATCGAGCCGCATGTGTGCTAAACTCGGAGGTGCCGTCCGTTCGACACTAGATCGGTTGGATCGTGATTGGATCGCGAAGAAAGTTCGACTACACCAACCGCGTTGTGAAACGCTTCCTCTTTAGGTCTACAGGGGTACATAGACACACTCTCCCCCTCTCGTTGCTATGCACCGCCTAGATAGATCTTGCATGAGCATAGGATTTTTTTTTTGAAATTGCATGCTACGTTCCCCAATAGTGGCATCCGAGCCAGGTCTATGCGTAGATGATATGCACGAGTAGAACACAAAGAGTTGTGGGCGGTGATCGTCATACTGCTTACCACCAATGTCTTATTTGATTCGGCGATATTGTTGGATGAAGCGGCCCGGACCAACCTTACATGACCACGTTCATGAGACCGGTTCCACCAACAGACATGCAACTAGTTTTGCATAAATGTGGCTGGTGGGTGTCTGTTTCTCCTACTTTAGTTGAATCGAATTTGACTGCGGCCGGTCTTTGTTGAAGGTGAAAACAACAAACTTGATAAATCACCGTTGTGCTTTTTGTGCCGTAGGTAAGAACAATTCTTGCTAGAAGCCCGTAGCAGCCACATAAAATTTGCAACAACAAAGTAGAGGACGTATAACTTGTTTTTGCAGGGAATGTTGTGATGCGATATGGTCAAGACATTATGTGATATACGTTATTGTATGAGATGATCATGTTTTGTAAAAGTTATCGGCAACCGGCAGGAGCCTTATGGTTGTCTCTTTATTGTATGGAATCCATACGCCATGTAATTGCTTTACTTTATCACTAAGCGGTAGCGATAGTTGTATAAGCAATAGTTGGCGAGACGATCACGATGCAACGATGGAGATCAAGGTGTCGAGCCGGTGACAATGGAGATCATGACGATGCTTTGGAGATGGAGATCAAAAGCACAAGATGATGATGTCGATATCATGTCACATATTTTGATTGCATGTGATGTTTATCTTTATGCATCTCATTTTGCTTAGTACGAGGTAGCATTATAAGATGATCCCTTAACTAAAATTTCAAGGTATAAGTGTTCTCCCTGAGTATACACCGTTGCGACAGTTCTTCGTGTTGAGACTCCACGTGATGATCGGGTGTGATATGCTCTACGTTCAAATACAACGGGTGCAAGACAGTTTTGCACATGCGGAATACTTGGGTTAAACTTGACGAGCCTAGCATGTACAGACATGGCCTCAAAACATTGGAGGCCGAAAGGTCGAACATGAATCGTATAATAGATATGATCAACATAGAGATGTTCACCATTGATGACTACTCCAACTCACGTGATGATCGGACATGGTTTAGTTGATTTGGATCATGTATCATTTAGATGACTTGAGGGATGTCTATCTAAGTGGGAGTTCTTAAGTAAATTGATTAATTGAACTTAATTTATCATGAACTTAGTCATGATAGTATTTGCAAACTATGTTGTTGATCAATAGCTCGCGTTGTAGCTCCCCTATGTTTTTTGATATGTTCCTAGAGAAAACTAAGTTGAAAGACGATAGTAGCAATGATGCAGACTAGGTCCATGATCTGAGAATTATTCTCATTGATGCACAGAAGAATTATGTCCTTGATGCACCGCTAGGTGACAGACCTATTGCAGGAGCCGATGTAGACGTTATGAACGTTTGGCAAGCTCGATATGATGACTACTTGATAGTTTAGTGCGCCATGCTTTACGGCTTAGAATCAGGGCTTCAAAGACATTTTGAACGCCACAAAGCATATGAGATGTTCCAAGAGCTGAAATTGGTATTTTAGATTCATGCCCGTGTCGAGAGGTATGAGACCTCTGGCAAGTACTTTGTCTACAAGATGGAGGAGTATAGCTCAGCTAGTGAGCATGTGCTCAGAGTGTCTTGGCATTACAATCGTTTCAATCAAGTGGGAGTTAATCTTCTAGACAAGATAGTGATTGACAGAGTTCTCTAGTCACTATCACCAAGCTACTAGAACTTCGTGATGAACTATAATATGCAAGGGATGACGAAAACAATTCCGGAGCTTTTCGCGATGCTGAAATCGGCGAAGGAAGAAATCAAGAAAGAGCATCAAGTTTTGATGGTTAACAAGACCACTAGTTTCAAGAAAAAGGGCTGGAAAGAAATGGAACTTCAAGAAGAATGGTAAGCAAGTTGTCACTCCCATGAAGAAACCCAAAGCTGGATCTAAGCCTGAAACTAAGTGCTTCTACTACAAAGGAAATGGTCACTGGAAGCGGAACTACCCCAAATATTTGGCGGATAAGAAGGATGGCAAAGTGGAAAAGGTATATTTGATATACATGTTATTGATGTGTACCTTACTAGTGCTCGTAGTAGCCCCTGGGTATTTGATGCATGCTTAGTTGCTAAGATTAGTAACTCGAAATAGGAGTTGCAGAATAAATGGAGACTAGTTGAGGGTGAAGTGATGATGTGTGTTGGAAGTGGTTCCAAGATCGATATGATCATCATCGCACACACCCTATACTTTTGGGATTAGTGTTGAACCTAAATAAATGTTATTTGGTGTTTGCGTTGAGCATGAACAAGATAGGATCGTGTTTATTGCAATATAGTTATTCATTTAAGACAAAGAATAATTGTTATTCTGTTTACATGAATGCAACCTTCTATGGTCATACACCCAATGTGAATGGTTTATTGAATCTCGATCGTAGTAATACACATATACATAATATTGAAGCCAAAATATGCAAAGTTGATAATGACAGTGCAACATACTTGTGGCACTGCCGTTTAGGTCATGTCGGTGTAAAGCGCATGAAGAAACTCCATGCTGATGGGCTTTTGGAATCACTTGATTATGAATCATTTGATACTTGCGAACCATGCCTCATGGGCAAGATGACTAAAACTCAGTTCTTCGGAACAATGGAGCGAGCCAATGACTTATTGGAAATAATACATACCGATGTATGCGGTCCGGTGAGTGTTGAGGCACGCAATGGCTATCATTATTTTCTGATCTTCATAGATGATTTGAGCAGATATGGGTACATCTACTTAATGAAACACAAGTATGAAACCTTTGAAAAGTTCAAAGAATTTCAGAGTGAAGTGGAGAATCATCGTAACAAGAAAATAAAGTTTCTACAATCTGACTGTGAAGGCGAATATTTGAGTTACGAGTTTGGCCTTCATTTAAAACAATGTGGAATTGTTTCACAACTCATGCCACCTGAAACTCCACAGCGTAATGGTGTGTCCGAATGTCGTAACCGTACTTTATTAGATATGGTGCGATCTATGATGTCTCTTACCGATTTACGACTATCGTTTTGGGGCTATGCATTAGAGACAACTGCATTCATGTTAAATAGGGCACCGTCTAAATCCGTTGAGACGACACCGTATGAACTGTGCTTTGACAAGAAACCTAAGCTGTCGTTTCTTAAAGTTTGGGGTTGTGACACTTATGTCAAAAGGCTTCAGCCTGATAAGCTCGAACCCAAATTGGAGAAGTGTGTCTTCTTAGGATACCCTAAGGAAACAATTGGGTACACCTTCTACCACAAAGATCCAAAGGCAAGATCTTTGTTGCCAAGAATGGAACATTTCTAGAGAAGGAGTTTCTCTCGAAAGAAGTGAGTGGAAGGAAAGTAGAACTTGATGAGGTAATTGTACCTTCTCTCAATTTGGAAAGTAGCTCATCCGAGAAATCCGTTCTCGTGATACCTACACCAACTACAGGGGAAGCTAATGATGATGATCATGAAACTTCAAATCAAGTTACTACCAAACCTCATAGGTCAACCAGAACACGATCCACACCAGATTGGTATGGTAATCCTGTCCTGGAGGTCATGTTACTAGACCATGGCGAACCTACGAACTATAAAGAAGCTATGATGAGCCCAGATTCCGATAGATGGCTTGAGGCCATGAAATATAAGGTAGGATCCATATATGAGAACAAAGTGTGGACTTTGGTGGACTTGCCCGATGATCGGCAATACATACAGAATAAATGGATCTTCAAGAAGAAGACTGACGCTGATGGTAATGTTACTATCTACAAAGTTTGACTTGTCGCAAAAGGTTTTTTTGACAAGTTCAAGGGGTTGACTATGATGAGACTTTCTCAACCGTAGCGATGCTTAAGTCCTTCAGAATCATGTTAGCAATTGCCACATTTTATGAAATCTGGCAAATGGATGTCAAAATTCCATTCCTTAAATTAATATCTCTAAGAAGAGTTGTATATGATGCAACCAGAAGGTTTTGTCGATCCTAAAGGTACTAACAAAGTGTGCAAGCTCCAGCAATCCATCTATGGACTGGTGCAAGCATCTCGGAGTTGGAATATACGCTTTGATGAAGTGATCAAAGCATATGGTTTTATACAGACTTACGGTGAAGCCTATATTTACAAGAAAGTGAGTGGGAGCTCTGTAGCATTTCTGATATTATATGTGGTTGACATATTATTTGGAAATGATAAAGAATTTCTGGATAGCATAAAAGGATACTTGAATAAGAAATTTTCAATAAAAGACCTCGGTAAAGCTACTTATGTATTGGGCATAAGATCTATAGAGATAGATCAAGACACTTAATAGGACTTTCACAAAGCACATACCTTGGCAAGATTTTGAAGGAGTTCAAAATGGATCAGTCAAAGAAGTAGTTCTAGCCTGTATTGTAAAGTGTGAAGTTGAGTAAGACTCAAAAGCCCGACCACGGCAGAAGATAGAGGAAATGAAAGTCATTCCCTATGCCTTAGCCATGGGTTCTATAAAGTATGTCATGCTGTGTACCAGACCTGTTATGTGCCTTGCCATGAGTTTGGCAAGGGGGTACAATAGTGATCTAGGAGTAGATCACTAGAAAACGTTCAAAATTATCCTTAGAGGACTAAGGAAATGTTTATCGGTTATGGAGGTGATAAAGAGTTCATCGTAAAGAGTTACGTCGATTCAAGCTTTGACACTGATCTAGATGACTCTAAGTCTAAATCTAGATACATATTGAACGTGGGAGCAATTAGCTAGAGTAGCTCCATGCAGAGCATTGTAGATATAGAGATTTGCAAAATACATATGGATCTGAATGTGGCACACCCGTTGACTAAACTTCTCTCACAAGCAAAACATGATCACACCTTAGTACTCTTTAGGTGTTAATCACATGGCGATGTGAACTAGATTATTGACTCTAGTAAACCTTTTGGGTGTTGGTCACATGGCGATGTGAACTATGGGTGTTAATCACATGACAATGTGAACTATTGGTGTTAAATCACATGGCGATGTGAACTAGATTATTTCTAGTGCAAGTGGGAGACTGAAGGAAATATGCCCTAGAGGCAATAATAAAGTTGTTATTTTATATTTCCTTATTTCATGATAAATGTTTATTATTCATGCTAGAATTTTATTAACCGGAAACTTGATACATGTGTGGATACATAGACAAAATACTGTGTCCCTAGTAAGCCTCTAGTAGACTAGATCGTTGATCAAAGATGGTTAAGTTTCCTAACCATAGACATGTGTTTTCATTTGATAAATGAGATCACATCATTAGGAGAATGATGTGATGGACAAGACCCATTCGTTAGCTTAGCATTATGATCGTTCAGTTTTATTGCTATTGCTTTCTTCATGTCAAATACATATTCCTCCGACTATGAGATTATGCAACTCCCGGATACCGGAGGAATACCTTGTGTGCTATCAAAAGTCACAAAGTACCTGGATGATTATAAAGATGCTCTATAGGTATCTCTGAAGGTGTTTGTTGGGTTGGCATAGATCGAGATTAGGATTTGTCACTCCGAGTATCGGAGAGGTATCTCTGGGCCCTCTCGGTAATGCACGTCATATGAAGCCTTGCAAGCAAAGTGACTAATGAGTTAGTTACACGATGATGTATTACGGAATGAGTAAAGAGACTTGCCAATAAAGAGATTGAACTAGGTACGGAGATACCGACAATCGAATCTCGGGCAAGTAACATACCGACAGACAAAGGGAATTACGTATGTTGTCATAACAGTTCGACCGATAAAGATCTTTGTAGAATATGTAGGAACCAATATGGGCATCCAGGTTCCGCTATTGGTTATTGATCGGAGAAGTGTCTCGGTCATGTCTACATAGTTCTCGAACCCGCAGGGTCGCACGCTTAATGTTCGTTGATGCTAGAGTACTATTGGGATATTTGATGAGTGGTAACCAAATGTTGTTCGGAGTCCCGGATGAGATCCCAGACGTCACAAGGAGTCTCGGAATTGTCGAGAGGTAAGGATTGATATATAGGAAGTCATATTTTGGGTTCCGAAAAAAGGTGCAGTTTTTTCGATATTGTATCAGGAAGCTTCCAAAAGGTTCCGCAAGATTCTGGAGGGGTCCGGAAGTCCACAAGTGGGTTCACCATGACCCAAGGGCTAGCATGGGCTGCAGGGAGGTGCCTTGGCCTAATTGGGCCAGGCGCACTGAAAGGATCAAGAAGAGGTGTCTAGAGGGGCGGGGGTGGGGGGTGATTAGACCCTCAACAACTAAAGGTAGCAGTTTTTAAGTTTTTCAAGTTGAGGTTGGAAATTAGCACAATTTCAAACATTCACAATACAATTCAGGCAAGCATGGAAAGAGTATACGAGCAGTGGAAAGTAAAGCATGCAACTTGCAAGAAAGTAAAGGGATGGGATTGGAGTGTGCAAACACAATTGGAGACACGGAGATTTTTGGTGTGGTTCCGATAGGTGGTGCTATCGTACATCCATGTTGGTGGAGACTTCAACCAACAAAGGGTAACGGTTGCGCGAGTCCACGGAGGGCTCCACCCACAAAGGGTCCACGAAGAAGCAACCTTATCTATCCCACCATGGCCATCACCCACGAAGGACTTGCCTCACTTGGGTAGATCTTCACGAAGTAGGCGATCTCCTTGCCCTTACAAACTTCTTGGTTCAACTCCACAATCTTGACAGAGGCTCCCAAGTGACACCTAACCAATCTACGAGATACCACTCTCCAAAAGGTAATAGATGGTTGTGGCACCCCGGCTCAGAGCAACCGGTTTACCATGCATTGCTAGCGCAGAGACCTTGTCTTCTGGCAACACACAACAACTTGGTACAGAAAACAACCGCTTTATTGATGCTAGCGGAACAGAGTTTATATTACAACAGTTAGCGAGGCCAAGCAGCACACACGGTGCGACTGAACAATATGTACATTATTTAGTGAACATAAAGGGGCCTCGATCAAGACAACTACATGGCAGCGGAACAACGTCGTAGGAGGACTCCATAGCACAGGGACACCGATGTGGACACGGTCTAGACTCAGACAGCTCTCCTCTCCAACGGGACTTTCCTGAAATCTGGCATGACACACCAGGTCAGTACATTGAATGTACTTGCAAGCTACAACAAGCATAAACATAATGACAAGAAATATCATGATAATTAACCAATTAATAACAATGCAACAATATATCCAACATGCTGTGACCATGCTCTTGTGATAATCGTCCCTCGGACTGGCTTACCGAACGTGATCATTTCCAGATCACAAACGTGTCAACACAGAGACAATCTCGTGATCCTTACGACGATCACAACCACGACCAATAAATGGCCAGTGATCCTTACGGCAATCACAACCACGACCAATAAATGGCCCGTGATCCTTACAGCGATCACAACCACGACCAATAAATGGCCCGTGATCCTTACAGCGATCACAACCACGACCAATAAATGGCCCGTGATCCTTACAGCGATCACAACCACGACCAATAAATGGCCCGTGATCCTTACGGCGATCACAACCACGACCACATCTGGTCCAACTCAACACGACAGCCTATCTGCCTCCACCACAGTGCAAACTTCATACTTAGTGTGCAAATTCATTAAATGTTGACCCATGGTGTGACCTACTTTCGAGCATGTACTTAACTGTGGACTCGGCTATCGATAGATGAATACACTCTGTAGAGGTAGCGCACTGGACCCACACCACGGAACCCATGGCCTCGCACTCCCATTCGGGTGGACCAACGACATTCCGACGAAACCACTCCATTGCCATGACATTCTCCCGGCCACTCCGACTCAATCCCCATCGGGCTAGTCCTGGGTGGCCCCGTGTCTACCTCAAGACACAACGACCACCGTCGTGGCCATGATCCACTCTGGGACCCGGTACCAAAAACTTAATAACGGGCTCACAAGGTTATGCCTGCTTACCGGGCCAGGGTACATCATGCCCATAACCTTCCCTAGATGGAGGCACCGACCAGAGGCACGACAATGAAATGAATTAAGGCCGTCCCATACCGGCAAATGTGGTTGCACTGGGAAAGACTCAATTCAATGGCACCATGACCTGGTCAACAACATATTCAAGTTGAGTTATTATCAGGTTCAACTTAAAGTGAAAGTAACCGGCGTCATAATGCCATGACATGCATCACCAACATATGCATCACATATCAACGAAAATAACTGAGTCAACTACGCTCTCATGGATCAATCAACAAATCATGATGCTCCTCTGGTTAAGATCAAACCTTACTTTAACCAGAATCTTTTCTAGCAAAATTATCATTTTTCATCATGCAAGAATAATCTCACTAATTATTTATCTCCAAAACTATATTATCTTCTCATTACTCATAACTAAATCCTTGTTAGCTTATCAACTAAGTTCACTTCAAACTTTCTGTAGATCAAGCATATTTACTATAACAAGCATCTAACAGAATATAATTAACAGATTAATAATTTAAATGCATGAATAATCATTTGTTCAAGTGAAAATCACAAATATTGAAGTGTCACTATGAAAATGTTGTCGTGGCTTGCCTTAGTGCAGACGAGGTTCACAAGCCTCCTGGTGATCCTCAAGACAAGCCTGCTCTTCTGAAAATAAATAAAAACACAAAAAGAAAACATTAAGAAACCTTCTGAAATTCACCAGAAAATCTAGACAGCAAGGAAAAATCCCATCTTTTGGGAGCTGCTAGATTTTTGGACAAAGAACACAATGCAAAAAGAATCATTGCATTTTGGACTTATAGATAAAAAGTTATGGCTGTTTGAAGTTCTCTGGATTTAAATGAACTTTGAATAAAAATTAAACAGACTGGGGGGGGGGGGGTGACGCCGAAGGTGTAAAAGCCCAGGGCACCACCACTTGTACCGCTTCACGCGCATACAAAGTGGCCGACTAGCGAGCCCCGCTAGTCAGGTGAGGTGGAGGGGGAGAGGGAAACAGGGAGCGGCGGAGCTTCGCCGGAGCGCACGCCGGCGGCGAGGTCTCTTGGTCCAAAACGAGGGGGGGATCGATAGAGGAGACATAGGCGCACCTACCGTAACCGTAGGGTGGCTAGGGGTGGTCGGACGGTGTCAGAAACGGCCTCTCTAGCGGAGGCAGAGGGCAGCGGTCGCCGGAGATGAAGATGACGGCGGCTAGGGGCAGCTCCAGGGGCTCCAATCAGGCGGGACGGCACCACCGGAGAGTGGCGGAGGCCCTGGCAGGGTTGCCCTGGCTTGGGAGGGGCTGGAGCTGCGGGGACGACCCGAGGGGATCGCCGGCGAGCTCGAGCTCGGGGACGGCAGCCCGCGGCCTGCACGGCCAGGCTGCGGCTTCCTACTAGCTTGTGGGGTGTGTGGGAGTGGATGTGGGTGCTTGAGGAGGCTGGGGGTGCCCGTATTTATAGGTGAGCGGTGAGAGGGGGGGGGGGGTTCGAGCTCCGTCGGAGGATACCTGTCCACTGCGCCCAACGACGAACGGCGCTAGTGAGAGAGGGGAAAGAGGACGGAGTTCACGCGAGAACTATTGGCGAGCGCAGACGAGCATAGGGGCGAGGGGAAGACGACGAGCATAGTGCGCCGCACACTGTGGCGTTGGCCGGACCATGCGCGTGCCTGCTGCGGCAAGCTCCAGCATTGGCGAGTGCCAGCGCGGAGTTAAGGGAGTGGAGACGGAGATGGTGGCGAGGTTTGGCACGCTCGGGCAGGCTGGGCAGCGAGCACGCGCGCAACAGAGCACTCGGCGGCACTTAGAGCGCGTGTTTTGCATGCCAGCATGCCTGGACGAACGCGGTCACCATGTGAACTATGACATCAGGCCAACCTAAGCGCAAACTTCATGTCTGGCATGTAGTCCTTGGTAGTTTTGAGTGTTACCACGATTAGGTTTGGTTCCAGGTGCAACAGAAATGAATTTGTACTCCAAGTAAGTTTCTGGACAGTAACTTTGGAGGTTTACTGTGGTCAAACCACTGGGAGTTGAGGGCTGGGCTTTGGAGGCTAGCCAACACTTACTAAGGCGAATATGCACAAGAAAAACAAGCTACAATGGAGCTAGTAAAATAGTATTTGCTGTTGAAACTACCATTTCTGTCCAGAAATGAAAATATTTTCTGTAGCCAAAATATTCCAAAGAGTGATGAAATATTTTTGCTCAGAAAGGCTCCCTAGGGTTCAAAGAATATTTGGGATTTTTCTCAGGATTTTAGGAGCAAGAAAAATTAGGGTTGCTTTGGAGCACAAAGGGCTAGCTAGGGTTTAGGAGGGCAAAATGAATATTTTTCATTTAAGAAAAATATTCCAAGTGATATTTTGAGATGAACCAGAGACGGAGTGATGGTTTGAGAAGGAGTTGTAGCACTTGGGTGAAAGTCAAGGGGTACCCAAGTGGTTAAGTCCAAATGAAAGATTCAAAAACTCCAAACTCAGATTCAAACCAACTGAAAACCAGGCAAAGAAAGAGGGGGCAAAAACCAGGCTGTCACAAACCTCCCCCACTTAGAATGAATCTCGTCCTCGAGATTCGGTTGCTTGGGAAAACCATTCTGAATAATTTGCTCTTAGAAATTCTTCTGATTCTCATGTTGATTCTGACTCTGTGTGATGCTTCCATTGGACCTTGTAAAACTTCCTTGCTTTACTGTGAGTGACTCTTTCCATGTGATCCAAAATTTTAATGGCCTCTCTTCATATGTTAAATCCTTTGCCAGCTCTATTTCTGTCAAATCAGTCTTTTTCTCAGGCGGCGATATGCATCGCCGTAACTGTGAAACATGAAACACGTTGTGCACCTCTGACAATTCAGGGGGTAACTCCAACTGATATCCCACCGTACCCACTTGTGTCATAACGGGAAATGGACCAATAAATCTGGGTGCCAATTTTCCACGAGTCTGAAATCTCTTGATACCTTTCATAGTCGTGACTTGAAGGTATACATGTTCTCCGGGTTCAAAACTAATATGTCGGTGCTTTGCGTCATAATAACTTTTCTGGCAAGATTTGGCCAACTGCAATCTGTCCCTGATTTCCTTGACTTGCTTCTCGGCTTCCAGCATGAGATCTGTTCCAAAAATACGGCTATCTCCGGTTTGAGACCAATTTAACGGAGTGCGGCACTTACAGCCATACAAAGCTTCATACGGTGACATCTTTAAACTGGTCTGGAAGCTATTGTTATAAGAGAACTCGACATACGGCAAACAGTCTTCCCATTTTGGCCCTTGGGCCAAAGCATAGGCTCACAGCATATCTTTGAGTATTTGATTTACCCGCTCTGTCTGTCCATCAGTCTGAGGATGATAAGCGGTACTGTATTTCAATTCTGTCCCCAAGGCTTGATGGAGACGGGACCAAAAATCGGAGGTAAAAAGTGAACCTCGGTCAGAAGTGATGGTTCAGGGGACTCCATGCAGACTGACTATTCTGGATACATACTGTTGTGCAAGCTCATCTGCTCGATATGTGGTTCTGACCGGGATAAAGTGGGCTACCTTGGTTAACGTATCCACTATGACCCAGATTGCATCATTGCCCCATCGGGTCTTAGGTAGTCCTGTGATGAAATCCATATAGACATCATCCCATTTCCATTGTGACACTGGCAGCGGTTGGAGAAGTCCGGTTGGCTTTTGATGTTTTGCCTTCACTTTGTTGCATATGTCGCAACAGGCCACGAAATAGGCAATGTCTTTCTTCATTCCATCCCACCAAAATATTTGTCGAAGGTCTTCATACATTTTCGTACCTTCGGGGTGAATTGAATACGAGGATTCGTGGGCTTCTGACAGGATCTTCTGCCTTAAATTTGCCTGATTGGGTACACAAATCCTTCCCCGGAATCGGAGGGTACCGAACTGATCCTTTGAGAAATCGAAAGTCTGACTAGCTACCATCTGCTTGGCACGTTTCTGCAGATCGGTGTCATCTGGCTGGGCCTTGCGGATCTCTTCCTCAAGGGTGGGGGTAACTTACAAAATATTAGCAAGGCCAGCCTCAACTATGACCAGGTTGAGCTGATCAATCTCTTCTTTAAGTTCAGGAGGCAAAGGTTCCAATATGACATTTAAACTGACGGGCTTTCGGCCGAGCGCATCAGCAACCATGTTGGCCTTACCCGGGTGGTAATTTATTCCAAGGTCATAATCCTTGACTAACTCAAGCCATCTTCATTGGCGGAGATTTAAATCTGGCTGAGTAAATATATACTTGAGACTTTTGTGATTGGTAAAAATTTGGCACCTCTTCCCAATGAGATAGTGTCTCCAAATTTTTAAAGCATGAACCACCGCGGCCAACTCCAAATCATGAGTAGGATAATTTCCCTCGTGGGGTCATAGCTGTTGTGAGGCATAAGTACGCATCCTAGTCCTTGCCTGGAAGCGTCGCAATACACATCAAAGCTGCGGTAGATATCTAGAAGAGTCAATACCGGAGCAGTTGTCAGCCGTTTCTTTAACTCAGTGAAACTTTTCTCACAGTCCTCAGTCCATTCAAACTTCTTATCCTTTTTGAGCAGCTCTGTCATGGGTTTAGCAATCTTGGAAAATCCTTCAATGAAACAACGATAATATCCGGCTAATCCAAGAAAACTCCGGATCTGAGATACGGTTGTGGGTGGCAACCAATCGAGTACATCCTTTACTTTGCTTGGGTCCACGGCTATACCTTCGGCGGATAGCACATGTCCAAGGAATCCAACTTGCTTGAGCCAGAACTCACATTTACTGAATTTGGCGTATAACTGATGTTCACGGAGTCGTTGTAACACTGCTCGGAGGTGTTCTTTATGCTCTTCTTCACTTCTTGAGTAATGAGTATATCATCGATGAAGACTACCATGAACTTATCGAGGAAGTCCATGAATACTTTGTTCATCATATGCATGAAGAAGGCAGGGGCGTTGGTGAGACCAAAAGACATAACTGTATATTCATAAAGACCGTATCGAGTGGTGAATGCGGTCTTAGGAATATCCTCCTTTTTGATCTTGAGCTGATAGTATCTAGTCCGTAAATCAATCTTGGAGAATACCTTGGCCCCACTGAGCTGATCGAATAGGTCATCAATTCTTGGCAGTGGATATTTGTTTTTGATTGTGACATCATTCAGCTGACGGTAATCCACACACATGCGGAGGCTGCCATCTTTCTTGTCCACGAAGATAGCAGGTGATCCCCATGGTGATGAGCTAGGACGGATATATCCTTTCTGGAGCATTTCATCAAGCTATTTCTTTAGGTCCACTAATTCTGATGACGGCATTCGGTAATACTTCTTGTGTATTGGTGTGGTCCCGGGCACAAGATCTATTGCAAACTCAAGCTCTCTATCAGGTGGCATGCCTGGTAGTTCTTCTGGAAATACATCAGGAAACTTGCTGACCACCGGAATTAATTCCAATTCAGCCACTGCTGCGAAGACCATTTCCTCTGAGGGTATGCTTCTGCGAGCATAAAATTTTGTAGTCTGTCCTTCTTGGCCGGTCAAAGTGACTTCTTGGGTCGCACAATTTATGCACACTTGATACCGAGTCAGCCAATTCATAACCAAGGTAACATCCAACTTATCAGACTCAATAAGTATCAAAGAAGTTGGAAAATAGACTCCGTTGACATTGACTTCCAGATTGCGACATACTAGATTGCTTCTGATTAGAGATCTCGGGGTTTGCACAAGCATATTCTTACCCAAAAGCGAACAAGGAAATTTGTTTTGGGCAACAAAACTCCGAGAAATAAAAGAGTGGGAAGCCCCAGAGTCAAATAAAATCACTACAGGTATGTTATTAACAGAGAACATACCAATGACGACTTCGGGGTTCTCTTGGACTTCATCGGCGGAGATGTGATGAACGTATCCTGTGATGTTGTGCTGCTCTGGGCATGCCTCCATACAATTGACTTGTGGCTTGAATATAACATTCGTCCGGTTGTTCTTGGGACACTGTTTGGCATAATGTCCGGTTTGCCCACAACTGTAACAAGAATTGCCGCACAGACGCTCCTCTTGCATTGAGTTGGGTACAACATTCTGGACTTGGGTGGTGGTCTTGTTAACATTTTGATGCCAATTGGGCTTGTATTCTACCTGAGTCTGTTGCCAAGTATGAGTCCTCTGCACTGGTTGTATTTCCTTCCTTGGCTCAAACTTGCGCTTGTGATTGTTGTTGGCAGACTTATTATATGATACAAGCTTGTGCTCTCTTTCAGCAATGAAAGCCTTGTTCACCAGGGTCTGGAAGTCTGGGATATCGAACATACTGAGAGTACACCGGAGTTGCGGGTTTAAACGACCAAGTAATCTATCAATCTTTCTTTCTTTAGTGGCCACGTCATATAGGAAGTAACATGACAGATGATTGAATTTATGCTAATATTCCCCCACAGACTGACTTCCTTGGAGGAGCGCGAGAAATTCACGCTGCATAGTCTTCATAATTCCCGTAGGGATATGATATTTCTAGAATTGTTCCTTGAATCTTGACCAGGTAATTTCTTCATCAGCAGACCAAGTGGCTCTTTCATTTTCCCACCATATGGCAGCAGCGCCTTCAAGATAATGTGTTACAAATGGAAACTTAACTCCCTCTTCAGTACGAGCAACCTCAAGCTTCTTCTCCATAGTTCTCAACCAATCATTTGCATCCAAGGGATCAATGGCCTGACTGAAACTGGGAGGCTTGATCCTTTGAAAATCCGATAGCTTGGAGTGATGACCGGGCTGATTCCCATTCTGTCCAACCACAGCTTGTAAACTTCTTAATATTTCAGTCAGATCATTATTCCGTCTTTCCTCAAACATATGCAGAATTTGCTCGGTGGAGGGCGGATTTGGCGGTGGAGGCGATGGTGGAACGTACGGCTTGGGTGATTGTCCTGCCTGTCGTGCGGAACAACGAACAGGAGAACCCTCGCGAATGTTGCTACTGCAGCCTTCCCGCGTCATCCTATTATGATTTTTCCCAAGGCAACACAACCGAGATGAGAAGCATTCAGAATAAACTGGGGAGAAGCCAGCAACAAAAGCCTGAGAAAAACCAAAATGGCGAAGAAAATATGAGGAATAAAATAAAGTCCCAACATAATTATACATGAAAGATAACAACATGCCAGGTTCCACTACTCTCATACATGAAATGAAACATCATGACTCGTATGACTACATCCGTACTCCATCCTGATGACTGTGAATACTCAGAAGCACTACTGCTCTACTGGTGCTGCGGAGTCCTCTCCTGAAGCGGACTCGGATCCTGAACTGACGGGGTTAACTGAGACCTCCGGGTTAAAGGTGACACGATGACGCTGCCTCGAGGGCTCTCCCTCTAGGGCAGGTGGAGGGTGAATCATCGGGGCTACAGGAGTGGCAAGAAGCGAAATCCACTTAGCAGGAGCACTAAGAGGACTCACTGTCACGGTGCCCGAGCTACTAGGAGGAGTAACCGGGGAAACAGGGGAACTAGAACTGACAGGAATATAGGGAGTAAATCCTACAGATGCTGGAGTAGTGACTGATCTAGCAGAGGCTAAAGCAGTACGGGCACGATTTAGCTCTCGAGCCAGCTCGTAGATCAGAAAATAGCTAGCACTGATATAGCGAGAAAGGTGGCTAGCAACACTATCAGACTCTGGATCAATGACAGGGAAATGGACACGACCATTATCATGCAGAGAAGGATAGTAGTAGAAACCTGGGTGGTTCTGCATCTGAACCTCGTTGTAGCGGAGCTCAACAAGTACCTCGAATGCAGCAAACTGGATGGCCTGAGAAGCAGTAGAAGCGTAACCGCTCTGAGAGGTACGAGTGTAAGTGCTGGAATCAGAACTGGTGCACAGAGTAACCACGGTGTGATACTCATACACTAAGTCAGCTAGACGCTCCCGGTACACATGGTAGACTGGGTCGTCATCATGGGGGTACAGCCGACGCCACACGTTACGAAGGAGATGCGGCGATGTGTACGACATCAGCTGCAACTGGCACGGATACAACACCGCAGCCATCTACACTCACAACCATTAGCAGGTTAGCATAAAAATAAAATCAGTGCATGCAATGCAACAACCAGTTACAAATGCTACTGGCACTCAACTACAACTCGTATCTAGCGTCCGGTTAACTCGTTGTAGTCTAGCATGGCCTACAGTCGGCGTGGCTCTGATACCAAGCGTTGTGGCACCCCGACTCAGAGCAACTGGTTTACCATGCATTGCCAGCCCAGAGACCTTGTCTTCTGGCAACACGCAACAACTTGGTACAGAAAACAACCGCTTTATTGATGCTAGCGGATCAGAGTTTATATTACAACAGTTAGCGAGGCCAAGCGGCACACACGGTGCGGCTGAACAATATGTACATTATTTAGTAAACATAAAGGGGCCTCGATCAAGATAACTACATGGCAGCGAAACAACGTCGTAGCGGGACTCCATAGCACAGGGACACCGATGTGGACACGGTCTAGACTCAGACAGCTCTCCTCTCCAACGGGACTTTCCTGAAATCTGGCATGACACGCTAGGTCAGTACACTGAATGTACTTGCAAGCTCACAACAAGCATAAATAGAATGACAAGCAATATCATGATAGTTAACCAATTAATAACAATGCAACAATATATACAACATGCTGTGACCATGCTCTTGTGATAATCGTCCCTCGGACTGGCTTACCGAACGTGATCATTTCCGGATCACAAACATGTCAACCCAGAGACAATCTCGTGATCCTTATGGAGATCACAACCACAACCAATAAATGGCCCGTGATCCTTACGGCGATCACAACCACGACCAATAAATGGCCCGTGATCCTTACAACGATCACAACCACGACCAATAAATGGCCCGTGATCCTTACGGTGATCACAACCACAACCAGTAAATGGCCTGTGATCCTTACGGCGATCACAACCATGACCACATCTGGTCCAACTCAACACGATAGCCTATCCGCCACCACCACAGTGCAAACTTCATACTTAGTGTGCAAATTCATTAAATGTTGACCCATGGTGTGACCTACTTTCGAGCGTGTCCTTAACCGTGGACTCGGCTATCGATAGATTAATACACTCTACAGAGGTAGCAAAATGGACCCACACCACGAAACCCATGGCCTCGCACTCCCATTCGGGTGGATCAACGGCATTCCGACGAAACCACTCCATTGCCATGACACTCTCCCGACCACTCTGACTCAATCCCCATCGGGCTAGTCCTGGGTGGCCCCGTGTCTACCTCAAGACACAACGACAACCATCGTGGCCACGATCCACTCTGGGAGCCGGTACCAAAAACTTAACAACGGGCTCACAAGGTTATTCCTGCTTACCGGGCCAGGGTACAGCACGCCCATAACCTTCCCTAGATGGAGGCACTGACTAGAGGCACGACAATGAAACGAATTAAGGCCGTCCCATACCGGCAAATGTGGTTGCACGGGGAAAGACTCGATTCAGCGGCATCATGACCCGGTCAACAACATATTCAAGTTGAGTTATTATCAGGTTCAACTCAAAGTTAAAGTAACCGGTGTCATAATGCCATGACATGCAGCACCAACATATGCATCACATATCAACGAAAATAACCGAGTCAACTACGCTCTCACGGAGCAATCAACAAGTCATGATGCTCCTCTGGTTAAGATCAAACCTTACTTTAACCAGAATCTTTTCTAGCAAAATTATCATTTTTCATCATGCAAGAATAATCTCACTAATTATTTATCTCCATAACCATATTATCTTCTCATTACTCATAACTAAATCCTTGTTAGCTTATCAACTAAGTTCACTTCAAACTTTCTGTAGATCAAGCATATTTACTATAACAAGCATCTAACAGAATATAGTTAACATATTAATAATTTAAATGCATGAATAATCATTTATTCAAGTAGGAAAATCACAAATATTGAAGTGGCACTATGAAAATGTTGCCGTGGCTTGCCTTAGTGCATATGAGGTTCACAAGCCTCCTGGTGATTCTCAAGACAAGCCTGCTCTTCTGAAAATAAATAAAAACACAAAAAGAAAACATCAAGAAACCTTCTGAAATTCACCAAAAAATCTAGACAGCAAGGAAAAATCCCATCTTTTGGGAGCTGGTAGATTTTTGGACAAAGAACACAATGCAAAAAGAATCATTGCATTTGGACTTACAGATAAAAAGCTATGGCTGTTTGAAGTTCTCTGAATTTACATGATTTTTGAATAAAAATTAAACAGACTGGGGGGGTTGGCGTCAAGGCGTAAAAGCCAGGCGCCACCACTCGTGCCAGCACGCAGCGTCTGAGTGGCTGACTAGCGGGCCCCGCTAGTCAGGTGAGGAGGAGGGGAGAGGGAAACAGGGAGCGGCGGGGCTTCGCCGGAGAGCACGCTGGCGGCGAGGGCTCTTGGGCCAAAACGAGAGGTGGGGATCAATAGAGGAGACGGAGGCGCACCTGCCTGTACCTGTAGGGTGGCTAGGGGTGGTCGGACGGCGTCGGAAACAACCTCTCAAGCGGAGGCAGAGGGAAGCGGTCGCCGGAGATGAAGATGACGACAGCTAGGGGCGGCTCCAGGGGCTCCAACCGGGCGGGACAGCACCACCGGAGAGTGGCGGAGGCCCTGGCAGGGTTGCCCTGGCCTGGGAGGGGCTGGAGCTGCAGGGACGACCCAAGGGGATTGTCGGCGAGCTCGAGCTCGGGGATGGCAGCCCGCGGCTGCCCGGCCGGGCTACGGCTTCCTACTAGCTTGTGGGGTGTGTGGGAGTGGATGCAGGTGCTCGAGGAGGCTGGGGTGCCCGTATTTATAGGCAAGCAGCGAGGGGGGGTTTGGGCTCCGCCGGAGGACACCTGTCCACGGCGGCCGGTGATGAACGGCGCCAGTGAGAGAGGGGGAAGAGGACGGAGTTCACGCGTGAACTATTGGCGAGCGCGGACGAGCACAGGGGCGAGGGGAAGATGACGAGCACAGTGCGCGTCGCGCTGTGGCATTGGCCGGACCATGCCCCTGCCCGTTGCGGCGAGCTCCGACGTTGGCGAGTGCTAGGACGGAGTTAAGGGAGTGGAGACGGAGATGGTGGCGCGGTTTGGCACGCTTGGGCAGGCTAGGCAGCGAGCACGCGTGCAACAGAGCGCTCGGCGGCACTCAAAGTGCGTGTTTTGCATGCCAGCACGCCTGGATGAACATGGTCATCGCGTGAACTATGACATCAGGCCAACCTAAGCGCAAACTTCATGTCTGGCGTGTAGTCCTTGGTAGTTTTGAGTGTTACCACGATTGGGTTTGGTTCCAGGTGCAGTAGAAATGAATTTGTACTCCAAGTAAGTTTCTGGATAGTAACTTTGGAGGTTTACTGTGGTCAAACCACTGGGAGTTGAGGGCTGGGCTTTCGAGGCTAGCCAACACTTACTAAGGTGAAGATGCACAAGAAAAACCAGCTACAATGGAGCTAGTAAAATGGTATTTGCTGTTGAAACTACCATTTCTGTCCAGAAATGAAAATATTTTCTGTAGGCAAAATATTCCAAAGAGTGATGAAATATTTTTGCTCAGGAGGGTTCCCTAGGGTACAAAGAATATTTGGGATTTTTCCCAGGATTTTAGGAGCAAGAAAAATTAGGGTTGCTTTAGAGCACAAAGGGCTAGCTAGGGTTTAGGAGGGCAAAATGAATATTTTTCATTTAAGAAAAATATTCCAAGTGATATTTTGAGATGAACCAGAGATGGAGTGATGGTTTGAGAAGGAGTTGAAGCACTTGGGTGAAAGTCAAGGGGTACCCAAGTGGTTAAGTCCAAATGAAAGATTCAAAAACTCCAAACTCAGATTCAAACCAACTGAAAACCAGGCAAAGAAAGAGGGGGCAAAAACCAGGCTGTCACAATGGTGTGTTGATTGAACTCCTTGCTCTTGTGCTTCAAATAGTAGTCTCCCCAACAGTCAACTCTCTCTCACAGATTTGGCTATGGTGGAAAGATGATTTGAGTGGAAAGCAACTTGGGGAAGACTAGAGATCAAGATTCTTGTGGTTGGATTGGAATGTCTTGGTCTTAACACATGGGTAGGTGGTTCTCTCTCAAAAAATGAGTAGTCAAAGTGTAGGCACGTTCCAATGCCTCTCTCCATGAATGGAGAAGGGGTGGAGGGGTATATATAGCCTCCACACAAAATCTAGCCGTTACCCACAATTCACCAAACTCGGTGGGACCGAATAGTGAAACTTGGTCAGACCGATTCAGTTCAAAATGTGAATGTTAGAGTTTTCGGTGGGACCGACAACATCAACTCGCTAGGACCGATGTGCTAGGGTTAGGGTAAAACCTCAACTCGGTTTGATCGATTACACAAACTCGGTGAGACCGGATTTGGTAATAAGCAAGCAGAGAGTTGGTCAAGCAAACTTGGTGGGACCGATTGCATATCTCGGTGGGACCTAAATTATTGCAACAGGCAACAGAGAGTTTGCAAGCCCATCTCGGTGAGACCGAGATCCCATCGGTGAGACCGAACTGATTAGGGTTTCTGGCAGTGGCTATGTCAAATGAACTCGGTGGCGCCGGATAGATCAAATTGGTGGGGACGAGTTTGACTTTTAGGTTTAGGACATATGTGGAAATGAGGAAGTGATTGAAGGCTTTGGACCATATCACTAAGCACTTTGAGCAAGCAAGCCATTAAGCAACATCTCATCCCCTTTTAATGGTATTGGCTTTTCCTATGGACTCAATGTGATCTTGGACCATGATACCTCCATTTTGCATCATGCTTTTATATTGATATTTATTGCATTATGGGCTGTTATTACACATTATGTCACAATACTTATGGCTATTCTCTCTTATTTGTACAAGGTTTACATAAAGAGGGAGAATGCCGGCAGCTGGGATTTGGGCTGGAAAAGGAGCAAATATTGAGCGGAAGAAGTACCAGAGGGGGCCCACACCCTGGCCATGAGGGTGGGGGGCGCGCCCTACCCCCCTGGGCGCGCCCCCTGCCTCGTGGGCCCACTGACAGCCCTCCGGTGCCCATCTTCTGCTATATGAAGTCTTTTACCCTGGAAGAAATCATAAGAAAGCTTATGGGACGAAACTCCGCCGCCACGAGGCGAAACCTTGGCGGAACCAATCTAGGACTCCGGCGGAGCTGTTCTGCCGGGGAAACTTCCCTTCGGGAGGGGGAAATCATCACCATCGTCATCACCAACGATCCTCTCATCGGGAGGGGTTCAATCTCCATCAACATCTTCACCAGCACCATCTCCTCTCAAACCCTACTTCATCTCTTGTATCCAATCTTCGTCCCAAAACCTCAGATTGGTACCTGGGGGTTGCTAGTAGTGTTGATTACACCTTGTAATTGATGCTAGTTGGTTTATTCGATGGAAGATCATTTGTTCAGATCCTTAATGCATATTAATACCCCTTTGATCATGAACATGAATATGCTTTGTGAGTAGTTACGTTTGTTCCTAAGGACATGGGTGAAGTCTTGCTATAAGTAGTCATGTGAATTTGGTATTCGTTCGATATTTTGATGAGATGTATGTTGTCTCTCCTCTAGTGGTGTTATGTGAACGTCGACTACAAGACACTTCACCATTATTTGGGCCTAGAGGAAGGAATTTGGAAGTAATAAGTAGATGATGTGTTGCTAGAGTGACAGAAGCTTAAACCCTAGTTTATGCGTTGCTTCGTAAGGGGCTGATTTGGATCCACATGTTTCATGCTATGGTTAGGTTTACCTTAATACTTCTTTTGTAGTTGCAGATGCTTGCAATAGGGGTTAATCATAAGTGGGATGCTTGTCCAAGAAAGGGCAGTACCCAAGCACCGGTCCACCCACATATCAAATTATCAAAGTAACGAACGCGAATCATATGAGCGTGATGAAAACTAGCTTGACGATAATTCCCATGTGTCCTGGGAGCGCTTTTCTCTATATAAGAACTTGTCCAGGCTTGTCCTTTGCTAAAAAAAGGATTGGGCCACCTTGCTGTACCTTCTTTACTTTCATTGCTTGTTACCCGTTACAAATTACCTTGTCACAAAACTATCTGTTAGTGATAATTTCAGTGCTTGTAGAGAATACATTACTGAAAACCGCTTGTCATTTGCTTCTGCTCCTCGTTGGGTTCGACACTCTTACTTATCCAAAGGACTACGATAGATCCCTACACTTGTGGGTCATCAAGACTCTTTTCTGGTGCTGTTGCCGGGGATTGAAGCGCCTTTGGTAAGTGGAACTTGGTAAGGAAAAATTTATATAGTGTGCTGAAATTTACTGTCACTTGTTACTATGGAACATATTCCTTTGAGGGGCTTGTTCGGGGTATCTTCACCCTGAGAAGTAGAGCAAAGAGTTGCTCCTCAACCTACTGAACCTACTGAAAATGTTTACTTTGAAATTCCTTCGTGTATGGTAGATAAACTGCTAGCTAATCCCTTTATAGGAGATGGTACATTGCATCCCGATTTACACCTAATCTATGTGGATGAAGTTTGTGGATTATTTAAGCTTGTAGGCATGCCCGATGATGTTGTCAATAAGAAGGTCTTCCCTTTATCTTTGAAGGGAGATGCATTGACATGGTTTAGGCTATGTGATGATATGGGATCATGGAACTATAAACAACTGAAATTGGAATTTCATCAGAAGTTTTATCCTATGCATCTTGTTCATCGTGATCGTAATTATATATATAATTTTTGGCCTCGCGAAGGAGAAAGCATCGCTCGAGCTTGGGGGAGGCTTAAGTCAATGTTATATTCATGCCCCAATCATGAGCTCTCAAGAGAAATGATTATTCAAAATTTTTATGCTCGGCTTTCTCTCAATAATCGCTCCATGGTCGATACTTCTTGTGCTGGTTCTTTTATGATGAAGACTATTGAATTCAAATGGGATTTATTGGAAAGAATTAAACGCAACTCTAAAAATTGGGATCTCGACGAAGGTAAGGAGTCAGGTATGACACCTAAGTTCGATTGTGTTATATCTTTTATGGATACCGATGCTTTTCATGGATTTAGCACTAAATATGGACTTGACTCTGAGATAGTAGCTTCCTTCTGTGAATCATTTGCTACTCATGTTGACCTCCCTAAGGAGAAGTGGTTTAAATATAATCCTCCCACTGAAGTAAAAGTAGTTGCACCTGTTAAAGTTGAAGAAAATACTATCACTTATAATGATCCTATTGTCCCTGCTACTTACATTGAGAAACGACCTTTCCCTGTTAGGATAAAGGATCATGCTAAAGCTTCAACTGTGGTTCGTAAGAGTAATACTTGAACGTATACACCTCCTGAGCAAATTAAAGTTGAACCTAGTATTGCTATGGTTAAAGATCTCTTGGCTGATAATATTGATGGGCATGTTATTTATTTCTGTGATGCAGCTGCTAGAATTGCTAGACCCGATGCTAAGAAACATAAACCCATTGTAGGCATGCCTGTTATTTCTATTAAAATAGGAGATCATTGTTATCATGGCTTATGTGATATGGGTGCTAGTGCTAGTGCAATACCTCATTCCTTATACAAAGAAATTATGCATGATATTGCACCTGCTGAGATAGAAGAAATTGATGTTACAATTAAGCTTGCCAATAGAGATACTATTTCACCAATTGGGATTGTTAGAGATGTTGAAGTCTTGTGTGGGAAAGTTAAATATCCTGGTGATTTTCTTGTTCTTGGTTCCCCCCAAGAAGACTTTTGTCCCATTATATTTGGTAGGCCCTTCTTGAACACTGTTAATGCTAAGATAGACTGCGAAAAGGATGTTGTTACGATTGGCTTAGGGGATATGTCTCATGAGTTTAATTTTGCTAAATTTCGTAGACAACCCCATGATAAAGAATTGCCTAGTAAGAATGAAATTATTGGTCTTGCTTCTATTGCCGTGCCTCCTAATGATTCTTTAGAACAATATTTGCTAGACCATGAAAATGATATGTTTATGAATGAAAGAAGGGAGATAGATGAAGTGTTCTTTAAACAGGGACCTATTTTGAACACAACTTGCCTGTTGAAATCTTAGGGGATCCTCCACCACCCAAGGGTGATCCTGTGTTTGAGCTTAAACCATTACCTGATACTCTTAAATATGCTTATCTTGGTGAAAAGAAGATATATACTGTTATTATTAGTGCTAACCTTTCAGAGCAGGAAGAGGAGAGATTATTGAAAACTCTGAAGAAGCACCGCGCTGCTATTGGATATACTCTTGATGATCTTAAGGGCATTAGTCCCACTTTATGTCAACACAAGATAAATTTGGAGAAAGACGCCAAACCAATTATTGATTACCAACGACGGTTAAATCCTAAGATGAAAGAAGTGGTAAGAAAGGAAATACTAAAGCTCCTGGAGGCAGGTATAATTTATCCCGTTGCTGATAGTCAATGGGTAAGCCCTTTGTGTCCCTAAGAAGGGAGGTATTACTGTTGTTCCTAATGATAAAGATGAATTGATCCCACAAAGAGTTATTATAGGTTATAGGATGGTAATTGATCTCCATAAGTTAAATAAAGCCACTAAAAAGGATCATTACCCTCTACCTTTTATTGATCAAATGCTAGAAAGATTATCTAAACATACACAATTTTGCTTTCTAGATGGTTTCTCTGGTTTCTCTCAAATACATGTGTCAGCAGAGGATCAAGAAAAGACCACTTTTACTTGCCCTTTCGGTACTTTTGCTTATAGACGTATGCCTTTTGGTTTATGTAATGCACCTGCTACCTTTCAAAGATGCATGATGGCTATATTCTCTGACTTCTGTGAAAAGATTTGTGAGGTTTGCATGGATGATTTCTCCGTTTATGGGTCTTCTTTTGATGATTGCTTGAGCAACCTTGATCGAGTTTTGCATAGATGTGAAGATACTAGTATCGTCTTGAATTGGGAGAAGTGCCACTTTATGGTTAATGAAGGCATTTTCTTGGGGCATAAAATTTCTGGAAAGGGGTATTGAAGTTGATAAAGCTAAGGTTGATGCTATTGAAAAGATGCCGTGTCCCAAGGACATTAAAGGTATAAGAAGTTTCCTGGGTCATGCCTCTGACTAATCTCTTACAAAAAGATATTCCTTTTGTCTTCGATGATGATTGTGTAGAAGCATTTGAAATACTCAAGAAAGCTTTGATTTCTGCACCTATTATTCAGCCACCTGATTGGACTTTACCCTTTGAAATTATGTGTGATGCTAGTGATTATGCTGTAGGTGCTATTCTAGGACAAAGAGTTGATAAGAAACTAAATGTTATTCAATATGCTAGTAAAACTCTAGACAGTGCCCAGAGAAATTATGCTACTACTGAAAAAGAATTTTTAGCAGTTGTATTTGCTTGTGATAAGTTCAGACCTTATATTGTTGATTCTAAAGTAACTATTCACACTGATCATGCTGCTATTAAATATCTATGGAAAAGAAGGATGCTAAACCTAGACTTATTAGATGGGTTCTCCTATTACAAGAATTTGATTTGCATATTATTGATAGAAAGGGAGCTGAGAACCCCATTGCAGACAACTTATCTAGGTTAGAGAATGTTCTTGATGACCCACTACCTATTGATGATAGCTTTCCTGATGAACAATTAGCTGTCATAAATGCTTCTCGTACTGCTCCATGGTATGCTGATTATGATAATTACATTGTTGCTAAATTTATACCACCTAGTTTCACATACCAGCAAAAGAAAATGGTTTTCTATGATTTAAGACATTACTTCTGGGATGACCCACACATTTATAAAGGAGTAGATGGTGTTATTAGACGTTGTGTACCTGAGCATGAACAGGAACAGATCCTACGCAACTGTCACTCCGAGGCACACGGAGGACACCACACTAGAGATAGAACTGCACATAAGGTATTGCAATCCGGTTTTTATTGGCCTACTCTCTTCAAGGATGCTCGTAAGTTTGTCTTGTATTGTGATGAATGTCAAAGAATTGGTAATATTAGTAGACGTCAAGAAATGCCTATGAATTATTCTCTTGTTATCGGACCATTTGATGCTTGGGGCTTTGATTATATGGGACCGTTTCCTTCCTCTAATGGATATACACATATTTTAGTTGCTGTTGATTACGTTACTAAGTGGGTAGAAGCTATTCCAACTAGTAGTGCTGATCATAACACCTCTATTAAGATGCTTAAAGAAGTTAACTTTCCGAGGTTTGGAGTCCCTAGATACTTAATGAATGAAGGTGGTTCACATTTTATTCATGGTGCTTTCCGTAAAATGCTTTCTAAGCATGATGTTAACCATAGAATTGCATCTCCATATCACCCACAGTCTAGTGGCCAAGTAGAATTGAGTAACAGAGAGCTCAAATTAATTTTGCAAAAGACTGTTAATAGATCTAGAAAGAATTGGTCCAAAAAACTTGATGATGCATTATGGGCTTATAGAACTGCATATAAGAACCCTATGGGTATGTCTCCGTATAAAATGGTTTATGGAAAAGCATGTCACTTACCTCTCGAACTAGAACATAAGGCATATTGGGCCATTAAAGAGCTCAATTATGATTTCAAACTAGCCGGTGAAAAGAGGCTATTTGACATTAGCTCACTTGATGAATGGAGGACTCAAGCCTATGAGAATGCCAAACTGTTTAAAGAAAAAGTTAAACGATGGCATGACAAAAGGATACAAAAGCATGAGTTTAATAGGTGATTATGTTTTGCTATTCAACTCTCATTTAAGATTTTTGCAGGAAAACTTCTCTCTAAATGGGAAAGCCCTTACATTATCGAGGAGGTCTATCGTTCCGGTGCCATAAAAATCAACAAATTCGAAGGCACAAATCCGAAGGCGGTGAACGATCAAAGAATCAAACATTATATCTCAGGTAATCCTATAAATGTTGAAACTAATGTTATTGAAACCGTAACCCCGGAGGAATACATAAGGGACACTTTCCAGAATGTTTCAGACTCCAAAAAGGAATAGGTATGTGGTACGGTAAGTAGACCAACTCCAAAACATTCCTAATAGCAATTTTTCTCCGTTTTGGAATATTTAAGAAAATAGGAAAATAGTAGTTCGGGAAGGACACGAGGCCTCCACGAGGGTGGAGGGCGCGCCCTACCCCCTGGGCGCGCCCCCTGCCTTGTGGGCACCTCGTGTGCTCTCTGGACTCTGTTTTCTTGCACGATACTTCTTTTGGTCGGTAAAAATTTATTATATAATCTCCCGAAGGTTTTGACCACCGTATCACGCAAATATCCTCTCTCTTTGTTTCGAGCTGTTTTTTTGACAGATCTAGATCACCATGATGTCTCCAAGCGCCCCCAAGGACAATCTTTTCAAGAAGGTCTTCAATCCCTACCTCGCGGAGGTGCTGCATCACCCTTAAACCATTGAGATGCGTGAGGGGATGCTGCACGTCTGCGATGTTGAGGGACCAAGGAGGACCGGAAGCGTGGAGACAAGACTCGAAGCAATGGAACAACAAGTTTCCAAGTGCCAAGGGATGGTGGAACACGGACTCAACGCCAACCAGATGATGACCGCGGAGTTCACCAACAACCACAAGCTAGATGCCAAGAACATTGGGGAGACCATCTTCAAGCTTCATGAGAAAATCGAGCACCTCCAAGCCCAGATCTATGACCTGCAAAACCAAAACTGTGAGTATGAATATAGATTCAATAGGATGAGTTTGGCTGCAAATTTGAGGATCCCAGAGACTCGATCGTCCTTCTATGATGGTGAGCCTATGCCTTGGAAGACGGACGACAAGCCTACATCATCAACAACTCCATCATCACCACCTCCAAGGAACTAATCACATGGGTATGGGCACTCCCCTTGGCAAGTGCCAAGCTTGGGGGAGTTGCCCCGGTATCGTATCACCATCACACTCCTATCTTTACCATTTTACTTAGTTCGATCCTTTTGGTAATATCTTAATCTAGTAGAATATAGTTTTAGTATGATCTAGTTTTGAGCTTTCCCCTATGATCCCTCTATGTAATCGAGTCCATGAGCTATATATATAATAAAGATTAGTGTTGACTCAAGGGCTTTGCTATCTTGCTATGATCTTAAGGGTATAAAAAGAGTAAAAAGAAATAAAAGAGATCATATTGATCTTATGGAGAGTAATGACTTCACATATAAAGAGTATGATGATTAAAAGTTGTTGAGAGTTGGCAAACATAGTTTTGGTCATCGTTGCAATTAATAGGAAGTGATAAAGAAAGAGAGATTTTCACATATAAATATACTATCTTTGACATCTTTTATGATTGTGAGCACTCATTAAAATATGACATGCTAAAGAGTTGACGTTGGACAAGGAAGACAACGTAATGGGTTATGTTTCTCATATCTGAATTAAAGTATATTGTCATGGATCATCCAACATGTTGAGCTTGCCTTTCCCCCTCATGCTAGCCAAATTCCTTGGACAAAGTAGAGATACTACTTGTGCTTCCAAATAACCTCAAACCAAGTTTTGCCATGAGAGTCCACCATATCTACCTATGGATTGAGTAAGATCCTTCAAGTAAGTTGTCATGTTGCATGCTATAAAAATTGCTCTCTAAATATGTATGACTTATTGGTGTGGAGAAAATAAGCTTTATACGATCTTGTGATATGGAAGTAATAAAAGCGACGGACTTCATAATAAAGGTCTGTATCACAAGTGGTAATATAAAGTGACATTCTTTTGCATTAAGATTTCATGCATCCAACCATAAAAGCACATGATAACCTCTGCTTCCCTCTGCGATGGGCCTATCTTTTATTTTTATCTTCTACCTTATGCAAGAGTCATGGTGATCTTCACCTTTCCTTTTTATATTTTATCCATTGGCAAGCACCTCATGTTGGAAAGATCCTGATATATATATCCAATTGGATGTAAGTTAGCATGAACTATTACTGTTGACATTACCCTTGAGGTAAAAGGTTGGGAGGCAACACTATAAGCCCCTATCTTTCTCTGTGTCCGATTAAAACTCCATAACCATAAGTATTGCATGAGTGTTAGCAATTATGAAAGACTAAATGATAGTTGAGTATGTGGACTTGCTGAAAAGCTCTTATATTGACTCTTTTCGATGTTATTATAAATTACAATTGCCGAAATGACTGAGATTATAGTTTGTTGGTTTTCAATGAAGTTTCTGATTCATACTTGACATTGTGAATAGATTGTTACTTTAGCATAAGAAATCATATGACGATATATATATATATATATATATATATGTTGCTGTTATAAGAATGATCATGATGCCCTCATGTCCGTATTTTATTTTATTGACACCTCTATCTCTAAACATGCGGACATATTTTTCGATATCGGCTTCCGCTTGAGGACAAGCGAGGTCTAAGATTGGGGGAGTTGATACGTCCATTTTGCATCATGCTTTTATATTGATATTCATTGCATTATGGGTTGTTATTACACATTATGTCACAATACTTATGGCTATTCTCTCTTATTTTACAAGGTTTACATAAAGAGGGAGAATGCGGGCAGCGGATTTGAGCTGGAAATGGAGCAAATATTAGAGACCTATTCTGCACAACTCCAAAAGTCCTAAAACTCCACGAAAGTTAATTTTGGAATTAATAATAAATATTGAGCGGAAGAAGTACCAGAGGGGGCCCACACCCTGGCCACGAGGGTGGGGGTGCGCCCTACCCCCCTGGGCGCACCCTCCTGTGTCGTGGGCCCCCTGGAAGCCCTCCGGTGCCCATCTTCTGCTATATGAAGTCTTTTACCCTGGAAAAAGTCATAAGCAAGCTTACGGGACGAAACTCCGCCACCACGAGGCGGAACCTTGGCGGAACCAATCTAGGGCTCCGGCGGAGCTGTTCTACCGGTGAAATCATCAGCATTGTCATCACCAGCGATCCTCTCATCGGGAGGGGGTCAATCTCCATCAACATCTTCACCAGCACCATCTCCTCTCAAACCCTAGTTCATCTCTTGTATCCAATCTTTGTCCCAAAACCTCAGATTGGTACCTGGGGGTTGCTAGTAGTGTTGATTACTCCTTGTAGTTGATGCTAGTTGGTTTATTCGGTGGAAGATCATTTGTTCAGATCCTTAATGCATATTAATACCCCTCTGATCATGAACATGAATATGCTTTGTGAGTAGTTATGTTTGTTCCCGAGGACATGGGTGAAGTCTTGCTATAAGTAGTCATGCGAATTTGGTATTCGTTCGATATTTTGATGAGATGTATGTTGTCTCTCCTCTAATGGTGTTATGTGAACGTCGACTACATGACACTTCACCATTATTTAGGCCTAGAGGAAGGCATTGGGAAGTAATAAGTAGATGATGGGTTGCTAGAGTGACAGAAGCTTAAACCCTAGTTTATGCGTTGCTTCATAAGGGGCTGATTTGGATCCACATGTTTCATGCTATGGTTAGGTTTACCTTAATACTTCTTTTGTAGTTGCGGATGCTTGGGATAGGGGTTAATCATAAGTGGGATGCTTGTCCAAGAAAGGGAAGTACCCAAGCACCGGTCCACCCACATATCAAATTATCAAAGTAACGAACGCGAATCATATGAGCGTGATGAAAACTAGCTTGATGATAATTCCCATGTGTCCTCGTGAGCGCTTTTATCTATATAAGAACTTGTCTAGGATTGTCCTTTGCTACAAAAAGGATTGGGCCACCTTGATGCACCCTATTTACTTTCATTGCTTGTTACCCGTTACAAATTACCTAATCACAGAACTATCTGTTACCGATAATTTCAGTGCTTGCAGAGAATACCTTACTGAAAACCGTTTGTCATTTCCTTCTGCTCCTCGTTGGGTTCGACACTCTTACTTATCGAAAGGACTACGATAGATCCCCTACACTTGTGGGTCATCAGACCACTAAAACAAAAATGTAGAGTCTTGAGCTTTTGCCAATGTTTGTCCTTAGCATCTGGAAGGGGTTCCACATCCTCTTGCCCATGCCACTCCAATGTTGAACTTATCTAAAATATACTAGATGAAAATAATATTCCAACAAGAGATACGTTGACATTAATTACCAAAATCACACTGGGAGCACTTGTGCTTTCAATCTCCCCCTTTTTTGTAATTGATGACAACATACATCAAAGCTTTGGATAAGGATATAAGGAAATAGCAAGTAAAGGTTTGGAAAGACATGTAACATTCATATGCTCCCCCTACATGTATGCAATCATGTGATTATGGAATATGAGAGCATGAGAATGCATAAGCATGACAGAGAAGCAATGAGTTACATGTATCTTGGCTATATGCATCAGAGCAAATGGTGTAGATACTGGAAATATACCTTCATGTTCATGAGTCCTTCTTGCAAACAATATATACCTCAACAAGAGATCTTCATGCACATGAGTGTGATGTACATACTTACCTTGTGGTCTTGAGCTAGCTTTGGGAGAGATGAACCTGAGTAAACAAGGTTAGATAACGCACAACACCCACTAGACAAAGCAAGAACAGGAAATCACAAGAGTACCAAGATTGGGATGACATGTAAGGAGTGAGTACTAGGTATTCTATTTAGACATAGACATGTCCCCATAGAGTAAAGATATGCAATGAATTCGATGAAATTTCCTTCCCTTGGAACATAGCTCTCTCTCCCCCTGAATATGATATTGGGTAATGGGAGAAGATAGGGAAAAGAAAATCAGAGCAAACAAGAAAATCAGAGCAAAACAATATCAATCATAACACATGTCTTTCCCCTCTTGAAGACATGAGACATCTCTCCTCTTATGGATAAGAAGCATCAGGAGAAGATTTAGGTGTGCATTCTCTCTTATGTGATAAGCTTTGATGTGCTGTCTCTCCCCCTTTGACATCAATTTCCAAGAAGGGATCTTCTGGAGCATGAGTCAAGTAGGTTTGGTCCTTGAGTCACATTACAAAGAAACATGTAATATAGGATGCTGGTAGAGGACAAGATTCATTTAGTGGAGCTGGAGCAAATATGCAGGATGCAAATGGCAAAGTTTTTTCTTAGCATTGAAATCGGTAACACCGAGTTGTTATCTTCGGTGGCACCGAGGTGGTTTGGTTTAGCTGAAAGAAAGAAACCGGTGAGGCCGAGTTCAACACAGAGAGAAAACAATTGTCATCTCATCTCACTTAGGCAAACAAGATCTCACAAAGATTTGCAAGGAATTAACTGAAGGATTTGCAATGAATTGGATGCAGTGAATGCAGAACATAAAAAAGAAAAGAAAAGAAAAGAAATCTAGATGAAGTTTTTTTTGAAAGGGGAACAAGCATGCAAGAGACAAATGCAAGAACACAGAGAAACAATAGGGAACTTCATCTAGAATTGGTTGGCTACAAGGTCACTGAGGGAGTCCTGGACTAGGGGGTGTCCGAACAGCCGGACTATCATCGTCCGCCGGACTATCATCGTCCGCCGGACTCCAAGACTACAAAGATACAAGATTGAAGACTCTGTCCCGTGTCCGGATGGGACTTTCCTTGGCGTGGAAGGCAAGCTTGGCAATACGGATATGTAGATCTCCTACCATTGTAACCGACTCTGTGTAACCCTAGCCTTCTCCGGTGTCTATATAAACCGGAGGGCTTTAGTCCATAGGACACAACATACATTACAACAATCATACCATAGGCTAGCTTTAGGGTTTAGCCTCCTTGATCTCGTGGTAGATCCACTCTTGTACTACCCATATCATCAATATTAATCAAGCAGGACGTAGGGTTTTACCTCCATCGAGAGGGCCCGAACCTGGGTAAAACATCGTGTCCCTCGTCTCATGTTACCATCCGCCTAGACGCACAGTTCGGGACCCCCTACCCGAGATCCGCCGGTTTTGACACCGACATTGGTGCTTTCATTGAGAGTTCCTCTGTGTCGTCACCGATAGGAAGGATGCCTCCACCCATCTTCAAAGACGGTATTTTCGCCAAAGGGGCCTTGGCCACCGGCCAAACTATCCGGCTAGGCGGTTTTCTTATAACCGCCTGTCCGGCCACTACTTCGACAATGACTTCCCAAGTCGTCGAAAGCAATCTCCGCGTCAGCTCGGAATTTGCCGAGCGGCTGGATCCAATGGAGCTCTCGTCTATCAACGAGCTCTTGGACCGCATCGCAGCCCTGGGAGTCGCTACAGACTACAATCAGATTGGGCTTAAAACCGATCTGAGAGAGATTAACTCTCCCCAGGCCACCCACCACGTTGCAGTGGTAGAGGAACAATGTGGCGACTCTTTGCCCATATTGAAAACTAGTCACGTCCGGATTCCCGAACCCTCCATGCTGGATTTCCGCGGAGGGACGGACTTCGATCGAGCATTGAACTTAAAATCATGCATCATTCCGGATTCGCTGGATCGTGTCCAGCAACCCAAGCTTCCGAATTTGGAAACCCCTCGGCCTTTAAGCCCCAATACGGGCAGGGATCCGGATTTTAGTCCACCCACCCGCCCAGACATATGCGATCTATCTCTAATACGGCAAGAGCCCACTGAAACAGTACATCACTACTGGGCCAGATTCCTCCTAGTTATGGACAGGATAAAGGACTGCCGAGAGGAAAACGCAATCTCAATCTTTCGCAATAATTGCACGGACAAGGGAATATTGAACGCCATGGGCCGTCGTAAGATTACATGCTTCACCGATCTGGCGTCCATAGTACGAAAATACTGTGCGATGGAAAGTTTTCGGAAAACCGAAAATCAGTTTTGGGACAATCCGGCTCCAAATACAACCCTAGTCCGCAACAAAAGGGTGCATCGTACTAAGGCACCAGGTGTAAAAACCAAAAAGCAAAAACCCCTTAAAGGGCATGGAACCGTCATCGAAGGATGGCTCGATGGACCTCGTAAGCTTCATAGTACAGAGGGCGCCGTCCCAACTCATAGCCTTCGAGCATGTTGGATACTACGGCAGGTGGCCAAAAGTGGCGAGGAGCTTCTAGCCCCGGAAAACCACTCCAACAATACCGGTACGATATCAACAGTCTTCGAGACCTTCGCATCAAATAATATGCGAAAACAAACAATCCGCGGCCTCGCCGAAGTCAACCAAGTAGCAACAGCAAATCGATGGAGCGACACAGCTATTACCTTCAACGCCAGCGACGAACCTAAATTCTGAACAGCCCGAGCACCAGCCGCACTGGTGCTTAGTCCCATAGTGGACGACATTCGATTTACAAAGGTCCTCATGGATGGCGGCAGCGGATTAAACCTCATCTACGAGGAAACTCTTCAAAAAATGGAAATAGACTGGAGCTGTATTGAGCGAAGCAGCACAACCTTCAGAGGAATAATCCCTAGTCGGGAAGCGCGCCGCACCGGAAAAATCACACTTGATGTGGTGTTCGGCTCGCCGGACAATTACAGATCCGAAGAAGTCACGTTCCAAGTGGCCCCGTTCAACAGCGGATATCACGCTATATTAGGACGAGAGGCATTCACGATTTTTCAAGCAGTACCTCATTACGGGTACATGAAGCTCAAAATGCCTGGGCCCGGCGGAATAATCACTCTCGCTAGTGATCCGGACATAGCACTTCGCGCCGAAAACAAGACAGCCACACTAGCCCTGGAGGCACTATCCGAAGCCTTAGCAGTAGAAGAACTCACCACGCTGTGCTCTACGGTGAACAGGGACGATGTGATACTCGATAAAAGATCCAAGTCCACCTCTTTCAAACCAGCAGATGAAATAATAAAATTCCAGGTCCATCCAACGGACCCAACAAAGACGACCTCCATTGGGGCACAATTGAACCCCGAAGTAGATGCCGCACTGCGCGAATTCCTTCGGGAAAATTGGGACATTTTCGCCTGGCACCCTTCAGATATGCCCGAATCCCACGCAGTTGGCGTAACACAGCCTAAACATCCTAAAGGATTTAAGCCGACCAAACAGGCTCTTCGACGATTTTCCAAACCCAAAAGACAGGCAATGGGAGAAGAGCTAGCCAAACTATTGGAAGCTGGATTCATCGAGATATCAAACATCCGGATTGGCTAGCAATCTGGTAATGGTACCAAAGAAGGACAAATCTGGCGCCTGCGGTCGATTTTAAAGACCTCAATAAGGCTTGCCCAAAGGATCCTTCCTCTCCCCGTGATCGACCAAATTATCGATGCTACCGCAGGGCACGATTCGTTGTGCTTTCTCAACGCATACTCTGGCTACCATCAAATCAAGATGGCGGAGGCAGACCAAGCCGCAACGGCATTCATCACTCCATACGGACCATTCTGCTTCAACACGATGCCCTTTAGACTTAAAAACGCCGGCGCAACATATCAGCGCATGATTCAAACATGTCTGGCTACCCAGATCAGCAAAACAGTCGAGGCGTACGTAGACGACGTAGTTGTCAAAACAAAACACGTCGAAACTCTAGTAGACGATTTGAGGCTCACATTCGACAACCTCAGAGCATATGACATCAAGCTGAATCTGGAAAAATGCGTTGGGCGCATCACCGAAAGTCTGCTTTGGGCTTCATTGTATCCGTAGAGGAATTGAAGCAAACCCGCTAAAATCCGAGCTCTGTCATAGTTGGATATTCCAAAAGACCTCAAACAGATACAAAATTAACAGGATGCGTGGCAGCTTTAAGCCGCTTTATCTCCGTCTAGGAGAAAAGGCATTGCCCTCTATCGCCTCCTCGGCGCACCAACACTTCGAGTGGACGGATGCCGCCTTCGCCGGACTCGAAGAAATAAAGGCCATATTGGCAACAACCGGTCTGGCTCGCCCAATATGGGCGAACCAATGTTGTTATACATCGCAACAACGCATCAAGTTGTAAGCGCGGTACTCGTCGTCGAACGAGAGACGGAAGGGCATAAATTCCCTCTTCAAAAACCAGTGTATTATGTATCCACTGTGTTAACCCCCTGCAAGTCCCGTTACCCACACTATCAGAAGATAGCGTATGCGGTGTTCATGGCATCCCGAAAGCCCCGACACTATTTTCAAGAGTGTTTTCTAACAGTGGCCTCTGAAGTACCACTCAATGACATTATAAATAACCGCGACGCAACGGGCAGGATTGCAAAATGGGCCATTGAGATCTTACCATTCGATATAACTTATAAACCTCGGCGAGCTATAAAGTCACAAGTTTTGGCTGACTTTGTCGCCGAATGGACCGAAGCCGAACTCCCTAAAGAGTACGGCGCATACTCCAATTGGACTATGCATTTCGACGGCTCTAAAATGTTGGCCGGCCTGGGGGCTGGCGTCGTATTGACGTCCCCAACCGGAGACCTGATCCAAGATGTACTTCAAATAATGTACACGGACTCCAACAACGCAGCGAATACGAGGCCTGTTACATGGTCTCCGGATGGCAGTCTCCATGGGCATTCAACGCCTAGAGGTGCACGGGGATTCAAACCTTGCAATATCCCAAATAAATGGAGACTTTGACGCCAAGGATCCGAAAATGGCAGCATATCGCAACGCTGTCCTAAAAATGTCAGCTCGGTTTGAAGGACTCGAATTCCATCACATAGCCCGAGATAATAACCAAGCGGCCGACGTACTGGCACGCATCGGTGCGAAATGTGATGCTGTCCCTCCAAATATCTTCCTGGAACGGCTCTTCAAGCCATCCGTAGTATGGGAAGAGGAGCCCGGAAGTGACAAACCGGAAAAAACCGCGCCAATTGGCGATTCAGCCGATGACATAACACCTTCAGCCCACGACATAATGGCAGTAATCGCCCCGTGGACAGAACCATTCCTAGCCTACTTGCTTAGGCAGGAACTTCCCGAAGACCAAAACGAGGCCCGCTGCATAGTCCGGCGATCGAAAGCCTACAAGGTCCATGAGGGAGAACTTTATAAGAAAAGTACAACCGAGTCCTTCAAAGGTGTATCTCCAAGAGGAAGGGCGAAACCTCTGGCTGAAATTCATGCGGACTAGGCGGACACCACGCAGCAGCCCGGGCCCTTGTAGGAAAGGCATTCCGTATAGGATTTTATTGGCCGACGGCCCGGGCAGATGCCCAGGACTTAGTCCAGAGATGCGTTGGTTGTCAGCTCTTTGCTAGTCAGAGCCATATGCCGCCCACCGCCCTCAAAACTATACCCATTACCTGGCCGTTCGCGGTCTAGGGGCTTGATATGGTTGACCCCTTAAAGGGGGAACCCACAAGCAAAGGTACCTATTGGTCATGGTGGATAAATTCACCAAATGGATAGAGGCCAAACCGGTCAAAACGGCAGAGTCCGGACCAGTGATAGACTTTATATCCGGGGTAGTACACCGTTACGGAGTCCCCCACAGCATCATCACGGACAGCGGCACGAACTTCACAGCCGATGAGGTTAAGTCATGGTGCAAAAATATGGGCATCAAGCTCAACTACGCTTCAGTCTATCACCCTCAAACCAACGGTCAAGTGGAACGAGCAAATGGTCTAATAATGAGCGGCATTAAACCCAGACTAGTGCGGTCACTTACTAAATCTGACACGCAGTGGGTCGAGGAGCTCGACCAGACTGGGGCTGCGGACAACGCCTAACCGCACTACCGGATTCACACCATTTTTTATGGTCTACGGCGTAGAGGCAGTCCTGCCCTGCGACATTATTCATGACTCACCTCGAGTGCGCATGTATGAAGAAAGAGAGGCCGAGCTGGATCAGCAGGACAGCTTGGACACATTGGAGGAAGAACGCGACATCGCCAAGGCTCGCTCCGCATTCTATCGCCAGCAGGTTCAAGATATCAAAGCGAGAAGTACGGGCCAAGACTTACAACGTTGGTGAACTAGTTCTCGCTGCCGGACAAGAAAAAGGACAAGCTCAAGCCCAAATGGGAGGGCCCTTCATTATCGATCAAGTCCCGACCGGCGGAGCGCATCGTTACTTAAATGCGTCGGATAACCGACTCGAGCCGAACCCATGGAAAGCAGCCCGCCTCAAGATTCTATGCCTAGCACCGACTAAGAGTTCGCCCCTTCCCCGCTCAAATTTTTAAACTTCGCTGTCTTCGTTTCTCTTTTCATAACCTTTTTACTAAAAAGCCCTAAGGGCCTACTTTCGCATCGTTCAGATACACTTGATGTGCCATCCGCACTCATTATACCTGGGGGCTTCTTTTCCAGAAGCTCAATTATAAGGGTTTCATGCCCAGCACATGTGTCAAGCTTCCACATGTACCTTTTACTCACCATTATATGCATCGATATGACTTAAGTTTTGGCCAAGCTGGGTTGCCTGGCTCCTGTGCTTACCCCTACGTTCCCGATTGTTCGGCTAGGAGGTAAAGGGAGCACCTCTGCGATTGTTACTGCTGGGTCAGCCCGATGTGTACCTCAGACTGGGTGAAGCCGAAAGCTAGCGTTCTTAAGGGAATATTCGGTCGGTGACTTAAAAGATGATTTTTTACCTACTCATTTATCCGCCCCCAGATGTTTTTCTGCTTTCTTCGCAGTCCGGACATGCACTTTAGGGCATGCCTCCCAGGGAAAGGAACCCTTAACGGAACTATTCTCCCTGGAAGATGTTTCTTACTAACCATGTAATATAACATAACTAGTTGGGCACTTGTCTGATAAAGCCATAATGACCCCTACGCTTTGGTCTCCATGCATACCACGGTTGTTTCTTAACCAAAAGGTATTGGACACACTCCGGACTCTAGGGTCCCGAGGTTGAAGCGAAAAGGTCGGCAGAGACAAACGATCTACAATCCGCTAGAAGGCATTTCACATGTCACTTTAAAGGAAAACATACATTGTCAAATTTATCGATTGTATTCCTCCTCAATCCCGCCTAACAGGCTGTCTAACTTACAGTCCCGTTGGGAAAATTTAGCAGCCAACTCTACTTGGCTGTATACTAAACTCACAGGATCTCCTTCCCATCGGGCCCCACCGTCCAACTCGCCATGTGGTTGGGATCCGCCTTCTTGTAATGCGTCTTCACCATGGCCCAAGCCTCCCGGCACCTTGACGGCAAGTCAAATCTTCCACAAAGAAGCGCTGCCTCACTCCTCAAGCTTCTCCATAGCTCCCCAAGGCCCTCGGGTAGGGAGAGGGCTGGCCATAAAGCACGGACGACGCCGCTCGCCGCTGCCGAACTCGCTCGAGCAGTTGCAACAACTCGGGAAGTTGATCACCCGTTGATATGGGCATCTCCTCCGCAGGGCGACCTGTGAGTATACCTACAAGACATATTATGTCAATTTACTTCCTCGCCAAACTCTTCTTTTCAAAAGAGTCCGCTCAAGCACTTACTATAAATGCCGCCACGAAGCCGCTGATTCTCCTTAACGGAGCTGGACAGCCCGGCTCGAGCGCCTTTCAGCTCTTCTCCGAGCTTGGCGTTGGCATCCTGGAGCTTGTTCCTTTCTTGCTGCACCCTATTCAGCACCCTCTCGCCGGCCTTTAGCTGGCGCAGTAATTCTTGCCTGTCCGAATCTTGTCCGGCGGCACCTGCAATGTCACTATTAGACTTGCGCGCACGCCGCACAGCGCTTATATTTATTAGTAAAAATGTGTTACCAGGAGGGGTCTCTGCGTCTCCTCCTGCGGCAGCAAGTGCGGCCTCAAGTTGGGCCTTGCATTCTTGCAGCTCCTGAGACAGATGGGCATTCTTCTCGGTAAGAGCCTGCGTTTCAAATGATCCTTAAATCAGTTAACATAACTACTTTAAGTCTTGGGGGATACTGGTATATATAACCATTAAAATTTCCTTACCCGTATGTCTTTCACATCTTTGCCCGTGGCTCGTAAAACCATCTTGAGCAGCACGGAGGTGCGCGTCCCCTGCGTTAAAGGCGCCCAATGCCTCGGGAGAAGCATGCTTCACTAAACACTTGTCGTGGCGCCTATGGTTCATGGCGCTCTCCACCTCGCACTTGGTGGCGGACGATCTGTCGGTGTCCTCCGTTGGAGAAGGATCCGCCCGCGTCTTGCGCTTGCCTCCTCCGTGCCGGGCGCTGGAGCTGGCGGTGTAGGTTGGGTCGGCAACCTCGCGCCCGCAGATCCGCGGCGCCTTTTCTCCTATAAAGATAATGAGCACTCAGACGCTTCCTAGAAGCGTTGCTCGAAAATTCAAATACGAGTTATACCTTTGCGGCGACGTTTGGTCCATCAGCGCTCCTTTTCTCTCTGCTGGTCCGAATCGACCTTTCTTGGTCACCGCCGCTGGCTCGGCTTCCCATACTGAAGGCACTTCCTGTAAAACACCATCATTCGCGAAGGTCAGAAATGGGCAAGGAAGAGATAATGGTGTCCGGACCTCGGTCACGACCACAGGGAAGCTGGATACAAGGTGCGGGTAGTCCGCCGTAATGGCGACCAAAGCATTGTCCATGCTGAGCTGGTGAAACACCCGTCGATCAGCTCCACCTTGATGTCCGGATCCTCTTGGAGGCCGGATCGTGGATCTTCCGGATCCTCGGGTTGCGGAGCGGACCTACCATGTCTCTCCACATCCGGCGAGATCCCGCGCCAAGACATAATGTAAGAAGCCTAAACTTCGAAAACATGGGTTGAGCCCTTAAAAGTATTCGCTTACCCATCCTCTAGGGTTGTTCATGGAAAACCCATTCAAAGGGTTCATTCGAAGGAAGTCCTCCTTCTCCCCCTTGTACAGGCCGGACAGATCTTCACCAGATCCTCGGTCGAATCCGCCCTTTGCGGCCATGATGGGTAGCATCGTCTTCCCGCTGAAATTCCACATGGGGTGGCCTCTCAGATTGCAATGGCTGTACCCCCGATGATGCATATCGCCATGAATCCAATCATGGTCAACCCGAATGGGCCAGTAATCTTATTCGGCCCATCAAGTAATGGACGCTCTTGTCTTCCTCCAATCGGGGGCTCCATGGGCGCCAGATGAGGCGTTTATTCAGAGGAGCAGCACTAAACTCCGGAGGCCAATCCGGATCGGGTCCGCAATGAGCGCCTCCTATGTAAAACCACTCGAGGGTCGGTCTTGGACGCCTTCTTGGGAGTACCGGATGGGTATCCGGTCCCGCGATGCGCCATATTTTGGCGCCGCCCACTTGATATATGGACCCCTCGTGAGAACGGGCACGAGGCGAATAGCCTCTTCCACAATGCAAAATGGGGCTCAATGCCCGTGAATAGCTCAGAAGAGCTACGTAGCCCGCGATATGCGTGATGAGGCGGGGTGAGGTGGTGGAGCTGGAGTCCGTAGAACTCCGGAGCCGCGGAGGAACGGATGTATTGGGAATCCGAGTCCCTCATCGATAAGGGACGAAGCATACTCGCCCCTTTATTGGGGCTTGGGGCAGTCTCCGTCTGCCTCCCACCTTGATAAGTGACCAGCCCGACTCGAACCGGGACCATGAAGGCCGGAGGGAGATATCCCCCCTCTTGGAGCTTCACTAGCTCGTTGTGCGGAACAGAGCACCTCCTCCAATCCCCTGGCGGTGGGCTGGGGAGCGAGAAGAGGAGCGTCGACAGTCCATGATGGAATGGATTTTAGGTCAAAGCGCCCGATGAAGTATTCAGGGAGGAAGATGGTGTGGTTTGGATCTGGATTTTTGCCTCTTTTGTAGGCGGACGACTCGCACGACTAGGGGTGAAACGTAAAGACACCGGCTTTTCGCATTCATGCGACGCGTGGAAAAAGGCCATTATTGGGCGTAGAAGCCGAGAAACACAAGATTTATGATGAAGCGGACATCGCTCGCAAGTACATATAACTCAAGGAGAACCCGCTTGCAACACCGAAGACTATATACGCTACCGGGCTTATCGTCATTGAAGCCTGGTTCGGGGCTACCGAGGAGTCTGGACTAGGGGTGTCCGGACAGCGGACTATCATCGTCCGCCGGACTCCAAGACTACGAAGATACAAGATTGAAGACTCCGTCCGTGTCCGGATGGGACTTTCCTTGGCGTGGAAGGCAAGCTTGGCAATCTGAATATGTAGATCTCCTACCATTGTAACCGACTGTAACCCTAGCCTTCTCCGGTGTCTATATAAACCGGAGGGCTTTAGTCCGTTGGACACAACATACATTACAACAATCATACCATAGGCTAGCTTTAGGGTTTAGCCTCCTTGATCTCGTGGTAGATCCACTCTTGTACTACCCATATCATTAATATTAATCAAGCAGACGAGGGTTTTACCTCCATCGAGAGGGCCCGAAACAGGTAAAACATCGTGTCCCTCGTCTCCTGTTACCATTCGCCTAGACGCACAGTTCGGGACCCCCTACCCGATATCCACCGGTTTTGACACCGACAGTCACCTTGTTAGAGTATATTGACTTAGGAGTCAAGTGAAGGCACTTGATCATAGGTCATACTCATTGTTTAAGCTCAAAATGTGGTTGCCATTTTTCGTTTAAGCATTTTGATGTATTCACATCTTGTTGAGCTGCTTTGACCCATGAGTTGGGTTAAAGCTTCTCAAGATGGAATAACATACCTTGGGTGGTGCTGTTGATCTTGATCATGTAGTTGAACTTGTGTGGGATGCTCAAGGTTGATGTAGCTCATCAAGAGTTGGGAGCACCACTTGTAATTTGAGTTCATCTACCTACATGGGTTAGTTTTGCAAGGAAGAGCTCTTGTTTATCCAAAATGACAATCATGAAATTTGATACCAAATGAAATTTGATATATAGAAGTTGTCAAAGGATATATTGGAGTGATTCGTGCTTCCTTGTCTTCGACCACCGTATTGTAGAGACTTGGAGATGTAGAGATTGCTTAGTATGTGATTGAGTTGCAATCTCATAGAGTTGGGCTTATCCAAGTACCTACAAGGGTTAGATAGCATGGAAGAGTACAAGAATATCCAAGACATATGATCATCGTCATAAGAGAAATATCAAGGATTATTCAAAGAAATGCTCATGCCTTTCATGCATCCAAATGGAGTTACTACTCCAAGTTTGAGGCATCAATGATGTTCAATTCACCTCTCAAATGGCAAAACACTTTCTCATCAAGAGGTTTGGTAAATATATCCGCCAATTGCTTATTATTACGAACATGCTTAAGTTTGGTATCTTCCTTAGCAACATGATGTCGAATGAAATGATAAACTTTAATATGCTTAGTTCGAGAATGTTGCACGGGATTATGAGCAATCTTAATAGCACTCTCATTGTCACAAAGCAATGGAACATGTTTCACATATATCCAAAAATCTTTAAGAGTTTGGGTCATCCAAAGTAGTTGAGCACAACATGAATCGGCGGCAATGTATTCTGCTTCGGCGGTGGATAAGGATACCGAGTTTTGTTTCTTGGAGGACCAAGACACAAGAGATCTACCAAGAAATTGACAAGTACCCGAAGTGGACTTTCTATCAACCTTGTCACCGATACAGTCCGAGTCGGAGTAGCCAACAAGATCAAAAGAAGACCTCTTAGGATACCAAATGCCAAAGTTTGGTGTGTGAATTAAGTATCTCACTATCCTTTTCACAGCCTTAAGATGACATTCTTTGGGACCCGCTTGATATCGTGCACACACACACACACTTAGCATAATATCGGGAATGAGGCACATAGATACAACAATGAAAGAATCATAGAGCGGTAAACCTTTTGGTCAACCGGTTCGCCATCCTTTGTCAAGTCAAGATGTCCACTAGTAGGCATGGGGGTACTCATACCTTTGCATTCTTGCACGTTGAACTTCTTGAATAAGTCCTTGGTGTACTTTGTTTGAGAAATAAAGGTTCCCTCCTTAGTTTGCTTGATTTGCAAACCAAGAAAGAACTTCAGTTCACTCATCATAGACATCTCAAACTTCTCCAACATTAGGTTTCCAAACTTTTCACTAAAATGAGGGTTAGTTGAACCAAATATGATATCATCAACATAAATTTGGCACACAAATAATTCACCATTAACCCTTTTAGTAAAGAGTGTAGAATCAATTTTACCAATCTCAAAGCCTTTTTCAATAAGAAACTTAGTCAAGCATTTATACCATGCTCTAGGAGCTTGTTTAAGACCATAAATAGCTTTGTGAAGTTTGTAAATATGGTCGGGTTTCTTAGGGTTAACAAAGCTGGGAGGTTGTTTAACATAAACTTCCTCCTCAATTTCACCATTAAGAAAAGCACTTTTGATGTCCATTTGGTATAAGGTGATGTCATGATGATTGGCATAAGCAAGTAAGATGCGAATGGACTCAAGTCTAGCAACGGGGGCATATGTCTCACCATAGTCCATACCTTCGACTTGAGTGTAGTCTTGAGCAACGAGACAAGCTTTGTTGCATACAACTTGTCCATCATTATCTTGCTTGTTCCAAAACACCCATTTGGTTCCAATGACATTGTGCTTCTCATTGGGCTTTTCAACCAACATCCACACTTGGTTCCTCTCAAAATTGTGTAGCTCTTCATGCATAGCGTTCACCCAATCCGGATCATCAAGAGCATCTTCAACCTTCATAGGTTCAATGATAGAAATGAATGAGTAATGTTCACAAAAGTTAGCCAAACGAGTTTTAGAGTGAGTAATTCTCCCCGTTTGAATATCATCAAAGATTTGTTCGATGGGATGATCTCTTGAGACTCTTGCTCGAACTCATGAGAGCTTTTGTTTGGTCGGGGTGGAACATCCTCTTCATTTTCTTGTTCTTCCTATTGTCTTTCTTCGTTTTTGTTGGCATTGTTGTTCTCCCATGGAGGGGGAGAAGGAGGTCGTCGAGGTTCATCTTGTTGTACATTCTCGTTTTCATCGTCTTGATGTGTCCCACTCGTGGATGCCTCCAAGTCAACTTGTGGATCACCTTGGTGTGAAGTTGAGGCTTCCAGCTGGACGGACGAGGTACTCTCCTTCACCTCCATTTGGCGAATCTTGCCAATAGACAAGTCTTGTATAGCTTCTGAAGGATCTTTGTCATCTACATCAATTGGCAATTGCTCTACTTGCGAGCCGTTAGGTTTATCAAACTTCACATCTACCTTCTCTTCAAGCTTTCGGGTGAAATTGTTGTAGACACGGTAAGTGTGAGAGTTTGAGCCATAACCGAGTAGGAAACCTTCATGAGATTTAGGAGCAAATTTCAAACGATGATGCTTATCAAGAATGTAGCACTTTGAGCCGAATACCCGAAAGTATCCAACTTGGGGTTTGTTACCGGTGAGAAGCTCGTATGCCATCTTGCCGAGTAGCTTGTGAAGATATAGGCGATTCGTTGCATGGCAAGCTATCTCAACCACTTCCGCCAAAAGTGTTTTGGCGTCTTGTACTCATCAAGCATCATTCTCGCCATTTCGATGAGCATCCGATTCTTCCTCTCAACGACTCCATTTTGTTGAGGTGTGTACGTAGCCGCGAACTCATGTGAAATTCCTTCTTCGTGAAGAAAGGTGTGCACATTGGCATTCTTGAATCCGTTCTGTTGTCGTTGCGAACCTTCTTGATCTTCACTTCAAATTGGTTTTGGGCCTTCCTAGCAAAGTTTCTAAAGATCTTTTGGACCTGTGATTTATCATCAATAAAGGACACCCACGTAAATCTTGAAAAATCACCAACAATGACCAATCCAAACGAGTTACCACCGAGACTCTTGTAGGCATTGGGACTGAAAAGATGCATGTGAAGTAGCTCAAGTGGTCTTCTCGTGGTCATGATGTTCTTCACGGGATGACTTCCTCCAACTTGTTTTCCGGTTTGGCAAGCACTACAAAGTCTATCCTTGTCCAATATAACATATTTAACACCAAGGATATGATCACCTTTAATAAGCTTGTCAAGATTTTGCATGCCCACATGACCTATTTGTCTATGCCACAACCAACCTTTAGAGGATTTAGCAATTAAGCAAGTTCTAGGTTGAGCCTTTTTAGTGAAATCAACAATGTATAGATCACCTCTATGTATGCCGGTAAAGACCATATTATGATTATCTCTTCGAAACACTTGGAAATCTACTTCAGTAAATAGGACATTGAAACTGAAGTTGGCTAGTCTAGATACAGAAAGTAAATTGTAGCCAAGAGATTCAACGAGCATAACATTTTGTATGGAGGTGTCATGTGATATGGCCACCTTACCAAGGCCAACCACCTTACCCTTTGAGTTATCACCAAAAGTGACATACTTTCGAGGGTTGTCGTTTTCAGCAAGCTCATGAAACATATCCTTGTCTCTGATTATGTGATTGTAGGATCGAAAGTATGTCTAGAGGGGGGGTGATTAGACTACTTGACAATATAAAAATTATGCCTTTTGACAAAGACAAGTTTTTAGCAGATTCACAATTATGATCAAGTCAAGCATCACCCTACACATGCAATTCTAGAGTATAGGCAGCGGAAAGTAAATTGCACATGTAGTAAAGAGAGGTGGAGAAGATCAAACGCAATTTGGAGACACGGAGATTTTTCTCGTGGTTCCGATAGGTGGTGCTATCGTCATTCCACGTTGATGGAGACTTCAACCCACGGAGGGTAACGGCTACGAGAGTCCACGGAGGGCTCCACCCACGAAGGGTCCACGAAGAAGCAACCTTGTCTATGCCATCATGGCTCACGCCCACGGAGGGCTAGCCTTACTCGGGGTAGATCTTCACAAGTAGGCGATCTCCTTGCCCTTACAAACTTCTTGGTTCAACTCCACATCTCGACGGAGGCTCCCAAGCGACACCTAACCAATCTAGGAGGCACCACCCTCCAAAAGGTAATAGATGGTGTTGATGATGATGAACTCCTTGCTCTTGTGCTTCAAATGATAATCTCCCCAACACTCAACTCTCCTCCTTGATTTGGCTGTGGTGGAAGAAAGGATTGAGTGGAAAGCAACTTGGGAAGGCTAGAGATCAAGCTTCATATGGTGGGAGTGGAGCAACTTGATCTCAACACAAGGGTAGGTAGTTCTCTTCTCGTAAATGTAAGGTAGGAGTGGTAGTTCTTTCGATGGCTCTCTCCACGAATGAAGAGGGGTGGAGGGTATTTATAGCCTCCACACAAAATCCAACCGTTACACACATTTGACCAATCTCGGTCGGACCGAAGTTGACAACTCGGTGAGACCGAAAGTTCAAATCATGTGAGCGTTGGGATTTTCGTTGGGACCGAAAATACAATCTCGGTTAGTCCGATTAGTGTAAAGACAAGAGCTTGCCAATCTCGGTGGGATCGACTTCATCATCTCGGTGACACCGATTTGATGTGAAGGTTCTGAAGCTTGGCAACTCAAGTTTCGTGAGACCGAGTTCGAATCGAAAAATCCGAGATTTCTAGGGTTTGGCTTTATGGCTGAGGTGGTTCATCTCGGTGTGGTGGTTTAGGAAATCGGTGGGACCGAGATTACTTATGAGTGTATATGGCGGTGAAAGTTCTTGATAGTTTAGGAGATGTATCACTAAGCACTTTGAGCAACCAGATCATTATCATAACCTCATCCCCTTTTAATAGTATTGGCTTTCCTATAGACTCAATGTGATCTTGGATCACTAAACCAAAATGGAGTCTTGAGCTTTTGCCAATGTTTGCCTTAGCATTTTGAGGGTCCACTTCTTCATCCTTGCCATACCCATATCATCATGAACTTTCGAAAGGATTCTCAAGAAACTATTAGTTCAATGATATATATGTTTTTACTAATTACCAAAACCACCCGGGGATTAGTTGCACTTTCAATCTCCCCCTTTTTGGTAATTGATGACAACATATAGATCAAAGCTTCGACAAAGGATATAATCAATGAATAATATCGTCGCTTTGAGAAGTATGTGATAAATAAGAGCTCCCCCTAAATTTGTGCATTATTTAAGATTTGCGTTTGAATGCAAATGCACAATCGATTAGGATCATGGGTCACTCTTCCATGTCACATACATCTTGGTGGAGCACACAAAATGATAAGAATGAATAGCATGCACCCAATCACCAAGACATGAGTAGATGGTCATACAAGATAAGAGTAGCATATGATAAGCATTAAGCACACATTAAAGCATAGTATGACCAAGCACTCATCAAACGTAGTATCAAACACACGGAATGTCACGAAAACCAGAAGTATCTCAAAGAAACCACAAATAAACGAAAGAGCAAAAGCGACAACACTCTCTCTCTCGAAGTCCTATGATCTACACAATTTCTCCCCCTTTGGCAACAAGTTACCAAAAAGTTCGAAAAGGCATAGAGCTAAGCGTCACTAGGGACTCTGCTGGTGGCTCCTGTCTGGGTTGATGTTGGAGTTGATATGGCAGCATCGGCGAAGACTTGGTGATGTCTGTCTTTGGAGGAGTGGTCTTTGGAGCTGGAGCTGGAGCAACCGATGGAGCTGTGGGAGGTCTTTGAAGCTGTAGTCCCGTGTCGATCCATGGAATAGCAGTGATCGGGTCCTGTGGGAACCGGAGCGATCTGTTGATAAGCATCTGGACTAAGTCATCCCGCATCTCATGCATAAGCTCTTCCTTCTCCTCTTTGCTTCCTCAATATCTGCCTCAAGCTTGTTGTGATTACTTGCACTTCAGCCACTTCACATCCAGAGCATGGATCTTGTCTTCAACAATCCTCTCTAGGCTCTCCGAGGCTGCATAATGCTGGCCAGGCGTTGTTCAATCCTTTGGGTAGCTTCAAGGAGCTGCTCTCCAACACTCTTTGGTTTAGCTGCTACTGCTGCTGCTTCCTTCTCAGCTTTAGCTTTCTTGGCAGCTTCAATCTTGGCTTGACCTTCAACTGACGTTGGATCCTCCTCATCCATCACAACAACATTGTCTTCATGCTCAGGCTGCAGTGGTAAGTGCTCTCTATCCAACAAGAATGTGCCCGTGCCAAACTTGGCATTGATAAGCATCTGAATATGCGGGGCAAATCCACACGACCTTTTCTGGTCAGCTGCAGTCCTCTTAATAGTCTCAACTATCAAGTCCATCACCTTGAAAGGTGCTTTCTCATCAAGTATATGCAGCATGTTGATAGAGTATCCTCTGATCATGCGATGATCTCCAGACTTGGGCATCAAGGTATGCCTCAGAATAGTGTTTGTGGTAGGTAGTCCTGCCTGGAGATAGTACACTGAGCCAAGCTTCCAGATTCCCAAATCTTTAGCTGGAACCTCTTTGTACATATTCTTCATGGATTCGTGGTTCTTCTTGGGAATACCATACACATCAACATCATCCTCTCTTGGCACTGGAGCATTCAGAAGTTCTGCCCATTCTTCAACAGTTGAAGAGAATCTTTGGCCTTCAGTCATCCATGTGATCCTTCCATCCGGATAGAAATGAGTGTGGCATAGAATTGCATAATCATTTCATCATTCCAACTGGTCAACTTCTGACCTACAAAGTCTGCAACACCACATGCAGTGAAGCTCTCATGCACATGTGGAAAGAAGTCTCTGTGCTCTTTGCTGTCAATGTATTTCCAATCAACATATCTGGTGTCTGCAACTATGGGCTTCTTGTCCATCAGCACAGTCTCATAGAAGTCCTGCTGCTCTCTGGTGTGAAATCTGGGATCAACAGCAGTTCTTCTCCTCACGGCATATGGATCAGCTTGTCTCCATAGCCTGAGACCTCTATCTTTCCTTTCCTTCATGTTCTCAGCTTGAGGATGAGCATCATTGTGAAGTGGCAGTTTTGGACAAAGTTTCAAAGAAAACTGGTCCTTCATCATCGACACACCTGGTGGCACATCATCTTTGTTCTTCTCGATGCTAGAATGTTCTGTTGTTTTCTTGGGCTTGGCAGCAGGCTTTGCTGGAGCTGCCTTGACTGGAGCAGATTGCTTGGGCTTTGAAGTGGCTCCTGCCCTGATGGCATCACCCATGAGCTTAGGCTTCTGAGGAGGCTGGGGTGCTTCCTCATCCTCATCTTCCTCTGCTGGATCATCATGCACTAATATCTTCCTCTTGGAAGTTTTCTTCACTTTGCTCGTAGTTTCCTCTTCCAAACTCAGCTTCTTAGCAACAGTGGACTGCTTGACTTTCCTGGTGCCCTTCTTTGTTTGCTGACCTTGAGGCTCTTTGGCAACAACTTTCCTCTTGGGCTTTGAGGTGACCTCTTCCTCAACAACAAAATCTGAGTCTTCCTCATCGAGTTCCTCTTCTTTCTCGCCCCGGTGGCTGCAGGAGGCAAACCACTTGGTGTACTCCTCTCACCATCATCGATGAGCTCTTTGGGATCGGGACTAGAGCCCGCCTGGAATATCTGCTATAGGTGACTCGACTGTTCGCTGTCACCGGCATCGACATGGCCGACAACCTGTGAATAGATAAGGTGTAGGCGAGTAGAAGAGTTATCACAAACTGCAGAAGTTTTTGCAAGCAAATGAGTTCAAATTCTAGTATTAGGTTTTCACAGAAGACATTTCGGTCGACCGAGTTTAAAATTCGTGAATCCAAGTGTTTAAGCGAAGCATTCACACCACTTTCGGTTAGACCGAAGTGGGTTTCGATCTGCCGAAAACACTAGGGTTTCACTAAATCCTCATTTCGGTCACACCGATTTGCACAACTTCGGTTGGACCGAAGGCAAAGGTCAATGGCCATAGGCCAAATCGGTCATACCGAAAATGTAAAATCGGTCTCACCGAGATGTGTTCGGCGGAAACCTAACCCTAAAACTTTTAGTCGAATCTCGTTCAAACGAACTATTCTAGTGTTCAGGAAGATTTCAATCGTGGCAAGATTACAGGCAAACCAAACGTGCATTGAATCGGAGATGGGAGCACGAGTGGGATCGAAACTCACCCTAACTTGGTGGAGTTTCTCTCGGCGCAACGGCGCGGAGAAGATATCCGTTGACGGCGGCGGAGACTGCGGCGAGGGCGCCTGAAGGCATTTACGGAGACGATCCGGAGACCAAGGCGACGGCAAGCAAAGGTGTGGGGCTAAACGCTTGAAGTAGAAATCAACGCGCGCGGCCCTCGGAGTATATATACCCCTTAGCTGTCGGTGGGACCGAGTTGTAAAACTCGGTGGCACCGAGATGGACAACTGCTGGGCAGTTATGCACTTTGGTCACGCCGAAAATCACAACTCGGTTTCACCGAGGTGAAAACCTAGATCAATCCAAATGTTTTCGGTTTGACCGAATTTGAGTGAGTTGGTCTGACCGAAATCACTTAGAAGGTTTTGGAAGTTAGCCTTTGACGGATCGGTGGCTCCGAGTGCTCCTCACTCGGAGGGTCCGAAAATGACTTGTTCAAAGTTTGTGATGTAAGCATGAATAGAATTTGAGACAAGAAAGCATAGATAGCTAGGGGAGGTACTTAGGCATTCTTGTCCATCCATTTGGTCAGAAAAATCAAAACAACCAAAACAACAAATGGATGTCCTTGAATGGATAAAATCATGCATCCAACATGCTCACACAATAAGATAGCAAATGAAATATGTGTCAAACATGCACAATCCAAACTCTAGCTACTATCACACAATTTGTCGATGACTAGGTCATCTTTATATGAGTATATTGACTTAGGAGCCAAATGAGAACATTTGATCATAGGTCATACTCATCGTTTAAGCACAAGTGGGGTTACCACTTTTACATAAAGCATTGATGTGTTCACATCATTTGAAGATGGTTTAGCTCAGTTCTTTAGAGCAAAGCTCCCCTAGATGTGAGAACCCCTTTAAAGGGTCAAACTAACCTTGGGTTGTCGAGAAGACTTCATGTAGATGTTGAAGATGTGGATGCTCAATGTTGATGAAGATCATCAAGAGTTGGGAGCAATCCTTTGGATTGGGCACTTTCAATACCTACATGGGTTAGTCCCACAAGGAACAAACAAGGATATCCATGGACATAGATTGAAGTACACAATAGATGATGTCCATGAAAGCAATGATTACCTTGTCCCTTGACTTACCAACAAGAGGGTTTGTGACTCCATGAACTAGTGCAAGATGTGGAAGTTGATTGCACAAGTTCTTGCCAAAATGAGTGTGAGTGAAGTATGTTGGCGGAGTCACCCTCAAGAACTCTCTAGTTCTTCTTCTTCGGGATCCACATCATCTTGATGGGAATCCTTGGGGTTGTAGTTGAGCTTGACGAAGTAGAACTTGACGTTTCCTTGGGAACCCACTTGACCATGGCTTGAGGTGCTTCAATAAATGCATCAATCTCCTCTTGAAGCTTGTCCTTGCCTTTTAGCTTGTGGTCTTGTGGTGGAAGGTCATCTTGTGCTTGTTCCTCATTGGAAGAAGTAGGATTGTACTTCTCCTTTTGAGGAATAAACTGTGGAGTGGGATATTGACCTTCTTCCCATTCAACACCCTCGGCGTTGAACTTTCGCTCAAAACCAATTCCTTGATTCTTCCGGTGCCTTCCTTGCTTGCGAACAATTTCCTCAAAGTTCTTGCTTCCGGCAAGGCTCTTGTAGACACCTTTCTCTATAATCCCTTTCAATAAACTATTTTCTTGCTCAAGTGTAACTTGGCTTGAAACATTGTTAGTGGAATCAAGAGAACTACTAGAAGCAACAATATTGGATTTAGCATGGTTATTGTTACTACTAGATGAAGAATTTTTCTTATGCTTGTCATGCTTAGTTTTAATAGGAGGCAAGAAATTAGGCAAGAGAAGTCGTTTGGCAAGATATGAAGAACTCTTCTTTCGAAGATCGTCATTGATAGCTTTTAGAAACTCATGTTCTTGCTCTAGAGTAAGCTTCTCGAAGCGTAGCTTCTCATGAGATCTTAGGAGCTCTCTATGATCTTCTTGAGTTGTTTCATGAGCTAACTTAAGAGTGTTTAGTTCTTTAGTTAGACGCTCAATCTCCTTCATAGCATTGTCATTCGACTCTTCTCGACTATAAAGACTACTAGCATGTTCATCATTACTATGTTCATTGGATTTATCATGTAAGAGCTCATCTTCACCAAGCAAGTCATCCTCATCACTATCAAAGTCAATAAATTCAGGGTGTGATACCTTGGGGCCTTTAGCCATGAAGCATCTTCCAATTCCCTCATTTGGTGAATCAAATAATTCGTAGGAGTTGGAGTTGGAGGATACGAGAGCAAGACCGGCAACACCTTCATCTTGACTGTAGTCGGAGTTGGAGTGATAGCTTCTTTCGGATCGATTGTTGGAGTCGGAGCCGGAGACCCATTCACCTACATGAGCTTGATGTTTCCTTCTTGTGTAGCTCCTTGATGACTTGTCTTTCCTCTCTGAATCCTTGCTTCTCCGAGAGGGTCTTCGTTCATAACGATCATCTCTACTCCTTCTCTCTTTCCGAGGTGACTCATCTCTTGAGCTTCTTCTTCTTGGAGATTCTTCTCTTCTCTTGTGGGGAGCCGAACACTCATTTGAGTAGTGTCCGGGTCTTCCACAATTGTAGCAGTTTCGATCACGACTAGAAGATCTCTTTTCATCATATGATCTAGACTTTGAGCTTCTCTCTTTGCTTCTACTCTTGTAGAATTTGTTGAAGTTCTTCACCATTAGGCTTATCTCTTCATTGGAAACTAGCTTGTCACTTGAGGTTGTGGGAGCATCACTTGTAGCTTTGTAAGCACCACTTGACTTGTTGTGAAGCTCTTCCTTATCCTTAAGTGTCATCTCATGAGCAACAATTCTTCCAATGACTTGGTTGGCTTGAGATTCTTGTAGTTTGGCATCATTTGGATCAAAGTGCACACGGTGTCATACTTTCCATCCAAAGCTCTGAGAATCTTCTTGATGATGAATCGGTCGGTCATTTCTTCGCTTCCTAAGCCGGCAATCTCATTGGTGATGAGAGCAAGCCTAGAGTACATTTCAGCGACTCCTTCACCTTCCTTCATCTTGAACTTGTCAAGTTGACCTTGAAGAACATCTAGCTTTGATTCCTTCACGGACTCGGTACCTTCGTGCATTTCAACCAAAGTATCCCAAATCTCTTTTGCATTCTCAAGACGGCTGATTTTGTTGAACTCCTCGGGACACAAAGCATTGAAGAGAATGTCACAAGCTTGAGCATTGTTTTGCAACATCCGCAATTCATCCGTTGTAGCCGTGATCCGGAACTTTTCCTTCCTCAAGAATTCACCTTGCATACCAACACAAATAATGCCCCATGCGGCTGGGTTATGGCCAAGAATATGCATTTTCATTTTATGCTTCCAACTAGCAAAGTTTGTACCATCAAAGTAAGGACCTCTACGAAAATTACCCTCACTAGACGCCATACTCTCCTAGGTTGTGAAACCAAGCTTATGGAGTCCAATGCAATGGAGACCAATACAATGGAGACCAAAGCTCTGATACCACTTGTAGGATCGAAAGTATGTCTAGAGGGGGGGTGATTAGACTACTTGACAATATAAAAATTATGCCTTTTCACAAAGACAAGTTTTTAGCAGATTCACAATTATGATCAAGTCAAGCATCACCCTACACATGCAATTCTAGAGTATAGGCAGCGGAAAGTAAATTGCACATGTAGTAAAGAGAGGTGGAGAAGATCAAACGCAATTTGGAGACACGGAGATTTTTCTCGTGGTTCCGATAGGTGGTGCTATCGTCATTCCACGTTGATGGAGACTTCAACCCACGGAGGGTGACGGCTGCGAGAGTCCACGGAGGGCTCCACCCACGAAGGGTCCACGAAGAAGCAACCTTGTCTATGCCATCATGGCCTACGCCCACGGAGGGCTTGCCTTACTCGAGGTAGATCTTCACGAAGTAGGCGATCTCCTTGCCCTTACAAACTTCTTGGTTCAACTCCACATCTCGACGGAGGCTCCCAAGCGACACCTAACCAATCTAGGAGGCACCACCCTCCAAAAGGTAATAGATGGTGTTGATGATGATGAACTCCTTGCTCTTGTGCTTCAAATGATAATCTCCCCAACACTCAACTCTCCTCACTGATTTGGCTGTGGTGGAAGAAAGGATTGAGTGGAAAGCAACTTGGGAAGGCTAGAGATCAAGCTTCATATGGTGGGAGTGGAGCAACTTGATCTCAACACAAGGGTAGGTAGTTCTCTTCTCGTAAATGTAAGGTAGGAGTGGTAGTTCTTTCGATGGCTCTCTCCACGAATGAAGAGGGGTGGAGGGTATTTATAGCCTCCACACAAAATCCAACTGCTACACACATTTGACCAATCTCGGTCGACCGAAGTTGACAACTCGGTGAGACCGAAAGTTCAAATCATGTGAACGTTGGGATTTTCAGTGGGACCGAAAATACAATCTCGGTTAGTCCGATTCGTAAAGACAAGAGCTTGCCAATCTCGGTGGGACCGACTTCATCATCTCGGTGACACCGATTTGATGACGAATGTTCTGAAGCTTGGCAACTCAAGTTTCGTGAGACCGAGTTCGAATCGGAAAATCCGAGATTTCTAGGGTTTGGCTTTATGGCTGAGGTGGTTCATCTCGGTGTGACTGGGTTTAGGAAATCGGTGGGACCGAGATTACTTATGAGTGTATATGGCAGTGAAAGTTGCTGATAGTTTAGGAGATGTATCACTAAGCACATTGAGCAACCAGATCTTTATCATAACCTCATCCCCTTTTAATAGTATTGGCTTTCCTATAGACTCAATGTGATCTTGGATCACTAAACCAAAATGGAGTCTTGAGCTTTTGCCAATGTTTGCCTTAGCATTTTGAGGGTCCACTTCTTCGTCCTTGCCATACCCATATCATGAACTTTACGAAATGATTCTCAAGAAACTATTAGTTCAATGATATATATGTTGTTATTAATTACCAAAACCACCCGGGGATTAGTTGCACTTTCAGTGATCGATACATCCACTATCAAGAACCCATTCCTTTCCTCCAACCATGTAGCCGCGAAGATTAGCCATAAGACCAAAGTGTCATATAGACCCATCAAGATCAAAGTCACTATCATCATCTGTCGGCGTTCTGGGAACGGGGGTCCCCAGACTTGCCTGCCTGCGGCCTGCGGCGTGGCTCAAAAGGGGGCCCAGCACGACCCATCTTCATCAACACAAGCTCAAGACCCTCGCGGGGCGGACAACAAGGAGCTTCCTCAGGCACGGCCTCGTCAGGCTAGCTCACGAGGAGGCGGAGAGATCAAGGCGGGGTACCTCGCGAGGTGCCCATGACGCAAGCCATGACGACCAAGGGCGCCAGTCGGGCGCCAGCCCGCGCAGTGTCCTCCTTTCCTCTTTGGTGCAAAGGGAGCAAGCGCAGGTGAGAGCATCAAGCAAAGGCATCCATTTCGGTGCAACAAGACCAAGACCAGCCTAACGGCAGGAAGGAAGTCATTGTGGAGCCCAAGCAGGTGTCACCACCAGAGCCTTTGACAAGCGAGGACCAACTTTAGTCAGGATAAGTGTACCCGATGTTCCCCTTCAAAATGGCCAATTGTTGGCGCCCTTCCCGCTCAATATTTGGGGAGAGGCCCAGGGCCTTTGCCTATAAATAGGACTAGCCACCCCCAGGGTAGAGGCATCTAGAATCGAGGAGCTAGAGCAATAGAGGATCCTAGCCAAGAAACCAGTAGAGAGAGCGACTGAACTCCTCCTAGCAGTTCATCGTCACAGCCAAGAACAGACCCTCGCGAGGCTGTTCTTCCTTGTATTGTTCATCATCAGCCCAAGAGGCAATCCACCACACCACACACTAGAGTAGGGTATTACACCGCAATGGTGGCCTGAACCAGTATAAACTCTGTGTCTCTTGTGTTGTTCCTTTCGTAGTTTAGATCCTAGCGAGTCGGCGAGGAGCAGGTAGATAGAGGGCGAAATCTCCACGCGCACCCCAGAGTTCGAACCTCAAGGGTCTGCCGGAACCCTAAATCCAACATCATCCTCATCATAGTATCCATGTTCAACATCATACTGTGATTGTTCATTTCCTAGAGAGAGTGATTCATTAGTTTTGTGATCATGACAATGTGCATTGATACGTCTCCAACGTATCTATAATTTTTGATTGTTCCATGCTATTATATTACCCCTTTTGGAAGTTTAGGGGCTTTATTTTACACATTGATATCATTTTTGGGACTAACCTACTAACCGGAGGCCCAGCCCATATTGCTGTTTTTTTTGCCTATTTCAGTATTTCGAAGAAAAGGAATATCAAACGGAGTCCAAAACGGAATGAAACCTTCGGGAGCGTGATTTTTGGAACGAACGTGATCCAGAGGGCTTGGAGTGCAAGTCAAGAAGCAGCCGAGGCTCCCACGAGATAGGAGGGCGCCCCCCCTGTAGGGCACGCCCCCTGTCTCGTGGGCCCCTCGGGCGGCCACCGACGTACTTCTTCCTCCTATATATACCTACGTACCCCGAAAACATCCAGGGGCACCATGAAACACAATTTCCACCATCATAACCTTCTGTATCCGCGAGATCCCATCTTGGAGCCTTCGCCGGCACTCTGCCGGAGGGGGAATCGACCATGGAGGGCTTCTACATCAACATCCTTGCCCCTCCGATGAGTTGTGAGTAGTTTACCACAGACCTATGGGTCCATAGTTATTAGCTAGATGGCTTCTTATCTCTTTTTGGATCTCAATACAATGTTCTCCCCCTCTCTTGTGGAGATCTAATCGATGTAAACTCTTTTTGCGGTGTGTTTGTCGAGAGCCGATGAATTGTGGGTTTATGATCAAGTTTATCTATGAATAATATTTGAATATTCTCTGAATTCTTTTATGTATGATTGAGTTATCTTTGAAAGTCTCTTCGAATTATCAGTTTGGTTTGGCCTACTAGATTGATCTTTCTTGCCATGGGAGAAGTGCTTAGCTTTGGGTTCAATCTTGCGGTGTCCTTACCCAGTGACAGAAAGGGTTGCAAGGCACGTATTGTATTGTTGCTATCGAGGATCACAAGATGGGGTTTATATCATATTGCTTGAGTTTATCCCTCTACATCATGTCATCTTGCTTAATGCGCTACTCTATTCTTATGAACTTAATACTCTAGATGCAGGCAGGAGTCGGTCGATGTGTGGAGTAATAGTAGTAGATGCAGGCAGGAGTCGGTCTACTTGTTATGGACGTGATGCCTATATACATGATCATGCCTAGATAATTTCATAACCATGCGCTTTTCTATCAATTGCTGGACAGTAATTTGTTCACCCACTGTAATACTTATGCTATCTTGAGAGAAGCCTCTAGTGAAACCTATGGCCCCCGGGTCTATCTCTTATCATATTTGCTTTCCATCTACTTTTATTTGCATCTTTACTTTTTGTATCTATATTATAAAATACCAAAAATATAATTATCTTATCATACTATCTTTATTAGATCTCACTTTCGCAAGTGGCCATGAAGGGATTGACAACCCCTTTATCGCGTTGGTTGCGAGTTCTCAGTTTGTTTGTGTAGGTGCGTGGGACTTTTGAGGAGCCTCCTACTGCATTGATACCTTGGTTCTCAAAAACTGAGGGAAATACTTACGCTACTATTGCTGCATCACCCTCTCCTCTTCGAGGAAAACCAACGCAAGCTCAAGACATAGCATGCATCTTTATGAATTCTAATGACTTCGAAAATGATATTTCTAATGATTCCAACATCTCCTTTGGCACGCATATGGTCACGAAGCTCAAATAAACAATCTCCAAACTTAGGATCATTTGGATTCATCTTATTCAAAGCAATGGACTTGTGAAGAATCTCATCTAAGTTTTTTCAAGGAATATTCCGGAAATCGTTCCTCAAGAAATCTCCATATAGTATAAGCACATTCAAGAGTTGGCAAGCGACCAATCAAATTTCTAGGCAAACCTCTATTGATAAGATTGATAGTTCTAAGATTGTGAATCATGTCAAGAGACTCATCAGGGGTAGGATGTAAGAGGTTAACAAGGGGTTCATAAGGAGTAGTAATGTACTTGTTCAAGTGATATTCATGAAAATTCCAAGCATCTCATTTTTCCACTCACTATAGAACTCTCCATCAAGCATAGGCACTCTATATCTAATACTCCCAATCGTAGACTCATCCATCTTCCTCCAATGGTGATTAAACCAAAGCAATGGAGAACAATGCTCTGATACCAATTGAAAGGATCGAGAAGATGTGTCTAGAGGGGCGTGATTAGACCCTCAAAAAGTAAAGGTAGCAGTTTTTAAGTTTTTCAAGTTGAGGTTGGAAATTAGCATAATTTACACATTCACAATACAATTCAAGCATGCATGGCAAGAGTATATGAGCAGTGAAAAGTAAAGCATGCAATTTGCAAGAAAGTAAAGGGATGGGATTGGAGTGTGCAAACTGAAGGAAATATGCCCTAGAGGCAATAATAAAGTTATTATTTATGTCCTTATTTCATGATAAATGTTTATTATTCATGCTAGAATTGTATTAACCGGAAACATAATACATGTGTGAATACATAGACAAACTTAATGTCACTAGTATGCCTCTACTTGACTAGCTCATTAATCAAAGATGGTTATGTTTCCTAACCATAGACATGAGTTGTCATTTGATTAATGGGATCACATCATTAGTAGAATGATGTGATTGACTTGACCCATTCCGTTAGCTTAGCACTTGATCGTTTAGTATGTTGCTATTGCTTCCTTCATGACTTATACATGTTCCTACAACTATGAGATTATGCAACTCCCGTTTACCGGAGGAACACTTTGTGTGCTACCAAACGTCACAACGTACTGGGTGATTATAAACGAGCTCTACAGGTGTCTCCGAAGGTACATGTTGAGTTGGCGTATTTCAAGATTAGGATTTGTCACTCCAATTGTCGGAGAGGTATCTCTAGGCCCTCTTGGTAATGCACATCACTATAAGCCTTGCAAGCAATGTAGCTAATGAGTTAGTTACGGGATGATGCATTACGTAACGAGTAAAGAGACTTGCCGGTAACGAGATTGAACTAGGTATTGAGATACCGACGATCGAATCTCGGACAAGTAACATACCGATGACAAAGGGACAACGTATGTTGTTATGCGGTTTGACCGATAAAGATCTTCATAGAATATGTGGGAGCCAATATGAGCATCCAGGTTCCGCTATTGGTTATTGACCCGAAATGGTTCTCGGTCATGTCTACATAGTTCTCGAACCCGTAGGGTCTGCACGCTTAAGGTTTCGATGACAGTTTTATTATGAGTTTATGTGTTTTGATGTACCGAAGGAGTTCGGAGTCCCGGATGAGATCAGGGACATGACGAGGAGTCTCAAAATGATCGAGACGTAAAGATCTATATATTGGACGACTATATTCGGACATCGGAAAGGTTCCGAGTGATTCGGGTATTTTTCGGAGTACCGGAGAGTTACGGGAATTCGCCGGGGAGTATAAGGGCCTTATTGGGCCATACGGGAATAGAAGAGAGTGGCCCAAAGGAAGGAGGCCTGCGCCCCCCTGGTCCGAATTGGACAAGGGGTGCAGCTAGGGCTGCAAACGAGTCGAGCTCGAGCGAGTTGGAGCTGGCTCAGCTCAACTCATTAGAAAATTCGAGCGAGCTCAAACTGAGTGAAGCTCATGATCAAGCTGTAGAACATGACTCATGCTCAGCTTGTAACGATCTCAAGTCGGTCTCGAGCTAGTTTCGAGCTAAATGAGATGGTAAAAAATATAAATCTATCAATGAAAAATAAAAAAATTAAGGCGAATATGCTAGGAACCTTTGCCAAAAATATAGGATATTTAACAGATAGTCGACCACGTGCCATACTAGGCCTAAATCTTCTCTGCACTTAATTAAATTTCCATGTTCGTTGGTAAATAAAGTGGAGAAAAATTATGGACAACATATATGATAATAAATTATCTTATTTCCATTTAATATATGGCATGATCATTTAACATAATGATATTCTATCGAGCTATCGAGCTAAAATTGAGCGAGCCAACATTGGCTCAAGATAGGCTCGTTTCTCGGCCGATCTACATAAAGTTTTCAAACTCAGCTCATTTTTTTCGAGTCGATCTTGAGTCAAGGCAAAAAATGAGTCGATCTCGAGAGGCTCACGAGCCTCGAGCTTTTCTTGCATCCCTAGGTGCAGCCCCCCTTTTCTTTTCCCTCTCCTCCTCTTTCCTTCTCTCCTACTCCAACAAGGAAAGGAGGAGTCCTACTCCCGGTGGGAGTAGGACTCCCCCCTTGACGCGCCCTCCTCTTGGCCGGCCGCCTCCCCCCTTGCTCCTTTATATACGGGGCAGGGGGCACCTCTAGACACAACAATTGATCTCCAAGATCTCTTAGCCGTGTGAGGTGCCCCCCTCCACCATAGTCCTCGATAATATTGTAGCGGTGCTTAGGCGAAGCCCTGCGACAGTAGAATATCAAGATCGTCACCACGCCGTCGTGCCGACGGAACTCTTCCCCAACACCCTGCTGTATCGGAGTCCGGGGATCGTCATCAAGCTGAACGTGTGCTAGAACTCGAAGGTGTCGTAGTTTCGGTGCTTGATCGGTCGGGCCGTGAAGACGTACGACTACATCAACTACGTTGTTCTAACGCTTCCGCTTTCAGTCTACGAGGGTATGTGGACAACACTCTCCCCTCTCGTTGCTATGCATCACCATGATCTTGCGTGTGCGTAGGAATTTTTTCGAAATTACTACGTTCCCCAATAGTGGCATCCGAGCCAGGTTTTATGCGTAGATGTCATATGCACGAGTAGAACACAAGTGAGTTGTGGGCGATATAAGTCATACTGCTTACCAGCATGTCATACTTTGGTTCAGCGGCATTTGTGAGATGAAGCGGCCCGGACCGACATTATGCGTACGCTTACGCGAGACTGGTTTCACCCCTACGAGCACTCGTTGCTTAAAGGTGACCGGCGGGTGTCTTTCTCTCTCACTTTAGTTGAACCGAGTGTGGCTACGCCCGGTCCTTGTGAAGGTTAAAACAGCACCAACTTGACAAACTATCGTTGTGGTTTTGATGCGTAGGTAAGAACGGTTCTTGCTAAGCCTGTAGTAGCCACGTAAAATTTGCAACAACAAAGTAGAGGACGTCTAACTTGTTTTTGCAGGGCATGTTGTGATGTGATATGGTCAAGATGTGATGCTATATTTTATTGTATGAGATGATCATGTTTTGTAACCGAGTTATCGGCAACTGGCAGGAGCCATATGGTTGTCGCTTTATTGTATGAAATGCAAACGCCCTGTAATTGCTTTACTTTATCACTAAGCGGTAGCGATGGTCTTAGAAGCAATAGATGGCGTAACAACAACGATGCTACGATGGAGATCAAGGTGTCGCGCCGGTGATGATGGTGATCACGATGGTGCTTCGGAGATGGAGATCACAAGCACAAGATGATGATGGCCATATCATATCACTTATATTGATTGCATGTGATGTTTATCCTTTATGCATCTTATCTTGCTTTGATTGACGGTAGCATTTTAAGATGATCTCTCACTAAATTATCAAGAAGTGTTCTCCCTGAGTATGCACCGTTGCGAAAGTTCTTCGTGCTGAGACACCACGTGATGATCGGGTGTGATAGGCTCTACGCTCAAATACAACGGGTGCAAAATAGTGGCACACGCGGAATACTCAGGTTAAACTTGACGAGCCTATCATATACAGATATGGCCTCGGAACACGGAGACTGAAAGGTCGAATGTGAATCATATGGTAGATATGATCAACATAGTGATGTTCACCATTGAAACTACTCCATCTCACGTGATGATCGGACATGGTTTAGTTGATTTGGATCACGTGATCACTTAGATGACTAGAGAGTGTCTGTCTAAGTGGGAGTTCTTAAAGTAATATGATTAATTGAACTTAAATTTATCATGAACTTAGTCCTGGTAGTATTTTGCAAATTATGTTGTAGATCAATAGCTCGCGTTTTTGCTTTCATATGTTTATTTTGATATGTTCCTAGAGAAAATTGTGTTGAAAGATGTTAGTAGCAATGATGCGGATTGGATCCGTGATCTGAGGTTTATCCTCATTGCTGCACAGAAGAATTATGTCCTTGATGCACCGCTAGGTGACAAACCTATTGCAGGAGCAGATGCGGACGTTATGAACATTTGGCTAGCTCAAAATGATGACTACTTGATAGTTTAGTGCACCATGCTTAAACGGCTTAGAATGGGGACTTCAAGGACGTTTTGAACGTCATGGACCATATGAGATGTTCCAGGAGTTGAAGTTAATATTTCCAGCAAATACCCGAGTTGAGAGATATGAAGTCTCCAACAAGTTCTATAGCTAAAAGATGGAGGAGAATCGCTCAACTAGTGAGCATGTGCTCAGATTGTCTGGGTACTTCAATCGCTTGAATCAAGTGGGAGTTAATCTTCCAGATAAGATAGTGATTGACATAATTCTCTAGTCACCATCACTAAGTTACTAGAACTTCGTGATGAACTATAGTATGCAAGGGATGACGAAAACGATTCCCGAGCTCTTTGTGATGTTGAAATCGACGAAGGTAGAAATCAAGAAAGAGCATCAAGTGTTGATGATAGACAAGACCACTAGTTTCAAGAAAAGGGCAGAGGGAAACTTAAGGTAGAATGGCAAACAAGTTGTCACTCCCGTGAAGAAGACCAAAGCTAGACCAAAGCCTGAAACTGAGTGCTTACACTGCAAAGGAAATGGTCACTGGAAGCGGAAATGCCCTGAATATTTGGTGGATAAGAAGGATGACAAAGTGAACAAGGGTATATTTGATATACAGGTTATTGATGTGTGCCTTACTAGTGTTTATAGTAGCCCCTGAGTATTTGATACTTGTTCGGTTGCTAAGATTAGTAACTCGAAACAGGAGTTACAGAATAAACAGAGAATAGTTGAAGGGGAAGTGACGATGAGTGTTGGAAGTAGTTCCAAGATTGATATGATCATCATCGCACATTCCCTATACTTTCTGGATTAGTGTTAAACCTAAATAAATGTTATTTGGGGTTTGCGTTGAGCACGAATATGATTTGATCATGTTTATTGCAATACCGTTATTCATTTAAAGTTTGAGAATAATTGTTGTTCTGTTTACATGAATAAAACCTTCAAATGGTCATACACCCAATGTAAATAGTTTGTTGTATCTCGATCGTAGTGATACACATATTCATAATATTGATGCCAAAAGATGCAAAGTTAATAATGACAGTGCAACTTATTTGTGGCACTGCCGTTTGGGTCATATCGGTGTAAAGCGCATGAAGAAACTCCATAAAGGATGGATTTTCGGAATCACTTGGTTATGAATCATTTGATGCTTGCGAACCGTGCCTTTTGGGCAAGATGACTAAAACTCCGTTCTCCAGAACAATGGAACGAGCTATTGACTTGTTGGAAATAATACATACTGATGTATGCAGACCAATGAGTATTAAGGCTCGTGGCGGGTATCGTTATTTTCTCACCTTCACAGATGATTTGAGCAGATATGGGTATATCTACTTGATGAAACATAAGTCTAAAATAGTTGAAAGGTTCAAAGAATTTCAGAGTGAAGTGGAAAATCATCATAACAAGAAAATAAAGTTTCTGTGATCTGATCATGGAGATGAATATTTGAGTTACGAGTTTGGCCTTCAGTTAAAATAATGTGGAATAGTTTCACAAACTCATGCCACCTGGAACACCACAGCGTAATTGTGTGTGCGAACATCGTAACCACACTTTATTAGATATGGTGCGATCTATGATGTCTCTTATCGATTTACCATTATCATTTTGGGGTTATGCATTAGAGATAGCTGCATTGACTTTAAATAGGGCACCATCAAAATCCGTTGAGACGACGCCTTATGAACTTTGGTTTGCCTAGAAACCAAAGTTGTTGTTTCTTAAATTTTGGGGCTGCAATGCTTATATGAAAAAGTTTCAACCTGATAAGCTCGAACCCAAATTGGAGAAGTGCGTCGTCATAGAATACCCAAAGGAAACTATTGGGTACACCTTCTATCAGAGATCCTAAGGCAAGATAATCGTTGCTAAGAATGGATCCTTTCTAGAGAAGGAGTTTCTCTCGAAAGAAGTGAGTGGGAGAAAAGTAGAACTTGATGAGGTAATAGTACCTTCTCCCGAATTGAAAAATAGTTCATCACTGAAATCAGTTTCAGTGATTCCTACACCAATTAGTGAGGAAGTTAATGATGATGATCATGAAACTTCATATCAAGTTATTACAGAAACCTCGTAGGTCAACCAGAGTAAGATCTGCACCAGAGTGGTATGGTAATCCTATTCTAGAAGTCATGTTGCTAGACCATGATGAATCTACGAACTATGAGGAAGCAATGATGAGCCCAGATTCCGCAAAATGGCTTGAAGGCCATGAAATCTGAGATGGGGTCCACATATGAGAACAAAGTGTGTACTTATTGACTTGCCCGATGATCGGCAAGCCATAGAAAGTAAATGGATCTTCAAGAGGAAGACAGACGTTGATAGTAGTGTTACTATCTACAAAGCTAGATTTGTCGAAAAAGGTTTTTGACAAAGTTCAAGATGTTGACTATGATGAGTTTTTTCTCACTCGTATCGATGCTTAAAGTCTGTCCGAATCATGTTAGAAATTGCCACATTTTATGAAATGTGGCAAAAGGATGTCAAAACTGCATTCTTTAATGGATTTATTAAAGAAGAGTTGTATATGATGCAACCAGAAGGTTTTGTCAATCCTAAAGGTGCTAACAAATTGTGCAAGCTCCAGCAATCCATCTATGGACTGGTGCAAGCATCTCGGAGTTGGAATATACGCTTTGATGAGTTGATCAAAGCATATAGTTTTATACAGACTTGCGGTGAAGCCTGTATTTACAATAAAGTGAGTGGGAGTACTACCGCCTTTCTGATAAATATATGTGAGTAACATATTGTTGATCAGAAATGATGTAGAATTTTTCTGGAAAGCATAAAGGAGTATTTGAAAGGAGTTCTTTAAAAAGACCTCAGTCAAGCTACTTACATATTGAGCATCAAGATCTATTGAGATAGATCAAGACGCTTAATAAGTTTTTCAATAAGGTACATACCTTGTCAAGTTTTTGAAGTAGTTCAAAATGGAACAGTCAAAGAAAGAGTTCTTGCCTGTGTTGCAAAGGTGTGAAATTGAGTAAGACTTAAATCCCGACCATGGCAGAAAATAGAAAAGAGAATGAAAGTCATTCCCTATGCCTCAATCATAGGTTCTATAAAGTATGCTATGCTATGTACCAGACCTATTGTATACCTTGCTCTGTATTTGGCAAGGGAGTACAATAGTGATCTAGGAGTAGATCACTGGACATTGGTCAAGAATATCCCTAGAAAGGACTAAGGAAATATTTCTCGATTATGGAGGTGATAAAAGAGCCCGTCGTAAAGATTTACATCGATGCAAGCTTTTACACTGATCCAGATGACTCTAAGTCTCAATCTGGATACATATTGCAAGTGGGAGCAATTAGCTAGAGTAGCACCATACAGAGCATTGTAGACATAGAATATTTGCAAAATACAAACTGCTCTGAATTTGACAGACCCGTTGACTAAGCTTCTCTCATGAGCAAAACATGATCACACCTCAGTACTCTTTGGGTGTTAATCACATAGCAATGTGAACTAGATTATTGACTCTAGTAAACCCTTTGGGTGTTGGTCACATCATGATGTGAACTATGGGTGTTAATCATATACAGATATGAATATTGGTGTTAAATCACATGGCGATGTGAACTAGATTATTGACTCTAGTGCAAGTGGGAGACTGAAGGAAATATGCCCTAGAGGCAATAATAAAGTTATTATTTATTTCCTTATTTCATGATAAATGTTTATTATTCATGCTAGAATTGTATTAACCAGAAACATAATACATGTGTGAATACATAGACAAACTTAATGTCACTAGTATGCCTCTACTTGACTAGCTCATTAATCAAAGATGGTTATGTTTCCTAACCATAGACATGAGTTGTCATTTGATTAATGGGATCACATCATTAGTAGAATGATGTGATTGACATGACCCATTCCGTTAGCTTAGCACTTGATCGTTTAGTATGTTGCTATTGCTTTCTTCATGACTTATACATGTTCCTACAACTACGAGATTATGCAACTCCCATTTACCAGAGGAACACTTTGTGTGCTACCAAACGTCACAACGTACTGGGTGATTATAAAGGAGCTCTACAGGTGTCTCCGAAGGTACATGTTGAGTTGGCGTATTTCGAGATTAGGATTTGTCATTTCAATTGTCGGAGAGGTATCTCTGGGCCCTCTCGGTAATGCACATCACTATAAGCCTTGCAAGCAATGTAGCTAATGAGTTAGTTACGGGATGATGCATTACGTAACGAGTAAAGAGACTTGCCGGTAACGAGATTGAACTAGGTATTGAGATACCGACGATCGAATCTCGGACAAGTAACATACCGATGACAAAGGGACAACGTATGTTGTTATGCGGTTTGACCGATAAAGATCTTCATAGAATATGTGGGAGCCAATATGAGCATCCAGGTTCCGCTATTGGTTATTGACCCGAAATGGTTCTCGGTCATGTCTACATAGTTCTCGAACCCGTAGGGTCTGCACGCTTAAGGTTTCGATGACAGTTTTATTATGAGTTTATGTGTTTTGATGTACCGAAGGAGGTCGGAGTCCCAGATGAGATCGGGAACATGACGAGGACTCTCAAAATGGTCGAGACATAAAGATCGATATATTGGACGACTATATTCGGACATCGGAAAGGTTCCGAGTGATTCGGGTATTTTTCGGAGTACCGGAGAGTTACGGGAATTCGCCGGGGAGTATATGGGCCTTATTGGGCCATAGGCCAAAAGGAAGGAGGCCTGCACCCCCCCTCTGGTCCGAATTGGACAAGGGGTGCAGCCCCCTTTTCCTTTTCCCTCTCCTCCTCTTTCCTTCTCTCCTACTCCAACAAGGAAAGGAGGAGTCACTACTAAGAAAAGGGCTATAGATAGGATGGACTCTAATGGTGCACTGTACATGTGGTGCACCATTACTAAATACTAATGACGCACCATGTGTTGGTGCGCCATTAGTGTGCAAATACTAATGGCGCACCACACCCCACGGTGCGCCAATAGTAAAAAGTTTTTTTTTAATTTTTTCAAAACTACTAATGGCGCACCGTGGGGGTGGTGCGCCATTACTAGTTTGACATAGTAATGGCGCACCACACCCACGGTGCGCCATTAGTAGTTTTGAAAAAAAATAAAAAAAAATAAAATTTTTTTGTTAGTAATGGCGCACCAGTGCCATTACTAGTTTTAACTAGTAATGGCGCACTGTCCACTGGTGCGCCATTACTAAGTTTTTAAAAAAAAATAAAAAAAACTTCAATTTTTTTTCAAAACTAGTAATGGCGCACCGTGTGTGTGGTGCGCCATTACTAGTTAAACTAGTAATGGCGCACCACCCCACGGTGCGCCATTACTAACTTGGCCCAACATCGAATGCACCCCCCTCCCCCCCTGGACCGCCTTTTCAGTTTTAAAAAAATGATGGAAATGTCAAAAAAATAAAAGAAAATAAGTTTCCCATGTAATATGTGGTCTAGTTGTTGGGAAAATTTAGAAATATGAATTTCGACTTTATTTGCAAAATCTCTCTGGAAATTTGTAAAATGGGCATAACTTTTGCATACGAACTCGGATTAAAAAGTTTTATATATGAAAAAGCATCTACTCGAAAAGTTACATCCGACTTTAACCGGAGGAACCCCGTTAAACAATTTCAAAATCCCCAAAAACCTAACAGAAAAAAGTTACGGGGCTTTCAAGATCTAGAGGCAAAAAAATTCAAGAAAATTCAAAAAAAATTGGTTTTGAAAAAAAAAATGAATTATTTTTCAAAATATGATACGTAATATGACCGGGAAGTATTTTTTCAAAATTTCATCATAGTCATGAACATGAACAAAGTCCTAGACATCAACAAGGTGTAATAGGATTGATATGCTAGATATATCAACAAGTGCCTGTGAAGTGAGCTGTTGCTGGGTTGGATAGAACTCTGAAGTTAAGCGTGCTTGGGATGGAGTAGTGTGAGGATGGGTGAACTTTCGGGAAGTTTGACCACGGAGTGCGATTTGACCTGAGATTAAGCATATTGACCCGAGATTAAGCCATAGTGACCTGAGATTAAGAAAAAAACGAAAAAATTGAAATTTTTTGAAAAAAAGATTAAAAAAATTCTAAAAAAAACAATTTTTTAAAAAAATTGTTACTAATGGCGCACTTCTATGTGGTGCGCCATTACCCTGGGAGGAATTCTAATGGCGCACTGTGGGCAATACTAATGGTGCACTACGTGGTGCGCCATTAAAACACCAGATACTAATGGCGCATCAGTGGTGCGCCATTAGAATTTAATTCTAATGGCGTGATGCTAGTGGCGCACCAGTAGAGCGCCATTAGAAGGCAAAACTGGTGCGCCACTAGCATGCCTTTTCCTAGTAGTGAGTCCTACTCCCGGTGGGAGTAGGACTCCCCCCTTGGCGCGCCCTCCTCTTGGCCGGCCGCCTCCCCCCTTGCTCCTTTATATACGGGTGCAGGGGGCACCTCTAGACACAACAATTGATCTCCAAGATTACTTAGCCATGTGCGGTGCCCCCCTCCACCATAGTCCTCGATAATATTGTAGCGGTGCTTAGGCGAAGCCCTACGATAGTAGAACATCAAGATCGTCACCACGCCGTTGTGCTGACGGAACTCTTCCGCGACACCCTGCTGGATCGGAGTCCGGGGATCGTCACCAAGCTGAACATGTGCTAGAACTCGGAGGTGTCGTAGTTTCGGTGCTTGATCGGTCGGGTCGTGAAGACGTACGACTACATCAACCACGTTGTTCTAACGCTTCCGCTTTCGGTCTACGAGGGTACGTGGACAACACTCTCCCCTCTTGTTGCTATGCATCACCATGATCTTGCGTGTGCGTAGGAAATTTTTTGAAATTACTACGTTCCCCAACACCAATGCAATTGGAAACACGGAGATTTTTGGCGTGGTTTCGATAGGTGGTGCTATCGTACATCCAGGTTGGTGGAGACTTCAACCCACGAAGGGTAACGGTTGCGCGAGTCCACGGAGGGCTCCACCCACAAAGGGTCCACGAAGAAGCAACCTTGTCTATCCCACCATGGCCATCGCCCATGAAGGACTTGCCTCACTTGGATAGACCTTCACGAAGTAGGCGATCTCCTTGCCCTTACAAACTCCTTAGTTCAACTCCACAATCTTGACGAAGGCTCCCAAGTGACACCTAACCAATCTAGGAGACATCACTCTCCAAAAGGTAATAGATTGTGTGTTGATGATGAACTCCTTGCTCTTGTGCTTCAAATGATAGTATCCCCAACACTCAACTCTCCCTCATAGATTTGGCTATGGTGGAAAGATTATTTGAGTGGAAAGCAACTTGGGGAATGCTAGAGATCAAGATTCTTGTGGTTGGATTGGAATGTCTTGGTCTCAACACATGAGTAGGTGGTTCTCTCTCAGAAAATGAGTAGTGGAAGTGTAGGCACATTCTCATGTCTCTCTCCACGAATAGAGAAGGGGTGGAGGGGTATATATAGCCTCACACAAAATCTAGCCGTTACACACAATTCATCAAACTATTCGGTGGGACCGAATAGTGAAACTCGGTCAGACCGATTCAGTTCAAAATGTGAATGTTAGAGTTTTCGGTGGGACCGACAACATCAACTCGGTGGGACCGGTGTTCTAGGGTTAGGGTAAAACCTCAACTCGGTTTGAGCGATTACACAAACTCGGTGAGACCGATTTTGGTAACAAGCAAACAGAGAGTTGGTCAAGCAAACTCGGTGGGACCAATTGCCTATCTCGGTGGGACCAAAATTATTGTAACAAGCAACAGAGAGTTTGCAAGCCCATCTTGGCGAGACAGAGATCCCATCGGTGAAAGGATCGATATAGTTGACTAGAGGGGGGGTGAATAGGCAACTAACTACTTTTAGCTTTTCTTACCAAATTAAACTTTGCATCAAAGTAGGTTGTCTAGATATGCAACTAGGTGAGCAACCTATATGATGCAACAACAACAAGCACACAAGCAAGCAAAGGATACAACAGAATATAAGCTTGCATAAGTAAAGGTGAGAGATAACCAAGAGCGGAGTCGGTGGAGACGAGGATGTGTTACCGAAGTTCCTTCCCTTTGAGGGGAAGTACATCTCCGTTGGAGCGGTGTGGAGGCACAATGCTCCCCAAGAAGCCACCAGGGCCACCGTATTCTCCTCACGCCCTCACACAATGCGAGATGCCGTGATTCCACTATTGGTGCCCTTGGAGGCGGTGACCGGACCTTTACAAACAAGGTTGGGGCGATCTCCACTACTTAATTGGAGGCTCCCAGCGACACCACGAAGCTTCACCACAATGGACTATGGCTCTGCGGTGACCTCAACCGTCTAGGGTGCTCAGACACCCAAGAGTAACAAGATCCGCAAGCGATTAGTGGGGGGAATCAAATTTATCTTGGTGGAAGTGTGGATCGAGGCCTTCTCAACCAATCCCTAGAGAATCAACAAGTTTGATTGGCTAGGGAGAGAGAGAGGGCAAAAATGGAGCTTGGGGACGGAAGAGATAGTCAACTCAGAGAAGAAGACCCCCCTTATATAGTGAGAGAAAAAAAATCCAACTATTACCCACTTATCCAGCCTGCGACATGCGGTACTACCGCTAGGTGGTGTGGTACTACCGCTCCCATGAAAGAGACCAGACGAGGCCTTGCTGCATTGACGCAACGAGCGGTAGAACCACCGGAGCGGTACTACCGCGCGTCCTTGCGGTACTACTACAAAGCAGGGTTCGACTAGGCTGGGAAGGCACGGACTAATAAAATTACATCTGTGGCTACTTCAGCTGAGTTTCGATCTGTGCGAAAATCCGACACGGTACTACCGCATGCAGGGAGCGGTACTACCGCGTAGGGTACGGATGTAAAAAATTACATCCGCCCCTACTTCCGCGCGTGTTACTGTGCTAGGCTAGAGGCCATGGTACTACCGCGCCGAGGAGCGTCACTAACGCACTGCACGGTACTACCACATCCCTGGCCGGTACTACCATGGGCCACTGCGGTACTACTGCTCCCTTGAGCAGTACTACCGCATGCCACAACACAATACCACTTGGAATCCTTCATTTTGCAAAGACACGGATAAACGGTCGGTGCTCCAAAGAAGCAAAGGAAAGGTGGTGCAAAGGGACAGACGTGTACATGTTGATTCCACCCTAACCTTTCCGAAGCGCCCCCCCTCTTAATAGTACGGCTTCCCTACGACTATAGTCCACAGAAAAGAAACGTAAAGAAACGCCGTCTTCACTAGGCTCCGTGGGGCACCGAATCGTCTTGTGCCTAGACATGAGATATCTGAAATGCTCAATGGACATGATTAGTCCGCAAATGCATTGTCATCAATCACCAAAACCACATTGGGTGAAATATTCCCTTACAATCTCCCCGTTTTTGGTGGACTGATGACAATACAGGATTTGCACATAAGAGTACAAAAATGAACATAAGAAAACCCAACATCTACAAAATATAGACAGGCTCCCCTAGATGTGTGCACTCTATATAAATGCTTTGGATTGCATGACACACATACTAGGATCAACATTCCCCCTAGATTTTATAGCCAAGGCATTCCTTGCAACAATATAAATGATACTAAGCATGGAGGCAAGGCAATGAATATGAGCATAAAGTAAAGGGCACAAGAGAGCATAGGCTCATGAACTACTAAGAATAATAGACAATAAGATAAGCTCGAGTGCATATGTTTTCCACCATATGATAGTCTCCGGGACTCATGAACACAAGCGCAAACCAACAAACTAAAGCAACAAACGAAGGTCCAACAAAACAAAAACAAAGAGACACGAAAGAAAATCCTACACTCTCTCCCCCTTTGGCATCGAGACACCAAAAAGGCAGAGAGGACACCTACGACACAGGTTGTAGCATCCTCTGCAGAGATCACCCAACACGCTCCTCGTCGGTCTCGACAGCGGGAATGGACTCCTCCTCTGACTCGGTCCACTGAAAGCCCTGCTTGGTCATCCAGTTAGCCTCGGGAGTGATGTTCTTCTCTGACCCGCTCTCCACGATCTCGCCGAACATCCTCAAGATCCTCTTGTCGCGCTGGCGACTCTCCTTGGAAGCAACATGGGACCTGTACTGCCCCTTGGCCTACATGCAGAACATGGTCTTCATCTTTGCCTTCAGCTTCTTAGCCCAAGAGGGCTCAGTAGATGGAGGAGCATACCCAGCAGAAATGTCCTCAGTCTCCTCCTCCTCAACCTCGTCCTCATCAACATTCATCCTAGCAGCCTCAGCCTGCCCTGGTAGTGGTATTGGCCCACTTGTTCTTCGGACGCAGCTTGATAGGCTCGTGGCGAACCCATTTTGGAGTAGAAAAGTCTTCCTCCAGATAGAGCTTCTCCCATGTCTTCGAGATCAAGAGGTGTAGGTATGGACCATAGATGGGAACTTTGCGATTGTAGACCGCAAACCGGAGCTCAGTCCACATGATATGAGAGATCTCCAGTGGTTGGGTAGCATGATGACGTGCCTCCTCACACAGAAGCATCATATCCACGAGATAAGCATGCACCTTATCCTTATCACCGGCGCGTGGAAAGAGAGTGTTGCAGAAGATGCGGTGCATGACATCAAGGAAAGGTTTGAGCACCGAAGACTGAGTGCCATTGGCTAGCTTCTTCTCCACAAGGAACGGTTGAAGCTTGTTCTTGTTGGCGGACTCTAGGTTGCCGTGAGGGCGGGCACGAACGGGCACATCGAGCCCCTCATCACGGACATGCATCAGCTCCATGAATTCCTTCCAATTAGCAGACAACCTCTTCCCATTGGTCATCCAAGTCATAGTCTGCTCCCCATTCGTGTGGAAGTGGACGGAGGCAAAGAACCGAGCCACAATCTCCGGGTCAAAGTCCATGTTGAACGTGATGAAGTCTTCAATGCCAAACTGCTCCACCAAGTCCAATGCCTCACCAAAGTAGTTCTGGTCCTTCCTCAGATGATTCATATCAATCCACTGCATTGGAACATAGATGCGGTGCTAGGACTTGATCACATCGATGTAGATGAGATTCTGCTGCTTGGTCCAGAACAACCCATTCCCTCTGACATTCTCACGAGCGTTCACATAGGGGTTAATCCTCCTTAAAATGGTGAACTCGGATTGAGGCATCTCATCCATGCCAAGAACTGGCTCCTTGAACTTGTTGGTGGTCTTCTTGACATTGTGTTGTTGGGCATTGGAGCCCTCAGGTGCTTCTTGATTGCAAAGCCGCTTAGAGCTTGTGTAGCGGCTTGGATTCGAGCGACGGACATTGTAGCCACCACCTTTGACACACAACACAAAAACACACGAGAAGAATGAGAAGGGTCATTGCAAAGACCAAGGACAAAACAAACGAAACAAGTAGAAATAAGAGTGGATAGTCGCAACAAGGTAGTTTAGATATCAACGGTAGTACCTCACCACGATGCATATGTAAAAATTTACATCCGCTCTAGCCGCGGTAGTACTGTGCCGGGATGGCACGGTAGTACCGCGCCTAGAGCGGAAGTAAATATTTTACTACCGCGCGCCGAGCAGTAGTACCGCTCCAGAGGAGCGGTAGTACCGTACAAGGCAGATCCAACCAGAGCGGTAGTACCGCACGGGGGACGCGGTAGTACCACACGGATTTAAATCTGTCAAGAACGGATCTAGGCACATCCGCAAATTTGGATCGGTACGATGGATGATGCAAATTACCATGTTGCAACCGACCAACTAGCATCTCTACAACACTAGCATTCTCCTACACCCTCCTCTTGCAATGACCTAGCAAAAAACTCAAGAACAACATGCCTCTCCCAAAACATAGAAGCAAAACTATGAGGCAAATAGAGAAGGACTAAGGGAGAAACCTTGTTCCATGGCAAGAGGGCGAGGTGGGAACCGATCCCACGGGTCGGAATGTGAGGAGAGAGGCCGGAGACGGAGATTCGGCGAGGTCCTCCGGCTCCGTTCTTGAGGAGGAGGAGAGAGAGAGAGACGAAGTAGGGAAAACGAGTTGAATGGGTATGGGGGAGTTGGAACTTCCCCTGCCCGCTCTTGACCCCACCCGCTCGCAGCGGCGCGGTAGTACCGCGGATCATCACGGTAGTACTGCCCGGGCGGAAGTACCACACACAGGGCGGTAGTACCACTCTTCCAGCAATGGAAGTGGTTGTACCGTGCCTCGGATGCACCTGTGCACGCACAGGGCAACACATCTCCTGCGGTAGTACCGTGGCTTGCCACGGTAGTACCGTAAACCCAAGAAAGTGCACGTTTCAACAAAGCAGAGAAACACGGCCTTTGCAAAGCAACCTTCAAGCGACCGGGCAAGCAAATGAGCACACACACATGAGGCAACTCAAACACACACACGGCTCAACAAGAAGGCAAAAGACAACAAGGAACAAACACGAACCAAGATCTCAGAGGAGAGGGCGGTGGCCGAAGCCACCTATATTTGAGTCAATTGGTATGGCACCGCGAAGAATTATCCTTGGGCCCATGTCAAAACTCGTCTTTGAAGCACAAGTACCATCAAGAATGGCTAATGTGAAAAAGTTGATCAATTTATGCATGATGGGGGGAGGGAGAGTTCATTGAGAGAACAACACTCCCCCTATGTACATGCCTACACCTAAACAAGATATCAAGATGAGTATGGTGGGGTGTGCACGGGTTCAAGCTACATTGCTCGAATCAATGATATTTAGCTCAAGCCTTAACTCGCGAAATCTTTCTTCATCCAAAGGCTTCGTGAAAATATCTCCAAGGTTATCATGAGTGTTGACATATTTGAGATGGATATCCCCTCGCCTAATGTGATCCCGGATGAAGTGATACCGAATCTCAATATGCTTCTTCTTGAAGTGTTGCACCGGGCTGAGAGAGATCTTGATGGCACTTTCATTGTCACACCAAAGAGGCACTTCGTCACAAATGACACCGTAATCCTTCAAAGTTTGCCTCATCCATAGGAGTTGAGCACAACAACTACCGGCGGCCACATACTCCGCTTTGGTGGACGAGCGAGACACACAACTTTGCTTCTTAGAAGACCAACTCACCAAAGAGCTGCCAAGAAACTGGCACCCTCCGGAGGTTGACTTCCTATCCACTCTGTCTCCTGCCCAATCTGAGTCTGAATAGCCCAAAAGGTTGAAGTTGGCTCCTCTTGGGTACCATAAGCCGAAGTTTGGGGTATGAGCCAAATATCGAAAGATTTGCTTGACCGCCACATAGTGGCTTTCCTTAGGTGCGGCTTGAAACCGTGCACAAATTCCCACACTCAATATGATATCCGGTCTAGATGCGCAAAGGTAAAGCAAGGAGCCAATCATGGAACGATATACCTTCTGATCCACTGCCTTGCCATTGGGATCTATGTCAAGTTGGCATTTGACGTGCATTGGTGTGGAGGCCGGCTTGACATCACTTAGCTTGAATCTCTTGAGCATGTCTTGAGTGTATTTGGCTTGGTTGATGAACGTTCCTTATCTTTTTTGCTTGATTTCGAACCCAAGAAAGAACTTCAACCCTCCCATCATGGACATCTTGAACTTCAAGGTCATGAGAGTGGCAAATTCCTCATTGAAAGCTTTGTTAGGGGAACCAAAGATAATATCATCAACATATAGTTGGCATACAAACAACTCCCATTTGACCTTCTTAGTAAAAAGAGTGGGGTCAATTTTCCCAATTTCAAACCCACGATCTTGCAACAACTCGGCAAGGTGCTCATACCACACACGTGGGGCTTGTTTAAGGCCATAGAGTGCCTTATCGAGTTGGTACACATGATTGGGGAACTCGGGATCCTCAAACCCTGGGGGTTGTTTGACATAAACCAACTCATTAATAGGACCATTAAGAAAAGCACTCTTCACAACCATTTGTTGCCACTTGAAGTTATGATGAGAAGCATAAGAAATCAACAAACAAATAGATTCAAGGCGAGCAACGGGAGCAAGGATTTCACCGTAGTCGATACCCTCGACTTGGGAGTAGCCTTGTGCTACTAAACGAGCCTTGTTACGAACGATAATTCCATGAGCATCTTGCTTGTTCTTGAATATCCACTTGGTTCCAATAACATTATGGTTCCTCATTGGCCTTGGCACCAATCTCCACACCTTGTTGTGCTCGAAGTTGTTATTTCTTCATGCATGGCATTCAGCCAATCCGGATCCTCGAGCGCCTCATAGACCTTTTGGGGTTCAACACAAGAAACAAACGCGTGATGTTCACAATAGTTTGCTAATTGTCTACGAGTGCTTACCCCCTTTCTCAAACTTCCAAGCACATTCTTCATAAGATGATCTTTGGTGGTGAGCTTGGAAGCAATCTTGGTGGCACGACGCTCCAATTCCTCCTCAAGAGATATATGAGGAGCGGAAACTTGATCATCTTGAGTGTTGTCATGAGCTTGTTCTTGATATTGAGCTTGCTCTTGATCTTGCTCGGGGGGGGGGGGGGACTTGATCTTGGGCATCACTTGGTAGTTCAACACCATCTTGAGATTGATCTTTCCCTTGATCTTGTTCACTTGGTTGAGGGCCTTCACTTTGTTCTTCGGAAGCGTGTGGGTCTTGGGTTGGTGATGGATCCACTTGAGTGGAGCTTTGTCCTTCTCCTTCAGCCACAAGGGGTTCCTAAATGGGTAGGATATGACCAACACCCATTCTTCTCATGGCTTGGGGAGGAATTTCATCACCTACATCACAAGTACCACTTTGCTCCACTTGGGAGCCGTTATTCTCGTCAAACTCCACGTTACACGTCTCATCATTGAGTCCCGTGGACTTGTTGAGGACACTGTAAGCATGAGAGTTTGTAGCATAACCAACAAATATGCCCTCATGAGCTTGATGACCAACAAGTATAGGGGATCTATCGTAGTCCTTTCGATAAGTAAGAGTGTCGAACCCAACAAGGAGCAGAAGGAAATGACAAGCGGTTTTCAGTAAGGTATTCTCTGCAAGCACTGAAATTGTAGGTAACAGATAGTTTTGTGATAAGACAATTTGTAACGGGTAACAAGCAATGAAAGTAAATAAAGTGCAGCAAGGTGTCCCAATCCTTTTTGTAGCAAAGGACAAGCCTGAACAATTTCTTATAAAGAGAAAAGCGCTCCCGAGGACACATGGGAATTATCGTCAAGCTAGTTTTCATCACGCTCATATGATTCGCGTTCGATACTTTGATAATTTGATATGTGGGTTGACCGGTGCTTGGGTACTGCCCTTACTTGGAAAAGCATCCCACTTATGATTAACCCCTATTGCAAGCCTCCGCAACTACAAAAGAAGTATTAAGGTAAACCTAACCATAGCATTAAACTAGTGGATCCAAATCAGCCCCTTACGAAGCAATGCATAAACTAGGGTTTAAGCTTCTGTCACTCTAGCAACCCATCATCTACTTATTACTTCCCAATGCCTTCCTCTAGGCCATAATAATGGTGAAGTGTCATGTAGTCGACGTTCACATAACACCACTAGAGGAGAGACAACATACATCTCATCAAAATATCGAACAAATACCAAATTCACATGACTACTAATAGCAAGACTTCACCCATGTCCTCAGGAACAAACATAACTACTCACAAAGCATATTCATGTTCATAATCAGAGGGGTATTAATATGCATTAAGGATCTGAACATATGATCTTCCACCAAGTAAACCAATTAGCATCAACTACAAGGAGTAATCAACACTACTAGCGACCCACAGGTACCAATTTGTGGTTTTGATACAAGATTGGATACAAGAGATGAACTAGGGTTTTGAGAGGAGATGGTGCTGCTGAAGATGTTGATGGAGATTGACCCCCTCCCGATGAGAGGATTGTTGGTGATGACGATGGTGATGATTTCCCCCTCCCGGAGGGAATTTTCCCCGGCAGAACAGCTCCGCCGGAGCCCTAGGTTGGTTGCGCCCAGGTTCCGCCTCGTGGCGGCAGAGTTTCATCCCGTAAGCTTGCTTATGATTTTTCCCAGGGTAAAAGCCTTCATATAGCAGAAGATGGGCACCGGAGGGCCACCAGGGGGCCCGGAGACAGGGGGCGCGCCCAGTAGGGGTGGGCGCACCCCCACCCTCCTAGCCAGGGTGTGGGCCCCCTCTGGTGTTTTCTTTGCTCAATAATTCTTATTAAATCCAAAAGTAACTTCTATGGAGTTTCAGGTTTTTTGGAGCTGTGCGGAATAGGTTTCCAATATTTGCTCCTTTTCCAGCCAGAATCCCAGCTACCGGGATCCTCCCTCTTCATGATAAACCTTGTAAAATAAGAGAGAATAACCATAAGTATGGTGACATAACGTGTAATAACAGCCCATAATGCAATAAATATTGATATAAAAGCATGATGCAAAATGGACGTATCAACTCCCCCAAGCTTAGACCTCGCTTGTCCTCAAGCGGAAGTCGAAATCAAAAAATATGTGCACATGTTTAGAGATAGAGGTGTCGATAAAAATAAAATACGGACATGAGGGCATCATGATCATTCTTATAACAGCAACATATATAGAGTTTTTCATATGCTTTCTTATGCTCGAGTAACAATCGATTCACAATGTCAGTATGGTTCATAAACTTCATTGGGAACTAACAAACTATAATATCAGTCATTGAAGCAATTGCAATTTATGATAACATCAGAAAGAGTCTAGAATAGAGCTTTTCAGCAAGTCCACATACTCAACTATCATATAGTCTTCTACAATTGCTAACACTCACGCAATACTTGTGGTTATGGAGTTTTAATTGGACACTGAGAAAGATAGGGGCTTATTGTGTTGCCTCCCAACGTATTCACCTTTGGGTGATGTCAACAATAATAATTCATGCTAACTTACATCCAATTGGATATATATATATATCAGGATCTTACCAACACGAGGGACTTGCCAAAGGATAAAATGAAAAAGGGAAAGGTGAAGATCACCTTGACTCTTGCATAAAGTAAAAGATAGGCCCTTCGCAGAGGGAAGCAGAGGTTGTCATGTGCTTTTAGGGTGGATGCACAAAATCTTAATGCAAAAGAACGTCACTTTATATTTCCACTTGTGATATGAACCTTTATTATGTAGTCCATCGCTTTTATTACTTCCATATCACATGATCCTATAAAGCTTATTTTCTCCGCACTAATAAGTCATACATATTTAGAGAGCAATTTTTATTGCTTGCAACATGACAACTTACTTGAAGGATCTTACTCAATCCATAGGTAGGTATGGTGGACTCTCATGGCAAAACTGGGTTTAAGGATATTTGGAAGCACAAGTAGTATTTCTACTTGGTGCAAGGAATTTGGCTAGCATGAGGGGGAAAGGCAAGCTCAACATGTTGGGAAGATCAATGACAATATACTTTAACTGAGATGTGAGAAAACATAAACCATTACGTTGTCTTCCTTGTCCAACATCAACTCTTTTAGGATGTCATACTTAATGAGTGCTCACAATCATAAAAGATGTCCAAGATAGTATATTTATATGTGAAAACATCTCTTTCCTTATTACTTCCTATTAATTGCAATGATGACCAAAACTATGTTTTGTCAACTCTCAACAACTTTTATGCCTCGTACTCTTTATATGTGAAGTCATTACTATCCATAAAATCATATGAACTCTTTTATTCTTAGATCACAGCGAGATAGCAAATCCCTTGACTCAACACTAATCTTTATTATAGATTGCTCATAGACTCGATTACATAAAGAGATCACAAAGCAAAACTCAAAACTACTTGATACCAAACTTCAATCTACTAGATCAAGACATTACAAAAAGGATCGAACTAAGTAAAACGGTAAAGATAGGAGTGTGATGGTGATACGATACCGGGGCACCTCCCCCAAGCTTGGCATTTGCCAAGGGGAGTGCCCATACCCATGCAATTATGTCCTCGGAGGTGGTGAAGCAGGAGTTGTTGATGATGTAGGCTTGTCATCCATCTTCCAAGGCATAGGCTCACTATCATAGAAGGATGATCGAGTCTCCGTGATCCTCAAATCTGCAACCAAACTCATCCTCTTGAATCTATATTCATACTCACAGTTTTGGTTTTGCAGGTCATAGATCTGGGCTTGGAGGTGCTCGATTTTCTCTTCAAGCTTGAAGACGGTCTCCCCAACGATCATGGCATCCAGCTTGTGGTTGTTAGTGAACTCCGTGATCATCATCTAGTTGGCGTTGAGTCCACGCTCCACCATCCCTTGGCACTTGAAAACTTGTTGCTCCATGGCTTCGAGCTTTGTCTCCATGCTTCCGGTACGCCTTGGTCCCTCCACATCGCGGATGTGCAGCACCCCTCACGCATCTCAATTGTTTGAGGGTGTTGCAGCACCTCCGCGAGATAGGGGTTGATAAACCTCTCGAAAAACTTGTCCTTGGGAGCGCTTGGAGACGTCAAGTTGCTCTAGATCTGTCAGAAAAAATAGCTCGAAACGAAAACAGAGGATATTTGCGTGATACGGTGGTTAAAAATTTCGGGAGATTATATAATGAATTTTTACTGACCAAAATACGTAACGTGCAAGAAAACGGAGACTGGGAGGCACACGAGGTGCCCACGAGACAGGGGGCACACCCAGTAAGGGTGGGCATGCCCTCCACCCTCGTGGAGGCCTTGTGTCCTTCCTGGATTACTTCTTTCTTTCCAAAATTCTTAAATACTCCAAAACGGAGAAAAATTGCCATTAGAATTGTTTTGGAGTCGGTTTACTTACCATAACACATACCTATTCCTTTTCGGAGTCTGAAACATTCTGGAAAGTGTTCCTTATGTATTCCTCCGGGGTTACGGTCTCAATAATATTAGTTTCAACATTGATAGGATTACCTGAGATATAGTGTTTGATTCTTTGACCGTTCACCACCCTCGTACTTGTGCCTTCAAAGTAGTTGAATTTTATGGCACCAGAACGATAGACCTCCTCGATAACGTAAGGACCTTCCCATTTTGAGAGGAGTTTTCCTGCAAAAAATCTTAAATGAGAGTTGAATAATAACACATAATCTCCTACGTTAAACTCACGCTTTTGTATCCTCTTATCATGCCAGCGTTTGACTTTTTCTTTGAATAGCTTGGCATTCTCATAGGCTTGAGTTCTCCATTCATCAAGTGAGCTAATATCAAATAACCTCTTCTCACTGGCAAGTTTGAAGTCATAGTTGAGCTCTTTAATAGCCCAATATGCTTTATGTTCAAGTTCAAGAGGTAAGTGACATGCTTTTCCATAAACCATCTTATACGGAGACATACCCATAGAATTTTTATATGCAGTTTTATAGGCCCATAATGCACCATCAAGTTTCTTGGACCAATTCTTTCTAGATCTATTGACAGTCTTTTGCAAAATTAATTTGAGCTCTCTATTGCTCAACTCTACTTGACCACTAGATTGCGGGTGATAAGGAGATGCAATTCTATGATTAACATCGTACTTAGCAAGCATCTTACAGAAAGCACCATGAATAAAATGTGAACCACCATCAGTCATAAGATATCTATAGACTTCAAACCTCGGAAAAATAACTTCTTTAAGCATCTTAATAGAGGTGTTATGATCAGCACTACCAGTTGGAATAGCTTCTACCCACTTAGTAACGTAATCAACAGCAACTAAAAATGTGTGTAACCATTAGAGGCAGGAAAAGGTCCCATATAATCAAAGCCCCAAACATCAAATGGTTCAATAACAAGAGAATACTTCATAGGCATTTCTTGACGTCTACTAATATTACCAATTCTTTGACATTCATCACAAGACAAGACAAACTTACGAGCATCTTTGAAGAGAGTAGGCCAATAAAAACCGGACTGCAATACCTTATGTGCAGTTCTATCTCCAGTGTGGTGTCCTCCATATGGTTCAGAGTGACACTTGCGTAGGATCTGTTCTTGTTCATGCTCAGGTACACAACATCCAATAACACCATCTACTCCTTCTTTATAAAGGTGTGGGTCATCCCAGAAGTAGTGTCTTAAATCATAAAATGACTTTTTCTTTTGTTGGTATGTGAAACTAGGTGGTATAAATTTAACAACAATGTAATTATCATAATCAGCATACCATGGAGTAGTACGAGAAGCATTAATGACCGCTAATTGTTCATCAGGAAAGCTATCATCAATATGTAGTGGGTCATCAAGAACATTCTCTAACCTAGACAAGTTGTTTGCAACGGGGTTCTCAACTCCCTTTCTATCAATAATATGCAAATCAAATTCTTAGAGCAAGAGAACCCATCTAATAAGTCTAGGCTTAACATCTTTCTTTTCTATAAGATATTTAATAGCAGCATGATCAGTGTGAATAGTAACTTTGGAATCAACAGTATAAGGTCTAAACTTATCACAAGCAAATACGACAGCTAAGAACTCTTTTTCAGTAGTAGCATAATTTCTCTGGGTAGTATCAAGAGTTTTACTAGCATACTGGATAACATTCAATTTCTTATCAGCTCTTTGCCCTAGAACAGCACCTACAACATAATCACTAGCATCACACATAATTTCAAAAGATAAATTCCAATCAGGTGGCTGAAAAAATAGGTGCAGTGATCAAAGCTTTCTTAAGTATTTCAAATGCTTCTACACAATCATCATCAAAGACAAAATGAATATCTTTTTGCAATAAATTAGTTAGAGGCCTAGAGATTTTAGAAAAGTCCTTAATGAACCTCCTATAAAAACCAGCATGACCAAGGAAACTTCTTATACCTTTTATGTCCTTGGGACATGGCATCATTTCAATACCATCAACTTTAGCTTTATCAACTTCAATACCTCTCTCGGAAATCTTATGCCCCAAGACAATGCCTTCATTAACCATAAAGTGGCACTTTTCCCAATTCAAGACGAGACTAGTGTCTTCACATCTCTGCAAAACTCGATCAAGGTTTCTCAAGCAATCATCAAAAGAGGATCCATAAACGGAGAAGTCATCCATGAAAACCTCACAAATCTTTTCACATAAGTCAGAGAATATAGCCATCATGCATCTTTGAAAGGTAGCAGGTGCATTACATAAACCAAAAGGCAGACGTCTATAAGCAAAAGTACCGAAAGGGCAAGTAAAAGTAGTTTTTGATTGATCCTCCGCTGACACAGGTATTTGAGAGAAACCAGAATAACCATCTAGAAAGCAGAAATGTGTGTGTTTGGATAGTATTTCTAGCATTTGATCAATAAAATGTAAAGGGTAATGATCTTTCTTAGTAGCTTTATTTAATTTACGGAAATCAATTACCATCCTATAACCTGTAATATTCTTTGCGGGGTCAATTCATCTTTATCATTAGGAATGACAGTAATACCTCCCTTTTTAGGAACACAATGGACAGGACTTACCCATTCACTATCAGCAACGGGATAAATTATACCTGCCTCAAGGAGCTTTCGTATCTCCTTTCTTACCACTTCTTTCATCTTAGGATTTAATTGTCATTAAGGATCTTTAACTGGTTTGGCATCTTTCTCCACTTTAATTTTGTGTTGGCATAGAGTGGGACTAATGCCCTTAAGATCATCCAGAGTATATCCAATAGCACCACAGTGCTTTTTCAGAGTTTTCAATAACCTTTCTTCTTCTTGCTCTGAAAGGTTAGCACTAATAATAACAGGATATATTTTCTTTTCATCGAGATAAGCATACTTAAGATTATCAGGTAATGGTTTGAGCTCAAACACGGGATCACCCTTGGATGGAGGGGGATCCCCTAGGATTTCAACAGGCAAGTTGTGTTTCATAATAGGACCCTATTGAAGGAACACTTCATCTATTTCCCTTCTTTCATTCATAAACATATCATTTTCATGGTCTAGCAAATATTGTTCTAACGGATCAGTAGGAGGCACGGCAATAGAAGCAAGACCAATAATCTCATCCTTACTAGGTGATTCTTTATCACGGAGTTGTCTACGAAACTTAGCAAACTTAAACTCATGAGACATACCCCCTAAGCCAATTGTAACAACATCCTTTTTGCAATCAATCCTAGCATTAATAGTATTCAAGAAGGGTCTACCAAAATAATGGGATAAAAGTCATCTTGTGGTGAACCAAGAACAAGAAAATCAGCAGGATATTTAACCTTCCCACACAAGACTTCAACATCTCTAACAATCCCAACTGGCTTAATGGTGTCCCTATTGGCAAGCTTAATAGTAACATCAATACCTTCTATTTCAGCAGGTGCAATATCATGCATAATTTCTGTATATAAGTCAAAGGGTATTGCACTAGCATTAGCACCCATATCACATAAGCCATGATAACAATGATCTCCTATTTTAACAGAAATAACAGGCATGCCTACAACAGGTCTATGTATCTTAGCATCTGGTCTAGCAATATTAGCAGCCTATTCACAGAAGTAAATAACATGCCCATCTAAATTATCATCCAAGAGATCTTTAACCATAGCAATATTAGGTTCAACTTTGATTTGCTCAAGAGGTGTATAAGTTATAGTATTACTTTTACGAACAACATTTGGAGTTTTAGCATGATCCTTCATCCTAACAGGAAAAGGTGGTTTCTCAACATAACTAGTAGGGACAATAGGATCATTATAAGTGATAGTCTTTTCTTCAACTGTAATAGGTGCAACTACTTTTACTACAGTGGAGGATTATATTTAAACCACTTTTCTTTAGGGAGATCAACGTGAGTAGCAAAAGATTCACAAAAAGCAGCTACTATCTCAGAGTCAAGCCCATATTTAGTGCTAAATCCACGAAAAGCATCGGTATCCATAAAAGATTTAACACAATCAAACTTAGGTGTTATACCTGACTCCTTACCATCGTTGGAACCCCAATCTTTAGAGTTGCGTTTAATTCTTTCCAATAAGTCCCACTTGAATTCAGTAGTCTTTAGCATATAAGAACCAGCACAGGAAGTATCAAGCATGGTGCGATAATTGAGAGAAAGCCGAGCATAAAAATTTTGAATAATCATTTCTCTGGAGAGTTCATGATTGGGGCATGAATATAACATTGACTTAAGCCTCCCCCAAGCTTGAGCGATGCTTTCTCCTTCGCAAGGCCAGAAATTATATATGTAATTAATATCACGATGAACAAGATGCATAGGATAGAACTTCTGGTGAAATTCCAACTTCAATTGTTTATAATTCCAAGATCCCATACCATCACATAGCCTATACCATGTCAACGCATCTCCTTTCAAAGATAAAGGGAAGACCTTCCTTTTGACAACATCATCGGGAATACCTGCAAGCTTAAATAATCCACAAACTTCATCCACAAAGATAAGGTGTAAATTGGGATGCAATGTTCCATCTCCTGCAAAGGGATTAGCTAGCAGTTTCTCTATCATACCCGAAGGATCTCAAAGTAAACATTTTCAGTAGGTTGAGGAGCAACTCTTTGCTCTACTTGTCGGGGTGAAGATACCCCGAACAAGCCCCTCAAAGGATTAGTTTCCATAGTAACAAGTGACAGAAAATTTCAGCACACTATATACATGTTTCCTTACCAAGTTCCACTCACCAAAGGCGCTTCACTCCCTGGCAAGGACGCCAGAAAAGAATCTTGATGACCCACAAGTATAGGGATCTATCATAGTCCTTTCGATAAGTAAGAGTGTCGAACCCAACGAGGAGCAGAAGGAAATGACAAGCGGTTTTCAGTGAGGTATTCTCTGCAAGGAATGAAACTGTAGGTAACATATAGTTTTGTGATAAGATAATTTGTAATGGGTAACAAGCAATGAAAGTAAATAAAGTGCAACAAGGTGGCCCAATCCTTTTTGTAGCCAAGGACAAGCCTGAACAATTTCTTATAATGAGAAAAGTGCTCCCGAGGACACATGGGAATTATCGTCAAGCTAGTTTTCATCACGCTCATATGATTCGCGTTCGGTACTTTGATAATTTGATATGTGGGTGGACCGGTTCTTTGGTACTGCCCTTACTTGGAAAAGCATCCCACTTATGACTAACCCCTATTGCATGTTGGGGAACGTAGTAATTTCAAAAAAATTCCTACGCACACGCAAGATCATGGTGATGCATAACAACGAGAGGGGAGAGTGTTGTCTACGTACCCTCGTAGACCAAAGCGGAAGCGTTGACGCAACATAGAGGAAGTAGTCGTACGTCTTCCCAGTCCAACCGATCCAAGCACTGTTACTCCGGCACCTCCGAGTTCTTGACACACGTACAGCTCGATGACGCACCTCGGGCTCCGATCCAGCAAAGCTTCGGGGAGGAGTTCCGTCAGCACGACGGCGTGGTGACGATCTTGATGTTCAACCGTCGCAGGGCTTCGCCTAACACCGCTACAATATGACCGAGGTGTAATATCGTGGAGGGGGGCACCGCACACGGCTAAGGAACGATCACGAAGATCAACTTGTGTGTCTATGGGGTGCCCCCTGCCCCCGTATATAAAGGAGTGGAGCAGGGGAGGGCCGGCCCTCTCTATGGCGCGCCCTAGGGGAGTCCTACTCCCACCGGGAGTAGGATTCCCCCTTTCCTAGTCCAACTAGGAGTCCTTCCATGTAGTAGGAGTAGGAGACAAGGAAGGGGAAGAGAGAAGGGAAGGAAGGAGGGGGTGCGGCCCCTCCCCTTAGTCCAATTCGGACTAGGCCATGGGGGGGCGCGCGGCCTGCCTTAGGCAGCCCCTCTCTCTTTCCCGTATGGCCCAATAAGGCCCAATACTTCTCCCCCGTATTCCCGTAACTCCCCGGTACTCCGAAAAATACCCAAACCACTCGGAACCTTTCCGATGTCCGAATATAGTCGTCCAATATATCGATCTTTACGTCTCGACCATTTCGAGACTCCTCGTCATGTCCCCGATCTCATCCGGGACTCCGAACTCCTTCGGTACATCAAAACTCATAAACTCATAATATAACTGTCATTGAAACCTTAAGCGTGCGGACCCTACGGTTCGAGAACAATGTAGACATGACCGAGACACGTCTCCGGTCAATGACCATAGCGGGACCTGGATGCCCATATTGGTTCCTACATATTCTACGAAGATCTTTATCGGTCAGACCGCATAACAACATACGTTGTTCCCTTTGTCATCGGTATGTTACTTGCCCGAGATTCGATCATCGGTATCCAATACCTAGTTCAATCTCGTTACCGGCAAGTCTCTTTACTCGTTCCGTAATACATCATCTCGCAACTCTCATTAGTTGTATTGCTTGCAAGGCTTATGTGATGTGCATTACCGAGAGGGCCCAGAGATACCTCTCCGACATTCGGAGTGACAAATCCTAATCTCGAAATATGCCAACCCAACAAGTACCTTTGGAGACACCTGTAGAGCACCTTTATAATCACGCAGTTACGTTGTGACGTTTGGTAGCACACAAAGTGTTCCTCCGGTAAACGGGAGTTGCATAATCTCATAGTCATGGGAACATGTATAAGTCATGAAGAAAGCAATAGCAACATACTAAACGATCGGGTGCTAAGCTAATGGAATGGGTCATGTCAATCAGATCATTCAACTAATGATGTGATCCCGTTAATCAAATAACAACTCTTTGTCCATGGTTAGGAAACATAACCATCTTTGATTAACAAGCTAGTCAAGTAGAGGCATACTAGTGACACTCTGTTTGTCTATATATTCACACATGTATTATGTTTTTGGTTAATACAATTCTAGCATGAATAATAAACATTTATCATGAAATAAGGAAATAAATAATAACTTTATTATTGCCTCTAGGGCATATTTCCTTCAGTCTCCCACTTGCACTAGAGTCAATAATCTAGTTCACATCGCCATGTGATTTAACACCAATAATCATATTTGTATATGATTAACACCCATAGTTCACATCGTCATGTGACCAACACCCAAAGGGTTTACTAGAGTTAATAATCTAGTTCACATCGCTATGTGATTAACACCCAGAGAGTACAAAGGTATGATCATGTTTTGCTCGTGAGAGAAGTTTAGTCAACGGGTCTGTCACATTCAGAGCCGTATGTATTTTGCAAATATTCTATGTCTACAATACTCTTGCGGAGCTACTCTAGCTAATTGCTCCCACTTTCAATATGTATCCAGATTGAGACTTAGAGTCATCTGGATCAGTGGCAAAACTTTCATCGACGTAACCCTTTACGACGAACCTTTTGACACTTCCATAATCGAGAAACATATCCTTATACCACTAAGGATAATTTTGACCGCTGTCCAGTGATCTACTCCTAGATCACTACTGTACTCCCTTGTCAAACTCAGTGGTGGGTTATACAATGGATCTGGTATACAGCATGGCATACTTTATAGAACCTATGGCCAAGGCATAGGGAATGACTTTCATTCTCTTTCTATCTTCTGCCGTGGTCGGGTTTTGAGTCTTACTCAATTTCACACCTTGTAACACAGGCAAGAACTCTTTCTTTGACTGTTCCATTTTGAACTACTTCAAAATCTTGTCAAGGTATGTACTCATTGAAAAACTTATCAAGCGTCTTGATCTATCTCTATAGATCTTGATGCTCAATATGTAAGCAGCTTTACCGAGGTCTTTATTTGCAAAACTCCTTTCAAACACTCCTTTATGCTTTGCAGAATAATTCTACATTATTTCCGATCTACAATATGTCATTCACATATACTTATCAGAAATGTTGTAGTGCTCCCACTCACTTTCTAGTAAATACAGGCTTCACCGCAAGTCTGTATAAAACTATATGCTTTGATCAACTTATCAAAGCGTATATTCCAACTCCGAGATGCTTGCACCAGTCCATAGATGGATCGCTGGAGCATGCACATTTTGTTAGTACCTTTAGGATTGACAAAACCTTCTGGTTGCGTCATATACAACTCTTCTTTGAGAAAACCATTAAGGAATGCAGTTTTGACATCCATTTGCCAGATTTCATAAATTGCGGCAATTGCTAATATGATTCAGATAGACTTAAGCATCGCTACGAGTGAGAAAATTTCATCGTAGTCAACACCTTGAACTTTGTCAAAAACCTTTTTCGACAAGTCTAGCTTTGTAGATAGTAACACCACTATCAATGTCCGTCTTCCTCTTGAAGATCCATTTATTTTCTATGGTTTGCCGATCATCGGGCAAATCCATCAAAGTCCATACTTTGTTCTCATACATGGATCATATCTCAGATTTCATGGCCTCAAACCATTTTGCGGAATCTGGGCTCATCATCGCTTCCTCATAGTTTGTAGGTTCGTCATGGTCAAGTAACATGACCTCCAGAATGGGATTACCGTACCACTCTGGTGCGGATCTCACTCTGGTTGACCTACGAGGTTCAGTAGTAACTTGATCTGAAGTTACATGATCATCATCATTAGCTTCCTCACTAATTTGTGTAGTAGTCACAGGAACAGATTTCTATGATGAACTACTTTCCAATAAGGGAGAATGTACAATTACCTTATCAAGTTCTACTTTCCTCCCACTCACTTCTTTCGAGAGAAACTCCTTCTCTGGAAAGGATCCATTCTCAGCAACGAATGTCTTGTCTTCAGATCTGTGATAGAAGGTGTACCCAACAGTCTCCTTTGGGTATCCTATGAGGACGCATTTCTTCGATTTGGGTTTGAGCTTATCAGGATTAAACTTTTTCACATAAGCATCACAACCCCAAACTTTAAGAAACGACAACTTTGGTTTCTTGCTAAACCACGGTTCATATAGTGTCGTCTCAACGGATTTAGATGGTGCCCTATTTTAAGGTGAATGCAGCTGTCTCTAATGCATGATCCCAAAACGATATTGGTAAATTGGTAAGAAACATCATAGATTGTACTATATCCAATAAAGTACGGTTATGACGTTCAGACATACCATTATGATGTGGTGTTCCAGGTGGCATGAATTTGTGAAACTATTCCACATTGTTTTAATTGAAGACCAAACTCGTAACTCAAATATTTGTCTCCGCGATCAGATCGTAGAAACCTTATTTTTCTTGTCACGATGATTTTCCACTTCACTCTGAAATTCTTTGAACTTTTCAAATGTTTCGGACTTATGTTTCATCAAGTAGATATACTCATATCTGCTCAAATCATCTGTGAAGGTCAGAAAATAACGATACCCACCGCGAGCCTTAACACTCATCGGATCGCATACATCAGTATGTATTATTTCCAATAAGTCAGTTGCTCACTCCACTGTTCCGGAGAACGGAGTCTTAGTCATCTTGCCCATGAGGCATGGTTCGCAAGCATCAAGTGATTCATAATCAAGTGATTCCAAAATCCCATGAGCATGGAGTTTCTTCATGCGCTTTACACCAATATGACCTAAACGGCAGTGCCACAAATAAGCTGCACTATCATTATTAACTTTGCATCTTTTTGGTTTCAATATTATGAATATGTGTATCACTACGATCGAGATCCAATGAACCATTTTCATTGGGTGTGTAACCATATAAGGTCTTATTCATGTAAACAGAACAACAGTTTATTCTCTTACTTAAATGAATAACCGTATTGCAATAAACACGATCAAATCATATTCATGCTCAACGCATAACGCCAAATAACATTTATTTAGGTTCAACACTAATCCCGAAAGTATAGGGAGTGTGCGATGATGATCATATCAATCTTGAAACTAATTTCAACACACATCGTCACTTCACCCTTAACTAGTTTTCATTTTATTCGCAACTCCCGTTTGAGTTACTACTCTTAGCAACCGAACCAGTACCAAATACCGAGGGGTTGCTATAAACACTAGTAAAGTACACATCAATAACATGTATATCAAATATACCTTTGTTCACTTTGCCATCCTTCTTATCCGCCAAATACTTGGGGTAGTTCGCTTCGATGATCAGTCCCTTTGCGGTAGAAGCACTTAGTCTCGTGCTTAGGTCCGGACTTGGGCTTCTTAACTTGAGCAACAACTTGCTTGCCGTTCTTCTTGAAGTTCCCTTCTATCCCTTTGCCCTTTTCTTGAAACTAGTGGTCTTGTTAACCATCAACACTTGATGTTCTTTCTTGATTTCTACCTTCATCGATTTCATCATCATGAAAAAACCTGGGAATCATTTTCATCATCCCTTGCATACTATAGTTCATCACGAAGTTCTACTAACTTGGTGATGGTGACTAGAGAATTCTGTCAATCACTATCTTATCTGGAAGATTAACTCCCACTTGATTCAAGCGATTGTAGTACCCAGACAATCTGAGCACATGCTCACTAGTTGAGCGATTCTCCTCCATCTTTTAGCTATAGAACTTGTTGGAGACTTCATATTTCTCAACTCGGGTATTTGCTTGAAATATTAACTTCAACTCCTGGAACATCTCATATGGTCCATGACGTTCAAAACGTCTTTGAAGTCCCGATTCTAAGCCGTTAAGCATGGTGCACTTAAACTATCAAGTAGTCATCATATTGAGCTAGCCAAACGTTCATAATGTCTGCATCTGCTCCTGCAATAGGTCTGTCTCCTAGCGGTGCATCTAGGACATAATTCTTCTGTGCAGCAATGAGGATAAACCTCAGATCACGGATCCAATCCGCATCATTGCTACTAACATCTTTCAACACAGTTTTCTCTAGGAACATATCAAAATAAACATATGAAAGCAACAACGCGAGCTATTGATCTACAACATAATTTGCAAAATACTACGGGACTAAGTTCATGATAAATTTAAGTTCAATTAATCATATTACTTAAGAACTCCCACTTAGATAGACATCCTCTAATCCTCTAAGTGATCACGTGATCCAAATCAACTAAACCATAACCGATCATCACGTGAGATGGAGTAGTTTTCAATGGTGAACATCACTATGTTGATCATATCTACTATATGATTCACGCTCGACCTTTCGGTCTCCGTGCTCCGAGGCCATATCTGCATATGCTAGGCTCGTCAAGTTTAACCTGAGTATTCCGCGTGTGCAAAACTGGCTTGCACCCGTTGTAGATGGACGTAGAGCTTATCACACCCGATCATCACGTGGTGTCTGGGCACGACGAACTTTGGCAACGGAGCATACTCAGGGAGAACACTTCTTGATAATTAGTGAGAGATCATCTTCAAATGCTACCGTCAATCAAAGCAAGAATAAGATGTATAATAGATAAACATCATATGCAATCAAAATATGTGACGTGATATGGCCATGATCATCTTGCGCCTTTGATCTCCATCTCCAAAGTACTGTCATGATCTCTACTGTCACCGGCACGACACCATGATCTTCATCATCTTGATCTATATCAATGTGTCATCACATGGTTGTCTCACCAACTATTGCTCTTGCAACTATTGCTATCATATAGCGATAAAGTAAAGCAATTATTTGGCACTTGCATCTTATGCAACAAAGAGACATCCATAGGGCTTCAGCCAATTGCCGATAACTTCAACAAAACATGATCATCTCATACAACAACTTATATCTTATCACGTCTTGACCATATCACATCACAACATGCCCTGCAAAAACAAGTTAGACGTCCTCTACTTTGTTGTTGCAAGTTTTACGTGGCTGCTACGGGCTGAGCAAGAACCGTTCTTACCTACGCATCAAAACCACAATGATAGTTTGTCAAGTTGGTGCTGTTTTAACCTTCGCAAGGACCGGGCGTAGCCACACTCGGTTCAACTAAAGTTGGAGAAACTGACACCCGCTAGTCACCTGTGTGCATAGCACGGCGGTAAAACCAGTCTCGCGTAAGCGTTCGCGTAATGTCGGTCCGGGCCGCTTCATCCAACAATACCTCCGAACCAAAGTATGACATGCTGGTAAGCAGTATGACTTATATCGCCCACAACTCACTTGTGTTCTACTCGTGCATATGACATCTACGCATAAAACCTAGGCTCGGATGCCACTGTTGGGGAACGTAGTAATTTCAAAAATTTCCTACGCACACGCATGATCATGGTGATGCATAGCAACGAGAGGGGAGAGTGTTGTCTACGTACCCTCGTAGACCGAAGCGGAAGCGTTGACGCAACGTAGAGGAAGTAGTCGTATGTCTTCCCGGTCCAACCGATCCAAGCACCGTTACTCCGGCACCTCCGAGTTCTTGACACACATACAGCTTGATGACGCACCCCGGGCTCCGATCCAGCAAAGCTTCGGGGAGGAGTTCCGTCAGCACGATGGCGTGGTGACGATCTTGATGTTCAACCGTCGCAGGGCTTCGCCTAAGCACTGCTACAATATGACCGAGGTGTAATATCGTGGAGGGGGGCACCGCACAAGGGTAAGGAACAATCACGAAGATCAACTTGTGTGTCTATGGGGGTGCCCCCTGTCCCCGTATATAAAGGAGTGGAGGAGGGGAGGGCCGGCACTCTCTATGGCGCGCCCTAGGGGAGTCCTACTCCCACCGGGAGTAGGATTCCCCCTTTCCTAGTCCAACTAGGAGTCCTTCCATGTAGTAGGAGTAGGAGACAAGGAAGGGGAAGAGAGAAGGGAAGGAAGGAGGGGGTGCGGCCCCTCCCCTTAGTCCAATTCGGACTAGGCCATGGGGGGGCGCGCGGCCTGCCCTAGGCAGCCCCTCTCTCTTTCCCGTATGGCCCAATAAGGCCCAATACTTCTCCCCCGTATTCCCGTAACTCCCCGGTACTCCGAAAAATACCCGAACCACTCGGAACCTTTCCGATGTCTGAATATAGTCGTCCAATATATCGATCTTTACGTCTCGACCATTTCGAGACTTCTCGTCATGTCCCCGATCTCATCCGGGACTCCGAACTCCTTCGGTACATCAAAACTCATAAACTCATAATATAACTGTCATTGAAACCTTAAGCGTGCGGACCCTACGGTTCGAGAACAATGTAGACATGACCGAGACACGTCTCCGGTCAATGACCATAGCGGGACCTGATGCCCATATTGGTTCCTACATATTCTACGAAGATCTTTATCGGTCAGACCGCATAACAACATCGTTGTTCCTTTGTCATCGGTATGTTACTTGCCCGAGATTCGATCATCGGTATCCAATACCTAGTTCAATCTCGTTATCGCAAGTCTCTTTACTCGTTCCGTAATACATCATCTCGCAACTCTCATTAGTTGTATTGCTTGCAAGGCTTATGTGATGTGCATTACCGAGAGGGCCCAGAGATACCTCTCCGACATTCGGAGTGACAAATCCTAATCTCGAAATATGCCAACCCAACAAGTACCTTTGGAGACACCTGTAGAGCACCTTTATAATCACGCAGTTACGTTGTGACGTTTGGTAGCACACAAAGTGTTCCTCCGGTAAACGGGAGTTGCATAATCGCATAGTCATAGGAACATGTATAAGTCATGAAGAAACCAATAGCAACATACTAAACGATCGGGTGCTAAGCTAATGGAATGGGTCATGTCAATCAGATCATTCAACTAATGATGTGATCTCGTTAATCAAATAACAACTCTTTGTCCATGGTTAGGAAACATAACCATCTTTGATTAACAAGCTAGTCAAGTAGAGGCATACTAGTGACACTCTGTTTGTCTATATATTCACACATGTATTATGTTTCCGGTTAATACAATTCTAGCATGAATAATAAACATTTATCATGAAATAAGGAAATAAATAATAACTTTATTATTGCCTCTAGGGCATATTTCCTTCATTGCAAGCATCTGTAACTACAAAAGAAGTATTAAGGTAAACCTAACCATAGCATTAAACTAGTGGATCCAAATCAGCCCCTTACGAAGCAACGCATAAACTAGGGTTTAAGCTTCTATCACTCTAGCAACCCATCATCTACTTATTACTTCCCAATGCCTTCCTCTAGGCCCAAATAATGGTGAAGTGTCTTGTAGTTAACGTTCACATAACACCACTAGAGGAGAGACAACATACATCTCATAAAAATATCGAACGAATACCAAATTCACATGACTACTAATAGCAAGACTTCACCCATGTCCTCAGGAACAAACATAACTACTCACAAAGCATATTCATGTTCATAATCAGAGGGGTATTAATATGCTTTAAGGATCTGAACATATGATCTTCCACCAAGTAAACCAATTAGCATCAACTACAAGGAGTAATCAACACTACTAGCAACCCACAGGTACCAATTTGTGGTTTTGATAGAAGATTGGATACAAGAGATGAACTAGGGTTTTGAGAGGAGATGGTGCTGGTGAAGATGTTGATGGAGATTGACCCCCTCCCGATGAGAGGATCGTTGGTGATGACGATGGTGATGACTTCCCCCTCCTGGAGGGAAGTTTCCCCGGCAGAACAGCTCCACCAAAGCCCTAGATTGGTTCCGCCTAGTGGTGGCGGCGTCCCGTAAGCTTGCTTATGATTTTTTCCAGGGTAAAAGCCTTCATATAGCAGAAGATGGGCGTCGGAGGGCCACCAGGGGGCCCAGGAGACAGGGGGCGCGCCCAGTAGGGGTGGGCGCGCCCCCACCCTCCTGGCCAGGGTGTGGGCCCCCTTTGGTGTTTTCTTTCCTCAATAATTCTTATTAAATCCAAAAGTAACTTCCGTGGAGTTTCAGGATTTTTGGAGCTGTGCAGAGTAGGTTTCCAATATTTGCTCCTTTTCCAGCCAGAATCCCAGCTGCCAGCATCCTCCCTCTTCATGATAAACCTTGTAAAATAAGAGAGAATAACCATAAGTATTGTGACATAACGTGTAATAACAGCCCATAATGCAAGAAATATTGCTATAAAAGCATGATGCAAAATGGACGTATTAGAGCTCTAGCCTCAAATTTAGAAAAACGAACACCTTTCTTGAGAATGAAACACTTACAACCGAGCACCCGAAAGTACTTGAGGTTGGGCTTGTTACCGGTAAGTATCTCATATGGAGTCTTGTTCAAGCCCTTGCGGAGATAGAGCCGATTGGATGAATGACAAGCGGTGTTGATGGCTTCGTCCCAAAAGTTGTAGGGAGACTTAAACTCCGCCATCAAGGTCCTTGTTGCGTCCATCAATGTTCGGTTCTTCCTCTCCGCTACACCATTTTGTTGTGGGGTGTAAGGTGCGGAATATTGATGCTTGATCCCCACATCGCTAAGAAACTCATCCAAGGTGTAGTTCTTGAAGTCGGTGCCATTTTCACTCCTTATTGTCAAGATCTTTGCATTGTGTTGACATTGAGCTTCATTTGCAAAGTCGATGACGGTTTGTTGAGTCTCGCTCTTCCTCTTGAAGAAATATACCCAAGTACTTGAATAATCATCCACAATCACCAAGCAATACTTCCTACCCCCAAGACTATCAAAGGATGGAGGCCCAAAGAGATCCAAGTGAAGGAGCTCCAAGGGTCTCTTCGAGTAGATGATAGTCGTGGGAGGGTGAGCCTTCTCATGCAGCTTTCCTTCGATACAAGCACTGCAAGCACGATCTTTGGCAAAACTAACATTTGTTAGTCCACGGACATGGTCCCCCTTGAGAAGACTTTGCAAAGATATCATATTGACATGGGCTAAACGGCGATGCCAAAGCCATCCCACATTAACTTTAGCCATTAGGCATGTCGCGGTCTTAGTGGGTCGCTCCAAAAAGTTAATCACATAAAGGCCGTTCTCGACATGCCCAACAAAGGCTACTTTAAGAGTCTTGCTCCACAAGAGGGCCACGGTATCAATATCAAAGAAAGTGGCAAAGCTCATGATAGCAAGTTGGCGAACGGAAAGTAAATTGTATGCAAGGGACTCAACAAGCATGACTTTCTCGATCTTGAGATCATGAGAAATGACAACCTTGCCAAGACCCAATACCTTAGAAGACGAGGCATCACCCCACTCGACATTGGTGGGCATAGATGAGACCTTATGCACGTCCACCACCAAGTCCTTGCCTCCAGTCATATGATTTGTGGCTCCACTATCGAGCAACCATGATCCCCCACTGGAAGCAAACACCTACAAGAGATCAATGCTTGGTTTTAGGTACCCATTTTGTAATGGGTCCTTTGATGTTAGTAACAAGGGTCTTAGGAACCCAAACAGACCATTCAATGTACTCATAAGGAGAACCAACAAATTTGGCATAAACATGCCCATCACTAGCACGGCATAGCACATAAGAAGGGTTAAAGTCGTCGGCTTTGTTGGAAGAGTGGCAATGCCTTTCTTGACACCACCACCCTTCACATTGTTCTTCTTATTCTCCTTAGGAGCACCCTCTCCCTCGTTCACAAAATTTTGCTTGAGAGGAAGAGGTTGTTTGGCCTTGTCATTCTTCTTCTTGTTCTTGGACTTGGGTGCAAACCCAATTCCGTCCTTGCCCACAACTTCCTTTTGATTTCTCAAAAGATCGTTGAGGTTCTTCTCACCTTGTATGCACAACACAAGGCCTTTCTCAAGTTGCTCCTTCAACTTGGCATTCTCCTCCACAAGATGCACATGCTCACAACACGGGTTAGTAGCATTTGCATTATCAATTAAGACCATATGAGGAAAAGTGGTTTTCTACTTGGTTAGCTTCACTTGGAGTTGATCATGAGACTCCTTGAGGCTAGCATGAGCACCCTTCAAGGCCTTGTGAGCCTTGTCAAGTATATCAAACTCCTCCTTGAGTCTAGCATGGTCAACCCCAAGTTTAGCCTTCTCGGAATTGAGCACACGAGATACAACAAGAGCATGATCAAGATCTTTCTTTAATTTAGCATGATCATTGTTGTGTGACTCCTCAAGAGCCAAATGATAACCACGCTCTTCCTCAAGCGCATTAGAGAGATTCGATATCTCATCGGCATAGTCACGATCGACTATGTCCTTCCATCTTAAAGATGATTTCTTCGTGAGCCTCGATCATGTCTTGGCTTCACCAAGTTGTTCCAAGAGAGCAACAAAGTGCTTCCTGGATTTTCCCTTGAGCTTACTCATAAAAGACTCAAATTCATTTACTTCCTCATTAGACCCTCACTTTCATCAATGCAATCCATCAAGGAAGGATTAGTAGTGATGGTAGTTTTGATGTTGGGGGTTACCTTGTTGGTGGCTTTGGCCATGAGGCACTTGGCGGTGATGTTCTTGTTGGGTGAGTCGAAGAGGGACACCCCTGGAGTTGTGGCAATGGCAACGGAAGCCATGGCCATCGCCTCACCGTCTTAATCATCATCCTCATTGTACTCTTCTTGTGCCACCAACCCCTTGGGAGGAGTCTTCTTGGTGAAGTTGTTCTTGTTGGGGAAGGACTTGGCTTTGTCTTTTCGGATGAGCTTGCCACCATTGTCTTCCCGCTTCTCGTATGGGAACTCCGCAACAAAGTGGCTCACATTGCCACAATTGTAGCATGTCCTCACACGTTGCTTGCCCTTGATGCCACTAAGATGTTCTTGTTGAAGTTGGGCCTTGAGTTCTTCTTGCTCCAAAATTGCCTTGGAGCGAGAGCCATGTGCTCATGGTAATCATATTTTGTATCTTCGGGGTTACTCTCCTCATCTTCCTCTTCATCCTCTTCTTACACACTAGCCTTGGCCTTCAAAGCAAGGTTGGGTTTCTTCACTCGTTGAGAGCGCATCACCACATTGTCGGCGGTCTTGTCCAAGATTCTCATAGAAACGAACTCACCCAACACTTCACTCGAGGACAAGGTATGGAAGTCCGACCTTTGATGGATGACGGATGACATGGCCTTATGGTAGGGCATCATGGCCTTGATAAACTTGCGCTTGATCCAATTGTCATCTGTATCCTTGCTCCCATGATCTCGGAGTGAGACCGCGAGAGTGGTTAATCTCCGGTAGAGCTCACGAGGTTCTTCATCTTCATTCATCGCAAACTCATCGGCTTCATCTTGCACCACTTCATAGTTGGAGCGTTGAATGCTTCCACTTCCCTTGTAAATGGAAACAACATGTTGCCATGCTTCCTTGGCCATGGTGAAAGGTTGGAGATGCGCAATATCTTCGGGTGGGATTGCATCTTGAATAATGAAGAGAGCGGACTGGTTGAATTGATGATCTGAGGCTTCTCGAGGAGTGAGGTTGCTTGGGTCATGCAGGTAGAAACCTTGCTAAATAATTCTCCAAACGTTAGTAGAACTATGATTTAAATGACGTTTAAAACAATAGACCCAAGAAGCAAAATCCTCATTTTTCACAAACTTGGGAGGAGGACCAACATGATTCAAATGAGTGGAGGGAATCGGTCCTCCATAAGTAAGAGGTGGTTCAACATGGGCAAATATGTTGTTTCCAGTTCTAGCACTAGGCAAAGGAACTTTATCACTAGAAGCTTCCCCCTTATCGGAGTTATCATCCGTCACCTTGTTAGTGGTATCGACCACTTCCAACGGTGCGGTGGATAATTTAAGACCATCAAGAAACTCCTTGAACATGCCTTTGACCTCGGTCATCATGGAGGTTTTCAATGTGTTCAAAGCCGCATTGAATTCCTCATGAGAGATCGAGGATCCCCCATCAGTTGTAGACGAGGATGGATTCACACCGGGGTGCTCCTCCTCACCGTCTACGGTGTCAACCATACTCTTTGGACCATAAAGTCCTTAATAAAGAGACGACGCTCTGATACCAATTGAAAGGATCGATATATTTGACTAGAGAGGGGGTGAATAGGCAACTAACATTTTTTAGCTTTTCTTTACCAAATTAAACTTTGCATCAAAGTAGGTTGTCTAGATATGCAACTAGGTGAGCAACCTATATGATGCAACAACAACAAGCACACAAGCAAGCAAAGGATACAACACAATATAAGCTTGCACAAGTAAAGGTGAGAGATAACCAAGAGCAGGGTCGGTGGAGACGAGGATGTGTTACCGAAGTTCCTTCCCTTTGAGGGGAAGTACGTCTTTGTTGGAGCGGTGTGGAGGCACAATGCTCCCCAAGAAGCCACTAGGGCCACCGTATTGTCCTCACACCCTCACACAATGCGATATGCCGTGATTCCGCTATTGGTGCCCTTGGAGGCGGCGACTGAACCTTTACAAACAAGGTTGGGGCAATCTCCACCACTTAATTGGAGGCTCTCAACGACACCACGAAGCTTCACCACAATGGACTATGGCTCCGCGGTAACCTCAACCGTCTAGGGTGCTCAAACACCCAAGAGTAACAAGATCCGTAAGGGATTAGTGGGGGGAATCAAATTTCTCTTGGTGGAAGTGTGGATCGAGGCCTTCTCAACCAATCCCTAGAGAATCAACAAGTTTGATTGGCTAGGAAGAGAGATCGGGCAAAAATGGAGCTTTGAGCAACAATGGAGCTTGGGGATGGAAGAGATAGTCAACTCGGAGAAGAAGACCCCCCTTATATAGTGAGAGAGAAAATCCAACCGTTACCCACTTATCTAGCCCGCGACATGCGGTACTACCGAACCAACTTGCGGTACTACCGCAAGGCCTTGTGGTACTACTGCTAGGTGGTGCAGTACTACCGCTCCCCGCGGAAGGGACCAGACGAGGCCCTGTTGCGTTGACGCAACAAGCGGTAGAACCGCCGGAGCGGTACTACCGCGCGTCCTTACGGTACTACCGCAAGGCGGGGTTCGACTAGGCTGGGAAGGCACGGACTAATAAAATTACATCTGTGGCTACTTCCGCTGAGTTTTGATTTGTGCAAAAATCCGACACGGTACTACCGCATGCAGGGAGCGGTACTACCGCGTAGGGCGCCGCCCCTACTTCCTCGCGTGTTACTGTGCTGGGCTAGAGGCCACGGTACTACTGTGCCCAAGGAGCATTGTCATTTAAGCTGAAAAAGCCCAATGTGGTAGTACCGTGGGCACAATGAACAATATGTGCTCAAAAGCCCATGGGCATGGTAGTTAATGTCAACATATGTCTTGTGGAACAATTTGGCTTTCACGCACCAAGTCCTCAAAAACCCATGTGGCTAGGGAAGGCAAAAAGGAAGGAGTCCTAGTAGGAATAGGATTGGACTTGGAGTCCAAGTCCTCTCCCCCTTAGCTGCGCCCTAGGGCTTGGAGGGGTTGTTTGCCACGCCCCTCCACCTATATATAGAGGGGAGGGGGCTCCCCAAGAGCACACACCAAGCCTTTGGCGCCCCTCTCTCTCTCCCGTTACTCTGTAGTTCCATCGCCTCGTCCCGGCGACGCTTAGCCAAGCGCTGTCAGTGCTCCACCACCACCATCACCACCACGCCGTCGTGTTGGTTGTGATCCCATCTACTTCTCCTCTCCCGCTTGTTGGATCAAGGAGAGGACGTCATCGAGCCGCATGTGTGCTAAACTCGGAGGTGACGTCCGTTCGACACTAGATCGATTCAGATCGCGAAGAAAGTTCGACTATACCAACCGCGCTGTGAAACGCTTCCGCTTTAGGTCTACGAGGGTACGTAGACACACTCGCGCCCTCTCGTTGCTATGCATCGCCTAGATAGATCTTGCGTGAGCATAGGAAATTTTTTGAAATTGCATGCTACGTTCCCCAACACCTGAGATGTAAGCGGTTCCATTTTTTTTCTATTCATGCGTTTCTAAAATCCTGTGAATCCAAAAGGCCCTTATCCCCCGACAATGATTTGTAGTATGCACGGGTTGAGGCACGTGGATTCTGGACCGCACGATTGTATCAAGTTCAGAAATTGGTTTGGTCTTTTGCATGTGCTTTATCCCTTAGTTACCTAGATACCTTAGATGGGTTCTATACATGCAACTTTTGGAAGCTCCATCCATCCAATCTCCTATGCCTTTTCTTCCCACTTCCAAATTTGAATAAGTATATCTTTTAAGCTGAAAGTCAAATTTAGTTTTCGTTCGCATATTCGTGTTTGTTGTGACGAGTGCTTTGAAACAAGATCACTCTTTGAATACGTTTTGACATGTCCTAAGAACTTCACCAAGTTTCAACTACTAAAACCTGATAGTAACAAATAATAAATCCACCAAGTTCCAAAAGCTAAAACTTAAACCCTAAGCCCTAAGCCGTAAACTGTAACCCTAAAAGCACATGCAACTTGGTAAAACTTGATTAAAGTTCATACGAACTTATTATTATATCTATTAAGTTTCAATACTTAAAACTTAGTAAAATTTTAGAAGTTGTCAAAATGTATTGAGTGATCTTGTTTGAAGTTTTCGTCGCACAAATATCCAAACGAAACTTAATTTTGTCGAAATTTTTTAAATCAAACGAGTTTGGGGAACGGGAAGTAATCGTGTGTCCGGACAGGTGGGTGCCTCCGCACCAAAGGTGCCCTTGCGAATTTCCGCCTTATCCTCTCAAGACAGTTCCCTAGGATAGCTCCCAAGATAGACCACCCTCGTAGCACTGCCCATTTTCCAGCCCTTGGCCTGCTATGAACGAACGTAGGTGCTGTCAGGTCTATGACGAGATTTTGCAACAAAAAGGTCAGAGGATAAGATGAAAAAGGGGGATCCTTGGGAGGTTCGGCGGAGCGGCTGAAACAGGGGCCCTGACGTCGATGCGGCTGCCCAACAGAACGGAGCGACGCAGCCGTTGCTGCATTCACGCAGATTCAGGGTACCCCACGCGCGCGCGTCATGGCACGATCCCCAGGATGGATAGTTTCGGCGGGAGTCCCCCTCCGCCCCCATTCCGTTCCCTCTCCTCAAGCGCCGCCCGCACGCACGCCTCAAGGTCAATGGATCACATGCATCCATTAATTCCCGCCAACATACGTAGTACTGGCTACTGAGAGTCTACACATACAGTGCTCTGATCCAGACAGGAGACGCACAGAAACGTATACTATGCTTGAAGCATGCTACGCTGGGGATTGGATAAGAGCCGTGCAGTTATCCTGCAAGGAAACTAACACATGCATGTGCCATGCAGTCACCGTCCGTCACATTTCTCTAGTTTGCTTCTGGCTCACGGAACGGAACGCATCTCGTACGTGGCAACGATCAGCATTCCACGGACTATAGAATAGACGCACGCCGTGACCGGAAGGCAACCGGCCGGCCGGGACCAGAACGCCCGCCGCCGCCCGAACCTCATCCGTCCGGTCGCTTAACCGGGACATTTTACTACTACTATCGAGCTTGCTTGATTGCCGCTGCACCATACGTGCGGCCGAGCTGCGACTTGATGGGTGGATTAATAATTCGGGAGTGTAAGCAAGAGTGTGCGTCGACGGAGCCCGTTGCCGCCGCCGGCACTCCACCCGCGCGCGCCGACGTACGGTCGACAGCCACGGCCACTAGCTAAGCTAGCTAGCTCGGGCGTGAAACGGGCTCGTGGTGTGGCGGCGGGCGGGCGGGCGGGCGTGCCTGATGTACTACCGTGCACGTTAACTCGCGCACCCGTCAGCAACCGTCGCCGCGCAACTTGCAGCAGCCAGCCGTAGATTCTGCTGTGCTAGTTTGTTAACCAGTAACCGCCATAAACCGGGCACGAAAGTTTCTCTGCCTAACGTCGGAAAAACGGGAGGGGCCAAAATCCCTTGCACCGCCGACATGATGGGCTACTCATTTTATGTGCCGTTTCCCCCCTGGGGCTGGGGATGTGCATGTACCGTGTTTTTTTAAATCCAAAACATTAAAGGCTAATTAAGGACCTAATAATCAATCTAATAGGGCACAAATTTTTTGAGGAAAAACTTCCCGTAATTATCAATGGTTGTCATATTTATCTTGCACCAAGATACAACTATATCGATAAACAAGGCACAAACGTATATGTGGCCTATGCGATGTATTTTTCTCTGTCCGGTTTATCAGCCTCCTTCGAGTTTTGTGGCTAAATTTGATCAGAAGTTTGACTAACAAAATATGAGTTATATGCCTAAAATTATATCATCGGATTCGTACTCAAAGTAAGTTCCCAGTGATATAACTTTCACGACATATAACTCATAATTAGTCAAATTCCGGGTCAAAGGCTAACGTAAAATTTGATGGGAACTTATGGAAGAGAGATGTGGAGACAATTTGATGTCAGTCGGAAAGGACACATGAATTGGAGTTGGGTTAAGCTCTTGAAGAAGCAAACTTATTGCCCCATCCTTGTGACCACGAAAACCTCTAAGATTTAGGTCCATCATCTTTCTTTCTACAAGCAAGGCATCATGTGTGCCTTATTGTTTTTTCACCTTGACGCGAGGAAGAGGTTTGTGGCTTCTATTTTGGTTGAGCCCCTTTGAGCCAAGCAGATGAATAAAAAGAGGCCATGCGACTTAATATCTTATAGGGTGGCGCTTGTCCGGCACCGTCGACTCATTCAATAGCCATTGGAAATTACCAGCTCTTGTGAATTTGTCCGTCTTAAGGGTGCCCAGCCCGCCAAGGTATTGTGAGGTTCGCACATCATAAAAACAAGTATGATAAGAGGCTTATAGCTCGCTTGACAATTTTTTTCCTATGTGAAGGAGAGAAACAACAACAAAAAATGAAAAGTCATGGGCTCTTATGCATGAGTCCACCTCTACAAGTGCCGCAAACCAAACAGAATAAATATAAAAGAGAAAGAGAGAAATTGGAAAAATAGATGTGTATGAGTCGACGTTAATAATGGTTTTTTATGACATGTCAACAACAAATAATCGTCCGCTGATTATATAATAATTATCAGTTTCAAAAAAAAGATTATATAATTATCAGTCATGCTCTAAGTGACACCTCTTGCTAGGGCGGTGGAGTTACGGGGACGCATGTTGGAAACTTAATGCGAGCTGTGGATCAATTATCTCTGGCCTCTGGTGCGGTGCCACGCGTGTGTGAGCGCATGCATCCGCTTTCTAATCGGAAACCCGTTGCTGATCAGGCACTATTTTCCACCTCTATGTTAGGACGATACAAAAGGGATTAAGCAGCAACGCGATGCTCTCTAAATCAGACGTTCTGACTTTAACCAGAACCGGTCGCACGGACGACCGGCGAGCTAGAGCCAGATCGATCAGTGGAGGCACCACGCACATACGAGTACGTACGGGCCAGGTCAAAAGGGGCCAAACGAGTTAGGATTAGTGCGTAGGGCGCCACACACACACACACACACAGTGAGTTAATGCTTCCAGGGAGCCGTAGCAAATTAGTAGTTTATCACCACCGCAGCACGGCCCGGCCCACGCACGGCGAGCTAGCCAGGGTCGTAGTCCCTTTCCGTTTGAACATAAAGTAGTAGACGGAGCAGCGACGGACGATCGACGCGGGAACATGTGTGCTACGCCCTCTCTGGCCTAGCTCTAACAAGAAGTAAACCCCCTCCCTCGGCCGCGCGCCTATATAAGCAGCTAGGGTGCGCACACACCGAGGCCACGGCATGCATGCAACGGCAACGGTGCAACTGCAACAGACACTCAGCTTAGCCGCCGGAGCCACCGTTATAAATATCTCTCCTCCTCGCTCGTCCAACTCAAATCATCTTGGCCTTCGTCGATCGGTTGAGAGATGAGAGCGTCGATGGGGAGATCGCCGTCCTCGTCCGTGCTCTTCTTGGTGTGGGCTGCTGCTGCCCTGCTGCTGAATGGTAACTTGAGCAGGCCTTTGATCTTATGGCCGGTTAATTATCTCGAGCCTTTGATCTTACTGGTTAATCGCCATGATTAATCACTCTTCCTCCTCCTTTCTCCACGCAGCTGTTCTCACGGTGCAGTCGGTTCCTTACGACTACTCGTCGAGCTCCGAGGTACGTACGTACGTGTATGTACACGTATGGTCACGTGCATGCAGCATATATTTCTGGCCGGGTTTTCTGTTGTGTTGCGTCAGCTTGATGCCTTCCGCAGCTCATGATCGACCGATGTCGTTAGTCACAAGCTATGGGCAGTGACACGTGTACGCTAGCCCCATCCGTGTGTGCGCTGGCCATCGATCAGCACGGGGGACGATCTTGTTGCCTCGTGGGATCGATCTTTGCCGGCTGGCCGGCCGGAGTCCACTGATCCGCCCACTAGCGGGCGACGATCGAGACATGTGCATATTGCGTGCATGCGTTGGTACCTAGCTTAGCTAGGTCTCGCGCGCACACACACATCTAGCTAGTGATCGATGATGCCAGCTTAGAAAGTCGCTTGTGACTAATGACTCTGCCCCATCATCGATCATCACCTTTTCTTCTCCTCCTCCTCTTCCCATTTACTAATGTTCATCGGGCCATGTTGCTCAAACGGGTGATCAGATGGGAGCACTGCAGCGGCGTGCATTGTGGAAACGAGCCAAACAAATATCTAGGAAGTTAGAAATCGGAGTTAAAGCCGTGTGGAAAGATGAGGTGACGCCAAGAAGAGGTCGATCGAGATGGCCGAAAGCCTCTACAGAGTCACGCCGAATTCATCGGCGCACCACCAATCGCGCGCCACAGACAAACAGCGCTCCATCGCTCCGGCGTGGCGAACCCGCACCACACGCCGGGTCGTTTTGACCCTTGCTACGTTTATTCCAGCACGCCGGTCCGTTTCCAGCCTAACATTCAGTACATTTCCATGCACCTTGGTGGCTCTGGTGCCGTGGTGCGGTAGCAGCGTCCGTCAACAAGCCTCTCTCTACCTAAACTCTAATGTGGGCGACAGGAATTCCAGCTCCAACAACTAAAAAACTGCACGGATCACACGCAGTAGCACCATGCATGTTGGCAAGTTGCTGACTTGTTCACAAGTGCACTCACTATGAATGATCATGGGGTCATTTGTGAACGCAACTTTGGGTGTGATCAGAGTTGAGTTGGGATGATACACGGTGACGGCCATGCTTTTCGGCGAAGGCCAAGCAGGGGAGGGCGTGTGTACCCCAGTGTCCGCCACACACCGCGGCTGCATGCACGCCCTCGTTCCACTCACTTTTCCACTGCACCCAACCCAGAAATACTAATCATATGCGCTTACTCGGGCACTTAGCTAGCTTTTGGTTTAACTTTTGCCCGGTTGGTTGGTGAAGACAGTGTCATTAGCCCTCCTTCTGCATGTGTGAAATGTTCCATGCCAGGAGCTCGACCAAAGTCAAGTGCGCCCAAACAAAGGGCCCAAAGAAATCACTAAGTAACTTATTTTACCTTTTGTTTAAGTCTCATGTTAGGCGCTGTTAGATATGCGATCACTTGGACTTTTTCAGATAGTCAAACAATATTCTTCTAGGTCACTAGCGCCCGTGGTCAAGTAGTCCCATGGAGGAAGAAACTCGTAGGCAGGCAGGCAGCCAGTGATAACTTACCAAACAAAAGCAACGTTCTGTAAAATAATCTGGCATGCGCGTGATTGTCTGAACGCTCTGAATCCTCACGGTTTGGCGACGGTTACTATCAGCTGCAGTAGTTCTGAACGGTAACGACCTTTTAGTGACTTTCACCGAGACGTTGACATGTTTGGTTTGGTAGTTTTGTCAGTTACTACTAGTGCTTTCTGCCCATTTTTTATTCTGGATTTCCGCACACTTTGACTTAATTTGTTATTACTGTTGGTAACTTTTTATTGAGCTGACCTATGTGTGATGGCGTGAATGCGCAGTGCTTGGCTGAGCCACTGGAGGCTCACTACGGCGGCGGCGTGATCGTGAACTCTGACTTCAGCGCCGGCCTCCAGGGCTGGTCGGCCTTCGGGTACGGCAGCGTCACGGAGGGCGCGTCGCCGACGGGGAACAAGTACGCCGTGGCGGCGAACCGGACGCGGCCGTACCAGAGCGTCAGCCAGAAGGTGTACCTGCAGAACGACACGCACTACACCCTCTCAGGTCTGAATCTCACAGCCACTGCTACGTACACCTCTCTCTAACTTCAGAGTTTGTGGGGACTGTCGCTCACAAGGGCAGGACTTGTGGTTGCAGCTTGGTTGCAGGTTAGCGACCGGAGCGCCGACGTCATAGCCGTCGTGAAGACGGCCGACAACTTCATCCACGCCGGCGGGGTCGACGCCAAGTCCGGCTGCTGGTCCATCCTCAAGGGCGGCCTCACCGCCGCCGCCTCCGGCCCGGCTGAACTCTACTTCGAGGTAAACACAAACCCGCAGCGTTCCTGTCTACATGTTCTTGGAAACAAAAATGAGTACGCACGATCGTTTACATGCTCTGCTTTTGGCGCGTACAGAGCAACTCGACGGTGGACATCTGGGTGGACAACGTGTCGCTGCAGCCGTTCTCCAAGGAGGAGTGGAGCTCCCACCGGCACGCGGCCGTCAAGAAGGCCCGGAAGAGGACGGTGCGGCTCCGGGCCAGGGACGCGGCCGGCAACCCGGTGCCGGGCGCGCGGGTGCACGTCCGGCAGGTCCGGAGCGCCTTCCCGCTGGGGTCGGCGATGAGCAAGGAGATCCTCACCAACGTGAAGTACCAGGAGTGGTTCGCCAAGCGGTTCACGGTGACCACCTTCGAGAACGAGATGAAGTGGTACAGCACGGAGTGGACGCAGGGGCACGAGGACTACACGGTGCCCGACGCGATGCTCCGGTTCGCGCGCAGCCACGGCATCGCCGTGCGCGGGCACAACGTCTTCTGGGACGACCCCAACACGCAGCTGGGGTGGGTGAAGGCGCTGAGCGGCGACCAGCTCCGCGCGGCCACCGCCAACCGGATGAGGTCGGTCATGTCGCGGTACGCCGGCAAGGTGATCGCGTGGGACGTGGTGAACGAGAACCTGCACTTCGACTTCTTCGAGGAGAAGTTCGGGGCCGGCGCGTCGGCGGCCTTCTACCAGAAGGCGCACGGCATGGACGGCAGCGCGCTCATGTCCATGAACGACTTCAACACGCTGGAGCAGCCCGGGGACCAGAGCGGCCTCCCCAGCAAGTACCTCAACAAGCTGTCGCAGATCAAGGACGCGTTCCCCGGCAACGGCATCGGCGTCCGGATGGCCATCGGCCTGGAGGGCCACTTCGGCGCCAACCCCAGCATCCCCTACGTCCGGGCGGCGCTGGACACCCTGTCGCAGGCCGGCGTGCCCATATGGCTCACGGAGATCGACGTGAAACCGGGGCCGGACCAGGCGTACCACCTGGAGCAGGTGCTCAGGGAGGTGTACTCGCACCCGGCCGTGCACGGCATCGTGCTCTGGACGGCGTGGCACCCGCAGGGCTGCTACGTCATGTGCCTCACCGACGACAACTTCAACAACCTCCCCGTCGGCGACACGGTTGACAAGCTCATCGCGGAGTGGAAGACGAGCTCGCACGTCGGCGTGGCGGACGCCGACGGCCACTACGAGGCGGAGCTCTTCCACGGGGACTACCAGGTCACCGTCACCCACCCGGCGGCGGCGGCCAACTCCACCGTCGTGCAGAGCCTCAGCGTTGACAGGGAGTCGGACAACGAGTACACCATACACGTGTAGTCTAGTACTAGTATGCATAGGCGTCTAGCTAGCGCCCATGCGGTGATTTCAGATATGCCTGCCATTGATTGTTGATTTAGAGCATTATTGTTGGGATTTCATAGGAGCCCGCCCATGAGATTGAATTCTCAGTCCTGGAGAGGCGGTTGATCATGTGTTCAATTTATAAATTATATAATGAAGAAGTTCGATTTGTTATCTTAATAATAAGTTTGCATGTCATTTCTGCCATCCTCGATACCATAGTAAATTGAAGCATATGACGCGTTTAACGCTGGTTTAGTTCATGGAGATTCACCGAAGGCTCAACAATCAGTTACTGGCCATCAAACATTAATCAACTTACGTAGTAGCATCGAGCAAACAAATACACAATTAGACTCCCGGTGTATACTCTCATATAACTGAAAAAACAGTGTTACATGCCACATCATCTTGTTCTGGACCCATTTCAACGATTGTGACACTAGCCAGCATTCATGCACGCAAAAAAAAAAAAAACTACAAAACCGCATTGGCGGCATGACCTTTCACTCGATATGCTACCATCAACACATCTAGTCTTAAGCATTCAAGACATTTCAAACCCTTACACAAAGGTTGCCCTCCAATACTCTCAAAGCTATACATAATACAGGTGCTTAAATTGTTCAACCATAACTTTGCACTCCTTTGTCGAAAATAATAATAATAACTTTGCACTCGCTCAGCAGCAAGGCAAAGTGAATCGCCTCCAAGAATTTTCGCAAGCACCTGATGTTCCTGACGAGGCAAAAAAGGGATTCTTTTACATAAGCGCTCATCTAAGCAAAGGTATTGTCACATGCTCATAGTATACAAACGAAACATGAAGAGAAAAATGGAACTAAACGCCTAGTTGATGTGGGCAACCGTGAACTGCTGGGCAGACACATCTATTGAGCTTGTAAATCAACAAATGCTACTCCCTCTGTTCATATTATAAGATGTTCAAACTTTTTCCTAAATCAGATGTGCGTAGACACGTTTTAGTGTGTTTGTTCAATCATTCAATCTGTACTTAGTCCATATATCGAAATACCCAAAACATCTTATAATAGTGGACGAAGAGAGTATTATGTCCTATCTAATTACCTCCACACATGCGACTGACTTCATACTATTTTTCTCTCCTTTTATGACAACTACTCCCATAGTAACATCAACAGAAGTCTTAAGTTCAAACACAAGAACTTGTAGTGGTGCAGAAAATATGAAGATTTTGATAGGGAGGTTAGTTCTTCTCTTGTTGACTGTCTGTAGGTTAGTTGTTCCCGGTTGGTTCTAATTTGGAACATTCTTTTTATGCAAACACTATAGATGTGTTGGGGTGTTAAAGGATGGTATCAGAGCACATGTTTACATAAGACGTGACCTTAGCACATGGAGTAGGTAAAGCCATAGGAATAAAAAACTATTTTGATTCATAAGCCGGATGACCTTGTCAAAGTGATCCATAAGCCGGTGAACCGCCTCGCGGTATGCTATCATCCGCGGATCTCTTGCTTCAAAGTTCTTCGTAACCTAGGGAATCGCCATGCACCTCCAGCCTACGGATGCCCATGGAGATGGCCAAATGCAAACCATGGAGGATGGTCTCGTATTCGACCATGTTGTTGTCGTTGAAGAGGATCTGCAACACACAGCGTATCTGGTCTAATGTAGGAGACACCGGGACGCTGCCGGTGATGGAAAAATTACCAATTTTCCGATTGATTTAATCCAGAAATAAATCATGATAATGACATGCAATATTTAATATTGTATTGATATTTAACCATGTAAGCACGTATTAAGCATACAACAGATACATCTATGTAATGAACAAGTACGACCAACATAGGAATAAACTGGTTATACCCTCTAGTTGGCCAGGTCAAAGTCACAGCGGCGGCAACATGCTCGGTAGCCTTCTTCTTTCGACACATGTCGAAGTCGGAGAGGTCAAGGGCATAGTCAAGTAGAGAACAAAGACGAATAGCAGCGAACAGTCGCGCCGGAGACGCTCCCCAAGAACCTAATCGCCTTTCTCCCGGTGCAGGATCGCAAAGGCCGAGGTTCCAGAGGCCTGCTCTACCGTACAGTCGTGCACACGGTTAACAGGATGGGCTCACCGAAAGCAGCCGCGGCGAGCAGAATGACAGTGGGTTGTGGGCGAGGAGGTAGAGCAAATGCAATCTGTGTGACAACTAGAGTTGACGACGCCTCCTATATATAGGCGGTCATGTAGGGAGACGTGGGGCTGGACCTACGCCCGAGTCGGCAACAACCCATGATCCGACGTCTCAGATTCATAGCAAGTCCAAGAATGACTCGTAATTAACTGCCTGACCGGCAAAAGTTAAGCACACGCATGACATAGGTTTGAGCTCGGCTCGGCTCATTCACGAAACAAGGCACGTGCTCGGGCGTGGCGTGATGAGGCGGGCGGCAGAAGAGCAACGTGGGAAGCATTCCTCTTCTCAAGCTCCAATAGCATGCATAAGAGAATCTCTTACAAAGAGGTCTCGACACTCCTTCACTCATGAGATAGGAATGAGGAGCACGGGCAAAGTTTAGCCCCACCTCATGAGTCGAGGGGTGTGAATACCCCCTTATAAGGGATATTCTTCTGCATGCTATTGGAGCTTGAGATGAGAAGTTGTTCCCGTGCACTCCTCCGCCGCCGCCCGCCTCGCCACGCCTGCCTCGCCACGCCTGGCCTACACGCGCGCCGGGTTTCGTGAACGAGACAAGCCGAACTCAAACCTATGTCATGTGTGCGCTTAATTTTTGCCGGTCAGGAACGGATAATTAATTGGCAACTAATTACAAGTCACTAACGACGCGCTACAAATCCGAGACGTCTGATCGTGGGTTGTTGCCGACTCGGGTGTTGGTCCAGCCCCACGTCTTCCTACCACGACCGCCTATATATTGGAGGTGTCGATAACCCTGGCCGTCACCCAGATCGAATCGCATTTGCTCTACCTCCTCACGCTCAACCCACAGTTGTTCCGTTCGCTGCTGCTGCTTTCAGCAATCATGTCCCATCAACCGCATGCACGGTTGTACAGGAGAGCAGGCCTCTGGTACCCCGTCATTTGCGATCCTGCACCGTGAGAAGGGCAATTAGGTTTTTGGGGAGCGTCTCCAACGAGATTGATCCCTGTTGTTTGTCTTCGTCCTATACTTTGACTATGTCCTCAACCTCTCCGACTTCGACTTGGGTGAGAACTCTGAAGCCGCAAAGAAGGCTGGCAAGGATGTTGCCGCCGCCGCGACTTTTGATCTTGCCAATCGGACGAGTAATCCGGTCATCCCTCATGTTTATTCCTATGTTGGTCGTACTTGTTGTTTACGTAGATGCATCTGTTGTATTCTTAGAACGTGCTTACATCATTAAATATCAATACAAGATTAATATTGCATGTCATTAGCATGATTTATTTCTAGATTAATTTAATCAGACAATTGCTAACTTCTCCATCAATCCAAAAACCAAAGGTCTGTAGGCAATTTTTCATTCATGACTTTGCTGCAACAATGAAAACAAACCATTTATGGGTACACATTTTAAGCGTAGGCAGACCAAAACTACATTGTGGATTGTGGTTCATAGCGATTAACGTCTTCTGGGTCGTTGGTGGTACTCTTAAAGGAATGAATGCTCCTGACCAAGAAAAGGTGCTTGAGGAGGCCACCATTGTCTTTGTTGGAGTCGTTCTGAGTGTGATCGGAGACAAGCTAGTTGACACATATCTACATATGCAAAACTTGTGCGATGCACTCGAAGCTAAGTTCGGTGCAACTGTGGAAGCAAGATGTATGCCATGGAGCAGTTCCATGACTACATGATGGTTGAGACTTGAGAACCGTCCTGTGTTGGACCAGGCTGAAATACAATGCATCTTTAAGGAGCTCAAACTCCTTAAGTGTGAGTTACCGGACAAGTTTATTGCGGGATGCATAATTGCTAAACTCCTTCCTTGGAGGAGCTTTGCTACTACTCTGGAAATCCAGAGATGTGAATTCTCAGTAAAGGATGTCATCGATCATATGTGTGTTGAAGAGAATCTTTCTTGGAGGAGCTTTGCTACTACCCAGGCCGGGGAGCATTTTGGATCCATCGAAGTACATGGCCTAGTGCTGGTAGTCGATTTCCCTGGGGGCCTACTGGGCCTCCAACATTGCACTGAAGCACAAATTGCACAAGGACCCCCTCGTGCACACGGTAGACCTCGACTTGAAGTCAGAGGCCACCATCAAGGCCAAGGAATAACTCACTGGCTGATGTGGCTAGAGGTACCATTTTTTATTTTTGCTATGTTGTTTTGTGATATAGCTTTTACACTACTTTGGGATGTTACAGTAAGACGGCCTTGTTCAGTATCAGTAATATGTTTTGGTTTGGGGGCTTGGTATTGCTTATGTTGCTTGGTAAAAACAACAACAACAACAACAACAACAAAGCCTTTAGTCCCAAACAAGTTTGGGGTAGGCTAGAGGTGAAACCCATAAGATCTCGCGACCAGCTCATGGCTCTGGCACATGGATAGCAAGCTTCCATGCCCCCCTGTCCATAGCTAGTTCTTTGGTGATACTCCAATCCTTCAAGTCTCTCTTAACGGACTCCTCCCATGTCAAATTCGGTCTACACTGACCTCTCTTGACATTCTCCGCACGCTTTAGCTGTCCGCTATGCACTGGAGCTTTTGGAGGCCTACGTTGAAGATGCCCAAACCATCTCAGACGATGTTGGACAAGCTTCTCTTCAATTGGTGCTACCCCAACTCTACCTCGTATATCATCATTCCGGACTCAATCCTTCCTCGTGTGGCCACAAATCCATCTCAACATACGCATCTCCGCCACACCTAACTGTTGAACATGTCGCCTTTTAGTCGGCCAACACTCGGCGCCATACAACATTGCGGGTGTAACCGTCGTCCTGTAGAACTCGCCTTTTAGCTTTTGTGGCACTCTCTTGTCACAAAGAATGCCAGAAGCTTGGCGCCACTTCATCCATCCGGCTTTGATTCGATGGTTCACATCTTCATCGATACCCCCATCCTCCTGCAGCGCTTATGTTGCTTGGTGACAGGTGAAATTTTTGGGAGGCATGCGTCATTTGCTATGTGTAGAATCAATAGAGTTGTAATGGATTTGGTGTGTGCAAAGTGGTCTTTGGAATATAATCAAGTCAGTATACATCCAAATTAATTTTACTATATCATTTTAACATGTCAGTTGTCATATGTTAATTTGTATTAGTTCAAATACATTTTGGTGTTTCTCTTTTTTTTGGAATTTCTCTTTTAGAGAAGGAAGTAGATGCACACTTTTACTAAAAATTCAAAACAGTGGGAGTGTGCAGTGGTGGAGCATGAAACAAATTGAAGAACGTGTCAACCGCTTCCTCAGTGGGCCATCCGTGGTTCTAGGGCCAAATAGTGCCAACTCCTAAGATGAAATAGAAAGACAAGGACTAGCCATGGCCCGATTTGGTCTCCACTACACTCCGCCACTGGGAGTGTGGGTAATATTCTTTTGATATTCCAGAACAGCGAGCTTTCTTTTGTGAGAAAAAGTAGCTTCTATGAAACAACAACAGAAGGCATCTCCCTCACTCTAGCACTGTGAACACTAAACATCTGTGATCAGCATAAGCAATAAGGAATGGAGAAGACCAATAACAACAAAAGACCGCAGTTCTCGGTAAGTGTTACCTTTGATTTGATAGCTGCCCACTAAGATAAACAGAGCTCAATTGTGGCTAAATATCCAAATCATCATCGGGGTCTTCATCCGAGTCAGGTCGCTCATCATCAGAATCACGAAGGTAATGAATTTCACCCTTCGCGTTTGCAGATTTAAGAGCTTCTGTTTCATCCAGGAGAGCTGCCGTAGTTAAATTGGGATCTTGACGAGCCTCCGGGAGAGATCGCCGTCCATCGTATATACGGATTGGCTCGCCCTTTCCTGAAATTAAGGTAAGAGCAAGCGGCAATCAGTTACTGATTCTTCATCAATTCAGCTCAGGCAGCCAAAATGTGACATACTCCCTCTGTAAAGAAATATAAGAGCGTTTAGATCACTCTGTAAAGAAATATAAGAGTGTTTAGATCACTACTTAAGTGATCTAAACGCTCTTATATATCTTTACAGAGGGGGTACAAAACTTAAGACCGACACTAACTTTTGGTCAGTAACTCCATTTTATGAGAGTACCTTGATGTTCGAAAGGAAGAACAACATTTGCCCTGTCACTGCGTTCCTTTTCTGACAACTCAAGATTGAACTGAACCTGTTCGCCAACATATTACAATTCATAATCAATATTTTTTACAGAAACCAAACCAAGTTATAAGGCAAATGAGCTAATATTATTCAAATACAGGTTGGGATGTATGAACAAACCTTAGGTAGTAGACTCTGGTTCACTTCCATACTTACAGAAGTAGCAGAAATAAATTTTACATCACATCCCTCAACACATAACTCCTCATACTGCATAGGTAGGGATATTTAAATCAAATATTATTTACAGTGTGGTATATTTAGAATAAGTTGAAGTTTTGCCCAGCAAATGACCAAGAGCTTTACCAGATGCTTCACCCGTCCATTCCTTCGTTTCAGGCGCACATGGAACTTTGCTTTCGAATAGTTATGCTCAAGGAAAGACATGTCCCCCCTACGTTCTTCTCCATATACAGAATCTACAACTTCTGGCTCTACACAAGCAACCATGGTAGAAAGACATTCAAAAGCTCGGGAAAACTTGGTTTCATGGAGATCTGAATGCATTAGCCAGAAGATCGACGATATCTGATCTGAAATACGAGGATAGTACACATTAATACTTGCATCACATGAAGAATGGTACATCAACCTTTTAGACCATATGAATGCTTCATATTGATACTGCAGTCCATTTAGTCGGTGTGTTGCTCAAGATAACCTCAAGTGTGGTCCTTTAGTTGATGTGCAATTGCAGCGTATATCCATGTACATTACAGGATATATACAGCATGCATTTTTTGTACAATATATGCTGCATCATTAATGTAAATGCTGAATTTCAATTGTATCTACTTTTTACCATGAGCACAAATGGAAAATATAAAAGAGAAATAATACCATGGCTTCGAAGATTGCTAAGAAGGCCTGAAATTGATTGCACTGAAGCATGCCTTAACATAGAGCTAATCTGAAATATCATGAAGGACTTTGCTGTTAAACATCAAAGAATTTAAATAATATTGTAAAGGTGTGATGAACTTTTTTCAATCATAAAGAATGCAAAGACGGGTTTGCTTTAATATAAACAGTGTCAAGTTATAATCATAAAATGCAAATAGTAGAATACTTGTAGGTGACATGTTGGTGTTATCCAGATGGGGGTAAAGTGAGATATTGGTTTGATAATTTTGATTGATTGTTCCGGATGACCCAAAGCTACTGAAGTTCAACACAAACTGCTAACTACAAGATTAAGGTGTACTGTTCAATTTTGGCACGAACTTCCGGAATTCGCATTTTAATGCAGCCAGTCCATAAGCATCAAGAGTACTAAATTATACTAGCAGAAGAATATATGTATGGTAATATGTGGCACAAAGTATGCCAGAATTGCAATTAACACAATACAACCCAGTTTCATCTTTAGGGAAAACATACTTGGTACTGTATTAAAAATCTGCCCTAAGTAAGCTTTCCATAGAAGAAAAAAAGTTTCCATCAAGGTACATACTGAATCAACAGCAACAGAAAAATAGGTCTTGCCTTCTCCTTCAAACCCTGATATGCATAGCATACAGTGTGTCATTAGCTTCATGATCATAAATAAGGAAATTAAAAAGTAAAAAAGGTTATATGGTGGATTGTACCTCTTCCAAGATCAATTATGGAGCACGACAACTTATCAACATCCTTCACACTTCTGAAAGTTGTGATGGTGTCTTTGTTTGTTGAGCACGGTGTTCCACTGTCCTCTTGTTGCTGCTGTCTTCGAATATTTTGCTTCCACCCCAGTGGGTCTGAGTAGCAATCCAATATCCGAACACTGTTGGAACAATGCAAAAATTCTAAAACACAGTATTGCACATTCATGTAAATTCTACCATCATGAACATTTAAACTATGACCTGCATTGCGCCAACTTTGGCCTACATTAAGTGCTATGTGAGGTCCACAGCAGAACATTTTAACGAAAATAATCTCTGATTTCACAGTCTATCTCACACTTTAAAATGTCAACTCTACAGATTGTCTGTTATGCTAAAGCTCTGAATGCCTTTTCCAATTTAAATTACTCTGCTAAGTCTTACCATCGACTCAGTGCATTTGAATCAAGGCCGTGCCGAAGCATGATATCCAGGTAAACTTCCGGGCTCCGATCAAACGCCACAACCACAAGTCCCCTGCACCACCACAATTTGCCAACCATACCAGCAACCCGCGTCATTATCCAGACGAGGCCAAGCTAAAGCAGCATACCACAGAGAATCCCGGCAGTACCTGGCCTGCGCCTTCCCCGCGGCCGCGTTGGAGGCGACGGCGGCGGCGACGTGGAGCATGGCGCGCGCCGCGAGGGGGCAGCAATGGAGGGATCCCTCCACGGCCAGCGCCGGCGCGTGCTCGCCGTCGAGGCGGCCGTCCCGGAGGCACCTCACGGCCGCGTCCGCCATCTCAGCTCGCCGGCGGCGCCTCCCGACTCAAAGCCTTAAACCCTAGCGCGAGGGGATGGAGCTTTTGCACAAGGGCCCCTCCCTCCTCGCGCCTCTTCGCGGAACAACCCTCCCAGCTCGGGACCTCGCAGAGCTCCCGGAAGCCAGGAGCGGCACGGGCCCACCTGTCAGGCAGACTCGGAGTGCCTTCCCCTGCCCATGTCGGATACGTTTGAGGTTTGACTCCTCCTCCTCCCTGTTCTAAAAAGCTCAGGTTCTCCTGTTCCTCTGCTCGTTTGCTGCGCGGCGGCGGCGGCGAGAGGAGGGAAGAAGAGGAGAGCGGGCAAGATGCAGGCGTGCGCGAGGGCGGCGGGGGAGAGGCTCCCGCTGGTTCGTGCCCCCGCCAGGCAACCGCTGGCTCAGAGGTACGTATCTCTCTTCGTCTCTGCGGTTCCTGTCCGTTTGCTCCCCTAATTGATGCCCCCGCTTGCCAAGAAATTTGCTAGGCAGCTTGTTGTTCCCATGGTCCTGAGTTCGTGTTGCTACTTGCAGTTGTATCTCTGCAATCAAATAATTCATTTGAATTAACATGATTACTGGGACTTGCTATATAAGTTATCTGTTGTGTCTGCAAGTTCTTCTTGTAGCTTACTTGTGATATATATTGTCTGTTATTCACTGAAATCCCTTTTATTTAGCAAATGAGAACTATGTGTTAATTTGATTGAGCTGTTATGGAATCCTCCTAAGGGCAACTACTTGCTCGTAATGCCGCATCGGCGACATAAATTGTCTGTTGCTATTTTCGTTTGGCATTTGCTGCTGCTCACTGAAGTTAATTTTTTGGAGCACATGAAAAATATTTGTTTTAATTTCATTGAGGTTTTGTGAAATCCTCGTTCGGGTTAATACCACTAACACACTTTTTTCCAGCTTTGTTAAGGTCAGCAGACCATCTTCTCTGCATGAGACAAATCCTGTAGTGTCCTGCTCAGCGAGGTTGTCAGAAAATATTTCACACAAAATAGAAGCCAGCACAGATCATATTCTTCCAGCATCGCAAGATCATGTCGTGAAAGCAATCGATGCAATTAATGGGGGGCAAGTGATCGCGGTGCCCACTGATACAATATATGGGTTTGCTTGTGATGCATGGTTAGTGCTTTCTTAATTTCTCTTTTGTGCTAGAACATTTAGTTTGTTTCTTTCCTTCTTGTAAATGCCGTTTTCATGTTGATTCCAGATTAGCACTTGCTACAGTGATGTGGTGTGGTTGTATAGCACACAGAATCTGAAATTGCTTTCATGAATACTCCTGAATCAAGTTATGATGAATCTGTCCTGTGCCCATATCTAAATTAGGCATATGATGTAAACATCCAGAATAAATTTCAGAAACCTTCATTAGTTACTTCTGAACCTTGCTTTCACCCAGAGTTAAAAGTAGTCCATTGCATCCTTCTGAGCTAAGACTTCCATTTTGGAGTTTCTTTCACTGAATTTCAGTTGGTTGGGTTCATCCATGATTCGCTCTAAAAAGGCTCTTCATGACAGTTCTGCAGAAGCAGTTAACCGGATATATGAAATCAAAGGACGCATACATACACGCCCTCTGGCCATCTGCGTTGCTGATGTCCCAGAAATATCACGGTTTGCCGTAGTGGATCACTTGCCCCATGGTTTGCTTCATAATCTCCTTCCTGGGCCTGTCACTGTTGTTTTAAAGCGAGGTGAGGATACTACACTACATTTCAGGTTTATCAAGCTTCTTCATTAAACTGCATGAGGTGCTGAATATATTCTTTATTTGTTACATAGGTGAGAACAGTATACTGGAGAGATCACTTAATCCTGGTCTGGACAGCATTGGAGTACGTGTGCCAAAACTGGATTTCATACGATCCATTGCTCGTGGTGCTGGAAGTGCACTTGCACTTACAAGCGCCAACTTAAGTGGTCGTCCTAGTAGCGTCAGTGTCAAAGATTTCGGGGATCTATGGCCACACTGTTCATATGTCTTTGATGGTGGTATACTTCCTTCTGGACGTGCTGGTTCAACAATTGTTGACCTAATAACACCAGGAGTCTACAAGATATTGAGAGATGGAAGGTAAGCGCAACAATAGTAATATCACTTATTATTATTTTGTGGGAAACATCAATTATTATTAATAGCTCTCATCAATTTGGGATATGTACTGTACTAATCTTAATACAATATTCAATTTGACTTGAATCTGTAACACGGGATACATTTGTGCAGTTCGAGGGAGGAAACAACGGCTGTGCTGGGAAAATTTGGCTTTGTTGAAGCTTCATAGCAGCTGGCGCCTTCATACTAATTTCCTGTTTAATTAGGTTGAAGCAGAGTATATGATGTTCTTTGTGATTTACTCTTGTGTCTCTGTAACGTTTTGGTTGAAGCGTTAGTTTATTTTCCGTGCAACAATATCCACAACTGTGCCCTTACAGCCTTGCAATTTAATGTAACATTCATCTGGTACAGATCATTCAGATATACTACTAGTAGATTACAGTTGTATTCCTATGGAAGCTACAGGAAAGTAATCTTGATTGAGAACTTGAGATGGATTCCGTGTACACGGTAAGGGAAATTAATTTCTGTAACATATTGTGATGATGATGCGATGTCTTCAACAGTATAACAGCAGAGTTGATGTTATTTGTTTGGAATGCAACATGGACTTGATTTGTTTTGCCTCGAATGAAATGATTCTAGTTCTCAACTTTTTTTTAGATCCCTAGTTCTCAACTTTTGATGTGGTTTAGCAGTACTCACGTAAGAACTCGTGAAAGAAATCATGAACCTTTTTCCTTTGTCCGAATCTCACGTAAGTGGTTTAATCTCTCATCAATTCCTGTGTCTTCTAACCATACGATGGATTTAAAGTCCAGTGCCACTTCAATTTCCATTCTCTAACTCTAATTACCTTGAACCAAACATGTTGTAAGAGACGGAGGCCCCTGCCCAGTGCCCGCATGCTAATTACGTATATTTTTCTGTGGAAAAACATTCGATCTATTCGTTATCGATCAATAGTAACTACGCAAAAAAAAATCATCAATCACAATAGTACAACGAACACAAAAAATAATAAAAATTGCATGCTAATCATATTAACTAGTACTACATCATTTGTTAATAGTTAATACACATCCAAAAGCCCAGTACGTGCCTACATAGAATAATAAATCTGATTTGTCGGTTTAAAGGCAAACCACAAACCAATAGTGTTCACGGTTGAGAAAATACTAATTTAATATGGGGAGTTTAATTGGTTTGTTAGTCTGTCTTTTTTTTCCGGGAAACTGTCGATTTATTCATCTTCAATCATGGCAGTACAACGAACAGCAGAAATAATAAAAATTGCATCCAGATTCATAGACCACCTAGCGACGACTACAAGCACTAAAGCGAGCCGAAGGCGCGCCGCCGTCATCGCCCCTCCCTCGCCGCAGCCGGGCATAACTTGTTGTAGTAGACAGTCGGGAAGTCGTCGTGCTAAGGTCCCATAGGACCAACGCCTCAGAATAGCAACCGCCACCGATGAAGATAATTTTAGATCAGAAGGATCCAACCTGAAGACACATGAACAAATACGAACAAAGACTGGATCCGAGCGGATCCACCAAAGATAACCACCGACCAAATCTCGCGAGATCCGCCAGAGACACACCTCCACACGCCCTCCGACGATGCTAGACACACCATTGGGACGGGGGCTAGGCGGGGAGAACCTTATTCCATCTTCAAGAAGCCGCCGCCGTCTCGTCTTCTTGAGCAGGACACAAACGCTAACAAAACTTAAAGAAGCACCTAAAAACAGAGCCCTCCCATAGAGTCCACCGCGCACCCATGGCCCTAAGGCCACAAGAAACGTGGGAGATCGTCGGTGCCGCCGACGGGAGGCAGAAACCCTAGCCACCTTTTCTTGGAGGAGGGACAAAGGGAGGAGACTTGTCTTATCTCGGTTTGTTAGTCTGTCTCTCCTATGAATGTCATATATGTTGAACTAGGTAGAACGAATATATGGTACACATATATTAATTGATTTTTTGTGTGAAAAGATCAGATCTATTAAAGAGTTTCACCGGAAGTACAAAAGCACCTCAAACATAATAAATATTACATCGAGGTCCATGGACCGCCCAACAACCATTGCCGCCGCCAGAACGAGCCGCTGACGCGCCGCTGTTGTCGCTCTCATATCAAGTCGGCCTGACCTTGTTGTTGACAGCCGGGAAGTCTTCATGCACGTGTCTCTTAAGGACCAGTGCCCTGGAGCCGCAACCGTCGCCATTGTATCCTTGAATGGATCTGAAGAACCTAACATCAAATATCACTGTTGCGTACGCACGGCAAGAAACCCTAACCTCGCCACCGTGAGGAGCTGGCAGGAATCTAGGCCGGAGCTCCGTCTAATTCATCCCAACGGACAAACTTGAGGAGGATCGGAGCCCAGAAGACTGTCTCGAAGAAGAGGTGCCGCCATCCGTCCAAACGCCGCCCCTGCGAGGACTAACCTCCTACCTATCTACTAGCCGCAATCGAAACACCAAGAATCCCCTCCCTACCACTAGCCGCCGGAGCAGCAGACGGGGGGGGGGGTGAATCCACAGGTTCACCGGCGGAGATCGACGTGAGGAAGGCTTTCCTTGGTCGCCTTTATTGAACTTTTGTTGTACCATGTGAGACACATTTAACCTACAAAAGGGATTAAAGCATCATGCTAATGATTCGATGACAACCTCTTATACACTAGCCGAGCTACGTTTAAGCAAAATGAGTGAAAGTGCTAGTTATCGACTAGAGAGGGGTGAATAGGCGATTTTTATGAAAGTCTTCAAGAAAGGCAATGTCTTCGAAGATAGACAACCAAAGAACACCTACACAGTATGCAATGGAAGATAAACCTAGCCATGCCATAATCAAGAAATAGTACAGAGTAAGCATGAAGACAAATAGCAGCTAGGCAAATGTGGATTGGAATGGAAGACGGTATGAAGCCAAATATGCAATCAGAGAGAATGTCTTCACACAACTAAGTCAACCAAAGCAGGCAAGCAATGACTTCACGAGACTGAGCGGTAAGTAAAGGAGTGAGGAGATAGAACCAGTTGCTTGGCGAAGAAAAAGATTTGGTAGACCAGTTCTAGTTGCTGTGACAACTGTATGTTTGGTTAGGGAGGTTGAGACTGAACTCAGAAGACCACGTCTTCACCTTATTCCCCTGGAGCTAAGGTCACTTAGTCATCGCCCAATCACTCTGGTAAGTTTTCAAGGTAGACTTCCAAACCTTCACAGACTTCGTTCACCGGCGATCCACAATGACTCTTGGATCCTCAGAACATGACGCCTAACCGACTGGAAGATCACAATCTTCAAGTGTAATAAGTCTTCAAATCATGCAGACAGAAATACTTCAGTGATGCCAACACTCTTTGGGCCTTGGGTTTTTTGGGTTTTGTCCTTGCAAGGATTCTCCCTCAAAGGCTTCGGAGGTGGGTTGCTCTCAAATGACAAAAGTCGTGCACTAACTCTGAGCAGCCACGAACTTATGGTGTAGGGGGGTGGACTATTTATAGCCACGAGGCAACCCGACATGATATGTCCGAAATGACCCTAGGTCACTAAGGAACTGACACGTGTCCAACGGTCGGATACCGAACACACACGACAACTTGACTTGGGCTACAAGTAAAGCTAACTCATCCAACTCAGGATAAGATTTTCTCTCATTCGTCTTTGCTCGAAGACATAGGATTTGGGTTGAGCATCACGTCAGTTTTCTAACTTTGTTCACTTGGACCCCACTTGACAGTTCAGTGGTTCCTATGACTCAAGAAAGAAGAAAATGAAACTATGAAAGAAAATCTATCTTCACACTTTGTTATCTTGAAGCGAATGTCTTCATACGTCATTATCCTTGACGCGAATGTCTTCGCAAACCATTATTGTCTTCAATGTCTTCATACATTTTTAGTGGTCATCTTCGACTGGTAAACCGAATTAATAGGGACTTCTACGTGTGTTATCCTGTGAAACTCACAAACACATTAGTCCCTCAACCACGTTTGTCATCAATACTCCAAAACCAACTAGGGTGGCACTAGATGCACTTACAATCTCCCTCTTTTTGGTGATTGATGACAAACTGGTTGAAGTTTTCAACGGGGATAAAAATATGTGAAAGTTAAAGAATCGTGGTCATTGGCTTCATGAAGTTGAAAGGGCTCCCCCTGAAGATGTGCATATAAGTAATTTTCTTTTGAATGCAAATGCACATGGCAGGTTTTGCTTTGTGGAGATCTCCCCCTTTTCATGAAGTCAAATCAGAGTGCATACAAAAATGTATTGAAGATAATGATATGCACAATGGTAAATGGGCGTCTGCAGAATGATTTCATGCGCATAAGATAGAAATTCAACCACACAGTTAAAACATCAGAAAGTGTAGCAGACGTCCCATCTGGACTTAAGTATTACAACTCAAAAACCAATAGTTCACGAACGAGAGTTGCAAGACTTAGCAAAAATAATGCACCCGACCCATACAGACCAGCTTCAAGACTATCAACTCGTATGCTTCTCCCCCTTTATCATCGAATGACCAAAAAGGAATGCAGACATATAGTGTCTAAGCGTTCCCCGGAGATGGTGGTGAAGATGTTGGGGCGGTCGGGTCGACGGTGGTATTGGGCGGTGAGAAGGGCATCATGCAGCATCTTGGTGCAGTGGAGCCATCACAGGTGAAGTAGCATCGTCTTCCTTATCAATGACGCGTGCAACGACAGTTGGAGCAGATGACGAGTAATCAGAATCTTCAATGGAAGGTGCAGGACGCCGCTTTGCTGATTTAGGGGGCTTGGAGTCGAATTTGAATATCTCTGTGAAGCCATCTGCAATGAGATCATTTTCAGAACAGAGCATTGGGAGGCTCTTCCAAGCACGCCGGCAGGCTTCATGAGCAACAAAAGAGTTCTTGGTGGAGAGGTTGCGAATATGATTGACATCCACAAGAAGACTTTGCATTTGACGCTTCATCCAATCATGATGCCTATCATGCTTCTGATGAAGAGAAACTAGAAGTTCTCTATCATTGACTACACGAACACGCTTCTGAGGCCTTTGAGAAACTGTGTTGGCGGTCGCATCAGTGTTAGCACGATGCGGTAGGAAAAGCTGACCGACAAGTGGGCCAGCAACAACAAGATTGGGCACATGAGTGGCTTCAAGAGGTGCCGACAAGCTCTGAAAGGCAACATAGTCTTCACGAACTGGTTCTTTAGCAGGCTCAGGGTAGATGGCTTCGTGAGACATATCCACTTCCTGCAAGAAGACAACATGATTATGCGCTGGAGCTTGGTAGTTGATAGTTGAGCGAAGCTTAATCCGCCGCATAATCCAAGGTGTATAGAATTTTAGGCCAAACAGATCAATGCCTGAAGCTGCCAACTGCCTGATGAAGAAATCATGAGTATTGAAGCGGATTCCATTGAGAATGTAGAAGACCAGTGTCTTCATGGTGCCTTCAAGCTTCGCGTAGGAGGAGTGCCCTTTGATTGGCCACTGAGTATGCCTCACAATATGGTAAATGGTGCGGGGCAGGTACTCGAGGTCATTAACGAAGAAGTGTGTGACGTACTCAGCATCTGCAGGCAATGTCTTCATCATACTCAACATTTGGCTCATATTGGGCTCTGGCTTCTAGAATATGCTCTCAAGTTCCTTTTCATAGAGCTGATAACCCGACTCATAAAGATCACCAGGAGTGGGTAGGTAAGTGAGCTCAATGATATCCTGAGCTCTGTGAAAGCACAGTTGCTCCCTAGGTGGTTTTGGTAATTAATGACAACATACTTTGTGGTTGGACTAATGCTTTTATCAAGTATGTTTCAGGAAAGTCAACCATTCTGGCATGGCAAAAGGACTAGAGAGGTGAACCCCTAGGATGCTAAGGAAAGGATTGGCAAAAGCTCAAGACTCCATTTTTGGTTTAGTGATCCAAGATCACATTGAGTCCATAGGAAAGCCAATACTATTAAAAGGGGGTGAGGTTATGATGATGATCTAGTTGCTCTAAGTGCTTAGTGATTTATCTCTCAAACTATCAACAATCTTTCATTCCAACACAAACCCATAAGTAATCTCGGTCCCACCGATTCCAAACTCAGTCACACCGAGATGAACCACCTCAGCCATATAGCCAAACCCTAAGAATCTCGGATTTTCCGATTCCAAACTCGGTCATTCGAAATTGGTGTTGCCAAGCTTCAGAACCTTCAGACTCAAATCGGTGTCACCGAGATGAGAAAGTCGGTCCCACCGAGATTGGCAAACCCTAGACTTTGGAAGAATCGGACTAACCGAGATTGTATTTTCGGTCCCACGAAAATCCCAACGTTCACAAGATTTGAACTTTCGGTCCGACCGAGTTGTCAACTTCGGTCCGACCGAGATTGGTCAAATGTGTGTAACAGTTGGATTTTGTGTGGAGGCTATAAATACCCTCCACCTCCTCTTCATTCGTGGAGAGAGCCATCGAAAGAACTACCACTCCTACCTTACATTTCGAGAAGAAAACTACCTACCCTTGTGTTGAGATCAAGTTGCTCCACTCCCACCATATGAAACTTGATTTCTAGTCTTCCCAAGTTGCTTTCCACTCAATCCCTTCTTCCACCACAGCCAAATCGGTGAGGAGAGTTGAGTGTTGGGGAGATTATCATTTGAAGCACAAGAGCAAGGAGTTCATCATCACCAACCCCATCTATTACCTTTTGGAGGGTGGTGCCTCCTAGATTGGTTAGGTGTCGCTTGGGAGCCTCCGTCATGATGTGGAGTTGAACCAAGGAGTTTGTAAGGGCAAGGAGATCGCCTACTTCGTGAAGATCTACCCCAGTAAGGCTAGTCCTCCGTGGGCGTAAGCCATGATGGCATAGACAAGGTTGCTTCTTCGTGGACCCTTCGTGGGTGGAGCCTCCGTGGACTCAGCAGCCGTTACCCTCCGTGGGTTGAAGTCTCCATCAACGTGGATTGACGATAGCACCACCTATCGGAACCACGAGAAAAATCTCCGTGTCTCCAATTGCGTTTGCTCCTCACAATCTCTCCCTTACTATTCATGCAATTTACTTTCCGCTGCCCTATACTCTAGAATTGCATGTTTAGTATGTTGCTCGACTTGTATGCATGATGCTTGACTTGTCCTTCATTGTGAATTTGCTATGAACTTATGTTAATCAAAAGGCATAAACTTTTATCTTGTCGAGTTGTCTAATCACCCCCCCTCTAGACACTCTTGCCTTCAACGATCCTACAATTGGTATCAGAGCATTGGTTTCCATTGCTTTGGTTTGCACACCATTGGAGGAAGATGGACGTGTTCACGTTTGGGAGTGTTAGTCATAGAGTGCCTATTCTTGATGGAGTGTCCTATAACTCGTGGAGGATTGAAATGCTTGCTATCTTTAAGATATACAACTTATGCAAATATGTTGAAACCCCATATGTACCACCATTTGACCCTTGCACCCTCTGTAGATGAAGAGCTAGATTTGCTTCGCAACCTTAGAACTGTCAATCTTATCATTAGAGGTTTGCCTGATAACTTGCTTGAGCTTGTCACGAACTTTGAGTGCGCCCATGCTATGTGGAAGTTCTTGGAAGAACTTTATCCGGACTACTCGTTGAGAGGTCTTGATGAAATTCTATACAAAACTGTTGAATTTGATATGTTGCGCCCCAAAGATCCTAACTTTGATAAATGCTTCTTTGAGCTTCGTGATCTTATGAAAAAGAAGGGTGATCCCGGTTTTATCAATGTTCGAATAAGAAATGCTCTTGTTTTGCATTCCGATGATTATTATCACGTTGATAAAACTGATGCAAGTCATTGTCAAATTGACCTAGGTATTGATGATGAATTATCTATGGGTCAATATGATGATGGGCATGAGCATGATGACGATTCGGACACCGAGCTAGACAAGATCATGAAGAGTCTCAGTCTAATGGCAAATATGAGAGACTACATATCCGGTGGCAAAGAATGGATTCTTGATAGTGGATGCACCGATCACATGACCGGAGATGAAGACATGTTTCGAGAGCTTGCAAAGAACGATGGTCCACGCAAGTATGTGACTTTTGGAGACAACTCCAAGGGTAAGGTACTTGGCCTTGGTAAGGTGGCCATATCTCATGATAGCTCCATTAAAAATGTCATGCTTGTTGAATCACTTGGATACAATTTACTTTCCGTGTCTAGATTAGTGACTTTGGATTCAATGTGCTATTCACCAAAGTAGATTGCCAAGTTTTTCAGAGTGACAATCATAACATGGTATTTACTGGCATTCGTAGAGGTGACTTATACATTGTCGATTTCACTAAGAAAGCTCAACCTAGAACTTGCTTTATTGCTAAATCTGCTAAAGGTTGGCTTTGGCATAGAAGGCTTGGACATGTTGGTATGCGAAATTTAGATAAGCTGATCAAAGGAGATCACATTCTTGGTGTTAAAGATGTTTTCTTTGACAAAGATAGACTCTGCAGTGCATGTCAAGCAGGAAAACAAGTAGGAGGAAGTCATCCCGTGAAGAATATCATGACCACAAGGAGACCGCTTGAGCTTCTTCATATGGATCTCTTGGTCCCAATGCTTACAAAAGCCTTGGTGGTAACTCCTTTGGTCTAGTTATTGTTGATGACTTTTCCAGATTTACGTGGGTATTTCTACTTGATGACAAATCGCAGTTCGGAAAATCTTCAAAACCTTTGCTAGAAAGGCTCGAATCAATTTGAGGTGAAGATCAAGAAGGTTCGGAGTGACAACGAACGGAGTTCAAGAACGCCCATGTGGACTCTTTTCTCGATGAGGAAGGGATTCTACATGAGTTCTCACTACGTACACACCTCAACAAAGCGGGGTTGTTGAGAGGAAGAACCGAACGCTCATTGAGATGGCGAGGACAATGCTTGATGAATACAAGACACCAAAACACTTTTGGGGTGAAGCCGTTGAGACAGCTTGTCATGCCATCAACAGACTTTATCTTCACAAGCTTCTCGGCAAGACTTCATACGAGCTCCTTGCGGGTAACAAACCCCAAGTGGGATATTTTCGTGTCTTTGGTTCAAAATGCTATATTCTTGATAAGCATCGTCGGTCTAAATTTGCTCCTAAAACTCATGAAGGCCTTTTCCTCGGTTATGGATCAAACTCTCACACCTACCGTGTCTACAATAATTTCACCCGAAAGGTTGAAGAGACGGTAGATGTGAAGTTTGATGAATCTAATGGCTCGCAAGTAGAGCAAATGCCTATTGATGTAGGAGACAAGGACCCATCGGAAGCCATTCAAGATTTATCCATTGGAAAGATTCGTCCCATGGAAGTGAAGGAGAGTACCTCATCTACATATGTGGAGCCCCCCACCTCACGGCAAGGTGAACCTCAAGGCAACATGGAGGCTTCCACAAGTGGAACTCACCAAGATGAGGAAGTGCGACAAGAAGATCCACCACAACCTCCTTCTCCACCACCTCAAGACAACACCAACAACACAGATGAAGAAGAAGATGAGGATGATGAGGAAGCTCAGCCACCACCACCACGACAAAAGCTATCCCGAGTTCGAGAAAGAGTCAAGAAAGACCATCCCGTGGAACAAATGATGAATGACATCGACTCCAGGAGAATCACTCGCTCTAAAACTCGTTTAGCTAACTTTTGTGAGCATTACTCATTTATTTCAAGTCTTGAACCTATGAAGGTAGAAGAAGCACTTGAAGACCCGGACTGGGTGAATGCTATGCATGAAGAGCTGCACAACTTCGAGAGGAACAACGTTTGGTCTTTGGTAGAGAAGCCCAATGATGACCAAAACGTCATTGGAACCAAATGGGTGTTTCGGAACAAGCAAGATGAGGATGGACAAGTCATCCGCAACAAGGCTCGTCTCATAGCACAAGGTTACACACAAGTCGAAGGTATGGACTATGGTGAGACCTATGCCCCCGTTGCTAGACTTGAGTCCATTCGCATTCTTCTTGCTTATGCCAACCACCATAACATTACTCTCTACCAAATGGACATTAAAAGTGCTTTTCTAAATGGTGAAATTGAGGAGGAAGTATTTGTGAAACAACCTCCCGGATTTGTGAATCCTAAAAAGCCCAATCATGTTTACAAATTGCACAAAGCTCTTTATGGTCTTAAACAAGCCCCTAGAGCTTGGTACAAATGCTTGACTAGCTTTCTTCTTGAAAAAGGATTTGAAATTGGTAAAATTGACTCAACGCTATTCACAAAAAGGGTTGACGGAGAACTATTTGTGTGCCAAATATATGTTGATGATATTATCTTTGGATCAACTAACCCTGATTTTAGTGAGAAGTTTGGGAAGCTTATGTCAGAGAAATATGAGATGTCCATGATGAGTGAACTCAAGTTCTTCCTTGGATTGCAAATCAAACAATCTAAGGAGGGTACTTTTGTCTCACAAACCAAGTACACTAAGGATCTCTTCAAGAAGTTCAACATGCAAGAGAGCAAAGGTATGAGAACCCCCATGCCTACTAATGGACATAATGACTTGACTAAAGATGGAGAACCTGTTGATCAAAAGGTATATCGATCCATGATTGGTTCTCTACTATATCTCTGTGCTTCTCGTCCCGATATAATTTGAGTGTATGCATGTGTGCTCGATATCAAGCTGCTCCTAAAGAATGTCATCTTAAAGCTGTTAAAAGAATTGTGAGATATTTGATACACACACCTAACTTTGGCATTTGGTATCCTAAGAGGGCCTCTTTCGATCTTGTTGGTTATTCCGACTCGGACTATGCCGGAGACAAGATAGATAGAAAGTCAACTTCGGGTACATGTCAATTTCTCGGTCGATCCCTTGTATCTTGGTCATCCAAGAAACAAAACTCAATATCGTTATCGACTGCAGAAGCAGAATATATTGCTGCTGGTTCATGTTGTGCTCAGTTGCTATGGATGAAACAAATGCTTAAGGACTATGGGATACATGCGAGACATGTTCCTTTGCTTTGTGACAACGAGAGTGCAATTAAGATTGGACACAATCCTGTGCAACACTCTCGCACGAAACACATTGAAGTTCGTCACCATTTTATTCGTGATCATATTGCTAAGGGTGACATTGATCTTAAGCATGTTCGTACTGACAAACAGCTTGCAGATATCTTCACAAAACCACTTGATGAGAAAGTGTTTTGTCGCTTGAGGAGTGAGTTGAACATCATTGATGCTTCAAACTTGGAGTGAAAACTCCATTGATGCATGCAAGGCATGAGCCAAATTGATTAATCCTTGATATTTCTCTTATGATGATGATCATATGTCTTGGACACATTTGCCCCCTTGTATTGCATCTAACTCCTTGCAGGTACTTGGATGGTCTACATTCAACAAGATTATCACTCACTCAAATCATGAGTAATCTTGTCATTGACCAAGTATCTAGCTCTTGGGATGTTGAGTTCAAGGAACAAAATTCCACATATCCTTTTTGACATCATAAACTTCTAGTACTTCACTCATGTCATATTGGATATTCTTGAGTATTTCCTTGCTTGCCTAACCCATGTAGGAAGATGAATCACACACTTGAAAATGGTGCTCCAACTTCACATTCTATGAGCATCAACATCAAGTTCACCTACATGAGAACAAGCAACAACAAGCCCAAGGTATGTCTTTCACATCATGAAGAAGCTTTGCTCAAAGTCATGAGTACAAGCAGCTTCAAAAGATGTGATCACATCAAATGCTTAATCGAAAAATGGTAACCCCATTTTGAGCTTAAACGATGAGTATGACCTATGATCAAATGTTCTCATTTGACTCCTAAGTCAATATACTCAAACATAGGTGACCTAGTCACCGACCCTTGTCTAGATGAAGTACATATGTTTTGGAGTTTTGCTTTTGTCTCTTTTGATTCTCTTGTTGAGTTTTTCTTTTTACAAAAAAAAAACTTCATCTAGCAATATTTTTCATTTCTGTTTCTTCTGTTCTTATGTATATCCTTTCGCTCTGATAAATTCCCTGAAAATCATTTACAAATTCATTGCAAATCTGTTTGAAACTTTTCTTGCAAAGTGAGCTGAATTATTTCTACATTTCCTTGGAATTAAACTCGGCGTCACCGATTCAATCATTTCGGTCTGACCGAAAAAGGGATCTGCCCTAAGTCTCTGACTTTCGGACTCACCGATCCTTATCAATTCGGTGTCACCGATTTACATTCACCAGGATATCATCTTCTACAGCTCACCTAAATGATTTACATTCTACATACTTAATTTGCTCAGTTGTGATTCTTAATGAACCCACTTCTTTCCTTCCATCTTTCCTGTCCTTCCTGGCTTACTGTCCTTTTCGGCACTTGATGTCAAAGGGGGGGAAGATTTAGGGGGAGGAGCTTAAGGGAAGATTGGAGGATAAGGGGAGAAAAGATATCTTAAAGGAAGAAAAACATCCTTACCTTAAGGGGGAGAGGATCACATCAAAGCTTTGCCATATACTTCACTGTGATAATACTTTTGGTGGCATTATTCTCTTGATTTTGTTTTTCTTGCTCTCACCATTGGTATCTTCTGAAAAGTACAATTGGTATCTTATACAATTGGTATCTTATGAAAAGCAAAATCTCTCAGAGCTCATTGAAAATCTTTTAGTCTTGGGAGACATGTTGGCTGATTCAAGCTAGTGCTCAACATGAGACACTCTCTATACATGTCATCCTGGCTTGGTACTCTTGATGTTCTTCTTTGTTGGTTGAAGAACTACTCTTGTGTTATCTAACCATGTTTTCCCAAGTTTATTTCTTCAAGTACATCACCAAGGAACTTCAAGGTAAGTATATGCATCTGGCGGGATGTGCATGATGGTGACTTGCTTGTGAATACTTGTTTGCAAGAAATCACCATGCACATATGCATCATCTCTCATTTACCCTCATCTCGCTCGATGCATATAGCCAAGCTGCATGCAGCACATCTTGCTTTTCTCTCATGTGTGCTTGTGGTAGTCCAAAACCAAAATCTAAAATCTTGCACACTTGTAGGGGGAGCTTGTGTACTACATGTTTGTCAAAGCTTTAATGTTAATCCTGTCTTTCTTTCAGTAAGCTTTGATATCTTTTTCTGTGTGTTGCCATCAATTACCAAAAGGGGAGATTGAAAGCACAGTTGCTCCTAGGTGGTTTTGGTAATTAATGACAACATACTTTGTGGTTGGACTAATGCTTTTATCAAGTATGTTTCAGAAAGTCAACCATTACGGCATGGCAAAAGGACTAGAGAGGTGAACCCCTAGGATGCTAAGGAAAGGATTGGCAAAAGCTCAAGACTCCATTTTGGTTTAGTGATCCAAGATCACATTGAGTCCATAGGAAAGCCAATACTATTAAAAGGGGTGAGGTTATGATGATGATCTGGTTGCTCTAAGTGCTTAGTGATTTATCTCTCAAACTATCGGCAATCTTTCATTCCAACACAAACCCATAAGTAATCTCGGTCCCACCGATTCCAAACTCACCACACCGAGATGAACCACCTCGACCATATAGCCAAACCCTAAGAATCTCGGATTTTCCGATTCCAAACTCGGTCATTCGAAATTGGTGTTGCCAAGCTTCAGAACATTCAGACTCAAATCGGTGTCACCGAGATGAGAAAGTCGGTCCCACCGAGATTGGCAAACCCTAGACTTTGGAAGAATCGGACTAACCGAGATTGTATTTTCGGTCCCACGAAAATCCCAACGTTCACAAGATTTGAACTTTCGGTCCGACCGAGTTGTCAACTTGGTCCGACCGAGATTGGTCAAATGTGTGTAACGGTTGGATTTTGTGTGGAGGCTATAAATACCCTCCACCTCCTCTTCATTCGTGGAGAGAGCCATCGAAAGAACTACCACTCCTACCTTACATTTCGAGAAGAAAACTACCTACCCTTGTGTTGAGATCAAGTTGCTCCACTCCCACCATATGAAACTTGATTTCTAGTCTTCCCAAGTTGCTTTCCACTCAATCCCTTCTTCCACCACAGCCAAATCGGTGAGGAGAGTTGAGTGTTGGGGAGATTATCATTTGAAGCACAAGAGCAAGGAGTTCATCATCACCAACCCCATCTATTACCTTTTGGAGGTGGTGCCTCCTAGATTGGTTAGGTGTCGCTTGGGAGCCTCCGTCATGATGTGGAGTTGAACCAAGGAGTTTGTAAGGGCAAGGAGATCGCCTACTTCGTGAAGATCTACCCGAGTAAGGCTAGTCCTCCGTGGGCGTAAGCCATGATGGCATAGACAAGGTTGCTTCTTCGTGGACCCTTCGTGGGTGGAGCCCTCCGTGGACTCGCGCAGCCGTTACCCTCCGTGGGTTGAAGTCTCCATCAACGTGGATTGACGATAGCACCACCTATCGGAACCACGAGAAAAATCTCCGTGTCTCCAATTGCGTTTGCTCCTCACAATCTCTCCCTTACTATTCATGCAATTTACTTTCCGCTGCCCTATACTCTAGAATTGCATGTTTAGTATGTTGCTCGACTTGTATGCATGATGCTTGACTTGTCCTTCATTGTGAATTTGCTATGAACTTATGTTAATCAAAAGGCATAAACTTTTATCTTGTCGAGTTGTCTAATCACCCCCCCTCTAGACACTCTTGCCTTCAACGATCCTACACTCTGGCTTCATGATGGACATCTCCTGTCATCCACTCAAGGACCCGTGTCTTCAGATCCCTGTTGTAGCCTGAGATGTGCAATGTGGCATCGAAATGGAGCAGCAGTTCTTCGTTCCAGTGCTCCTTGTCAACGACAAATGGGAGCAGGCCATTATCACGGAAGCAATCAAGGGCTTCTTCTAAGCACGACAGGCCAGCCATGGATCACAACAGAGGCACTTGTGGGGAAAGATTATGTCTTGATTGTACAGGATGCAGGAGTAGTAGTTGTGTTGCAAGTGGCTCTAGAATCAGTCCGAAGATATATTTGGCTTCTTGTAGTGGTTCTTGGCCTTGTCAAAGAAGGTGTTGTGATATCTGAAGCTTAAGACGTTGAAGCAGCTCTTGATACGTCTCCAATGTATCTATAATTTTTGATTGTTCCATGCTATTATATTATCTGTTTTGGATGTTTTATATGCAATAATATGCTATTTTATATTATTTTGGGGACTAACCTATTAACCCAGAGCCTAGTGCTAGTTTCAGTCTTTTCCATGTTTTTGAGTTTTATAGAAAAGGAATATCAAACGGAGTCCAAACGGAATAAAACTTTACGTTGATTTTTCTTGGACCAGAAGACATCCACGGAGCTTGGAGAGGGGGTCGGAAGATGCCCCAGAGGCCACAAGCCTGCCAGGCGCACCCCAGGGGGGCGCCCTGAGGGCTTGTGGGCCCCACATGAGTCCTCCAATCCTAATTCTTGCACTATAAATTCCCAAATATCCCCAAACCACCAGAAGTATCCACCAAAATACTTTTTCGCCACCACAAGCCTCTGTTCTCGTGAGATCCTATCTTGGGGCCTTTTTCAGTGATCTGCCGGAGGGGGATTCGATCATGGAGGGCTTCTACATCAACCCTATTGCCCTTCAAATGATGCGTGAGTAGTTTACCACATACATACGAGTCCATAGCTAGTAGCTAGATGTCTTCTTCTCTCTCTTTGATCTTCAATACAATGTTCTCCTTGATGTTCTTGGAGATCTATTCGATGTAATACTTTTTTGCGGTGTGTTTGTTGAGATCCGATGAATTGTGGATTTATGATCAGATTATCTATGAATATTATTTGAGTCTTCTCTGAACTCTTTTATACATGATTAAGATATCTTTGTATTTCTCTTCAAACTATCGATTTGGTTTGGCCAACTAGATTGGTTTTTCTTGCAATGGGAGAGGGGCTTAGTTTTGGGTTCAATCTTGCGGTGTCCTCGCCCAATGACAGAAGGGGTAGCGAGGCACATATTGTATTGTTACCATCAAGGATAAAAAGATGGGGTTTATATCATATTGCTTGAGTTTATCCCTCTACATCATGTCATCTTGCTTAAGGTGTTACTCCGTTCTTATGAACTTAATACTCTAGATGCATGCTGGATAGCGGTCGATGTGTGGAGTAATAGTAGTAGATGCAGGCAGGAGTCGTTCAACGTGTCACGGACATGATGCCTATATTCATGATCATTGCTTTAGATATCGTCATAACTTTGTCCTTTTCTATCAGTTGCTCAACAGTAATTTGTTCACCCACCGTATGCGTCCACCAAACGGGCCAGAATCGGCCAAAACTGAGAGTGTTGATGACCGACACGTAAGTGCACCTTGGGGTTCAACAACTATGAAAATCGCTTCGGTACCCCCAAAACGGTGATTAATAGTAAAGAGTGTCAGAATTGGCCAAAACTATGAGTGTTGACGACGGACACGTAAATGCACCCTAGGGATCGTCAATAGTGGAAATCGCTCTGGGACCTGAAAATGGTGAGTAATAGTCCACGAAACAGACCAGAATTGGCCCAAATTGTGAGTGTTGATGACTGACACGTAAACGCACCCCGGGGTTCGTCAATCGTGGAAATCACTTTGGGACCACAAAACTGAGTAATAGTCCAACAAAGGGGCCAGAATTGGCCCAAACTGCGAGTCTTGACGACCAACACGTAAGCACACCTTGCGGTTTGACAGACATGGAAATCGCTTTGGGACCCCAAAACAGTGAGTAATAGTCCACGAAACGGGTCAGAAATGACAAAAACCGCGAATGTTGATGACCGACACGTAAACGCACATCGGGTTCGTCAATCATGGAAATCAATCTGGGACCCCAAAACAGTGAGTAATAGTCCACGAAGCGGGCCAAAATCAGCCAAAACTGAGAGTGTTGATGACCGACACGTGAGTGCACCTTGGGGTTCAACAACTATGGAAATCGCTTCGGGACCCCAAAATGGTGAGTAATAGTCCAAGAAGCAGGTCAGAATCGGCCAAAACTGTGAGTGTTGATGACGGACACGTAATCGCACCCTAGGGATCGTCAATCATGGAAATCGCTCTGGGACCCCAAAACTGTGAGTAATTGTCCACGAAGCAAACTAGAATTGGCCCAAATTGCGAGTGTTGATGACCAACACGTAAATGCATCCCGCGGTCTGTCAATCGTGGGAATCACTTCGGGACCACAAAACTGAGTAATAGTCCAAGAAACAGGCGAGAATCGGCCCAAACTATGAGTCTTGACGACCAACACGTAGGCACACCTTGGGGTTCGACAACCATGGAAATCGTTTTGGGACCATAAAACAGTGAGTAATAGTCCACGAAACGGGTCAAAATCGACCAAAACCGCGAGTGTTGATGGCCGACACGTAAACGCACCCCAGGGTTCGTCAATCGTGGAAATCACTCCGGGACCCCAAAACAGTGAGTAATAGTCCACGAAACGGGCCAGAATTGGCCAAAACTGAGAGTGTTGATGACCGACGCGTAAGCACACCTTGGGGTTTAACAACTATGGAAATCACTTCGGGACCCCAAAATGGTGAGTAATAGTCCACAAAGCGGGTCAAAATTGGCCAAAACTATGAGTGTTGATGACGGACACGTAAACGCACCCCAGGGATTGTCAATCGTGCAAATTGCTCTGGGACCCCAAAATGGTGAGTAATAGTCCAGGAAATAGACCAGAATTGGCCCAAACTGTGAGTGTTGATGACTGACACGTAAACGCACCCCAGGGTTCGTCAATCATGGAAGTCACTTAGGGACCACAAAACTGAGTAATGGTCCAAGAAACGGGCCAGAATCGGCCCAAACTGCGAGTCTTGACGACCAAGACGTACGCGCACCTTGGGGTTAGACAACCATGGAAATCGCTTTGGGACCCCAAAACGGTGAGTAATAGTCCACGAAACGGGTCAGAATCAACAAAAACCGCAAGTGTTGATGACCGACACGTAAACGCACATCGGGGTTCGTCAAACGTGGAAATCACTCCGGGACCCCAAAACAGTGAGTAATAGTCCATGAAGCGGGCTAGAATCGGCCAAAACTGAGAGTGTTGATGACCGACAAGTAAGCTCACCTTGGGGTTCAACAACTATGGAAATCGCTTCGGGACCCCAAAATGGTGAGTAATAGTCCATGAAGCGGGTCAGAATTGGCCAAAACTATGATTGTTGACGACGGACACGTAAACGCACCCTAGGGATCCTCAATCGTGGAAATCGCTCTCGGACCCCAAAACAGTGATTAATAGTCCATGAAATAGACCAGAATTGGCCCAAATGTGAGTGTTGATGACCGAAACGTAAACGCACACCGGGGTCTGTCAATCGTGGGAATCACTTCGGGACCATAAAACTGAGTAATAGTCCAAGAAACGGGCGAGAATCGGCCCAAACCGCGAGCCTTGACGACCAACACGTAGGCACACCTTGAGGTTCGACAACCATGAATATCGCTTTGAGACCCCAAAACGGTGAGTAATAGTCCACGAAACAGGTCAGAATCGACAAAAACCGCGAGTGTTGATAACCGACACGTAAATGCACCCCTGGGTTTGTCAATCGTGGAAATCACTCCGGGACCCGAGAACAGTGAGTAATAGTCCATGAAATGGGCCAGAATCGGCCAAAACTGAGATTGTTGATGACTGACACGTAAGCGCACCTTGGGGTTCAACAACTATGGAAATTGCTTCGGGACCCCAAAACGGTGAGTAATAGTCCACGAAGCGTGTCAAAATTGACCAAATCTGTGAGTGTTGACGACGGACACGTAAACGCACCCTAGGGATCATCAATCGTGGAAATTGCTCTGGGACCCCAAAACGGTGAGTAATAGTCCACGAAACAGACCAGAATTGGCCCAAATTGTGAGTGTTGATGACTGACACTTAAACGCACCCTATGGTTCGTCAATTATGGAAGTCACTTAGGGACCACAAAACTGAGTAATGGTCCAAGAAACGGGCCAGAATCGGCCCAAACTACGAGTCTTGACGACCAACACGTAAGCACACCTTGGGGTTAGACAACCATGGAAATCGCTTTCGGACCCCAAAACTGTGAGTAATAGTCCATGAAACGGGTCAGAATCGACAAAAACCACGAGTGTTGATGACCAACACGTAAACGCACCACCGGGTTCGTCAATTGTGGAAATCACTCCAGGACCCCAAAACAGTGAGTAACAGTCCATGAAGCGGGCCAGAATCAGCCAAAACTGAGAGTGTTGATGACCGACACGTAAGCGCTGAGGGAGTCCCGGATTAAGGGGTCCTCGGACAGCTGAACTATATACTTGGGCCGGACTGTTGGGCTATGAAGATAGCAGATAGAAGATCTCTCCCCGTGTCCGGATGGGACTCTCCTTTGCGTGGAAGGCAAGCTTGGCGATTTAGATATGTAGATTCCTTTCTCTGTAACCGACTTTGTGTAACCCTAGACCCCTCCGGTGTCTATATAAACCAGAGGGTTTAGTCCTTAGGACAACAATCATAATCTCATAGGCTAGGCTTCTAGGGTTTAGCCATTACAGTCTCGTGGTAGATCAACTCTTGTAATACTCATATTCATCAAGATCAATCAAGTAGGAAGTAGGGTATTACCTCCATAGAGAGGGCCCAAACCTGGGTAAACATTATGTCCCCCGCCTCCTGTTACCATTAGCCTTAGACGCACAGCTCGGGACCCCCTACCCGTGATCCGCCGATTTTGACACCAATATTGGTGCTTTCATTGAGAGGTTTGCTGCGTCATCACCAGAAGGCTTGATGGCTCCATCAATCATCTACAACAACTCAGTCCAGGGGGAGATCTTCCTCCCCGGGCAGATCTTCATATTCGGTGGCTTCACACTGCGGGCCAACTCGCTTAGCCATCTAGAGCAGATCGATAGCTATGCCCCTGGCCATCAGGTCAGATATGGAAGCCTGAATTTTGTGGTCGATATCCGTGGAGACTTGATCTTAGATCCGGAGCGGACCGCGTCGTACGAGGACAGGGATCTTAGATCCAGACTGATCCCCTACCACCACGATGAACATGACCTAAATCTGTCATCTGGCCGCGCTCAGGAGATAGCGCCTGTAACCGCTCTGGCCTTAGATCTGGAGCGGACCGCGTCGTCCGAGGACAGGGAGCTTAACCCCGCTGCGGAAGCCACAGACTCGGCGGCGCTCGAGCCGCACACAAACCCAACATCGAGCTCGGCTTGTCTCACCGGAACCCCGGACTCGTCTCCGGCCATAGGTTCCGGACCGCGTGCACCCGCGTCCATCGAACCTGATTGGGCACCGATCTTGGAGTTCAGCTCCGCGGACATCTTCCAGCACTCACCTCTAGGTGATGTGTTAAACTCATTGAAATCCCTCTCCCTGTTGGGAGACTCTCGGTTGAACTATGTCTGGCTCGAATGGGATCCGGACTACGAAGAACTTTGTTTCCCACCCACCACCCACTTCATTGCCACTATCGAAGACTTAATCGACATGCTCGATTACGGCTCTGAGGACATCGACGGTGTGGACAACGATGCCGGAGAGGAGCAGGCACAAAAACCACCACCCTTAGTGTGGTGGACAGCTACATCCTCATACGATATATACATGGTGGACACACCTAAGGAGAAGGAGGCTGGCGGCGATAACAGCATGCCTGTCGACGAACCTTCCAAGCGCCGGCGTCAGAAGCGCCGACCTTGATCCGGCAAAAGGGAAAATAGAAACATTGTCACGGACGATGATGATAATCTGGACCAAGCCGAGGACCCCGCAGACCCAGCGTTGGAGTAGAATGTGCGAGAGGACAGCGAACACAGTCCGGGGATGTTGTCTGATCACAGCGATGCCAAAGATAGCAACTATCAACTTTGTCTCGAAGAGGAGATCGATCGGCGACATTTAATTCGTCGCCCCGTAAGAACCATTAGAACAAGAACGCCTCCATCAAAGGTTTATCGCCACTGCAAGGAGCCTGAAGAAGTAGAAGCAGCGGCTTAAAGCCGCACATGATACGCTCAATGATATATGGAACGAAGTGCTAGACGCTGAGGAAAAATATGGTGGAAATTGCCAAACAAAGAGCTATCCTAAACGTAAGCTGCTGCCTGAATTCGACGATGAGGCTATTGTGCCTATACCGCCGAAAAACAATATGGCCGACAAGCCGGACCGACCACCTCATGGTCAAGACAGAGCGGCTAGCAATGCCGCACATAAGCCCGCACCCCCTCCCCGTAAAGGAAGGGAGGTTGCGGCTCAGGACCAGAAACACGATCTACGTAAAGACCTAGACAAAAAGGCTGGCAAAACCAGGTCCATCTATGGATCCAGGGAACGTGCTCCTACACAGGACCATGATTATGAAACCAAATATGCTGGTCATTTACCAGTTTGGAACCAATACCGAACATTACAACAGTCGGACCCATGCCACGACAAAGCCAAATATAGGGGTGCCGCGCACCCCCTGTGCTTCACTGATGAGGTGCTGGAACACGATTTTCTAGAAGGGTTTAAACCCGTAAACATCGAGGCATACGACAGAACAATAGACCCTACAGTTTGGATAGAAGACTTTATTCTTCACATCCACATGCTCACGGAGATGATCTCCACACCATTAAATACTTACCCCTCAAGCTAAAAGGACCAGCTCGGCACTAGCTGAAAAGCCTCCTCGAAAACTCCATTGGAAGTTGGGAAGAACTTGAGGACGCTTTTCGGGCCAATTTCCAAGGGACCTATGTCTGGCCCCCGGATGCAGACGATCTAAGTCACATAATCCAATAACCTGGAGAATCAGCCCGTAAGCTTTGGAACCGTTTTCTCACTAAGAAGAACCAAATCGTCGATTGTCCGGACACCGAAGCCTTAGCGGCCTCCAAACACAATATCCGGGTCGAATGGCTAGCTAGACACCTCAGATAGGAAAAGCCAAGGACAATGGCAGCCTTAACTACACTCATGACCCGCTTTTTCACTGGCGAGGACAACTGGTTAGCCCGTAGCAGCACCAATGATCCCGGCACATCTGAGGTCAGGGATGGCAATGGAAAACCACAACGCAACAAAAACAAACGTCGGAACAATGAAGAAAGCCCAGACTATACAATGGTAAACGCCGAATTCAGAGGCTCCAGACCCGGCCAACAGAAGAAGCCATTTAAAGGCAACAAAGACAGTCCATCCAACCTGGATAAAATTCGAGACAGGCCCTACCAAATCCACGGCACTCCCGATAAACCAGCCAATCATACCAACAGAGAATGTTGGGTCTTCAAGCAGGCAGGCAAACTCAACGCCGAACACAAAGGGAAGGGACCTCAGAGCGAAGACGAGGACGAATCTCGCCAGCCGAACACGAGGGGACAGAAGAAATTTCCACCGGAGATCAAAACAGTGAACATGATCTATGTCACTCATATCCCAAAGAGGGCGCACTCCGAGATGTCTATGCCGTCGAGCCCGTCACCCCCAAATTCAATCCATGGTCGGCCTGCCCGATCACCTTTGATCATAGGGATCATCCGACTAGTATCCGTCACGGGGGTTCGGCTGCCCTAGTGCTCGACCCAATAATCAACGGATACCACCTCACTCGAGTCCTCATGGACGGAGGCAGCAGTCTCAATCTGATATATCAGGACACTGTCTGCAAGATGAGGATAGACCCGTCAAGAATCAAGCCAAGCAACACTACCTTTAAAGGAGTTATACTGGGTGTTGGGGATATAACTATTTGTGTAAGCCGCCCAGGAGGGGCCGAGTTACGCAAAGAGGATTCACCAAAGAGAAGCCCAAGGCCAAGCATGAAGATGGCGGTTCAATAAAAGGCTTAAGGCCCATAGGCGACTTAAGGCCCGTTGTAATAAACCGCCGTAATGGCATGACTTGTATTGTAAGGTATATTTAACTAGTCACCGAGCGGACTTTGTTTATAAGCGGCGGGACTCAGAAACCTGTATGCGTCAACCCGTGTATATAAGGGGCGACCTCTTTGGCGGCTTAGGGCAAGAAACAACTCATCGAGAGCCGGGCATAGCATATCTCGCTCCCTGGTTATCTAAACATCAATACCAACCCAACTAGACGTAGGCCTTACCTTCACCGTAAGGGGCCGAACTAGTATAAACTCTCTCGTGTCCCTTGTCCCGATTTAACCCCTTCAAGCTTCCTAGTTGCGATGGCTCCACAACTAAGTCCTTTCATGAGGACATCTGACGTGACTATTCCATGATAGTTGGCGCCCATCATGAGGCCAGCGCACGGTGGATTTGAGTTCTTGAAGGGCAACTTCGAAGGGCTCAAGGGGTATGTAGTGGGCCGGATGACCAAGAGTCCCGCGGCAAGATCTACATCGATGACGAAGGCTGGGGCCCTGACGCCGGCTCAATTGAGTACGGGTACGGGGTCCCCTTCGGCAGAATCCACGTCTTCATCGGCCGGATCGGTGAGCCAGGCCCTGAGCCGGACAACTGCACCGACCTCGTCGAGACTGCTCAGCATGCGAGGAAGACCCGGACTCAGCCGGTCGTAAGGCGTGCCTTCATGGACTGCGTCCACGGAGAGGAACTTTCTGGATCTAAAGATGGGGGTGAGACGACCGTCCTCTCAGACGGTGACTCGTCCGCCGGCTCAACCGATTCATTGTATCAGGTACAAGATGACGCTCGGGGGCTGTTCCGATGGCATCAGTATTCCGGACCCCGATGAGCCGCCACGATGGGCCGGAATTTTCATGGCTGGGACTCAGCCCGGTTCAAACTCTACGGCAGCCGCAGCGATCACGTCCGGGTCAGGAGTAGCCGGGGCAGGCGGCCCCGTGCGCCCACCGGCTCAGGTGCTGATGGATCTCATGGACAAGCTTACGGCCCTGCTAACCGCTACGGTTATTCCTGCCGACAAGGATGAGCACGACGCAGCGAAGAGCTTCAGTGCGTGAGGAGATAGCTCAGCCAAGGAGGCCTTGGCAGTGAGGATACTAGACTAGCTGCGAGAGGCGACTCTCGGACTTTGAGCACGGCGCTTGCGGTCGAGCTTACCAGCTCACGATGATCTTAAACACATCCAACGAGGTAATGAGGAGGAGACATCAGAAAATGCAGTCCCGTTTACCTCCGAATTACGACCCCTGGGTTCTCTTTGCTACACCTGGAGCCGGCCCTAGTAACCCGCTAGAGGACGATCGGCTTATGACAGCCGGAACAGGTGGACCGGCTTAGCCTAGGGATATGGTGCCGCCTCACGTGAGCATGCCACCACCGCGTTATGTGCCGATTCCACCGAGTCACTTTTCCAACCCCATGGAGAACTTGATCGCAACCTCACCACGTTTAGCGGCTCTTCCTATGGAAGGAGATGACCCGACGGTGGTGGAGACCTGGAGGGTCAGGGAGCTCCTCCAGATAGCCCTGGCTCAGCAGGAGAACTATTCTTACAGCCGGGACAGGATTCATTCGACTCCCCCGCCTTGGGTAGCACCGCCACGCCAGAACCGGAGCCCGAGTTACAGCAGACGCATGGAGTCGGAAGCTTTGTCAAGCAATGCCCAACGGCGTAACCAACCCGGGGGCTACAACTCGGTGCAGGACCAAGTAAGTCAGGAGAATGATCACCCGGAGTATCCAATGACATCGGTTGAGGCGGGAGTAGCCACTAGAACCGGCGGTGTCCCATGCCTGGTGCCGGCTCTGCGTGACGTACGTCTGCCCAAGGACTTCAAGGGACCTCGAAAGGTACCAAATTACACGGCCGATTTACAGCCCGAGGCGTGGATCGAGAGTTATGAGATGGCCATGGAGTTGCTGGAAGTCAATGATGCGGCAATGGCTAAATACTTCACCATGATGTTAGATGGAACAACCCGGTCGTGGCTGAAAGGCTTGCCACCCAATTCCATTGGTTCATGGGGCGAGTTAAAGGCCCGGTTCATCCAGAACTTCAAGGACACCTGTAAACAATCTATGTCGATTGTGGACTTGACGGATTACAAGCAAGAGGAAGGAGAATCCACTACCCATTGGGTACGCCGGGTCAAGGAGATAATTCATTCCTCTGATAAGATGGATGCCGGCTCTGCGGTTCTTATGCTGGAGAAAAATTGCCGTTTTGAGCCGCTAAGGATGAAACTGGGGCGCCTTAAACGTGACCTCACAGATATGGGTATGCTGATGGCAGCTTTAGTCAAATATGCCGATTCTGATAGTACCAAGGATCGCGTCGGCGATGAGAAGGCGGGGAAGGGAAAAGGAACGGTAATGGAAAGGGTCGTGACATAACCGGGGACTCAAAGCGGCAATAAGCGTAAAGTGACGGTAACCCGGAGTTTGTGGCCAATGCCAATGTACGAGGTACCAATCAGAGACGTAAGGGTAAACCGCCACGATCCGGCAGGTCAGGCCCATCGCTGGAGCAACTACTCAATGAGCCTTGCCCGAGACACGACACCCGGGAGCGGCCGGCCACACATCTATGGAAGGATTGTGCGATCATGAGGCGTTTAAAAACTCCAACACCTTCGACGATGGTCAAGGATCTGGTGGCGGCTCAGGGGCCGGCGGCTTTCATGGCCCGGGCGGCGGTTCAAATTCCGGTTTTCAGGGGCATCCAGGTGGCAATGATCGGCAGCGATCTGGTCAAGGTGGACGGCCAGCAGAAGAATAATCGGGTTATCAAAGCCATCTGAAGCAGTTGAGTGGTGGACAGTTGAAAGTGCAACTAATCCCCGGGTGGTTTTGGTAATTAATAACAACATATATATCATTGAACTAATGGTTACTTGAGAATCATTTCAGAGAGTTCGATTGATATGGGTATGGCAAGGGCGAAGAAGTGGACCCTCAAAATGCTAAGGCAAGCATTGGCAAAAGCTCAAGACTCCATTTTTGGTTTAGTGATCCAAGATCACATTGAGTCCATAGGAAAAGCCAATACTATTAAAGGGATGAGGTTATGATGATGATCTGGTTGCTCAAGTGCTTAGTGATACATCTCCTAAACTATCAGCAACTTTCACCGCCATATACACTCATAAGTAGTCTCGGTCCCACCGATATTCCAAACTCACCACACCGAGATGAACCACCTCAGCCATAAGCCAAACCCTAGCAAACTCGGATTTTCCGATTCGAACTCGGTCTCACCGAAACATGAGTTGCCAAACTTCAGAACCTTTCATCATCAAATCGGTGTCACCGAGATGATGAAGTCGGTCCCACCAAACTGGCATGCTCTTGTCATTGCGAATCGGACTAACCGAGATTGTATTTTCGGTCCCACGAAAATCCCAACGTTCACATTATTTGAACTGCCGGTCTCACCGAGTTGTCCACCGGTCCCACCGAGATTGCTCAAATGTGTGTAGCGGTTGGATTTTGTGTGGAGGCTATTTATACCCTCCACCCCTCTTCATTCGTGGAGAGAGCCATCGAAAGAACTACCACTCCTACCTTACATTTACGAGAAGAGAACTACCTACCCTTGTGTTGAGATCAAGTTGCTCCACTCCCACCATATGAAGCTTGATCTCTAGCCTTCCCAAGTTGCTTTCCACTCAATCCTTTCTTCCACCACAACCAAATCGGTGAGGAGAGTTGAGTGTTGGGGAGATTATCATTTGAAGCACAAGAGCAAGGAGTTCATCATCATCTACAACATCTATTACCTTTTGGAGGGTGGTGCCTCCTAGATTGGTTAGGTGTCGCTTGGGAGCCTCCGTAAATCGAGATGTGGAGTTGAACCAAGAAGTTTGTAAGGGCAAGGAGATCGCCTACTGTGAAGATCTACCCCGAGTAAGGCTAGCCCTCCGTGGGCGTGAGCCATGATGGAATAGACAAGGTTGCTTCTTCGTGGACCCTTCGTGGGTGGAGCCCTCCGTGGGCTCTCTTGGCCGTTACCCTCCATGGGTTGAAGTCTCCATCAACGTGGAAATGCGATAGCACCACCTATCGGAACCACGAGAAAAATCACCGCGTCTCCAAAATTGCGTTTGCTCTTCTCCACCTCTCTTTACTGTTGGGGAACGTAGTAATTTCAAAAATTTTCCTACGCACACGCAAGATCATGGTGATGCATAGCAACGAGAGGGAGAGTGTTGTCTACATACCCTCGTGAGACCCAAGCGGAAGCGATCACAACGTAGAGGAAGTAGTCGACGTTCTCCTCGCGATCCGACCGATCCGGCGCCGCATCTGCGGCGCCCGAGTTCTTGACACACGTACAGCTCGATGGCGCTCCTCGGGCTCCAATCAAAGAGAGCCGGGAGGAGAGTTTCGTCAAGATGACGGCGTGGTGGCGATCTTGATGTTCTATCGGCAGAGAGCCGCCTAAGCTTCGCGACGATATGACCGAGGTGGAATATGGTGGAAGGGGCACCGCACACGGCTAAGGAACGATCCGTAGATCAAACTTGTGTGTTCTAGGGTGCCCCCTGCCCCGTATATAAAGGAGCAAGGGGGAGGTGCGGCCGGCTTGGAGGAGGGCGGGAGGAGTCCTACTCCCGGGAGTAGGACTCCCCCTTCCTAGTTGGAGTAGGATTGGGGAGGGAAGAGGGAAGGAGGGCGCCCCCTCTCCTTGTCCTATTCGGACTAGGGGGGGGGCGCGGCCTGCCCTGGCCGCCCTTCCTCTTCTCCCTCGTGGCCCACTAAGGCCCAATAGCCCCGGAGAGGTTCGGTAACCCCGGTGTTCGGTAAAATCGATTTCACCGGAACCATTCGAACTCAAATATAGGCTTCAATATATCAATCTTTATGTCTCGACCATTTGAGACTCCTCGTCATGTCCGTGATCACATCCGGACTCGAACTTCTTGGTACATCAAAATACATAAACTCATAATATAACCGCCATGAAACCTTAAGCGTGCGGACCCTACGGTTCGAGAACAATGTAGACATGACCGAGACACGTCTCGTCAATAACCAATAGCGGACCTGGATGCCCATATTGGTTCCTACATATTCTACGAAGATCTTTATCGGTCAGACCGCATAACAACATCGTTGTTCCTTTGTCATCGGTATGTTACTTGCCCGAGATTCGATCGTCGGTATCAATACCTAGTTCAATCTCGTTACCGCAAGTCTCTTTACTCGTTCCGTAATACATCATCTCACAGCTAACTCATTAGTTGTAATGCTTGCAAGGCTTCAGTGATGTGTATTACCGAGAGGGCCCAGAGATACCTCTCCGACAATCGGAGTGACAAAACCTAATCTCGAAATACGCCAACCCAACATACGCCTTTGGAGACACTGTAGTACTCCTTTATAATCACCCGATTCGTTGTGACGTTTGGTAGCACCCAAAGTGTTCCTCCGTAAACGGAGTTGCATAATCTCATAGTTACAGGAACATGTATATGTCATGGATAAAAGCGGTAGCAACATACTAAACGATCGTGTGCTTAAGCTAATGGAATGGGTCATGTCAATCGATCATTCAACTAATGATGTGACCTTGTTAATCAAATAACAACTCTTTGTTCATGGTTAGGAAACATAACCATCTTTGATTAACAAGCTAGTCTAGTAGAGGCATACTAGTGACATATTGTTTTGTCTATGCATTCACACATGTATCATGTTTCCGGTTAATACAATTCTAGCATGAATGATAAACATTTATCATGAAATAAGGAAATAAATAATAACTTTATTATTGCCTCTAGGGCATATTTCCTTGATCTCCCACTTGCACTAGAGTCAATAATCTAGATTACATAGTAATGATTCTAACACCCATGGAGTCTTGGTGTTGATCATGTTTTGCTCATGGAAGAGGCTTAGTCAACGGTGCGCTACATTCAGATCCGTATGTATCTTGCAAATCTCTATGTCTCCCACGGACTAAATCCGGATGGAATTGAAGCGTCTCTTGATGTGCTTGGTCCTCTTGTGAAATCTGGATTCTTTGGCTAAGGCAATTGCTCAAGATTGTCACGAAGATTTTCATTGGACCCGATGCACTAGGTATGACACCTAGATCGGATATGAACTCCTTCATCCGACTCCTTCATTAGCTGCTTCGAAGCTGCTATGTACTCGCTTCACATGTAGATCCCGCTCTGACGCTTTGTTTAGAACGCACCAACCGACAGCTCCTCCGTTTAGTGTAAATACGTATCCGGTCTGCGATTTAGAATCGTCCGGATCGTGTCAAAGCTTGCATCAACGTAACTGCCACGATGAGCTCTTTGTCACCTCCATATACGAAACATATCCTTAGTCCTTTTCGGTATTTGGGATGTTCTTGACCGATGTCGATGATCCACTCTGGATTACTTTGGTACCTCCTGCTAAGCTTATAGCAAGGCACACATCAAGTCTGGTACACAACATTGCATACATGATAGAGCCTATGGTGAAGCATAGGAACATCTTTCATTTTCTCTCTATCTTCTGCAGTGGTCGGGCATTGAGTCTTACTCAACTTCACACCTTGTAACACAGGCAAGAACCCTTTCTTTGCTTGATCCATTTTGAACTTTTCAAAATTTTGTCAAGGTATGTGCTTTGTGAAAGTCCAATTAAGCGTCTTGATCTATCTCTATAGATCTTAATGCCCAATATGTAAGCAGCTTCACCGAGGTCTTTCATTGAAAAACTCTTATTCAAGTATCCCTTTATGCTATCCAGAAATTCTATATCATTTCCGATCAGCAATATGTCATCTACATATAATATCAGAAATGCTATAGAGCTCCCACTCACTTTCTTGTAAATACTGAGCTTCTCCAAAAGTGCAGATGAACCCAAATGCTTTGATCACACTATCAAAGCGTTTATTCCAACTCCGAGATGCTTGCACGAGTCCATAAATGGATCGCTGGAGCTTGCACACTTTGTTAGCTCCCTTTGGATCGATAAAACCTTCGGTTGCATCATATACAACTCTTCTTCCGTAAATCCATTCAGAATGCGTCTTTACATCCATTTGCCAAATTTCATAATCATAAAATGCGGCAATTGCTAACATGATTGAGACAGACTTAAGCATCGCCACTGGTGAGAAGGTCTCATCGTAGTCAATCCCTTGAACTTGTCGAAAACCCTTTGCGACAAGTCGAGCTTTGTAGACGATAACATTACCGTCGGCGTCGGTCTTCTTCTTGAAGATCCACTTGTTTTCTATTGCTTGCCTACCCTCGGGCAAGTCAACCAAAATCCATACTTTGTTTTCATACATGGATCCCATCTCAGATTTCATGGCCTCAAGCCATTTTATGGAATCTGGGCTCACCATCGCTTCTTCATAGTTCGTAGGTTCATCATGATCTAGTAGCATGATTTCCGAACAGGATTACCGTACCACTCAGTGCGGATCTTACTCGTTGATCTACGAGGTTACTCAGAGTAACTTGATCGAAGTTTCATGATCAACATCATCAACTTCCTCACTACTTGGTGTAGATGTCTCGAAACGGTTTCTGCGACAAACTACTTTCAAGTAAGGGAGAAGGTACAATTACCTCATCAAGTTCTACTTTCCTCCCACTCACTTCTTTCGAGAGAAACTCCTTCTCTAGAAAGGATCCATTTTAGCAACAAATGTCTTGCCTTCGGATCTGTGATAGAAGGTGTACCCAACTGTCTCCTTTGGGTATCCTATGAAGACACATTTCTCGATTTGGGTTCGAGCTTATCGGGTTGAAGCTTTTCACATAAGCATCGCATCCCCAAACTTTAAGAAACGACAACTTTGGTTTCTTGCTAAACCACAGTTCATAAGGTGTCGTCTCAACGGATTTTGACGGTGTTCTATTCAGTGTGAATGCGGCCGTCTCTAGAGCATAACCCCAAAACGATAGCGGTAAATCAGTAAGAGATATCATAGATCGCACCATATCTAGTAAAGTGCGATTCGACGTTCGGACACACCATTACGTTGTGGTGTTCCGGTGGCGTTTCTTAAACTATTCGCATTGTTTCAAATGTAGACCAAACTCGTAACTCAAATATTCACCTCCACGATCGATCGTAGAAATTTAATTTTCTTATTACGATGATTTTCAACTTCACTCTGAAATTCTTTGAACTTTTCAAATGTTTCAGACTTATGTTTCATTAAGTAGATATACCCATATCCGCTTAAGTCATCTGTGAAGGTGAGAAAATAACGATATCCGCCACGAGCCTCAACATTCATCGGACCACATACATACGTATGTATGATTTCCAACAAATCTGTTGCTCTCTCCATAGTACCGAGAACGGGTTCTAGTCATCTTGCCCATGAGGCACGGTTCATAAGTGCCAAGTGATTCATAATCAAGTGACTCCAAAAGTCCATCAAGATGGAGTTTCTTCATGCGCTTTACACCGATATGACCTAAGCGGCAAGTGCCACAAATAAGTTGCACTATCATTATCAACTCTGCATCTTTTGGTTTCAACATTATGAATATGTGTATCACTACTATCGAGATTCATCAAAATAGACCACTCTTCAAGGGTGCATGACCATAAAAGATATTACTCATATAAATAGAACAACCATTATTCTCTCGATTTAAATGAATAACCGTCTCGCATCAAACAAAATCCAGATATAATGTTCATGCTCAACGCAGCACCAAATAACAATTATTTAGGTCTAAAACTAATCCGAAGGTAGATGTAGAGGTAGCGTGCCGACCGCGATCACATCGACTTTGGAACCATTTCCCACGCGCATCGTCACCTCGTCCTTTGCGGTGTTCGCAATCCGTAGTCCTGCTTTGAGTTGCAAATATTAGCAAAGTAACCCGATATCAAATACCAGTGCTCTGCGAGCTCTAGTAAGGTACACATCAATAACATGTATATCACATATACCTTTGTTCACCTTGCCATCCTTCTTATCCGCCAAATACTTGGGGCAGTTCCGCTTCGGTGACGACCGCTTGCGGTAGAAGCACTCGATTTCAGGCTTAGGTCCAGACTTGGGTTTCTTCTCTGAGCGACAACTTGCTTGCTGTTCTTCTTGAAGTTCCTTCTTCTTCCCTTTGCCTTTCTTCTTGAAACTAGTGGTCTTATTGACCATCAACACTTGATGCTCCTTCTTGATTTCTACCTCCAGCCTTTAGCATTGCGAAGAGCTCGGTATAGTCTTTACTAACCCTTGCATATTATAGTTCATCACGAAGCCTTTGTAGCTTGGTGGCGGTGATTGAAGAATTACATCAATGACACAATCATCCGGAAGATTAACTCCCAATTGTGTCAAGTGATTGTAGTACCCGGACATTACGAGTATGTGCTCACTTGACGATGAACTATTCTCCTCCATCTTGCAGCTATAGAACTTATTGGAGACTTCATATCTCTCAATCCGGGCATTCTGTTGGAATATCAACTTCAACTCCGAACATCTCATATGCTCCATGACGTTCAAAACGTCGTTGAAGTCCGGTTCTAAGCCGTAAAGCATGGCACACTGAACTATAGAGTAGTCATCACTTTGCTCGCAGACGTTCTTAACGCCGTCGGTTGCATCAAGAAGAGTTGGCACCTAGCGGTGCATCCAGACGTAACTCTTACGTGCAGCAATGAGGATAATCCTCGAGTTACGGACCCGATCCGTGTAATTGCTACCATCATCTTTCAACTTTGCTTTCTCAAGGAACGCATTAAAATTCAACGGAACAACAAAGACGAGCCATCTATCTACAATCAAACATAGACAAGCAAGATACTATCAGGTACTAAGTTCATGATAAATTTAAGTTCAATTAATCATATTACTTAAGAACTCCCACTTAGACAGACATCTCTCTAGTCATCTAAGTGATCACGTGATCCAAATCAACTAAACCATAACCGATCATCACGTGAAATGGAGTAGTTTTCAATGGTGAACATCTTATGTTGATCATATCTACTATATGATTCACGCTCGACCTTTCGGTCTCCGTGTTCGAGGCCATATCTCGCATATGCTAGGCTCGTCAAGTATAACCCGAGTATTCTGCGTGTGCAAAACTGGCTTGCACCCGTTGTAGATGGACGAGAGCTTATCACACCCGATCATCACGTGGTGTGCAGGCACGACGAACTTTGGCAACGGTGCATACTCGGGAGAACACTACTTGATAATTTTAGTGAGAGATCATCTTAAAATGCTACCGTCAATCAAAGCAAGATAAGATGCATAAAAGATAAACATCACATGCAAATCAATATAAGTGATATGATATGGCCATCATCATCTTGTGCTTGTGATCTCCATCTCCAAGCACCGTCGTGATCACCATCGTCACCGCGCGACACCTTGATCTCCATCGTAGCATCGTTGTCGTCTCGCCACCTATTGCTTCTCGACTATCGCTACCGCTTAGTGATAAAGTAAAGCAATTACGTATGCGTTGCATTTCATACAATAAGCGACAACCATATGGCTCTCGCCGATTGCCGATAACCGGTTACAAAACATGATCATCTCATACAATAAAATATAGCATCACGTCTTGACCATATCACATCACAACATGCCTGCAAAAACAAGTTAGGCGTCCTCTACTTTGTTGTTGCAAATTTTACGTGGCTGCTACGGGCTTAAGCAAGAACCAATCTCACCCACGCATCAAAACCACAACGATACTTCGTCAAATAGACTCGTTTAACCTTCTCAAGGACGGGCGTAGCACTTTTCAGTTCAACTAAAGTGAGAGAGACAGACACCCGCCGGTCACCTTTAAGCAACGAGTGCTCGTGGCGGTGAAACCAGTCTCGCGTAAGCGTCACGCGTAATGTCGGTCCAGGCCGCTTCATCTCACAATACCTCTGAACCAAAGTATGACATCTTTGGTAGGTAGTATGACTTGTATCGCCCACAACTCACTTGTGTTCTACTCGTGCAAAACATCAAACCATAAAAACCTGGCTCGGATGCCCTTTGTTGGGGAACGAGTAATTTCAAAAATTTCCTACGCACACGCAAGATCATGGTGATGCATAGCAACGAGAGGGAGAGTGTTGTCTCACGTACCCTGTGAGACCAAGCGGAAGCAATCTGGCGTAGAGGAAGTAGTCACGTTCTCCTCGCGATCCGACCGATCCCGCGCCGTTACTCCGCGCCCCGAGTTCTTGACACACGACAGCTCGATGGCGCTCCTCGGGCTCCAATCCAAGAGAGCCGGGAGGGAGAGTTTCGTCAAGACGACGGCGTGGTGGACGATCTTGATGTTCTATCGGTAGCAGAGCTTCGCCTAAGCTTCATGACGATATGACCTAGGTGGAATATGGTGGAAGGGGCACCGACACGGCTAAGGAACGATCCGTAGATCAAACTTGTGTGTTCTAGGGTGCCCCTGCCCCGTATATAAAGGAGCAAGGGGGAGGTGCGGCCGGCTTGGAGGAGGAGGCGGGAGGAGTCCTACTCCCCGGGAGTAGGACTCCCCCTTCCTAGTTGGAGTAGGATTGGGGGGAGGAAGAGGGAAGGGGGCGCCCCCTCTCCTTGTCCTATTCGGACTAGGGGGGAGGCGCGCGGCCTGCCCTGGCGCCCTTCCTCTTCTCCCTCGTGGCCCACTAAGGCCCAATAGCCCCGGGAGGTTCCAGTAACCCCGGTGTTCGGTAAAATCGATTTCACGGAACCATTCCGAACTCAAATATAGGCTTCAATATATCAATCTTTATGTCTCGACCATTTCGAGACTCCTCGTCATGTCCGTGATCACATCCGGGACTCGAACTTCTTGGTACATCAAAATACATAAACTCATAATATAACCGTCATCGAAACCTTAAGCGTGCGGACCCTACGGTTCGAGAACAATGTAGACATGACCGAGACCGTCTCGGTCAATAACCAATAGCGGGACCTAGATGCCCATATTGGTTCCTACATATTCTACGAAGATCTTTATCGGTCAGACCGCATAACAACATACGTTGTTCCCTTTGTCATCGGTATGTTACTTGCCGAGATTCGATCGTCGGTATCCAATACCTAGTTCAATCTCGTTACGGCAAGTCTCTTTACTCGTTCCGTAGTACATCATCTCACAGCTAACTCATTAGTTGTAATGCTTGCAAGGCTTGATGATGTGTATTACCGAGAGGGCCCAGAGATACCTCTCCGACAATCGGAGTGACAAAACCTAATCTCGAAATCGCCAACCCAACATCGCCTTTGGAGACACTGTAGTACTCCTTTATAATCACCCGATTCACGTTGTGACGTTTGGTAGCACCAAAGTGTTCCTACGGTAAACGGGAGTTGCATAATCTCATAGTTACAGGAACATGTATATGTCATGGATAAAAGCAGTAGCAACATACTAAACGATCGTGTGCTTAAGCTAATGGAATGGGTCATGTCAATCAGATCATTCAACTAATGATGTGACCTTGTTAATCAAATAACAACTCTTTGTTCATGGTTAGGAAACATAACCATCTTTGATTAACAAGCTAGTCTAGTAGAGGCATACTAGTGACATATTGTTTTGTCTATGCATTCACACATGTATCATGTTTCCGGTTAATACAATTCTAGCATGAATGATAAACATTTATCATGAAATAAGGAAATAAATAATAACTTTATTATTGCCTCTAGGGCATATTTCCTTCATTTGCTACATGTGCAATTTACTTTCCGCTTCCTATACTCTAGAATTGCATGTGTAGGGTGATGCTTGACTTGATCATAATTGTGAATCTGCCAAAAACTTTTCTTTGTCAAAAGGCAGAATTTTTATATTGTCAAGTAGTCTAATCACCCCCCTTCTAGACATACTTTCGATCCTACAAGTGGTATCAGAGCTTTGGTCTCCATTGTATTGGTTTCCATTGCATTGGACTCCATAAGCTTGGTTTCACAACCTAGGAGAGTATGGCGTCTAGTGAGGGTAATTTTCGTAGAGGTCCTTACTTTGATGGTACAAATTTTGCTAGTTGGAAGCATAAAATGAAAATGCATATTCTTGGTCATAACCCAGCCGCATGGGGCATTATTTGTGTTGGTATGCAAGGTGAATTCTTCGAGGAAGGAAAAGTTCCGGATCATGGCTACACGGAAGAATTGCGGATGTTGCAAAACAATGCTCAAGCTTGTGACATTCTCTTCAATGCCTTGTGTCCCGAGGAGTTCAACAAAATCAGCCGTCTTGAGAATGCAAAAGAGATTTGGGATACTTTGGTTGAAATGCACGAAGGTACTGAGTCCGTGAAGGAATCAAAGCTAGATATTCTTCAAGGTCAACTTGACAAGTTCAAGATGAAGGATTGTGAAGGAGTCGCTGAAATGTACTCTAGGCTTGCTCTCATCACAAATGAGATTGCCGGCTTAGGAAGCGAAGAAATGACCGACCGATTCATCATCAAGAAGATTCTCAGAGCTTTGGATGGAAAGTATGACACCGTGTGCACTTTGATCCAAATGATGCCAAACCACAAGACTCTCAAGCCAACCGAAGTCATTGGAAGAATTGTTGCTCATGAGATGACACTTAAGGATAAGGAAGAGCTTCACAACAAGTCAAGTGGTGCTTACAAAGCTACAAGTGATGCTCCCACAACCTCAAGTGACAAGTTAGTTTCCAATGAAGAGATAAGCCTAATGGTCAAGAACTTCAACAAATTCTACAAGAATAGAGGCAAAGAGAGAAGCTCAAAGTCTAGATCATATGATGAAAAGAGATCTTCTAGTCGTGATCGAAACTGCTACAATTGTGGAAGACCCGGACACTACTCAAATGAGTGTACGGCTCCCCACAAGAGAAGAGAAGAATCTCCAAGAAGAAGAAGCTCAAGAGATGAGTCACCTCGGAAAGATAGAAGGAGCAGAGATGATCGTTATGAACGAAGACCCTCTCGGAGAAGCAAAGATTCGGAGAGGAAAGACAAGTCATCAAGGAGCTACACAAGAAGAAAACATCAAGCTCATGTAGGTGAATGGGTCTCCGGCTCCGACTCCGACAATCAATCCGAAGGAAGCTATCACTCCGACTCCGACTACAGTCAAGATGAAGGTGTTGCCGGTCTTGCTCTCGTATCCTCCAACTCCAACTCCTACGACTTATTTGATTCACCAAATGAGGGAATTGGAAGATGCTTCATGGCTAAAGGCCCCAATGTATCACACCTGAATTCATTGACTTCGATAGTGATGAGGATGACTTGCTTGGTGAAGATGAGCTCTTACATGATAAATCCAAAGTGAGCCTAGTAACGATGAACATGCTAGTAGTCTTTATAGTCGAGAAGAGTCGAATGACAATGCTATGAAGGAGATTGAGCGTCTAACTAAAGAACTAAAAACTCTTAAGTTAGCTCATGAAACAACTCAAGAAGATCATAGAGAGCTCCTAAGATCTCATGAGAAGCTACGCTCGAGAAGCTCACTCTAGAGCAAGAACATGAGTTTCTAAAAGCAATCAATGACGATCTTCGAAAGAAGAGTTCTTCATATCTTGCCAAACGACTTCTCTTGTCTAAATTCTTGCCACCCATTAAGACTAAGCATGACAAGCATAAGAAAAATTCTTTCTCTAGTAGTAACAATAACCATGCTAAATCCAATGTTGTTGCTTCTAGTAGTTCTCTTGATTCCACTAACAATGTTTCAAGCCAAGTTACACTTGAGCAAGAAAATAGTTTATTGAAAGGGATCATTGAGAAAGGTGTCTACAAGAGCCTTGCGGAAGCAAGAACTTTGAGGAAATTGTTCGCAAGCAAGGAAGGCAGGAAGAATCAAGGAATTGGTTTTGAGCGAAAGTTCAACGCGAAGGCGTTGAGTGGGAAGAAGGTCAATATCCTACTCCACAGTTTGTTCCTCAAAAGGAGAAGTATGATCCTACTTCTTCCAATGTGGAACAAGCTCAAGATGACCTTCCACCACAAGACCACAAGCTAAAAGGCAAGGACAAGCTTCAAGAGGAGATTGATGCATTTGTTGAAGCACCTCAAGCAATGGTCAAGTGGGTTCCCAAGGAAACGCCCAAGTTCTACTTCGTCAAGCTCAACTACAACCCCAAGGATTCCCATCAAGATGATGTGGATCCCAAGAAGAAGAACTAGAAAGTTCTTGAGGGTGACTCCGCCAACATACTTCACTCACATTCATTTTGGCAAAAACTTGTGCAATCAACTTCCACATCGTGCACTAGTTCATGGAGTCACAAACCCTCTTGTTGGTAAGTCAAGGGACAAGGTAATCATTGCTTTCATGGACATCATCTATTGTGAACTTCAATCTATGTCCATGGATATCCTTGTTTGTTCCTTGTGGGACTAACCCATGTAGGTATTGAAAGTGCCCGAATCCAAAGGATAGCACCCAACTCTTGATGATCTCCATCAACATTGAGCATCCACATCTTCAACATCTACATGAAGTCTTCTACGACAACCCAAGGTTAGTTTGACCCTTTAAAAGGGGTTCTCACATCTAGGGGGAGCTTTGCTCTAAAAATTGAGCTAAAGCATCTTCAAATGATGTGAACACATAAATGCTTTATGTAAAAGTGGTAACCCCACTTGTGCTTAAACGATGAGTATGACCTATGATCAAATGTTCTCATTTGGCTCCTAAGTCAATATACTCATATAAAGATGACCTAGTCATCGACAAATTGTGTGTTAGTTGCTAGAATTTTGTTTGTGCATGTTTGACACATATTTCATTTGCTATCTTATTGTGTGAGCATGTTGGATGCATGATTTTATCCATTCGAGGACATCCATTTGTTGTTTTGGTCGTTTTGATTTTTCTGACCAAATGGATGGACAAGAATGCCTAAGTACCTCCCCTAGCTATCTATGCTTTCTTGTCTCAAATTCTATTCATGCTTACATCACAAATTTTGAACAAGTCATTTTCGGACCCTCGGGTGAGGAGCACTTGAGCCACCGATCCGTCAAGGGATAATTTCCAAAACCTTCTAATTGATTTGGTCGGACCAACTCACTCAAACTCGGTCGAACCGAAAGCATTTAGACGATCTAGGTTTTCATCTCGGTGAAACCGAGTTGTGATTTTCGGCGTGATCAAGTGCATAACTGCCTAGCAGTTATCCATCTCGGTGCCACCGAGTTTTACAACTCGGTCCCACCGACAGCGAAGGGGTATATATATTCCGAGGGTCGCGCGTGTTGATTCCTCCTTCAAACGTTTCGCCCCCACACCCCTTGCTGCCGTCGCCTTGGTCTCCGGATCGTCGCCGTGCCGCAGGCGCCACGCCGCAGTCTCCGTCGCCGTCAACGGACATCTCCTCCGCGCCGTTGCCGCCGTAGAAAAACTCCACCAAGTTAGGGTGAGTTTTGATCCCACTCGTGCTCCCATCTCCGATTCAATGCATGTTTGGATTGCCTAGTATCTTGCCACGATTGAAATCCTCCTATACACCAGATTGGTTCGTTTGAACTAGATTCGAGTAAAAGTTTTAGGGTTAGGTTTCCGCGGAACACATCTTGGTGAGACCGATTTTATAGTTTCGATATGACCGATTTGGCCTATGGCCATTACCTTTGCACCTTCGGTCCAACCGAAGTTGTGCAAAATCGGTGTGACCGAAATGAAAATTCTGTGAAACCCTAGTGTTTTTGGCAGACGAAACCCACTTCGGTCAAACCGAAAGTGGTGTGCCAAGCTCTGTTTAACACTTCGGATTCACGAATCTTAAACTCGGTCCGACCGAAATGTCTTCTGTGAAAACTTAATACTATAATTTGAACTCATTTTTTTGCAAAAACTTCGCATTTTGTGATGACTCTTCTTCTCTGCCTACACCTTATCTATTCACGGGTTGTCACCATGTCGATGCCGTGTGATAAATGAACAGTCGAGACACCCATTGCAGACATTCCAGAGGCAGGCACTAGTCCTGATCCTAGTAGCTCATCAGATGATGGTGAGAGGAGTACACCAAGTGGCATGCCTCCTGCAGCCACCAGAGCTAGAAAGAAGAGGAATTCAGATGATGAAGATTCAGATTTTGTTGTCGAGGAAGAGGTGACCTCAAAGCCTAAAAGGAAGGTTGTTGCCAAAGAGCAACAAGGTCAACAATCTAAGAAGGGCACCAGCAAAGTCAAGCGATCAACTGTTAAAAAGCTGAATTTGGGAGAGGCAACTGCAAGCAAAGTGAAGAAAACCACCAAGAGAAAGAGAATAGTGCATGAAGATGCAGCAGTAGAGGATGAGGAAGCACCCCAGCCTCCTCCTCAGAAGCCAAGTTCATGGGTGATGCCATTAAAAGTGGAGCCACATCAAAGCCCAAGAAATCTGCTCCGGCTAAGGCAGCTCCAAAGCAAAGCTGCTGCCAAGCCCAAGAAGACCGTCGAAACATTCCAAAGCGTCTAAAAGAACAAGGATGATGTGCCACCATTTGAGTCGACGATGAAGGACCAGTTTTCTTTGAAACTTCATCCAAAAGCGCCACTCCATAATGATGCTCATCCTCAAGCCGAGGATATGAAGGCAAGGAAAGATAAAGGTCTCGGGCTATGGAGACAATCGACCCATATGCCGTGAGGAGAAGAACTGCTGTAGATCCCAGATTTCACACCGAGAGCAGCAGGACTTCTATGAGACCGTCTTGATGGACAAGAAGCCCATAGTCGCAGACACGGATATGTCGATTGGAAGTACATTGATAGCGAAGAGCACAGAGATTTCTTTCCACATGTGCATGAAAGTTTCACTTTGCATGTGGTGTTGCAGATTTTGTAGGTCGAAATTGACCAGTTGGAATGATGAGATGATAATGCAATTTTATGCCACAACTCATTTCTACCCGATGGAAAGATTATGTGGATGGTGAAGGTCAAAGATTTTCTTCTTTTGTTGAAGAATGGGCAGAAATTCTGAATGCTCCAAAGGCAACAAGAAGATGATATTGATGTATATGGGATTCCAAAGAAGAATCATGAATCCATGAAGAACATGTACAAAGAGATTCGAAGAGAGGATTTGGGAATCTGGAAGCTCGCTCGATCTACTATCTCGTGCAGGCTTACCTACCACTAATACCATTTTGAGGCATACCTTGATGCCCAAGTCCGAGATGATCGCATGATCGAGGATACTCTATCAACATGCTGCACATACTTGATGAGAGAGCACCTTTCAAGGTGATGGACTTGATGGTAGAGACCATTAAGAGGACTGCGGTGACCACAAAAGGTCATGTGGATTTGCCCGCAGATTCAGATGCTTATCAATGCCAAGTTTGGCACGGGCACATTCTTGTTGGATAGAGAGCATTTACCATTGAAGCGAGCATGAAGACAATGTTGTTGTGATGGATGAGGAGGATCCGACATCTGTTGAAGGTCAAGCCAAGATCGAAGCTGCTAAGAAAGCCAAAGTCGACAAGGAAGCAAAGAGCAGACTAAACCAAAGAGTTTGGAGAGCAAATTCTTGAAGCTACTCAAAGGATTGAACAACGCTCGCCAGCATTGTGCAGCCTCGGGAGAGCTTAGAGAGGATTGTTGACGAGAAGATCCACGCCCGGACGTGAAGTCGACTCAAGTACAAGTGACCGCCAACAAGCTCGAGGCGACATTGAGGAAGCAAAGCAGGAGAAGGAAGAGCTTATGCGTGAGTTGCAGGATGACTTAGTCCAGATTCTCATCAACAGATCGCTCCGATTCCCAAAGGACCCGATCATTTGCTATTCCGATGGATCGACACGGGACTACAACTTCAAAGACCTCCACAGTTCAGAAGATTACTCCTACTCCAGCTCAGCCAGTAACCACTCCTCCAAAGAGACATCGGTGAAGTCTTCGCCGATGTTGTCATATCCACTCCGACATCAACCTGCACGGAGCCGCCAGCAGAGTCCACAAAGGACGCTTAGCTCTATGCTTTTTGAACTTTTGGTAACTTGTTGCCAAAGGGGAGAAATTGTATAGATCATAGGACTTCGAGAGAGAGAGTGCTGTTGTCTTTGCGCTTTTACTCTTTCGTTCTTTTGCGGTTTCTTTGAGATACTTTTGGTTTTCGAGACATTCAAATGTGTTTGATACTCCATTTGATTCTACCTTAATGAGTGCTTGGTCGTACTATGCTTTAATGTGTGCTTAATGCTTATCATATGCCATTCCTATCTCGTATGACCATTTACTCATGTCTTGGTGATTGGGTGCATCTTGTTCATTCTTATCATTTTGTGCGCTCCACCAAGATGTATGTGACATGGAAGAGTGACCCATGATCCTAATCGATTGTGCATTTGCATTCAAACGCAAATCTTAAATAATGCACAAATTTAGGGGAGCTCTTGCTTATCACATACTTCTCAAAGCGACGATATTATTCATTGATTATATCCTTTGTCGAAGCTTTGATCTATATGTTGTCATCAATTACCAAAAGGGGAGATTGAAAGTGCAACTAATCCCGGGTGGTTTTGGTAATTAATAACAACATATATATCATTGAACTAATAGTTACTTGAGAATCATTTCAGAGAGTTCAATGATATGGGTATGGCAAGGATCAAGAAGTGGACCCCTCAAAATGCTAAGGCAAGCATTGGCAAAAGCTCAAGACTCCATTTTGGTTTAGTGATCCAAGATCACATTGAGTCCATAGGAAAAGCCAATACTATTAAAGGGATGAGGTTATGATGATGATCTGGTTGCTCAAGTGCTTAGTGATACATCTCCTAAACTATCAAGAACTTTCACCGCCATATACACTCATAAGTAGTCTCGGTCCCACCGATATTCCAAACTCACCACACCGAGATGAACCACCTCACCATAAGCCAAACCCTAGCAAACTTCGGATTTTCCGATTCGAACTCGGTCTCACCGAAACATGAGTTGCCAAGCTTCAGAAACCTACGTCATCAAATCGGTGTCACCGAGATGATGAAGTCGGTCCCACCAAATGGCATGCTCTTGTCATTGCACGAATCGGACTAAGCGAGATTGTATTTTCGGTCCCACGAAAATCCCAACGCTCACATTATTTGAACTATCGGTCTCACCGAGTTGTCCACTTCGGTCCCACCGAGATTGCTCAAATGTGTGTAACGGTTGGATTTTGTGTGGAGGCTATTTATACCCTCCACCCCTCTTCATTCGTGGAGAGAGCCATCGAGAAAGAACTACCACTCCTACCTTACATTTCGAGAAGAGAACTACCTACCCTTGTGTTGAGATCAAGTTGCTCCACTCCCACCATATGAAGCTTGATCTCTAGCCTTCCCAAGTTGCTTTCCACTCAATCCTTTCTTCCACCACAGCCAAATCGGTGAGGAGAGTTGAGTGTTGGGGAGATTATCATTTGAAGCACAAGAGCAAGGAGTTCATCATCATCTACAACATCTATTACCTTTTGGAGGGTGGTGCCTCCTAGATTGGTTAGGTGTCGCTTGGGAGCCTCCGTCGTCGAGATGTGGAGTTGAACCAAGAAGTTTGTAAGGGCAAGGAGATCGCCTACTCGTGAAGATCTACCCCAGTAAGGCTAGCCCTCCGTGGGCGAGGCCATGATGGAATAGACAAGGTTGCTTCTTCGTGGACCCTTCGTGGGTGGAGCCCTCTGTGGACTCTCGCAGCCGTTACCCTCCGTGGGTTGAAGTCTCCATCAACGTGGAAGTACGATAGCACCACCTATCGGAACCACGAGAAAAATCACCGCGTCTCCAAAATTGCGTTTGCTCTTCTCCACCTCTCTTTACTACATGTGCAATTTACTTCCCGCTGCCTATACTCTAGAATTGCATGTGTAGGGTGATGCTTGACTTGATCATAATTGTGAATCTGCCAAAAACTTTTCTTTGTCAAAAGGCAGAATTTTTATATTGTCAAGTAGTCTAATCACCCCCCTCTAGACATACTTTCGATCCTACAACAGTATCATGTGTTTACCACTAGCTTGTGCAAACGTGACCAGAAGGTTCATAAGAGGGCTGTGAATTCCGTTGAGCCGGCAATCCCTCGTCATTTAAGGTGGTCAGAGTAGCCCATCATATGGAGCAGGGAGGATCATCCTCCGCGGGTCGATAACCCGGGTCAGTTGGCTTTGGTAGTGGCACCTCAGGTTGGTGGGTATAAGTTCACCAAGGTGCTCATGGATGGAGGCAGTAGTATCAACATCCTTTAGTACGAGACCTTTCAGCACATGGGGTTGACTGATAAACATCTGAGAACATCCAACACTGTTTTCCATGGAGTTGTCCCTGGTAAGTCGGCTTACCCAGTTGGCAGGATCGAGCTGGAGGTGGCTTTTGGAGACGAACATGACTTCCGAGCTGAGAAATTGATGTTTGAAGTGGTCAAGATCTGGAGCCCATACCACGCTCTATTTGGACGGCCGGCTTATGCTAAGTTTATGGCCCGCCCATGTTACATTTATTTACAGCTCAAGATGCCGGGTTACAAGGGCACCATCACTGTACATGGCAGTCGTAAGGTAGCATTGGAGTGTGAAGAGGGTGACGCGGCTTATGCTGAGTCGGCCTGCGCAATAGAGGAGCTCAAATTTTACCAAGATAATGTTGACCCGGCGAATATGACATCCCTGAAGAAGCCAACTACAGAGCATGACCCGGCGTTGAAGTTTAAGTCGGCAGCTGAGACAAAGCTTGTTGACTTTACCCCGGGTGATTCTTCTAAACAATTCAGCATCAGCAGCAACTTGGATCCCAAATAGGAAAGCGCGCTCATCGAGTTCATCCGTGAGAACCGGGACTTCTTTGCATGGAAACCTTCTGACATGCCGGGTGTACTGAGGGAACTCGCTGAGCACACTCTCAATATTGATCCAAAGTATAAGTCGGTAAGGCAGTTTCTTCGCCGTTTTAATGAAGAATGACGGAAAGCTATTGGGGAAGAATTCACCCGGCTCTTAGCAGCCGGGTTTATCATTGAAGTTTTTCACCCGGAGTGGTTGGCTAACCCGGTGCTCGTCCTCAAGAAGAATGGCACCTGGCGGATGTGTGTGGACTACACGGACTTAAACAAGGCTTGTCCGGTGACTTTTTGCTCTCCCCCGTATTGATCAAATCATTGATGCTACGGCGGGTTGTGAGCGTTTGAGCTTTTTGGATGCTTACTCCAGTTATCATCAGATTAAGATGGCAGTTAAGGACCAGGAGAAGACGGACTTCATCACTCCGTTTGGAGCCTTCTGTTATGTATCTATGCCATTTGGGCTCAAGAGTGCCCAGGCGACTTATCAGCGGTGTGTACAGAACTGCTTGCATGACGAAATTGGGCATAATGTCCATGCCTATGTGGATGACATCGTGGTGAAGTCCAGAGAAAAGGAGACCTTAATATCTGACTTAAAGGAGACCTTCGATAATCTCCGGGTCTACAAGATGATGCTTAACCCGGCCAAATGTGTCTTTGGTGTTCCTGCAGGCAAGCTTTTGGGCTTTCTGGTGTCCAACAGAGGCATCAAAGCTAACCCGGAGAAGATTAAGGCGATTACCTCTCGGCTAAACGGCGTGCATCAATGATGTTCAGCGATCAAGGGTCGTCACCGCCTTAAGTCGGTTCATAAGTCGGCTCAGTGGGAAAGCCCTCCCATTGTATCAGATGATGAAGAAAACTGACACTTTTGTGTGGAGTGAGGCTGCTGATGCTACTTTTGAGGACTTAAAGAGACAATTGTCTGAGCAGCCGGTTCTTGCGGCTCCAATTGACAAAGAGCCTTTGCTATTGTATGTGGCTGCCAATTCGCGAGCCGTCAGCGTTGCCATCGTGGTGGAGCGTAAGGAAGACGGCAAGGAGCATCCGGTTCAACGGCCGGTTTACTACATCAGTGAGGTGCTCATTGAATCCAAGCAAAGGTACCCACACTGGCAAAAGCTTGTTTATGGGGTGTTCATGGCAAACCGGAAGTTGAAGCAGTATTTTCAAAGCCATCCTATAACTATGGTAAGTTCTGCCCCTTTGGGAGACATTATTCAGAACAGCGAGGCCACAGGACGAGTCGCCAAGTGGGCTATTGAGCTTGGGCCTCATGGCTTGAAATACATGTCCTGGACGGCTATTAAGTCTCAGGCCTTGGTGGACTTCATCAATGATTGGACAGAGTTGCAAGCCCCTGAGGAGAAGCCGGATAACACATACTGGACTATTCACTTTGACGGGTCTAGGTAGCTAGAAGGCTCGGGGGCTGGAGTGGTGTTAACTTCCCCTCGAGGTGAAAACTTTCGTTATGTACTCCGGCTCATGTTTCCTTGTACTAACAATGCAGCTGAATATGAGGCATTACTTCATGGTCTCCGGGTGGCTAAGGAGATGAACTTAAGCTGGGTACGATGCTTGGGCGACTCAGATTTGGTGGCTCAACAAGTGTCAAGCAAGTGGGATTCCAAAGACCCCCTCATGGCGGCTTATCGTCGTGAAGTAGATGCTGTGGCTGGTCACTTCACGGGTTATCAAGTGGAACACATTGATCGAAGGAAGAACGAGGCGGCTGATGCTTTAAGCCGGTTGGGATCCCAACGTAAGCCGGTGCCGCCCAACACCTTTCTTGATGTGCTACATAACCCTTCTATCAAGGTACCTACCGAGGAAGACTTAGCAGTGCCAGACCCGGAGGCACAGCTAGTGGCGGCTCTTCATGTTATCCCGGACTGGACGGTGCCTTACTTGGCTTATATGACCCAGGGTGAGTTGCCGGAGGATGAGACGTTGGCAAGACAAATCGTCAGGCGTTCCAAATCCATGACAATTGTTAATGGCGAGCTACATCACCTCAGCGTCACGGGGGCGTTTCAATGCTGTGTGTCACCTGCAGAAGGCCAAGAAATACTCCGTGAGATCCATGAAGGAGACTGCGGCCATCATGCCGGGTCAAAATCCCTCGTAGCCAAGGCTTTTCGTCATGGTTTCTATTGGTTGACGGCTCATGCTGATGCGAAGGATCTGGTCAGTAAATGTGATGGGTGTGAAAAGTTCTCACGAAGAGCCCATGTGCCGGCTCAAGAGTTGAGGATGACCCCAATCACTTGGCCGTTTGCGGTCTGGGGGCTTGACATGGTTGGGCCTTTCAAAAGGTCTAAAGACAAAAAGACACATCTACTGGTGGCAGTGAATAAGTTTACCAAGTGGATTGAGGCAGAGCCGCTCAGTAAATGTGATGCAGCCACGGCGGTTCAGTTCATAAAAAAGGTGATCTTTCGTTTTGGTTTTCTGCATAGCATCGTAACTGATAATGGCACTAATCTCTCTAAGGGTGCCATGGAAGAGTTCTGTCAAAGAGAACATATCCGGCTTGATGTTTCGGCCGTTGCTCATCCTCAATCCAATGGTCAAGCAGAGAGAGCTAATCAAGAGATCCTGAAAGGTATCAAACCCCGACTCTTAGTTCCCTTACAACGGACTCCGGGTTGTTGGGTGGAGGAGTTACCCTCCGTGTTATGGAGCATCAACACTACGCCTAACAGATCTACGGGATACACACCTTTCTTCATGGTTTATGGAGCAGAGGCGGTCCTGCCAAGTGACATCCGGCACGACTCACCCCGTGTGGCGGCTTACGTTGAGGCGGATAACGAAAAGGCTCGTCAGGATGCACTTGATTTGTTGGACGAGGAGCGAGACTTGGCAATAGCCCGCTCGGTGATTTACCAGCAAGACCTGCGCCGCTATCACAGCCGCCGGGTTAGAAGCAGAACCTTTTAGGAAGGCGAGTTGGTGCTCCGGCTCATCCAGGATCAGTCTGATATGCACAAGCTATCCCCGCCTTGGGAAGGACCCTTTGTGGTCAGCAAGAATCTGCACAACGGGTCATATTATCTCATCGATATTCGAGAGCGCAAGGACTCATTTAAATAAGAGGAGGAGACCCGCCGGCCGTGGAACATAGCTCATCTCCGGCCTTACTATACTTAAGTTACTTCTTACGATACTTTTTATAATGTACATATTATATAAAGCAATAAAGCAGGACCTCTGTCCTTTTTTCTCATAAAGAATGTTTCATGTTTTCTTTATCAGGTGAAGGACACTGCCAACGGGGGACGGATCATATCTGAATCTAGCTTTTTCCCTTTGGTCCGGCTTATGATCATATCTGAATCTAGCCTTGGTCACTTGGGGGCTTCCTGTTCAAACATAGGTCGTATTCAAACCAAAGAGAACATAGCTGTCGATACCCACTTGATGGGCATATTGCCAAACCCACTTGGGGGCTTCCTGATCAAATTTGAATCATAGCTTAACCCCTTTGGGTCTGACGTGGATCGTATTCGAATCAGCATCATTAAACAACTCTTATGTTCACTTGGGGGCTTCCTGTTCAAACATAGGTCGTATTCGAACCAAAGAGAACATAGCTGTCGATACCCACTTGATCGGCATCGCCAAAGCCACTGGGGGCTATATGATCGTATCCAAATCTTAGCTTGACCCCTTTGGAACGGCTCTCTGATCGTTTTCAAATCAGGAGCCTGTGAACATTTGCAAGTATGAGTATTTTCACTATCATTGAAACCTTCTTGAGGAGACGGTTCTTGATCTTTCCGGCTTTATATTAGTTACTTCAGGTTCTAACAAGTGCCAGGTAAAAACTTATATGAGCTGGAGAGGTTATCAAAAAGGGTTGCAGTGAATCGTCTAGGAAAGCCTTGCCTGTTTTACGTGCAGGTTAAAACGGAGCAAGGTGAAGGATCAAGGAAACACTTGATTAACATAAGCAAGGTGAATTTGGTACTGGCGGCTTAACAAAAGCAATAAGTACCATAAGGCATGACGGGCATTAAGGAGTTTTTCTATCCTACTACAAGACTCCCCGAGTCTGAATAAGTGAAACATTGTTTTTTGCCAAGTTATAACCCGGCTGGCGGCTCATTCCTCCGGCTGGCTTGATGACTCCGGGTTATCCTTCCTCGCCTCTCCTTCGGTTGTTGTGTCCTGGAAGGTGGACGAGGCGCAGTCAATGCCGCTCAAAGCTTCAAATTCATCTTCATCGTCTATTAAACTGGACGGGTCCACTTGAGGGCAAAGGTATGCTTACGCTGCGTTGGAGGAGTAGGTGACTTGGTCATATGGGACATTGGGGATTCTCCGGTTCTCGCTATCATAACCCGGTGAATACTTGGTGAGATCAGTGTCCTCCCCAATGAGAGTCGCCAGAGGGTGTACGACCTTAACACAAGCAGTGAAGTCCTGTTCGCCAAAAGCAGTCCCGTCCTCCTTAAGACTTGGATATCCAAGAGAGAGGTCAGCAAGGTCAAGCTCTGGCACCCATGCTTTTGCCCGACTCAATGCAGCCACGGCTCCGGCTCTTGCAGATGCCCGCCTTAAGTCTTGAATGCGTTGAGGTAGCACCGACAGATGTCTCAATACGTCTTGCAGGAGCTGGGGAGAGGTATTTGATAAAGCCACAGTGGTCAACGACATCTGTGACCGAGTACTGTTGCTCTGTCAAGGTGTACATCGCCTTAAGCTTGACAAGCATATTTTCCTTGATTAGTACTCACGGGCCTGCATATTCACAGGTATAATAGTAAGCCGGAGGCAACTATCACGATAACTCTTGAAGGATTACAATATTTATGAGCGGCTTACCAAAGATAGCTGAGACCATTTGGGATATGTGCCGCTTTAAGTCGGACAGCTCATTTGTTGCTTCGGCAAGAGATGCCTCCGCTGTCTCAACCCGGGTCACCAATGAAGCCCTCTCATCAACCCAACCTTTCTTTTCTGATTCAAAATTTTTCTTCAGCTTCTCTTGTTTAGAGACACTGAATTCAAACTTGGAATTGGCTTTCTGAGCTTCGAGCTCTTGGGTTTTCAACTGGCTCTTTAAATCAGCAATCTCCGCCTCAAATTGACTTGCGGTGGCCTGCATTGACATCAGGTTATGGTAAGAATCTTGGTAAGATAACATTTAAGTCCCAAGTATTTTACAAGTAAAGATACTCGACACTTGGGAGCTAATGTATGTTTAACGAATATTTGGTCTATTTTACCAAGTCACACATATTAAGTCTCAAGCACTTTACAAGTAAAAGTACTTGACACTTGGGGGCTAATGTAACCCAAATTTAAAGTTTCAAGTTATTTCTGGGTTAAACATATTCAATTTAAACCGGACGAAGCTAATAGCTAGCAGATTATTAAGTCTACAACATATTCATTCATAAGCAATAGACTTGGGGGCTGGTACAGTAAGTAAGATTCAGAGTGAAAGCTTAAATTTTACCTCAGATTTATGCTGTATTTGCTTCACCATGTCAATTTCCAGGTCACGACTACTGTGTACTTGGCTCAGATAGCCCGAGACTATATCACCAATACTTAAGTGAGAGTAATCGGTGATGTCTTGTTTGGACTTCCGACGCTGGGCAAATTCCTCCTTGGCGGTCATTGGGCAAGGGCAGTAGGCCGGCCCGGTTCAACGTATTGGCTCTTCACAATCTCAACCTCCGGGTCAACCGTCTTGGCCGGGCTAGGAGTTTCTGGGTCATCCGAGTTGTGAATCACGTCTTCTGCAGGCGGGTCAGAAGTTGGCGCCGGAATTTCAGAAGCCGGTTCAGGCGGTGGCTGAGGAGCGGAGCTATCTGGAACGGATGAATCAAGCACCGGTTCAGTAACCACCGGGTCTTGGGATGGCTTATTCTTCTTTGCCCTCTTGCTGGGCTTTACTTGCAAGCTGTCAAACAAAGAGAAAGATAAGTATCAAAGTGTAAGTATGGATAACCTCACAGTAGGAAAAGTTATATTACCCGGGAGCCGTTTTGAAAGCCGGCATGTTCGATTGCATCGACTCATCAGAAGAAGGGGAAGTATCCTGATAGTTGGAGTCAGATGAATTGAGAGGTTGGCGAATCAAACCCATCAAGGGTAAAACAAAACGTAAGTCGGAGATCACCTCGGTCCGACGCTTTCTGGTTACATCGGGTAAGCCGGAGGAAAGCTCTGCGTCCTAGTTGGCCCGAGTCTGCCGCCGGTTCTTTACTGCTGTTGCTTCAAAAGAAATTGAGGATCTTGGTAAGCGAGGGGGTGTGAAAATCTTACTTTCCGGGTCACCCTTCGGATTCTTTGTGTTGGCAAAGCTCTGAGTCGGAGGAAATTATAGTTACCTCTTCGCCAGCTGCTTGGCTGTTCCTAGTATCCTCCTGAAAAGATCTAAATGTCAGTAAGGTAATGGTGAAGGAATTAAAGAAAATTAAAAAGATTACCTCTTCCTCATCTGAAGAAGAGTCGTCCAATCTCATCATATCAGAGGCGCTGGGGTTCTTCTTTTTAGAGGTACCCGTCCTGGCGGCTTTCCTTTCGGTCTTCTTGGTCTCCCGGGCCAGTTTTGCAGCCTCATGGTCATACTTGACCTTCCAGAAATTGTCATCGGCCTGTGGAAAAAGACAAGGAATCATAAGTACCAGAAGGTAATATATTAAAGAGTATTTGTGAAGACTAGTAACTTACTGCAGGATCCGGATTCTTCTTGCAGAAGGGAAGCAAACTGAAACTATTACTGGTTACAGTGCCCTCCTTCAATAGTGATTGGACTGTAGCATCTGCCACATCATCTGGTAAGTCCTCAGGACTATGACGCATTGAGTCGTCCTTTTCGCCTGTGTAAGTACACATTAAGCGGAGCGGCGGCTTAATGGTAGTATCCGCCAGGTGACCTAGACCCAGACCAAATCAATGCCAGTTAACCCGTTGCCCAAAAGGGCCTTGATCTTTCTGATGGTGGGGTTAAGTGGCAGGCTCTCAACAGCAGTTAACTTGTCCGCCAGAGGATGATTGGACTCAAGGCGCAGGGCGCGAAAGCTGGGCAGAGGCTTCTCGTTAGCCGGAGAGGTGTCTTGGCAGTAGAACCACGTCTGGTTCCAGTCTTTGGGATGACTCGGCAGCTCAGCGTAAGGAAAAAGGCAGTCTCTCCGCCGCTGGATTGAGATGCCGCCAAGTTCAAGACTAGGTCCACTGGTGCGCTCATTCTACCGGTTCAGGTAGAAAAGCTCTCTGAACAGCAACAGGCTTGGTTCCTCCCCTAAGTAAACCTCGCAGAAGACTTGGAAATTACACAGATTGGACACAGAATTGGGTCCAATATCTTGAGGCCTCAGGTCAAAGAAAGCCAGAACTTCCCTGAAGAATTTTGAGCCGGGAGGGGCAAATCCCCATTCATATGGTGCGTGAAAGCGACTACCTCCCGTCTTTGGGTTGAGGTATCTCCTCGCATGTGAGGGGCACGATAGGACATGATCTCCTTTTTTGGCAGATGGCCAGATGTCACAAACTCAGCAAGTTTGCTTTTGGTGACTGTGGATGGAACCCAGTTGCAAGTCAGATGGGCCTTGGCCGCCTTAGGAGCCATAACAGCAGTGGTCTACGACAAAGTAAAAAGTTCCGGTTCACATTTAACCCGGGAGAAATATTCAAGATTATTTAAAGTAGCGGCTTAAGCAAGGGGCCTAATGATATAAGGGTGATAGTGCAACAATATTTAAGCCGCTACAAGTTGAAGGAAATATGCCCTAGAGGCAATAATAAAGTTATTATTTATTTCCTCATATCATGATAAATGTTTATTATTCATGCTAGAATTGTATTAACCGGAAACATGATACATGTGTGAATACATAGACAAACATATAGTCACTAGTATGCCTCTACTTGACTAGCTCATTAATCAAAGATGGTTATGTTTCCTAACCATAGACATGTGTTGTCATTTGATTAATGAGATCACATCATTAGGAGAATGATGTGATTGACATGACCCATCCCGTTAGCTTAGCACTTGATCGTTTAGTATTCTGCTATTGCTTCCTTCATGACTTATACATGTTCTCAGTAACTATGAGAATTATGTAACTCCGTTTACGGAAGAACACTTTGGTACTACCAAAGCGTCACAACGTAATCGGGTGATTATAAAGGAGTACTACGGTGTTTCGAAGGAACATGTTGAGTTAGCATAATTCGAGATTAGGTTTTGTCACTCCGATTGTCGAAGAGGTATCTCTGGCCCTCTCGGTAATACTCATCACCTAAGCCTTGCAAGCATGTAACTAATGAGTTAGTTATGAGATGACGTACACGGAACGAGTAAAGAGACTTGTCGGTAATGAGATTGAACTAGGTATTGGATACCGACGATCAAATCTCGGACAAGTAACATACCGATGACAAAGGAACAACGTATGTTGTTATGCGGTTTGACCGATAAAGATCTTCGTAGAATATGTAGGAACCAATATGGGCATCCAGGTCCCGCTATTGGTTATTGACCGAGACATGTCTCGGTCATGTCTACATCATTCTCGAACCGTAGGGTCCTGCACGCTTAAGGTTTCGATGCGAGTTATATTATGAGTTTATGTATTTTGATGTACGAAGTTTGTTCGAGTCCGGATGTGATCACGGACATGACGAGGAGTCTCAAATGGTCGAGACATAAAGATTGATATATTGGACGGATATATTTGGACACCCGAAATGTTCAGGAAGAGTTTGGAGCTCCGGGAGGTTACCGGAACCCCCCGGGATGTATATGGGCCTTATTGGGCCCATGTAGGAGGAAGGGAGAAGGAGCAAGGGAGGGGGCGCCCCAAGCCCAATCCGAATTGGGGAGGGGCCGCCCCCTTCCTTTCTCCTTCCCCCTCTTCCTTTCCTACTACTAGTACTACTTCCTAATACTAGTACTCCTTCCTTCCCCCTCCAAATAAGATAAGGAAAAGAGAGGGAAACCTACTTGGAGTAGGTTTCCCCCTCCCTATGGCGCGCCCCCCCTTGGGCCGGCCACCTCCTCCCTCCCTCCTTTATATACGGGGGTAGGGGGCACCCTAGAACACACAAGTTGATCATTGATCGTTCCTTAGCCGTGTGCGGTGCCCCCTCCACGATATTACACCTCGGTCATATTGTAGCGGTGCTTAGGCGAAGCCCTGCGACAGGAGAACATCAAGATAGTCACCACGCCGTCGTCTTGTGGAACTCCCCTCGGAGCCTCTCTTGGATTGGAGATCGAGGGTGCGTCATCGAGCAGACGTGTGTCAAGAACTCGGAGGTGCCGGAGTAACGGTGCTTGGATCGGTCGGACCGGGAGGACGTACGACTACTTCCTCTACGCTGCGTCAACGCTTCCACTTCGGTCTACGAGGGTACGTAGACAACACTCTCCCCTCATTGCTATGTCATCACCATGATCTTGCGTGTGCGTAGGAAATTTTTTGAAATTACTACGTTCCCCAACAGTGGCATCCGAGCCTAGGTTTTTATGGTTTGATGTTATATGCATGAGTAGAACACAAATGAGTTGTGGACGATATAAGTCATACTGCCTACCAGCATGTCATACTTTGGTTCAGCGGTATTGTTGGATGAAGCGGCCCGGACCGACATTACGCGTACGCTTACGCGAGACTGGTTTTACCGCCGTGCTTTGCACACAGGTGACTAGCGGGTGTCTGTTTCTCCAACTTTAGTTGAACCAAGTGTGGCTACGCCCGGTCCTTGTGAAGGTTAAAACAGAGTCTATTTGACAAACTATCGTTGTGGTTTTGATGCGTAGGTGAGATTGGTTCTTGCTTAAGCCCGTAGCAGCCACGTAAAATTTGCAACAACAAAGTAGAGGACGTCTAACTTGTTTTTGCAGGGCATGTTGTGATGTGATATGGCCAAGACGTGATGCTATATTTTATTGTATGAGATGATCATGTTTTGTAACGAAGTTATCGGCAATCGGCAGGAGCCATATGGTTGTCGCTTTATTGTATGAAATGCAACGCCTGTAATTGCTTTACTTTATCACTAAGCGGTAGCGATAGTCGTCGAAGCAATAGATGGCGAACGACAACGATGCTACGATGGAGATCAAGGTGTCGCGCGGTGACGATGGTGATCACGACGGTGCTTCAAGATGGAGATCACAAGCACAAGATGATGATGGCCATATCATATCACTTATATTGATTGCATGTGATGTTTATCCTTTATGCATCTTATCTTGCTTTGATTGACGGTAGCATTTTAAGATGATCTCTCACTAATTATCAAGAAGTGTTCTCCCCGAGTATGCACCGTTGCGAAAGTTCTTCGTCTTTGAGACACCACGTGATGATCGGGTGTGATAGGCTCTACGTTCAAATACAACGGGTGCAAAACAGTTGCACACGCGAATACTCAGGTTATACTTGACGAGCCTAGCATATCTGAGATATGGCCTCGGAACACGAGACCGAAAGGTCGGCGTGAATCATATAGTAGATATGATCAACATAGAGATGTTCACCATTGAAACTACTCCATCTCACGTGATGATCGGACATGGTTTAGTTGATTTGGATCACGTAATCACTTAGATGACTAGAGAGATGTCATCTAAGTGGGAGTTCTTTAGTAATATGATTAATTGAACTTAAATTTATCATGAACTTAGTACTGATAGTATTTTGCTTGTCTATGTTTGTTTGTAGATAGATGGCTCGTCTTTGTTGTTCCGTTGAATTTTAATGCGTTCCTTGAGAAAGCAAAGTTGAAAGATGATGGTAGCAATTACACGGATCGGGTCCGTAACTCGAGGATTATCCTCATTGCTGCCTGTAAGAGTTACGCCTGGAAGCACCGCTGGGTGCCGAACTGCTTCTTGATGCAACCGATGACGTTAAGAACGTCTGGCGAGCAAAGTGATGACTACTCTATAGTTCGATGTGCCATGCTTTACGGCTTAGAACCGGGTCTTCAACGACGTTTTGAACGTCATGGAGCATATGAGATGTTCCAGAGTTGAAGTTAATATTTCAAGCAAATGCCCGGATTGAGAGATATGAAGTCTCCAATAAGTTCTATACTGCAAGATGGAGGAGAACAGTTCTGTTAGTGAGCATATACTCAAAATGTGCGGGTATAATAATCACTTGATTCAAGTGGGAGTTAATCTTCCGGATGATAGCGTCATTGATGAAATTCTCCAATCACGCCACCAAGCTACAAGAGCTTTGTGATGAACTATAATATGCAAGGGATGAACAAGACTATTCCCGAGCTCTTCGCGATCGAAAGCATGGAGGTAGAAATCAAAAGGAGCATCAAGTGTTGATGGTCAACAAGACCACTAGTTTCAAGAAAAGGGCAAAGGGAAGAAGAAGGGAACTTAAAAAGAACAACAAACAAGTTCTTTGCTCAAGAGAAGAAACCCAAGTCTGGACCTAAGCCTGAGGCGAGTGCTTCTCCGCAAGCGATGGACATCGAAGCGGAACTGCCCCAAGTATTTGGCGGATAAGAAGGATGGCAAAGTGAACAAAGGTATATGTGATATACATGTTATTGATGTGTACCTTACTAATGCTCGCAGAGCACTGGTATTTGATCTTGGTTACATTGCTAACATTTGCAACTCGAAGCAGGACTACGGATTAGCGAAGATTAGCTAAGGGCGAGGTGACGATGCGCGTGGGAAATGGTTCCAAAGTCGATGTGATCGCGGTCGACACGCTACCTCTACATCTACCATCGGGATTAGTTTTAGACCTGAATAATTGTTATTTGGTGCTGCGTTGAGCATGAACATTATATCTGGATCTTGTTTGATGTGAGACGGTTATTCATTTAAATCGAGAGAATAATGGTTGTTCTATTTATATGAGTAATATCTTTTATGGTCATGCACCCTTGAAGAGTGGTCTATTTTATTGAATCTCGATAGTAGTGATACACATATTCATAATGTTGAAGCCAAAAGATGCAGAGTTGATAATGATAGTGCAACATATTTGTGGCATTGCCGTTTAGGTCATATCGATGTAAAGCGCATGAAGAAACTCCATCTTGATGGACTTCGGAATCACTTGATTATGAATCACTTGGTACTTGCGAACCGTGCCTCATGGGCAAGATGACTAAAACACCGTTCTCCGGATCTATGGAGAGAGCAACAGATTTGTTGGAAATCATACATCTGATGTATGTGGTCCGATGAATGTTGAGGCTCGTGGCGGATATCGTTATTTTCTCACCTTCACAGATGATTTGAGCAGATATGGGTATATCTACTTGATGAAACACAAGTCCGAAACATTTGAAAAGTTCAAAGAATTTCAGAGTGAAGTAGAAAATCATCGTAACAAGAAAATAAAGTTTCTATGATCCGATCGTGGAGGAGAATATTTGAGTTACGAGTTTGGTTTACATTTGAAACAATGTGGAATAGTTTGCAACTCACGCCACACCGAACACCACAACGAAATGGTGTGTCCGAACGTCGTAATCGTACTTTACTTGATATGGTGCGATCTATGATGTCTCTTACCGATTTACCGCTATCGTTTTGGGGTTATGCTTTAGAGACGGCCGCATTCACGTTAAATAGGGCACCATCAAAATCCATTGAGACGACGCCTTATGAACTGTGGTTTGGCAAGAAACCAAAGTTGTCGTTTCTCAAAGTTTGGGGCTGCGATGCTTATGTGAAGAAACTTCAACCAGATAAGCTCGAACCCAAATCGGAGAAATGTGTCTTCATAGGATACCCAAAGGAGACTATTGGGTACACCTTCTATCACAGATCTGAGGGCAAGATTTTCGTTGCTAAATTCGGATCCTTTCTAGAGAAGGAGTTTCTCTCGAAAGAAGTGAGTGGGAGGAAAGTAGAACTTGATGAGATAATCAGTATCTACTCCCTTATTGGAAAGTAGTTCATCACAAGAACCGGTTCTGTGACAACTACACCAATTAGTGAGGAAGCTAATGATATTGATCATGAAACTTCAGATCAAGTTTCATTGAACCTCGTGGGTCTACTAGAGTAAGATCCGCACTGAGTGGTACGGAAATCCTATTCGGAAGTCATGTTACTTGACCATGATGAACCTACGAACTATGAGGAAGCGATGATGAGCCCAGATTCCGCAAAATGGCTGGAGGCCATGAAATCGAGATAGGATCCATGTATGAAAACAAAGTATGGACTTTGGTTGACTTGCCGATGATCGGCAAGCCATTGAGAATAAATGGATCTTTAAGAAGAAGACCGACGCTGATGGTAATGTTCATCTACAAAGCTCGACTTGTTGCAAAAGGTTTTCGACAAGTTCAAGGGGTTGACTACGATGAGACTTTCTCACCCGTAGCGATGCTTAAGTCTGTCCGAATCATGTTGGCTATTGCTGCATTTCATGATTATGAAATTTGGCAAATGGATGTCAAGACTGCATTCTTGAATGGATTTCTAGAAGAAGAGTTGTATATGATGCAGCTGAAGGTTTTGTTGATCCAAAAGGTCTTGACAAAGTGTGCAAACTCCGAGTTCCATTTATGGACTGGTGCAAGCATCTCGGAGTTGGAATAAATGCTTTGACAATGTGATCAAAGCATATGGTTTTATCTGAGACTTTTGGAGAAGCTTTGTATTTACAAGAAAGTGAGTGGGAGCTCTGTAGCATTTCTAGTATTATATGTTGATGACATATTATTAATTGGAAATGATATAGAATTTCTGGATAGCATAAAGGGATACTTGAATAAAAGTTTTTCAATGAAAGACCTCGGTGAAGCTGCTTACATATTGGGCATCAAGATCTATAGAGATAGATCAAGACGCTTAATAGGACTTTCACAAAGCACATACCTTGACAAAATTTTGAAAAAGTTCAAAATGGATCGAGCAAAGAAAGGATTCTTGCTCGTGCTACAAGGTGTGAAGTTGAGTCGAACTCAATGCCCGACCACAAAGCAGAAGATAGAGAAAATGAAAGATGTTCCTATGCTTCAGCCATAGGCTCTATCATGTATGCAATCTTGTGTACCGGACGACGTATGCTTAGCAATAAGCTTGGCAGGTAGGTACCAAAGTAATCCAGGAGTGGATCACTGGACAGCGGTCAAGAACATCCTGAAATACCTGAAAAGGACTAAGGATATGTTTCTCGTATATGGAGGTGACAAAGAGCTAGTCGTAAATGGTTACGTCGATGCAAGCTTTGACACTGATCCGGACGATTCTAAATCGCAAACCGGATACGTGTTTATATTAAACGGTGGAGCTGTAAGTTGGTGCAGTTCAAAACAAAGCGTCGTAGCGGGATCTACATGTGAAGCGGAGTACATAGCTGCTTCTGAAGCGGCGAATGAAGGAGTCTGGATGAAGGAGTTCATTTCCGATCTAGGTGTCATACCTAGTGCATCGGGACCAATGAAGATCCTCTGTGACAATACTGGTGCAATTGCCTTGGCAAAGGAATCCAGATTTCACAAGGGGACCAAGCACATCAAGAGACGCTTCAATTCCATTCGGGACCAAGTCCAAGTGGGAGACATAGAGATTTGCAAGATACATACGGATCTGAATGTTGCAGACCGTTGACTAAGCCTCTCTCACGAGCAAAACATGATCAGCACCAAGACTCCATGGGTGTTAGAATCATTACTATGTAATCTAGATTATTGACTCTAGTGCAAGTGGGAGACTGAAGGAAATATGCCCTAGAGGCAATAATAAAGTTATTATTTATTTCCTCATATCATGATAAATGTTTATTATTCATGCTAGAATTGTATTAACCGGAAACATGATACATGTGTGAATACATAGACAAACATATAGTCACTAGTATGCCTCTACTTGACTAGCTCATTAATCAAAGATGGTTATGTTTCCTAACCATAGACATGTGTTGTCATTTGATTAATGAGATCACATCATTAGGAGAATGATGTGATTGACATGACCCATCCGTTAGCTTAGCACTTGATCGTTTAGTATTCTCGCTATTGCTTCCTTCATGACTTATACATGTTCTGTAACTATGAGAATTATGTAACTCCGTTTACGGAAGAACACTTTGGGTACTACCAAGCGTCACAACGAGCTGGGTGATTATAAAGGAGTACTACAGTGTTTCCGAAGGTACATGTTGAGTTAGCATAATTCGAGATTAGGTTTTGTCACTCCGATTGTCGGAGAGGTATCTCTGGGCCCTCTCGGTAATACTCATCACCTAAGCCTTGCAAGCATGTAACTAATGAGTTAGTTATGAGATGACGACACGGAACGAGTAAAGAGACTTGTCGATAGCGAGATTGAACTAGGTATTGATACCGATGATCAAATCTCGGACAAGTAACATACCGATGACAAAGGAACAACGTATGTTGTTATGCGGTTTGACCGATAAAGATCTTCGTAGAATATGTAGGAACCAATATGGGCATCCAGGTCCGCTATTGGTTATTGACCGAGACATGTCTCGGTCATGTCTACATCGTTCTCGAACCGTAGGGTCCTGCACGCTTAAGGTTTCGATGATGTTATATTATGAGTTTATGTATTTTGATGTACCGAAGTTTGTTGAGTCCGGATGTGATCACGGACATGACGAGGAGTCTCAAATGGTCGAGACATAAAGATTGATATATTGGACGGATATATTTGGACACCGGAAATGTTAGGAAGAGTTTGGAGCTCCGGAGGTTACTGGAACCCCGGGAGGTATATGGGCCTTATTGGGCCCATGTAGGAGGAAGGAGAAGGAGAAGGGGGGGCGCCCCAAGCCCAATCCGAATTGGGAGGGGGCGGGCCCCCTTCCTTTCTCCTTCCCCTCTTCCTTTCCTACTACTAGTACTACTTCCTAATACTAGTACTCCTTCCTTCCCCTCCAAATAAGATAAGGAAAGAGAGGGAAACCTACTTGGAGTAGGTTTCCCCCTCCTATATGCGCGCCCCCTTGGGCGGCCACCTCCTCCCTCCCTCCTTTATATCACGGGGTAGGGGGCACCCTAGAACACACAAGTTGATCATTGATCGTTCCTTAGTCGTGTGCGGTGCCCCCTCCACGATATTACACCTCGGTCATATTGTAGTGGTGCTTAGGCGAAGCCTGCGACGAGAGAACATCAAGATAGTCACCACGCCGTCAGGTCGTCTTGTGGAACTCCCCTCGGAGCCTCTATTGGATTGGAGATCGAGGTGCGTCATCGAGCTGTATGTGTGTCAAGAACTCGGAGGTGCCGGAGTAACGGTGCTTGGATCGGTCGGACCGGGAGGACGTACGACTACTTCCTCTACGCTGCGTCAACGCTTCCGCTTCGGTCTACGAGGGTACGTAGACAACACTCTCCCCTTGTTGCTATGTCATCACCATGATCTTGCGTGTGCGTAGGATTTTTTTTGAAATTACTACGTTCCCCAACACAAGTATCAATAGCAGTTCAAAATTCTTAAGGTCATGAGAAGAAAGCAAGGTTTTCGGCTCAGTATCACTTATTTAAACCGGCTACATGGACAGTCGTGTTTATGGGTATTTGACAGAAGTAATTTTCCGGGTGATACAAACAGGTTTTACCATCTACCACTGTTATCTTGGATCAAACAACTGTTCTGAAAATAAAATTTTCTAGACCTAAGACTGGAGCGGATAAAGTTCAAGGGCTTGAATGGGGCCTCTATGTGACAAAAAGGGGTTTATTTGCATTCAAAGTAGGTGCAAAACATCTACCGCATCAGTTTTTATCATCTTCAAGATCAAGAAAGGCGAGGATAAGAAATCTACGGAAGAGAGCTACTGAACAGCGAAGAACTCGAGGAACTCGAAGAACTCGAAGGCCTTGATGTAGATCTAAGGAGCAGGAAAGGGGAGACTCACCGATGCAAGGTTGCCGCGGAAGGATGTCACGTTCTTTCTGGTCCAACCAGGTTGATGCAGCGACCTGAGTTGGTGAAGACAGGAAGATCCGCGGTGGCGGTGGCGGAGCTCGAGTGGCAGAGGAAGAAGACGACTGGAAGGAGGAGAATGGGAGACCTAGGTTGCGCCTATTTATAAGGAGAGGATAACTGAACAGCGCGGGAAACGAGGAGATAAGAAGTATTATCCAGCAGCCCTGACGCCTCGATTTTCGAAACAGTCAATAAAGGCAGAGATCCGTTGAAAGATACGGTGTCGTCACAACAGCTTGACCCGGATCCAAGAGATGATGTCATGGCGGGTTAAAAGAAACCTTTTGCACGGACAGAAGATTGAGTATATGTTAAGGTATTTTAAGATTGACATGAACAGGTTCAAATCAATCTGGGGCCTAATGTTGGGGATATAACTATTTGTGTAAGCCGCCTAGGAGGGGCCGGGTTACGCAAAGAAGATTCACCAGAGAGAAGCCCAATGCCAAGCATGAAGATGGCAGTTTAATAAAAGGCTTAAGGCCCATAGGCGACTTAAGGCCCGTTGTAATAAACTGCCGTAATGGCATGACTTGTATTGTAAGGTATATTTAACTAGTCACCGAGCCGGACACTGTTTATAAGACGGCCGGGACCCTGTAGGCCACACGGCGTCAACCCGTGTATATAAGGGGACGACCTGCTGGCGGCTTAGGGCAAGAAACAACTCATTGAGAGCCGGGCATAGCGTATCTAGTTCCCTGGTCATCGAAACATCAATACCAACCCAACTAGACGTAGGCCTTACCTTCACCGTAAGGGGCCGAACTAGTATAAACTCTCTCGTGTCCCTTGTCCCGATTTAACTCCTTCAAGCTTCCTAGTTGCGATGGCTCCACAACTAAGTCCTTTCATAAGGACATCTGACGTGACTATTCCACGACACCGGGTGTGGAAGCCCTCTGTACGGGCTCTCTAACATTGGATGTTGTATTCAGCTCCCCCGACAAATTTCAAAAGTGAAGAACTAATCTTTGACATTGCTCCATTCCGAAGTGGCTATCATGCACTACTCGGAAGAATGACCTTCGCCCGTTTTAATGCAGTCCCGGATTATGCTTATCTATAACTCAAAATGCCTGGACCACGCGGCATCATTACGGTCAGCGGAAATACAGAGCGCTCTCTTCGTACAGAAGAATACACGGCGGCTCTAGCAGTCGGAAGACAAAACGGCCTATTCAAGCCGAGCATCTCATCAGTCGTTAAGATCGCAGACAAAGCTAAACGTGTCCAGCGCACACCTCAGTGCGACAACTCAGATAAACCCGAGCTCGATTAGCAATTATGCCCCCATCGACCACCCATAAGGAGATACACTCAAAATTCCTTGGGCGGCATCGGGGGCACTCTGCACGCACAAAGTCCATAGTTTGGCTCGACCCTATTAGGATTCCAGAAGTTATCTTTCACGGTTCATTAAAATGAACCAGCTTTACTTACGGCCACACCAGATTCTTTTACATGGTTTTCCCCTTTTTTACAGATGGCCATCACACTATACCCTTCAAGGACACTTCACAACGGAGAAAAAGGCGCAGACATGCAGCAGGGCCCCGCGTTAAGGTTTCTTTTTTAGATTAAGATCCTGTGTATACCTTTTTTATCTCCTTTTGTTTTTACTTTCCTGGCATGTAAAATGTCCAAGAAAGATATCGGCATTACCTGTAAATATACGGCTCGCCGTACTAAGGTGGATGTTATAGAAGCAGCTTGGTTCACATTGTGTTTTGATATTTATGCTCTCACCACTTGCGCTCTTTCCCCACATCGGATTGCCATACGTGCCTTGATACCAGGGTCTATTACCAGGGGCTGTATTGAGCACGGTGTATATTGTAAAGTCCGAACACATATAGGGAGTGTTCGGCATCGCAAGTTTGGCCTTATATGCATCAGCTCCGAATCATGTCTTTGGTCAATAGTTGGGTTGCCCGGCTCCTGTGCTTACTACCTTACGTTCCGCTATATCGGCTAGGGTAGTAAAGGGAGAACTACTGTGATTGTGTCCTGGCTCGTCCGGATGAGCACCTCAGTAGAGAAAGCCGAAAACTGACTGTCATGATGCGGCGAGAGCTGGTCAACCACTCGATGACTCATTGGAATCTTCGCGATTCCCTCTGTGTTAAACGAAGGACCGTCCTTCTGGTCACGTATGTAAACGCACCATATTCGGATAACTGCGGACATACCAGGGGCTATATAGTAGCCCCACCATCAAACTCCTATGGCTAAGTGAAAGTGTGAAAGCTCTATAGTCTGATTGCCTAGTTCGCTGCACTAACACCTCCTTAATGGACCAAGACGTTGGGTCAAGTGTGATCAAGTGCTTTTCCGAACACACCCGTGTTATACGCGAGGGGGCTGAAGCAGACGACCGCAAACTTTTAGATTGTATATATAAAAAAGACGGCCGCACAGGAGGCACCAAAGCTTTTTCAGGAAAAAAGTATAAAAACATAGCCTTAAATATATCATAATATTGTTATTACAATTTTGATACACTTTACTCGAACATAATATTTTTCGAGCACTGACCCTCTATCAAGCGGGCACCCTCCAGGACGGCATCAAAATAATGCTCTGGCGTATGACGGTCCTCGCCCTTGGGTGGACCTCGTGCTGCAATATCGGTGGCCTTCATATTCGTCCAATACGTCTTAACGCGGGCAAGGGCCATCCGTGCGCCTTCTATGCATGTTGATCACTTCATAGCGTCGATACACGGCGCCGCATCCACAAGCCGCCTCACCAAACCGAAATAACTATTCGGAAGGGGCTCAGTCGGCCATAGCCGGACTATGACGTCCTTCATGGCAGTTCTGGACATCTTGTGGAGCTCGGCCCATTGGGCCATCTGTTCATTCAACAGTGGATGCTTTGGCGTGTCAAATTGTGACCAAAATAGCTTTTCCATCACATGTCCTTCTTGCGTGTGGAAAAACTGATTCACATCGGCAGCACTCTTCGGCAGGTCCATAAAGGCATCTGGAGAACTCCACAATTGATTAAGCGGAGCATACTTCGGATCGCCAAACTTAGTTTGCAATAAAAAGGGCTTACCAGCCGCGATCTCCCCGGCTTGTTGGATCTCCTCCCGAGCTGCTCTAGACTCAAACCGGGCTTCCTTCGCCTCTTGTAAGGCCTTGTCAAGATCGGCCGCTTTGGCTTTGTTATCTTTCTCAAGAACTTGGCATCGGCTAGTGGCATCCTTCAGTTCAAGTGCCATAGAAGATATTCTCTCCTCGCACTGACGCCGAGCAGTCTGCTCGGCCTTTTATTCGCCAGCTACCTTTTTGGCAGCCGCATTACTCATCCTGGCTTGCTCCTTGGCCCGGGCAAGTTCTGCCCGAAGGGTCTCAACTCCGGCGACACTATCTGCAGTTATGCATAGACAAATTCTCAGTGTCACGCTCATTTTATAATATTAGCATGTACTGAGTGCCCCAAACAGATACCTTGCGCCTCATCAAGCCTCCTGCTAATAAGCGTGATGTCTTCATCCGCTACATCAACTTTCTGCTTCAGATGTGCTACCTCTGTAGCTTGGGCAGTTGCCACGGATGTAACAACATGTGTTTCAATTAGTCAGATCATTTCCTGTGCATATATTTTTCATCCTCTGATCACCTCCCTTTGGATGGCAATCAGAGTCTCAGGGGCTACTATCTATACACAGGTGCAATTTGCATTTATAACATAGATAAAATTACACTACATACCTCGAAACCTCTTAGTAGGCTCGTAAAAGCTTCATTCAATCTGCTTTTCACGGACTGAACTCTTTCAACCACCGTACCCATCAAGATACGATGTTCCTTTGGGACGGACGCATGTTGCAACACATCCATCAATGTATCCGGTGCCTCCGGATCCGGAATAGTTTGCGTCATCCCTCGGTCATTGGATAGTCCGGGACTTTCGTTGTTCCCCATAGGGGCTGTCGGTGTCAAAACCGGCGGATCTCGGGTAGGGGGTCCCGAACTGTGCATCTAAGGCTAACGGTAACAGGAGGCGGGGGACACAATGTTTACCCAGGTTCGGGCCCTCTCTATGGAGGTAATACCCTACTTCCTGCTTGATTGATCTTGATGAATATGAGTATTACAAGAGTTGATCTACCACGATATCGTAATGGATAAACCCTAGAAGCCTAGCCTATGAAATTATGATTGATGCTCTATGGACTAAACCATCTGGTTTATATAAACACCGGATGGGGCTAGGGTTACACAAAGTCGGTTATAGAGAAAGGAATCTACATATCCAAATCGCCAAGCTTGCCTTCCACGCAAAGGAGAGTCCCATTCGGACACAGGACAAAGTCTTCTATCTTGTATCTTCATAGTCCAACAGTCCGACCCACGTATATAGTCTGGCTGTTCGAGGACCCCTTAATCCAGGACTCCCTCAGTAGCCCCCAAACCAGGCTTCAATGACGATGAGTCCGGCGCGCAGATTGTCTTCGGCATTGCAAGGCGGGTTCCTTCTCCGAATACTTCAAAGTACCTGACTTAAAGAGCAATATCCGGCTATCCATTTAACATCGCGCTCGTCGGCTTCTACACCTTCATGATTCCAGCTTCCACGTGTCGAGCAAATACGAGAGGTTGGGGCATTTTTGCATTTACCACCTTGACATGTGAGAAAATTGTCTATTTAAAGAGACGGGGATCTTCAGATCTAATCCACACCATCTCCCCCAAACGAGGAATCCTCAGAGCTTCCCTGCAGAAACCACCCCAACATGGCTAGCGCTCCCAGCTCTTCCTCCCGCCCTCACGGCCCCAAACTGGGTGATTGGGAAAAGTGTTCCGTATCCCACGGCCAACTGGTGAAGCTGCAAACCCAGGGATTTCTTCCCCCCCGCAGATCTAGTCCTCGTTCGAACCAGATTGGCTTCCTTCGACGGTGGGGAGCAGGCGAAGAAGTTCCCCAACCCATCCAGGGGGAACGAGTATGCTTTGTTCCCTAATTGCTGAGAGGCATCAGATTTCCAATCCATCCGTTCCTCCGAGGGCTTCTGGAGTACTATGGGCTCCAACTGCACAACTTCACACCTACCTCCATCCTGCATATTGCGGGTTATGTTGCTCTTTGTGAGCTATTTCTGGGTTGCGAGGCTCATTTTGAGTTATGGAAGAAACTATTTTGCCTCGTCCCTCGTAATCAAGAGGGATCAATATTCCAAGTGGGCGGAGCCGAGATATGGCATATCGTCGGGACCAGATACCTATTCGGCACGCCGAAGAAGGCATCAGAAGAATGGCCTTCCGAATGGTTCTATGTTGAAGATGTCTCCCTTCCTAACCCAATCCGAAGGGGTCTACCTGAATTTTCAAGTGCTCCATTCAAAAAGCACCTCAGCTGGCGTCCTCGGAGCCTCAAGGAGGAATATAGCATGGAAGTCCACCAATTGATGAGCAAGATAAAGACGCTCGCTCAATCCGGATTGTCGATAGTCGAGGTTATGGCGATATCCATAATGCGAGGGGTTTAGCCACTCCAATACCGAGGGCACCCTATGTGGCACTTCAATGGAGAAGATGACGCCACTCACTACGGTCGGAAGGGTCCGGATACTGCCGCCACATCGGCGAAAATACTGTCCAGATTATACAAAGGGGAGAAAGAGGAGTTCATCCGCATTAAGCCTAGAGATGGATTTTCCATGTACAACCCTCCTAGTTGGGTGAGCTTCCATCCCATTACTCTACTCCATTCATTCCCTGAGTCCTTTTTTATAAATATTAATCCGTCCATTTATAACAGGAATGGCCGAAAATTACCAGGGAGATCCACAGCCCCGCACCACAGCCAGAGGACCACAACCGAGCCCTTGAGCCCGGATTCGAAGAGGATCCGGATATATTCGTGGATCTCGGGGAAGGGGTGTTTTACCAGGCGAGCTGTGATGGCACCGAAGTGGCTATCCTTGCTGCCTATCCCGACCTTCTCCCTGTGTCGCATGTAAGTAATCAGGAGGCTTATCCTTTGAGAGAATTTCCTCTTTCCACCTTACCCACCGCACTATATTATGTTCTAAAGGGGAGGCGATCGGTGCGCCACGCTGCACCAGAGGCGACGCGTAAGAAGGCTGCGCATACGCCGGGCAAGCCTTCGAAGAGGAAAGCCAATAGAAGTGCGACCAAACCTTCATCAAAGAGGTATGGTTAAACATGCTCTATGGCGGTCACATTTGAAGTGTGATAACATCCGTTGTGTCTTATCAGGAAAAACATTCACCGGACTATGTCCGGGGATCCTGCTGGTCATGCCTCTACTAGCCGGATTCCGGACCCTGTCTCAAGGACTGAGGCTAACGCGGAAGTGACACCGGATTTTCCTTCTGCGGAGGATTCACATAAAGTATCCGTCACGAACTCCGAAGTGGAAAGCACCATGAGTCATCGGCGCCAGCGAGCTGCTCTTCGCGACCTCGGGTTTTCAGAAGAGGCTTTCAATGCCTTCAATTCGGGTGATGCGTATATCCGAGCAGCTCGAGATGGGCTTACCAGATCCACAGACCAGTATTTTAAAGATATGTGGGTAAGTACACATTTGTGCAAAACTGATAATCATATACCAGTAGCCTCCGAGACTTGAAACAGTTGGTACAACTGATTTAAGGATCGTCATATGACCAGGTGCTCACAGAGAAGAACAACTTTTTGTCTCAAGAGCTGAAAAAGTGTGAGGCCTAGTTGACTGCTGCTACCGCCGAACTGGAGAAATCCAAGGCGGCGTCTGGTAATGTTCCCCTCTATCAAGAAAACATAATCATATACCAGGAATATTAATACAAGTGCAAATCTTATGGCAGAGTCATCAGATAATCTAGAAGATGCATCGGAGGTCGCACGAGCGAGAGGTTCAGGAGCTTAAAGGCAACTGGCCGCGGGCGAACATATGCTGACACAGGTCAGGGTGGAGAAGAACAAACTCCAAGATGCCAACACCGAGCTGGGCGTCGAACTAAAAGACGTGCATGCCAACTGGCTGACTCCATGAAGGAGAATAAGAGGCTGCGCGGCGGCATATTTAGTATGTGTTTGGACTTACCTTTACATAGCTCGGCAGGGAAAGAAATTGACAATAATTATGTCTGTAGGTATTTTTACGAGCCGTCCCGAAGAGGAGGTGTCCGGATTGTCGAGTGATCTGCTACAAGAGCTGTCGCAAATGCACGAGCGAGCTCGGCAGGCGATGCAAAGTATTGCCAAGGCCTTATGGCCATCCGACTCCCCTCCAGGAAGTATGGAGGGGCTTACACAGATATTCAAGCGAGCGCTGCGGCGATTCCGATTGGAAGATATCGGCCTGCCGGGAAGGTGCGCGAGAGGCCTAGGCAATGGTGAAAACTCCGTGTACCAAGCTCGACCCGAATCAAATGGCCTGGGTCGGACCTGTAGGGTCAAATGGAGAAGAAATTCCTATTAGTTTGGTATATGACCAAGTACAAGTAGCCGCCAAGTATTCCCAACAGGATTGTAGGCTAGATAGCCTATTGGATGTCATAGAGGAAGAAGTGCTTGAGTCTAAGTGACTATGTACTTGATTTGACAAATTATGTCTCTAGCTGAATTGTAAAACAGTTGTCATGGCAGACCTTTTCGCTTCAACCTCTGGACCCGAAGGTGCGGAGTGCTTCCGAATACCCGCTCGGCAATGTAGACCGAGGTATGCGTGGAAACTAGGCGTAGGGGTCATAGTTGCTTGAACAGACAAGTATCCGGCTAGTTATGTTATATTACATTTTAATCGTAAGAAACATCTTCCAGAGAGAATAGTACAGTTAAGGGTTCCTTTCCCTGGGTAAGCATGCATTAATGTGCATGTACGAACTGTGTGAAAAAACCACAACATACATAACATCTGGGGGTTCATAATGTGACAAGTAAAAAACATCATTAGTCCGCCGACCGAATATTCCCTTAAGAACGCTAGCTTTCAGCTTCACCCAGTCTTAGGTACAAATTCGGATGACCTGGCAGTAACAATCGTAGAGGTGCTCCCTTTATGCCCTAGCCAAACTAACGGGAACATAGGGCATAACCATAGGAGTTAGACAACCCAGCTTGGCCAAAACTTAAGTCATATCGATGCATATAATGGTGAAGAAAAGGTACATACGTGGAAAAGACACATATGTGGTGAGCTTGATGCTCGGAAAATAATAAGAATAAGCTTCTGTAGAAGAAGCCCCCAGGTATAATTGACATAGATATTAAGAATTGTATGCGTCGTAGGTGTATGATTTAGCCGTACAAGAGCTTTACAGCTTTAAAAAAGAAAGGTGAAAAGAGAGAAAAAATAAATAATGGAAGCAAAAAGGGGAAAAGGAGATGAACGAAGAGTCCAACACTAGGCATAGAATATTTGGAGTCTAGCCGCGTTCCATGGGTTCGGCTCTAGGCGGTTGTCTGATGCATCACGCAAGCGGTATGCTCCTCCGGTGAGAACTTCGTCAATGATGAAGGGACCCTCCCACTTGGGCTTGAGTTTGTCCTTTTTCTTCTCCGGCAAGCGTAGAACGAGTTCGCCAACATTATAAGTCTTGGCCCGTACTTCTCTGCTTTGATATCTACGGGTCTGTTGTTGATAGAATGCGGAACGGGCTTTTGCGACATCGCGCTCCTCCTCCAGGGAATCTAAGCTGTCCTGCCGATCCAACTCGGCTTCTCTCTCTTCATACATGCGCACTCGAGGTGAGTCATGAATAATGTCGCAGGGTAACATAGCCTCTGCGCCGTACACCATGAAGAAAGGTGTATATCCTGTAGAATGATTTGGCGTGGTCCGCAACCCCCAGAGCACGGAGTCGAGCTCCTCTACCCAGTGCTTGTCTGATTCTTTCAAAGACCGCACTAATCTGGGTTTGATGCTGCTCATAATAAGACCATTAGCTCGTTCGACTTGACCGTTGGTTTGTGGGTGGTATACGGAGGCGTAGTCGATCTTGATGCCCAGATTAGCACACCAGGCTTTCACCTCATCGGCTGTGAAATTGGAGCCGTTGTCAGTGATGATGCTGTGTGGAACACCATAACGGTGCACAACACCGGATATAAAGTCTATCACTGGCCCGGCTTCGGCCGTTTTAACTGGTTTGGCCTCTATCCACTTAGTGAATTTATCCGCCATGACCAACATATATTTTTTCTTATGGCTTCCTCCTTTAAGGGGTCCGACCATATCAAGCCCCCAGACCGCAAAAGACCAAGTGATGGGGATTGTTTGTAGAGCAGTGGGTGGCATATGGCTTTGGTTGGCAAAAAGCTGGCATCCGACACAATGTTGGACAAGGTCCGGTGCGTCTGCTCGGGCCGTTGGCCAGTACAAACCTGTACGGAAGGCCTTGCTTACAAGGGCCCGAGCCGCGGCATGGTGACCGTCGAGACCGACATGAATTTCAGCCAAGAGCTGCCGCCCTTCTTCCTCGGAGATACATCTTTGAAGTACTCCGGTAGCGCTTTTCTTATAGAGTTCTCCCTCATGAACCTTGTAGGCTTTAGAGCACCGCACAATGCAGCGTGCCTCGTTCTGATCCTTAGGAAGCTCTCGCCTATTTAGGTAGGCCAAGAAGGGTTCGGTCCATGGGGTGATGACTGCCGTGATGAGATGGACCGATGGTGTAGTTTTGGTGGCTGAGCCCCCGACGATGTCAGTGTGTTCGGAATCTGGGGTTGTATTCGGATCCGAATTAGTATTGCCGCTCTCCCCTTGCCGCACCACGGATGTCTTGAAAAGCCTTTGCAGAGAGATGTTAGGCGGGACGGGGTCACGCTTGGCGCCGACGCGAGCAAGGACATCCGCCGCTTGATTACTTTCTCGAGCCACATGGTGAAACTCGAGCCCCTCGAACCGAGCTGACATTTTGAGAACGGCGTTACGGTAAGCCGCCATCTTCAGATCTTTGGCATCAAAATCTCCATTTATTTGAGATATTGCGAGGTTTGAATCCCCGCGGACTTCCAGGCATTGTATGCCCATGGAGACGGCCATCCGAAGACCATGCAATAAGGCTTCGTATTCGGCTGCATTGTTGGAGTCCGTGAATAATATTTGTAGGATGTACTGAATAGTATCTCCAGTAGGGGATGTTAGGACAATGCCTGCCCCTAGGCCTGCCAGCATTTTGGAGCCGTCAAAGTGCATGATCCAGTCGGAATACATGCCGTACTCTTTAGGGAGTTCGGCCTCTGTCCATTCGGCGACGAAGTCGGCCAGTACTTGAGATTTAATGGTCCACCGCGGTTTGTATGTAATGTCGAATGGGAGGAGCTCAATGGCCCACTTGGCAATCTGGCCCGTGGCATCGCGGTTATTTATTATGTCATTGAGTGGTACCTCAGAGGTCACCGTTATGGAGCATTCTTGAAAGTAGTCCCGTAGCTTCCGGGATGCCATGAAGACCACATATGCTATTTTTTGGTAGTGTGGGTATCGGGATTTGCATGGTGTGAGGACAGTGGAATTGTAATATACCGGCTTCTGAAGCGGGAATTTGTGTCCATCCACCTCTCATTCGACGACGAGCACCGCGCTCACGACTTGGTGTGTGGCCGATATGTATAATAACATGGGTTCGCTGACGTTTGGCGCGGCCAGGATTGGATTGCTTGCAAGAAGAGCCCTTATTTCTTCCAATCCGGCCATTGCCGCGTCCGTTCACTCGAAGTGATCGGTGTGTCGGAGAAGGCAATAAAGTGGCAATGCCTTTTCTCCTAGTCTGGAGATAAAGTGGCTTAAAGCTACCACACATTCGGATAATTTTTGGACTTGTTTAAGGTCTGTTGGCATAGCCAACTGTGACAAAGCTCGAATTTTAGTTGGGTTTGCCTCAATTCCTCTATTGGAAACGATGAAGCCCAGAAGCTTTCCAGCGGGAACGCCGAAAATACACTTTTCCGGATTGAGCTTGATGTCATATGTTTGGAGGTTGTCGAATGTGAGATGCAGATCGTCTATTAAGGACTCGACATGCCTAGTTTTGATGACTTCGTCATCCACATATGCTTCAACTGTCTTGTCGATTTGTTTCTCCAGGCATGTTTGAATCATGCGTTGGTAAGTGGCACCGCGTTTTTGAGCCCGAAAGGCATAATGTTGAAGCAGAAAGGCCCGTATGGGGTGATAAATGCCGTTGCGGCTTGATCGGACTCCTTCATCTTGATTTGATGGTATCCGGAGTATGCGTCGAGGAAACACAGTGAGTCATGTCCTTCGGTAGCATCGATAATCTGATCGATGCAGGGGAGGGGAAAGGGATCCTTAGGGCAGGCCTTGTTAAGGTCTTTGAAATCGACACATGGGCGCCAGGATTTATCCTTCTTCGGTACCATTACCAGGTTTGCTAGCCAGTCCAGGTGTTTTATCTCTCTGATGAATCCAGCTTCGAGTAACTTGGCTAGCTCCTCTCCCATGGCTTGTCGTTTAGGTTCCAGAGAAGCGCCGTAATGTTTGCTTGACCGGTTTATATCCCTTGAGTATGTTTAGGCTGTGTTCGGCCAGCCTGCGTGGGATCCCTGGCATATCAAAAGGGTGCTGTCGGTGTCAAAACCGGCGAATCTCGGGTAGGGGGTCCCGAACTGTGCGTCTAGGCGGATGGTAACAAGAGACGAGGGACACAGTGTTTTTACCCAGGTTCGGGCCCTCTCGATGGAGGTAAAACCCTACGTCCTGCTTGATTAATATTGATGATATGGGTAGTACAAGAGTAGATCTACCACGAGATCAAGGAGGCTAAACCCTAGAAGCTAGCCTATGGTATGATTGTTGAGATGTATGTTCGTCCTACGGACTAAAGCCCTCCGGTTTATATAGACACCGGAGAGGGCTAGGGTTAGACAGAGTCGGTTACAATGGTAGGAGATCTACATATCCGTATCGCCAAGCTTGCCTTCCACGCCAAGGAAAGTACCATCCGGACACGAGCCGGAGTCTTCAATCTTCTATCTTCGTAGTCTTGGAGTCCGGCGGATATTGATAGTCCGGCGGACAAGGATAGTCCGGCTGTCCGGACACCCCCTAGTCCAGGACTCCCTCAGTAGCCCCTGAACCAGTCTTCAATGGCGATAAGTACGGCGTGTATAAGATTCGACATTGCAAGGCGAGTTCCTCCCTTGAATAATCCGGAGAAGATAATGAACACCAGGATAGTGTCCGGCTCTGCAAATATAATTTCCACATTCCACCGTAGAGAGAATAAAATGTACACTTAGCTCAATCTGCTGACGTATTACGCGGCGCGTCATCACACCGCTACCAAGCCTTTGTTTGAATCGTTTTTTACTATACCACCTCAGCATGTCTAGCGAAGCGGTTTCCTTGGCACGTCTTGTCGAAGCAGAGATCGTGTTCCCCTTATTCCGGGATTCTCATCAATATGTGCGTGGGTAACCCAACCGCGCCATTGATGGTGGCGCTTGGGAGATAAGCGAGTTTTATCAGGCCGGTGGGGGACGCGTAGTTTTGTCCGCCTATATATAAGGGATAAGGATTCACCTTCTCACCTACGCCTTCTTCCTCCTTTGCTTATCCTCCCCTGCGAACCCAAGCTCCAACGCCCGAGCTCGCGCATCTCTCCTCGACCTTCTCCGAATATGTCCGGAGCGGGAGGTAAATGGTTAGCCTCCACCGCTAAGGAGGAGGACATCACCAAGCTGCGCGACGCGGATACCTTTCAGCGATATTGCGATCGGCTGCCCGACGAGGGGCAGCTCATCCCTACCCAGGGCCTCATGAGAGGTCGTCTTCCTCCCCACTTCCTCCGCGGACTAGGCTTTCCGCTCCATCCATTTGTCAGGGGCTCATGTTATACTACGGCCTGGATTTCCACGATCGGCGCTGAACTTCATCCTCAACATCTCGGCGTTTATCGTGGTATGCGAAGGCCTTTCTCTGCATCCAGCCCCACTTCGACTGTGGCTCAAGACCTTCAACGTCAAGCGAAGGTTGTGAAGAACGCATAAGCGGAATCTTGGCGCTATGTTGGGCAAACTGCCCAATGTCCCTTGGCTAGAAGGGACCTTCGTGGACTCCGTCAAGGGGTGGCAATCGGGGTGGTTCTACATCACCGAGCCGCGCAAGCCCACATGGGCGGTGGCCCCCGAGTTTAGATCTGGAATCCCCATGCAGCTCACCTCCTGGAAAGAGAAGGGCTTGCAGTGGGGCAGTCCGGTGGAGGTGACGGGACTCCGATCCTGCATCAAGAAGATGGTGAGCAATAGGCTCCGGCTCGTCGACGTGGTCCAAGTCATGCTCCTCCGGCGGATTCTCCCATGCCAAACGAGCATTCAATTTGTGGGAGTTCAATCCGAACAGCACCGAGACACTAAGCGGGCTCTTGATACAACACACGAAGGCGCCTGGAGGGTGCTGTTCAAGGGCGCCGAAGCTCCCGCATCCGTGACCGAAGACCGCGGATTCAGCTCGCCGTCTCCGACTGACGAGGTAAGTGATTCAACCCCATTACGGGACACTTGTGATAGTTAGATTGACTCTAGTGAGGTTTTAATCTGCCTCTTCCTTTGACAGGAATGGATGGAGAAGGCCAAGCTGCTCATCAGCCCGGCTCCCATGCCAGAAGAACCAGTGGACGCCCGCCTAGCGGGGCTGCTGGTTCCGGCACCGCACATGGTGCCGGAGAAGAAGGCCAAGAAGGCGGCCACGGGGACTCGAAAGAGTTCCCGTAATCAGGCGTCTGACAACGACGAGGACTCCTCCCCTGAAGACGAGGAGGAGGAGTACTCTCTCCCGGAGGAGGAGAGAAGAAGAGGAAGGCCTCCCCAATTGGGGCGGCCGAAGGGTCCAAGAGGGGGAGAACTATCCCCCCGGACAGTTTTGCCAACATCAGCGTTGGCGAGGATGAGTGGCCTCCAACGGCCAGGCGTCCGGCCGGATCGTAAGTATTCGGATCATTTATATGCCGTACCTTTCCTGTCACGTAGTGTCCTTCTAACGCCGCATTCTGTCCGTAGTCCGGCCAATGACGACCTCCCCGACTCAATGAGCGGGTCGTTGGCTTCGTCGGACGTAAATTCTGTCCCGACCGCCTCTACCCCCCGCGCCGACGAGGACGCCGAGGTGGGATCCCAGAGGGACCCATCAGAGGAGGCTCCGAGGCGCCGTCAGCGACCTCCGGACCTTGCGCGGACCCTACATCGGAACCCGTAGTGGATCGAGTCAAGCGGCCCTTCAAAGAAGGGCAGGACCGTGGCCGGCGGCCTCCGCCCAACCGGGCGCGGATAACTGGCTGGAGGCGCTTAAAAGCGCTTCCATCGAGGAAGAACACCGCACTCTCATGAGTGCGGTGATTGAAAGGTCGGCTCGCCAAGAGCGGGATGACCAAAGCCTGCAGCAGCCTTCTAACAGGCTTTGAGGTAAGAAGTTAAAATTACGTAATGTAATACCACATAGACAGTAGCCCCTGATGCTTAGTTAGGTGTTTGGAAGGAAAAGCCGGACTAAGGATCTAACAAGATATACGCAGGGTTGCTAAAAATATGTCGATATGGGTTTGCAGGCTGCGCTGCTGACCTCTGCCGCATTAACGGCGGAGGTCGAGGTGCTGAAGAAGGACCTTGAGCGGTCCGAGCAAGAGCTCGGCCATGCCAAGAGGCAGCTCAAGGAAAAAGAAGGTGAGTAACACCACTTTGAATAAGTACCTTACAAAAAAGGGTTTTGGTTGCAAATAAAATTAACAAGGATAATATGTGTATTGTAGGGGCCACTAACGAGAAGGCAGCCCTGAAGGATGCCGTGTCCGCGGCCGAACGCAATGCGGCCACGGAGCGGGATGAGCGAGAAAAGCAAGAGGTACTGGTGGCGGAAGTTCGGCAAGAGCTCCAGGCTCTCATGGAAAAGCATGAGAGGTTGGAGCGTGACTCCAAGACTCGAGAGTCCGAGCTTGCCTCGGCTCTTGAAAGTGCCAAGTCCGCCAAGGCCGAGGCCCAAAAGGCCCTTCAGGAGGTTGAGGACATAAAGAAGATAGCTACGGGTAAGGCGTTTTTCATGCAAAGCAGGCATGTTAATGTAAATTACCGGATACTTACTCGAATTCGGAGCCTTCCAGGGGCATTTGCAGATCTGCCGCGTAGTGCGTCTGATGCCGCCGCATTCTATCGTGGCGAGGAGGGGAGCTCGACGGAGAAGGTCTTCTAGTCTCAGTACTCTGAGGCCGGCCATCCGGTGCCCCCAAGCGACCAGTGAAGCGGTGGTCGAACTCCTAAGGTAGCCGAGGAGGCCATGAAGGGCCTCATAGTCCGGCTATGGCACGACAGGCCATGCAGGAGCTAATTTGGCCTCGTCAGGGCGGCTGGTGGATCGTGCCCTGTGCTGGATGTAGTCAGCGCTCACTTTGTATTGAAGGCGCTCGTCGGGCCCTTGCCCGCATAAAGGTGCAATGGGGCAAACTGGATGCGGAGAGGCTTCTCACGGATCCGCCGCCGCCGGGCAAGGAGCATCGCGCCGGAGCGTTATTATAAAGTTGTCCTGAAGGGAGCCTGCGATATTGCAGATGAGTGCTCGAGATGTAATCTTTGAGTGAACTTTGTGTATTTATCACATGCGCTGAAAACTTCGTTCATATGCGCCATGAGCAACACTTGTTTAATTTAAAATATTACCTTCTGTGCGGCCATTTGTTAAATCTGAGAGATGGCAAGTCGTTGGCTTCAGCCCCCAAGCCAGAAGTGCTGGGGTGTTCGGTGATAAACTTGAGCACTCCTGCTCCCATTTTTGGGTCCATCTAGGGAGGCGCTCAACACGACGAACAAGGCAACCGGACTTATAATGCTTGAACAGTCTCACTTAGCCATAGAATTCTATAATCTTAAATTTCGGCGAAGCCCCTGGTATTCAGAAGACCGAATCCGGGGCGCTATCCACGCCTTCGTTGGACATCATCCGGAACTTCGCTTGAAGTGGCATGAGTCTTTAAGGACCCGAAAGAACCTCTCGAACAGCGACCAGTCTCTCGCCTTATCATGCCACTCAGTTTTAGCTTTCTCCACTGAGGCGTTAACCCGGCTCAACCGGGCATAATCGTAGTGGTTCTCCCGGTGCTACCTTAGCGAGGGAGCGGGCGTAAGGCACCAAAACATGGGAGCGGGCAAACCCAACTATTGACCCAAGACATGATTGAGCTGATTCATATAATGCTATAAGTTGGGTGCGCGATTGTGAAAGTCTTGGACTTAATCACACCATAATCTGGGGAACGAAGCCCTGGCGTATTCGGCCGTACCAAAGTATCTGGATGCAAGATGTCATATAATGAACATATATAAAGATAGCATAATTGCAATAAAAGGTGCTGCATTATTTATGAATGAAAGTCCGCTAGTAGAGCGGGTGATACAAATAGTCACGATAAGCAAGGGATTTGGACTGAATAAACATGTCCCCCTCCGGGGTGAGCTGCAGACTTGGTGTATGTAATTGAATTTAATGCTCGTAATTGAGACCACACGAATATTCGCATGGCCTTCTTTAGTCCACATTGTTTGCATCATGAGTTCGGCAAGTTCGCCATCGAATAGGGCTTCTGGTTAACAGAGTCCTGTATACATAAAAGAAGAAAAGCTAAAATAAAGACAAGGGGGGCACTCGAATGAGCCCCTGGTGTGGTCGAGCCGCACTCTTGGTCCCTTGTGATCGTGCCCCTTCCCCTGCACCCATGGTATCTCCAAAGCGTAATGATGTACGCGGAGTGTTATTCTTGCGATCATGCGTGGGCGAGGTTGGGGCCGCATTACTCTGGCGATGCTCGATCGCGCCGGTGGTCTTAGTTGGCATTGCTCCGGGCGCGCTTTGATGTATCCGGCTTTTTAGCTGCCGGACTTGAGAATTGCCTTAGAAGGCTACTCTGTACTTCTGCCGTGAGAGCCGCTGTATGTTCCTCCGTTCGGAGGGAGCGTTCCGTATTCCCATTGACCATGATGACTCCACGAGGGCTGGCATCTTGAGCTTTAGGTATGCATAATGCGGCACGCGTTGAATTTTTGACAGCGGTTTGTCGAGCGAGCATGATAGCCCGCTAAACGGGACTATGTCGAAGATTAACTCTTCGCCGGAAATTATCCGGGATCGAAGACCACTTCGGTGTGGTGAGCTCATCATCGATTGGCTTCCACTCAGGATGACACCTTTAAAGGTTGTCTTTGTAGGTTTAATCCTTGATGGGTCTATGCCCATTTTGCGCACTGTATCCTGATAAAGTAGGTTCAGGCTGCTACCGCCGTCCATCAGGACTCTCGTGAGGTGGAATCCATCGACAATTGGGTCTAAAACCAATGCGGCGAATCCGCCATGGCGTATGCTGGTCGGATGGTCTCTTCGATCGAAGGTGATCGGGCAAGAGGACCATGGGTTGAACTTTGGGGCGACTGGCTCCATCGCATAGACGTCCCGTAGTGCGCGCTTCCTCTCCCTCTTGGGTATATGGGTCGCGTATATCATATCCACCGTCCGCACTTGTGGGGGAAAACCCTTCTGTCCTCTATTGTTCGGCGGCCAGGTCTCTTCCTCGTCATCGCTATTTAACCCCTTGTCATTGTGTTCGGCAATTAACTTGCCGGCCTGCTTGAACACCCAACAATCTCTATTGGTGTGATTAGCTAGCTTTTCAGAGGTGCCATGTATCTGGCATGAGCGGTCGAGTATTCGGTCCAGATTGGACGGACCCGGAGTGGTTCTTTTAAATGGCTTCTTCCGCTGACCGGGTTTAGGGCCTCGGAATCCGGCATTGACTGCCGTATCCTCCTTATCGTCGCCGTTAATGCGGCGCTTATTTTTGATTCGACGTGACCTGCCATTGTTGTCCTTAGTGTCCGGACTGCCAGAATTTTTGCGGAGATTGTTGCTGCGGGCTAGCCAGCTGTCCTCTCCCGCACAAAAGCGAGTCATTAACGATGTGAGGGCTGCCATGGATTTCGGCTTTTCCTGCCCCAGGTGCCGGGCTAGCCATTCGTCCCGGATGTTATGTTTGAAGGCTGCAAGGGCCTCCGCATCCGGACAGTCGACGATTTGATTTTTCTTCGTCAAGAACCGTGTCGAATTATGCGGCGATTAAATCAGGCTGCTGAATAATGTGGCTTAGGTCATCGGCGTCTGGTGGTCGCACATATGTGCCTTGGAAGTTATCAAGGAACGCGGCCTCCAGGTCTTCCCAACACCTAATTGACTCTGCGGGCAAGCTGTTAAGCCAATGCCGAGCTGGTCCTTTAAGCTTGAGTGGGAGATATTTGATGGCATGGAGATCGTCACCGCGGGCCATATGGATGTGGAGAAGGTAGTCTTCGATCCACACCGCAGGGTCTATTGTGCCATCGTAAGATTCGATGTTTACGGGTTTAAACCCTTCGGGGATCTGATGATCCATTACTTCATCAGTGAAGCATAACGGGTGTCTTGGCGCCCTGTATTGAGCGATATCGCGGCGCAGCTCGAGAGAGCGCTGTCTGCTGTGTTCGCCCGGCGGGTTATTGTATCCGCACGGCGGTGTTAAATCGTGGGTCGAGGCGCCCACGTGATCCATAGATGGATCTAGATTGTCTTGCTTTGTCCTCAATATGTCTCGCAAGTCCGCGCGTTCCCTCTTGGCCGTACTCTTGGAGCGATGCGAGTACGGTCTTGGCTGGGGCCTGGATGCCTCTCTGTCACGACCACGGGGTGGTCGGTCGACCATGTCGTCTTGCTGGTGATGAAGGTATGTATGCTTCCTCCTCTAATCGGGGAGCAGCTTGCGTCTTAGGTAACTTTTGGAGGGGCGTTGAGTTTATACTCTTGACCGCGAGGACCTCGGTCCATCGATCGGACAACAGGTCTGATCGGCTTGAAGCTGCTGCTGCTTTTCTTTAGGCTGTTTCTTTGTGGCGATGAGCTGCGCTTGAAGCGCTCTTGTTCGACAGGATCCTCAGTACGACGAATTTGTCATCATTGAGGCTTGCCGTCTTGGAGGGAGGCATATAGTTATCATCCTCAACCCTTAAATGCCGCCCTCTCGTGGGGCTTGTACTGCATCCTCTGCGCTGAGTCTTGCCGGAGGATTGTCTTCGCGCTCTCTGAGTGTTATTGTCTCCTATGCGGAATCTCCATTCTTCTTGTGGCGGGATTTAGAGCGGCGCCGCTGACGCCGGTGTTTGGGCTGCTTCTTTAAAGAGTATACCTCCGCTGCTTCTTCGCCATCCCTTTCTTTTGGGGTATCCACCATGTATCGTCATATGACGAGGTGGCGTTCGATGCCTGTAGGCGCTGGTTCTGTTAAATCTCAAAGCATAAATCGTCCATAGCGTCGATGTCTTCGGAGTCGTAGTCTAGCATGTCGGTTAAATCCTCGACAGTGGCTACAAAGTGGGTGGTGGGTGGGCTCTGAATTTCTTCGTCGTCCGTACTCCAACCATCCTGGTCATAGTCCGGCCAGGACTCTCCCGATAACGAGAGATGCTTTAATGAGTTTAGGATATCGCCGAAAGGCGACTGTTGGAATATGTCCGTGGCGATGAATTCCATAACCGGCGCCCAATCTAGACCGATTGGTAGGGGCGCGGGAGGTCCGGAGCCCGACGAGGAGTCCGGCGCCTCGGAATCACGAGTCTCGCAGGGGACAAGGTCAGTGTTCGGCTCCATCGCCGTGGATGTTGAAGCCCCCGGGGCGGTGTCTATCCACCGACCCTCGATCTGGGCGATCGGCTCCGGGCTAATGGCCGAAGCGGATCCGAAAAGTCGACACCCGGGCACTTTCGGCGTGGCGAGCTAGATCGTGCCCATCATCACGGTCTTGGCGCTTGGGCGTGGCTCGAGTCCGTCGAAGATCAAGTCTCCGCGGTCATCGGCCGTGAAGTTCAAGCTTCCAAATCTGACCTGACGGCCAGGGGCGTAGCTTTTGATCTGCTCCAGATGGCCAAGTGAATTGGCCCGCAGTGCAAAGCCGCCGAATACGAAGATCTGTCCGGGGAGAAAAGTCTCACCCTGGACGGGGTTGCTGGTTGAAAATGCCATCAAGCCTATCGGTGACGACACAGAGGAACTCTCAATGAAAGCACCAATGTCGGTGTCAAAACCAGCGGATCTCGGGTAGGGGGTCCCGAACTGTGCGTCTAGGCGGATGGTAACAAGAGACGAGGGACACAGTGTTTTTACCCAGGTTTGAGCCCTCTCGATGGAGGTAAAACCCTACGTCGTGCTTGATTAATATTGATGATATGGGTAGTACAAGAGTAGATCTACCACGAGATCAAGGAGGCTAAACCCTAGAAGCTAGCCTATGGTATGATTGTTGAGATGTATGTTCGTCCTACGGACTAAAGCCCTCTGGTTTATATAGACACCGGAGAGGGCTAGGGTTACACAGAGTCGGTTACAATGGTAGGAGATCTACATATCCGTATCGCCAAGCTTGCCTTCCACGCCAAGGAAAGTACCATCCGGACACGAGCCGGAGTCTTCAATCTTCTATCTTCGTAGTCTTGGAGTCCGGCGGATATTGATAGTCCGGCGGACAATGATAGTCCGGCTGTCCGGACACCCCCTAGTCCAGGACTCCCTCAGGTGCCAAGCGAATATGTCCCAATTTTTGCATAGGAACGCCCGTAGTGCAGGGTCAACCATGGGGTCCAGCTATGCCCCGATGGATGCTGTCTTCATGGAGTCCGTTGGGTGGACCTGGAATTTGACTATTTCGTCTGCTGGTTTAAAGGAGATGGATTTGGATCGCTTATCGAGGATCACGTCGTCCCTATCCACCATGGAGCGCAGCTCAGTTAATTCTTCAACCGCGAGGGCTTCAGACAATGCCTCGAGGGCCAAGGCAGCGGTTTTGTTTTTGGCGCGGAGTGCTATGTCCGGATCACTGGCAAGAGTGATGATTCCATTGGGCCCGGGCATCTTGAGCTTCATGTACCCGTAATGGGGTATAGCTTGGAAGCTTGCAAATGCATCTCACCCTAAAAGGGCGTGATATCCACTGTTAAAAGGGGCCACTTGAAAGGTTATCTCTTCAGACCGATAATTCTACGGCGTGCCAAATACCACATCGAGTGTGATTTTTCCCACACATCGCGCCTCCCGACTGGGAATAATTGCTCGGAAGGTCGTGCTACTTTGCTCAATGCGGCTCCTGTCTATTTCCATTTTGTTGAGAGTTTCCTCGTAAATGAGGTTTAGTCCGCTGCCGCCGTCCATGAGCACTTTGGTGAGCCGAAAGCCATCCACAATTGGACTGAGGACCAATGCGGCTGGTGCCCGGACTGTTTTGAATTTTGGTTCGTCACTAACATTGAAAGTTATGGCTGTGTCGTTCCAGGAGTTTATTGCTGCAACTTGGCAGACTTCAGCGATGTCGTGGAGTGCCCTTTTGCACCTATTGTTTGAGGCGAAAGTCTCGAAGACTGTCAATACTGTAGGGTTGTTGTCTTCTGTGGGATATTAGTCTGCGGTATTTTTGGCGAGGAGATCCTCGCCGCTCTTGGCCACCTGCCGGAGTATCCAACATGCTCTAAGGCTGTGGGTTGGTATTGTATCTGGTGTTGTGTGTATTTTGCAGGGCCTATCAAGCCATCCCTCCAGAACGGTTCCGCGCCCCGTAATGGGCTTTGATATTTTGGTTATTGGATCAGGCGACCTACGAGGGTGCATCCTTTTTGTCCGAAGGAGGGGTTTAGTGGAAACCGGTGGCTCCCAAGAGGCTGCCTGAGTTTTCCAGGCACTTTCGATTGTGCAGTACTTCTGTACTATGGTTGCCAAGTCAGCTACGTGTGATACATGACGGCGGGTGATTGCATTGAGGATTCCCTCATCCGTGCAGCTTTTGCAGAATAATGAGATTGCGTCTTCGTCGCGGCAGTCTTTGATCTTGTCCTTGACAAGGAGGAATCTGGCCCAGAAGTGATGGACCGTTTCTTGGGACCACTGTCTGACGTGGGCAAGATCGCTATATCTGGGTGGGTGGGTGGATTTAAGTCCGAACCCTAACCCAATCTGGGATCCGGAGCTTGAGAAACTTCCGAGCTTAACAGTTTGGACTCCGGGATACCAACCAATTTTTCAGGCCCACAGTCCCACTCTAGGTTCGGAATGCGGGACATGTCTTCCCGCGGGCAAGTATCTGGCTCTGTGAGCGCGGAAATCCGAACATAGTTCATACTCAATATAGGGGAAGAGTCATCGCATTGCTCCTCCACTACTGCTATCTAATGGCTGATCGGAGGAGATTCAATTTCTCTCTGATCAGGTTTAAGCCCAATCCGATCGTAGTCCGTAGCAACTCCCAAGGCAGTGATGCGATCCAGGAGTTCGTTTAAAGATGACAACTCCGTCGGATCCATCTATTCAGAGTATTCTGAGCTGACGCGTAGGCGATTTTCGATGACCCGAGAAGGCATCGTCGGCCTGATGGCTGAACGGGAGGCCATGGTAAAGCCGCCCAGCCGGAGGATTTGGACTGAGGCCAGGGTTCCCTCGGAGTTGATGTTGTCCTTGATAACAAGGCGAGCCATCAAGCCTATCTTTCAACGTCACAGCGGAACTCTCAATGAAAGCACCAATGTCGGTGTCAAAACCAGCGGATCTCGGGTAGGGTGTCCCGAACTGTGCGTCTAAGGCTAATGGTAACAGGAGGCGGGGGACGCAATGTTTACCCAGGTTCGGGCCCTCTCTATGGAGGTAATACCCTACTTCCTGCTTGATTGATCTTGATGAATATGAGTATAACAAGAGTTGATCTACCACGAGATCATAATGGCTAAACCCTAGAAGCCTAGCCTATGAGATTGTGATTGATGCTCCACGGACTAAACCCTCCGGTTTATATAGACACCGAAGGGGGCTAGGGTTACACAAAGTCTGTTACAGAGAAAGGAATCTACATATCCGAATCGCCAAGCTTGCCTTCCACGCAAAGGACAGTCCCATCCGGACACATGACGAAGTCTTCTATCTTCTATCTTCATAGTCCAACAGTCCAGCCCACGTATATAGTCCGGCTGTCCGAGGACCCCTTTATCCAGGACTCCCTCAGGGGCCGCACACCTCGGACCCTGGGCGACCGAAGTATTACCTTCGGCCCCAGTCTTCACTGTCCCTTGCGCCACTCATTGATTGGGAAAGATCCTCTGGGACGACACCTCGGCGTCATCTGCCTTTTCAGGCAGGGAGATCCATGGAGGCGTCTCGCTCTCCATCATCTCCGTAAGAAGATCCCCCGAAGAGGAGGACTATTGAGGAGGGCTGCGTGCCGGACTGCAAACATGTGTTTAAAATGTTACCCTTATAGCCAGGAAAGAACGGGATATGTTTAAAACACCCTGGTTCACTTACGATCCGGCTAAGGGCCTATCTTTACGGAGTGACTGCGTGTCAGCATCATCCCTTGACTAGGATATCTTCCCTCGCTTAGAAGCTTCTCTCTTCAAGTCTTCGGAGGCGGTCCGCTTCTTCCCATGAGGAGAAGGGATATCAGCCTGCCCTTCCCTTCCACTTTTGCAAGTGGAAGTTCCGATCTCCCCGGACAAATTGCCTGGTGTGCCTCCAGAATGAAGGCCACCTTGGGCCTCTTCGCTCTCCTCCTTATCTTCCCCAGCCAGCACTTGATATGGTGCCGGAGCCAACATCCTTGTTAACACCGGATCGGCAGAGTCTTCGGGAAGTGGAGCCGAACACCTGATTCTCTCTGCCTTCTTTAGCCAGCCCTGGCCGAGTAGAGTTTTTATCAATACATTGTTTGACTAAACTGTGTTCGGGAGTCAAGTATTTACTGGAGTATCCGGATGATTGCAGTCAAGACTGAGGTCTTCCATTGTATCCGACCACTGTTTTCGTGCGCCGAAGAATAAATTCCACATCCCTCTGAGCATTGTGCCAGAGAAGTGCTGAAGGGTCCGTGGACCTTCCGGATTGAACTCCCACATACGAAGAGGATGCCGGTGGCACGGAAGGATCCGACGGACTAGCATTACTTGGATGATATTGGTGAGACCGGTGCCCTTCTTAATGAGGCTCTGAATGCGACTTTGTGATACGTCTCCAACTTATCTATAATTTTTGTTTGTTCCATGCTATTATATTACCCCTTTTGGATGTTTATGGGCTTTATTTTACACATTTATATCAATTTTGGGACTAACCTACTAACCGGAGGCCCAGCCCGTATTGTTGTTTTTTTGCCTATTTTAGTATTTCGAAGAAAAGGAATATCAAACGGAGTCCAAACGGAATGAACCTTCGGGAGCGTGATTTTTGGAACGAACGTGATCCAAAGGACTTGGAGTGCAAGCAAAGAAGCAGCCGAGGCGGCCACGAGGGTGGAGGGCGCACCCACCCCAACAGGGCGCGCCCCCGTCTCGTGGGCCCCACGGGCAGCTACTGACGTACTTCTTCCTCCTATATATAGCCACGTACCCCGAAAACATCCAGGGAGCCAACGAAAAAGAATTTCCACCGCTGTAACCTTCTGTATCCGCGAGATCCCATCTTGGAGCCTTCGTCGGCGCTCCGCCGGAGGGGGAATCGACCATGGAGGGCTTCTACATCAACACCATAGCCCTTCCGATGAGTTGTGAGTAGTTTACCATAGACCTTCGGGTCCATAGTTATTAGCTAGACGACTTTTTCTCTCTTTTTGGATCTCAATACCATGTTCTCCCCCTCTCTTGTGGAGATCTATTCGATGTAACTCTTTTTGCGGTGTGTTTGTCGAGATCCGATGTATTGTGGGTTTATGATCAAGTTTATATATTAGAAATATTTGAATCTCCTCTGAATTCTTTTATGTATGATTGAGTTATCTTTGCAAGTCTCTTCGAATTACCAGTTTGGTTTGGCCTACTAGATTGATCTTTCTTGCCATGGGAGAAGTGCTTAGCTTTGGGTTCAATCTTTTGGTGTCCTTACCCAATGACAGGAAGGGTTGCAAGGCACATATTGTATTGTTGCCATCGAGGATAAAAAGATGGGGTTTGTATCGTATTGCATGAGTTTATCCTTGTACATCATGTCATCTTTCTTAATGCGTTACTCTGTTCTTATGAACTTAATACTCTAGATGCATGCTGGATAACGGTCGATGTGTGGAGTAATAGTAGTAGATGCAGGCAGGAGTCGGTCTACTTGTCGTGGACGTGATGCCTATATACATGATCATGCCTAGATAATCTCATAATTATTAGCTTTTCTATCAACTGCTCGACAGTAATTTGTTCACCCACCGTAATACTTATGCTATTTTGAGAGAAGCCATTAGTGAAACCTATGGCCCCCGGGTCTATCTTTTATCATATAAGCTTTCAATCTACTTTGATTTGCATCTTTACTTTTCCAATCTATATTATAAATTGGGATCCCTTATAAATTACCAAAAATATATTTATCTTATCATACTATCTCTATCAGATCTCACTTTCGCAAGTGGACGTGAAGGGATTGACAACCCCTTTATTGCGTTGGTTGCGAGTTCTTTGTTTGTTTGTGTAGGTGCGTGGGACTTTTGAGGAGCCTCCTACTGGATTGATACCTTGGTTCTCAAAAACTGAGGAAAATACTTACTCTACAATTGCTGCATCACCCTTTCCTCTTCAAGAAAAACCAACGCAAGCTCAAGACATAGCAAGAAGGATTTCTGGCGCCGTTGTCGGGGAGGTCTTCGCTCAAGTCAAGACATACCAAGTACCCATCACAAACTCATCTCCCTCGCATTTACATTATTTGCCATTTGCCTCTCGTTTTCCTCGCCCCCACTTCACCCTTGCCATTTTATTTGCCCTCTCTTTCCCAATCTACCCTCTTTCTCGCTTGTCTTTTTGCGTGATTGTTTTCCTTTATGGCTTTGCCTAAGAACACCGACCTCCTTCTTAGAAGGTTGGAAGAGATTGAACCAAACATTAGAAGTTTTATGGCTTTGCAATTTGAGCATAATAATTTCTTCAGAAAAGAGCTTAAGGAACAAAAAGGTTTTTTGGGGTTTATGAACAAAGAGCTTGATGATATGTCTAAAGAATTTTATGGTCTGAACTCTCAAATTACCCGGCTTGAAAATGCTATAGCCCAAATTTCTGACAAGCAAGCTACCTTAGTCAATAAGATGGCTGCCAAACCAGAAAAGTTACATGAAAATAATGATGAAGATCTTAAATTATTGATGTGTTCCCTATTAGATCTTTGTTTTGCAATATGAATCTTAATAATAATGGGACTGGAGATGAGTCAACTTTAGTTAGAAGGCGTCCCAATAATTCGGAGTTTTTGGATCTTGATGCTAAATTTGGTAAAAGTGGGATTGGAGAGGTCATGACTTTAAATAGCATTGAACCCACTATCTCGGATTTCAAGGAATTTGATTATGATAATTGTTCTTTAGAAGGTTGTATTTCCTTGTTGCAATCGGTTGTTAATTCTCCTCATGCTTATAGTCAAAATAAAGCTTTTACCAAACATATCGTTGATACCTTGATGCAATCTTATGATGAAAAACTTAATTTGGAAGTTTCTATACCTAGAAAACTTAATGATGAGTGGGAACCTAATATAAAGATTAAAATTAAAGATCATGAGTGTTTTGCTTTGTGTGATTTGGGTGCTAGTGTTTCCACGATTCCGAAAACTTTATGTGATATTCTAGGTTTCCATGATCTTGATGATTGCTCTTTAAATTTGCACCTTGCGGATTCCACCATTAAAAAGCCAATGGGAAGGATCAATGATGTTCTCATTGTTGCAAATAGAAATTTGGTGCCCGTAGATTTTATCGTTCTTGATATAGATTGCAATCTTTCTTGCCCTATTATTCTTGGTAGACCTTTCCATAGAACGATTGGCGCGATTATTGATATGAAGGAAGGGAATATTAGATTCCAATTCCCATTAAGGAAGGGCATGGAGAACTTTCCAAGAAAGAAAATTAAATTACCTTATGAATATATCATGCGGGCTACTTATGAATTGAGTGCCAAAGATGGCACTACTTAGATCTATCTTCGCTTGTATGGCTAGCTAGGGGCGTTAAACGATAGCGCTAGTTGGGAGGCAACCCAATTTTATTTGTGTTTTTTGTTTTTGCTTCTGTTTAGGAATAAATTTTGCATCTACCTTCTGTTTAGATGTGTTTTTATGTTTTAATTAGTGTTTGTGCCAAGTAGAACCTATAGGATAACCTATGGTGATAGTTAATTTGATTCTGCTGAAAAACACAAACTTTGCACTTACGAAATTAGTTTTTTTAAATCACAGAAACGTGATTTTGCGTTGATTCTTTTTGATGCTAACCAATAGACAAATTTCTCATGACTTCCTATTTTGGTAGGAGTTTTAAAGCTCCATAAGTTTGCGTTAGTTACAGATTGCTACAGACTGTTCTGTTTCTGACAGATTCTGTTTTTCATGTGTTGTTTGCTTATTTTGATGCATCTATGACTAGTATTAAGTAGTATGAACCATAGAGAACTTGGAATACAGTATGTTTAACACCAATATGAATAAAGAATGAGTTCATTACAGTACCTTATGTGGTGGTTTTGCTTTCTTTCACTAATGGAGCTTATGAGATTTCCTGTTGAGTTTTGTGTTGTGAAGTTTTCAAGTTTTGGCTAAAGATTTGATGGACTATGGAATAAGGAGTGGCAAGAGCCTAAGCTTGGGGATTACCATGGCACCCCAATATATTCAATAATAGCCAAAAGTATAAGCTTGGGGATGCCCCCGGAAGGCATTCCCTCTTCCGTCTTCGTTCATTGGTAACTTTACTTGGAGCTATATTTTTATTCGCCACATGATATGTGTTTTGTTGGAGCATCGTGTATGATATTAGTATTTGCTTTTTAGTTTACCACAATCATCCTTGCTGTACACACCTTTTGGGAGAAGCCCACTTGATTAGAATTTATTAGAATACTCTATGTGCTTCACTTATATCTTTTGAGGTAGATAGTTTTTGCTCTAGTGCTTCACTTATATCTTTTAGAGCACGACGGTGGCTTAATTTGTAGAAATTGCTAGTATCTCATGCTTCACTTATATTATTTTGAGAGTCTTTCAGAACAGCATGGTATTTGCTATGGTTATAAAATTGGTCCTAGAATGGTAGGCATCCAAGTTGGGTATATAAAAACTATCATAGAAAGTGAATTAGATGCTATGATCAATTTGATACTTGATAATTGTTTTGAGATATGGAGGTAGTGATATTCAAGTCATGCTAGTTGAGTGATTATGAATTTAAAGAATGCTTGTGTTGAAGTTTGTGATTCCCGTAGCATGCACGTATGGTGAACCGCTTTGTGATGAAGTTGGAGCACAATTTTATTTATTGATTGTCTTCCTTATGAGTGGCGGTCGGGGACGAGCGATGGTCTTTTCCTACCAATCTATCCCCCTAGGAGCATGCGCGTAATACTTTGTTTTTGATGACTTGTAGATTTCTGAAATAAGTATATGAGTTCTTTTGACTAATGTTGAGTCCATGAATTATACACACTCTCACCCTATCACCATTGCTAGCCTCTCTCGTGCTGCGCAACTTTCGCCGGTACCATACACCCACCATTTACCTTCCTCAAAACAGCCACCATACCTACCTATTATGACATGTCCATAGCCATTCCGAGATATATTGCCATGCAACTTTCCACTGTTTTGTTTATATGACGCACATCATCATTGTCATATTGCTCTTTGCATGATCATGTAGTTGACATCGTATTTGTGGCAAGGCCACCTTCATAATTTTCATACATGTCGCTCTTGATTCATTGCATATCCCGGTACACCGCCAGAGGCATTCATATAGAGTCATATCTTGTTCTAGTCTTGAGTTGTAATTCTTGAGTTGTAAATCAATAAAAGTGTGATGATTTTCATTATTAGAGCATTGTCACAGTGAGGAAAGGATGATGGAGGCTATGATTTCCCCACAAGTCGGGATGAGACTTCGGATTTTACAAAAAAAAAGAAAGGCCAAAAAGAAGGCCAAAGAAAAAAAGAAGAAAAGAAAGAAAAAAAGGGAGAAAAAAAAGAAATGAGAGAAAAAGAGAGAAGGGACCATGCTACTATCCTTTTACCACACTTGTGCTTCAAAATAGCACCATGATCTTCATGATAGAGAGTCTCCTATGTTGTCACTTTCATATACTAGTGGGAATTTTTCATTATAGAACTTGGCTTGTATATTCCAATGATGGGCTTCCTCAAAATGCCCTAGGTCTTCGTGGGCAAGCGAGTTGGATGCACACCCACTTAGTTTCTTTTGTTGAGCTTTCATACATTTATAGCTCTAGTGCATCCGTTGCATGACAATCCCTACTCACTCACATTGATATCTATTAGTGGGCATCTCCATAGCCCGTTGATATGCCTAGTTGATGTGAGACTATCTTCTCCTTTTTTGTCTTCTCCACAACCACAATTCTATTCCACATATAGTGCTATGTCCATGGCTCACGCTCATGTATTGCGTGGAAGTTGAAAAAGTTTGAGATTACTAAAGTATGAAACAATTGCTTGGCTTGTCATCAGGGTTATGCATGATTAAACACTTTGTGTGATGAAGATAGAGCAACAACCAGACTATATGATTTTGTAGGGATAACTTTCTTTAGCCATGTTATTTTGAGAAGACATGATTGCTTTGATTAGTATGCTTGAAGTATTACTATTTCTTATGTCAATATGAACTTTTATTTTGAATCATTTGGATCTGAACATTCATGCCACAATAAAGAAAATTACATTGAGAATTATGCTAGGTAGCATTCCACATCAAAAATTCTGTTTTTATCATTTACCTACTCGAGGACGAGCAGGAATTAAGCTTGGGGATGCTTGATACTTCTCCAATGTATCTATAATTTTTGATTGTTCAATGCTATTATATTACCCCTTTTGGATGTTTATGGGCTTTATTTTACACATTTATATCATTTTTGGGACTAACCTACTAACCGGAGGCCCAGCCCGTATTGCTGTTTTTTTGCCTATTTCAGTATTTCGAAGAAAAGGAATATCAAACGGAATGAAACCTTCGGGAGCGTGATTTTTGGAACGAACGTGATCCAGAAGACTGGGAGTGCAAGCCAAGAAGCAGACGAGGCGACCACAAGGGTGGAGGGTGCGCCCCCTGTCTCGTGGGCCCCTCGGGCGGCCACCGACATACTTCTTCCTCCTATATATAGCCACGTACCCCGAAAACATCTAGGGAGCCAACGAAAAACAATTTCCACCACCGTAACCTTCTGTATCCGTGAGATCCCATCTTGGAGACTTCGCGGGCGCTCGTTGGAGGGGGAATCGACCATGGAGGGCTTCTACATCAACACTATAGCCCTTCCGATGAGTTGTGAGTAGTTTACCACGGACCTTCGGGTCCATAGTTATTAGCTAGATGGCTTCTTCTCTCTTTTTGGATCTCAATACCATGTTCTGCCCCTCTCTTGTGGAGATCTATTCGATGTAACTCTTTTTGCGGTGTGTTTGTCGAGATACGATGAATTGTGGGTTTATGACCAAGTTTATCTATGAGAAGTATTTGAATCTCCTCTGAATTCTTTTATGTATGATTGAGTTATTTTTGCAAGTCTCTTCAAATTATCAGTTTGGTTTGGCCTACTAGATTGATCTTTCTTGCCATGGGAGATGTGCTTAGCTTCGGGTTCAATCTTGCGGTGTCCTTACCCAGTGACAGAAAGGGTTGCAAGGCATGTATTGTATTGTTGCCATCGAGGATAAAAAGATGGGGTTTATATCATATTGCATGAGTTTATCCCTCTACATCATGTCATCTTTCTTAATGCGTTACTCTGTTCTTATGAACTTAATACTTTAGATGCATGATGGATAGCGGTCGATGTGTGGAGTAATAGTAGTAGATGCAGGCAGAAGTCGGTCTACTTGTCGCGGACGTGATGCCTATATACATGATCATGCCTAGATAATCTCATAATTATTTGCTTTTCTATCAATTGCTCGACAGTAATTTGTTCACCCACCGTAATACTTATGCTATCTTGAGAGAAGCCACTAGTGAAACCTATGCCCCCCGGGTCTATCTTTTATCATATAAGCTTTCGATCTACTTTTATTTGCATCTTTACTTTTCCAATCTATATTATAAAATACCAAAAATATATTTATCTTATCGTACTATCTCTATCAGATCTCACTTTCGCAAGTGGCCGTGAAGGGATTGACAACCCCTTTATTGCGTTGGTTGCAAGTTCTTTGTTTGTTTGTGTAGGTGCGTGGGACTTTTGAGGAGCCTCCTACTGGATTGATACCTTGGTTCTCAAAAATTGAGGGAAATACTTACGCTACTATTGCTGCATCACCCTTTCCTCTTTAAGGAAAACCAACGCAAGCTCAAGACGTAGCACTTTGCAATGTCCGCACTTCATCAACAGAACCCCAGTCAAACCCTTTGTTGACCCACGATGCAAGCTGAAGCGGAGGGCCAGATCGAAACGCAGGTGTAGCTGCCCACTTTTTACCACGGGGTTCAGTAATGTAAAACCACTCCCGTTGCCATAGGTCAGAAGATTTTGCGAAAGAGCCCTTTGGCCAAGGAGAAGTGGTAAGTGTGCTTATTGAAGCACCTCCGCACTCCGCTTGTTTACCGTCGATTACCTTCGGTTTCACGTTAAAGGTCTTAAGCCATAAGCCGAAGTGTGGGGAAATACGGAGGAAGCCTCGCACGTGATGATGAACACCGAGATGTGGAGGAAGGAGTCTGGAGCTAGATCATGGAAATCTAGTCCATAATAAAACATGAGCCCTCGAACAAAGGGATGGAGTGCAAACCCAAGCCCTCGGAGGAAGTGAGAGATGAACACGACCCTCTCATTGGATCTGGGAGTGGGAATAACCTGTCCTTGATAAGGAAGCCTGTGGAGGATTTCCGCAGTTAGGTATCTTGCCTCCCTGAGCTTTGAGATATGTTCCTCTCTGATAGAAGAGGCCATCCACTGGCCTTGAAGGCTGGGTCCGGACATGGCTGGAAGCTCGAAGCGACTGGATTAACCCTTGGGTGTTGGAACTTGAGGGGGAGGTAGAGGAAAGAATTGGCGTGGAAAGAAAAGGACAGGTCTCAGCCCCTTTATAAAGGCATCAAATATCAAACGTCCCCTCCGCGGCCTTAAAACATGCCTATTCCCAAGGAATCATACCAACAGAATGGTTGGGTTACCCACGCCCGTGTTGATGAAAATCCCGCAGTAAGGGGGACACGGTCTCTGCTTTGACAAGACGTGCCAATAAAAACTGCCTCCCGAAACGTGGAGTGGCAGGCTAGAAAATGATTCAAAATAATGGCCGGGTGATGACGTAATGTCGTGCCATCAAAATTGTCAACGGATTGGACTTGTGAAACATTATACTCGCTACGGTTTGTGTGTGGAACTTGTTTTATAGGGATGGACATGATTTTTGTGTTCGAAATCTACTTTGAAGTATTTAGAGGAAGAACCCACCTTGCAATGCCGAAGACAATCTGCGCCGGACTCATCGTCATTGAAGCCTGGTTCAGGGGCTACTGAGGGAGTCTCGGATTAAGGGGTCCACGGACAGCCGGACTATATACTTGGGCCGGACTATTGGGCTATGAAGATGCCAGATAGAAGATCTCTTCCCGTGTCCGGATGGGACTCTCCTTTGCGTGGAAGGCAAGCTTGGCGATTCAGATATGTAGATTCCTTTCTCTGTAACCGACTTTGTGTAACCGTAGCCCCCTCCGGTGTCTATATAAACCGAAGGGTTTAGTCCGTAGGACAACAATCATAATCTCATAGGCTAGGCTTCTAGGGTTTAGCCATTATGATCTCGTGGTAGATCAACAATTGTAATACTCATATTCATCAAGATCAACCAAGCAGGAAGTAGGGTATTACCTCCATAGAAAGGGCCCAAACCTGGGTAAACATTGTGTCCCCCGCCTCCTGATACCATTAGCCTAAGACGCACAGCTCGGGACCCCCTACCCAAGATCCGCCGGTTTTGACACCGACAAGTGCACCTTGGGTTCAACAACTATGGAAATCGCTTCGGGACCCCAAAACGGTGAGTAATAGTCCACGAAGCGGGTCAGAATTGGCCAAAACTGTGAGTGTTGACGACAGACACGTAGACGCACCCTAGGGATCATCAATCATGGAAATCGCTCTGGGACCCCAAAACGGTGAGTAATAGTCTACGAAACAGACCAGAATTGGCCCAAATTGTGAGTGTTGATGACCGACATGTAAACGCACTCCGGGGTTCGTCAATCGTAGAAATCACTTCGGGACCACAAAACTGAGTAATAGTCGAAGAAAGGGGCCAGAATCGGCCCAAACTGCGAGTCTTGACGACCAACACGTAAGCACACCTTGCGGTTTGACAACCATGGAAATCGCTTTGGGACTCCAAAATGGTGAGTAATAGTCCATGAAACGGGTTAGAAACGACAAAAACCGCAAGTGTTGATGACCGACACGTAAACGCACCATGGAGTTCGTCAATCGTGGAAATCACTTCGGAATCCGAAAACAGTGAGTAATAGTCCACGAACCGGGCCAGAATCGGCTAAAACTGAGAGTGTTGATGACCATCACGTAAGCGCACCTTGGGGTTCAACAACTATGGAAATCGCTTCGGGACCCCAAAACGATGAGTAATAGTCCACGAAACGTGTCAGAATTGGCCAAAACTGTGAGTGTTGACGACGGACACGTAAACGAACCCTAGGGATCGTAAATCATGGAAATAGCTCTCAGACCCCAAAACGGTGAGCAATAGTCCACGAAACAGACCAGAATTAGCCCAAATTGTGAGTGTTGATGACCGACACGTAAACGCACCCCAGGGTTCATCAATCGTGGAAATCACTTCGGGACCACAAAACTGAGTAATAGTCCAAGAAAGGGGCCAGAATCATCCCAAACTGCGAGTCTTGATGACCAACACGTAAGCACATCTTGCGGTTTGACAACCATGGAAATCGCTTTGGGACCCCCAAACAGTGAGTAATAGTCCATGAAATGGGTGAGAACCGACAAAAACCGCAAGTGTCTATGACCGACACGTAAACACACATCGGGGTTCATCAATCACGGAAATCACTCCGGGACCCCAAAACAGTGAGTAATAGTCCACGAAGCGGGCCAGAATCGGCCAAAACTGAGTGTTGATGACCGACACGTAAGCGCACCTTGGGGTTTAACAACTATGGAAATCGCTTCGGGACCCCTAAATGGTGAGTAAGTCCACGAAGCAGGTCAGAATTGGCCAAAACTGTGACTGTTGACGACGGACACGTAAACGCACCCTAGGGATCGTCAATCGTGGAAATCGCTCTGGGAACCCAAAATAGTGAGTAATAGTCCACGAAAATGACCAGAATTGGCCCAAATTGTCAGTGTTGATGACCGACACGTAAACGCACCCCGGGGTCCGTCAATCGTAGGAATCACTACGGGACCACAAAATTGAGTAATAGTCCAAGAAACGGGCGAGAATCGGCCCAAACTGCGAGTCTTGACGACCAACACGTATGCACACCTTGGTGTTCAACAACCATGGAAACCGCTTTGGGACCCCAAAACAGTGAGTAATTGTCCACGAAACGGGTCAGAATTGACAAAAACCGCGAGTGTTGATGACCGACACGTAAACGCACATCGGGGTTCGTCAATCATGGAAATCAACCCAGGACCCCAAAAACAGTGAGTAGTAGTCCACGAAACGGGCCAGAATCGGCCAAAATTGAGAGTGTTGATGACCGACATGTAAGCGCACCTTGGGGTTTAACAACTATGGAAATAGCTTCGGGACCCCAAAACGGTGAATAATAGTCCACAAAGCAGGTCAGAATTGGATAAAACTGTGAGTGTTGACGACGGACACGTAAACACACCCTAGGGATCGTCAATCATGGAAATTGCTCTAGGACCCCAAAACGGTGAGTAACAGTCCATGAAACAGACCAGAATTGGCCCAAATTATGAGTGTTGATGACTGACACGTAAACGCACCCCGGGGTTCGTCAATCATGGAAGTCACTTAGGGACCACAAAACTGAGTAATAGTCCAAGAAACGGGCAAGAATCGGCCCAAAACTACGAGTCTTGATGACCAACACGTAAGCACACCCTGGGGTTAGACAACCATGGAAATTGCTTTGGACCCCAAAACGCTGAGTAATAGTCCACGAAACGGGTCAGAATTGACAAAAACCGCGAGTGTTGATGACCCACACGTAAACGCACCCCCGGGTTCGTCAATCGTGGAAATCACTCTAGGACCCAAACACAGTAAGTAACAGTCCATGAAGCGGGCCAGAATTGGCCAAAACTAAGAGTGTTGATGACCGACACGTAAGCGCACCTTGGGGTTCAACAACTACGGAAATCTCTTCGGGACCCCAAAACGGTGAGTAATAGTCCACAAAGCGAGTCAAAATTGGCCAAAACTATGAGTGTTGACGACGGACACGTAAACGCACCCTTGGGATCGTCAATCGTGGAAATCACTCTGGGACCCCAAAACAGTGAGTAATAGTCCACGAAATAGACCAGAATCGGCCCAAATTGTAAGTGTTGATGACCGACACGTAAACGCACCCCGGGGTTCGTCAATCGTGGAAATCACTTCGGGACCACAAAACTGAGTAATAGTCCAAGAAAAGTGCCAGAATAGGCCCAAACTGCGAGTCTTGACGACCAACACGTAAGCACACCTTGCGGTTCGACAACCATGGAAATCGCTTTGGGACCCCAAAACGGTGAGTAATAGTCCACGAAACGGGTCAGAATCGACAAAAACCGCGAGTGTTGATGACCGACACGTAAATTCACCCCCTGGTTCGTCAATCGTGGAAATCACTCCAGGGACCCAAAACAGTGAGTAATAGTGCACGAAGCGGGCCAGAATTGGCCAAAACTTAGAGTGTTGATGACCGACACGTAAGCGCACCTTGGGGTTCAACAACTATGGAAATCACTTCAAGACCCCAAAACGGTGAGTAATAGTCCACGAAGCAGACCAGAATTGGCCCAAATTGTGAGTATTGACGACAGACACGTAAACTCACCCCGGGGTTCGTCAATCGTGGAAGTCACTTAGGGACCCCAAAACTGAGTAATAGTCCAAGAAACGGGCCAGAATCTGCCCAAACTGTGAGTCTTGACGACCAACACGTAAGCACACCTTGGGGCTAGACAACCATGGAAATTGCTTTGGGACCCCAAAACGGTGAGTAATAGTCCACGAAACGGGTCAGAATCGACAAAAACCGCCAGTGTTGATGACCGACACGCAAACGCACCCCCGGGTTCATTAATCATGGAAATCACTCCAGGACCCCAAAACAGTTAGTAACAGTCCACGAAGCGGGCCGGAATTGTCCAAAACTGAGAGTGTTGATGACCGACAGGTAAGCGCACCTTGGGGTTCAACAACTATGGAAATCGCTTTGGGACCCCAAGACGGTGAGTAATAGTCCATGAAGCGGGTCAGAATTGGCCAAAACTGTGGGTGTTGACGACCAACACGTAAACGCACCCCGGGGTTCGTTAATCGTGGAAATCACTCCGGGACCCCAAAATAGTGTGTAATAGTCCATGAAACGGGCCAGAATCGGCCAAAACTGTGAGTGTTGATGACCGACACATAAGCGCACCTTGGGGTTCAACAACTATGGAAATTGCTTGGGGACCCCAAAACGGTGAGTAATAGTTCACGAAGCGGGTCAGAATTGGCCAAAACTTTGAGTGTTGACGACGGACACGTAAACGCACCCTAGGGATCATCAATCGTGGAAATCGCTCTGGGACCCCAAAACGCTGAGTAATAGTCCACGAAACAGACTAGAATTGGCCCAAATTGTGAGTGTTGATGACCGACATGTAAACGCACCCCGGGGTTCGTCAATCGTGGAAATCAATTTGGGACCACAAAACTGAGTAATAGTCCAAGAAAGGGGCCAGAATCGGCCCAAACTGCGAGTCTTGATGACCAAGACATAAGAACATCTTGTGGTTCGACAACCATGGAAATTGCTTTGGGACCCAAAAACGGTAAGTCCACAAATCGGGTCAGAATCGACAATAACCGCGAGTGTTGATGACCGACACGTAAACGCAACCCGGGGTTCGTCAATCGTGGAAATCACTTCGGGACCCCAAAACAGTGAGTAATAGTCCATGAAACGGGCCAGAATCGACCAAAACTGAGAGTGTTGATGACCGACACGTAAGCGCACCTTGGGGTTCAACAACTATGGAAATCGCTTCGAGACCCTAAAACGGTGAGTAATAGTCCAAGCAACAGGTTAGAATCGACAAAAACCGCGAGTGTTGATGACTGACACGTAAAAGCACCCCTGGGTTCATCAATCGTGGTAATCACTCCGGGACCCCAAAACAATAAGTACTAGTCCACGAAGCGGGTCAGAATCGGCCAAAACTAAGAGTTTTGATGACCGACACGTAAGCGCACCTTGGGGTTCAAAAGCTATGGAAATCGCTTGTGGAGCCCAAAACGGTGAGTAATAGTCCACGAAGCGGGTCAGAATTGGCCAAAACTATGAGTGTTGACGACGAACACGTAAATGCACCCTAGGGATCCTCCATCATGGAAATCGCTCTGGGACCCCAAAATGGTGAGCAATAGTCCATGAAATAGACCAGAATTGTCCCAAATTGTAACTGTTGATGACCGACACGTAAACGCACCCCGGGGTTCGTCAATCGTGGAAATCACTTCGGGACCACAAAACTGAGTAATAGTCCAAGAAAGGGGTCAAAATCGGGCCAAACTGCGAGTCTTGAGGACCAACACGTAAGCACACCTTGCGGTTCGACAACCTTGGAAATCGCTTTGGGACCCCAAAACGGTGAGTAATAGTCCACGAAACGGGCCAGAATCAACAAAACCCGCGAGTGTTGATGACTGACACGTAAACGCACCCCGGGTTCGTCATTTGTGGAAATCACTCCAGGATCCTAAAACAGTGAGTAATAGTCCATGAAGCGGGCCAGAATCGGCCAGAACTGAGAGTGTTGATGACCGACACGTAAGCGCACCTTGGGGTTAAACAACTATGGAAATCGCTTTGAGACCCCCAAAGGGTGATCAATAGTCCACGAAGCAGACCAGAATTGGCCCGAATTGTGAGTGTTGATGACAGACACGTAAACTCTCCCTGGGCTTCGTCAATCGTGGAAGTCACTTAGGGACCACAAAACTGAGTAATAGTCCAAGAAACGGGCTAGAATTGGCCCAAACTGCGAATTTTGACAACCAACACGTAAGCACACCTTGGGGCTAGACAACCATGGAAATTGCTTTGGGACCCCAAAACGGTGAGCAATAGTCCATGAAATAGGTCAGAATCGACAAATACCACGAGTGTTGATGACCGACACGTAAATGCACCCCCGGGTTCGTCAATCGTGGAAATCACTCCAGGAACCCAAAAATGGTGAGTCCACGAAACGAGTCCGAATCGACAAAACCGCGAGTATTGATGACTGACACGTAAACGCACTCGGGTTCGTCAATCGTGGAAATCACTCCAGGAACCGAAAACAGTGAGTAATAGTCCATGAAGCGGGCCAGAATCGTCCAAAACTGAGAATATTGATAACCGACACGTAAGCGCACCTTAGGGTTCAACAACTATAGAAATCGCTTCGGGATCCCAAAACGGTGAGTAATAGTCCACGAAGCGGGTCCGAATTGGCCAAAACTGTGGGTCTAGATGACCGACACGTAAACGCACCCCGGGGTTCGTTAATCGTGGAAATCACTCTGGGACCCCAAAATAGTGCCTACTAGTCCATGAAACGGGCCAGAATCGGCCAAAACTGTGAGTGTTGATGACCGACATAAGCGCACCTGGGGGTTCAACAACTATGGAAATCGCTTCGGGACCCCAAAATGGTGAGTAATAGTTCACGAAGCAGGTCAGAATTGGCCAAAACTGTGAGTGTTGACGATGGACACGTAAACACACCCTAGGGATCGTCAATCATGGAAATCGCTATGGGACCCCAAACGGTGAGTAATAGTCCACGAAGCAGACCAAAATTTCCCCAAATTGTGAGTGTTGATGACCGACACGTAAACGCACCCCGGGGTTCGCCAATCATGGAAATCACTTCGGGACCCCAAAACAGTGAGTAATAGTCCATGAAACGAGCTAGAATCGACCAAAACTGAGAGTGTTGATGACCGACACGTAAGCGCACCTTGGGGTTCAACAACTATGGAAATCGCTTCGAGACCCCAAAACGGTGAGTAATAGTCCATGAAGCGTGTCAGAATTGGCCAAAACTATGAGTGTTGATGACAGACACGTAAACGAACCCTAGGGCTCGTCAATCGTGGAAATCGCTCTAGGACCCCAAAACAGTGAGTAATAGTCCACGAAACAGACCAGAATTGGCCCAAATTTTCAGTGTTGATGACCGACACGTAAACGCACCCCGGGATTTGTCAATCGTGGAAATCACTTCGGAACCACAAAACTGAGTAATAGTCCAAGAAACGGGTGAAAATCGACCCAAACTGCGAGACTTGACGACCAACACGTAGGCACACCTTGGGGTCCGACAACCATGGAAATCGCTTTGGGACCCCAAAATGGTGAGTAATAGTTCACGAAATGGGTCAGAACCGACAAAAACCAGGAGTGTTGATGACCGACACATAAACACACCCCAGGGGTCGTAAATCGTGGAAATCACTATGGGACCCCAAAACAGTGAGTAATAGTCCACGAAACGGGCCAGAATCGGCCAAAACTGAGAGTGTTGATGACCGACACATAAGCGCACCTTGGGGTTTACAACTATGGAAATCGCTTTGGGACCCCAAAACGGTGAGTAGTAGTCCACGAAGCGGGTCAGAATTGGTCAAAACTGTGAGTATTGACGACGGGCATGTAAACGCACCCTAGGGATCGTCAATCGTGGAAATTTCTCTCGGAGCCCAAAACGGTGAGTAATAGTCCACGAAACAGACCAGAATTGGCCCAAATTGTGAGTGTTGATGACTGACACGTAAACGCACCCCGGGGTTCGTCAATCGTGGAAGTCACGTAGGGACCACAAAACTGAGTAATAGTCCAAGAAACGGGCCAGAATCGGCCCAAACTGTGAATCTTGACGACCAACACGTAAGCACACCTTGGGGTTAGACAACCATGGAAATCCCTTTGGGACCCCAAAAAGGTGAGTAATAGTCCAAGAAACGGGTCGGAATCGACAAAAACCGTGAGTGTTGATGACCGACACGTAAACGCACCCCCGGGTTCGTCAATCTTGGAAATCACTCCAGGACCCCAAAACAATAAGTAATAGTCCATGAAGCGGGCTAGAATCGGCCAAAACTAAGAGTGTTCATGACCGAACGTAAGCGCACCTTGGGGTTCAACAGCTATGTGAATCACTTCGGGACCCCAAAACGTTGAGTAATAGTCCACGAAGCGTGTCAGAATTGGCCAAAACTATGAGTGTTGACGACGGACACGTAAACGCAACCTACAGATCGTCCATTGTGGAAATCGCTCTAGGACCCCAAAACGGTGAGTAATAGTCCACGAAACAGACCAGAATTGGCCCAAATTGTAAGTGTTGATAACCGACACGTAAATGCACCCCGGGGTTTGTCAATCGTGGAAATCACTTTCGGACCACAAAACTGAGAAATAGTCCAAGAAAGGGGCCAAAATCGGCCCAATCTGCGAGTCTTGACGACCAACACGTAAGCACACCTTGCGGTTCGACAACCATGGAAATCGCTTTGGGACCCCAAAACGGTGAGTAATAGTCCACGAAACGGGTAAGAATCGACAAAAACCGCGAGCGTTGATGATCGACACGTAAACGCACCCCCGGGTTCTTCAATCGGGGAAATCACTCCAGGATCCCAAAACAGTGAGTAATAGTCCACGAAGCGGGCCAGAATCGGCCAAAACTGAGAGTGTTGATGACCGACACATAAGCGCACCTTGGGGTTCAACAACTATGGAAATCGCTTCGAGACCCCCAAACGGTGAGTAATAGTCCACGAAGCGGGTTAGAATTGGCCAAAACTGTGAGCGTTGACGACAAACATGTAAATGCACCCTAGGTATCATCAATCGTCGAAATCGCTCTGGGACCCGAAAACGGTGAGTAATAGTCAACAAAACAGACCAGAATTGGCCCAAATTGTGTGTGTTGATGACCGACACGTAAACGCACCCCAAGGTTCATCAATCGTGGAAATCACTTCGGGACCACAAAACTGAGTAATAGTCCAAGATACAGGCGAGAATTGGCCCAAACTGCGAGTCTTGACGACCAACACGTAGGCACACCTTGATGTTCGAAAACCATGGAAATCACTTTGGGACCCCAAAACGGTGAGTAATAGTCCACGAAACGGGTCAGAATCGACAAAAACCGTGAGTGTTGATGACCGACATGTAAACGCACCCCAGGGTTCATCAATCGTGGTAATCACTCCGGGACCCCAAAACAGTGAGTAATAGTCCACGAAACGGGCCAGAATCGGCCAAAACTGAGAGTGTTGATGACCGACACGTAAGCACACCTTGGGGTTTAAGAACTATGAAAATCGCTTCGAGACCCCAAAACGGTGAGTAATAGTACACGAAGCGGGTCAAAATTGGCCAAAACTATGACTGTTGACGACGGACACGTAAACGCACCCTCGGGATCGCCAATCATGGAAATTGCTGTGGGACCCCAAAACGGTGAGTAATAGTCCACGAAACAGACCAGAATTGGCCGAAATTGTGCGTGTTGATGACTGACACGTAAACTCACCCCGGGGTTCGTCAATCATGGAAGTTACTTAAGTACCACAAAACTGAGTAATAGTCCAAGAAACGGGCCAGAATCGTCCCAAACTGCAAATCTTGATGACTGAGGGAGTCCGGGATTAAGGGGTCCTCGGACAGTCGGACTATACACTTTGGCCGGATTGTTGGACTATGAAGATACAAGATTGAAGACTTCGTCCCGTGTCTGGATGGGACTCTCCTTTGTGTGGAAGGCAAGCTTGGCAATTCGGATATGTAGATCTCCTTCTCTGTAACCGACTCTATGTATTCCTATCCCCCTCCGGTGTCTATATAAACTGGAGGGTTTAGTCTGTAGGACAACAACAATCATAATCATAGGCTAGCTTCTAGGGTTTAGCCTCGACGATCTCGTGGTAGATCAACTCTTGTAATACTCATATCATCAAGATCAATCAAGCAGGAAGTAGGGTATTACCTCCATCGAGAGGGCCCGAACCTGGGTAAACATCATGTCCCCCGCCTCCTGTTACCATTAGCCTTAGACGCATAGTTCGGGACCCCCTACCCGCGATCCGCCGGTTTTGGCACCGACATTGGTGCTTTCATTTAGAGTTCCACTGTGCTATTGTGATAAGGCTTGATGGCTCCTTTAATCATCTTCAACGACGTGGTCCCAGAGGAGGTTTTCCTTCCCAGAGAGATCTTCGTATTCGACGGCTTCGTACTGCGGGCCAACTCGCTTGGCCATCTGGAGCAGATCGATAGCTACGCCCCAGGCCATCAGGTCAGGTTTGGAAGCTTGAACTATACTGCTGACATCCGTGGAGACTTGATCTTCGACGGATTCGAGCCCATGTCACTGCCATCGGACAGTGTTCGGAAGATCGCGCCTCCGGCGGCGCCAGGAATCAATCTGGAGTAGATTGTGCCATCCGAGGACGGGTGGATGAACCCCGCCACGGAGGCCACACGTTCATCGGCCTTGGAGCCGAACACCAACCCCACCTCCTATGAGGTCGGTATTGTCGGAGCCCCGGACTCGTCTCCGGCTACAAGATCCGAACCGCATACGTTCGTGCCTATCGAATCTAGTTGGGCACCGGTCATGGAGTTCACCTTCGCGGATATTTTTGAGCACTCGCCCTTGGGTGATGTGCTAAATTCATTAAGGTCTCTTTCCTTGTCGGGAGATTCTTGGCCGAACTATGTCCGGCTCGAGTGGGAAGCGGACGACGAAGAAATTCATTCCCCACCCACCACCCACTATAGCCACAGTCGATGACTTAACCGACACGCTCGATTTCGACTCTGAAGACGTCGACGGTATTTACTACGACGCAAGAGAAGAACAGGAACCACCGCCCACTGGGCGCTGGACTGCCACCTCATCATATGATATATATATATGGTGGACACGCCAAAAGAAGGCGATGGTGATGATGCAATGAAGGATAATCCCCTCGATAAGCCACCAAAGCGACGCCATAGGCACCGCTCTAAATCCCGCCATAGTAAAAACAGCGACAATAGCACAAGAAAGAATAATACCCCGGTCGACTCCAAAGGAAACGATGACCCCATGGACCCAGCGATGGAGTAGGATGAGCCAGGGGACGGTGAACATAGTCCGGAGCCGACACCAGATGACGCCGATCCCGAGGGTAAAATTAATCAATCTGTCTCCGGAGAGGAGAACAGTCCAGATGATGATGCACTCATCATCCCAGAAAAACACTTGGAACAAGAGAACCTCCACATAAGGCTTATTGCCACTGCGAGGAGCCTAAAGAAGCAGAAGCAAAGGCTTAAGGCCACACAGGACATGCTCAACCGCAGATGGAATAAAGTACTTGACACTGAAGAGAAATACGGTGGCGATCGCCACACAAAGAGCTATCAAAAGCGCAAGCTGCTGCCCGAATTCGACAACGAGGCCATAGAGTTCATTCAGCCGAAAATGGCTGATCAGCCGGACCGACCACCCCGTGGTCGTGACAGAACACCTAATGATGCCGCACACAAGTCAGCACACGATTTATGTGAGCTCCTGGACAAAAAGTCCGGTATAGCTAGGTCCATCTATGGATCTAGGAAGCGCGCTTCGGCACAGGATCAGAGCTACCAGAACGATCACATTGACCGAATACCAGCCAAGAATCAGAACCGAACACAACAACTGTTGACAGCATGCCACAACACGTCCAAATACAGGGGTGCCGCACACCCCCTATGCTTCACCGATGAGGTGCTGGACTATGAATTCCCGGAAGGATTTAAACCCGTGAATATAGAGGCATACGACGGAATGACAGACCCTGGGGTCTCGATTGAGGATTTTATCCTTCACATTCATCTGGCCCGCGGAGATGATCTCCACGCCATTAAATACCTACCCCTCAAGTTGAAAGGACCAACTCGTCACTGGTTGAAAAGCCTCCCCGAAAACTCAATTGGAAGTTGGGAAGAACTTGAGGATGGTTTTAGGGCCAATTTTCAAGGGACCTATGTCCGACCTCCGGATGCAAACGACCTAAGTCACATAATTTAACAGCCCGGAGAGTCAGCCCGCAAACTTTGGAACATATTTCTTACTAAGAAGAATCAAATTGTCGACTTCTCGGATGCCGAAGCCTTAGCGGCCTTCAAGCACAGTGTCCAGGACGAATGGCTTGCCAGACACCTCGGCTAGGAAAACCGAGGACAATGGCAGCCTTAACAAGCCATGACCCGCTTTTGTGCGGGCGAGGATAGTGGGCTGGCCCGTAGTGGCACCAGCGACCCAGGCACATCCGAAGTCAGAGATGGCAACGGGAAGCCGCGACACAATAAAAACAAGCGTCGAAACAATGAAAACAGCCCAGATAACACGATGGTAAACGCCGGATTCAGGGGCTCTCGACCCGGTCAACGGAAGAAGCCATTTAAAGGGAGCAGAGATGGACCGTCCAGCCTCAATAATATTCTGGACAAATTATGTCAGATTCATGGCACCCCCGAAAAAGCTGCAAATCACACCCACAGAGAGTGCTGGGTTTTCAAGAAGGCCGACAAGCTAAATGCCGAACACAAGGGGAGGGAGACGCCAAGTGAGGACGAGGATGAGCCTCGCCAGCCGAACACTGGGGGACAGAAAAAATTCCCACCAGAAGTCAAAACAGTGAATATGATTTACGCAACTCACATTCCAAAGAGAAGGCAGAAACGCGCACTCCGAGGCGTATACACTGTGGAGCCCGTCGCCCCCAAATTCAATCCCTGGTAGGCCTGCCCGATCACTTTTGATCGCAGGGATCATCCGACTAGTATCTGGCACGGAGGATCGGCTGCCTTGGTGCTCGACCCAATAATTGACAGATACCATCTCACTCGAGTCCTTATGGATAGCGACAATAGTCTTGACCTGATATATCAGGACACTGTCCACAAAATGGGGATAGACCCGTCAAGAATAAGCCAAAGCAACACTACCTTTAAAGGAGTGATACCAGGCGTCGAGGCCCGCTGCACGGGCTCTCTAGTACTAGAGGTTGTATTCGGTTCTCCCGACAACTTCAGAAGCGAAGAACTAATCTTCGACATTGCTCCATTCCGAAGCGGCTATCACGCACTACTCAGAAGGACGGCCCTCGCTCGTTTTAATGCAGTACCACACTACGCCTATCTTAAACTTAAGATGCCCAGTCCACGTGGCGTCATCACGATTAGTGGAAACACAGAGCGTTCCTTACGTGTGGAAGAATATGTGGCGGCTCTAGCAGCCAAACACTGAGCGGCCCCTCCAACTAGAATAAATGGTCGGTCGTTAAGACCACAGACACAGTTAGACAAGTCCGGCGCTACACCAGATGTAACAGCCCAGCTAGGATATCCTCATAAGTGGTGCTAGGGGCTACTCGCAAAAAAAAAAGAAGCCCATAGTTTGGCTCGACCCTATTAATACAATAACATATTACATTTTCATGGTTCATTCAGATTAACCAACTCTTCGCACGAAGTCTTTCACCTGGGTTTTTCCTCTTTACAGATGATCATCGTGCTACACCCTTCCAGGATACGGCACAACGGAGACAACGGCACAGACGTGCAGCAGGGCCCCGCTCAAAGGTTTCTCTTTAGATTAAGACCCTGCGTAAACCTTTTTTAAGGTCTCTTGTTGCTTCTTCCCCTCCGGAAATTTAACACAACCAGGAGGGATACTCGCGTTGTTGGCATTTTTGTCACACCAGACTAATGCACGTACCTGGAAACTCAGGGCTTATTGTCGAGGGCGTTACTCAGCCCAGTATATGTTGTAAAGTCCGAATACGTTAGGGAGTGTTCGGCGTCGCGAGTTTGGCCTTATATGCATCAGCTCCGAATCATGTCTTTGGTCAAATGTTGGGTTTTCCCGGCTCCCGTGTTTTGCTACCTTACGTTCTGCTCTTTCGGCTAAGGTGGCACCGGGAGAACTACTGCGACTGTGCCCTGGTTCATCTGGATGAGCACCTCAGTAGAGAAAGCCGAAAACTGACTGTCATGATACATCGCGAGACTGGTCAACCACTCGATGACTCAGCGGAATCTTCACGATTCCTCCGCATTAACGAAGGACCGGTTTCCCGGTCATGTACGTACACGCACCATATTCAGATGAACGTGGAAGTACCAGGGGCTATATAGTATCCCCACCGTCAAACTCATATGGCTAAGTGAAAGTGTTAAAGCTATATAGTCCGATTGCCTGGTTCGCCGCGCTACCACCTCCTTAACAGATCAAGACTTTGGATAAAGTGTGACTACGCGTTTTCTCGAACACGCCCGCATTATATGCGTGGGGGCTGAAGCCGACGGCTGCAAACTTTCGGGTTATATACATACATAAACGGCCGCACAGGAGGCACTATATTACTTTCGGGCAAAAGTATAAACACAGCCTTTATAATAAAAATAGCGTTGTTTTTACAATTGAGATACATGTCACTCGAACATGGTACTCTTCGAGCACTGAGCCTCTATTAAACGTTCGCTTTCTAAGACTTCTTCAAAATAGTGCTCGGCCGGGTCCTGGCCTTCCGCCGGACCCCGGGTTGCAATAGCGGTGGTTTCCATCCCAGCCCAATATGTTTTAACACGGGAAAGAGCCATCCGCGCACCCTCTATGCACGCCGACCTCTTCACAGCATCGATATGCGACACAACACCAAGGAATTGTTGCACTAATCCAAAATAACTGTCTGGCCTTGGTCCGCGTGGCCAAAGATGATCCACGACAGACCTCATAGCATGCCCGGACAACCTGTGGAGTTCAGCCCAAGAGGGCATCCTTTCATTCAACGGCAGCGAACGCGTCGGGGCACTGAACTGCGACCAGAATAACCTCTCTACCTTATGGTCTTTTCGATCTTTGTAAAACTCAGTCGCATCAGCAGCACTCTTTGCCAGGTCCACATACGCGTCTACAACACTCCACAACTGGTCCAGAGGGGCATACTTCAGATCTCCGAACTTCATCCGCAACAAATAGGGCCTCCCAGCCGTGATATCTCCGGCTTCACGAAGCTCCTCCCTTATCCCTCTCATTTCAGAGCGGGTTTCCTTGGTTGCCTCCAGGGCCTTCTTCAGGTCGGCTGCTCTCGCTTGGCTGTCCTTTTCAAGGAGCTCATAGCGGTCGGCGACATCTTTTAGCTCAACAGCCATCTCGGCTATCCTTTCCTCGCTCTGGCGGTGAGCACCCTGTTCGGCTCTCAACTCTTCGACCGCCTTCAGGGCAGCCACATCACTTATTCGAGCTTGTTCCTTGGCTTGGGCAAGCTCCGCCCGAAGGGTCTCTACGGCAGCAGCTCCATCTGCAGTCACAGTATATTATAGATACTAGCATAATGCTCCTCTTACAATTTACTGACAATCCGAACATACATACCCTAGGCCTCGTCAAGCCACTTGTTCACAAGCGCGATGTCGGCATCCGCCACGTCTAGCTGCCACTTCAGTTCGGCAAAATCAGCAGCTCGATCAGCCGCCAGACAATCAGCCGCCTGCACATAAAAAGCATCGCAATTATTACCTGGGATTACAATCCTCTGTTTGCCACCTCTGGATGACAACCAGAGTCTCAGGGCTACTATCTATACAGAGCACACCTAGCATGTGCGGTACAGTCAGAAATACATATATTATTTTGCATACCTCAAAGCCGCTCAACAGACTTGTAAAGGCTTCACTCAATCCGCTTTTGGCGGATGAAATCCTCTCAATCACCATACCCATTAAGGTAAGATGTGTCTCTATGATGGCCGCTCGCTCCAGCAGACCCATCAGTGCGTCCGGCTGTATGTCGGACAATCCCCGTCTCTTTCTATCGCTCTCCTTGGGAGCCGAATAGTCTGAACTTCGGGCAGCCGAAGTGTCAACTTCTGGCCTCGGCGGATCAGGAGAAATCCTCCATGACGACACCTCGGGGTCATCCGCCCCATGTGACGGGGAGGCAGGGGGAGGCATTTCGCTCTCCATCATCTCCGGAAGAAGATCCCCCGAAGACGAACTCTGTGGAGAAGGGCTACGAGCCGGACTGCAACAAATATGTTTCGGTTATTATCCTTAGAGACAAAACATGATATATTTACCAAAGTATTCTTTTACTTACGGCTCGGTGGAGGGCTGGCCCCCTTGCGGGCGCTGTGCGGTAAGGACGCCCTTTGCGGTAGGGCCCCTTGGCGATGGTTTCTTCCCTCATTTGGAAGCCTCTGTTTCCAAGTCTTCAGAGGCGGCCCTTTTCTTACCTTGAGGAGAGGGGATTTTAGGTTCACCTCCCCGATTATCCTCCTTCGTGGAGGCACTTAGTCCCCCAATTTGGATGTGTAAAATATGAGGCCCACCTATGGCTTCTCTATTCCTCCCCTCGTCTTCTCCTGATGGCACCTGATACGGCGCGCGCTCAAGCATCTTGGTCAACAAAGGATCCGGCGAGCCTTTGGGAAGAGGGGCCAAACACCTAATCCTCTCCGCCTTCCTTATCCAGTCCTGGCAGAGAGCAATTTTTCAGAATGATGTTATAATAAACATAAAGGACGGTGTGTTCGGTAGCGGAATTACTTACTTGGGTATCCGGACGGTTGTAGTTGAGACCCACGTCTTCGGTGGTGTCTGGACACTTTATTCGTGATCCAAAGAACGACCCATACATCTCTTTGAGCGTCATGCCGAAGAATTGTTGAATGGTTCGCGGTCCTTTCGGGTTGAACTCCCACATACGGAGAGGAAGACGTTGGCAGGGTAGGACCCGACGAACCAGCATTACTTGTATTATCTTGACAAGGCTGACATCCCTCTTGAGGAGGTATCGGATGCGGCTTTACAGTGTCAGCATGTCGTTAATCGGCCCCCAGTCCAGCCCCTTGTTGACCCATGGCGCCGATTCTTGGCGGAGGGCCCGAAAGCGAACGCCTGAGCGGCCGCCCGCTTTGTACCTCGGGGAGCTGTGATGTAAAACCACTCCTTCTGCCATAAATCAGAGGTTTCTGTGAAAGAACCCTTTGGCCATGGGGCGTCGGCGCCTTTGCTTATTATAGCGCCTCCGCACTCCGCATGACACCCGTCAATCACCCTCGGCCTCACATTAAAGGTCTTGAGCCATAGGCCGAAGTGGGGGGTGATGCGGAGGAAGGCTTCACACACGACGATAAACAACGAGATTAGAAGGATGGAATCCAGAGCTAGATCGTGGAAATCTAGTCCATAGTAGAACATGAGCCCTCTCACAAAGGGATCAACGCTAAAACCTAGCCCTCGGAGAAAGTGGGAAATAAATACAACACTCTCGTTGGGTGGGTTCGGGAGTAGGGATGACCTGCCCTTGAGCAGGTAGCCTGTGCGGAATCTTGGTGGTGAGATACCTGGCCTCCCTAAGCTTCTTGACGTCCTCCTCTGTGATGGAGGAGGCCATCCACTGGCCTTGAAGGTTGGATCCGGACATGGTTGAAGGTCTGAAACGCTTAACTTAAGCCTTGGGTGTTAGGACTCAAGGTTTGGGAGGGGAAGGATCAAGCGTGGGAAGAAAGGGACAGGCCTTGGCCCCCCTTATAAAGAGGATGAATATCAAGCGTCCCCCGCATGGCCGTTTGGGACTTGCCTAAAATCGAGGAGTCATATTAAACAAACACGGTTGGGTTACCCACACCTGTATTGATGAGAATCCCGTAATAAGGGGATCACGATCTCTGCTTCGACAAGACGTGCCAATAAAACTGCCTCACAGCACGTGTAGTGGCTGGTTATGAAAAACGGTTCGAATAAAGACCGGACCGCAGCATGATGTCATAAAAAGCTGAAAGCAGATCAGATCTATGGAATATTGTACTCTCTACGGTGGTATGTGGAATTTGTTTTGCAGAGCCGGACACGATTCTCGTGTTCAAAATCTTCTATGAAGTATTCTGAGAAGGAACCCGCCTTTCAATGCCGAAGATAATCTGCGGGCCGGACTCATCGTCATTGAAGCCTGGTTTAGGGGGAACTGAGGGAGTCTGGGATTAAGGGGTCCTCGAACAGCCAGACTATATACTTTGGCCAGATTGTTGGACTATGAAGATACAAGATTGAAGACTTCATCCCGTGTCCGGATGGGACTCTCCTTTCCGTGGAAGGCAAGCTTGGCAATTCGGATATGTAGATCTCCTTCTCTATAACCGACTCTGTGTAATCCTAGGCCCCTCTGGTGTACATACAAACTGGAGGGTTTACTCCATAGGACAACAACAATCATAATCATACGCTAGCTTCTAGGGTTTAGCCTCTACGATCTCGTGGTAGATCAACTCTTGTAATACTCATATCATCAAGATCACTCAAGCAGGAAGTAGGGTATCACCTCCATTGAGAGGGCCCGAACCTGGGTAAACATCGTGTCCCCGCCTCCTGTTACATTAGCCTTAGACACACAGTTCGGGACCCCCTACCCGAGATCCGCCGGTTTTGACACCAACAAAGACCAACACGTAAGCACACCTTGGGGATAGACAACCATGGAAATTGCATTGGGACCCCAAAACGGTGAGTAATAGTCCACGAAAAGGGTCAGAATCGACAAAACCGCGAGTGTTCATGGCCGACACGTAAATGCACCCCCGGGTTCGTCAATCGTGGAAATCACTCCAGGACCCCAAAACAGTGAGTAATAGTCCACGAAGCGGGCAAGAATTGGCCAAAACTATGAGTGTTGACGACGGACACATAAACGCACCCTAGGGATCGTCAATCGTGGAAATCGCTCTGGGACCCCAAAACAGTGAGTAATAGTCCATGAAACAGACTAGAATTGGCCCAAATTGTGAGTGTTGATGACCGACACGTAAACGCACCCTGGGGTTCGTCAATCGTGGAAATCACTTCGGGATGACAAAAACTGAGTAATAGTCCAAGAAAGGGGCCAGAATCGGCCCAAACTGCGAGTCTTGATGACCAAGACATAAGCACACCTTGTGGTTCGACAACAATGGAAATCGCTTTCGGACCCCAAAACGGTGAGTCCACGAAACGGGTCAGAATCGACAAAACCGCGAGTGTTGATGAACGACACGTAAACGCACCCCGGGGTTCGTGAATCATGGAAATCACTTCGGGACCACAAAATTGAGCAATAGTCCAAGAAAGGGGCCAGGATCGTCCCAAACTGCGAGTCTTGACGACCAATACGTAAGCACACCTTGCGGTTCGACAACCATGGAAATCGCTTTGGGACCCCAAAATGGTGAGTAATAGTCCATCAAACGGGTCAGAATCGACAAAACCGCGAGTGTTGATCACCGACACGTAAACGCACCCCGGGGTTCGTGAATCATGGAAATCACTTCGGGACCACCAAATTGAGCAATAGACCAAGAAAGGGGCCAGAATCAGCCCAAACTGCGAGTCTTGACGACCAACATGTAAGCACACCTTGCGGTTCGACAACCATGGAAATCGCTTTGGGACCCCAAAACGGTGAGTAATAGTCCATGAAACGGGTCAGAATCGACAGAAACCGCGAGTGTTGATAACCGACACGTAAACGCACCCCGGGGTTCGTCAATCATGGAAATCACTTCGGGACCCCAAAACAGTGAGTAATAGTCCACGAAACAGACTAGAATTGGGCCAAATTGTCAGTGTTGATTACCGACAGGTAAACACACCCCAGGGTTCGTTAATCATGGAAATCACTTTGGGACCACAAAACTGAGTAATAGTCCAAGAAACGGGCGAGAATCGGACCAAACTGCGAGTCTTGACGACCAACCCGTAGGCACATCTTGGGGTTCGACAACCATGGAAATCGCTTTCGGACCCCAAAACGGCGAGTAATAGTCCGTGAAACTTGTGAGAATCAACAAAAACTGTGAGTGTTGATGACCGACACGTAAATGCACCCCAGGGTTCGGTAATCGTGGAAATCACTCCGGGACCCCAAAACAGTGAGTAATAGTCCACGAAACGGGCCAGAATCGGCCAAAACTAGGAGTGTTGATGACCGACACGTAAGCGCACCTTGGGGTTTAACAACTATTGAAATCACTTCGGGACCCCAAAACGGTGAGTAATAGTCCACGAAGCGGGTCAGAATTGGCCAAAGCAGTGAGTGTTGACGACGGACACGTAAACGCACCCTAGGGATCGTTAATCATGGAAATCGCTCTGGGACCCCAAAATGGTGAGTAATAGTCCATGAAACAGACCAGAATTAGCCCAAATTGTGAGTGTTGATGTCCGGCACGTAAATGCACCCCGGGGTTGGTCAATCGTGTAAATCACTTTGGGACCACAAAACTGAGTAATAGTCCAAGAAACAGGCGAAAATTGGCCCAAACTGCAAGTCTTGACGACCAACACGTAGACACACCTTGGGGTTCGACAACCATGGAAATCGCTTTGGGACACCAAAAAGGTGAGAAATAGTCCACGAAACGGGTCAGAATCGACAAAAACCGCGAGTGTTGATGACCGACACGTAAACGCACCCCGGGTTCGTCAATCGTGGAAATCACTCATGGACCCCAAACAATGAGTAATAGTCCACGAAGCGGGCCAGAATCGGCCAAAACTAAGAGTGTTGATGACCAACACGTAAGCGCACCTTGGGGTTCAACAACTATGGTAATCGCTTCGGGACCCCAAAATGATGAGTAATAGCCCACGAAGCAGGTCAGAATTGGCCAAAAATGTCGGTGTTGACGACGGACACGTAAGCGCACCCTAGGGATCGTCAATCGTGGAAATCGCTCTCGGAACCCAAAACGGTGAGTAATAGTCCATGAAGCAGACCAGAATTAGCTCAAATTGTGAGTGTTGATGACCGACACGTAAAGACACCCCCGGGTTCGTCAATTGTGGAAATCACTTCGGGACCACAAAATTGAGTAATAGTCCAAGAAACGGGCAAGAATCGGCCCAAACTGCGAGTCTTGACGACCAACACGTAGGCACACCTTGGGGTTCGACAACAATGGAAATCGCTTTGGGACCCCAAAATGGTGAGTAATAGTCCATGCAACGGGTCAGAATCGACAAAAACCGCGAGTGTTGATGACCGACACGTAAACGCACCCCAGGGTTTGCCAATCATGGAAATCACTCCGGGACCCCAAAACAGTGAGTAATAGTCCATGAAACGGGCTAGAATCGGCCAAAACTGAGAGTGTTGATGACCGACACGTAAGCGCACCTTGAGGTTTAACAACTATGGAAATCACTTCGGGACCCCAAAACGATGAGTAATAGTCCATGAAGCGGGTCAGAATTGGCCAAAACTGCGAGTGTTGACGACAGACACGTAAACGAACCCTAGGGATTGTCAATCGTGGAAATTTCTCTGGGACTCCAAAACGATGAGTAATAGTCCACGAAACAGACCATAAGTGGCCCAAATTGTGAGTGTTGATGACTGACACATAAACGTACCCTGGGGTTTGTCAATCGTGGAAGTCACTTAGGGACCACAAAACTGAGTAATAGTCCAAGAAAAGGGCCAGAATTGGCCCAAACTGCTTGTCTTGATGATCAACACGTAAGCACACCTTGGGGCTAGACAACCATGGAAATCGCTTTGGGACCCCAAGACGGTGAGTAATAGTCCACGAAGCGGGTCAGAATTGGCCAAAACTATGACTGTTGACGACGGACACGTAAACGCACCGTAGGGATCGTCAATCGTGGAAATCGCTCTGGGACCCCAAAACAGTGAGTAATAGTCCACAAAACAAACTAGAATTGGCCCAAATTGTGAGTGTTGATGACTGACACGTACATGCACCTTGGGGGTTCGTTAATCGTGGAAATCACTTCGGGACCACAAAACTGAGTAATAGTCCAAGAAACGGGCGACAATCGGCCCAAACTGCGAGTCTTGATAACCAACACGTAGGCACACCTTGGGGTTCGACAACCATGGAAATCGTTTTGGGACCCCAAAATGGTGAGTAATAGTCGACGAAACGGGCCAGAAACAACAAAAACCGCGAGTGCTGATGACCGACACGTAAATGCACCCCGTGGTTCGTCAATCATGGAATCACTTCGGGACCATAATACTGAGTAATAGTCCTAGAAAGGGGTCAGAACCGGCCCAAACTGCGAGTCTTGACGTCCAACACGTAAGCATACCTTGGGGTTCGACAACCATGGAAATCGCTTTCGGACCCCAAAACGGTGAGTAATAGTCCACGAAACGGGTCTGAATCGACAAAAACCGCGAGTGTTGATGACCGACACGTAAACGCACCCCGGGGTTCGTCAATCGTGGAAATCACTCCGGAACGCCAAAACAGTGAGTAATAGTCCATGAAACGGGCCAGAATCGGCCAAAACTGATAGTGTTGATGATCGACACGTAAGCACACCTTGGGGGTTTATAAACTATGGAAATCGCTTCGAGACCCCCAAAACGGTGAGTAATAGTCCATGAAGCGGGTCTGAATTGGCCAAAACTGTGAGTGCTGACGACGGACACGTAAACGAACCCTAGGGATCGTCAATCGTGGAAATTGCTCTGGGACCCCAAAACGGTGAGTAGTATTCCACGAAACAGACCATAATTGGCCCAAATTGTGAGTGTTGATGACTGACACGTAAACGCACCCCGGGGTTTGTCAATCGTGGAAGTCACTTAGGGACCACAAAACTGAGTATAGTCCAAGAAACGGGCCAGAATCGGCCCAAACTGTGAGTCTTGACGATCAACACGTAAGCATACCTTGGGGTTAGACAACCATGGAAACCACTTTGGGACCCCAAAACGGTGAGTAATAGTCCACGAAGCGGGTCAGAATTGGCCAAAACTAGGAGTGTTGACGATGGACACGTAAGCGAACCCTAGGGATCGTCATTCGTGGAAATCGCTCTGCGACCCCAAAACGGTGAGTAATAGTCCACGAAAAAGACCAGAATTGGCCCAAATTGTGAGTGTTGATGACTGGCACGTACACGCACCCCGGGGTTCGTTAATCGTTGAAATCACTTTGGGACCACAAAACTAAGTAATAGTCCAAGAAACGGGCGACAATCGGCCCAAACTGCGAGTCTTGACAACCAACACGTAGGCACACCTTGGGGTTCGACAACCATGGAAATCGATTTGGGACCCCAAAACCATGAGTAATAGTCCACGAAACGGGCCAGAATCGACAAAAACTGCGAGTGTTGATGACCCACACGTAAACGCACCCTGGGGTTTGTCAAGCATGGGAATCACTTCGAGACCACATAACTGAGTAATAGTCCAAGAAATGTGTCAGAATCGGCCCAAACTGCGAGTCTTGACGACCAACACGTAAGCACACCTTGGGGTTCGACAACCATGGAAATCGCTTTCGGACCCTAAAACGGTGAGTAATAGTCCACGAAACGGGTCAGAATCGACAAAAACCGCGACTGTTGATGACCGACACGTAAACGCACCCCGGGGATCGTGAATCGTGGAAATCACCCTGGGACCCCAAAACAGCGAGTAATAGTCCATGAAGCGGGCAAGAATCGGCCAAAACTGAGAGTGTTGATGACCGACACATAAGGGCACCTTGGGGTTCAACAACTATGGAAATTGCTTTGGGACCCCAAAATGGTGAGTAATAGTCCATGAAGCGTGTCAGAATTGGCCAAAACTATGAGTGTTGACGACGGACACGTAAACGCACCCTAGGGATCGTCAATCGTGGAAATCACTCTCAGACCCCAAATCGGTGAGTAATAGTCCACGAAACAGACCAGAATTGGCCCAAATTGTGAGTGTGATGCCCGACACGTAAACGAACCCCGGGGTTCGTCAATCGTGGAAATCACTTTGGGACTACAAAACTGAGCAATAGTCCAAGAAAGGGTCCAGAATCGTCCCAAACTGCGAGTCTTGACGACTAACACGTAAGCACACCTTACGGTTCGACAACCATGGAAATTGCTTTGGGACCCCAAAACGGTGAGCAATAGACCGTGAAACGGGTCAGAATCGACAGAAACCGCGAGTGTTATTGACCGACACGTCAATGCACCCTGGATTCGTCAATCGTGGAAATCACTTCGGGACCCCAAAACAGTGAGTAATAGTCCACGAAACGGGCCAGAATTGGCCAAAACTGATGGTGTTGATGACCGACACGTAAACGCAACCCAGGGTTCGTCAATCGTGGAAATCACTCCAGGAACCAAAAACAGTTTGTAATAGTCCATGAAACGGGCCAGAATCGGCCAATATTGAGAGTGTTGATGACCGACACGTAAGCACACCTTGAGGTTTAACAACTATGGAAATCGCTTCGGGACCCCAAAATGGTGAGTAATAGTCCATGAAGCGGGTCAGAGTTGCCCAAAACTGTGAGTGTTGACGACAGACATGTAAAAGCACCCTAGGGATCGTCAATCGTGGAAATTGCTCTGGGACACCAAAACGATGAGTAATAGTCCACGAAACAGACCATAATTGGCATGAGTGTTGATGACTGACGTAACGCACCCCGGGGTTCATCAATCGTGGAAGTCACTTAAGGACCACAAAACTGAGTAATAGTCCAAGAAACGGGCCAGAATTGGCCCAAACTGTGAGTCTTGACGACCAACACGTAAGCACACCATGGGGTTAGACAAGCATGGAAATCGCTTTGGGACCCCAAAACAGTGAGTAATAGTCCATGAAACGGGTCAGAATCGACAAAAACCGCGAGTGTTGATGACCGACACGTAAACGCACCCCTGGGTTCGTCAATCGTGGAAATCACTCCAGGACCCCAAAACAGTGAGTAATAGTCCACGAAGCGGCCCAGACTTGGCCAAAACTGAGAGTGTTGATGACCGACACGTAAGCGCATCTTGGGGTTCAACAACTATGGAAATCGCTCCAGGACCCCGAAATGGTGAGTAATAGTCCATGAAGCGGGCCAGAATTGGCCAAAACTGTGAGTGTTGACGACGGACTTGTGCTACGTCTTGAGCTTGCGTTGGTTTTCCTCAAAGAGGAGATGGTGATGCAGCGATAGTAGCATAAGTATTTCCCTCAGTTTTTGAGAACCAAGGTATTAATCAAGTAGGCGGCTCCTCAAAAGTCCCGCCCACCTACAAAACAAACTGAGAACTCACAACTAACACAATAAAGGGGTTGTCAATCCCTTCACGGCCACTTGCGAAAGTGAGATCTAATAAAGATAGTATGATAAGATAAATATATTTTTGGTATTTTATGATATAGATGCAAAAAGTAAAGATGTAAATAAAAGTAGATTGAAAGAAAATATGATAAGAGATAGACCCGGGGGCCATAGGTTTCACTAGAGGCTTCTCTCAAGATAGCATAAGTGTTACGGTGGGTGAACAAATTACTTTCGAGCAATTGATAGAAAAGCGCATAGTTATGAGATTATCTAGGCATGATCATGTATATAGGCATCACGTCCATAAAAAGTAGACCGATTCCTGCCTGCATCTATTACTATTACTCCACACATCGACCGACTCCTGCCTGCATCTAGAGTATTAAGTTCATAAGAACAGAGTAACGCATTAAGCAAGATGACATGATGTAGAGGGATAAACTCAAGCAATATGATATGAACCCCATCTTGTTATCCTCGATGGCAACAATACAATAAGTGCCTTGCAACCCTTTACATCCTTCGGGTAAGGACACCGCAAGATTGAACCCAAAGCTAAGCACTTCTCCCATGGCAAGAAAGACCAATCTAGTAGGCCAAACCAAACTGATAATTCGAAGAGACTTGCAAAGATAACTCAATCATACATAAAAGAATTCAGAGAAGATTCAAATATTATTCATAGATAAATTTTATCATGAACTCACAATTCATTGGATCTCGATAAACACACTGCAAAAAGAGTTTACATCGAATAGATCTCCACAAGAGAGGGGGAGAACATTGTATTGAGATCCAAAAAGAGAGAAGAAGCCATCTAGCTAATAACTATGGACCCGTAGGTCTGTGGTAAACTACTCACAACTCATCGAAGGGGCAAGGATGTTGATGTAGAAGCCCTCCGTGGTTGGTTCCCCCTCCGGCAGAGTGCCGGCGAAGGCTCCAAGATGGGATCTCACGGATACAGAAGGTTACGGTGGTGTAAGTTGTGTTTCGTGGTGCCCCTGGATGTTTTCGGGGTACGTAGGTATATATATGAGGAAGAAGTACGTCGGTGGCTGCCCGAGGGGCCCACGAGACAGGGGGCGCGCCCTACAGGGGGGCCTCCTATCTCGTGGAGCCCTCGGCTGCTTCTTGACTTGCACTCCAAGCTCTCCGGATCACGTTCGTTCCAAAAATCACGCTCCCGAAGGTTTCATTCCGTTTGGACTCCGTTTGATATTCCTTTTTTCGAAATACTGAAATAGGCAAAAAAAATTAGCAATATGGGCTGGGCCTCCGGTTAGTAGGTTAGTCCAAAAAATGATGTAAATGTATAAAATAAAGCCCATAAACATCCAAAAGGAGTAATATAATAGCATGGAACAATAAAAAATTATAGATACATTGGAGACTTATCAAGCATCCCCAAGCTTAATTCCTGCTCGTCCTCGAGTAGGTAAATGATAAAAAAAGAATTTTTGATGTGGAATGCTACCTAGCATAATTCATAATGTAATTCTCTTTATTGTGGCATGAATGTTCAGATCCAAATGAATACAAAATAAAAGTTCGTATTGACATAAGAAATAGTAACACTTCAAGCATACTAATCAAAGTAATCATGTCTTCTCAAAATAACATGGCCAAAGAAAGTTATCCCTACAAAATCATATAGTCTGGCTGTTGCTCTATCTTCATCACACAAAGTATTTAATCATGCACAACCCTGATGACAAGCCAATCAATTGTTTCATACTTTAATAATCTCAAACTTTTTCAACTTTCACGCAATACACGAGCGTGAGTCATGGACATAGCACTTATATGTGGAATAGAATGGTGGTTGTGGAGAGGATAAAAAAAAGGAGAAGATAGTCTCACATCAACTAGGCGTATCAACGGGCTATGGAGATGCCCATTAATAGATATCAATGTGAGTGAGTCGGGATTGCCATGCAACGGATGCACTAGAGCTATAAATATATGAAAGCTCAACAAAAGAAACTAAGTGCATGTGCATCCAACTCGCTTGCTCACGAAGACCTAGGGCACTTTGAGGAAGCCCATTATTGGAATATACAAGCCAAGTTCTATAATGAAAAATTCCCAGTAGTATATGAAAGTGACAACATATGAGACTCTCTATCATGAAAATCATGGTGCTACTTTGAAGTACAAGTGTGGAAAAGGAGATAGTAGCATTGTCCCTTCTCTCTTTTTCTCTCATTTTATTATTTTTTCTTTTTTTTTCTTTTTTTTCTTTGGCTTTTCTTTTTTTTTCTTTTTGGCCTTTCTCTTTTTTTTTGTTTTTGTAAAGTCCGAAGTCTCATCCCGACTTGTGGGGGAATCATAGTCTTCATCATCCTTTCCTCACTAGGATAATGCTCTAATAATGAAGATCATCACACTTTTATGGATTTACAACTCAAAGCTAGAACAAGATATGACTCTATATGAATGCCTCCGGTGGTGTATCGGGATATGCAATGAATCAAGAGCGACATGTATGAAAATTATGAAGGTGGCCTTACCACAAATACAATGTCAACTACGTGATCATGAAAAGAGCAATATGACAAAAGTAATGCGTGTCATATGAACGAAACGATGGAAAGTTGCATGGCAATATATCTCGTAATGGCTATGGAAATGCCATAATAGGTAGGTATGGTGGCTGTTTTGAGGAAGGAGTATGGTGGGTGTATGGTACCGGCGAAAGTTGCACGGTACAAGAGAGGCTAGCAATGGTGGAAGGGTGAAAGGGTGCGTATAATCCATGGACTCAACCTTAATCAAAAGAACTCATGCACTTATTGCAAAAATTTAGAAGTCATCAAAAACCAAAGCACTACATGCATGCTCCTAGGGGGATAGATTGGTAGGAAAAGACCATCGCTCGTCCCCGACCGCCACTCATAAGGAAGACAATCAATAAATAAGATTGTGCTCCAACTTCATCACAAAGCGGTTCACCATACGTGCATGCTACGGGAATCACAAACTTCAACACAAGCATTCTTTAAATTCATAATCACCCAACTAGCATAACTTTAATATTACTACCTTCATATCTCAAGACAATTATCAAGCATGAAATTGAACATAGCATCCAATTCACTTTCTATGATAGTTTTTATTATACTCAACTTGGATGCTTATCATTCTAGGACCAACTTTATGACCATAGCAAAAACCATGCTGTTCTAAAAGACTCTCAAAATAATATAAGTGAAGCATGATAGACTAGAAATTTCTTCAAAATTAAGACACCACCGTGCTCTAAAAGATATAAGTGAAGCACTAGAGCAAAAACTATCAAGCTCAAAAGATATAAGTGAAGCACATAGAGTATTCTAGCAAATTCTAATCAAATAGGCTTCTCCCAAAAGGTGTGTACAGCAAGGATGATTGTGGTAAACTAAAAATCAAAGACTAATATAATACACGACGTTCCAAGCAAAACACATATCATGTGGCAAATAAAAATATAGCTCCAAGTAAAGTTACCAATGAACGAAGACGAAACAGGGGATGCCTTCCCGGTGCATCCCCAAGCTTAGGCTTTTGGCTATTCTTGACTATCTTGGGGTGCCTTGGACATCCCCAAGCTTAGGCTCTTGCCACTCCTTATTCCATAGTCCATAAAAGCTTTACCCAAAACTTGAAAACTTCACAACACAAAACTCAACAGGAAATCTTATAAGCTCCGTTAGCGAAAGAAAACAAAACCACCACATAAGGTACTGCAATGAACTCATTCTTTATTTATTTTGGTGTTAAACCTACTGTATTCCAACTTCCTTATGGTTTATAAACTAATTTACTAGCCATAGATGTATTGAAATAAGCAAACAACACACGAAAAACAGAATCTGTCAAAAACAGAACAGTCTGTAGCAATCTGTAACTAACGCAAACTTCTGGAACTCTAAAAATCCTACAAAAATAGGAAGTCCTAGAAAATTTATTTATTGAACAGAAGCAAAAAAGAATCAACGCAAAAGAATTTTCCTGTGATTTAACAAAATTATATTTGTGCGCGCAAAGTTTCTGTTTTTCAGCATAATCAAATCAACTATCATCGTAGGTTATCCTATAGGTTCTACTTGGCACAAACACTAATTAAAAGATAAAAACACATATAAACAGAAGGTAGATGCAAGATTTATTACTAAACAGGAACAAAAACAAAAAATATAAAGAAAATTGGGTTGCCTCCCAACTAGCGCTATCGTTTAACGCCCCTAGCTAGGCATAAAAGCAAAGATAGATCTAAGCAGTGCCATAATAATAAGATAGATCTTGAGAGCTCATCTCATAATCTCTACGTTCGGCAGCAAGTTTTCTTTGAGGAAAGCAAAATTAATCAAAAGGGATAAATTTAGTGGGACAAAGGTCCCCAAGATCAATCACAGGAGGAACGGGTTCCTCCTTTGGCCCTTCATAGTGCACAACTATTTCATCACTAAAAGCATTCTTTTGGCAAAATCTTGTGAGCCTATACTCAAGAGAGTATCCTAGCTCATTGTTTAGAAGGACAAAATCATTATTAAGCTTGTTAATGCAATCAATCAAGACATTGGTAGGAACCTTTCTTCTAAGGTTTTCATTAAAAGCGACATAGTCCGAAGATTGAAAACGTCTAAATTCCTCTTGATCATAGAGGATCGCCTCTATGGGAGGACAACCGGCGTCCACCCTATAGTGCGCAAAGATTTCTTTGGCCTCTCTTATGATAAATCTAAATTCATGAGCCAAAAAGATAGTAACAGCGTGCTTAACAGACGAATGCTCAATATTAGAGAATTCTAGGAAAATTCTTTGTATGCAAGCATGCATATGCATAAATTGTCTTTCAAGTTCAACTACAAGCATAGCGATAGCATCCGCAAGACTACTAGTTCTATGAAGAATAGAACAACCCATGGAAGGTAAAGCACCAACACAAGTAAAGAAATCTTGAATAACACCTTTGCTAATGATGTTACCACTATCGATTTGAAACTTTTTAGTATGCAAGATAGGGGGTTCATCGGCCGGAGCCTCGGGATTTTCCGTGTTATCATTATTGTCCATATCGACGATAATCTCCCCAATTTCAGACATAGCGGGAAACAAAAGCAAGGCGGAAGAAAGCGAGCAAAAAAGAGAGGAGGATATTGGGAAAGAGAGGGTGAATAAAACAGCAAGGGTGAAGTGGGGGAGAGGAAAACGAGAGGCAAATGACAAATAATGTAAATGCGAGGGAGATGGGTTTGTGATGGGTACTTGGTATGTCTTGACTTGAGCGAAGACCTCCTCGGCAACGGCGCCAGAAATCCTTCTTGCTACGTCTTGAGCTTGTGTTGGTTTTCCTCGAAGAGGAGAGGGTGATGCAGCGATAGTAGCGTAAGTATTTCCCTCAGTTTTGAGAACCAAGGTATCAATCCAAAGAGGAGGCTCCTCAAAAGTCCCGCACCTACACAAACAAGCGAGAACTCGCAACCAACGCAATAAAGGGGTTGTCAATCCTTCACGGCCACTTGTAAAGTGAGATCTAATAAAGATAGTATGATAAGATAAATATATTTTGGTATTTTATGATATAGATGCAAAAAGTAAAGATGTAAATAAAAGTAGATTGAAAGCAAATATGATAAGAGATAGACCCGGGGGCCATAGGTTTCACTAGAGGCTTCTCTCAAGATAGCATAAGTGTTACGGTGGGTGAACAAATTACTGTCGAGCAATTGATAGAAAAGTGCATAGTTATGAGATTATCTAGGCATGATCATGTATATAGGCATCACGTCCATAACAAGTAGACCGACTCGCCTGCATCTACTACTATTACTCCACACATCAACCGACTCTGCCTGCATCTAGAGTATTAAGTTCATAAGAACGAGTAATGCATTAAGCAAGATGACATGATGTAGAGGGATAAACTCAAGCAATATGATATAAACCCCATCTTGTTATCCTCGATGGCAACAATACAATACGTGCCTTGCAACCCTTTACATCCTTTGGTAAGGACACCGCAAGATTGAACCCAAAGCTAAGCACTTCTCCCATGGCAAGAAAGACCAATCTAGTAGGCCAAACCAAACTGATAATTCAAGAGACTTGCAAAGATAACTCAATCATACATAAAAGAATTCAGAGAAGATTCAAATATTATTCATAGATAAACTTGATCATAAACCCACAATTCATCGGATCTCGACAAACACACCGCAAAAAGAGTTTACATCGAATAGATCTCCACAAGAGAGGGGAGAACATTGTATTGAGATACAAAAGAGAGAAGAAGCCATCTAGCTAATAACTATGGACCCATAGGTCTGTGGTAAACTACTCACAACTCATCGGAGGGCAAGGATGTTGATGTAGAAGCCCTCCATGGTTGATTCCCCCCCAGTGAGAGTGCGTGAAGGTTCAAGATGGGATCTCACGGATCTGAGATGGTTACGGTGGTGGAAATTGTGTTTCGTGGTGCCCCTGGATGTTTTCGGGGTACGTAGGTATATATAGGAGGAAGAAGTACGTCGGTGGCCGCCCGAGGGGCTCACGAGACTAGGGGGCGCCCTACGGGGGCTCCTATCTCGTGGAGCCCTCGGCTGCTTCTTGACTTGCACTCCAAGCTCTCCGGATCACATTCGTTCGAAAAATCACGCTCCCGAAGGTTGCATTCCGTTTGGACTACGTTTGATATTCCTTTTCTTCGAAATACTTAAATAAGCAAAAAAACAACAATATGGGCTGGGCCTCCGGTTAGTAGGTTAGTCCCAAAATTGATATAAATGTATAAAATAAAGCCCATAAACATCCAAAAGGAGTAATATAATAGCATGGAACAATCGAAAATTATAGATACGTTGGAGACGTATCAACTCGTAAACGCATCCTAGGGACCATCAATCGTGAAAATTGCTCTGGGACCCCAAAACGGTGAGTAATAGTCCATGAAGCCTACCAGAATTGGCCCAAATTGTGAGTGTTGATGACCGACACGTAAATGCACCCCGGGGTTCGTCAATCGTGGAAATCACTTTGGGACCACAAAACTGAGTAATAGTCCAAGAAAGGGGCCAGAATTGGCCCAAACTGCGAGTCTTCATGACAAACACGTAGGCACACCTTGGTGTTCGACAACCATGGAAATCGCTTTGGGACCCCAAAATGGTGAATAATCTTCCACGAAACGGGCCAGAATCGACAAAAACCGCGAGTGTTGATGACCGACACATAAACGCACCCCAGGGTTCGTCAATCGTGGAAATTACTCCGGGACCCCAAAATAGTGAGTAATAGTCCACGAAACGGGCCAAAATCGGCCAAAAATGAGAGTGTTGATGACCGACACGTAAGCGCACATTGGGCTTTAACAACTATTGAAATTGCTTTGAGACCCCCAAAATGGTGAGTAATAGTCCATGAAGCGGGTCAGAATTGGCCAAAACTGTGAGTGCTGACGACGGACACGTAAACGAACCCTAGGGATGGTCACTCGTGGAAATTGCTCTGGGACCCCAAAATGGTGAGTAATAGTCCACGAAACAGACCATAATTGGCCCAAATTGTGAGTGCTGATGACTGACACGTAAACGCACCCCGGGGTTTGTCAATCATGGAAGTCACTTAGGGACCACAAAACTGAGTAATAGTCCAAGAAACGGGCCAGAATCGGCCCAAACTGCGAGTCTTGACGATCAACACGTAAGCACGCCTTGGGATTAGAGAACCATGGAAATCGCTTCGGGAAACCAAAACGGTGAGTAATAGTCCACGAAGCGGGTCAGAATTGGCCAAAACTATGAGTGTTGACGACGGACACATAAACGCATCCTAGGGATCGTCAATCGTGGAAATCGCTCTGGGACCCCAAAACAGTGAGTAATAGTCCACGAAACAGACCAGAATTGGCCCAAATTGTGAGTGTTGATGACTGACACATACACGCACCCCGGGGTTCGTTAATCGTGGAAATCACTTTGGGACCACGAAACTGAGTAATAGTCCAAGAAACGGGCGACAATCGGCCCAAACTGCGAGTCTTGACAACCAACACGTAGGCACACCTTGGGGTTCGATAAAAATGGAAATCGCTTTGGGACCCCAAATCGGTGAGTAATAGTCCACGAAACGGGTCAAAATCGACAAAAACCGCGAGTGTTGATGACCGACACGTAAACGCACCCCGGGGTTCGTCAATCGTGGAAATCACTCCGGGAGCCCAAAACAGTGAGTAATAGTCCACGAAACGGGCAAGAATCGGCCAAAACTGAGAGTGTTGATGATCGACAAGTAAGCGCACCTTGGGGGTTTAAAAACTATGGAAATCGCTTCGAGACCCCCAAAACGGTGAGTAATAGTCCATGAAGCGGGTCAGAATTGGCCAAAACTGTGAGTGCTGACGACGGACACGTAAACGCACCCTAGGGATCGTGAATCGTGGAAATTGCTCTGGGACCCCAAAACAGTGAGTAGTAGTCCACGAAACAGACCATAATTGGCCCAAATTGTGAGTGTTGATGACTGACACGTAAATGCAACCCGGGGTTCGTTAATCATGGAAGTCACTTAGGACCACAAAACAGAGTAATAGACCAAGAAACGGGCCAGAATCGGCCCAAACTGCGAGTCTTGACGATCAACATGTAACACACCTTGGGGTTAGACAACCATGGAAATCCCTTTGGGACCCCAAAACGGTGAGTAATAGTCCACGAAATAGGTCAGAATCGACAAAAACCGCGAGTGTTAATGACCGATACGTAAACGCACCCCCGGGTTCGTCAATCGTAGAGTGAGTAATAGTCCATCGAAGCGGGCCAGAATCGGCCAATACTGAGAGTGTTGATGACCGAGAGTAAGCGCACCTTGGGGTTCAACTACTATGGAAATCACTTCAGGACCCCAAAACGGTGAGTAATAGTCCACGAAGCGGGTCAGAATTGGCCAAAACCGTGAGTGTTGATGATGGACACGTAAACACACCCTAGGTATCGTCAGTAATGGAAATTGCTCTGGGACCCCAAAACGGTGAGTAATAGTTCATTAAACAGACCAGAATTGGCCCAAATTGTGAGTGTTGATGACCGACACGTGCACGCACCCCGGGGTTCGTCAATCGTGGAAATCGCTTCGGGACCACAAAACTGAGTAATAGTCAAAAAAGGGGCCAGAATCGGCCCAAACTGCGAGTCTTGACGACCAACACGTAAGCGCACCTTGGTGTTTAACAACTATGGAAATCGCTTCGGGACCCCAAAACGGTGAGTAATAATCCACGAAGCGGGTCAGAATTGGCCAAAACTGTGAGTGTTGACGACGGACACGTAAATGCACCCTAGGGATCGTCAATCGTGGAATATGCTCTGGGACCCCAAAACGGTGAGTAATAGTCCACAAAATAGACCATAATGTTGGGGAACGTAGTAATTTCAAAAAAATTCCAACGCACACGCAAGATCATGGTGATGCATACCAACAAGAGGGGAGAGTGTCGTCCATGTACCCTCGTAGACCGAAAGCGGAAGCGTTAGAACAATGCGGTTGATGTAGTCGTACGTCTTCACGATCCGACCGATCCAAGTACCAAACGTACGGCACCTCCGAGTTCAGCACACGTTCAGCTCGATGACGATCCCTGGACTTCGATCCAGCAGGGTGTTGGGGATGAGTTCCGTCAGCACGACGGTGTGGTGACGGTGATGATGTTCTACCGACGTAGGGCTTCGCCTAAGCACCGCTACGATATGACCGAGGTGGAATATGGTGGAGGGGGGCACCGCACACGGCTAAGGAACGATCACGAAGATCAACTTGTGTGTCTAGAGGTTCCCCCTCCCCCGTATATAAAGAGGGGAGGAGGAGAGGGCCGGCCAAGGAGGTGGCGCACCCTAGGAGGGGGAAAACTACTCCAAGTAGGTTTGCCGCTCCCTTTCCTAGTCCAAGAAGGAGGGGGAAGGAAAGAGTGGGAGAGGGGAAAGGCAAGGGGGGCACCGGCCCCCGCTTCCTTGTCCTATTCGGACTCAAGGGGAGGGGGCGTGCCTCTTGCCCTGGCCGGCCCCTCTCTCTCTCCATTAGGTCCCAACAAGGCCCATTAGTTCCCGGGAGGGGTTTCGGTAACCCCCGGTACTCCGATATATATCTGATAACTCCCGGAACTTTTCCGGTGTCTGAATATAGTTGTCCAATATATCAATCTTTATGTCTCGACCATTTCGAGACTCCTCGTCATGTCCGTGATCACATCCGGGACTCCGAACAACCTTTGGTACATCAAAAACTATAAACTCATAATATAACTGTCATCGTAATGTTAAGCGTGCGGACCCTACGGGTTCGAGAACTATGTAGACATGACCTAGAACTGTTTCCGGTCAATAGCCAATAGCGGAACCTGGATGCTCATATTGGCTCCTACATATTCTACGAAGATCTTTATCGGTCAAACCGCATAACAACATACGTTGTTCCCTTTGTCATCGGTATGTTACTTGCCCGAGATTCGATCGTCGGTATCTCAATACCTAGTTCAATCTCGTTACCGGCAAGTCTCTTTACTCGTTACGTAATGCATCATTCCGTAACTAACTCATTAGCTACATTGCTTGCAAGGCTTATACTGATGTGCATTACTGAGAGGGCCCGGAGATACCTCTCCGGCAATCGGAGTGACAAATCCTAATCTCAAAATACGTCAACTCAACAAGTACCTTTGGAGACACCTGTAGAGCAACTTTATAATCACCCAGTTATGTTGTGACATTTGGTAGCACACAAAGTGTTCCTCCGGTAAACGGGAGTTACATAATCTCATAGTCATAGGAACATGTATAAGTCATGAAGAAAGCAATAGCAACATACTAAACCATCAAGTGCTAAGCTAACTGAATGGGTCAGGTCAATCACATCATTCTCCTAATGATGTGATCCCGTTAATCAAAGGACAACTCATGTCTATGGTTAAGAAACTTAACCATCTTTGATTTACGAGCTAGTCAAGTAGAGGCATACTAGTGACACTATGTTTGTCTATGTATTCACACATGTATCATGTTTCCGGGTAATACAATTCTAGCATAAATAATAAACATTTATCATGATATGAGGAAATAAATAATAACTTTATTATTGCCTCTAGGGAATATTTCCTTCAGTCTCCCACTTGCACTAGAGTCAATAATCTAGATTACACAGTAATGATTCTAACACCCATGGAGTCTTGGTGCTGATCATGTTTTGCTCGTGGAAGAGTCTTAGTCAACGGGTCTGCAACTTTCAGATCCATATGTATCTTGCAAATCTCTATGTCTCCCACCTGGACTTGGTCCCGGATGGAATTGAAGCGTCTCTTGATGTGCTTGGTCCTCTTGTGAAATCTGGATTCCTTTGCCAAGGCAATTGCACCAGTATTGTCACAGAAGATCTTCATTGGTCCCGATGCACTAGGTATGACACTTAGATCGGAAATGAACTCCTTCATCCAGGCTCCTTCATTTGCTGCTTCCGAAGCAGCTATGTACTCTGCTTCGCATGTAGATCTCGCTACTACGCTTTGTTTAGAACTGCACCAACTGACAGCTCCACCGTTTAATATAAACACGTATCCGGTTTGCGACTTAGAATCATCCGGATCAGTGTCAAAGCTTGCATCGACATAACCATTTACGACTAGCTCTTTGTCACCTCCATAAATGAGAAACATATCCTTAGTCCTTTTCAGGTATTTCAGGATGTTTTTGACCGCTATCCAGTGATCCACTCCTGGATTACTTTGGTACCTTCCTGCTAAACTAATAGCAAGGCACACATCAGGTCTGGTACACAGCATTGCATACATGATAGAGCCTATGGCTGAAGCATAGGGAACTCTTTTCATTTTCTGTCTATCTTCTGCAGTGGTCGGGCATTGAGTCTGACTCAACTTCACACCTTGTAATACAGGCAAGAATCCTTTCTTTGCCTGATCCATTTTGAACTTTTTCAAAACTTTATCAAGGTATGTGCTTTGTGAAAGTCCAATCAAGCGTCTTGATCTATCTCTATAGATCTTGATGCCCAATATGTAAGCAGCATCACCGAGGTCTTTCATCGAAAAACTTTTATTCAAGTATCCCTTTATGCTATCCAAAAATTCTATATCATTTCCAATTAACAATATGTCATCTACATATAATATCAAAATGCTACTGAGCTCCTACTCACTTTACGGTAAATCGAGGCTTCTCCAAAAGTGCATATAAAACCATATGCTTTGATCACACTATCAAAGCGTTTATTCCAACTCCGAGATGACTGCACCAGTCCATAGATGGATCGCTAGAGCTTGCACACTTTGTTAGCACCTTTTGGATCGACAAAACCTTCCGGGTGCATCATATACAACTCGTCTTCCAGAAATCCATTCAGGAATGCAGTTTTTACATCCATTTGCCAAATTTCATAATCATAAAATGCGGCAATTGCTAACATGATTCGGACAGACTTAAGCATCGCTATGGATGAGAAACTCTCATCGTAGTCAATCCCTTGAACTTGTCGAAAACCTTTTGCAACAAGTCGAGCTTGTAGACAGTAATATTACCATCAGCGTCAGTCTTCTTCTTAAAAATCCATTTATTCTCGATGGCTTGCCGATCATTGGGCAAGTCAACCAAAGTCCACACTTTGTTCTCATACATGGATCCCATCTCAGATTTCATGGCTTCAAGCCATTTTGCGGAATCTGGGCTCATCATCGCTTCCTCATAGTTCGTAGGCTCGCCATGGTCAAGTAACATGACCTCGAAAATAGGATTACCGTACCACTCTGGTGCGGATCTTACTCTGGTTGACCTATGAGGTTCTGTAGTAACTTGTTCTAAAGTTTCATGATCATCATCATTAGCTTCCTCACTTATTGGTGTAGTCGTCACAGGAACCGGTTTCTGTGATGAACTATTTTCAATAAAGGAGCAGGTCTGATTACCTCATCAAGTTCTACTTTCCTCCCACTCACTTCTTTCGAGAGAAACTCCTTCTCTAGAAAGGATCCATTCTTTGCAACAAATGTCTTGCCTTCGGATCTGTGATAGAAGGTGTACCCAACAGTTTCCTTTGCGTATCCTATGAAGACACATTTCTCTGATTTGGGTTCGAGCTTATCAGGTTGAAGCTTTTTCACATAAGCATCGCAGCCCCAAACTTTAAGAAATGACAACTTTGGTTTCTTGCCAAACCATAGTTCATAAGGCGTCGTCTCAATGGATTTTGATGGTGCCCTATTTAACGTGAATGCGGGCCGTCTCTAAAGCATAACCCCAAAATGATAGCGGTAAATAGGTAAGAGACATCATAGATCGCACCATATCTAGTAAAGTACGATTACGACGTTCGGACACACCATTACGCTGTGGTGTTCCAGGTGGCGTGAGTTGCGAAACTATTCCGCATTGCTTCAAATGTAAACCAAACTCGTAACTCAAATATTCTCCTCCACGATCAGATCGTAGAAACTTTATTTTCTTGTTACGACGATTTTCAACTTCACTTTGAAATTCTTTGAACTTTTCAAATGTTTCATACTTATGTTTCGTTAAGTAGATATACCCATATCCGCTCAAATCATCTGTGAAGGTGAGAAAATAACGATATCCACCATGAGCCTCAACATTCATTGGACCACATACATTAGTATGTATGATTTCAACAAATCTGTTGCTCTCTCCATAGTACCGGAGAACGGTGTTTTAGTCATCTTGCCCATGAGGCATGGTTCGCAAGTACCAAGTGATTCATAATCAAGTGATTCCAAAGGTCCATCAGTATGGAGTTTCTTCATGCGCTTTACACCAATATGACCTAAACGGCAGTGCCACAAATAAGTTGCACTATCATTATCAACTCTGCATCTTTTGGCTTCAACATTATGAATATGTGTATCACTACTATCGAGATTCATCAAAAATAGACCACTCTTTAAAGGTGCATGACCATAAAAGATAGTACTCATATAAATAGAACAACCATTATTCTCAGATTTAAATGAATAACCGTCTCGCATTATACAAGATCCAGATATAATGTTCATGCTCAACGCTGGCACCAAATAATAATTATTTAGGTCTAAAACTAATCCCAAAGGTAGATGTAGAGGTAGCGTGTCGACGGCGATCACATCGACTTTGGAACCATTTCCCACGCGCACCGTCACCTCCTCCTTAGCCAGTGTCTGCTTAATCTGTAGTCCCTGTTTCGAGTTGCAAATATTAGCAACAGAACCAGTATAAAATACCCAGGTGCTACTGGGAGCTCTGGAAGGTACACATCAATAACATGTATATCACATATACCTTTGTTCACCTTGCCATCCTTCTTATCCGCCAAATACTTGGGGCAGTTCCGCTTCAAGTGACTACCGCTTGCGGTAGAAGCACTCAGTCTCAGGCTTAGGTCCAGTCTTGGGTTTCTTCTCCTGAGCAGCAACTTGTTTGCTGTTCTTCTTGAAGTTCCCCTTCCTTTTGGGAAAATTTTGTTTTTGCCACTCTAGATTTTGCCAATTTTCCTTATGCCACTCCAGATTTTGACATTTCACTTTTGCCACTCTTAGTTTTTGACAATTATCACAATTGCCATTCCCGTGGCAAAAGCAAAATTTTCAGAGTGGCAATTGTGATAATTATCAAAAGCTAAGAGTGGCAAAAATGAAATAAAATAATTTTGCTTTTGCCACAAAATGGCAATTGTGATAATTGTCAAAAACAAAGAGTGGCAAAAGTGAAATGTCAAAATCTAGAGTGGCATAAGGAAAATTGGCAAAATCTAGAGTGGCAAAAACAAAATTTTCCCCTTCCTTTTCCCTTTGCCCTTTTTCTTGAAACTGGTGGTTTTATTAACCGTCCAACACTTGATGCCCCTTCTTGATTTCTACCTCCGCAGCTTTTAGCATTGCGAAGAGCTCAGGGATTGTCTTTTCCATCCCTTGCATATTATAGTTCATCATGAAGCTTTTGTAGCTTGGTGGGAGTGATTGAAGAATTCTATCAATGACGCTATCATCCGGAAGATTAACTCCCAGTTGAATCAAGTGATTGTTATACCCAGATATTCTGAGTATATGCTCACTAACAGAACTATTCTCCTCCATCTTGCAGCTATAGAACTTATTGGAGACTTCATATCTCTCAATCCGGGCATTTGCTTGAAATATTAACTTCAACTCCTGGAACATCTCATATGCTCCATGACGTTCAAAACGTCATTGAAGTCCCGGTTCTAAGCCGTAAAGCATGGCACACTGAACTATCGAGTAGTCATCAGCTTTGCTCTACCATACGTTCACAACATCTGGTGTTGCACCTATAGCAGGTTTGGCACCCACCGGTGCTTCCAGGACGTAATTCTTCTGTGCAGCAATGAGAATAATCCTCAAGTTACGGACCCAGTCTGTGTAATTGCTACCATCATCTTTCAACTTTGCTTTGTCAAGGAACGCATTAAAATTCAACGGAACACCAGCACGAGCCATCTATCTACAACAAACATAGACAAGCAAAATACTATCAGGTAGTAAGTTCATGATAAATTTAAGTTCAATTAATCATATTACTTAAGAACTCCCACTTAGATAGACATCTCTCTAATCATCTAAGTGATCACGTGATCCAATTCAACTAAACCATAACCGATCATCACGTGAAATGGAGTAGTTTTCAATGGTGAACATCACTATGTTGATCACATCTACTATATGGTTCACGCTCGACCTTTCGGTCTCAGTGTTCCGAGGTCATATCTGCATGTGCTAGGCTCATCAAGTTTAACCTGAGTATTCTGCGTGTGCAAAACTGGCTTGCACCCGTTGTAGATGGACGTAGAGCTTATCACACCCGATCATCACGTGGTGTCTGGGCACGACGAACTTTGGCAACGGTGCATACTCAGGGAGAACACTTTTATCTTGAAATTTAGTGAGAGATCATCTTATAATGCTACCGTCAATCAAAGCAAGATAAGATGCATAAATGATAAACATCACATGTAATCAATATAAGTGATATGATATGGCCATCATCATCTTGTGCTTGTGATCTCCATCTCCGAAGCACCGTCATGATCACCATCGTCACCGGCGCGACACCTTGATCTCCATCGTAACATCATTGTCGTCTCGCCAACTACTGCTTCTATGACTATCGCTACTGTTTAGTGATAAAGTAATGCAATACAGGGCGATTGCATTTCATACAATAAAGCGACAACTATATGGCTCCTGCCAGTTGCCGATAACTTGGTTACAAAACATGATCATCTCATACAATAAAATATAGCATCACGTCTTGACCTTATCACATCACAACATGCCCTGCAAAAACAAGTTAGACATCCTCTACTTTGTTGTTGCAAATTTTACGTGGCTGCTACGGGCCGAGCAAGAACCGTTCTTACCTACGCATCAAAACCACAACGATAGTTCATCAAGTTAGTGTTGTTTTAAACCGCAAGGACGGGCGTATACACTCGGTTCAACTAAAGTTGGAGAAAGCAGACACCCGCTAGTCACCTGTGTGCAAAGCATGGCGGTAAAACCAGTCTCGCGTAAGCGTACGCGTAATGTCGGTCCGGGCCGCTTCATCCAACAATACCGCTGAACCAAAGTATGACATGCTGGTAAGCACTATGACTTGTATCACCCACAACTCACTTGTGTTCTACTCGTGCATATAACATCAACGCATAAAACCTGGCTCAGATGCCACTGTTGGGGAACGTAGTAATTTCAAAAAATTTCCTATGCACACGCAAGATCATGGTGATGCATAGCAACGAGAGGGGAGAGTGTTGTCCACGTACCCTCATAGACCGAAAGCGGAAGCGTTAGAACAACGCGGTTGATGTAGTCGTACGTCTTCACGGTCCGACTGATCCAAGTACCGAACGTACGACACCTCCGAGTTCAGCACACGTTCAGCTCGATGACGATCCCCGGACTCTGATCCAGCAGGGTGCCGGGGATGAGTTCCGTCAGCACGACGGTGTGGTGACAGTGATAATGTTCTACCGACGCAGGGCTTTGCCTAAGCACCGCTACGATATGACCGAGGTGGAATATGGTGGAGGGGGCACCGCACACGGCTAAGGAACGATCACGAAGATCAACTTGTGTGTCTAGAGGTGCCCCCCTCCCCCGTATATAAAGGGGGGGGAGGAGGAGAGGGCCGGCCAAGGAGGTGGCACGCCCTAGGAGGGGGAAACCTACTCCAAGTAGGTTTGCCCCTCCCTTTCCTAGTCCAAGAAGGAGGGGGAAGGAAAGAGTGGGAGAGGGGAAAGGCAAGGGGGGCGCCGCCCCCCCTTCCTTGTCCTATTCGGACTCAAGGGGAGGGGCGCGCCTCTTGGCTTGGCCGGCCCCTCTCTCTCTCCATTAGGGCCCAACAAGGCCCATTAGTTCCCGGGAGGGGTTCCGTTAACCCACGGTACTCCGATATATATCCAATAACTCCCGGAACTTTTCCGGTGTCCGAATATAGTCGTCCAATATATCAATCTTTATGTCTCGACCATTTTGAGACTCCTCGTCATGTCCGTGATCACATCCGGGACTCCGAACAACCTTTGGTACATCAAAAACTATAAACTCATAATATAACTGTCATCGTAACGTTAAGTGTGCGGATCCTACGGGTTCGAGAACTATGTAGACATGACCTAGAACTGTTTCCGGTCAATAACCAATAGCGGAACCTGGATGCTGATATTGGCTCCTACATATTCTATGAAGATCTTTATCGGTAAAATCGCATAACAGCATAAGTTGTTCCCTTTGTCATCGGTATGTTACTTGCCCGAGATTATGTTACTTGCCCGAGATTCAATCGTCGGTATCTCAATACCTAGTTCAATCTCATTACCGGCAAGTCTCTTTACTCGTAACGTAATGCATCATTCCGTAACTAACTCATTATCTATATTGCTTGCAAGGCTTATAGTGATGTGCATTATCGAGAGGGCCCAGAGATACCTCTCCGACAATTGGAGTGACAAATCCTAATCTCGAAATACGTCAACTCAACAAGTACCTTTGGAGACACCTGTAGAGCACTTTTATAATCACCCAGTTACGTTGTGACGTTTGGTAGCACACAAAGTGTTCCTCCGATAAACGGGAGTTACATAATCTCATAGTCATAGGAACATGTATAAGTCATGAAGAAAGCAATAGCAACATACTAAACGATCAAGTGCTAAGCTAACTGAATGGGTCAGGTCAATCACATCATTCTCCTAATGATGTGATCCCGTTAATCGAAGGACAACTCATGTCTATGGTTAGGAAACTTAACCATCTTTGTTTTACGAGCTAGTCAAGTAGAGGCATACTAGTGACACTATGTTTGTCTATTCACACATGTATCATGTTTCCAGGTAATACAATTCTAGCATGAATAATAAACATTTATCATGATATGAGGAAATAAATAATAACTTTATTATTGCCTCTAGGGCATATTTCCTTCACATAATTGGCGTGAGTGTTGATGACTGACACGTAAACGTACCCCGGGGTTCGTCAATCATGGAAGTCACTTAGGGACCACAAAACTGAGTAATAGTCCAAGAAGCGGGCCACAATAGGCCCAAACTGCGAGTCTTGACGACCAACACGTAAGGACACCTTGGGGTTAGACAACCATGGAAATTGCTTTGGGAACCCAAAACAGTGAGTAATAGTCCACAAAACGGGTGAGAATCGACAAAAACCGCGAGTTTTGATGACCGACACGTAAACGCACCCAGGGTTCGTCAATCGTGGAAATCACTCTGGGATCCCAAAACAGTGAGTAATGGTCCACGGAACGGGCCAGAATCGGCCAAAACTGAGAGTGTTGATGACCGACATGTAAGCGCACCTTGGGGTTTAACAACTATGGAAATCACTTAGGGACACCCAAAACGGTGAGTAATAGTCCACAAAGCGGGTTAGAATAGGCCAAAACTGTGAGTGTTGACGACGGACACTTAAACGCACCCTAGGGATCGTGAATCGTGGAAATTGCTCTGGGACCCCAAAACGGTGAGTAATAGTCCACGAAACAAACCATAATTGGCCCAAATTGTGAGTGTTGATGACTGACACGTAAACGCACCCCGGGGTTCGTTAATCATGGAAGTCACTTAGGACCACAAAACTGAGTAATAGTCCAAGAAACGGGCCAGAATCGGCCCAAACTGCGAGTCTTGACGATCAACATGTAAGCACATCTTGGGGTTAGACAACCATGGAAATCGCTTTGGGACTCCAAAACAGTGAGTAATAGTCCACGAAATAGGTCAGAATCGACAAAACCCGCGAGTGTTGACGATCGATACGTAAACGCACCCCCGGGTTTGTCAATCGTGGAGTGAGTAATAGTCCCTGAAGCGGGCCAGAATCGGCCAAAACTGAGAGTGTTGATGACCGACAGTAAGCGCACCTTGGGGTTCAACAACTATGGAAATCGCTTCACGACCCCAAAACGGTGAGTAATAGTCCACGAAGCGGGTCAGAATCGGCCAAAACCGTGAGTGTTGATGATGGACACGTAAACGCACCCTAGGTATCGTCAGTCATGGAAATCGCTCTGGGACCCCAAAATGGTGAATAATAGTCCATGAAACAGACCGGAATTGGCCCAAATTGTGAGTGTTGATGACCGACACATACACGCACCCCGGGGTTTGTCAATCGTGGAAATCACTTCGGGACCACAAAACTGAGTAATAGTCAAAAAAGGGGCCAGAATCGGCCCAAACTGCGAGTCTTGACGACCAACACGTAAGCACACCTTGCGGTTCGACAACCAAGGAAATCGCTTTGGAACCCCAAAACGGTGAGTAATAGTCCATGAAACGGGTCAGAAGCGACAAAAACCGCTAGTGTTGATGACTAACACGTAAACGCACCCCTGGGTTCGTCAATCATGGAAATCTCTCCAGGACCCCAACACAGTGAGTAATAGTCCACGAAACGGGCCAGAATCGGTCAAAATGGAGAGTGTTGATGAGCGAAACGTAAGCGCACCTTGGGGTTCAACACCTATGGAAATCGCTTCGGGACCCCAAAACGGTGAGTAATAGTCCACGAAGCGGGTCAGAATTGGCCAAAACTATGAGTGTTGACGACGGACACGTAAACACACCCTAGGGATCTTCAATTGTGGAAATCGCTCTGGGACCCCAAAACGGTGAGTAATATTCCACGAAACAGACCAGAATTTGCCCAAATTGTGAGGGTCAATGACCGACACGTAAACGCACCCCGGGGTTCGTCAATTGTGGAAAACACTTCGGGACCACAAAACTGATTAATAGTCCAAGAAACGGGCAAGAATCGGCCCAAACTGCGAGTCTTGACGACCAACACGTAGGCACACCTTGGGGTTCGACAACCATGGAAGTCGCTTTGGGACTCCAAAACGGTAAGTAATAGTCCTCGAAACGTGTCAGAATCGACAAAAACCACGAGTGTTGATGACCGACACGTAAACGCACCCCAGGATTCATCAATCATGAAAATCACTCCGGGACCCGAAAACAGTGAGTAATAGTCCACGAAACGGGCTAGAATTGGCCAAAACTGAGAGTGTTGATGACTGACACGTAAGCGCACATTGGCGTTTAACAACTATGGAAATCACTTTGGGACCTCAAAACAGTGAGTAATAGTCCATGAAGTGGGTCAGAATTGGCCAAAACTGTGAGTGTTGATGACGGACACGTAAAAGCACCCTAGGGATCGTCAATCATGGAAATTGCTCTGGGACCCCAAAACGGTGAGTAATAGTCCACGAAACAAACCATAATTGGCGTGAGTGTTGATGACTGACACGTAAACGCACCCCGGGGTTTGTCAATCATGGAAGTCACTTAGGGACCACAAAACTGAGTAATAGTCCAAGAAGCGGGCCAGAATCGGCCCAAACTGCGAGTCTTGACGACCAACACGTAAGGACACCTTGGGGTTAGACAACCATGGAAATCACTTTGGGACCCCAAATCGGTGAGTAATAGTCCACAAAACAGGTCAGAATCGATAAAAACCACGAGTGTTGATGACCGACACGTAAACGCACCCCCGGGTTCGTCAATCGTGGAGTGAGTAATAGTCCATGAAGTGGGCCAGAACAGGCCAAAACTGAGTGTTGATGACCGACAGTAAGCGCAATCTTGGGGTTCAACAACTATGGAAATCGCTTCAGGACCCCCAAACGGTGAGTAATAGTCCATGAAGCGGGTCAGAATTGGCCAAAACTGTGAGTGTTGATGATGGACACGTAAACACACCCTAGGTATCGTCAATCGTGGAAATTGCTCTGGGACCCCAAAACAGTGAGTAATAGTCCATGAAACAGACCAGAATTGGCCCAAATTGTGAGTGTTGATGACCGACACGTAAATGCACCCCGGGGTTTGTCAATCGTGGAAATCACTTTGGGACCACAAAACTGAGTAATAGTCAAAAAAGGGGCCAGAATCGGCCCAAACTGCGAGTCTTTACGACCAACACGTAAGCACAACTTGCGGTTCGACAACCAAGGAAATCGATTTGGGACCCCAAAATGGCGAGTAATAGTCCACGAAATGGGTCAGAATCAACAAAAACTGCGAGTGTTGATGACCGACACATAAACGCACCCCAGGGTTCGTTAATCGTGGAAATCTCTCCGGGACCCCAAAATAGTGAGTAATAGTCCATGAAACGGGCCAGAATCGGCCAAAATGAGAGTGTTGATGACCGACACATAAACGCACCTTGGGGTTCAGTAACTATGGAAATCGCTTCGGGACCCCAAAATGGTGGTAATAGTCCATGAAGCGGGTCAGAATTGGCCAAAACTGTGAGTGTTGACGACGGACACGTAAACGCACCCTAGGGATCGTCAATCGTGGAAATCACTCCGGGACCCCAAAACGGTGAGTAATAGTCCATGAAACAGACCAGAGTTGGCCCAAATTGTGAGGGTTGATAACCGACATGTAAACGCACCCCGGGGTTCGTCAATTGTGGAAATCACTTCGTGTATGTGCATCTAGTGCCACCCCTAGTTGGTTTTGGAGTATTGACGACAAACCTGGTTGAGGGACTAATGTGTTTGTGAGAATTGCAGTATAACACTGGTAGTAGTCCCTCATTGATTCGGTTTACCTATGGGAGATGACCCCTAAAAATGTGTGAATACATTGAAGACAACGGTGGTCTGTGAAGCCATTCACGTTGAAGACTATGAGATGAGAAGACATTGAGCGAAGACTATGGAGCACAAAGACTTAGTTGTTTCGTTGTTTCCTTTTCTTCTTTGTTGAGTCATAGGAACCATCGTACTGTTAAGTGGGGTCAAAGTGAACAAAGTCAGAGTAACTGAAGTGATGCTCAACCAAATCCTATGTCTTCGAGCGAAGACAATGAGAGCAAATCTTATGCAGAGTCAAATGAGCTAGCTTTACTTGTAGCCCAAGTCAAGCTGCCGCGTTTGTTTGAAATCTGACCATTGCGACACATGTCAGTTCCTTAGTGACCCAGGGTCATTTCGGAAAAGTTAGGTCGGGTTGCCCAGTGGCTATAAATAGCCCACCCCCTACAATGAGTGGCTGCTCAGAGTTAGTACACGGCTTTTCTCGTTTGAGAGCAACCCACCGCTGAAGCTTTCGAGAGAGAATCCATGCGAGGACAAAGCCCAAACCACCCAGAGCCCAAAGAGTGTTTGGCATCACTGAAGTCTTTCTGTCCGCGTGATCTGAAGACTTGTTACACTTGAGGACTGTGAATCCTCCAACCGGTTAGGCGTCGCATTCTGAGCATCCAAGAGCCATTGTGGATTGCTGGTGAACGAAGTCTGTGAAGGTTCGGAAGTCTACCTTGAAGACTTACCAGAGTGATTGGGCGGGGACTAGGTGTCCTTAGATCAAGGGGAATAAGGTGAAGACGCGGTCTTCTGAGTTGAATCTCAACCTCCCTAACCAGACAACTAGAACTGGTCAAACAAATCCATGTCCTTCTGAAGCCACTGGTTCTATCTCTTACTTCTCTTTACTTACAGTTTGTCTTCGTGAAGTCATTGCCTGCTTGCATTATCTGTTTGACTTCACTATGTGACTACCTGTTCTGATTGGCTTCATACTATCTTCCATCCTGATCTTTACTACCTAGATGCTATTAGTCTTCGTGCTTTCACTTAATTGAATACTTGACTATGGCTTGTCTAGTGTAGTCTACCTTCCACTGCATTGTAATAGTGTTGTTTCTATTGTTTGTCTTCGAAACTCCCACATTTTGAAGACTTCCATAAAAATCGCCTATTCATCCCCCCTCTAGTCGATAACTAGCCCTTTCAATTGGTATCAGAGCAAGGTACTCCCTTGTTCTGTGTGATTCGGTTTAACCACCTGGAGTTTTAGCTATTTCGACTGCAGGGATAATCAAAGTCTCCGCTGCGTGCCCCATCTTCGATGGCACTGAATATCCTACTGGAAGAATAGGATGCGCATGCATCTTGAAGCCATTGATGTCGATCTATGATATGTCGTCAATAATGGTGTTCCCAAGACTGGTGAAGGTGTCACCCCTGCTGATGTCAAGAAGTTTATTCAACTGGACTCTACCGCTAAGAACATCATCTGTGGCCACCTTACCAAAGGACAGTACGGCCGTGTGAGTGCTCTGGAAACATCGAAGCTAGTCTGGGACTGGCTCTCCAAAGTCAATGAAGGCGTTTCAACACAACGAGATCAACGTATGAGTACTCTCCGCAACCTCTTCAACCGCTTCAAGAGACACGACAACAAGAATGTCCAGCTCACGTTTGATCGCCTCACTGATATCACAAATGAGCTCCACGCACTCGGCGCCACTGAGGTCACGAAGCATGAGATAGTGAAGACACTACTGAGATCTCTTGACAGCTCATTTGACACCTTAGCCCTGATGATACAAGAATATCCTGATTACAAGTCTCTCGATCCGTTTGACATACTTGAGAGGCTCAACACACATGAGTACCAGCTATCTGAGAAACAAGATATCTATGGCCCCAACTATGGCCGAACTCGCGCTTTGAAGGCAAAGGCTGCTGCTTCCTTATCTGAAGAAGAATCTGACTGCAGTTCTGGTGATCCTAAAGACATTGGAAAGGATCTTGCTATGCTTGTGAAGAAGTTCCAGAAATTCACCAAGAAGAAAGGCTTCAGAAAGTCTTCACGATCCAGCTCAAGGAATGATGAAGCTTCTACTTGTGACCACAAGAAGAGAACCTGTCACAAGTGCAAGAAACCTGGTCACTACATCTCTGAGTGTCCACAGTGGGACAATGAGAAGAAGAAGAAGAAGAAGAGCAAAGAATATGATTCTGATGACAAGAAGAAGAAGAAATCTTCAAAGTCTTCTTCCAAGTCTTCTTCCAAGTCTTCATCACACAAGAAGAGCTCATCTGGCAAGGCCCATGCTTTTGTTGGCAAGGAAATGGATTCAGAGGAGGAGTCAGCTTCTAAGGAGGCAGAGGTGGAGTCTGCGGAGGAGTCTTGACAATGGTGTTGCGAGTCTGGCTCTAGCTACAACCTACGTCGCCAAGTCCATCTTCAACACCGAAGACAAAGGCTCCGTCACCAATGCTGATGATAATGACAAGGACAACTCGCCTCCCACCTACTGCTTCATGGCACGTGGTGCCAAGGTAAAATCACGTGATGCTTACTTTCAAACATCAAGTGAAGATGACTCTGATGGTGAATCCAAACCTAGTTACAAAACACTTGCTAAATTTGCAACTGAACAACAGAAAGCTATGTAACATACTCAAAAACTGTTAGACAAAAGCGATGACCTGTTGGACGCGGAAATGACCAAGTCTCAGTCCTTAATTGAAGACATAAAAAATCTTCATGTTAAGTACCAGGAACTTGAAGGTCGACATGAATCTCTCTCAACTTCTCATGAAAAGCTTTCCTATGATTATCTTCAAAGGAAGCAGGAACTTGAGAAATTGAGATCAGATCATGAAGATCTTCAAAAGGAGAATGAGTCACTTCGCACTCAACAGATCAGTCCCGCTCAGGAAGGATTTGAACCACCATGCCTAAAATGCATTGAGCGTGATAACGCTGCTTCTGTTGCTGAATGTTCTACTACTGCTACTGTTGCAATATCTTCAACTGCTGCTGTGGTAACTAACCCCTCTGCTGAGGATACCACTACTATTGCTGATGAGAATGCTAGGTTGAAGACACTGCTTGAGATAGGGATGTACAAAAGTCTCAAAGGGCATCAGACATTATGTGATGTCCTCAAAAAGCAGATTCTGAACCGAAACCCTAGAAAAGAGGGTGTTGGGTTCGAGTGGAAAATGAATGTTGATGGGTCGTTCTGGAAGCCTGAGCAGTACCCCAAAACCACATGGGTTGCTGCAAAGGAACCTTCAGTAGATCCATCCACCTTGTCTGGTTTCACTTGTGCTAACCCCATTATCATTGATGAATCCTTTGATGCAAACTATAAACTGTTTAAGAATCAGAATGGTGAAGTGTTTGCCAGGTATATTGGTACTAACTGCAGGAATGGGCCACCTATGAAGAAGATATGGGTTCCCAGAAGTTGTCTTGAGAATCTTCCGGTGAATGTCATCATGACACCACCTGTGAAGAAGACAAATCCCATACCAAAGGCTTCATATGGTCCAAAAGCTTCATATAGACCGAAGACTCATCTGAGTCAACCTAACGTCAATGTTTTGTAGGGAAATCATACTCAGACCCATGAATATGAGTGTGTTTCCTCAAACCGCTATGTTCATAGAACAAAGAACTTTTTTGCTTATTCCTATGAGTATTATTCACCTCCTGAAAGGCTATTTACTAGGGCTCCAAAGCCGAAATTCTCAGATGCTGCACTTAGACTCATTGCTTGTAAGCCACCCCTGAAAATGTGGGTGGTTAAGAAAACTTAACTCTCTTTTGCAGGGAAAGGTCTCCAGCCGGAAATCAAAGGCGTCCAAAACTAATGCTGGGGACCTTAAACATCTTGTGGGGTGCAAGATAAAATGCCCAAATGGTCTTACTATGTACTTCGTTCCAGGATTACTTGACACTCATCCTATCTATCCTAACCAAAATCTGAATTTCCATGTTCCACTTGTTCGTCAAATGTTTATGCTTCACAACTCGCTTGGTGAAGCCTATCCCCCAAACTGCACTGTAGGCTATGACACCTCGTACTTCAGAATGGATTATGGACAGTGGATGCACTAACCACATGACAAGTGACCAAAGTCTTCTGATGGATTCAATGCTGTGTCCATCAGACAAGAGTCACATCACATTTGCTGACACTGGTAAAAGCAAGGTATTGGGTCTAGGCAGAGTTGCTATATCAAGGGATCAGCACATGGATAAAGTGATGCTTGTTGAATCCCTTGGTTTCAACTTAATGTCTGTCTCAATGCTTTGTGACCTAAACATGATTGTGCTATTTGGAAAATATCGATGCCTTGTACTAGTGGAATCTGACAAGTCTCTAGTCTTTGAAGGGTATCGGAAAGATGATCTATATATGGTAGATTTCTCATCAGGACCACAGATGGACGTATGTCTTCTAGCAAAGGCTTCAGAATGCTGGCTTTGGCATCGAAGGCTAGGACATGCTGGCATGAAGAACTTGCACACTCTCACGAAGAAGAAGCACATTGTGGGCATCGAAGGCGTCAAGTTCAAGAAGGTCCATCTGTGTGGCGCCTGCGAAGTTGGAAAGATGACCAGGGCCAAGCATCCCTCGAAGACAATCATGACTACATCTCAACCCTTTGAGCTGCTCCACATGGACTTATTCGGCCCTACTCACTACTCTACTCTCACTACCAATGCTTGCCTCTATGGATTCGTCATTGTTGATGATTACTCTAGATATACTTGGGTGCATATAATCCACTACAAGACTGAAATGCAGGATGTCTTCAGACGCTTTGCCAATCATGCCATGACGAACTATGGCATCAAGATCAAGCACATTAGAAGCGACAACGGCACTGAGTTCAAGAACACTGGCCTCGACCTCTATCTGGATACACTAGGTATCACTCATGAGTTCTCTGCTCCTTATACACCTCAGCAGAATGGCATCGCAGAGCACAAGAACAGAACTCTCATTGAGATGGCCCGAACAATGCTTGATGAGTACAAGACTCCACGGAAGTTCTGGCCTGAAGCCATTGATACTACATGCCACATCATCAACCGTGTTTATCTTCACAGGCTTTTGAAGAAAACATCCTATGAACTCCTAACTGGTAAGAAGCCAAATGTAAGCTACTTCAGAGTATTTGGTGCTAGGTGCTGGATCAAGGATCCACATCACACTTCAAAATTTGCACCAAAAGCACATGAAGGTTTTATGCTTGGTTATGGAAAGGATTCGCACTCCTACAGAGTCTTCAACCTCTTTCACTATAAAGTGGTTGAAACTGTGGATGTGTGGTTCGATGAGACTAACGGCTCGCAAGAGAGCACTTGCCAAATATGCTAGATGAAGTACCTCCAAGTGAATTTATCAAGCAGATGGGAATTGGAGATATCATACCTTCTGAGAATCAAACTGAGGAGGAGCTTGTCATCTCTGCACCTAATTGACCTGAAGACAATGCTCAGCCTGAAGACAATCCCCCGAATAATGACATTGATCAGCAAGAACAAAATCTTCGTCCTGCTCATCCTCGTGTTGCTAATGAAGTTCAGATTGAGAAGATAATTGACAGCTTGAATGCACCTGGTCCACTCACTCGTTCAAAAGCAACTCAAAGAGCAACACCGCTAACCAACTTCTGTGGGCATTTTGCATTCGTCTCAATCATTGAACCCAAGAAAGTTGATGAAGCCTTGATGGAACCTTAATGGATTCAAGCTATGCAAGAAGAGCTTCAACAGTTCGAGCTGAATAATGTGTGGGAATTGGTCAAGCGTCCTGATCCTCGGAAGCACAATATCATTGGCACCAAATGGATATATCGCAACAAGCAAGATGAGCATGGTCAAGTGGTCAGAAACAATGCTCGTCTCGTTGCACAAGGTTACTGAGGGAGTCCTGGACTAGGGGGTGTCCGGATAGCCGGACTATCATCATCGGCCGGACTCCAAGACTATGAAGATACAAGATTGAAGACTTCGTCCCATGTCCGGATGGGACTTTCCTTGGCGTGGAAGGCAAGCTTGGCGATACGGATATGTAGATCTCCTACCATTGTAACCGACTCTGTGTAACCCTAGCCCTCTCTGGTGTCTATATAAACCGGAGGGTTTTAGTCCGTAGGACAACAACCATGACAACAATCATACCATAGGCTAGCTTCTAGGGTTTAGCCTCCTTGATCTTGTGGTAGATCCACTCTTGTACTACCCATATCATCAATATCAATCAAGCAGGAGTAGGGTTTTACCTCCATCGAGAGGGCCCGAACTTGGGTAAAAACATCGTGTCCCTTGTCTCCAGTTACCATCCGCCTAGACGCAGAGTTCGGGACCCCCTACCCGAGATCCGCCGGTTTTGACACCGACATTGGTGCTTTCATTGAGAGTTCCTCTATGTCGTCACCGATAGGCTTGATGGCTTCTTCAATCAACAACAACGCCGTCCAGGGTGTGACTTTCCTCCCCGGACAGATCTTCGTGTTCGGCGGCTTTGCACTGCGGGCCAATTCACTTGGCCATCCGAGTAGATCGAAGCTACGCCTACGCCATCAGGTCAGGTTTGGAAGCCTAAACTTCACGGCCGACATCCGCGGAGACTTGATCTTCGACGGATTCGAGCCATAGCCGAGCGTGCCGATCATCACGATGGGCATGATTTAGCTCGCCACGGACAAAGGCCTCGAGGTCAAGACACGAGTCCGCTCTGACCCATAGTTCAGAGCAGACCACGCAGATCGAGGATAGGTGGCTGGACACCACCTTGGGGGTTGTGACTTCTACGGTGATAGAGCCAAATACTGACCTTGTCCCTTATAAAGCTCGTGACTCCGAGACGCCGGACTCCTTGCCAGACTCCGAACCCCCTGTGCCCGTGCCAATCGAATCCGATTGGGCGCCGATCATGGAGTTCACCGCCGCGGACATCTTTCAGCACTCACCCTTCGGCGACATCCTAAATTCGCTAAAGCATCTCTCGTTATTAGGAGAGCCCTGGCCGGACTGCGGTCAGGATGGTTGGGATGCGGACGACGAAGAAATTCAAAGCCCACCCACCACCCACTTTGTAGCCACTGTCGACGATCTAACCGACATGCTAGACTACGACTCCGAAGACATCGACGGTATGGACGACGATGCCGGAGACGATCAAGAACCAGCGCCTACAGGGCACTGGAAGACCACCTCGTCATATGACATATACATGGTGGATACCCCAAAGGATGGGGACGGTGAAGAAGCAGCGGAGGCAGATTCTTCTAAGAAATAGCCCAAGCGCCGACATCAGCGGCGCCGCTCTAAATCCCGCCACAGTAAGAATGGAGATTCCGGCACCGGAGATAATAACACCCCAGAGAGTGCGAAGACAACCCCTCCAAAGAAGATTCAAGACAGAGGACGGGGAAGCCAGCCCTCAAGAGAGAGCGGCGGACGAGGAGGATGACAATTACATGCCTCCCTCCGGAGACGAGGCAAGCCTCAACGACGACGAATTCGTCGTGCCAGAGGATCCCGTCGAACAAGAGCGTTTTAAACGCAGGCTTATCGCCATGGAAATAGCCTAAAGAAAAAGCAGCAACAGCTTCAAGCTGATCAAGACCTGCTGGCATACAGATGGACCGAGGTCCTCGCGGCCGAAGAGTATGAACTCGAACGCCCCTCCAAAAGTTACCCAAAACGCAAGTTGCTCCCCCGACTAGAGGAGGAGGCATACAAACCTTCATCACCAGCGCACAATACGGCAGACCAACCACCCCGTGGTCGCGATAGAGAGGCATCTAGGCCTCCATCGGACCGCACTCGGCACCACTCGAAAAGTCACGGGCCACGAGGAATGCGCCGGACTTGCGGGATATATTGAGGACAAGGCAAGAAAATCCAGATCTATCTACGGATCACGGGCGCCCACAACCCACGCGACTACCGTCGCACGGATACAAAGAACTCCGCCGAGCCGAACACAGCAGACAACGCTCTCTGGAGCTACGTCGTGATATTGCCCAATATAGAGGCGCCGCACACCCACTATGCTTCACTGACGAAGTAATGGATCATCAAATCCCTGAAGGGTTTAAACCCGTGAACATCGAATCCTACGATGGCACAACAGACCCCGCGGTTTGGATCGAAGATTATCTCCTTCATATCCACATGGCCCGCAGCGACGATCTCCATGCCATCAAGTATCTTCCACTCAAGCTTAAAGGACCAGCTCGGCATTGGCTTATCAGCTTGCCCGCGGAGTCAATTGGGTGTTGGGAGGACTTGGTAGCCACATTCTCGACAACTTCCAGGGCACATATGTGCGACCACCAGACGCCGATGACCTAAGCCACATAATTCAGCAGCCAGACGAATCGGCCAGACAGTTCTGGACACGGTTCTGAACAAAGAAAAATCAAATCGTCGACTGTCCGGATGCAGAGGCTCTTGCAGCCTTCAAACATAACATCCGCGACGAGTGGCTGGCCCGGCACCTAGGACAGGAAAAGCCGAAATCCATGGCAGCCCTCACATCACTCATGACCCGCTTCTGTGCGGGAGAGGAAAGCTGGCTAGCTCGCAGCAACAACCTTAGCAAAAATGCTGGCAGTCCGGATATTAAGGACCACAACGGCAGGTCGCGTCGAAACAAAAACAAATGCCGCGTTAACGGCGACAACAATGAGGATACGACAGTCAACGCCGGATTCAGAGGCTCTAAACCCGGTCAGCGGAAGAAGCCATTCAAAAGAACTACTCCGGGTCCGTCCAATTTGACCGAATACTCGACCGCTCTTGCCAGATACATGGCACCCCCGAAAAGCCTGCTAATCACACCAACAAAGATTGTTGGGTATTCAAGTAGGCAGGCAAGTTAATTGCCGAAAACAATGACAAGGGGCTGCACGACGACGACGAGGAAGAGACCCGGCCGCCAAACAGTAGAGGACAGAAGGGTTTCCCCCCACAAGTGCGGACGGTAAACATGATATACGCAACCCACATACCCAAAGAGGGAGCGGAAGCGTGCACTCAGGGACGTATATGCCATGGAGCCAGTCGCCCCGAAGTTCAATCCATGGTCCTCCTTCGCCCCGAAGTTCAATCCATGGTCCTCCTGCCCGATCACTTTCGGTCGAAGAGACCACCCGACAAGTATCCGCCATGGCGGATTCACCGCATTGGTTCTAGACCCAATCGTCGATGGATTTCACCTCATTAGAGTCCTGATGGACGGCGGCAGCAGCCTGAACCTGCTTTATCAGGATACAGTGCGCAAGATGGGCATAGACCCCTCAAGGATTAAACCTACAAAGACGACCTTCAAAGGCGTCATACCAGGTGTGGAGGCCAATTGTACAGGCTAAGTCACACTGGAAGTGGTCTTCGGATCCCCGGATAATTTCCGAAGTGAGGAGTTAATCTTCGACATAGTCCCGTTGAGGGAGTCCTGGACTAGGGGGTGTCCGGACAGCCGGACTATCAATATCCGCCGGACACCCAGACTACGAAGATACAAGATTGAAGACTCCGGCTCGTGTCCGGATGGTACTATTCCTTGGCATGGAAGGCAAGCTTGGCAATACGGATATGTAGATCTCCTACCATTGGAACCGACTCTGTGTAACCCTAGCCCTCTCCTGTGTCTATATAAACCGGAGGGCCTTAGTCCGTAGGACGAACATACATCTCCACAATCATACCATAGGCTAGCTTCTAGGGTTTAGCCTCCTTGATCTCGTGGTAGATCTACTCTTGTACTACCCATATCATCAATATTAATCAAGCAAGACGTAGGGTTTTACCTCCATCGAGAGGGCCCGAACCTGGGTAAAAACATTGTGTCCCTCATCTCTTGTTACCATCCGCCTAGACGCACAGTTCGGGACCCCCTACCCGAGATCCGCCGGTTTTGACACCGACATTGGTGCTTTCATTGAGAGTTCCTCTTTGTCGTCGCCGATAGAGCGGATGCCTCCACCCGTCTTCAAAGACGGTGTTTTCGCCGGAGGGCCTTGGCCGCCGCCAAACTATCCGCTTGGTGGTTTCTCATGATCGTCTGTCCGTCCGCCGCTTCGCAATGACTTCTCAAGTCGCCGAAGCGATCTTTGCGCCAGCCCTAAAGCTGCCGAGCAGTTAGATCCAATCGAGCTCGCTCGTTAACGAGCTCTTGATCGCATCGCCGCTCGGGAGTCGCCATGACTACAACCAGATTGGGCTTAAAACCGATCTGAGAGAGATCAACTCTCCCCAGGCCACCCACCACATCTCTGTGGTAGAGGAACAACACGGCAACTCTTTGCCAATGCTGAAGACAATTCATGTCTGGATTCCCGAACCCTCCATGCCGGATCCCCGCGGAGGGACGGACTTCAATCGAGCATGGAACTTAAAATCATGCATCGCCCCGGACTCGCTGGATTGCGCCCAGCAAACCAAGCTTCCGAATTCGGAAACTCCTTGGCCTCTGAGCCTCAAGATGGGCAGGGATCCGGATTTTGCTCCACCCACCCGCCCAGACATATGCGATCTATCTCTAATACAGCAAGAGCCTACTGAAACAGTACATCACTATTGGGCCAGATTCCTCCTGGTTATGGACAGGATAAAGGACTGCCGAGAGGAAAACGCAATATCAATCTTCTGCAATAACTGCACGGACAAGGGAATACTAAACGCCATTGATCGTCGCAAAATTACGCGCTTCACCGATCCGCATCCATTGTACGAAAGTACTGTGCGATGGAGAGTTTCCGGAAAACCGAAAATCAATTTTGGGATAATCTGGCCCCAAACCAAGTCCGCAGTAAAAGGGCGCCTTACAATCAGGCCCCAGATGCAAAAACGAAAAAACAAAAAACCAATAAGGAAACAGAATCAGTCATCGAGGGATGGCTCAATGGACCTCAGTAAACTTCATAGTACGAGGGAGCCGCCCCAACACATAGCCTTCGAGCATGTTGATATTACAAAGATGTGGCCAAAAGTGGCTAAGAGCTTCTAGCTCCGGAAACCACTCCAACAATACCAAGACGGTATCAAGCAGTCTTCGAGACTTTCGCATCAAATAATATGCGAAAACGAACAGTCCGCGAACTCGCCAAAGTCTACCAAGTAGCAACAGCAAATCCATGGAGTGACACAGCTATTACCTTCAATGCCAGCGACGAGCCCAAATTCAGAACAACCAGAGCCCCAGCCGCACTGGTACTTAGTCCCATAGTGGACGGCTTTCAACTGAAAAAGGTCCTCATGGATGGCGGCAGCGGACTAAACCTCATTTATGAGGAAACTCTGCGAAAAATGGAAATCAATTGGAGCCGTATTGAGCGAAGCAGCACAACCTTTAGAGGAATAATCCCTAGCCGGGAAGCGTGCTGCACCGGAAAAATCACACTCGATGTGGTGTTCGCCTCTCCGGACAATTACAGATCCGAAGAAGTCACGTTCTGTGTGGCCCGCTCGCGATGGGTATCACGCCATATTAGGACGAGAGGCATTCACAATTTTTCAAGCAATACCTCATTACGGGTACATGAAGCTCAAAATGCAGGCCGGCGGAATAATCACTCTCACTAGTGATCCGACATAGCACTCGCCGCCGAAAATAAGACAGCCAAGACTAGCCCTCGAGGCATTATCCAAGCCCTAGCGGCAGAGGAACTCACCACACAAGCGCGCTCTACAAAGGAACAGGACGATGTGATACTCGACAAAAGATCCAAGTCCACCTCCTTCAAACCAGCAAATGAGATAATAAAATTCCAGGTCCATCCAACGGACCCAACAAAGACGGCCTCCATCGGGGCACAGTTGAACCCCGAAATTGACGCCGCACAGCGTGAATTCCTTGGGGAAAATTGGGATATCTTCGCCTGGCATCCTTCGGACATGCCCGGAATCCCTCGCAGGTTGGCAGAACACAGCCTAAATATCCTAAAAGGATTCAAGCCAGTCAAACAAGCTCTTCGACGATTTTCCGAGCCCAAAAGACAGGCAATGGGAGAAGAGCTAGCCAAACTATTGGAAGCCGGATTCATTAGAGATATTAAACATCCAGACTGGCTAGCAAATTTGGTGATGGTACCAAAGAAGGATAAATCCTGGCGCCTATGTGTCGATTTTAAAGACCTCAATAAAGCTTGCCCAAAGGATCCCTTCCCTCTCCCCCGCATTGATCAAATCATCGATGCCACAACAGGGCACGATTCGTTGTGCTTCCTGCACGCATACTCTGGCTATCATCAAATCAAGATGGCAGAAGCAGACCAAGCCGCAACGGCGTTTATCACTCCATATGGACCATTCTGCTTCAACACGATGCCCTTCGGACTTAAAAATGCCGGCGCAACATACCAGCGCATGATTCAAACATGTCTGGCCACCCAAATCGGCAAAACAGTCGAGGCATACGTAGACGATGTAGTCGTCAAAACAAAACACGTTGAAACTTTAGTAGACGATTTGAGGCTCACATTCGACAACCTCAGAGCATATGCCATCAAGCTAAATCCGGAAAAATGCGTTTTTGGCGTGCCAGACGGAAAGCTGCTGGGCTTCATCGTATCCGGTAGAGGAATTGAAGCAAATCCGGCTAAAATCCGAGCTCACACAGCTTGGATATTCCAAAAGACCTCAAGCAAATACAAAATTAACAGGATGCGTGGCAGCCTTAAGCCGCTTTTATCTCCCGCCTAGGAGAAAAGGCGTTGCTCTATCGCCTCCTCAGCGCATCGAACACTTCGAGTGGACGGATGCTGCCACTGCCGGACTCGAAGAAATAAAGGCCATACTGGCAACAAATCCGGTCCTGGCTGCGCCCACTCTGGGCGAACCAATGTTGTTATACATCGCAGCAACGCATCAAGTTATAGGCGCAGTCCTCGTCGTCGAACGAGCGACAGAGGGGCATAAATTCCCTCTTCAAAAACCAGTGTATTACGTATCCACTTTGTTAACCCCCTGCAAATCCCGTTACCCGCACTATCAGAAGATAGCATATGCAGTGTTCATGGCGTCTCGAAAGCTCCGACACTACTTTCAAGAGTGCTCGATAACAGTGGCCTCTGAAGTACCACTCAATGACATTATAAATAACCGCGACGCAACGGGTAGGATAGCAAAATGGGCCATTGAGCTCTTACCATTCGACATCACTTACAAACCTCGACGAGCTATAGAGTCACAAGTCCTGGCTGACTTCATCGCCGAATGGACCGAAGCCGAACTCCCTAAAGAGTATGGCGCATACTCCAATTGGACTATGCATTTCGACGGCTCCAAAATGTTGGCCGGATTGGGGGCTGGCGTCGATCGATGTCCCCTACGTAGATACTGACCCAAGACGTATTTCAAATAATGTACACGGACTCCAACAATGCAGCCGAACACGAGGCCTGTTACATGGTCTCCGGATGGCGGTCTCCATGGGCATTCAACGCCTAGAGGTGCGCGGGGACTCAAACCTTGCAATATCCCAAATAAATGGATACTTCACGCCAAGGATCCGAAAATGGCAGCATATCGCAACGCTGTCCTAAAATGTCAGCTCGGTTCAAGGACTCAATTCCATCACATAGCCCGAGATAATAACCAAGCGGCCGACGCCCCGCACGATCGGTGCGTAAACGTGATGCTGTCCCTCCAAATATCTTCCTAGAACGGCTTTTCAAGCCATTCGCATTATGGGAAGAGGAGCCCGCAGCGACAAACCGGAGAAAACCGCACTCAATCGGTGATTCGCAGATGACATAACACCCTCCGCCCACGACATAATGGCAGTAATCGCCGCGTGGATGAACCTTTCCTAGCCTACTTACTTAGGCAGGAACTTCCCAAGACCAAAATGAGGCCCGCTGATAGTCCGGGCGATCGAAGGCCTACAAGGTCCATGAGGGAGAACTTTATAAGAAAAGTACTACCGAGTCCTTCAAAGGTGTATCTCCAAGAAGAGGGCGAAACCTCTGGCTGAAACTCATGCCGGACTAGGCGGACACCACGCAGCAGCCCGGCCCCGTAGGAAAGGCATTCGACAGATTTTATTGGCCGACGGCTCGGGCAGATGCACAGACTTGGTCCAGCGATGCGTTGGTTGTCAGCTCTTTGCTAATCGAGCCATATGCCACCCACCGCCTCAAAACCATACCCATTACCCGCCGTTCATGGTCCGGGGCTTTACATGGTTGGACCCTTAAAGGGGGAACCCACAAGAAAAAGTACCTATTGGTCATGGTGGATAAGTTCACCAAATGGATAGAGGCCAAACCGTCAAAATGGCGAGTCCGGACCAGTGATAGACTTTATATCGGGGTGGTACACCGTACGGAGTGCCCCACAAGATCATCACCGACAATGGCACGAACTTCACGGCCGATGAGGTTAAGTCATGGTGCAAAATATGGGCATCAAGCTCGACTATGCGTCGCCTATCACCCTCAAACCAACAAATCAAGTGGAAAGAGCAAACGGTCTTATAATGAGCGGCATTAAACCCAGACTAGTGAGGTCACTCACTAAACCGACGCACAATGGGTCGAGGAGCTCGACCAGACTGGGGCTGCGGACAATGCCTAACCGTAATACCGGATTCACACCATTTTTTATGGTATACGGCACAGAGGCAGTCTTGCCCTGCGACATTATTCATGACTCACCTCGAGTGCGCATGTATGAGGAACGAGAGGCCGAGCTGGATCGGCAGGACAGCTTGGACACATTGAGGAAGAACGTGACGTCGCAAGGCTCGCTCCGCATTCTATCGGCAGCAGGCCCAAGATATCAAAGCGTAGAAGCACGGGCCAAGACTTACAACGTTGGCGAACTAGTTCTACGCTGCGGACAAGAAAAAGGACAAGCTCAAGCCCGATGGGAGGGCCCTTCATTATCGATCAAGCATCGACCGGCGGACCATACCGTTTACTTAAATGCGCGGATAACCGACTCGAGCCGAACCCATGGAACGAGCCCGCCTCCGCGATTCTATGCCTAGCGCCGACTAAGAGTTCGCCCCTTCCCCATCCAAACTTTTATACTTCGAATCGTCTTTTGTTTCTCTTTTATCCTTTTGACTTAAAAGCCCTTTCGCCTATTCTTGCATTCTTTGCATATGCATGATGTGCCATCCGCACTCATTATTCCCCGGGGCTTTTTTTACGAAGCTTAATTATACGGGTCTCATACCCAACACATGTGTGAAGCTTCCACATGTACCTTTTACTCGCCATTATATGCATCGATATGACTTAAGTTTTGGCAAGCTGGGTTGCTCGCCCTCGTGCTTACCCCACGCTCCCGATTGTTTGGCTAGGAGGTAAGGAGCACCTCTGCGATTACTCTCGCCAGTCATCCGGATGTGTACCTCAGACTGGGTGAAGCCGAAAGCTAGCGTTCTTAAGGGAATATTCGGTCGGTGATTTAAAAGATGACTTTTTACCTATTTTATCCATCTGCCCCCAAATGTTTTACTGCTTTCTTTGCAGTCCGGTCATGCACGTTAGGGCATGCCTCCCAGCGAAAGGAACCCTTAACGGAACTATTCTCCCTGGAAGATGTTTCTTACTAACCATGTAATATAACATAACTAGTTGGGCACTTGTCTGATAAAGCACTAATGATCCCTACGCCTGGTCTCCATGCATACCCGGTTTTTTCATAACCCAGAAGGTATTCGACACACCGGACTCTAGGGTCCCGAGGTCGGCTTAAAAGGTCGACAAAGACAAACGATCTACAATCCGCTAGAAGGCATTTCACATGTCACTTTAAAGGATAACATACATCGTCAAATTTATTGATTGTATTCCTCCTCGATCCCGCCTAACAGCTGTCTAGTTTACAGATCCGCTGGGGAATATTTAGCAGCCAACTCTACCTGGCTGTACACTAAACTCACAGGAATCTCCTTCCCATCGGGCCCCACCGGACAGACTTCGGCCATATGGTTGGGGTCCGCCTTCTTGTACCGCGTCTTCACCATGGCCCAAGCCTCCCTGGCACCTTGACGGCAAGCCGAAATCTTCCACAAACGGAAGTGCTGCCGCACTCCCTGCAGCTTCTCCGCAAGCTCCCCGAGGCCCTCGGGCAGGGTGAGGGCTGGCCATAAAACCTGAACGACGCCACCCATTGCCTGCCGAACTCGTTCGAGTAGCTGCAACAGTTCGGGAAGTTGATCACCCATTGATATGGGCATCTCCTCTGCAGGACGACCCGTGAGTATACCTACAAGACAAATCATGTCAAAACACTTCCTCGCCGAACTCTTCTTTTCAAAAGAGTTCGCTCAAGCACTTACTATATATGCCGCGACGAAGCCGTTGATTCTCCTTGACGGAGCCGGACAGCTCGGCTCGAGTGCCTTTCAGCTCTTCTCCGAGCTTGACGCTGGCATCTTGGAGCTTGTTCCTTTCTCGCTGAACCCTATTCAAGACACTCTCGCCAGCCTTTAGTCTGGCGAGAAAGGCTTACTGTCCGGATCTTGTCCGGCGGTACCGCAATGTCATTATTAGACTTCACGCGCACGCCGCACAGCGCTTATATTTCTTAGTAAAAATGTGTTACCAGGAGGGGTCTTTCCGTCTCCTCCTGCGGCAGCAAGTGCGGCCTCAAGTTGGGCCTTGCAATCTTGCAGCTCCCGGGACAACTGGGCGTTCTTCTCGTTAAGTGCTCGAATTTATAATGATCCTTAAATCAGTTAGAATAACTAATTTAAGTCTCGGGGCTACCGTATATACAACCATTAAAATTCCCTTACCCGTATGTCTTTAACATATCGCCCGTGACTCGTAAAACCATTTTGAGCAGCACGGAGATGCGCGCCCTCGCGTTAAAAGCATCCAATGCCTCGTGGAAAAGCACGCTTGAAATCTTGTCGGTGGCGCCTATGATTCATAGCGCCTCCACCTCGACTTGGTGGCGACGATGTCGGTATCCTCCGCTGGAGCAGGATCCATTCGCGTTTTGTGCTTGTTTTCCCTCCAGTCCGGCGCTGGAGCTCGGCCGGTGTTGGTCGGATCGGCAATTCTGTGCTCGCAGATCCGCGCAGCTTTTTCTCCTATAAAGATCATGAGCACTTAGACGTTTCCTTGGAATGTTGCTCGAAAAATTCAAACACTAGCTATACCTCTGCGGCGACGTTTCCGTCCGCACGGCGCTCCTTTTCCTCCTGCTAGTTCGGACTGACCTCTATAGGTCGGCCGCCGCAGGCTCGGCTTCCTGCCGTAAAGGCGCTTCCTGCAAAATACCATCGTTCGCGAAGGTCAGAAATAGACAAGGATAAGATGACGGTGTCCAGACTTCGGTCGTGGTCATCTGGGAAGCCGGACTTAGCCCGGGGTAGTCCGCCGTAATGGCGACCAAAGCATTGTCTATGCTGAGCTGGTGATACACCCCGTCGATCAGCTCCACCTCGATGTCCGGATCCTCTTCGGAGACCGGACCCAGGGATCCTTCTGGATCCTCGGGTTGTGGAGCAGGACTCACCATGTCCTCCACAGTCCGGCGTAGACCCTGCGCCAAAGACATAATGCAAGAAGCTTAAACTTCGAAAGCACGGGTAGAGCCCTTCGAGGTGTTCGCTTACCCATCCTCTGGGGTTGATCATGGAAAACCCATCCAAAGGGTGCGGGCGAAGGAAGTCCTCCTCCCCCTTGTACAGGACGGACAGGATCTTCACCAGATCCTCGGTCAAATCCGGCCCTTTGCGGCCGTGCCGGGTAGCATCGTCTTCCCTGTTGAAATCCCACATGGGGTGGCCTCTGTATTGCAGTGGCTGCACCCCCCGCTTGATGCATGTCGCCAAGACTCCAATCATGGTCAAGCCGGAATGAGCCATTAATCTTATCCGGCCCATCAAGTAATGGACGCTCTTGTCTTCCTCCAAACGGGGCTCGGGCGCCACCGAGGCGTTTCTTCAAGGAGCAGCATCAAACTCCGGAGGCCGATCTCGATCGGTCGGGCAACGGAGCGCCTACTATATAGAACCACCCGAGGGCTAGTCTCGACGCCTTCTTGGGAGTGCCGGATAGGTATCCGTCCCGGCGATGCGCCATATTTGGCGCCGCCCACTTGATATATGGACCCCGGTGAGAACGGGTACGAGGCAAAACAGCCTCTTCCACAATGCGTAAATGGGGCTCGATGCCCGGGAATAGCTCGCAAAGAGCTACGTAGCTCGCGATATGCAGCATGAGGCGGGCGGAGGTGGTGGAGCTGGAGTCCATAGAACTTCAGAGCCCGCGGAGGAACGTAATGTATTGGAAACCGAGCCCCTTATCGATAGGGGACGGCACACTCGCCTCCCCTTGTTGGGGCTTGAGTGTCCTCCGCCGCCTCCCACCTTGATAAGTAACCAGTCCGGCTCGGATTTGGGACCATGAAGGCCGTGGAAGAAACCCTCCGCTTGAGCTTAACCAGCTCGTCAGTGCTAAGCAGAGCATCTCCTCTAATTCGGCGGTGGGCTGGGGAGCGTGAAGAAGAGCGCGTTGACGATCCATGGTGGAATGGATTTCTAGGTCGGAGGCGCTTCGATGGAGTATACGCGGGAGGAAGACGGTGCGATTTGGATCTGGATTCTTGCCTCTTTTATAGGCGGACGACTCACACAATCAGGGGGTGGAGTGTAAAAGACACCCTGGCTTTTCGCATTCATGCGACGCGTGGAGGAGGGCCATTATTTGGCGTAGAAGCCGAGGAACACAGTATTCAAGATGAAGCCGGACACTATTCGGCAGGTACATGGAATTTGAAGGGAGAACCCGCCTTGCAACGCCAAGACTATAAACACGCTGGACTTATCGCCATTGAAGCCTGGTTCGGGGCTACCGAGGAGTCTCGACTAGGGGTGTCCGGACAGCCGGACTATCAATATCTCACGGACACCCGGATCACGAAGATACAAGATTGAAGACTCGCTCGTGTCCGGATGGTACTATTCCTTGGCGTGGAAGGCAAGCTTGGCAATACAGATATGTAGATCTCCTACCATTGTAACCGACTCTGTGTAACCCTAGCCTCTCCGGTGTCTATATAAACCGGAGGGCCTTAGTCCGTAGGGACTAACATACATCTCAACAATCATACCATAGGCTAGCTTCTAGGTTTAGCCTCCTTGATCTCGTGGTAGATCTACTCTTGTACTACCCATATCATCAATATTAATCAAGCAGACGAGGGTTTTACCTCCATCGAGAGGGCCCAACCTGGGTAAAAACATTGTGTCCCTCATCTCTTGTTACCATCCTCCTAGACGCACAGTTCGGGACCCCCTACCCGAGATCCGCCGGTTTTGACACCGACACCCGTTCCGCAGCGGCTATCACGCTCTGCTCGGACGAACCGCGTTTGCAAAATTCAACACGGTACCGCATTATGCATACCTTAAGCTCAAGATGCCAGGCCCTCGTCGAGTCATCATGGTCAACGGAAATACTGAACGCTCCCTCTGAATGGAGGAACACACAGCGGCTCTCGCGGTAGAAGTACAGAGCAGCCTTTTAAGGCAATTTTCGAGTCCGGCCGCTAAACGACCGGACATAGCCAAACGCGCCCGAGTAACATCAATCAAGAACACTGAACGCTCCGAGCACGCCAGAGTAATGCGTTCTCAACCCCAGCCCTTGCATGATTGCAAGACCAGCTCTTCGCGTACATTATTACGCTCTGGAGATACCATGGGCATAGGGGGACGGGCACAACCACGACGGGCCCAGAGTGCGGCTTAACCACACCAGGGGCTCCAAAGTGTGTCACTCTTTTTTTCCTTTTTTCCATAGGACTCCGTTCACCAAAAGCCCTGTCCGGCAGTAGATCTGCCGAACTCACGATGCAACAGCCAGGGAGGGACAAAGTCTACGACGAACACTCAGGTGGTCTCCATTATGAGCATTAAATTTGTTAAATACACCAATCCGCAGCCCCACCCTCGAGGGGGACATGTTTAATTAGTCCAATCCCTTGCTTACCGTGACTATTTGTATCATCCTGCGCTCATAGCAGAATTCCTTGAATAAACAATGCAACACTTTTTGCCTATAATTGCATTCCTTTTTACATATATGTTCATTAATGACATCTTGCACCCGACATTTTGGTACGGCAGAATACACCAGGGCTTTTGTTCCCCGCATTATGGTGTGATAAGTCGAACACTTTCACAAGTGCGGCACCTCAACTTATAGCATTATATGCATCAGCTCAATCATGTCTTGGGTCAATAGTTGGGTTTTCCGGCTCACATGTTTTGGTACCTTACATTCCGCTCGCTCGGCTAAGGTAGCACTGGAGAACCACCGCGATTGGCGCCCGGCTGAGCTGGGCGAGCGCCAAAGGAGAAAGCTAAAATCGACTGTCATGATAAGGCGAGAGACTGGTCGCTATTCGAGAGGTCTTTTCGAGTCCCTAAAGACTTATGCCGCTCGAGCGAGGAACCGGCTGTGTCCGCCCAGCGTGGATAGCGCCTCAACTCGGTCTTCCAATACTAGGGGCTTCACCGAAATTTAAAATTATAGAATTCTATGGCTAAGTGAGAGTGTTCAAGCATTATAAGTTCGGTTGCCTTGTTCGTTGTGTTGAGCGCCTCCCTAGATGGACCAAAAAATGGGAACAAGAGTGCTCAAGTTTATCCCGAACACCCCAGCACTCGTGGCATGGGGGCTAAAGCCGAGGACTTGCCATCTCTCAGATTTTATAAACGGCCGCAAAGAAGGTAATATTTTAAATCAATAAGTGTTGCTTAGCGCATATGAACAAAGTTTTCAGCGCACACATTGTGAGTTTACTCAATAATTACATCTCTGGGGCACTCATCTGCAATCTTGCGGGCACCCTTCAGACAGTCTTATAGAACATTTCGGCGACGATACTCCTTGCTGGCCGGGCGGCGCGTCTGCCGAAGCCTCTCAAGATCCAGCCTGCCCCAAAGGCACCTTTATGCTGGCAAGGCCCGACGGCACCTTCAATGCAAAGCGGAGTGCTTGATGACCTCCACCTGGGGCATGCATCCACCAGCCGCAGACGAGGCAAGTAGCCCTGTGCATGGCCTCTCCAGCCACAGGTGGACTATGAGGCCCTTCATGGCCTGCGCCGACTACCTTAGGAGCTCGACCAGCTGCTTCACTGGTCGCTAGGGGCACGGATGTCCGGCCTCAAAGATACCGAGACCGTAAGACCTTCTCTGCTGAGCCCTCCTCGGCCCGTAGAATGCGGCGGCATCGACACACATGAGGCAGATCCGCAAACGCCCCTAGAGAGCTCCGACCGGTAAGTAATGTAATTTACATTCACATGCTTTGCATGAAAAATGCCTTACCCGCCGCTATTTTCTTCACCTCCTCAATCTCCCGAGGGCCTTATGGGCCTCGGCCTTAGCGGCTTTGGCACTTTCAAGAGCCAAGGCAAGCTCGATTCTCGAAGTCTCGAGTCGACTCCAAACTCTCATGCTTTTCCATGAGAGCCTCGGAGCTCTTGCCGCACCTCCGCCACCCGCGCCTCATGCTTCTCTCGCTGCCTGCCTGCTTCATGCAAGATTATGCTCGGTCATGACACGGCCTCCTCCGTGGTTGCCACCTCGCTTGTGGCCCCGCAGCACTCCACGCTATCCTTGTTATTTCTATTTGCAACCAAAATCCTTTTTTCAGAAGGTACAAATGTAAAAGTGGTATTACTCACCTTCTTTATCCTCGAGCTGCTTCTTGGCAAGGCTGAGCTCTTGCTCGGACCGCCGAGGTCTTGCTCAAAGCACCGACCTCCGCAGCAAGGCGGGCAGAGGTCAAGAGCGCAGCCTGCAAACCCATATTGACATAATTTTAGCACTCCAGATATATGTTTTTAGATCCTCAGTCCGTTTTTCTTTCCAACACCGAGCCGAGCATCGTGGGCTACTGCCTATGTGGTATTACATTACATATTTTAAACTTCTTACCTCAAAGCCTGTTAGGAGGCTATCGCAGCTTCGGTCAGCCCGCTCTTGGCGAAGCTGAACCTTCAATCACCGCACTCATGATAGTGTGGTGTTCTTCCTCGATGGAAGCGCCGTGAGCGCCCAACAAGTTGTCCGGCGCCCGTTGGGACGGAGGCTGCCGGTGTCATGGTCTTGCCCTTCTTGCGAAGGGGCGCTGCCGGACTCGGAACCACTGCGGGTTCCGCATGGAGTCGGCGCGAGTCCGGAGGCTGCCTGTGGCACCTCCGAGCCTCCTCCGATGGGTCCTCTGGGACCCCACCTCGGCGCCATCAAGATCGCGAGGGTGGAGGCGGTCGGAATGGAATCCACATCCGACGGAGCTAAGGACCCGCTTGATGAAGCGGGATATCATCCTCGGCCAGACAGCAGGTAGTGTGCGGCATTAGAAGGACAACATGTGGCACGAAAAGAAATAAACCACTCAGGGGTCCGGATACTTACGATCTTGTTGGAGGCTTGGCCCTTGAGGGCCACCTTCGCCGCCAACGCTGGCGTTGGTGGAGTTGTCCGGAGGAAGGGTCCTTCCTCTGACCCTTCGCCCCCCGCTGGGGAAGCCTTCCTCTTCCTCTCCCCTCCTCCAGGAGAGAGTCCTCTTTCTCCTCCTCGCTCGGGAGGAGTCCGCCTCGGAGCCATCGGACGATGAGTCCGATATCACCTGGCGCCGGGAACTTCTTCGAGTTCCCGTGGCCTTCTTCTTGGCCTTCTTCTCCGGCACCACATAAAGTGCCAAGACTAGCAGCCCCGTTAAACGGGCGTCCGCTGGGTCTTCGGGAAGGGGAGCCGGACAGTCTACCTGTCCGGACGTCCTCTGCCAGTCCTGTCAAAGGCATTGGGAATTTTAGAGCCCACATAGAGTCAAACTATGAAAGAAAATAAGTGTCCCATAGAGGATAACAAAGCTTACCTCGCCGGCCGGGCGCTTGGTGCTGAATCCGCGGTCTTCCGTCATGATGCGGGGCTCCGACTTGAACAGCACCTCCGTGCAGCTTCAGACGTCAGGTCAAGAGCCCGCCAGGTCCGTGTTGTGCTGATCTAACTCCCACAAATTGAAGGCCCGTTGTTGGCGGGGAGAATCGGCGGACGAGCATGACCTGGATCACATTGATAAGCCTAAGCTTCTTGTTCACCAAGGTCTGGAGATAGGACTGGAGTCCTGTCAGCTCCTCCGAACTACCCCATAGCAAGCCCTTCTCTTTCCAGGAGGTAAGCTGCATAGGGATACCAGATCTGAACTCGGGGGCCGCTGCCCATTTAGGGTCATGCAGCTCGGTGATGTAGAACCACCCCGATTGCCATCCTTTGATGGACTCCACGAAGGCCCCCTCGAGCCAGGTGACGTTGGGAATTTTGCCCACCATGGCGCCTCCGCACCCCGCTTGAGTGCCCTTCACCACCTTCGGCTTGACATTGAAGGTCTTGAGCCACAAGACGAAGTGAGGCCGGATGCAGAGGAAGGCCTCGCACACGACGATAAACGCTGAGATGTTGAGGATGAAGTTTGGCGCCAGATCATGGAAGTCCAGGCCGTAGTAGTACATGAGCCCCCGGACGAAAGGATGAAGTGGGAAGCCCAGTCCGCGGAAGAAGTGGGGAAGGAATACAACCCTCTCATGGGGCCTGTGGGTGGGGATGAGCTGCCCCTCGTTGGGCAGCCGGCGCGATGTCGCCGGAAAGGTATCCGCACCGCAAGCAGCTTTTATGATGTGCTCCTCCATAACGGAGGAGGCCAACCACTTGCCTCCCGCTCCAGACATGGTTGGAGAAGGTCGAGACGAGATGTGCGGACTTGGGCACTGGAGCTCGAGTGCGCGGAGATGGATAAGCAAAGGAGGAAGAAGGCGTAGGTAAAAAGGTGGATCCTTATCCCCTTATATATGGGCGGACAAAGACTATGCGTCTCCACCGGCCTAGTAAACTCGCTTATCTCCCAAGCGCCACCATCAATGGCGTGGTTGGGTTACCCACGTCCGTATTGATGAGAATCCCGGAATAAGGGGAACACGATCTCTGCTTCGACAAGACATGCCAAGGAAACCGCTTCGCTAAACGCGCTGAGGTGGTATAATAAAAAACATAAAGGCTTGGTAGTGGGATGACGTCATGCCACGAAATACGTCAGCAGATTAAACTTGTGTACATATTATTCTCTCTACGATGGAATGTGGAATTTATTTTGCAGAGACGGACACTATCCTGGTGTTCACAATCTTCTATGAATTATTCGGAGGAGGAACCCACCTTGCAATGCCGAACAATATGCGCGTCGGACTCATCGTCATTGAAGCCTGGTTCAGGGGCTACTGAGGGAGTCCTGGACTAGGGGGTGTTCGGATAGCCGGAGTATCATCATCGGCCGGACTCCAAGACTATGAAGATACAAGATTGAAGACTTCGTCCCGTGTCCGGATGGGACTTTCCTTGGCGTGGAAGGCAAGCTTGGCGATACGGATATGTAGATCTCCTACCATTGTAACCGACTGTAACCCTAGCCCTCTCCGGTGTCTATATAAACCGGAGGGTTTTAGTCCAGAGGACAACAACCATGACAACAATCATACCATAGGCTAGCTTCTAGGGTTTAGCCTCCTTGATCTCGTGGTAGATCCACTCTTGTACTACCCATATCATCAATATCAATCAAGCAGGAGTAGGGTTTTACCTCCATCGAGAGGGCCCGAACCTGGGTAAAAACATCGTGTCCCTTGTCTCCTGTTACCATCCGCCTAGACGCACAGTTCGGGACCCCCTACCCGAGATCCGCCGGTTTTGACACCGACAGTTACACTCAACTGGAAGGAATTGCCTTCGATGAAACATTTGCTCCCGTGGCAAGGCTTGAAGCCATTCACATACTGCTAGCCTATGCAAATCATCACAACATCCTTCTGTATCAAATGGATGTGAAGAGTGCTTTTCTCAATGGAAAGATAGAAGTAGAAGTATATGTCGCACAGCCTCCTGGCTTTGAAGATCCAAAACATCCTGATATGGTATACAAGCTCAACAAGGCACTGTATGGCCTCAAACAAGCCCCTCGTGCTTGATATGATACGCTCAAAGACTTCCTGAAGAGCAAACGCTTCAAACCTGGTTCACTAGATCCTACTCTCTTCACAAAGACGTATGATGGTGAAAACTGTTTGTGTGCCAAATCTATGTGGATGGCATTATCTTCGGCTGCACCAACAAGAAATACAGTGATGAGTTTGGTCACATTATGCAAGAGCAATATCAGATGTCCATGATGGGCAAGCTGAAGTTCTTCTGGTCTCCAACCAAAGAACGCAACGACATCTTCATATCTCAAGAAAAATACCTCAAAGATTGCCTGAAGAAGTCTGGAAGGCAAGACTGCAAAGGATACACGAAACCAATGCCAACCAAAAGTCATCTGGGTCCCGACGACAATGGTAAAGAGTTCGATCAAAAGGTATACCGCTCCATGATTGGTTCTTTGCTTTATTTATGTGCATCTAGGCCAGATATAATGCTTAGTGTTTGCATGTGTGCCCGATTCCAAGCGGCACCAAAGGAATCGCATGACTTAGCAGTGAAGCGAATTCTTCGATATTTGGCTTACACCCCAACATTAGGATTATGGTATCCAAAAGGCTCAGAGTTTGATCTAGTTGGATTCTCAGATGCTGATTATGCTGGTGACAAAGTTGATCGCAAGTCCACATCAGGCACATGTCACTTTCTAGGATGATCTATTGTCTGTTGGTCTTCAAAGAAGCAGAAATGTGTATCTCTCTCCACTGCTGAATCTGAATACATTGCTACTGGATCTTGCTGTGCTCAGCTTCTCTGGATGAAGCAAACTCTCAAGGACTATGGTATCCATCTGAAGAATGTGCCTCTCTACTGCAACAATGAGAGTGCCATCAAGATTGCCAACAACCCGTTCAGCACTCAAGACAAAGCACATTGAAATTGGCCATCACTTTCTCGAGATCATGTTATGAAGGAAGATATTGACATCATTCACGCCAAGACGTAAGAGCAGTTATTGATATCTTCACAAAGCCCTTGGATGAGAAAAGGTTTTGCAAGTTGCGGTGTGAGCTAAATATCTTGGAATCCTCAAATGTCCTGTGATTAGGCACACATCCTAACACTTATGCATTTTGATGACTTAGATGTGCAACACACGAAGTAATGTATATCTTCAATCAATGAAGACATACACTCTAAGTGTGAATACATTAATGCGGAATTTGACTTTAGAGCGCCACGATAATTGTACGTCGTGTCTGGGTCTAATACTTCCTAAACCGTGGGTAACGCCACCACCAAACTTTTGTTTGAAGTGTTTCTCTTGGCGTCATGCTTGCAAAGTCTTCATATTTGATTTATCTTAATCCCTGGTTTATATTCAAGTATTTCTTCATTCAGTTGATTTGGCCTTATACTAGTTATATACATATTTGTGTTCTGTCCTCAACAGCATTCACTTATAGCTATGGCTTCGTGTTGAATCTTTTGAACTAAGTGAATGTGATTGCACCCTAACCTATCTATGCTTCTACCTCAACTCTGTCTGTCCAAATCATATGCATTCTATTGAAAACTGTCGATTGTCTTCACTGAGACCTTTTCAGTTGAAGTCAATCTGACAACCATTTCTGTCTGTTTTTAATGCTATATCCTTTTTGCCTGAAAGCCGGAGAATTCGGAACGACCACCCCGACAATCCAGACGTGCGTGGGAACATTGAACACCTTCTAAGGTGTTGCATGCTTGCCATGTGTCCTTCAGATGTGAACCGCTAGGGGTACTTGTGTAATTGTGCTGTGCCATCTCTTTCCTTATAAATACCCGTCACATCTCGGTCAAAAATTCTTCTTCCACCTCACAACCTCTCGCAAACCCTAGCGCCTCCGCTAGCTCTCGACGATGCCGGCGATGAAGCGCTTAGCTACCGCGACTTCTCCGACGCCGTCCTCACGCCGGCCGCAGACCTCGTCCTCTCCGCCGTTGCCGTAGGTGTCCTCCGTCGCGAAGTTAGGGCACGGAAGATTGAACTTCTCGGCCTCCAACTTCGCTCCGTCTAGCAGTTCTTAGTGTGGTAATTAAAATTCACTTTTTACCATCTTTTCGATCTGATAGATTCATCCTTCTTTACCAAAAGTGGTTTCTAGATCTCCAAAGATTGAATCTATCTCATTCTGCATCTCATACTCTGCCTAGTCTATTCACTTATGCTTCTCTACAAGTTAGATTCCTCACTTGTACTTATTCTTGGATTCGTACAAATCTAGAACCAACTGACATCAAATAAGTGAATGTCTTCGCGTTATGAGATCAATGTCTTCAAACTGATTTATCTTCAAAATCTTCTGAGAATGCATATGACCTCTTCCCCTACCCTCACACCTCTAATGCTGTCACAGGTACATGTCCGTGGGAGAATCCCTTGGTTCTCATAGTCTGCATTCGTTTGCAGAATTCCTACAGAGTCACATCAATTCTCCTGAAGCCAGTTCTTGTCCGACCAGCTGTCTGAAGCCCTTGCAAGTACCGAAGCCTTTCAGATTAAGCTTCATGGCAACTGAGAAGTCAGCAAGAAAGGGAGGCAGATAGTGCCGTGGGAACACTTCCAAGGATTTGCCTCCAGATTTGCATGAGATGTACAAAACAGACCCTGAGGAAACCTATACAGGTCGCAAGAATTGAATCAAATGGATTCGAAGATATTGGCAGAGGAATGGTTCAAGTATTGTTTCGTCACAGAAGAGTATGCAGAGAAGAATGCCATCAAGGGACCCTGGGGAGATATTGTATACAAAAATCTTCAACCCCAGTCCCTTTCTGAAGCCCTTTAATGAGAATTCTATCCGTGCATGGTCACGGACCACAGCCAGAGAACGCCGACCCTTCTTCTCTGATGTGGTGCCTTGAAGACCATCTGTTCAAGCGCAACTACCAGTTCGCCAAAGACTCAGCTGCGAAGAACAAGAAGTCGTTAGGACTTGACTTCAACCCTCGTCCTTCTTCAGCCCGGGAAGATGGCACCCGTGAAGCCAATGAGAACAGGATCGGCCCCTTCTACAACCTTGCAGGCCTCATCACACATATTGTTGTCCAAGGTGCAAAATTGGATCATTCTGATGATGGTGCTGACACTGATGATGCTCCAGCTCCTACTCCTAAGCCGCAGAAGCAAAAGAGAGCTAAGGCTTCAAAATCATCCGCTGCTCCAAAAGCTTCTCGAGTGAAGCCATTGGCAACTGCCCCTCCTGCTCCTAGTAACACCTCTGAAGATCTCTCTCACATCTCCAAGAAGCGCGAGAAGCTACGGAAGAAAACTATTTAGAGATCTAGCCAAGCACTGACACCAGCTGCCGTTCTGAGGAATGAATCTGAAGCCATTGATCTGTCTTTAGATGAAGAGTTTGGTAACGATGCTCTTGAGCAGCTGATTAAGAGCAAGCAAGAGGCGGAGATCTTCAATGATCTGCCCCTCTTTGATGTGATCATCTTGGACAATTTCATTGATGAGTGGTTCGACAATCGAGATCTCAGTTTTGATGATCTTCAACTCCCCATTGGCATCAGCGTCGCCTTCCAAGGCACAATTGCTCCTGAGTTGGCTCTGGCTCAGCGAATTGTTGAATTGAAAAACAAGATTGACTTTGAGAAAGAGCAGTTCAAGAAGCATGTGGACAAGCTTAGTGTGGCTGATGTTCAGAAATTCAAGCTGATGCTGAATGACCTCAAGCAGGCGTTTCGTAAGAAACGCGAAGAAGCCAAAGGTTCAAGAGAGCGCATGAAAAATCTTGCTGCCAAGTGTGTTCAAGCTTATAACGAAGCTGAGAAGCGCAAGGCTCTTGGGCGTCCTGGCATTGACCCCAAGATGGCTACCAAAAAGAAGAAGAAGTCTACTGTGGCCCCAACTGAACCTCCAAGGCGGGAAGAACCTCACATTATCTTCCCAGCCAGCATGACAGGCTCGAAGCCTAAGGTTCCCACAGTGGCTTCAGATGTAACGCCCTCGATGCGGCTATATCTCCACGTGTCGAAGCACGACTTAGAGGCATAACCGCATTGAAAGCAATGTCGCAAGTGAGGTAATCTTCACACAACCCATGTAATACATAAGGGAAAGAGATACATAGTTGCCTTACAATCGCCACTTCACACAATTACATGAATAAAGCATTACATCATCCAGATACAATCAAGGTCCGACCACGGAACCAAAATAAAAGAAGAACCCCAAATGCGACAAAAGTCCCCGATCGACCCCAACTGGGCTCCACTACTGATCAACTAGAACGAAACAACACAAAGGACAAGAACTTCATCGAGCTCCTCCTTGAGCTTGGTTCGCACACCGCCGGTAACATAGGCACCGCAAACTGGTTTTGAAGTATCCGTGAGCCACGAGGACTCAGCAATCCCATTACCATGGGTATCAAGACTAGCAAAGCTTAATGGGAAAGGAAGGGGTAAAGTGGTGAGGTTGCAGCAGCGGCTAAGCAAGATATGGTGGCTAACATACGTAAATAAGAGCGAGAAGAGAGCAAAAGGAACGGTCGTGAAGCTAGCAATGATCAAGAGGTGATCCTGAACACCTACTTACGTCAAACATAACCCAGAAACCGTGTTCACTTCCAGGACTCCGCCGGAAAGAGACCATCACGGCTACACACTCGGTTGACGCGTTTTATTTCGGATCTAGTGTCAAGTTATCTACAACCGGACATTAACAAATTCCCATCTGCCACATAACCGCGGGCACGGCTCTCGAAAGTTTATACCCTGCAGGGGTGTCCCAACTTAGCCCATGACAAGCTCTCGCGATTAACGAAGGAATAGACCTTCTCCCAGGAAGACCCGATCAGTCTCGGAATCCCGGTACATCAAGACATTTCGACAATGGTAAAACAAGACTAGCAAAGCCGACGGATGCGCCGACAATCACGATAGGAGCTGCACATATCTCCTTCTCAGGGCAACATCGGATAAGCGAAGCGTACAGGTACCGACGTAACCCAAGTTGCCAAGGGATGGTCCCGCACGGTGCTCTAGTTTGGACCAACGCTTATACAAGCACTGGCCCGGGGGGGCTATAATAAAGATGACCCTCGAGAGAGCGACTCCCAAGGGAAAGTAGGTGGTGGTGAGGCAAATGGTAAAAGTCAATGTTGGGCCTTGCTGGACAAGTTTTATTCAAAGCAAACTGTCAGGGGGTCCCATAAATCACCCGACCGCGTTAGGAACGCAAAATCCGGGAACATAACACCGTATGACGGAAACTAGGGCGGAAGAGTGGAACAAAACACTGCATAAGGCCGAGCCTTCCACCCTTTACCAAGTATATAGATGCATTAATAATATAAGAGATATTGTGATATCCCAACAAAACCCTGTCCACCATGGAGAAATCTTCAACTTCACCTGCAACTAGCAACGCTATAAGAGGGGCTGAGCAAAGCGGTAACATAGCCAATCAACGGTTTGCATAGGGAAGGTGTCAAAGGTTGGAGGTTCATGGCAATATAGGATGGCTTGATAAACAGGTAATAGGTAGCGCAGCATAGCGATAGAACGAAGCACCTAGCATAGCAAAGATAGTAGTGAGATCCAGGGTAGCGGTCATCTTGCCTGAAATCCCGCTAGGAAGAAGAACGAGTCCATGAAGAAGATGAACGGATGAAGACGAACCAACCAGAGACGAACGAATCCTCACGATCGCAACGAAACGGGAACTATCGAGAAGAAGCACACAACATAGGTAAACACAACACACATGAACAAGGCATGATGCACAACAAGCATGATGCATGACCAAGCTACATGAAGCTACTCATGGCAAGAGATGATGCAAACGAGAACAACACATCAAGGCAAGTTTAAATGAGGCCGGGAACAACATATAACAATTCCGGTAAGTCCTCATATGCATATTTCGAAATTGGTCCAGAACTGAATAAACCTTATGTTGAAGTTTGTTAAACAGCAAGTTAAGATGATCTACACGAAATTCTAGTCAAGTTACATATAAAGTTCATTAGATTCTGAGCTACGGTCTAGAAGATATGAGCAAAACAAGTTAAACATGGCATCGATGCAAAATGCACCCAAACATCAAGTAAACACACCAAAACAAGGATGCAACATGATAATATGAAGCTACATGCAAAATCAAGCAAGTTTCATACAGAGCACACCCAAAACGGAGCAACGGTTCAACACATGCACACTATACAAGTCATAGCAACAATCTGTCCATAACAGCAACTAGGCATCTTACAAGCATCAAAACAATATGTTACATCACCCCAACAGAATAACAAAAGGCATGGGCATGAAGTACAGGTAAAGCATAACAAAACATGAACACTGAGCTATCTCCAGAAATCAATGGATCATGCTCAAAAAGACATGGAGATATTGCAAATAATAACAGTTTGCACTTTAGCGTAAATAACATCAAAGTTGCAATGTTTAGAGTTATCAAACAACATGTTACAGGAACATATCATGGCAAACAAAGGCATGGCATGAATCTACTAATTGCATAGATCAAAAGTCCCTACTGACCATGAGCCAAAAGAGCACGGAAAAATATGATGGCACCCATGTAAACATGGCAAGTTATATTACAGATTCATACATGGCAGGAACAACAATAAGTTGGCATGTTCGTGAGCTTGAACCACTCACTACAGAGCAACACATGGCATGGCAAGGCAACCCACAGTAAGAAGGCATGTTTATGAAGCTAAGCATGGCAAGAACAAGTTCATAGGGTGCATGGATCACTAGGAAAACACATGGGAATAAGTGAACTTAATGTTAACAGGTTGACAGCAACATTTTTCAAGCAACTTTAGAGCAAGCTAACAACATGTTCCAGCAGGCTATAATTGCAACCAAGGGCATGAATGGATAGAGCATGACATGTAGATCAAAACATGTTTATAGAGCATCTCCATATTATGCATAGAATGATTAGTAGAAGCATCTTAACTTAGCAACAAAATATAACAGAATTTGTCAGGAAAACAGCAACAACAACTACCCTACTTAACAAGCTTGATACACTCAGCACACAACTCACAAAAATACATGGTTGGCACCCCTCGAAAGATGGCATGGCATAGATCAACATTCATGTAGAGCTCAACCTCATAGGATGCACACATCAATCATGGCAAAATGATAAAACAAAGAAGTTATAACAGCCAAAGCAGATTAAGATCAACATGCACTCTTCCAACAAAGATTTCGGCATCAAGATGAGCTCAAATGAAAATGATGCAATGGAATGAAATGATCTACTCGTCGAGACGAACAATTTGACATATTATACGCACGAAACGGAGCTACGGATGCAGAGATGTGATGGCATGAACATGGCATGATTATGATAGAAAACTGGGAGACTTGGTGGGAAAACGGGGTCAACCTTGCACGGATTTCAAAGCACGTCGGGATCTCGCCGGAGATCAGAGCCGGAGGACGCCGGAGGCGATGGAGCTCGCCGGAGAGAGGTCGGGCGCTGGATCCGGGCGCACTGCCGATCTCGCCGGGCGAGGCCACGGAGGCCGGAGGGAGCCGGGCGGCGGCGGAGGAGTTGCGGCGGTTGCCGGGCGACGCTGGGCGGCGCTGCCGGGCGAGGCGGGCGCGCTGGCGGGCGGATCCGCCGGGCGAGAAGGAGGCGGCGTTTCGGCGCGCGGCGGGGCGCTGGCGCTGGCGGCGAGGCGGCGGGCGGCGGCTGCCGGGCACTCGGCGGGCGGCGGTCGCGGTGGAGGCGGCGGAGAAAGCGGCGGGTTTCGGGCGACGGAGACGGCGAGGCGCGGCGGGCAAGGCGGCGGGCGGCAAGCGGAGCTGGTTGCTGGGGCCGGGCGGCGGTTTATGGCCGGCGGCGGCGCTGGCGACGGGCGCCACGTGGCGTCTCTCGATTGGCGCTGGGGCGAGGCGGACGTGTCCAGTTGCAATGGACGCGTCCGGTGGCGGCGCGAGGCGATTTTTAGGTTAGGGGAAATGATCCGAAATTTCGGGAGAGGCATATTTATAGGTAGGGGAGCTAGGAGAGTCCAAATGAGGTGCGGTTTTGCCACGCGATCGTGATCGAACGATCGAGAGCATGGAGGGAGTTTGCTGGGTTTTGGGCCACTTTGAAGGGTGTTGGGCTGCACACAAAACAGGCCTTTACGGTTACCCTTGCTAACCGTTGAGTACCAAACGACCTCCAAATGGCACGAAACTTGACAGCGGTTCACGGTGTTACACCAAGGCCGCTTGGCAAACCACGGCCATTCCGAGAAAGTTTAATACCCGCCACAACAGAAGACAAAAGGGGAACGCCGGATGACATAGGAGTGCCGGATTGCAAAACGGACAACGGGAAAAGGCTCGATGCATGAGACGAACACGATGCAAAATGAAATGCACATGATGACATGATATGAAATGCATATGATGACATGGCAAATGCAACACGCAAGCAAATGACATGGCAACGACGGCGAATAACTGGCAGACACCTGGCGCAACGAATCCGGGGCGTTACAACACTCCACCACTACGAGAGGATCTCGTCCCGAGATCTAGGATGGCACCGGAGGGAAAACGTGAGAGGAAGAGAAGAGGTAAAACTAAGTTGCTTCTTTGACGAACGAGTGAAACCATGAACCTTGAGAGGTTGAGCAATTTAAAAGAAAGAGTACAACAGAGATGAAAACTGCTTTCGCTGAGAGGATAGGAGAAAACTTGGATCATTGATAAACACCATAATAGCAACATTCCTTAGGGAAGGCTTTAGGTGAAATCTTTACCAAGATAACTCCAACGAAGAGATTGATGGATTTAATATACCTTGTTCTTGACAACAATATGAATCATGAACCATGAAGGAAATTGTCAAGAGTGACATAACACCACCTCAAAAGATAAGATAGAAGGAATTGCACTTTGGAATGCAAGATGAAGAATGCTTGAACTCCTCAAAACAAAACATGTGTTGAGCACCATGTTTATTTCGAAGTATGGCTTGACGGATCTTAACTTCGATAGAAATCTTGATGAACAATTGAAGAATGAAAAGAATCCTTGATGACCCACCATTTAGAGCCTCCATGAAGAACTCCGGTAATAGAAGGATGATGAAAAGAAAGAGAAGTTGAAAACACAAGGTGAAGCCTTGCAATGATTTAGATGGAGCTTCGTGACGAGACATCCAAGAAAAACTTGGAACTCCGGAAAAAGAATAGATGAAACACTAGATCCGAGAATTACTTCATCATGAACAATCTTCGGAAGAAAAGAATCGAATCACCTCGAGGAAATAAGAACAAGATTTATTGTATGCTTATCCTTCATCAAATTAAATTGATGACAAGCAATGGATTTGGCATACTACTTATTCCCGTAGAAAGGATTAAAAGAGATATATCAAAACTTGAGAAGGTCTTCAACGAACCACCGGTAGGATTGGAACAACAAATGAATTGATATGATGAACAAGGAAGAGAGATCTTGAAAGAACCACCGTAAGAATTGAAAAAGAGAGTAGCAAGGGAACAATTCACCGGAAAGAGTTTGAAAACAAATGAAGATACTTGAAGGGATTAGAGGATATTTGAACGATGCACCGGTAAGATTTAGAGAATGATAGCTACACGCTGAGAATGACGAATTATGACATGATGGCCCTTGGAGGAAAGAAATGGAAACAACTCAAGAAATGCTCCGGATGGTAAGAAAAGAATTGTCACAATCAAAACAATTATGAGGATAGCATGAAGCTAGAACCATGAATCTTCAAGAGAACGGACAAGATTTAAGAGAAATCCTTCTTCGGTCTTTACATGTTGAGAATGAAGATGAGAACCACCATTAATTGTATGAGATACTCCAGGAGAATGAAAAAAACAAGGTTGTTGAGCCAACAATGAAAAATAATTTGAAAGATCTTGGAGAAGGCATGTGACTGATGAAAATTCATTCTTACGTCAAACTTGGAGAAGAATTTGGGATAGCTCCGGAATAATTAGAAGAGTCAGGTAAGATCCTGGGAAAAGACCTGTGGGTTAGGGCCCACTCAAAAGAAAACACCGTTGGAAATGATTTTAAACTTAAATTGCACCGGTTCAATTAAATGACTTGAACGAATGTAGAGTGGAAACACGAATCTTCGAGATATCTTGAGCACTCCGGAATAACAAATAGCGAGAAGAAGAATGATAATGAGGTGCATCGGCATGAGAAAGCATTAGAAAGGAGGAAAGGAATATGATGAATATCGTAAGCTTGAATAGGATCCACCGGAGAAGAAACAACAATGAAGGATGATGAACTTGAAGCTGTTGAGCATCTTCATGGGAAATCACCGGATAAGAACATTGATTGAAAAGAATGAAGAGACTTCACATGAATAAATGGATACTTGATTAAGAAATCTGTGTCCTTGAGGAAGAAGGGTGGGAGGGCGGGAAAACAAAGGCAACTCAGGACGGATGAAACAAACACCATTGAGAAAACTTAGATATGATCTTGCGGATGGGGAGAATGATCGGATCCACTTGAAGAGAAGCACGCCGGTAGGAAAAGAATTAACATGACAACCTCAATGATCAAGAAGGATTAACACTCACATAGAAATATGAGAACACCAATTAGGGAAGGTATGGATTCAACATTTGACATCGAAGCAACTCGAATACCACAACTCAAAACAAAAAAACAAAGGACTGGCTTGCAGAATAAGCCGGAACAAATACATATGATAGAGATTTACCCAATCCCATATCATGCATTTGTCGGAAAAGATATTCTAGGAGCTACTTGAATTCCCACCTATAAACTCCTGAAACTTTCTGGTTATGCAATCTGGTGTTGGGGATACAGGGGAAGCAATATATCTCACCCAAACTAACAATACCTACATCCAAGCTATATCCATCCGTCAACACATAACCAAGAAACCTTCGGAAATCGTGTACCTCAACCTTCGAAAAGCATCCGTTATACGAGTCATGGCAATACTCCCGTACTCACCTCAAGATCGGGTTATCGGGTTATCTCACCAACAACCGCATAAAAGAGATTTTCGATGTCGGCGCATTAAACTCGTGTATTCCGTAACTGAACGATAAAATTATGACGACAACACCTCGGTGCTCAACTCCCCGGACACTTCCACTAAACCCCGCATAGGAGGCACCAAGACAATGTTCTCATCATAAAACCATCGAACGATTCCAAGATACCCGTGATCCTAAAAAAATTTAGTGAAATTTGAGGAGAGAAAAGTCAAAACTTCTACGCGGGAGACCTCACCAGAGCGATTTAAGGACCGAGGAGTAAAAAGAATTCTAACTCTCCGATATATATAATCCTAAATGACTCAAAACATTTTTCTAGACACAACTCGCCGCTAAAAACGATCAAGCGGTGGGGCTCCTAAGGTCGGGATGGCTCGACACCAACTTGTAACGCCTCGATGCGGCTATATCTCCCACGTGTCGAAGCACGACTTAGAGGCATAACCGCATTGAAAGCAATGTCGCAAGTGAGGTAATCTTCACACAACCCATGTAATACATAAGGAAAGAGATACATAGTTGGCTTACAATCGCCACTTCACACAATTACATGAATAAAGCATTACATCATCCAAATACAATCAAGGTCCGACTACGTAACCAAAATAAAAGAAGAACCCCAAATGCATAAAAGTCCCCGATCAACCCCAACTGGCTCCACTATCGATCAACTAGAATGAAACAACACAAAGGACAAGATCTTCATCGAGCTCCTCCTTGAGCTTGGTTGCGCCACCGCCGGTAACATAGGCACCGCAAACTGGTTTTGAAGTATCCGTGAGCCACGAGGACTCAAAGAATCCCATTACCATGGGTATCAAGACTAGCAAAGCTTAATGGGAAAGGAAGGGGTAAAGTGGTGAGGTTGCAGCAGCGGCTAAGCAAGATATGGTGGCTAACATACGCAAATAAGAGCGAGAAGAGAGCAAAAGGAACAGTCGTGAAGCTAGCAATGATCAAGAGGCGATCCTCAACACCTACTTACGTCAAACATAACCCAGAAACCGTGTTCACTTCCCAGACTCCGCCGGAAAGAGACCATCACGGCTACACACTCGGTTGATGCGTTTTATTTCGGATCTGGTGTCAAGTTATCTACAACCGGACATTAACAAATTCCCATCTGCCACATAACCGCTGGCACGGCTCTCGAAAGTTTATACTCGCAGGGTGTCCCAACTTAGCCCATGACAAGCTCTCGCGATCAACGAAGGAATAGACCTTCTCCCAGGAAGACCCGATCAGTCTCGGAATCCCGGTACATCAAGACATTTTGACAATGGTAAAACAAGACCAGCAAAGCCGCCCAATGCGCCGACAATCCCGATAGGAGCTACACATATCTCGTTCTCAGGGCAACACCGGATAAGTGAGGCGTACAGGTACCGACGTAACCCAAGTTGCCAAGGGATGTGTAACGCCCTCGATGCGGCTATATCTCCCACGTGTCGAAGCACGACTTAGAGGCATAACCGCATTGAAAGCAATGTCGCAAGTGAGGTAATCTTCACGCAACCCATGTAATACATAAGGGAAAGAGATACATAGTTGGCTTACAATCGCCACTTCACACAATTACATGAATAAAGCATTACATCATCCAGATACAATCAAGGTCCGACTACGGAACCAAAATAAAAGAGGAACCCCAAATGTGACAAAGGTCCCCGATCGACCCCAACTGGGCTCCACTACTGATCAACTAGAACGAAACAACACAAAGGGCAAGATCTTCATCGAGCTCCTCCATGAGCTTGGTTGCGTCATCTGCTTTCGGTAACATAGGCACCGCAAACTGGTTTTGAAGTATCCGTGAGTCACGAGGACTCAGCAATCTCACACCATGAGATCAAGACTATTTAAGCTTAAAGGAAGGATGGAGTAATGAGGTGGAGTTGCAGCAAGTTTACTAGCATATATGGTGGCTACAATCGCAAAAGAGAGCGAGAAGAGAAGCAAGGCACGGTCGTGAAGCTAGTAGCGATCAAGAAGTGATCCTCAAACTACTTACGCCAAACATAACTCCAACATCAGAGTTCACTTCCGGACTCCACGGAAAGAGACCATCACGGTTACACACACGGTTGATGTATTTTAATTAAGGTCAACTTCGGGTTTTCTACAACCGGACATTAACAAATTCCCATCTGCCACATAACCGCGGGCACGGCTCTCGAAAGTTTATACCCTGCAGGGGTGTCCCAACTTAGCCCATAACAAGCTCTCACGGTCAACGAAGGAATAGACCTCCACCCGAGACACTCCGATCAGACTCACTATCCCGGTACAACAAGACATTTCGACAGGGTAAAACTAAACCAGCAAGACCACCCGCTGTGCCGACAAATCCCGATAGGAGCTGCACATATCTCTTTCTCGTGGCACACCGGATAAGCGAAGCGCATGTGTACCGACGTAATCCAAGTTGCCAAGGAATGGTCCCAAGACAAGTGTTCTAGTTTGGACCAACACTCGAGGAGCACCGCCCGGGGTAAAATAAAGATGACCCTTGAGTCTGCAGAACCCAAGGGAAAAGGCTTAGGTGGCAAATGTTAAAACCAATGTTGGGCCTTGCCGGAGGAGTTTTACTTAAGGCGAATCGTCAAGGGGTTCCCATTATAGCCCAACCGTAAGGAACGCAAAATCCGGGAACATAACACCGATATGACGGAAACTAGGGCGGCAAGAGTGGAACAAAACACTGCATAAGGCCGAGCCTTCCACCCTTTACCAAGTATATAGATGCATTAATTAAATAAGATATATTGTGATATCCCAACAAGTAAACATGTTCCAACAAGGAACAACATCTCCATGTTCCAACAAGGAACAACCTTCAATCTTCACCTGCAACTAACAACGCTATAAGAGGGCTGAGCAAAGCGGTAACATAGCCAATCAATGGTTTGCTAGGACATGGTGGGTTAGAGGTTTGACATGGCAATTTGGGAGGCTGACAAGCAAATGGTAGGCATCGTAGCATTGGTATAGCAAAAGAGCGAGCAAACTAGCATAGCAAAGATAGTAGTGATTTCGAGGGTATGATCATCTTGCCTGAAATCCCGCAAGGAAGAAGAACAATTCCATGATGAAGACAAACGGAAAAAGTCGAACGGATCCTCACAACTCCGGAACGAAACCGAAGCTAACGAGAGAAGCAACCCGGAAAGAAACAAACAACATGGTAAACACACAGGCATAAACATGGCATGATGCGCAAACAAGTATGATGCATGTCCGGTTTAATGAAACATGGCATGGCAAAAATGCACAAAACTATCTTACAAATTAAGTGGAGCTCAATATGCAACGGAGTGGCATATTGAAGAAAACACCACATGACTTATTTAGTTCTCTCTCGTTATGTACCCAACAATATTAAATGTTGTTAAACATGGCAAGAGGGTGAAGCAAAAGCAAACTAACTAGTTAGGCAAGTTTAAATGAGGCCGGAACAACAAACAACACTTCCGGAAAATCCCCATGTTATTTAGCAATTTAATGCAAACACAATTTTAAACATTTTAATTGTTGTTGTCATGATGCGGATGACATATGCAAGTATTATGCAATTTTTATGAAAATGTTGACATGAGCATGATAAGAAGCATTTGATCACCATGGCGGAACGAAAAGGGTGCCACGGCGGCGAAAACAAAATGGTGCCACGGCAACATATCCGAAAATGATGCCACGGCAACATATCCGAAAATGATGCCACGGCAACATATCGGTTCCGGTAGCTCACGAAGATACCGGTGCAAAAGGAAGTGAGCGTGAGCGAGTCATGCAAGATGGTGGGGTGCTCCCGACTACCGGGTTCCCACGGGTTAGGTGCATGGCAATAGAGGGACGTGCAAAGACAATTCGGTCACGGTGTAAAACTCGAGCATCTCATATAATACAAGCATTCGTTCCACGGCGGTCGTTCTCGGCGGTTATACCTTTGAAGCGTGCATTCGGGACGGTTCGCGCCAGAGAGGGAAGTAGTCGCTCACAAGCCGACGGTAGTTGTACATGTTTTCGAGATGTTCGTGTCGACGGTAGAGGTTCGCGGACGCCGTGGGAAGTAGTCGACACGGCGCCGGTAGAGGAAGTAGTCGACACGGCGCCGGGCGGTAGTGGAAGTAGACGCTCACGGATCTCGGCGGTCGTCGTGGTAGCCGCACATGTTCGGGCGTAACTTGGCATATCCATGTAGTAGGCGCCCGTCCGTAGTCGCATTTAGGCATCCGATGAACTTGGTGAAATCCACGAAGGCATCCTTGGGCGTTCCTGGTTGCCGGGTCTTGGCAGCGACAAGAGGGGAAACAAGACTATCGGGCAGCAAGGGGGCAGAACGGGACGGAGACGCTGGGCGCTGATTGTGGTGGAGCAGGGGCTTCACGCGAACAGGGCCACGGCGATGCAACAGAGATGGGAGAATGGAGCAGAGCGGCGGCGATGCGGATCTCGCGCAGGAGATGGGGTCGCAGCACCATGGGGATGGAGGTGCTCGGCTCCCCTCGGGCGTTGCCGGCTGCTGATGGAGGAGACGCACGGGCGAGGTGGCTCCTGGTCGCCGGAATGGAGGGGGGCGCACCGGCGAGGAGAGGACGCCGGCTCGACGCGGCTCCGGCGACGGGGCGTGATGCAGGGGACTCGGCAGGGGGAAGAAGACGACGCGAGGCAGGGGCGCCGGACTGCAGCAACGGCTGCCGGTGGCTGGGAGCTCCGCAGCGGCGGTCATGGCAAGCAGCGAGACGGTGCAGGAGGCCCAAGCGTGCAGGGAGGCTAGAGAGGGCGAGAGGGAGGAGGTTGAGGTCGGGAGCTTCTCCTGATCGGGATGACGATGGAGGGGATCGTCCCTGTGAGTGGCGGCGCGAGGGAAAGAATGGAGGGAGATGGGGATCGGGCTACTGGCGGCGCTGGAGGGATCGAGCATCGAGGGAGAGAGCGAGGGGATCGGGAGGAGGCTAGGGTTGCGGGGCGCGGGGCCGGATGGGCCGGCCTGGGAGGCCGATGCCCTGGTGGGTGCTTCTGCTGTTGGGCTGCTTTGCTTCCTTTTTTTTCGTTCTTTGTTTTTCTTTAGACAGAAAACAAAAGGAAAAACAGAGGGGGATTTGGAAGGATTTAGAGAGATGTGACAAAATTCTCAAGGTCCTGAGTTTGCGTAGTATTCAATAAAACTGATTTGGGAAATTTTAAAGACCGAAAAATATTCCAAGTTTGAATTAGGTTCCAACTTGAAGCATTTTTTATCCCAACCAAACCAACTCCAAAATAGGTGAAACTTGGCAGGGAGGTGAGTGGCATGATGCTTGAATTGTGAGGAAGAGATGAACATTAAAGGAGGAGTGAAAAATGGTACTTGCCAAATAGAAGCAAGAGAAGGAGGGGAGGGGTGATGCAAGGGGTGATCATGCATGAAACACACATGCACATGATGAGCATGATGAAATGCAACATTACAAGAAGCACAAATGCAACACTTGAAATGATCACAATGCAAACATGGATGACAAAAGCAATACATTAACGGAAATGGCAAAGTTGGAGATCAAGAATTAAGATAACAAAGGCATTAGGATATTTTGTAAATGTGTTTGCGGTAAATCCAAATAATTGGAATATTTGCTATAGCCCTCTAAATATCGAGAGGATATGTTGTAAAGAGAATCACCATGTGAATTCCCTCGATTTAAATGGACTGAAGATCCATGCAATTTAATTGGTTGAATTAAATGACATGATGCAAAGCTCATGATGCAAAGATTAATGACATGATGGCATGATGCAAAGCACATGATGCAACAAACAAAACAAATCGCAGTTATTGAAACTCGGAGTAGCTGGAAGTCTTCTGGAGTGTCGGTCTCGGGGCGTTACAACACTCCACCACTATAAGAGGATCTCGTCCCGAGATCTAGGATGGCACCGGAGAGAAACGGAAGAGGAAGAGAAGAGGTAAAACTAAGTTGCTTCTTTGACAAACGAGTGAAACCACGAACCTTGAGAGGTTGAAAAGTTGAAAGAAAGAACACAACGGAGTTGAACACAAGTGAGAGCACTGTAGTAGAAAATAGAAACAAGGAACATCATTTGAACCTTGGACGTTGCAAAGCTATGAATGACGAGTACAATGGACAAGAATGGATTGAACCACTCTGGTTGAAACGAGATAAACAAGGAACAAGGAAGAACAAATTTGGACAACACTTCGGTTGAAAAGAGATGCAAGACTTGATAAGATGAAAAAGAACTTGAAAGAAAAAGACACGACACTCCGGTTAAATGGATAAGCATGAAAAGAACACGATCCTGACAAAACAAGATGATGATTGAAGAGCACAACATCACAATGCCTCCAGAACGAAAGAATAGAAGCTAGACCGTTGGGATAAAGGGACGGAGAAGAAAATGACAACTTCTACCACAATTGAATTTGGAAGGCATCCTTGCAAGAAGGTTAGAACAGAGTTGCTGGAAAACCAGCAACGAAACGAATAAGCTTGTAGTGGGCTTATGGAAAACATCTCACGACTATGAGGTGACAACCAGCCACTAATGGAAACAATTGCTTGCTTGAGATTAACAAAGAGATGAAAACTTGTTCCATCAAGATGGAAAAGAGATAACTTGGGTCATTAATAAGCACCAAAATAGCAACATTCCTTAGGGAAGGCTTTAGGTGAAATCTATACCAAGATAACTCCAATGAAGAGATTGACGGTTGAAAAGATCTCTTGAACAAGAGAAAATGATGGATTTAAATATGTCACCCTTGAAAACTTGTGAATCATGAAACGCGAAGGGAAATTATCAAGAATGACCTAACACCACCTCAGAAGATAAGGTAGAAAGAATCGCACTTCAGAATGCAAGATGAAGAATACTTGAACTCCTCAAAACAAAACATGAGTTGAGCACCATGTTTATTTTAGAGTAAAGCTTGGCGGGTCATAACTTCAAGAGAAATCTTGAAGAACAACTGAAGAATGAAAAGAATCCTTGACGAACCACCATGTAGAGCCTCCATGAAGAACTCCGTTAATAAAAGAAAGATCCAACGAAAGGAAAGTTGAAAAGAACGAGAAGAAGCCTTGCAATGATTTAGATGGAGCTTCGCGACGAGATAATGCGGAAAACTTGGAACTCCGAAAGAAGGATGAACAACAAGAAACCAAGAATTTATTCCTCCTGGACAAACTCTGAAGGAAGGGATTAATCACTTGGATGAAACAAGAATAAGAATTATGTTATGCGTATCCTTCACAATTTAAATTGATGACAAGCAACATATTTGGCATACTACTTATTCTCGTAGAAAGGATTAAAAGAGATATAGCGTAAACTTCCGAAAAGTCTTCAACGATCCACAGGTAGGATTCGGAAAGAACGAATTAATTGATACGATAACAACAGAAGAGGAATGTTGAAAGAACCACCGTAAGAATTGAAATTGAACGTAGCAAATGCACAAATCACCGGGAAGAATTGCAAAATGAATGAAGATACTTGAGGGGATTTAGATACATGAGAACGAAGAGATCATGAACTGATTAGAGGGTATTTGAACGATGCACCGGAAGAATTGGAGAACGATAGCTACACGCTAAGAATGAAGACTTATGACATGATGGCCTTCGGAGGAAAGAAATAGAAATAACTCATGAAATGCTCCGGATGGTAAGAAAAGAATTTTCACAATCAAAACAATTATGAGAGGATGGCAACAAGCTAGCACCATGAATCTTGAAGAGAATAGAGCAAGATTAAAGAGAAACTCTTCTTCGGTCTTCAAATGATAAGAATGACAACGAGAAACACCACCAAGAATTATTGAGGCACACCGGAAGAATCAAAAGAGAAGAGGTTGAGCCAACTATGAAAAGAATTTAAAAGATCTTGGAGAAAAGCATTTGACTGATGATAACTCATTCTTACGTCAAACTTGGAGAGGAATTTAGGATAGCTCTGGAAAAATAGAAGAGTCGTAAGATCCTCGAAAAGACCGTGGGTTAGGGCCCACTCAAAAGAACATCGCTGAAAAGATTTAAAAGAGATGTTGCACCGTTGAATTAAATGACTTGAATGAGATACCAATCTCGAAAGAGCTTGAACGAATGCAGAGTGGAAACACGAATCTTCGAGATATCTTGAGCACCGAATAACAAATAGCGAGAAGTAGAATGATAATGAGGTGCACCGTATGAGAAGACATTGAAATGAGGAAAAGGTATGATCAACAAAACTTTACTTGAATCCACCGGGAAGAGAAAAGGAATGAGGAATGACGAACTAGTAGAACATCTTCTTCAAGAACCACCGGTAAGAACATTGACGGAAAAGAATGGAGAAACTTCACAAAAATAAAAGGATACTTGGTAAAGAAATCTTAGTCCTTGAGGAAAAAGGGTGGGTGGGCGGGAAAAAACAAAGGCAACTTGGAGACGGATGAAACAAACACCGTTGAGAAGAAATGATAATTGGTCTTGCTGATGTTGAAGTGATCAGATCCACTTGAAGAGAAACATGCCGGTTGAAAAGGATTGACATGACAATCTTGATTGTCGAGAAGGATTGGTATTCATATCGGAGTATGAGAACACCATTTCGGAAAGGTATGAAATCAACACTTGACATTGAAGCAACTCGAATACCACAACTCAAAACAAAAACAAAGGACTGGCTTGCGAATAAGCGGAACAAACATATGATAGACATTTCGTCCAAGTTTTCGTGGTGGGGCCTACACGGCTCGATCAGACACAGCACCATCATGTACAAGGCAAGGCACATGACATACTGAAGCGCCCCAGTCGGCATAGCCAAGGACTCTTTAAGACACAACGAGACCACTGTAAAAAACGACCTTGGATAGGCGGACCACTAGACGTCGAACCCCAATTTCATATCATACATCCGTCGGAAAGATATCCTAAGAGCTACTTGAATTCCCACCTATGAAACTCCCTAAATTTTCCGGTTATGCAATCAGGTGTTGGGGATACAGGGGAAGCATAATATCTCACCCAAAACTAGCAAATCCTACATCCACTGTATCCATCCTTCAACACATAACCAAGAAACCTTCGAAATCGTCTACCTCAACCTTCAAAAGCATCCGTTATACGAAGTCATGTCAATACTCCCCGACTCACCTCAAGATCGGGTTATCGGGTTATCTCACCAACGAATCGCATAAAAGAGATTTTCGATGTCGGCGCATTAAACCTGTGTATTCCAGAACTGCAACGATAAAATTATGACGACAACACCTCGTAGCTCAACTCCCGGACACTTCCACTAAACCCCGACAGAGGCACCAAGACAATGTTCTCATCATAAAACCATCGGAACGATTCCAAGATACCCGTGGGATCCTAAAAAAAATTTAGTGAAATTTGAGGAGAGGAAAGTCAAAACTCTACGTCAGGAGACCTCACCAGAGCGACGAAGGGACTGAGGAGTAAAAGAATTCCTAACTCTCCGTTATATATAATCCTAAATGACTCAAAACATTTTTCTAGAAACAACTCGGCCGCTAAAAACGATCAAGCAGTGGGGCTCCTAAGGTCGGGGAAGGCTCTGATTACCATCTTGTAACGCCCTCGATGCGGCTATATCTCCCACATGTCGAAGCACGACTTAGAGGCATAACCGCATTGAAAGCAATGTCGCAAGTGAGGTAATCTTCACACAACCCATGTAATACATAAGGGAAAGAGATACATAGTTGGCTTACAATCGCCACTTCACACAATTACATGAATAAAGCATTACATCATCCAGATACAATCAAGGTCCGACTACGGAACCAAAATAAAAGAGGAACCCCAAATGCATAAAGGTCCCCGATCGACCCCAACCGGGCTCCACTATCGATCAACTAGAACGAAACAACACAAAGGGCAAGATCTTCATTGAGCTCCTCCTTGAGCTTGGTTGCGCCACCGCCGGTAACATAGGCACCGCAAACTGGTTTTGAAGTATCCGTGAGTCACGAGGACTTAGCAATCTCACACCATGAGATCAAGACTATTTAAGCTTAAAGGAAGGATGGAGTAATGAGGTGGAGTTGTAGTGTTTACTCAGCATATATGGTGGCTACAATCGCAACATAGAGCGAGAAGAGAAGCAAGGCACGGTCGTGAAGCTAGTAGCGATCAAGAAGTGATCCCAAACTACTTACGCCATACATAACTCCAACACAGTTCACTTCCGGACCACGGAAAGAGACCATCACAGCATTACACACACGGTTGATGTATTTTAATTAAGGTCAACTTCGGTTTTCTACAACCGACATTAACAAATTCCCATCTGCCACATAACCGCTGGCACGGCTCTCGAAAGTTTATACCCGCAGGGTGTCCCAACTTAGCCCATAACAAGCTCTCACGGTCAACGAAGGAATAGACCTCCACCCGAGACACTCCGATCGACTCGTATCCCGTACAACAAGACATTTCGACAGGTAAAACTAAACCAGCAAGACCACCACAGGCCGACAAACCCGATAGGAGCTGCACATATCTCGTTCTCAGGGCACACCGGATAAGCGAAGCGTACAGGTACCGACGTAATCCAAGTTGCCAAGGAATGGTCCCGCACGGTGCTCTAGTTTGGACCAACACTCAGAGGAGCACTGGCCGGGGGGTAAAATAAAGATGACCCTTGAGTCTGCAGAACCCAAGGGAAAAAGGCTTAGGTGGCAAATGTTAAAACCAATGTTGGGCCTTGCTGGAGGAGTTTTACTTAAGGCGAACTGTCAAGGGGTTCCCATTATAGCCCAACCGTGTAAGGAACGCAAAATCCGGGAACATAACACCGATATGACGGAAACTAGGGCGGCAAGAGTGGAACAAAACACCAGGCATAAGGCCGAGCCTTCCACCCTTTACCAAGTATATAGATGCATTAATTAAATAAGATATATTGTGATATCCCAACAAGTAAACATGTTCCAACAAGGAACAACATCTCCATGTTCCAACAAGGAACAACCTTCAATCTTCACCTGCAACTAACAACGCTATAAGAGGGGCTGAGCAAAGCGGTAACATAGCCAATCAACGGTTTGCTAGGACATGGTGGGTCAGAGGTTTGACATGGCAATTTGGGAGGCTGACAAGCAAATGGTAGGCATCGTAGCATTGGCATAGCAAAAGAGCGAGCAAACTAGCATAGCAAAGATAGTAGTGATTTCGAGGGTATGATCATCTTGCCTGAAATCCCGCAAGGAAGAAGAACGATTCCATGATGAAGACAAACGGACGAAGTCGAACGGATCCTCACAACTCCGAAACGAAACCGAAGCTAAGGAGAGAAGCAACCCGGAAAGAAACAAACAACATGGTAAACACACAGGCATAAACATGGCATGATGCGCAAACAAGTATGATGCATGTCCGGTTTAATGAAACATGGCATGGCAAAAATGCACAAAACTATCTGACAAATTAAGTGGAGCTCAATATGCAACGGAGTGGCATATTGAACACCACATGACTTATTTAGTTCTCTCTCGTTATGTACCCAACAATATTAAATGTTGTTAAACATGGCAAGAGGGTGAAGCAAAAGCAAACTAACTAGTTAGGCAAGTTTAAATGAAGCCGGAACAACAAACAACACTTCCGGAAAATCCCCATGTTATTTAGCAATTTAATGCAAACACAATTTTAAACATTTTAATTGTTGTTGTCATGATGCGGATGACATATGCAAGTATTATGCAATTTTTATGAAAATGTTGACATGAGCATGATAAGAAGCATTTGGTCACCATGGCGGAACGAAAAGGGTGCCACGGTGGCGAAAACAAAATGGTGCCACGGCAACATATCCGAAAATGATGCCACGGCAACATATCCGAAAATGATGCCACGGCAACATATCGGTTCCGGTAGCTCACGAAGATACCGGTGCAAAAGGAAGTGAGCGTGAGCGAGTCATGCAAGATGGTGGGGTGCTCCCGACTACCGGGTTCCCACGGGTTAGGGGCATGGCAATAGAGGGACGTGCAAAGACAATTCGGTCACGGTGCAAAACTCGAGCATCTCATATAATACAAGCATTCGTTCCACGGCGGTCGTTCTCGGCGGTTATACCTTTGAAGCGTGCATTCGGGACGGTTCGCGTTTCGTAGAGGGAAGTAGTCGTTCACGGGCCGACGGTAGTTGTACATGTTTTCGTAGATGTTCAGGTCGACGGTAGAGGTTCACGGACGTCGTGGGAAGTAGTCGTACACGGCGTCGGTAGAGGAAGTAGTCGTACACGGCGTCGGCGGTAGTGGAAGTAGACGTTCACGGGATCTCGGCGGGTCGTCGTGTAGCCGTACATGTTCGAAGCAGAACTTGGCATATCCATGTAGTAGGCATTCCGGTCCTGTAGTCGTACTAGGCATTCGATGAACTTGGTGAAATCCATGAAGGCGTCCTTGGGCGTTCCTGGTTGCCGGGTCTTGGCAGCGACAAGAGGGGAAACAAGACTATCGGGCAGCAAGGGGGCAGAACGGGACGGAGACGCTGGGCGCTGATGGTGGTGGAGCAGGGGCTTCACGCGAACAGGGCCACGGCGATGCAACAGAGATGGGCGCATGGAGGAGAGCGGCGGCGATGCGGATCTCGCGCAGGAGATGGGGTCGCAGCACCATGGGGATGGAGGTGCTCGGCTCCCCTCGGGCGTTGCCGGCTGCTGATGGAGGAGACGCGCGGGCGAGGTGGCTCCTGGTCGCCGGAATGGAGGGGGGGCGCACCGGCGAGGAGAGGACGCCGGCTCGACGCGGCTCCCGCGACGGGGCGTGATGCAGGGGACTCGGCAGGGGGGAAGAAGACGACGCGAGGCAGGGGCGCCGGACTGTAGCAACGGCTGCCGGTGGCTGGGAGCTCCGCAGCGGCGGTCATGGCAAGCAGCGATTCGGTGAAGGAGGCCCAGGCGTGCAGGGAGGCTACAGAGGGCGAGAGGGAGGAGGTTGAGGTCGGGAGCTTCTCCTGATCGGGATGACGATGGAGGGGATCGTCCCTGTGAGTGGCGGCGCGAGGGAGAGAATGGAGGGAGATGGGGATCGGGCTACTGGCAGCGCTGGAGGGATCGAGCATCGAGAGAGAGAGCGAGGGGATCGGGAGGAGGCTAGGGTTGCGGGGCGCGGGGCCGGATGGGCCGGCCTGGGAGGCCGATGCCCTGGTGGGTGCTTCTGCTGTTGGGCTACTCTGCTTCCTTTTTTTCCTTCTTTGTTTTTCTTCAGACAGAAAACAAAAGGAAAAACAGAGGGGGATTTGGAAGGATTTAGAGAGATGTGACAAAATTCTCAAGGTCCTGAATTTGCGTAGTATTCAATAAAACTGATTTGGGAAATTTTAAAGGCCGAAAAATATTCCAAGTTTGAATTAGGTTCCAACTTGAAGCATTTTTTATCCCAACCAAACCAACTCCAAAATAGGTGAAACTTGGCAGGAGGTGAGTGGCATGATGCTTGAATTGTGAGGAAGAGATGAACATTAAAGGAGGAGGAAAAATGGTACTTGCCAAATAGAAGCAAGAGAAGGAGGGAGGGTGATGCAAGGGTGATCATGCATGAAACACACATGCACATGATGAGCATGATGAAATGCAACATTACAAGAAGCACAAATGCAACACTTGAAATGATCACAATGCAAACATGGATGACAAAAGCAATACATTAACGGAAATGGCAAAGTTGGAGATCAAGAATTAAGATAACAAAGGCATTAGGATATTTTGTAAATGTGTTTGCGGTAAATCCAAATAATTGGAATATTTGCTATAGCTCTCTAAATATCGAGAGGATATGTTGTAATGAGAATCACCATGTGAATTCCCTTGATTTAAATGGACCAAAGATCCACGCAATTTAATTGGTTGAATTAAATGACATGATGCAAAGCTCATGATGCAAAGATTAATGACATGATGGCATGATGGCATGATGCAAAGCACATGATGCAACAAACAAAACAAATCGCACGCATTTAAACTCGAGTAGCTGGAAGTCTTCGAGTGTCGGTCTCGGCGTTACAGATGGTCCCAAGACGGTGTTCTAGTTTGGACCAACGCTAGACAAGCATCGCACGGGGGCTATAATAAAGATGACCTCGAGAGAGCGACTCCCAAGGAAAAGTAGGTGGTGGTGAGGCAAATGGTAAAAGTCAATGTTGGGCCTTGCCGGACAAGTTTTATTCAAAGCGAACCGTCGTGGGGGTCCCATAAATCACCCGACCGCATTAGGAACGCAAAATCGGAACATAACACCGATATGACGGAAACTAGGGCGGCAAGAGTGGAACAAAACACCAGGCATAAGGCCGAGCCTTCCACCCTTTACCAAGTATATAGATGCATTAATAATATAAGAGATATTGTGATATCCCAACAAAACCCTGTCCACCATGGAGAAATCTTCAACTTCACCTGCAACTAGCAACGCTATAAGAGGGGCTGAGCAAAGCGGTAACATAGCCAATCAATGGTTTGCATAGGGAAGGTGTCAAAGGTTAGAGGTTCATGGCAATATGGGATGGCTTGATAAACAGGTAATAGGTAGCGCAACATAGCGATAGAACGAAGCAACTAGCATAGCAATGATAGTAGTGAGATCCAGGGTAGCGGTCATCTTGCCTGAAATCCCGCTAGGAAGAAGAACGAGTCCATGAAGAAGATGGACGGATGAAGACGAACCAACCGGAGACGAACGAATCCTCACGATCGCAACGAAACGGGAACTATCGAGAAGAAGCACACAACATAGGTAAACACAACACACATGAACAAGGCATGATGCACAACAAGCATGATGCATGGCCAAGCTACATGAAGCTACTCATGGCAAGAGATGATGCAAACGAGAACAACACATCAAGGCAAGTTTAAATGAGGCCGGGAACAACATATAACAATTCCGGTAAGTCCTCATATGCATATTTCGAAATTGGTCCAGAACTGAATAAACCTTATGTTGAAGTTTGTTAAACAGCAAGTTAAGATGCATCAAGATGATCTACACGAAATTCTAGTCAAGTTACATATAAAGTTCATTAGATTCGGAGCTACGGTCTAGAAGATATGAGCAAAACAAGTTAAACATGGCATCGATGCAAAATGCACCCAAACATCAACTAAACACACCAAAACAAGGATGCAACATGATAATATGAAGCTACATGCAAAATCAAGCAAGTTTCATACAGAGCACACTCAAAACGGAGCAACGGTTCAACACATGCACACTATACAAGTCATAGCAACAATCTGTCCATAACAGCAACTAGGCATCTTACAAGCATCAAAACAATATGTTACAGCACCCCAACATAATAACAAAAGGCATGGGCATGAAGTACAGGTAAAGCATAACAAAACATGAACACTGAGCTATCTCCAGAATCAATGGATCATGCTCAAAAAGACATAGAGATATTGCAAATAATAACAGTTTCAGACTTTAGCAGAAATAACATCAGGTTGCAATGTTTAGAGTTATCAAACAACATGTTACAGGAACATATCATGGCAAACAAAGGCATGGCATGAATCTACTAATTGCATAGATCAAAAGTCCCTTACTGACCATGAGCCAAAAGAGCACGGAAAAATATGATGGCACCCATGTAAACATGGCAAGTTATATTACAGATTCATACATGGCAGGAACAACAATAAGTTGGCATGTTCGTGAGCTTGAACCACTCACTACAGAGCAACACATGGCATGGCAAGGCAACCCACAGTAAGAAGGCATGTTTATGAAGCTAAGCATGGCAAGAACAAGTTCATAGGGTGCATGGATCACTAGGAAAACACATGGGAACAAGTGAACTTAATGTTAACAGGTTGACAGCAACATTTTTCAAGCAACTTTAGAGCAAGCTAACAACATGTTCCAGCAGGCTATAATTGCAACCAAGGGCATGAATGGATAGAGCATGACATGTAGATCAAAACATGTTTATAGAGCATCTCTAGATTATGCATAGAATGATTACTAGAAGCATGTTAACATAGCAACAAAATATAACAGAATCTGTCAGAAAACAAAGAACAAAGAACTACCCTACTTAACAAGCTTGATACACTCAGCACACAACTCAAAAAAAATACATGGTTGGAACCCCTGGAAAGATGGCATGGCATAGATCAACATTCATGTAGTGCTCAACCTCATAGGATGCACACATCAATCATGGCAAAAATGATAAAACAGCAAGTTATAACAGTTTCAAAGATTAACATCAACATGCACTCTTCCAACAGCATTTCGGGCATCAAGATGAGCTCAAATGAAAATGATGCAATGGAATGAAATGATCTACTCGTCGAGACGAACAATTTGACATATTATACGCACGAAACGGAGCTACGGATGCAGAGATGTGATGGCATGAACATGGCATGATTATGATAGAAAACTGGGAGACTTAGTGGGAAAACGGGGTCAACCTTGCACGGATTTCAAAGCACGTCGGGATCTCGCCGGAGATCGGAGCCGGAGGACGCCGGAGGCGATGGAGCTCGCCGGAGAGAGGTCGGGGCGCCGGATCCGGGGCGCACCTGCCGGGATCTGGCCGGGGCGAGGCCACGGGAGGCCGGAGGGAGCCGGGGGCGGCGGCGGAGGAGCTGCGGCGGTTGCCGGCGGGCGAGGGCGCGGTTGCCGGGCGACGCGGCGGCGCTGCCGGGCGAGGCGGGCGCGCAGGCGGCGGATCCGCCGGCAAGAAGGAGGCGGCGCCCGGGCGCGCGCGCCGGGCGCGCGGCGGCTGCCGGGCACTCGGTGGCGGCGGTCGCCGGTGGAGGCGGCGGAGCAGCGGCGGGTTGGGCGACCGAGACGGCGAGGCGCGGGCGGCGGCGGCGCGGGCGGCGGGCGGGAGCCGGTTGCGGGGCCGGGCGGCGGGTTTATGGGCTGGCGGCGGCGCTGGCGACGGGCGCCACGTGGCTCTCCGATTGGCGGGGCGAGGGCGGACGTGTTCAATTGCAATGGACGCGCCCAAAGGGCGGCGCGAGGGCGATTTTTAGGGTTAGGGGAAATGATCCGAAATTTCGGGGAGAGGCATATTTATAGGTAGAGGGAGCTAGGAGAGTCCAAATGAGGTGTGGTTTTGGCCACGCGATCGTGATCGAACGCATCGAGAGCATGGAGGGAGTTTGCTGGGTTTTGGGCCACTTTGGAAGGGTGTTGGGCTGCACACGAAAGAGGCCTTTACGGTTACCTTGCTAACTGCTGAGTACCAAACGACTCCAAATGGCACAAAACATGACAAAGCGGTTCATTACACCAAGGTCATGGCAAACCTCGGCCATTCCGAGAAAGTTTAATACCCGCCACAACAGAAGACAAAAGGGGAACGCCGGATGACATAGGAGTGCCGATTGCAAAACGGACAACGGGAAAAGGCTCGGATGCATGAGACTAACACGTATGCAAAATGAAATGCACATGATGACATGATATGAAATGCATATGATGACATGGCAAATGCAACACGCAAGAAAATGACATGGCAACGACGGCGTAATAATCGGCGTACACCGCGAACGAATCCGGGCGTTACATCGTAATGTAAGAAAACCAAGGCAGCTGAAGCCGAAGCCAGGAAGTGAAAAATCAAGAGCGCCACTGATGATGCACCACCCCCCAAGAAGAGAAAAACCAAGAAGAGAGATCAGGCAGCTGCCACAGAGCCCTTGTTGTCGAACCCATTGCTTTTGCTCACCCTGACCTTGAAAATCAAGAGTGTCGGTTGATAGTTCATGAGTCTGCTTCCACAGAGGCTCCTGAAGCTCAAGAAGTTCCAGTCGTTGACCCCATCGCGACTGAAGACATTGGTCCTCAAGACAATGTAGAAGATGATGAAGTCCTTCCTCAAATTGAGCGCCCAATGGTATCATCGCCTATTCTCACGAACAGCAAGCTCATCAGCATTGGTCGCCCTTTGACGCCAATCTCCCAGGATGCCTCATGGGCTGATCGCCCCCTACCAGCAACTCCTAGTGAAGATTCCCCGAGTACACGCCGTCCTCCACCAGCGCAAGTCACCAATCCGTTGGTGAATGATGATAATTACATGGAGACCACACCCTCGCCAAAGGCGTCACCCGTGTTTCAACGGCTTCGCAAAGGTCTAAGGCCATCTGTCTCCATGACCACCATCACAGAGGAAGACTCAAACCACTCCAGCTCAGTGGCACGTCAAGTGTTCCCTGAAGATAATCCTTCTGTGACAGTTCTAGTGTCTGAAGCTAATGCTTCTGAAGTCAATCCGGCTGCATCAGTCGATGAAATACAAGAAGAAGAAGAGCATGTTGCTACTCCCCCTACCACCCAAGAAGTTGTTCTCGAGGATAACGTGTCTGTACCCGACCCTCCAGCTACTCAAGTGGAGGTTGAGAATCCTGAGGCAGCCACCAACAACACTACTGAAGCTAATGACGTTGTCATGGCTGAAGACAATGTGGCGCCTGCAATAAACACTGTGCATGAAGCCAATGATGCACCTGCCACTAATGTGCAGCGTGAAGCCATTGCCAATGCCTCTGTTCATGTCCCGCCTCCAAGGCCTCATACCATTGAGCAAGCATTGTATCAAGGCGAGCTGGCCACAGTGGGATGGCCAATTCTGGTTCCTCCACCTGCTCCCGGCCCTCAATTTGATTATCATGTGGAGCACCGACCATAGGTTCAAAAGCCAAAGCCCAGATTGCCATGGTTTCCAGGTACTGCATCAGCACCAGGCTCATTCAATGTCAACGGCTTCATTTCACACAACACCTTCTTCGATAACGCCAAGAACCCATACTCCAAGCCAAGAATATCATCCGATCGATTCTGGAGTTATCAGCAGCGCAGCTACTACTACTGCGTCTTATACAATCAAGAGCGCATATTTCCTCATATGCGTCTGGATTCCGAAGCCATTGCTGGCCTGCCCTGCTTAGAAGAAGCACTTGACTGTTTCAGAGATGCAGGCCTGCTCCAGTTTGTTACTGATAAGGAGCATCGGAATGAAGAGCTTCTGCTACAATTTTATGCAACTCTCCAGATTCGCGGCTACAACAGAGATCCAACGACATGGGTCCTTGAGTGGATGACAGGAAATGTCCATCATGAAGCCAAAGCCTTTGATCTCATTGAGCCTACCGCCTTTCCACTGGGCGAACAGTATGAACCTGGTTGTCAGCTTCACCGTGATGCATTGGACAGCATCTTTCAGAAGCCAGAGCCCAACATGAGCAAAATGCTAAGTATGATGAAGCCATCGCCTGTGATGCCGAGTATCCCAATGAATTCTTTGTTGAAGACCTAGAGTATCCGCCTCGCACCATCTATCACATCATTAGGCTAACTCTATGGCCCATCAAAGGGCATTCCTCCTCAGCAAAGCTTGAAGGTGCAATGAAGACATTGGTCTTCTATATTCTCAATGGCAAAAGCTTCAATACTCAGGATTTCTTCATTCGCCAATTTGCTGCATCTGGATCTGACATATTTGGTCTGAAGTTTTATGCTCCTTGGATTATGCGTCTTATCAAGCTTCACTCTGCCCTTGACTATCAGCCCTCTGTGCGCAACCATCTCATATTCTTACCAAAAGTTGATATGTCCATTGAAGCCATTTACCCAGAGCCTGCCAAGGAAGAACTATATCTTCACAATGCAGATCGTCAGAGCTTTTCCCAGCATGTTAAAGGTGTTCAGGTTGCTTCTCGTGTTTATCCTCTAGCCGGCAACACTCGCTGTGCACGCACTGAACCCACGGAAAGCACTATTGCTCCAAGGCCTCAGAAGCGATCTCGTGTGCTCAATGACCGAGAGCTTCTCGTGGCCTTACATCAAAAACATGACAAGCATCACTACTGGATGAAGCGTCAAATGCAAAGACTCTTGGTGGATGTCAACCGCATCCGCAATCTTGCCACCAAGAATGCCTTTGTCACTCATGAAACCTGTCGGAGGTCCTGGAAGAGTCTGACATTGCTAAGTGCTGAAGCTGATCTTCAAGACGATGGCTTCACTGAGAGATTCAAGTTCGACTCCACTCCTCCCATGAATGCTATCTTGCGTCGAACCCCATCTCTTGAAGATTCAGAGTACTCCTCCTCAAAGAATCAGAATGCAGGACTTGGATGACGCAGATGATGCTACCTCACCAGCTCCAACCTCAGCAGGTCGACATCGCACCAAGTTCTTTCGCACCACCAAACCTCAACGTCGAATTCTACCGCTTCACCTACTCCTCATGGGAACAAGTAGAGACTATGTCTTCAAACCTTTTTGGTCCTTACTGACAAAAGGGGGAGAAGCACATGTTGATAGTCTTCAAGCGGGTCCATATGGGTGGTTGATATATTTTTTTCCTAGTCCTTACAACTCTCGTTTCTTGATACATTTGGTTCTTTGAGTTGTAACACTTAAACTTGATGGTCGTCTGCTACCTTTCTGCTATTCTGTCATGCAACGATAAATTCCGCATACGCGATGATAAATCCCGCATGAAGTCATTTCGCAGACGTCCATTTTTCATTATGCATGTCATTATCCTTGTATATCTGTTCATGCATGATGTATTGTCTTCATATGGTGAAGAGGATCTCCACCAGTACAACCTGCCATGTGCATTTGCATTCCAACGCAAAACATTTATATGCACATCTTCAGGGGGAGCCTTTTTTCCATCTATGAAGACAATATCTTAATCCTTTACAATTTCACATACTTTTATCCCCGCTGAAAACTTCAACCAGTTTGTCATCAATCACCAAAAAGGGGGAGATTGTAAGTGCATCTAGTGCCACCCCTAGTTGGTTTTGGAGTATTGACGACAAACCTGGTTGAGGGACTAATGTGTTTGTGAGAATTGCAGGATAACACAGGTAGTAGTCCCTCATTGATTTGGTTTACCTACCGGAGATGACCCCTAAAAATGTGTGAATACATTGAAGACAATGGTGGTCTGTGAAGCCATTCACGTTGAATACTATGACACAAGAAGACATTGAGCGAAGACTATGGAGCGCGAAGACTTAGTTGTTTCATTGTTTCCTTTTCTTCTTTGTTGAGTCATAGGAACCACCGCACTGTTAAGTGGGGTGCAAGTGAAAAAGTCGAGGATCAAGTGATGCTCAACTAAATCCTATGTCTTCGACGAAGACAATGAGAGCAAATCTTATCCAGTCGGATGAGTTAGCTTTACTTTAGCCCAAGTCAAGCTGTCGCGTGTGTTTGAAATCGACCATTGCGACACGTGTCGGGCCTTAGTGACCCGGGGTCATTTTAGACAAATCAGGCGGGTTGTCCGGTGGCTATAAATAGCCCACCCCCTACACCATAAATGAGTGGCTTCTCAGAGTTAGTACACGGCTTTGTCGTTTAAGAGCAACCCTCCGCCGAAGCTTTCGAGAGAGAATCTTTGCAAGGACAAAGCCCGAACCACCCAGACCCCAAAGAGTGTTTGGCATCACTGAAGTCTTTCTGTCCGCGTGATCTGAAGACTTGTTACACTTGAGGACTGTGAATCCTCCAGCAGGTTAGGAGTCGCGTTCTGAGCATCCAAGAGCCATTGTGGATTGCCGGTGAACGAAGTCTGTGAAGGTTCGGAAGTCTGCCTTGAAGACTTACCAGAGTGATTGGGCGGGGACTAGGTTTCCTTAGCTCAAGGGGAATAAGGTGAAGATGCGGTCTTTTGAGTTGAATCTCAGTCTCCCTAACCTGCACGCTTACGCTTGTCACAAAGAATCGAACTGGTCGAATAAATCCTCGTCCTTCGAAGCCACGGTTCTATCTCTTACTTCTCTTTACTTACAGTTTGTCTTCGTGAGTCATTGCTCGTTGCATTATCTGCTTGACTTCTTTGTGTGACTACCGCTCGATTGGCTTCATACTATCTTCCATCCCGATCTTTACTACCTAGCTGCTATTAGTCTTCGTGCTTTCACTTCATTGAATACTTGACTATGGCTTGTTTAGTGTAGTCTACCTTCCGCTGCATTCGAATAGTGTTGTTTCTATTGTTTGTCTTCGAAACACCCACGTTTTGAAGACTTACATAAAAATCGCCTATTCACCCCCCTCTAGTCGATAACTAGCCCTTTCACTTCGGGACCACAAAACTGAGTAATAGTCCAAGAAACGGGCGAGAATCGACCCAAACTGCGAGCCTTGACAACCAACACGTAGGCACACCTTGGGGTTCGACAACCATGGAAATCGCTTTGGGACCCCAAAAAGGTTAGTAATAGTCCACGAAACGGGTCAGAATCGACAAAAACCGCGAGTGTTGATGACCGACACGTAAACGCACCCCAGGGTTCGTCAATCGTGGAAATCACTCCGGGACCCGAAAACAGTGAGTAATAGCCCACGAAACGGGCCAGAATTGGCCAAAACTGAGAGTGTTGATGACCAACACGTAAGCTCACCTTGGGGTTTAACAACTATGGAAATCGCTTCGGGACCCCAAAACGGTGAGTAATAGTCCATGAAGCGGGTCAGAATTGGCCAAAACTATGAGTGTTGATGACAGACACGTAAAAGCACCCTAGGGATCGTCAATCGTGGAAATTGCTCTGGGACCCCAAAACGGTGAGTAATAGTCCACAAAACAGACCATAATTGGCGTGAGTATTGATGACTGACACGTAAACGCACCCCGTGGTTCGACAATCATGGAAGTCACTCGGGGACCACAAAACTGAGTAATAGTCCAAGAAACGGGCCAGAATCGGCCCAAACTGCGAGTCTTGACGACCAACACGTAAGGACACCTTGGGGTTAGACAACCATGGAAATCGCTTTGGGACCCCAAAACGGTGAGTAATAGTCCACAAAACGGGTCAGAATCGACAAAAACTGCGAGTGTTGATGACCGACACGTAAACGCACCCCCGGGTTTGTTAATCATGGAAATTACTTCATGACCCGGAAACAGTGAGTAATAGTCCAAGAAGCGGGCCAGAATCGGCTAAAACTAAAGAGTGTTGACGACCGACACATAAGCGCACCTTGGGGTTCAACAACTATGGAAATCGCTTCGGGACCCCAAAACGGCGAGTAATATTCCACGAAGCGTGTCAGAATTGGCCAAAACAGTGAGTGTTGACGACGAACACGTAAATGCACCCTAGGGATCGTCAATTGTGGAAATCGCTCTAGGACCCAAAAACGATGATTAATAGTCCACGAAATAGACCAGAATTGGCCCAAATTGTGAGTGTTCACGACCGACACGTAAACGCACCCCAGGGTTCGTCAATCATGGAAATCACTTCAGGACCACAAAACTGAGTAATAGTCCAAGAAAGGGGCTAGAATTGGCCCAAACTGGAAGTCTTGAGGACCAACACGTAAGCACACCTTGCGGTTCAACAACCATGGATATCGCTTTGGGACCCCAAAACGGTGAGTAGTAGTCCATGAAATGGGTCAGAATCAACAAGAACTGCGAGTGTTGATGACTTACACGTAAACGCACCCCGGGGTTCGTCAATCATGGAGATCACTCCGGGACCCCAAAACAGTGAGTAATAGTCCACGAAACGGGCCAGAATCGGCCAAAACTGAGAGTGTTGGGGATATAACTATTTGTGTAAGCCGCCCAGGAGGGGCCGGGTTATGCAAAGAAGACTCACCAGAGAGAAGCCCAAGACCAAGCATGAAGATGGCGATTCAATAAAGGGCTTAAGGCACACAGGCGACTTAAGTCTGTTGTATTAAACCGCCATGATGGCATGACTTGTATCATAAGGTAGATTTAGCTAGTCACCAAGGCGGACACTGTTTATAAGCCGATCGACTCTGAAGCCATGTATGCCAACCCGTATATAAGGGGACGACCTGCTAGCGGCTGAGGGCTAGAAACAACTCATCGAGAGCCGGGCATAGCGTATCTTACTCCATGGTCATCGAAACATCAATACCAAACCCAACTAGACGTAGGCCTTACCTTCACCGTAAGGGGCCGAACTAGTATAAATCCTCTCGTGTCCTTTGTCCCGATTTAACCTCTTCAAGCTTCCTAGTTGCAATGGCTCCACAACTAAGTCCTTTCATGAGGACATCTGATGTGACAATTCCACGACAGTTGGCGCCCACCGTGGGGCCAGCGCAGGGTTGATCTTGAAGGGCAACTTCGAAGGGCTCAAGGGGTACGTAGTGGGCCGGATGACCAAGAGTCGTCGTGGTAAGATCTACATCGACGACGAAGGCTGGGGTCTCGACGCCGGCTCAATTGAGTACGGATACCGGGTCCCCTTCGGCGGAATCCACGTCTTCACCGGCTGGATCGGTGAGCCGGGCCCTGAGCCGGACAACTGCACCGACCTCGTCGAGACGGCTCAGCATGCGAGGAAGACCCGGACTCAACCTGTTGTGAAGCGTGCCTTCGTGGGCTGCATCCACGGAGAGGAACTCTCTGAAGGATCTGAAGAAAAGGTAGAGACGGCCATCCTCTCAGACGGTGATTCGTCCGCCGGCTCAACAGATTCGTTGTACCAAGTGCAATACGGCATGCTCGGGGGCTGTTCCGATGGCATCAGTATTCCGGACCCCTGTGAGCCGCCAAGATGGGAAGGAGTCTTCATGGCTGGGACTCAGCCCGACTCAAACTCTACAGCTGCTGCAGCAGTAACGTCCGGGTTAGGAGCAGCCGGGGCAGGCGGCCCCGCGCGCCCACCGCTCAGTCTTGATAGACCTCATGGACAAGCTTACGGCCCTGTTAACCGCAACAGTTATTCCTGCAGATAAAGATGAGCATGGCGCGGAGGTGGCACGGGTGCATGAGGAAATAGCTCAGGCCAAGGAGGCCTTGGTAGCTGAGGACACTAGATTAGCCACGGAGCGAGCGGCTCTAGATGCCCGGGCACAGCGGTTGCAATCGGAAGCTTACCAGCTCACAATGAGCTTGAACGCATCCAATGAGGTGATGAGGAGGAGACATCAGAAAACCCAGTCCCGTCTTCCTCCAAATTACGACCCTCGGGTTCTTTTTGCTACACCCGAAGCCGACCCAAGTAACCCGCCAAAGGCCAATCAGCTTATGACAACTAGAACGGGAGGACCGGCTCAGCCTCGGGAGATGGCACCACCTCACGTGAGCATGCCACCGCCGCGTTATGTGCCGATTCCACCAGGTCATTTTTCCAACCCCATGGAGAACTTAATCGCAGCTTCGACACGTTTGGCAGCTCTTCCCATGTACGGTGATGACCCGGCTGCAGTGGAAACCCGGAGGGTCAGAGAACTTCTCCAGACGGCCTTAGCTCAGCAAGAGACCTATTCTTACAACTGGGACATAATTCATTCAACTCCCCCGCCTTGGTTAGCGCCGCCTCGCCAGAACTAGAGCCCGAGTTACAGCAGGCACATGGAGTCTGAAGCATTGTCAAGCAACGCCCAACGCCGTTACCAACCCGGTGGCTATAACCCGGTGCAAGACCGAATATGTCAGGAGAACGAGCGGGCGGCTCAGGCGGTGGCTTAACAGGCGGCTCATCAGGATATCCCGGAGTATCCAACGACTTCTGTTGAGGCGGGAGTAGCCACTAGAACCGGTGGTGTTCCTTGTTTGGTACCGGCTTTGCGCAACGTACGTCTGCCCAAGGACTTCAAGGGACCTCGAAAGGTGCCGAATTACACGGCCGACTTACAGCCCGGAGCATGGATCGAGAGTTATGAGATGGCCATGGAGCTGTTGGAAGTCAGTGACACGGCGATGGCTAAATATTTCACCATGATGTTAGATGGAACAGCCCGGTCTTGGTTAAAAGGTTTGCCACCCAATTCCATTGGTTCATGGGAAGAGTTAAAGGCCCGGTTCATCCAGAACTTCAAGGACACCTGTAGGCAATCTATGTCGATTGTGGACTTGATGAATTGTAAGCAGGGGGAGGACGAATCCACCACCCATTGGGTACGCCGGGTCAAGGAGATAATTCATTCATCTGACAAGATGGATGCCGGCTCTGCAGTTCTTATGTTGGAGAAGAATTGTAGCTTTGAGCCGCTGAGGCAGAAACTGGGGCGCCTTAAATGTGACTGCAAGGATATGGGTATGCTGATGGCGGCTTTAGTTAAGTATGCTGATTCTGATAGTACCAAGGATCCCGCGTCTGACGATGAGAAGACAGGGAAGGGAAAAAATAACAGCAATGGAAAGGGTCAACAGCATAACCCGGGGAATCAAAGCGGCAATAAGCGTAAGACGGACGGTAACCCGGATTTTGTGGCCAACGCCAATACACAAGGTAACAATGAGAGACATAAGGGTAAACCGCCTCGATCTGGCGGGTCAGGCCCATCTCTTGAACAGCTGCTCAATGAGCCCTGCCCGAGACACGGCACCAGGGAGCGGCCCGCCACACACCTATGGAAAGATTGCGTGATCATGAAGGCGTTTAAGAATTCCAACGCCTATGATGGCCATAATGGGTCTGGTGGCGGTTCAGGGGCTGGCGGTTTTCAGGGCCCGGGTGGCGGCTCAGGCTCTGGCTTTCAGGGACGTCAAGGAGGCTATAATCAACATCAGTCTGGTCAAGGAGAGCAGCAGCAGTAGCAGTCGGGTTATCAAAGCAACCCAAAGCAGTTGAATGGTGGGCAGTATCACGTGTTTACCACTAGCCTATGCAAACGTGACCAAAAGGTTCATAAGAGGGCCGTCAATTCTGTCGAGACGGCAATTCCTCGTTATTTGAGGTGGTCAGAACAACCCATCATATGGAGCAGAGAAGATCACCCTCCACGAGACAATAATCCGGGTCAGTTGGCCTTGGTGGTAGCACCTCAGGTTGGTGGATATAAATTCACTAAAGTACTCATGTACGGGGGCAGTAGCATCAATATCCTCTATTATGAGACCTTTCGACGCATGGGGTTAACTGATAAAAATCTGAGGACGTCCAACACTGTTTTCCATGGAGTGGTCCCTGGTAAGTTGGCTTACCCAGTTGGCAAGATTGAGTTGGAGGTGGCCTTTGGAGACGAATATGACTCCAGAGCTGAGAAGTTGACGTTTGAGGTGGTCAAAATCAAGAGCCCATATCATGCTCTCTTCGGACGGCCGACTTATGCTAAGTTCATGGCCCGGCCGTGTTATGTTTATTTGCAGCTCAAGATGCCGGGTCACAAGGGCACCATCAATGTGCATGGAAGACGGAAGGTGGCGTTGGAGTGTGAAGAAGGTGACGCGGCTTATGCTGAGTCGGCCTGTGCAGTGGAAGAGCTCAAATTTTATCAAGATAATGTTGACCCAGCGGATATGACCTCCCTAAAGAAACCAACTACAGAGCACGACCTGGCGTTGAAGTTTAAATCGGCTGCCGAGACAAAGCTTGTTGACTTTACCCCAGGTGACCCTTCTAAGCGCTTCAAAGATCGCAGCAATTTGATCCCAAATAGGAAAGCGCGCTCATCGAGTTCATCCGTGAGAACCGGGACATCTTTGCATGGAAACCTTCTGACATGCCGGGTGTACCGAGGGAACTCACTGAGCACACTCTCAATATTGATCTGAAGTATAAGCCGGTCAGGCAGTTTCTTCAGCGTTTTAACGAAGAAATACAGAAATCTATTGGAGAGGAAGTCGCCCGGCTCTTAGCGGCCGGGTTTATTATTGAAGTTTTTCACCCGGAGATGTTGGCTAACCCGGTGCTTGTCCTCAAGAAGAATGGCACCTGGCGGATGTGTGTGGATTATATGGACTTAAACAAAGCTTGTCCGGCTGATCCCTTTGCTCTCCCCCGTATTGATCAAATCATTGATGCTACGGCGGGTTGTGAACGTTTTGAGTTTTTTGGATGCTTACTCTGGTTATCATCAGATCAAAATGGCAGTTAAGGACCAGGAGAAGACGGCTTTCATCACTCCGTTTGGAGCCTTCTGTTATGTATCTATGCCATTTGGACTCAAAAGTGCCCAGGCGACTTATCAGCGGTGTGTGCAGAACTGTTTGCACGATCAAATTGGGCGTAATGTTCATGCTTACGTGGATGACATTGTGATGAAGTCCAGAGAAAAGGAAACCTTGATGTCTGACTTGAAAGAAACCTTTGATAATCTCCGGGTTTACAAGATGATGCTTAACCTGGCCAAGTGTGTGTTTGGTGTACCTGCGGGCAAGCTCTTAGGTTTTCTAGTGTCAAACAGAGGCATCAAAGCTAACCCGGAGAAAATTAAGGGGATTACCTCTCTGGCTAAGCCGGCATGCATCAATGATGTTCAGCGACTGGCGGGTCGTATTGCCGCTTTAAGCCGGTTCATAAGCCGGTTAGGTGAGAAGGCCCTTCCATTGTATCAGATGATGAAGAAAACTGACACTTTTGTCTGGAGTGAGGCCGCTGATGCTGCTTTTGAAGACTTGAAGAGACAATTGTCTGAACCGCCGGTTCTCGCGGCTCCAATTGATAAAGAGCCTTTGCTGTTATATGTGGCTGCCAATTCACGAGCCGTCAGCGTTGCCATCGTGGTGGAGCGTAAGGAAGCTGGCAAGGAGCATCCGGTTCAATGGCCGGTTTATTATATCAGTGAGGTGCTCATTGAGTCTAAACAAAGGTATCCACATCGGCAGAAACTCGTTTACGGAGTGTTTATGGCTAACCGGAACTTGAAGCAGTATTTTCAAAGTCATCCTATAACTATGGTAAGTTCTGCCCCTTTAGGAGACATCATCCAGAATAGGGAGGCCACAGGACGAGTCGCCAAGTGGGCTATCGAGCTTGGGCCTCATGATTTGAAGTTCACCCGTGTTCAGCGGCCGCCAAAGGTCTAAGGCCATCTGTCTCCATGACCACCATCACAGAGGAAGACTCAAACCACTCCAGCTTCGGTGTACGTCAAGTGTTCCCGAAGATAATCATACTGTGACAGTTCTAGTGTGCGAAGCTAATGCTTGAAGTCAATCCGGCTGCATCGGTCGATGAAATACAAGAAGAAGAAGAGCATGTTGCTACTCCCCTACCACCCAGAAGTTGTTCTCGAGGATAGCGATATGCATGCCCGACCCTCGGCTACTCAAGTGGAGGTTGAGAATCTGAGGCAGCCACCAACAACACTCTGAAGCTAATAGCGTTGTCATGGCTGAAGACAATGTGGCGCTTTGCAATAAAACTTGTGCATGAAGCCAATGATGCACTGCCACTAATGTGCGGCGTGAAGCCATTGCCAATGCCTCTGTTCATGTCCGCCTCAAGGCCTCATACCATTGAGCAAGCATTGTATCAAGGCGAGCTGGCCCGCAGTGGGATGGCCAGTTCAGTTCCTCCACTGCTCCGGCCCTCAATTTGATTATCATGTGGAGCACCGACCATAGGTTCAAAAGCCAAAGCCAGTTGCCATGGTTTCCAGTCTTGCATCAGCACCGAGGCTCATTCAATGTCAGCGGCTTCATTTCACACAACACCTTCTTCGATAGCCAAGAACCCATACTCCAAGCCAAGAATATCATCCGATCGATTACGGAGTTATCAATAGCGCAGCTACTACTCTGCGTCTTATACAATCAAGGCGCATATTTCCTCATATCGTACGGATTCGAAGCCATTCTTGCCTGCCTACCTTAGAAAAACACTTGGTATTTAGAGATGCGAGGCCTGCTCGATTTATTCTTGATAAGGAGCATCGGAATGAAGAGCTTCTGCTACAATTTTATGCAACTCTCCAGATTCGCGGCTACAACAGAGATCCAACGACATGGGTCCTTGAGTGGATGACAGGAAATGTCCATCATGAAGCCAAAGCCTTTGATCTCATTGAGCCTACCGGCCTTTCCACTCTGGGCGAACTGTATGAACCTGGTTGTCAGCTTCACCGTGATGCATTGGACAGCATCTTTCAGAAGCCAGAGCCCAACATGAGCAAAATGCTAAGTATGATGAAGCCACTGCCCCAGGATGCCGAGTATCCCAATGAATTCTTTGTTGAAGACCTAGAGTATCTGCCCTGCACCATCTATCACATCATTAGGCGAACTCTATGGCCCATCAAAGGGCATTCCTCCTCAGCAAAGCTTGAAGGTGCAATGAAGACATTGGTCTTCTATATTCTCAATGGCAAAAGCTTCAATACTCAGGATTTCTTCATTCGCCAATTTGCTGCATCTGGATCTGACATATTTGGTCTGAAGTTTTATGCTCCTTGGATTATGCGTCTTATCAAGCTTCACTCTGCCCTTGACTATCAGCCCTCACATGCATAACCATCTCATATTCTTACCAAAGTTGATATGTCCATTGAAGCCATTTACCGAGCACGCCAAGGAAGAACTATATCTTCACAATGCAGATCGTCGGAGCTTTTCCCAGCATGTTAAAGGTGTTGAGGTTGCTTCGTGTTTATCCTCTAGCCGGCAACACTTTCATTTGTGCATACTTGAACCCACGGAAAGCACTATTGCTCCAAGGCCTCGAAGCGATCTCGTGTGCTCAATGACGAGAAGCTTCTCGTGGCCTTACATCAAAAACATGACAAGCATCACTCTTTGGATGAGCGTCAAATGCAAAGACTCTTGGTGGATGTCAACCGCATCCGCAATCTTGCCACCAAGAATGCCTTTGTCACTCATGAAACACTGTCGGAGGTCTGGAAGAGTCGACATTGCTAAGTCTTTGAAGCTGATCTTCAAGGCGATGGCTTCTTGAGAGATTCAAGTTCGACTCCCTCCTCCATGAATGCTATCTTCGTCGAACCCCATCTCTTGAAGATTGAGTACTCCTCCTCCATGACAGCTGTAAATGCAGGACTTGGATGGCCGAGATGATGCTACCTCACCGGCTCAACCTCGGTAGCGTGTCGACCTTGCACCAAGTTCTTACGCACCACCAAACCTCAACGTCGACCCTACTGCTTCACCTACTCCTCATGGGAACAAGTAGAGACTATGTCTTCAAACCTTTTTGGTCCTTACTGACAAAAGGGGGAGAAGCACATGTTGATAGTCTTCAAGCGGGTCCATATGGGTGGTTGATATATTTTTTTCCTAGTCCTTACAACTCTCGTTTCTTGATACATTTGGTTCTTTGAGTTGTAACACTTAAACTTGATGGTAAATCGCTACCTTTACGCTATTACGTCATACAGCGATAAATTCCGCATCTGCGATGATAAATCCGCATGAAGTCATTTACATGAGCGTCCATTTTCATTATGCATGTCATTATCCTTGTATATCTGTTCATGCATGATGTATTGTCTTCATATGGTGAAGAGGATCTCCACCGATACAACCTGCCATGTGCATTTGCATTCCAAGCATAAAACATTTATATGCACATCTTGAGAGACCTTTTTCCATCTATGAAGACAATATCTTAATCCTTACAATTTCACATACTTTTATCCGCTGAAAACTTCAACAGGTTTGTCATCAATCACCAAAAAGGGGAGATTGTAAGTGCATCTAGTGCCACCCCTAGTTGGTTTTGGAGTATTGACGACAAACCTGGTTGAGGACTAATGTGTTTGTGAGAATTGCGAGGATAACACGGTAGTAGTCCCTCATTGATTTGGTTTACCTACGGAGATGACCCTAAAAATGTGTGAATACATTGAAGACAATGGTGATGCGTGAAGCCATTCACGTTGAATACTATGACACAAGAAGACATTGGCGAAGACTATGGGTAGCGAAGACTTAGTTGTTTCATTGTTTCCTTTTCTTCTTTGTTGAGTCATAGGAACCACCGCCTTTGTTAAGTGGGGTGCAAGTGAAAAAAAGTCGAGTGGTAGTGATGCTCAACCAAATCCTATGTCTTGACGAAGACAATGAGAGCAAATCTTATCCAGAGTCGGATGAGTTAGCTTTACTTCTAGCCCAAGTCAAGCTGTCGCGTGTGTTTGAAATCTGACCATTGCGACACGTGTCAGTTCCTTAGTGACCCAGGGTCATTTTAGACAAATCAGGCCGGGTTGTCCAGTGGCTATAAATAGCCCACCCCCTACACCATAAATGAGTGGCTTCTCAGAGTTAGTACACGGCTTTGTCGTTTAAGAGCAACCCTCCGCCGAAGCTTTCGAGAGAGAATCTTTGCAAGGACAAAGCCCGAACCACCCAGACCCCAAAGAGTGTTTGGCATCACTGAAGTCTTTCTGTCCGCGTGATCTGAAGACTTGTTACACTTGAGGGTGTGAATCCTCCAGCAGGTTAGGAGTGGCGTTACGAGCATCCAAGAGCCATTGTGGATTGCGGTGAGCGAAATCTGTGAAGGTTGAATCTGCCTTGAAGACTTACGGAGTGATTAGGCGGGGACTAGGTTTCCCTTAGCTCAAGGGAATAAGGTGAAGATCACGGTCTTTTGAGTTGAATCTCAGTCTCCTAACCCGGGCCTTACAGTTGTCTGACAAGCTGGGCCAGTCGAATAAATCCTGTCATACGAAGCCCTTGGTTCTATCTCTTACTTCTCTTTACTTACAGTTTGTCTTCGTGGAGTCATTGCACAGTTGCATTATCTGTTTGACTTCCTTTGTGTGACTACATTACGATTGGCTTCATACTATCTTCCATCGATCTTTACTACCTAGCTGCTATTAGTCTTCGTGCTTTCACTTCATTGAATACTTGACTATGGCTTGTTTAGTGTAGTCTACCTTCGCTGCATTGAATAGTGTTGTTTCTATTGTTTGTCTTGAAACACCCACGTTTGAAGACTTACATAAAATCGCCTATTCACCCCCTCTAGTCGATAACTAGCCCTTTCACTTGGGACCACAAAAGCGAGTAATAGTCCAAGAAGCAGGCGAGAATCGACTAAGCTATGACCTTGACAACCAACACGTAGGCACACCTTGGGGTTCGACAACCATGGAAATCGCTTTGGGACCCCAAAAGGTTAGTAATAGTCCACAAGCAGGTCAGAATCGACAAAAACGCGAGTGTTGATGACAAACACGTCGCGCACCCGAGGTTCGTCAATCGTGTAAATCACTCCGGGACCAGCAGTGAGTAATAGCCCACGAAGCGGGCGAATTGGCCAAAAGCGGAAGTGTTGATGACCAACACGTAAGCTCACCATAGGGTTTAACAACTATGGAAATCGCCGGGACCCCAAAGCGGTGAGTAATAGTCCATGAAGCGGGTCGAGAATTGGCCAAAACTATGAGTGTTGATGAGCGGACACGTAAAAGCACCCTAGGGATGCGTCAATCGTGGAAATTGCTCAGGACCCCAAAGCGGTGAGTAATAGTCCACAAAGCAGACCATAATTGGCGTGAGTATTGATGGTGACACGTCGCGCACCCGTGGTTCGACAATCATGGAAGTCACTCGGGGACCACAAAAGCGAGTAATAGTCAAAAGCGGGCGAGAATCGGCCCCAAGCTGCGAGTCTTGACGACCAACACGTAAGGACACCTTGGGGTTAGACAACCATGAAATCGCTTTGGGACCCCAAAGCGGTGAGTAATAGTCCACAAAGCGAATTCGAGAATCGACAAAAGCTGCGAGTGTTGATGGCCGAAACCGTCGCGCACCCAGGTTTGTTAATCATGGAAATACTTCATGACCGGAAGCAGTGAGTAATAGTCCAAGCGGGCGAGAATCGGCTAAAACTAAAGAGTGTTGACGGCCGACACATAAAGCGCACCTTGGGGTTCAACAACTATGAAATAAACCGGGACCCCAAAGCGGCGAGTAATATTCCACGGCGTGTCGAAATTGGCCAAAGCGGTGAGTGTTGACGGCGAACACGTAAATGCACCCTAGGGATGCGTCAATTGTGGAAATCGCTCTAGGACCCAAAAGCGATGATTAATAGTCCACGAAATAGACCAGAATTGGCCCAAATTGTGAGTGTTCACGACCGACCGTCGCGCACCCAGGGTTAAGTCAATCATGGAAATCACTTGAGGACCACAAAAGCTGGTAATAGTCAAGAAAGGGGCTAGAATTGGCCCCAAAGCGGAAGTCTTGAGGACCAACACGTAAGCACACCTTGCGGTTCAACAACCATGGATATCGCTTTGGGACCCCAAAGCGGTGAGTAGTAGTCCATGAAATGGGTCGAATCAACAAGAGCTGCAGTGTTGATGACTTACGTCGCGCACCCGGGGTTAGTCAATCATGGAATCACTCGGGACCCCAAAGCAGTGAGTAATAGTCCACAAGCGGGCGAGAATCGGCCAAAAGCGAGAGTGTTGGGGATATAACTATTTGTGTAAGCCGCCCGGGAGGGCAGGTTATACAAAGACTCACGAGAGAAGCCCAAGACCAAGCATGAAGATGGCGATTCAATAAAGGGCTTAAGGCACAGAGCGACTTAAGTCTGTTGTATTAAACCGCCATGATGGCATGACTTGTATCATAAGGTAGATTTAGCTAGTCACCAAAGCGGACCTTTGTTTATAAGCCGGCCAAGGGACTCTGTAAGCCCGAGGCGTCAACCCGTGTATATAAGGGGCGACACTGCTAGCGGTGAGGCTAGAAACAACTCATCGAGCCGGGCATAGCGTATCTTACTCCATGGTCATGAAACATCAATACCAAACCCAACTAGGCGTAGGCCTTACCTTCACCGTAAGGGGCGAACTAAGTATAAATCCTCTCGTGTCCTTTGTCGATTTAACCTCTTCAAGCTTCCTAGTTGCAATGGCTCCACAACTAAGTCCTTTCATGAGGACATCGATGTGACAATTCCCGACGGTTGGCGCCCACCGTGGGGCGGCGGGGTTGATCTTGAAGGGCAACTTGAAGGGCTCAAAGTGCGTAGTGGGCGGATGACCAAGAGTCGTCGTGGTAAGATCTACATCGGCAGCGAAGGCTGGGGTCTCGGCGGCGGCTCAATTGAGTCGGATCTGGGTCCCCTTGGCGGAATCCACGTCTTCACCGGCTGGATCGGTGGCGGGACCTGGCCGGACAAGCGCACCGACCTCGTCGAGGCGGCTCAGCATCACGAGAAGACCGGACTCAACCTGTTGTGAAGCGTGCCTTCGTGGGCTGCATCCACGGAGAGGAACTCTCTGAAGGATCTGAAGAAAAGGTAGAGGCGGCCATCCTCTCGGGCGGTGATTCGTCGCGCGGCTCAATGATTCGTTGTACCAAGTGCTGTCTGGCATGCTCGGGGGCTGTTCGATGGCATCGATATTCGGACCCTGTGAGCCGCCAAGATGGGAAGGAGTCTTCATGGCTGGGACTCGGCCCGACTCAAACTCTGACTGCTGCTGCAGCGATAACGTCCGGGTTAGGAGCAGCAGGCGAAGCGACCCGTCATACCGGCTCAGTCTTGATAGACCTCATGGACAAGCTTACGGCCTGTTAACATAGCAGATTATTCCTGAGATAAAGATGAGCATGGCGCGGAGGTGGCGCAGGTGCATGAGAAATAGCTCGAGCCAAGGAGGCCTTGGTAGGCGAGGACACTAGATTAGCCCGGGCGGCGGCTCTAGATGCCGAGCACAGCGGTTGCAATCGGAGCTTACCAGCTCACAATGAGCTTGAGCGCATCAATGAGGTGATGAGGAGGAGACATCGAAAACCCAGTCCGTCTTCCTCCAAATTCGACCCTCGGGTTCTTTGCTACACGAAGCCGACCAAGTAACCGCCAAAGGCCAATCAGCTTATGACAACTAGAGCGGGAGGACCGGCTCAGCCTCGGGAGATGGCACCACCTCACGTGAGCATGCCACCGCCCGCGTTATGTGCCGATTCCACAGGTCATTTTCCAACCCCATGGAGAACTTAATGGCAGCCGACACGTTTGGCAGCTCTTCCCATATGCGGTGATGACCGGCTGCGGTGGAAACCGGTCGAAGAACTTCTCGAACGGCCTTAGCTCGACAAGAGACCTATTCTTACAAGCTGGGACATAATTCATTCAACTCCCCGCCTTGGTTAAGCGCCGCCTCGCCCGAACTAGAGCCCGAGTTACAGCGAGCACATGGAGTGCGAAGCATTGTCAAGCAGCATGCGCCGTTACCAACCGGTGGCTATAACCGGTGCAAGACCGAATATGTCGGGGAGAAACGGCGGGCGGCTCGGCGGTAACTAACGGTGACTCATCGGGATATCCGGAGTATCCAGCGACTTACATTGGCGGGAGTAGCCACTAGAACGGTGGTGTTCCTTGTTTGGTACCGGCTTTGCGCAGCGTCGTCTGCCCAAGGACTTCAAGGGACCTCGAAAGGTGCGAATTACGGCCGACTTACAGCCGGAGCATGGATCGAGAGTTATGAGATGGCCATGGAGCTGTTGGAAGTCGATGACAGCGATGGCTAAATATTTCACCATGATGTTAGATGGAACAGCCGGTCTTGGTTAAAGGTTTGCCACCCAATTCCATTGGTTCATGGGAAGAGTTAAAGGCCGGTTCATCGAACTTCAAGGACACTGTAGGCAATCTATGTCGATTGTGGACTTGATGAATTATGTGAGGGGAGGGCGAATCCACCACCCATTAGATGCCTTGGGTCAAGGAGATAATTCATTCATCGACAAGATGGATGCGACTCTGCAGATTCTTATGTTGGAGAAGAATTGTAGCTTTGAGCATTGCTGAGGCGGCTGAGGCGCCTTAAATGTATTTGCAAGGATATGGGTATCTTGATGGCGGCTTTAGTTAAGTATGCTGATTACGATAGTACCAAGGATCCGCGTCGCGATGAGAAGGCGAGGAAGGAAAAAATAACAGCAATGGAAAGAATTGGCGGCATAACCCGGGGAATCAAAGCGGCAATAAGCGTAAGGCGGACGGATAACCAGTTTTGTGCGCCAATACACAAGGTAACAATAGAGACATAAGGGTAAACCGCCTCGATCGCGGGTCGGGCCCATCTCTTGAACAGCTGCTCAATGAGCCCTGCCGAGACCACGGCACCGAGGGCGGCCGCCACACACCTATGGAAAGATTGCGTGATCATGAAGGCGTTTAAAATTCCGCCTATGATGGCCATAATAGATGCAGTGGCGGTTGAGGCTGGCGGTTTCGAGGCCGGGTGGCGGCTCGAGCTCGCTTCGGGGGCGTCAAGGAGGCTATAATCAACATCGATCTGGTCAAGGAGAGCAGCGGCGATGGCGATCGGGTTATCAAAAGCAACCCAGCGGATTGAATGGTGGGCGGTATCACGTGTTTACCACTAGCCTATGCAAGCGTGACCAAAAGGTTCATAAGAGGCCGTCGATTACAGCCGAGGCGGCAATTCCTCGTTATTTGAGGTGGTCGAACAACCCATCATATGGGCGAGAAGATCACCCTCCACGAGACAATAATCCGGGTCGATTGGCCTTGGTGGTAGCACCTCGGGTTGGTGGATATAAATTCACTAAAGTACTCATGTGCTGAAGCGGTAGCATCAATATCCTCTATTATGAGACCTTCGGCGCATGGGGTTAGCGATAAAAATCGAGGGCGTCCAACACTTTGTTTTCCATGGAGTGGTCCACAGTAAGTTGGCTTACCGAGTTGGCAAGATTGAGTTGGAGGTGGCCTTTGGAGCGAATATGACTCGAGTGAGAAGTTGGCGTTTGAGGTGGTCAAAATCAAGAGCCCATATCATGCTCTCTTGGACGGCCGACTTATGCTAAGTTCATGGCCCGGCCGTGTTATGTTATTGCAGCTCAAGATGCGGGTCACAAGGCACCATCAATGTGCATGGAAGGCGGAAGGTGGCGTTGGAGTGTGAAGAAGGTGGCGGCTTATCTTTGAGTCGGCTTGTGCGATGGAAAACTCAAATTTTATCAAGATAATGTTGACCCAGCGGATATGACCTCCCTGAAGAAACCAACTACAGAGCACGACCCGGCGTTGAAGTTTAAATCGGCTGCCGAGACAAAGCTTGTTGACTTTACCCCAGGTGACCCTTCTAAGCAGTTCAGCATCAGCAGCAATTTGGATCCCAAATAGGAAAGCGCGCTCATCGAGTTCATCCGTGAGAACCGGGACATCTTTGCATGAAACCCGACATGCGGGTGTACGGGAACTCACTGAGCACACTCTCAATATTGATCTGAAGTATAAGCCGGTCAGGCAGTTTCTTCAGCGTTTTAACGAAGAAATACAGAAATCTATTGGAGAGGAAGTCGCCCGGCTCTTAGCGGCCGGGTTTATTATTGAAGTTTTTCACCCGGAGATGTTGGCTAACCCGGTGCTTGTCCTCAAGAAGAATGGCACCTGGCGGATGTGTGTGGATTATATGGACTTAAACAAAGCTTGTCCGGCTGATCCCTTTGCTCTCCCCCGTATTGATCAAATCATTGATGCTACGGCGGGTTGTGAACGTTTTGAGTTTTTTGGATGCTTACTCTGGTTATCATCAGATCAAAATGGCAGTTAAGGACCAGGAGAAGACGGCTTTCATCACTCCGTTTGGAGCCTTACATTATGTATCTATGCCATTTGGACTCAAAAGTGCCCAGGCGACTTATCGGCGGTGTGTGCGAGAACTGTTTGCACGATCAAATTGGGCGTAATGTTCATGCTTACGTGGATGACATTGTGATGAAGTCCAGAGAAAAGGAAACCTTGATGTCTGACTTGAAAGAAACCTTTGATAATCTCCGGGTTTACAAGATGATGCTTAACCTGGCCAAGTGTGTGTTTGGTGTACTGCGGGCAAGCTCTTAGGTTTTCTAGTGTCAAGCAGAGGCATCAAAGCTAACCGGAGAAAATTAAAGGATTACCTCTCGGCTAAGCGGCATGCATCAATGATGTTCGTTGTTGGCGGGTCGTATTGCGCTTTAAGCGGTTCATAAGCGGTTAGGTGAGAAGGCCCTTCCATTGTATCGGATGATGAAAAGCGACACTTTTATGCAGGTGAGGCGGCTGATGCTGCTTTTGAAGACTTGAAGAGACAATTATGCGAACCGCGGTTCTCGCGGCTCCAATTGATAAAGAGCCTTTCTGTTATATGTGGCTGCCAATTCCACGAGCCGTCGGCGTTGCCATCGTGGTGGGCGTAAGGAAGGCGGCAAGGAGCATCGGTTCAATGGCGGTTTATTATATCGATGAGGTGCTCATTGAGTCTAAACAAAGGTATCCACATCGGCGAAACTTCGTTACTGGTGTTTATGGCTAACGGAACTTGAAGCAGTATTTTCAAAGTCATCCTATAACTATGGTAAGTTCTGCCCCTTTAGGAGACATCATCCAGAATAGGGAGGCCACAGGACGAGTCGCCAAGTGGGCTATCGAGCTTGGGCCTCATGATTTGAAGTACATGCCACGTACTGCTATTAAGTCTCAGGCCTTGATGAACTTTATCAATGATTGGATAGAGTTGCAGGCTCCTGAGGAGAAGACAGATAACACATATTGGACTATTCACTTTGACGGGTCCAGACAGCTAGAAGGCTCAGGGGCGGGAATTGTTTTAACTTCCCCTCGAGGTGACAAATTTCGTTATGTACTCCGGCTTATGTTCCCATGTACTAACAATGCAGCTGAGTACAAGGCCTTACTCCATGGTCTCCGGATGGCTAAGGAGATGAACTTAAGCCGGGTAAGGTGTCTGGGCGACTCAGATCTAGTGGCTCAACCGGTGTCAGGCAATTGGGATTCTAAGGATCGACTTATGGCGGCTTATCGTCGAGAACTAGATGACGTGGCTGGTCACTTCAAGGGTTATCAAGTGGAGCACATTGATCGACGGAAGAATGAGGCGGTTGATGCTTTAAGCCGGTTGGGATCTCAACGTAAGCCGGTACCGCCTAACACCTTCCTCGATATTCTGCATAACCCTTCTGTCAAGGTGCCTACCGAGGAAGAGCTAGCGGTGCCAGACCCGGAGGCACAGCTGGTGGTGGCTCTTCATGTTATCCTGGATTGGACAGTGCTCTATTTGGTTTATATGACCCGGGGTGAGTTACCTGAGGATGAGACCTTGGCAAGACAAATCGTCAGGCGCTCCAAATCTATGACGATTGTTAACGGCGAGTTACATCACCTAAGTGTCACTAGGGCGTTTCAACGCTGTGTGTCCCCTACGGAAGGCCAAGAAATACTTCGTGAGATCCATGAAGGGATTGTGGCCATCATGCGGGTCAAAATCTCTGGTAGCAAAAGCTTTCCGTCATGGTTTCTACTGGCTGACGGCTCATGCTGATGCGGAAGATTTGGTCAGCAAATGTGACGGTTGTCAAAAGTTCTCACGACAAGCTCATGTGCCGGCTCAAGAATTGAGAATGATCCCAATCACTTGGCCATTTGCAGTCTGGGGGCTTGACATGGTTGGGCCTTTCAAGAGGTCTAAGGATAAAAAGACACATCTCCTGGTGGCAGTGGATAAGTTTACAAAGTGGGTTGAGGCGAGAGGCGGTCGATGAAGTGTGATGCAGCCACGGCGGTTCAATTCATGAAAAAGGTGATCTTTCGTTTTGGTTTCCCACATAGCATCATAACTGATAATGGCACTAATCTCTCCAAGGGTGCCATGGAAGAGTTCTGTCAAAGAGAACATATCCGGCTTGATGTTTCGGCTGTTGCTCATCCTCAATCCAATGGTTAAGCAGAAAGAGCTAATTAAGAGATCCTGAAAGGTATCAAGCCCCGGCTCTTAGTCCCCTTACAGCGGACTCCGGGTTGTTGGGTGGAGGAGTTACATACGTGTTATGGAGCATCAACACTCGCCTAACAGATCTCGGGCTACGCCTTTCTTTATGGTGTATGGTGCAGAGGCGGTCCTGCCAAGTGACATCCGGCACGATTCACCCCGCGTGGCGGCTTACGTTGAGGCTGACAACGAAGAAGCTCGTCAAAATGCACTTGACTTATTAGATGAGGAGCGAGACTTGGTAATAGCCCACTCGGCAAATTATCAACAAGACCTGCGCCGCTATCACAGCCGCTGGGTTAGGAGCTGAACCTTTCAGGAAGGCGACTTGGTGCTCTGGCTCATCCAGGATCAGTTTGATATGCACAAGCTATCCCCGCCTTGGGAAGGGCCCTTTGTGGTCAGCAAGAACCTGCACAACGGGTCATACTACCTCATCGATGTTCGAGAGCACAAAGACTCACGTAAGTCGGAGGAGGAGACCCGCCGGCCGTGGAACATTGCTCATCTCCGGCCTTATTATACTTAAGCCACCGGCTTTCAGGATGTATATTTTTTTGACAATGTATATATTATATAAAGAAATAAAGCGGGACCTCCGTCCTTTTACCCTCAAAATCTATGTTCTTTATCGGGTAGTGGAGACAACCAGCAGGGAGGCGGTCACATCGAATCCGGCTTTCCCTTTGGGTGGCTTATGATCATATCTGAATCTAGCCATGGTCACTTGGGGGCTTCCTGTTCAAACATAGGTCGTATTCGAACCAAAGAGAACATAGCTGTCGATACCCACTTGATCGGCATACTGCCAAACCCACTTGGGGGCTTCTTGATCATATTTGAATCATAGCTTAACACCTTTGGGTCTGACGTGGATCGTATTCAAATCAGCATCATTAAACAACTCTTATGTTCACTTCGGGGCTTCCTGTTCAAACATAGGTCGTATTAGAACCAAAGAGAACATATCTGTCGATACCCACTTGATCGGCATCGCCAAAGCCACTGGGGGCTATATGATCGTATCCGAATCTTAGCTTAACCCCTTTGGAATGGTTTACTGATCGTATTCGAATCAGAGGCCTTTGAACATTGTTTATTATATATCATAAGCATAATTACTTGACTATTTTGAGACCTTTTTGAAAGCACTGTGAGATGGCTTTTTGATTCTCCCGTCTTAATATTAACTACCCCAGGTTCTAAAGTGCCAGGTAAAGCATCATATGAGCCGGGAAGATTATCAAAGGGTTTGCAGGTATGCTATTGTGATTATATTTAATAAATAATCTAAACCGGCTTGTATATGATGTCTTTGGGTCATGTTCCGGGTTATCAATACTCTATATAAAACCCCTGGCGTGATAAACCGCCAAGAAATTTTTCCTTGTTTTATGTGCAGGATAAGGCAAAGCAAGTTAAACATCAAGGAAATAAGCGGTCAATGTAAGCCAGCAAAATATAGCGATGGCGGCTTACGAAAGTAATAGGCACCATAAACATGCGCAAGGGCATGACAAACATTAAGAGGTTTTTTTCTATCCTATTACAAGACTCCCCGAGTCTGAATAAGTGAAGCATTGTTTTGGCAAAGTTATAAAACACCTGGCGGTTCATTCCTTCGGCGGGCTTGAAGACTCCGAGTTATCCTTCTCCGCCTCTCTGTCGGTTGCTTTGTCCTGGAAGGTGGACGAGGCCCAGTCAATGCCACTCAAGGCTTCAAACTCAGCCTCATCATCTATTAAACCGGCCGGGTCCACTTCAGGGGCAAAGGTATGCTTACGTGTTGGAGGGATCATGCTGACTTGGTCGTATGGAATGTTTGGAATTCTCTGGTTCTCGCTATCATAGCCCGGCGAATACTTAGTAAGATCAGTATCATTCCCAATAAGGGTAGCCAAGGGACGTACGACTTTGACACGAGCGGTGAAATCTTGATCATCAAGCAGATGCCGTCCTCCTTTAGGCTTGGGCATCAAGAGAGGTCGATAAGTCAAGCTCTGGCACCCATGCCTTTGCCCGACTTAATCGTACGGCTCGGCTCTTGAAGATGCCGCCTTAAATCTGAATTCGTTGAGGTAGTAACTGCGAGATGCTTGACCGTCTTGTAGGAGGTGGGGAGTGGTATTTGATAAGGCCACAATGGCCAAAACGCGTTGTGACCGGATCTGTTGCTCCACTAAGGTGTAAACCGCCTTAAGCTTGATCAGCATGTTTTGCTTGAGGTTGGTACTCCCGGGGCCTTTATGTTCACAAGCATAACAATGAGCCGAAAATAACTATTACAATAATCCTTGGAAGATTACAATGTTTAAAGGTTTTTCAGAGTGACTTACCGAAGATGGCTGAGACCATTTGGGATATCTGCCTTTTTAAGTCGGACAACTCGGTCGTTGCTTCTGCAAGAGATGCTTCTGCCGTCTCGGCCCGAGTCACTAGTGAAGCCTTCTCATCAGCCCAGATTTTCTTCTCTGACTCAAAATTTTGCCTCAATTTCTCTTGTTCAGAGACGCTGAATTCAAACTTGGAGTTGGCTTTACGGTTTCAAGCTCTTGAGTTTTCAAGCTGGCTCTTGATTCGACAAGCTCCGACTCAAATTGACTTATGGTGGCCTGTATTGATACCAGGTTATGGTAAGAATCATGGTAAGGTAACATTCAAGTCCCAAATATTTTACAAGTCAAGATATTTGGCACTTGGGGGCTAATGTTGAAGGAAATATGCCCTAGAGGCAATAATAAAGTTATTATTTATTTCCTTATATCATGATAAATGTTTATTATTCATGCTAGAATTGTATTAACCGGAAACATAATACATGTGTGAATATATAGACAAACAGATTGTCACTAGTATGCCTCTACTTGACTAGCTTGTTAATCAAAGATGGTTATGTTTCCTAACCATGAACAAAGAGTTGTTATTTGATTAACGAGGTCACATCATTAGTTGAATGATCTGATTGACATGACCCATTCCATTAGCTTAGCACACGATCGTTTAGTATGTTGCTACTGCTTTTATCCATGACTTATACATGTTCCTATAACTATGAGATTATGCAACTCCGTTTACGGAGGAACACTTTGGGTACTACCAAATGTCTAGCAAAGCTGGGTGATTATAAAGAAGTACTACAGGTGTCTCAAAGGCAGATGTTGGGTTGGCGTATTTGAGATTAGGATTTGTCCTCCGATTATCGGAGAGGTATCTCTGGGCCCTCTCGGTAATGCACATCACTTAAGCCTTGCAAGCATTGCAACCAATAAGTTAGTTGAGAGATGATGTATTACGGAGCGAGTAAAGAGACTTGCGATAGCGAGATTGAACTAGGTATTGGATACCGACGATCGAATCTCGGGCAAGTAACTATACCGATGACAAAGGAACAACGTATGTTGTTATGCGGTCTCGACCGATAAAGATCTTCGTAGAATATGTAGGAGACCAATATGGGCATCCAGGTCCGCTATTGGTTATTGACGGAGGCGTGTCTCGGCCATGTCTACATTGTTCTCGAACCGTAGGGTCCATGCGCAAGGTTTCGATGGCGGTTATATTATGAGTTTATGAGTTTTGATGTACGAAGGAGTTAGTCCGGATGAGATCGGGGACATGGCGAGAGTCTCGAAATGGTCGAGGCGTAAAGATCGATATATTGGACAACTATATTGGAGTTCGGAAGGTTCGAGTCATTGGTATTTTTGAATCTGGGAGAGTTCTGAGAATTCGCCGGGGAGTATATGGGCCTTATTGGGCCATACAGGAATAGAGGAAAGAGGCCAAAAGGAAGAAGGCGCAGCCCCTCTAATCCGAGGTGGACAGGGGTGCAGCCCCTTTTCCTTCCTCCCTCCCCTCTTTCCTTCTCTCCTACTCCAACAAGGAAGGGGAGTCCTACTCCGGTGGGAGGAGGACTCCTCTGGCGCCCCCTCTGGCCGGCGAACCCCTCCCCTGGCTCCTTTATATCTGAGGCAGGGGGCACCTCTAGGCACAATACACAAGTTGATCTCGGATCGTTCCTTAGCCGTGTCTGGTGCCCCCTCCACCATATTCCACCTCGGTCATATCGTTGCAAAGCTTAGCGAAGCCTACTTGATAGAACATCAAGATCGTCCTGCGCCATCATGCCGTGAAACTCTTCCTCCCGAGCTCTCTTGGATTGGAGCCGAGGCGTCATCGAGCTGTCGTGTGTCAAGAACTGGGCGCGAATGCTGGCGCTAGGATCGGTTAGATCGCGAGGAGATCGTCGACTACTTCCTCTACGTTGTGATTGCTTCGCTTGGTCTCAGTGCGTAGACAACACTCTCCCCTCTCGTTGCTATGCATCACCATGATCTTGCGTGTGCGTGGAAAATTTTGAAATTACTCGTTACCCAGCGGTGGCATCGAGCCTAGGTTTTATGGTTTGATGTTTTGCGAGTAGAACACAAGTGAGTTGTGGGCGATACAAGTCATACTACCTACCAGCATGTCATATTTTGGTTCAGCGGTATTGTGAGATGAAGCGGCCCGGACCGACATTACAGCGTGCGCTTCTGCGAGACTGGTTTCACCGTTCTGAGCACTCGTGCTTAAAAGGTATTGGCGGGTGTCTGTCTCTCTCACTTTAGTTGAATCGAGTATAGCTCGCCGGTCCTTGAGAAGGTTAAAGCGGAGTCTATTTGTGAAATATCGTTGTGGTTTTGATGCGTGGGTGAGATTGGTTCTTGCTTAAGCCCGTAGCAGCCACGTAAAATTTGCAACAACAAAGTAGAGGGCGTCTAACTTGTTTTTGCAGGGCATGTTGTGATGTGATATGGTCAAGGCGTGATGCTATATTTTATTGTATGAGATGATCATGTTTTGTAACGAAGTTATCGGCAGGCTGGCGAGGAGCCATATGGTTGTCGCTTTATTGTATGAAATGCAAGCGCCTTGTAATTGCTTTACTTTATCACTAAGCGGTAGCGATAATCGTAGAAGCAATAGATGGCGTAGCGACAACGATGCTACGATGGAGATCAAGGTGTCGCGCCGGTGACAATGGTGATCACAATGGTGCTTGGAGATGGAATCACAAGCACAAGATGATGATGGCCATATCATATCACTTATATTGATTGCATGTGATGTTTATCCTTTATGCATCTTATCTTGCTTTGATTAGCGGTAGCATTTTAAGATGATCTCTCACTAAAGAAATTATCAAGTAGTGTTCTCCACAGTATGCACCGTTGCCAAAGTTAAATCGTGCCCGGACACCGCGTGATGATCGGGTGTGATAAGCTCTCGTCCATCTACAACGGGTGCAAGCCAGTTTTGCACCGCAGAATACTCAGGTTATACTTGCGAGCCTAGCATATGCAGATATGGCCTCGGAACACGGAGACCGAAAGGTCGGCGTGAATCATATAGTAGATATGATCAACATAAGATGTTCACCATTGAAAACTACTCCATCTCACGTGATGATCGGTTATGGTTTAGTTGATTTGGATCGCGTGATCACTTAGATGACTAGAGATGTCATCTAAGTGGGAGTTCTTAAGTAATATGATTAATTGAACTTAAATTTATCATGAACTTAGTCTGGTAGTATTTTGCAAATTATGTTGTAGATCAATAGCTCGCGTTGTTGCTTTCATATGTTTGTTTTGATATGTTCCTAGAAAATTGTGTTGAAAAATGTTAGTAGCAATGATGCAGATTCGATCCGTGATCGGAGGTTTATCCTCATTGCTGCATAGAAGAATTATGTCCTTAATGCACGCTAGGTAGCAGACCTATTGCGAGGGCGGATGCAAGCGTTATGAATGTTTGGCTAGCTCAATATGATGACTACTTGATAGTTTAAGTGCACCATGCTTAACAGCTTAGAATCGGGACTTCAAAGGCGTTTTGAGCGTCATGGACCATATGAGATGTTCGAGGAGTTGAAGTTAATATTTCAAGCAAATACCGAGTTGAGAGATATGAAGTCTTCAACAAGTTCTATAGCTAAAAGATGGGCGAGAATCGCTCAACTAGTGAGCATGTGCTCAAATTATGCAGGTACTTCAATTGCTTGAATCAAGTGGGAGTTAATCTTCGAGATAAGATAGTGATTGATGAGAATTCTCTAGTCACCATCACCAAGTTAGTAGAACCGTGATGAACTATAGTATGCAAGGGATGATGAAAATGATTCCGAGTTCTTCGTGATATTGAAATCGGCGAATGTAGAAATCAAGAAAGAGCATCAAGTGTTGATGATTGACAAGACCAGTAGTTTCAAGAAAGGGCAAAGGAAAGAAAGGGAACTTCAAGTGGAAAGACAAGCAAGTTGTCACTCCTTGAAGAAGCTCCAAGCTGGACAAAGCACTGGCGAGTGCTTACCTTTGCAAAGGAAATAGTCCTTTGAGCGAAATGCCTGAATATTTGGTGGATAAGAAGGATGGCAAAGTAAACAAAGGTATATTTGATATACATGTTATTGATGTGTACTTTACTAGTGTTTATAGCAACCCCTCGGTATTTGGTACTGGTTGGGTTGCTAAGAGTAGTAACTTCGAAAGCAGGAGTTGCGAATAAGCGAAACTAGTTAAGGGTGAAGTGACGATGGACATTGAAAGTAGTTTCAAGATTGATATGATCATCATCGCACTCCTATACTTTCGGGATTAGTGTTGAACCTAAATAAATGTTATTTGGTGTTTGCGTTGAGCATGAATATGATTTGATCATGTTTATTGCAATACGGTTATTCATTTAAGTAAGAGAATAAAGCTGTTATTACATTTACATGAATAAAACCTTTTATGGTTACACACCCAATGAAAATGGTTCATTGGATCTCGATCGTAGTGATACACATATTCATAATATTGAAACCAAAAGATGCAAGTTAATAATGATAGTGCAACTTATTTGTGTAACTTGCCGTTTAGGTCATATTGGTGTAAAGCGCATGAATAAACTCCATCTTGATGGGATTTTGGAATCACTTGATTATGAATCACTTGATGCTTGCGAACCGTGCCTTTTGGGTAAGATGACTAAAACTCCGTTCTCGGAACAATGGAACAAACTCTTGACTTATTGGAAATAATACATACCGATGTATGCGATCCAATGAGTGTTGATGCTCGTGGCAAATATCGTTATTTTCGACCTTCACAGGATGATTTGAGCAGATATGGGTATATCTACGTGATGAAACATAAGTCTAAAATAGTTGAAATGTTCAAAGAATTTGAGTGAAGTGGAAAATCATCATAACAAGAAAATAAAGTTTACGCAATCGATCGTGGAGATGAATATTTGAGTTACAAGTTTGGTCTTCAATTAAAACAATGTGGAATAGTTTCACAGCTCCGCCACAGAACACCACAATGTTATGGTGTGTCCAAACATCGTAACCGCACTTTATTGGATATAGTGCAATCTATGATGTTTCTTCTTGATTTACCAATATCATTTTGGGATCATGCATTAGAGACAGCTGCATTCACGTTAAATTGGGCACCATCTAAATCCGTTGAGGCGACACTATATGAGCTGTGGTTTAGCAAGAAACCCAAGTTATCGTTTCTTAAAGTTTGGAGTTGCGATGCTTATGTGAAAAGTTTCATCTGATAAGCTCAAACCCAAATTGGAGAAGTCGTCTTCATAGAATACCCAAAGGAAATTGTTGGGTACACCTTCTATCACAGATCCGAAGGCAAGATATTAGTTGCTTAAAATGGATCCTTTCTAGAAGGAGTTTCTCTCGAAAGAAGTGAGTGGGAGGAAAGTAGAACTTGATGAGGTGGCTGTACCTTCTCCCTAATTGGAAAATAGTTCATCACTGAAATCAGTTCGGTGATTCCTACACCAATTAGTGAGAAAGCTAATGATGATGATCATGAAACTTGGATCAAATTACTACTGAGAATCTCGTAGGTCTTCAGTGCAGTCCGCACGAGTGAGTGCGGTAATCCTGTTACGAAAGTCATGTTACTAGACCATGATGAACCTCACGAACTATGAGAAGCGATGATGAGCCCAGATTCATGAAATGGCTTGAGGCCATGAAATCTGAGATGAGATCCATGTATGAGAACAAAGTATGGACTTTGATGGAGTTGCCCGATGATCGGCAATCCATATTGTATAAATGGATCTTCAAGAGGAAGACGGACCGTTGATAGTAGTGTTACTATCTACAAAGCTCGACTTGTTGCAAAAGGTTTTCGACAAAGTTCAAGATGTTGACTACAATGAGATTTTCTCAAGCTGTAGCGATGCTTAAGTCTGTCGAATCATGTTAGCAATTGCCACAATTTATGAAATTTGGCAAATGGATGTAAAAACTGCATTCTGAATGGTTTTACGGAGGAAGAGTTGTATATGATGCAACAGAAGTTTTTTTCGATCCAAAGGAGCTAACAAAGTGTGCAAGCTCGGCGATCCATCTATGGACTGGTGCAAGCATCTCGAGTTGGAATATCGCTTTGATGAGTTGATCAAAGCATATAGTTTTATGCTGAGACTTATGGTGAAGCACTGTATTTACTAGAAAGTGAGTGGGAGCACTCTGACATTCTGATAAGTA